>OX359291.1:28546122-29860189 GCA_947179395.2 Pulicaria dysenterica
ATCAAACACACTACACTTAATCTTTGTTTGCCCTCAAGCAAACCAATGTAAAATCACCAAAAATAAGACCAACCTAATTCTCTAACCTCCCTTTGCATGAAACCAAAACAATTTAGCCAACTAAGTCAAGTGAAACTTAAACCGGCAATACAAATAACCATTATTCCACGAACCATGCATGAAATCCTATCTTCACCAAGGAGTTCACTCTTTCACTCAAGTGTATAAGGTTCAATATTTGGTGAACACTTACAAAGTCAAAACATAGATATTAACTTAGGCTTGTAGCAAAATCTCCTCTCCACCACTAGGGTTGTTAACCTTCAAGAGGGCTTTAGGGTTGTAATGTTAGGCTTAGGGTAAGGGTATGGAAAAAGGTCAACATTAAAAGTCGTAATATAAGCAATCACGAGAACTAGAATCTCCTCTTGGTTAGGGATATATAAAAGTGACTTAAAATAGCAAACAATTCGAACTAAGCAGGACAATAACGACTCGCCATTCAAACTGGAATGGTTATAGGAGCACAACAAATATAATGAGCAAACAAGTGACACCAATACTTACTTGGCACGAATTTTATTCTATTTAGCATTTTTTTTCTTCTTTTTTTTCTATGCACTTATTCTATTCTTTTTTTATTTCTTACTAATTTTTCACTTTTCTTCTCTTCATATTTTTTTTCTTAATTCTTCAATGTGCACCTTGTCGCAAGAATTCTAGAAGACTTTAGTATTAGAAACTTGTAATTTATTACCTTGGCAACAACGTCTATTTATTGACTCTATTGAACTAGAAATTAAAACACGAACACATATCATTTATTTAGCTAGACTCGGACGTAAGCTAAGACCAAATTAAAGAAAGTTTAAGAAAATGGATTGACAAACAAAAAAAGGCTAAGACTCAACATGGGTACCATGGATTTGATACTTGGCTAAGAGAGTATTAAGTGCTAAAATTGAGCATTGCGCAATTTAAGATACGACAAATTAGATAATTTAAAAATGAGCTAAAAGATATGGACAATCTAGAAGAACTAGTTTTTGAGTGAGAGTGATCTAAAAAATAGTTCTTGCTATTTTTTGTTTCAAGTAGTTGGAACAATTTTAAGGTCTAGCACTCAAGCAAGAAGGATGGTTACTTTGTGTGGATCATCAATAGAGGGCTATTTTGGTGGTCTCTAGTTCATCCTAATATTCTTGTGATATAATCTACAATCTTCACCTCATATTTTATTTATATCATTGATGCACATGGGTACCATGGATTTGATACTTGGCGAAAAATGTTTTTTTTATTAAATGCACATATATAGCGACGAAGGTGGTTCCGAGGTAGGCTCAATATTGCTGGAGGTGGATAAGACCGTAAGAGTGTGTTAGTGGATCTCAATTTTGAAGAGGGAGGGGGAGAGAGATTGGAATTAAAGGAGTTATTATAGTCTCCTTTTTCTTAAGACAACATCATAAAATAATTTCCGTTGTCTTACAGATTAAAGATAAAACAAGTTTCTAATACATGAACTTCTAGTATAGTATTGAAATCATAAGTATTCAATCTGTTAAAAGTTACATACAAATTTGTAATTTACTTTTTTTTTTTGTCACTATTTAAGTCTACAACTTGGAGGGGCAGAGAAAATTTGCTACAACAAGGTTGGAAAGTTGTTAGTTTGTCTTATTTTACATAGATACAAGAAACAAGGTTGAGACAATGGAATCCTTATAGTGCTATAAGGAATTTGAGCTTTTGTAAAGTGAGCCACTGATGAAATGTCTCTAGTGGGTGTGTAGTGCAAGTCTCTACTGGGTGCAGATGAAGTGACTAAGTCAATTATAGTTCTATAAGGAATTTTAGTTTTTGTAATCAATGGTTGAGACAATGGATTTGTGCTTTTTTGGTAAAACGGCATGTATCCATTAACTAAGTTCGAATAAAATATATTTTGGCTGTTAAAAAAAAAGAAACAATGAAATCTTGGGTCGTGGGTGAGCATTACGTACATTAATGTCTCAAATGGTGTACCTAATTCAAGTATGAAACTATAGGCAGACTTCAAAGTCTTTTGTTTGTCTTTTTTATATAGCGATTGTAATAATGATGTCATTATATTCTTGGGTGTCCATCACATAAACGTGTATCTTGGGTTTATAGATTTTTTTGGATTAGGATCTCCGCCAATTAAAAAAGAATCAAGTTACTTGCAAATAAGTTTGAGACGGGTTTGGGTTATCAGATTCGTGTTAGTTTTGAGTCGGCCCATTTATTTTCGTGTGAGGTTCAGGTGGTGTCACTTTTTTCACGATGAGTTCGAGCCGTGTTTCATGTCGACCCATTTCGCCTAAATATATTCCGAAATTTTCTATTGTCGTATTCGATTTTCATTTTTAGTTTTTCTAATCCCTTGTTTGCTTCGTTTTAAATTTCGAATATGATATTCATTTAGATTTTAACTTCTATATTCAATATTAAATATTTGTTTCGATTGTCTTTGAACTTAAAATACAATGTTTGGTCCAATTTAATTCAAACTTTGGCTTTACTTTTTTTATACAACTTATGTAAATGACTATATTAAATAATATAAATACTACGCTTCTACCACGTATAAATAAATAATGTTATTAAATAACTGAAATAAACTTAAAATAATACATATCCAAAATATTAAAGAACTTCATATCAAGTAGACACATGTTAAAATATCAAAACTATATAGTCAAAATAACAAATAACAAAATAATTTAATATTGTTTTAGCTTTAAATATTTTATTCTTTATTTAACTTTTTAACTTTTAAATATTTCGTAGTTTGTTGGGTTTTTATTGCTTAAAAAGTCACCCTGTTAATTGAATTCTCCGTATTCTTTTTGAAGTTTAACTTTTAAGTATTAAAGAAAATTTTATTATTTTAACGTTTTACCCTTATATGGGTAACTTTCGGATCGTCGGTTTGTCCCTAACCCAAACCTTTTATTTTTTTGTCAACTTCGTATTGGCCTGTTTTTGACTCATTTCTGGTTCGTGCCTCGACCACACACACAGATCCCACCTTTAGATGATGCCATTTGCACCGACCACATAGGCTCTGTTGATTACTAACATGTAATTAAACATATAACTTGTAACAACTTATCACGAATCAATACATGTAATACATATATTAATAACATACATACCACTTTACACGTCTCAATTCAAGGAGTAGGTTAAGGTAACTCACCTAACTGCCTCTTAGGATTAAATCACAACTTGATAACGACTATCTTGATATGAGTATATCAAGTGCTAAAATTGAGCACTGCACAATTTAAGATACGACAAATTAGATAATCTAAAACTGAGCTAAAATATATGGCCAATTTAGAAGAACTAGTTTTTGAGTGAGAGAGTTCTAGAAAATAGTTCTTGCTATTTTTTGTTTTACGTAGTTAAAACAATTTTAAGGTCTAGCACTTAAGCAAGAAGGATGGTTACTTTGTGTGGATCGTCAATAGAAAGCTACTTTGGTAATCTCTAGCTCATCCTAATATTCTTGTGATACAATCTATAATCTTCTCCTTATATTTTATCTATATCATTGATGTACATGAGTACCATGGATTTGATACTAGGCGAAAAATGTTTTTTAAGTAAATGCACATAGCGACGGAAGTGGTTCCGAGGTAGGCTCATTGCTAGAGGTGGATAAGAGCGTGTTTGTGGATCGCAATTTTGAAGAGGGAGGGGAGAGAGATTGGAATTAAAGGGGTTATTATAGTCTCCTTTTTTTTTTTAAGATAACATCATAAATAAATTTCCGTTGTCTTAAAGATGAAAGATAGAACAAGTTTCTAGAACATGAACTTCTAGTATAATATTGAAATCATAAGGATTCAATCTGTTAAATGTTACATACAAATTTGTAATTTACTTTTTTTTGGTGGGCACCATTTAAGTCTACTACTTGGAAGGGCACAGAAAATTTGTTACAAGAAGGTTGGAAAGTTGTTAGTTTGTGACATAGATACAAGAAACATGCATGGTTGAGACAATGGAATAGCTTTCGTAAAGTTGGCGAATGATGAAATGAAGGTGTAGTGCAAGTCTCTAGTGGGTGCTGATGAAGTAAGTCAATTATAGTTCCATAAGGAATTTTAGCTTTTGTAAAGTGGTCACAATGAAATGAAGGTATAGTGCAAGTCTCTAGTGGTGCATATAAAGTGAGTCAATTATAGTGCTATAAGGAATTTTAGGTTTTGTAATCAATGTTTGAGACTACGGATTTGTGCTTTTTTGCTATTTTTCCGCATGTATTAATTAACTAAGTTGGAATAAAATATATTTTGGCTGTAAAAAAAAGAAACAATGGAATCTTGGGTAGTGGGTGAGCATTACATTAACGTCTCAAATGGTGTACAAAATTCAAGTATCAAACCATAGGGAGACATCAAAGTCTTTTGTTTCTCTTTTTTATATAGCGAAGATGTCGTTTCATTTGGGTGTCCATCACATAAACATGTATCTTGAGCTTATAGATATATTTGGATTAGGAACTCCGCCAATTAAAAAAGAATCAAGTTACTTGCAAATAAGTCTGAGTCGGGTTTGGGTTATCAGGTTCGGGTTAGTTTTGAGTCGACCCATTTATTTCATGTCAGGTTCGGGTGGTGTCATTTTTCTTATGATGAGTTCGAGTCGTGTTTCATGTCGACCCATTTCACCTAAATGTATTCCGAAATTTTTATCTATTATCGTATTCGATTTTCATTTTCAGTTTTTCTAATCCCTTGTTTGTTTCTATCTGAATTTCGAATATGATTTTCATCAATATAAAACGACTGAAATCATCAATATACGTAACAAAGTATTTATATCCAGACCTAGACACAACTGGTGATGGACCCCAAACATCACAATGAACAAAATTTAAAGGTGTAGTACAACGAGTTAAAGACAAAGAAAAAGACAAACGAGTGCTTTTAGACAATCGACAAGCATGACACACACTGGGGTTTTTCTTTATTACACTAGGTAACACAACATGACTATAAACAGTATCAGAAGGATGTCCAAGCCGAGTATGCCACAGCTCAGATGATGAAGTTGAAACAGCAGTTAGAGAGTATAACCGATGTAAATCAGGCTGAATGTGGTGGAGCACTTGACCTGTTAGGGTCTGAAGAAATAAACCACGACGAGAAAAGGTGACAGAGAGAGGATGATCATGAACAACTTAAGTGATGGACAACAGATTTTTAGCAAGACTAGGAACAAGAAGAACATTTTTAAGTAGAAGTTTAGAATTAGAAAGAGTTAGCACAGCATGTCCAATATGTGTTATGCGAATAGACATTCCATTACCAACAATAACTCTATCAGTACCTGTATATGGTGTAGCATTTTGAACCAGTGAAGGATCAGCTGTCATATGTGTTGTAGCACCTGAGTCTGGAATCCATTTATCAACCTACTGGAAGAAATCAGAAAAGGTAGTAGGCTGAGCAGATAAACCATAGTAAGACTGTGAAGCCCACTGGGCAAAGTGATCCGGTAAAAAAACCATAAATTCAGCTGACGATGTCCAGTTAGCATTACTGGAATTATGTGGATCATTATTGAAGTTAGAACCAGATTCATTATTAATATGTGACACATCCATTCCAAAAATACGAGCATCAAACATATGATCGGTATGACCATTGTTATCATTAGTAGTAGAATTTGGACTTGACCGTGATGTATTTGTTGTAGGTGAATTTGATTAGAATCCTCCATGATGAAACAACTAATAAGCCACAATTGAAATTTGGGAACAACAGCAAATCTCCAATTACGATTCTCTAATTGCAATTCTCCAATTGCAATTGCAATTGTAATTCACCTCAACTACAATTGTACAATTGTAGTTCAAAAATGTGATTCTCCAATTGCAATTCTTGAACTCAATTACAATTGTAATTCCCTTCAACTACGATTGTATACTCAATTGCAATTGTAATTTCCCTCAACTACGATTGTACAATTGTAATTAAAACTGTGATTCTCCAATTGCAATTCTTAAATTCAATTGTAATTATAATCCCCCTCAACTATGATTACACAATTGTAATTCAAATTGTGATTCTCCAATTGCAATTCTTAAATTCAATTGTAATTGTAATTCCCCTTCAAGAACCAGCAACTACGACTGATAAACAACTTCAATCGATTAACAAACAATTTCAATCTATCAAACAACTTCAAGCAGCATCGATTTCAACAGCACTTAATCTGCATCGATTTCTATCGAGAATTTGATTAACAATTTCAATCAATCAACAGCATCGATTAACAATTTCAACAGCACTCAATCTGCATCGATTTCTATGGAGAATTTGATTAACAATTTCAATCGATCAACAACATTGATTAACAATTTCAATCGAGAATTTGAATTCAACAGGCCTAAAATCAGAGAAGCAGATTTCTATGAAGCTTAACTGCACTCAATCTGCAGTTATGATGTCTACCAGCATCGATTTTAGGAGCCCTAGCCAGATACGAGCCCTAGCCAAATTGAAACAGGAACTTCTGAATCAAAGATTTCCAATTTTTAATCTTCATCTTTATACTTGATTTTAGGAGATCGATCTCTGTCTTTACCATATTCTTCGGATTCGTTTGGATCTGATTACAAGCAAACGACGGATATTGAACTGTACGACAGATCTTGAATAATGTATGAAAGATTTTGATCTTGATCTTCAAACTGTATGATCTTGATTTTGATTTTGATTTGGGCACCAATGGATCTTATGGTATTCTGATACCATAGAGAAATCAAAAGATGAACTAGAGAGAGAAAGGTGTAGAAAGAGAAATTACTTTTCATATATTTTGTTGTTATTGATAGAATACAATAGAAAGAGTATTTATAATCAAAATTTTACATCAACTATATCTAATAGATCATTCAACGGCCACAGCCCACCTGTGCACACACATAAACGAAACCCAGCTTGTTGATTTTATTCGAGGGTTTCAGTACAAGAACAATTAAAGGGTGAGTATATCGCATACCTGTTGTCGATTCTTAAGCTTAAATTCGCGATGATTAAGAAAAAAGCCCGAAGCCCTTGTCCTTTCCTCTCGGCAGCATACGCAAACACACACACCGGACACACTTAATTGTTTGAGCGGTTGTAGCAAGGTGTTTAGGGCTATGTGCCCTAAATGAGTGTTACTTAAGCCCAAGCCCAAATGTTTTCTTTAATCCTTCACAAGCATTAGCAAGCCCAATAATTAACTTTCTATTCATTAAGTCTACTTTTATCTATATTAGTAAATCAAAGTAAGCCCAACACAAGCCCTAAGGCAAAAGGATACTTTTTATTAAAAGATAACGAGATGGTTTTTGCCATCGCGTTGCGACGGGTTTTAAAAGACGCTTTTATACGTAATCGTAATTTTCTTATTCAACTGTAACTAGCCAACAGTGCATCTTTTACTCTCTATCTCTTTTTCTTATGAATCTACCACCAATCGATTACCGTCGTTTCCATCCAAAGCATTTAATTATTTTGATAGAAAATTTTACATAAAGACATCACTTTAGCTTTTACATATATAAATTAAAGTTATTGTTATTCATAATTTACGTTAATAAATGGTTTTAATAGTATGACATTCTTAGTTTTTTGTTTCAAAATAGAGTTATTATATTAATTTAATCATAAATGATACAAAAAAGAAATAAATTATCATGATCTCTCTCCTTTTTTTAACAAAAGAGATCAAGATTTCCGGTAATACGTTACAAAATTTTAGAATTAGCCAATGATCCAATCAGAAGCCTAATATGTATTAAAACCTAATTACTATAATAATTAATACAAAAGAGTGAAACATAATCCAAATTCGAATCTAGACTTCATCATATATATTGTTATAAAATTTTATTTAAAAGAACTTTAAATTGTATAAGTGATAATATAAGTGACTAAAATATTTAATTCTTTATTTAAAATGAAATATGGAAAAAGAAATATTGATCTTTAACTAAAACAAAAAAAAAGGTGTATAAATTTACAATTGTGAAAATAGAAGATTTATAAGGAAGAACAAAAATAATCTATTTTTTATAATGATAATTCAAGAAAATAGATATTTAAATAAAAGAATAAAGAAGAGAAAATAAAAGAAGAGAAAAAATGACACGCGCAAGAATTTAACCTAGGCCAGGTGTGTAGAAATGAGTAACCTAGCCATTGGGGTAAACGAAGTAATTGTGTTCACTGTTCCAAATAAAATATATATTATAAAATTGTTTTTTTTCCTTCAAATTATATAGTACTATAATTATCATTGTAAAATTACATCACTACTAATTGGAATCTAAGTTGGAACATGTTTCAATCATCTTTATGGAGTTATCAAACCTTTTACTTAAACAATCTTTCGTGTAATTGACCAAGGGTTAAAGGGACTTTCTTGGAGTGTTTTTGGGGCCTTGATACGTGAATATCAGTCTTAACTTAAAACACTAATCTAATCGTATTTGTCTGACACACTAATGGGTAAACGTACCCGATTGGATAGCAGTAAATCAGGCAAGATCGGGATCATCTCCACCGGGAATAATTTTAGAATATACTGAGTAATTTGTTTCATATTATGCACAAACTGTATGTAACAAATTACTCAGTAAAAGTTAAGATCAAAAACTCAAAGTTTACGGTTAAACATAAACAAAACCAACCATATATTAAAAATAAAGCAATTTCGCCACCTAGGAGTCGCTCAAAAAATTTATTAAAAATAAAGATTACAAACCAAAACCTAAGGTTCGTTCATCACGGTAAATACAAGAAAGATCTAACTCATAGACAAATTAGAAAACAAATACAAAGTAAAACAGATAAAACAAACTATTATAAATCGATGATAGCAACCAAGTTAACCAATGTTATAGCCCTCTCCTCTCCATCGCTAATCATCTATCCTAAAACTATCGCATATTCCTCTCGACGGCTGTTCGCTCGAAGAAAAATATATTTATCTTCTGAATCCCACTAGCCGCTGATCTGAATTGATATATATCCCGTAATCCTCCTCCTTTGAATTTAACTAGTTAGGCGACCCGTGTATCAACACGGGATAATATAAGTTAATTTTGGATTTATATAGTTTTAAAGAGTCATAACACGTATAGTAAAAATAATTACAAAGCATAGATAGGAAAATAAAATCTTGTAAGAAAATAAGAAATGAATAACCATTACAGAATTTTGAAATCCATACATAAGATTATTATTAAATTTTCTGTAAAACCTCTTTATAAATAACATTCTTGGTTTTATTAGTAGGGGTTTCCTTCATCATCGCACTATAAACTTTTAACCACTTCTTACTTTTCATTCGGGAAACCGTCACATATAACTATCTATGAGTAAAAACGTGTATTTTTAATACTTTTTATAAATACTCTTATTAAGAAATATAAAGTTACATTACACGTCTAAAAGTTTTTAATATAATATTAATGTGTTTCTCTTGATTGAGCTTTATCCCGACATTGTAAAGACATAACTATAATATTATTGTCGATGTTATAATATCAAGTGCTTTAAAGACATCTTTATTAACCAATTATATATTTGAATATTTGAGATTGTAAACTAAATTTATTAAAAGTTAAATAATGATAACATCCATCTAAGTATACGTAAATTAGATCGCATAAAAATAAGATTCTAACATAAAATAAATTGGTTTATACATACGTAAATCACTTAAGTGTAATTTATTAGTCAATTAAATATAATTGAAAACACGAGATCTCACTAAATTCATATATCCATGTAATAATAACTTTTATTTTATGTATCAAGTTATTAGTTAAAAAATAAGAAAACTTAGACAACTAAAAATTTTATATAAAATTTCAAGCTGTATGTGTAGTTACAAAACCCACTATCATGACAGTTGTTTCACTACCCAGTAATTTATGTAGAGTTCTAGAGTCTGAAGTGTTATTTACTCACAACTAACAATTAAATTTAAAAAACTCTAACGGTAGTGGTAGTTTTGTATACAACTTTATGCCACTAACCATTAGTTATAGTATATTTTTTAATTCTTTTTATCGAAATACCAAGAAATCAGTGATTATATCAACTATATTATGTAAGAGAATAACTATAAAAGACGAATAAAATGTACAATAACTACTTAAATGTTGATAAAACAATTAAATTATACTAATTTTTTTAAAAACCTCATATTCCGATAAAATTTATATCAAAACGAAGATAAAAATGAGACGATTACAAATATATAATTATTTTTTCTCAAAACAAAATATATTTGAAGTTATTAAACATAATTTTCAAACAACTTATAATTAATTACATTACTATATAATTTTCTTAAAACCCTCTCACATATTTCATACTACCCCCTTAACAATTTATATTGTACCCCTTCCAAATCGAACAAACCTTAAGAACATTTTGCAATTATGACATCATATTTCCGATTTTTTTAATTTTTTTTAAAATCAAGGAATGTGATTGATGAAGAATTTTTAGAAAAATAGAGAAACCATTTTCTTTTAATTATATTATAAGATAACCCAAAAACTATGATTGGCTTTTCCTTTAAAATTAATCACCCGCCGTCATACGAAATGCATAAATAAAACCCTTTGATTTATTTTTTTCTGTTGACTTAGCCCCTCCTCTATTAAAATTGCCAGCCACTTCATATTTCCTTTTGTTTTGGGCTTATTAGCCCATAATAACACTCCATACATAATTAGCATGGCAGCCTGATGAATTTTTTTATATATCTCTATCTCAACTAACGTGACTTCTATATTGAGATAAAAAGCTCATGTATGTTTCCTTTTTCTTTTAAGCTGCAACTCTCGGCCCACATGAAGAGCATCACGGCTCAATTATAAAGAAAATTTGTAATATTATTATGACTCCTTCTTTCTAGTTTCCATAGCTTTTTGATTCACCTCGTTTCGAGTTCATCTGAGTGAGATACGATCAAAATATTGAATATGTGTCAAAGCTGTCAGTTTTTCTCACTTCCTTTTTTTCTTCATCATTTCTCATCAAATTCCCTTTTTCTTCTCTCAAGAGCCCTACAACACAAATTATAATAAATTAAGCAAACAATCAACATATTTCAATATAATAATGCAATCAGAGAATAAAATATCGGATATAAATAGTATGCATATTTTAGACGATATCAAACACCCTTAATCTTTGTTTGTCCCCAAACAAACTATCATGAAAAATATTCAAACTAGACCAATTAAATTCCTCATCCTTATGCACATACAATCAAGAAGACTTCACTATACATACAGTGTTATAATTTCTATCTTTTTTAATTTACTTAAAATCAATTGAAGAAAATACGAAAATCGGTTAGAAACATATTCACCCCCTCTAGTTTCTACAGTTGGTATCAGTGCAAGTTGCTCTTGATTTACTCAAGTTTTCTAAAACTAATTTTTCAAAATTTGAGTTGATCTATAGCTCAAGAAAACTGTGCCGATGGGTGTTCTATGGCTAGACCACCATTGCTTGAAACCAAAGATTTTGGTATTGAAACAACGCTTTGGAGTGTCATTACGGATAAAGATTATATCCCTAGTCGTTATGGTGAAAAAGAACATAACACTGTGTTCCAGAAATAGTTCTAAAGAGAGAAAAGAGCAAATTACGAAAGAAATTGTATATTTCTCGTGTTCCTGAAAAAAAAAATTGGAAATAAAAGAAAAGGAGAGAATAGAAGATTTAAGGATATTTTCCTTCCTAATTTTCTTCTCAAAAATGGAGAGATTTGAGAAGAAAGTGTCATGGACTCTTTATAACTTTTGCATTATTACCAATTTACCCATGTTCTAATTTATATTATCTCACGTATATCTTCATATTCACGGAAAAATTGTTTTTTCATATTCTCCTTCTACCCTATGTAGTGGCGAATCCAGGATTTGAACATACCGGGGTCCAATAAATGCATCGCAAGTCACTCGAAAAATACATAACATGTCGGAATAGTTTTCTTTACGGGTCGGGTAATAAAATATAAATCATGAATATTATAAATACCAACGAAAGATTAAACATATATTCAAAACAAATAGTATAAAGTTCTTACAATTGATCCCGACGATATAATTCAAAAGTTGTCCTCTAAGTGCTTCAAGCTCAGCGCTTGGAAACTCCGTAGGATAAAATTCAGCCATCTTCATTAGTTCGTCAACTTGAAATGATTTAAAAGACTGTCTTGGGCACAAAGAAGCAATAGAAAGCAGTAATGTTGTGTTTACTTCATTAAAGCGATTATTTAGCTCTTGAAGTTGCATGTCTATCACAGAGTAAAATATATCAACTTGATAGTAGTGCAAATTGCTAACCTATGAATAAAAAACAAATTTATTTTAGAGGTAATGGTCGTGGTGCAATTATCGTATCTTATATAATACAAAGAGTAAAGTGGTGGAAATTGCTAACCTTTGAACTTTTTCGACGACTTATTCCGCTATAATATGGGTGTTCCATATTCGGAATTTCAACATCATATTTGTTGCAAAATGAAGTAATTTTGCCTAAGAGTGGTTGCCATCCTTCATCCCTCATTTCTTGTAGTCTTTCTTTTGAGGCCCTAACTTGATGCATTGCATTTAGGATATCTTGTTCTTTTCTTTGAAATGTCGTGTTTAGCTCATTTGTGATCTCTAAGATATCAACCATTAAGTGGAGGCAACAAAATCAAATGTCAATATTGATTTTAACATGCGACGAGCTTCTGACTATGATCTTGACAATTGGCATTGTTAGAACCTAGAGGGGAGGGTGAATAGGTTCTTTAATTTAGTTTACCAATTTTTACACTTATAAAAATTATAAGTTGTGTTAAAAAGATTTTTCTTGAAGTTTATAACACAACAAATATATATATATACTTGAAATGAAAAGAGTAAGAGTAGAGAAATATCACCAAGAGTAGACAAGAGATTTATAGTGGTTCATGCAAGTGTTAACAAACTTGCACTACATCCACTCATTGGCCTCACCCACCAAGAGTTTGCTCCACTAGCTTCTCTCTTTGAAGGTAGAGATAAACCTTTTACACTTCTCTTTTTCACTTGCAAGAATTAACACTTCAAACTTGCAAGTAAGGTAAAGATAATCTTGCTTCACTCTAATTCTAAAGGCTAGAGTTGATCCTTACTTCTCTCTAATTCTAAAGGCTAGAGATGATCCTTACTTCACTCTAATTTGAAAGGATAGAGTTGATCCTTACACTATTACAAAATATATAGAAAGATGATATAGTGTTTAAGATTTGAAAGCTTTGCTCTTGCTTGATTCTTGATCTTGAATGATAGATGAATTATCAAAGAATATGAGCTCACAAGATAAGAATATATGTTCTGTGTTTTTGCTGTGCAAGAGATACTAAAAAATGAGGTTTGAGTTGGTTTAAATAAGGAAAAAGGTGAAAGTCCAAAAGCTGTCCATTACCCTCACGGTCGATCCATGGTCGACCGTGGATAAAACCGTGAGGTACCTGAACTTTCTTTTTCTTTGCAATATAGACGTTGGACTTTATTTAAAACCACACTCAACTCATTTTTACCATAAAAATCAACTGAAAAGTATATGTTCAAAAGGTTGGTTGATCCCATACTCTTAAAGTTTGAATTTAAACACATATATGGAAGTTTGGAAACCAATACACAAAGCATGTTGGAATTTTACCCCTTTGGGAGATTCCTTTGCTAATTATGGTGGTGTATTGTTTCAAAGTAGGATTGTGTTTGTTATTTGCTTAAAATAGGAAGTCTTAGATTTAATCAACCAACACAATTGAGTTTTATAAAATCTTTGTCATTTTTATAAAGTTTTTATAAAAATAATTTTATAAAAACATAAACTAATTTAATTATTTTATTTGTAAGCTCATATAATTCGAACTCTTGTTTGTAGATATCTTTGTCATCGGCTTTGAAGATGTCATCTTCACTTGTTGAGTACGAGTTCGGTTGACTTGAAGAAGAACAACATTTAAGAGTTGTGAGCTGAACAGCGACGGTTGATTCACGGTCGACCGTGGTATCGACCGTGAATGTTGATTTATCTTGATTTCTTCTTTTCTTGTTGAATTGAAGTCTTCAATTATTTGTTCTTCACTTAATCATTAATTTTAGGTTTGTTGATCTTTAAAGAATGTAGCATATGAACATATGAATAAATTTGATAAGCAATAATATTACTTGTTCATATTTTTATCATCATCAAAATAAGGAGTGCATTTCTTAATGTGTGACCATGTATGCACTAACAGGCATCTTCCATAACATCTTCTAATACTTCACAAATCGAAGGATATAAGGTCTTGATATTTAAAAGTGAACCATAATGAGAACCCCAACGAGTGTCACTGGGTACCTATGTGTGCTTCTTCTTGATGTGTTTCTTTCTACTCTCGATGTGCTCCTTGTAAGTCTTCCTTCTTCTTCCCTACTCCGTAATACTTGGTGGAGGAACTATGGTGGGTTTGTTTTTATTTTAATATAAGGTTGAACTATGGTGTTTTGTTTACGTGTGTGTCTCTCCCTCTACTTATATACATATATATATATATAGGGGAGGGTTCAAACGAGAACTGTTTTTCGTACGAGAACTGCGAGAACCAATCTCAGTCGTTCCTTGAATATGAGAAGTTCATGGATGGAGAGCGTTGAGGGGATCAAGTGTGGCAGGGTGCATGTGAGAAATTCATGGGTGGGCAATGACATTAAAGGAGGGGAATTGAACGGCTCAAATTGGTTCTCGCAGTTCTCGTACAAAAAACAGTTCTTGTTTGAAATTTTGCATATATATATATATATACACACACATGTATTGAGAGAAGATGAGAAAGACTCCTTTTTATTATTATTCTTTCAATGATATCCCTATTTAGATTTCTTTTGAGTTTTGTCTGCAAAAAAATCTTTTCATCTTGTCTTCTTTATTTGCTTCGACTCCCGAGCCATGTTTACCTTTTTTTTATGGTTTATGCATATCTAAAGTAAATTAGTAAAAGACTTTTGGCAATCGAATGTTTTTGGTTGTTTTTAAAAGATTATGATTTTTTTCGAACGATTTGTAGTCCATTATGAATTTTTTGACGACTTATTTGGCGTATTTATTTTTTTAATTTAGATTTTTATCTTTTTATTTAATATACATATATATCTTCTAATATATATAAAAGACTAATTTGAAAATAATTATTAGATAATATGGATCATTCATTTAATACAAGATTTAATCTTAGTCATTCAATCATTTAATTCTAAAACTTTGATTTTGACTTTTTAAAGTCAAACTAATATGAATTAGATAAAGATAACTCTTAATCAAATCAATAATAAATATTAGTAAATTATAAACTATTTTGAATTTATATAAGATTAAATTATATCTAAGCTAATATAAATTTAATATACGTAAGTGATATTATAAATTTAAAAACAACATTATCTAAAGTTAATTATACGAGAATCGTTAGTAAATACAAATTAATATCATTTTATAATAATTTAAAATTAATATAAATCCAATAATAACGTTTAATATTAATAGCTAAATCAGATTTTATTTAATACACGGGTTGTTTGTAAGAAAATAATAAATATTAAATATATTTAAAAATATACTAAATAATTGTATAACGCCAAAATCACAATAAAGTAAAATAGGGTACAACAGTTGTTTCAAATTTAAATTAAAATTGAATCTTATTTTGACCTAAGAAAAAAAATCAAAATTAGATTTCGGTTTTTTACAAAAATGTTGGTTCAGATTAATGTTTCTGTCATGACTCATGTCAGGTTTGGTTTTATTTTCTTTTACAAATCTTATCGTAAATAAATTTTACATCAGTTTAAATGTGTCATAATTTACTTCTCTAAGTTGGTCAGAATTAATATAAACTTTGTTTTTAATTTACAGAAAGACTAAGTGATATTTTTATAAATAATTATGTTTAACTCGTTTGTTTACACGGGTATTTAAACTAGTATACACTATATAGGATTAGGATCAAATAAGATGTAAAAATTGATAAGATGGATAAGATGGATTTTGGGATTGACACGTGGCTTTATAGGTTTAGGGGTAATTTTGACCTTTTATATTTTTCTTCTCTCGCTCCCCTAAAACTTCTCCTTTCCCAAATTAAAAGCAGACATTTAAACCCTAAAGAGACCATCGTCACTTTCACCTACTCCTCGTATATCCTCACCATCGGCCTCCTCACCACCGCATCCTCAACGACGGCCGACCACCGCCTCCTCATCCATCCTTATCGACGGCCAACCACCGCCTAATCTATCCATACATATGGCTAACCACCGTCTCCTCGTCCAACCTCATCAACGGCTTACCAATCCTCACCGACGACCGACCACCGCCTCCTCATCCATCATCGCCGCTGCCTCATCCATTTTCATAATATGTTTCCATGGTTTTCTAGATCTGTTAACTACCCAGATCTATATGTTTCTTGCGTTTGAAGGTCTCAAGTTAATGAACTGCTAACCAACAACTTGAAGATTGACTGCATTTGAAGGTTTACAAGCAAGAAAGATGTTTGGGTTTTCAAAAATAAATCTTCTTTAGTTCATGTTTTTTTTCTAGGTAATGGATTTCATGAAATCCCCTGTTACTAAAGCTTTTATATTCCATGAAATCCACATTGTTGTTTGGTTAATGTTTATTTTTATCATCAAATTATTAACCAAGTTTGACCAAGTTAAAGTTATTGTATTGTATTGCGATCTGAATTTTGTTTGTGTATTTTTTGTTATTAGTAAAGGGTTATACTAATTTCTTGTCTTATTATACTTGTAGATTAATTATAAGATAGCAAGATAGCATCGGTTGGATTATTTTTTTTTTTTTGTCTTATTAGCATCTGTGTACCAACTTGAAGATGAGTTGGTCATCAATTTTTTTGATGAATACTGGTTGTGAATAAATTTTTATCTGAGCAGGTGTTCATCATTTTTAATTTATGATTTGGTATGGTTTGATGGGTAAAGTTCATCAAGTTAATCAATTTTTTGGTTCTATCATTTCTAAAATCACGATGTGGGTTCAGAATTTAATTGTGAGATATTCTTATTTTGTATCAATAGTTGAATCACAGTGTATTGTATTTTAGAATGGGTTCTTCATCATAAAAAATTGGGCTATCAAGTTTTGAATCAATGAAAATTATGAGCCGATTATCTTTATCATGTCTAATCAGTTGGTAATGTGCATCAATTTGAATATATTCAACTTTAATTATCCATCTACATCAATTTTGTATACGGTAGACATCTTCATCAATTTTGGTGTAAATGATGTAAATATAAAAATGGCAACAGTTAAATTTTAGACATTTATAAAAATTCAAGAATACCGTTAGCTGTCATTTTTATTAGATTAATTTAAGAAATGAAAACCTTCTATAATTTGGATATCAGATAAAAAATGGACGATCCAGATCGCATCTTACAAGATTTTACATCTTACAATAACCCTACTATATATATATATATATATATATATATATATATATATATATATATATATATATATATATGTGTGTGTGTGTGTGTGTGTGTGTGTGTGTGTGGGCGCGCTATTGTTTGTGTATATAGTAGGGGTAAAGTGTAAATATACTTTCTTTTCTTTTCTTTCTGATTCAGTAACATTTATTTTAATTTATTTTCTTTATTTTCCTTTCTTATTCATGAACACTCACTATTTAAAAAATTTTCTTCCCTTTTCTGTTCTTTCTCACTCCATTCTTTTCTTTTCTTCCCATAAAAATTTTGTGGAACACAGTGTAAAGGTATTTATATTACTACTAAAAAAATGACTCCAGATGAAAAGAAACAAGTTGCAAAGAGCTTTGAACCAAAGCTAATATTATACAATGCTTTGCCACGAAAATAGTTTGAAAGAGTTTTTATGTGTAAAACCGCAAATGAAATATGAAAAACTCTAATAGTAACTCACTAAGGAAATCCTCAAGTAATGGACAATAAGATTGAATTATGAACAATTCAACATACTTGAAAATGAAAAGATTGATGAAGGTTTTGCTAGATTCAATAATATTATTGCTAGTTTAAATCTCTTGGAACCGGATACTTTAACAAACATTATATAAGAAAGTTTCTTAGCACACTTCATCCCAAATGGAGAGCAAAGATTAGGGCCATTGAAGAATCATATGATCTCAAACTCTTTTCAACTCGATGAGCTCATTGGCAACCTCAAAGTCTATGAAGTCATCAAGGAAAAAGATGACGAATTAGATAAGCTCAATGAAGAGAAGGTAAAATCTTTAGCTCTAAAAGCCAAGCATACCAACCGAAGCTCAAGTGAAGACAATGATAGTGAAGAATCAAATAGTGATGATGAACGATATGCTATGGCGGTTAGAGAATTCAAAAAATTCTTTAAAATGAAAGGTGAATTTGTTAGGTGTCCTAAAGATCAAAAGAATGAAGGGAGACCAAATGAAAGCTACAAGAAAGGTGTCCTATAGATGTGGTGACATGTCACATCTCGGTTAATGTCCTAAAAGCTACAAGAAAGACGAAAATCAGAAAGCCTTTGTTGGCGGAACTTTGAGTGATAGTGGTAATGAAAATCACAATGACAATGAAGAAACTTGTCTCATGGCATTTGAGACAAATGGGGTAACTTTAAATTCTTCCTACTATAGTGACAACTCTACTAATAATGAATTAGAAGATCAATATGATAAACTATGCGAGTTTAACTCTAAAATAATTGAGAAAAATAAAATTTAGAAAAACGAAAAGATAAGTGTTGATAGTGGAAATAGTAGTCTAAAAGCTAAACTATTGAAAGTAGAAAATGAACTCCTAGAAATGCGTAGAACAAATGAGTTTCTAACTCTAAATGTTGGTAGACTAACTAAGCTAAATAAAAGCAAGAATGCATGCTTACAATGTGATGAAAATGATTTAAAGTCAAAACTTATGAAAAGTAGTAATATATTTAACAAGATGCTTAGTAATCAAATATTTAACAAGGATAAAAGTTGGCTAGGATTTTCACAACCTACTTCAACATCATCATCTAATGTTTTCAAACCTATTGTATTTATTAAAGAAAATAAGGCAAAAAGTAGAAATAATAAGAGTAAGATTTTAGATAAGTCATATCTCCATGAAAAACCATATACTCCTATGTCAACCAAAGATCAAGTAAAGAAATTTTATATTCCTATTTAACAAAATCTTGTGTAGTATAAATGTAACTATACCTCCTCACCGTATCCAAAGAGACGTGCATGAAAGGTGGAATCATCAAAATCATAGTAGTAAACCTTTTAAAACTACCCTAAGATGGATAAAAAATTGGATTGTTTCATACTAATCATCCTGAACCCATGAAATATTGGGTACCAAGTTTGTGAAATTATGTATTTGATTCATCTAGGTAAACACAAATGGAAATCTTCACTCAAGAGAATAGATAGATACTTGATAGTGGATGCTTCAAACATATGACGGGAAATAAATATCTATTTTCGTCATACAAAGAATATGACGTGGGACATGTCATTTTTAAAAGTAATATAAAAGGAAAGGTTATCGGGAAAGGTAACATTACTCATGATTGTATAACACTAACCAATGTCAAGCATGTTAATAAAATTGCCTTTAATGTGATAACTATAGGACAACTATGTGATAGGACTTGCATGTAACTTTAACTAAGAATCATAGCATAATTAGTGAAGATGAAAATACCTTAATAAAAGGTCAGAGAAAAAATGGATTATATACATGTAAAATTAGTGATAACTCTAACACAAAATATGTCTTACATCTCTTGTTTATAATTACACCTTACGGCGTAGAAGAGTTATGGTGTGCTCTCGGCTGCTGGTTTTTCCTTATAGAATCTTGTGACACAACCTCGTTTTAAATTTATAAAAACGATGTTACTAAGCAGATACTACACACGACTCAGGCAAGTATAACCTGGTCAATAGTAATATAGACTCGGTAAGACCGGATATCGTTCCACCAGGACAGGAAGCTACCAATACTTAAGTCTCATTGTTGTTTGATCAGCAAAATTAATTAAAACAAGTAACAGAATGAACTAAATTAATCAAGAACTACAGTAATAACATAGACTAACACCGAAGGCAAACAGTAGGATAACAGATCACTTGGGCTTTCGAATCATCGAGACTAATCATGGCAATACCACAATACAACACATAATATGAAGACTTGAATAGATTGAGCGCATAGCATGCTGTTCTAATACTCAACAAAACCACATTATAATGCAAGAATCATCACTCGAGTTATCAAGACTCAGATTCAACACTTAAACATGATCAGGCAAGCAACGACATATAAGGATTTAACTACAGATCCACCAGATCACGTCCAAATCAGACTACAAAGACATACATCTTTTCAAATGACATATCCAGTAGTCCTCAGAACCCAAAAAGGTGTTAAAGTGGTTAAATAAGTTAAAACAAGCAAAAACAGCAAACTGTTGTGAAAATAACTTCCTACGGCCGTAGGGATTTCTCACTGCGGCCGTAGCAAATTGTACAGTTCCTACGGCCGTATGGATTTCTCTCTGCGGCCGTAGGAACCAATACGACAGAACAGTCAAATCTAACATAAAGGCATTCAACAACAAATTACAATCTAGACTTTAATCTCAGATCATAAACACATGTAAACTGGTACAATGGGGTCACAAACTCCTCTAAACTCAAACCACACAATTAAGGGGTTTTAATGATTAGCCACATGATTACTAAAGATATGAACATGTTAAACCTACCATTTCTAGTATAGCCAACACTTCTTGAAACACGAATCATGTGATATGCACATTGAACACTAAGACAAGCATAACAAAGGCATACATGTGAGTTCATTTCACCATCTAAACATACCAACAAACATCTTTGTGAACCCTTTAATTATTTGTAGCATGTTAGACCAATGAATACACCAAATGACAAGATTTTCATCTACAATCACAAGGCATGCATAAAACCAACATATGAATAAAATGACCAATAATGGATGAACCTACAAGGATTTAAAACATATTCCAATAATGATATCTAAAGACAACCATGCAAGATGTATCATTTCTAATAACAAACTCAACATGGAATTAGTAAAATCAACCATCATTCTTGAATATCCACATGCTTAAACATGAAGGAGTTATCCTATACACATTATCACACATAAACATGGTAAGATTAAACATACTAAGTTGATAAAACACACTTGTATTCAAGATCAAAACATGCATATTTGAATTAAGTCATCATAAAAGTCAAATATATTGCCATAACTAGCCAAGAATCATCTTGGCCCAAGTGAAATAAGTTTAGTTATCCATATACAATAATATTAGCACTACAACATCTGGAACACATGGGTACAAGATTGAAATAATAAATGGAAAGAGTATACCCAAGCTAAGCAATGATAAACTAAGGAATCCAAGCTCCAAGATGTTGTTCCAAGCCTTCAAATCCAATCTCTCCACCTTAAAATCACCAAGAGAAGTCCCCTGGAGTGTTAGAGTGTTTAGAGAGGGTATATGGATGTGTTTTTCTGGAGTGGAGGTGAAATTGGTAACCCCTTGCAAAATGGCAGAATTCTGAATTTAATCTGCTGTAAGTGGACTTCCTACGGCCGTAGGAAGTATCCTCTACGGCCGTAGGGTGGCTGGGACATTGATGGTTTCTAGAGGACAGACTCCTACGGCCGTAGGGATTATCTTCTACGGTCGTAGGGATCACTTTTTCACTATTCTTCAATTTTCTTCTATTCTTTCCTTGTTTTGCCCATTTATCTTACTTAAAGCTCTTTTTAACCTGCATGGTGAATGTTAAGCATATTAGATCAATAATAGGAGTAATCACCTTGTATTTGGGCTAAGTACAGGGTATTCTAGCATGTAAAACATGCATAAAAACGCATATATCAAACTCCCCACACTTAAGCTTTGCTTGTCCTCAAGCAACCTCTAATCCAATAGCTAAAACCAAAGAATTTCTAAAGGCATAAAATTAGTGCAAACATGTATCATTCCGACATAGAAGAGATCTAAAAGCATAATAGACAGCCAAACACAGCAACGAAAACAAACTTCCATGAAAAGCAAATTTTATCACGCATAGATGAATTATGACAAGTATCTGACTTCATACCTCACCGGAGATCACTCTAGCACTCAATGTGTATTTGGGTTAAGTGTATAAGTGCACGTGCTAGATTGAAGCAAAGATTAGTATAAGCTTGATCACAGATCACATCTCCACCAATTAACATAAACATATGCAATTATCAAGAAGACTTTGTTAGGGTTGTAACGCGGCTAGGGCTAAGGGTAGGAATGTGAATATATAAAAGTGGCTAAAATAGAATCCAGAAATCAAGTTCAAAACCGTCAAAGCTGCTATTATTGAAGGAATACAGAATTACACAGTATTTTTGGTGAGAATACAACTCATCAAGTAGAAATGGAATCAGAATTCTCTGAATGATGGCTAACAACCAGGTAATACCGATAAAGAACTACTATTCAATGTATGACAGGCTCAAAAATAGCCAAGGAAAGCATGCCAAGTAACTGAATTTCTCATTTTTCTCTTTTTCTAATTTTTTTGGTTTTTCTCAGATAACTCAGCTGTATGAAGCATGAAACGGAACAAACCAAGGGACATATGTATTTTTCATATCCCACTAATTGGTGCATGAACAATTGATGAACAAAAAACAACGGAACTAAGCAGCATGAAACTGGTCAAACTGACTCTGGAAACTTAAAAATAAAATAGACTAAAACAGGATACACATGGGTAATGAAATGAAAGGCTTAGGCTCAAATTGGTTAACTAGGGGAAAAGTATAGAAATTGGCTAAAAACAAAAGTATATAGGCTGAATTGGGGTTTCCTAGTGCTTCTATCACTTAACTGCAACAGTTTAGTTCATGATCTCGACATGCATACTAGTAAGCAAGTTCTACAATAAAAGTAACAATCAACAAAAAAGTGGGCAATTCAATGAGCTAATCATGTAAGAAATGAAGTGTAGTGGCTCAAATGCTCAGGAATGCTTATCGGGTGTGGCTTGTGCAATTGAAGTCAAAAACTTGTTAAAACTTAAGTATTTGTGCAAAATATACTTCATAAAAGCTGAAATGTCACTTGTTTAAAGTCTATCATGCGAGAAGATCTAAACATGTCCAAAATGATACAATTTTGCGAAATTTTTTCGTCTAAATCAATTCTAAGGTTTAAAACATAGTAAACATACAAGAGTTTGTAACAGGACACAGAATAGCAGGCATGTTATATTATTTCCCTCCCCACACTTAAAAGTGTACATTGTCCCCAATGTACTAATAGTAAGCGATAAAGTGCGAGAAAAGAGCTTTAAGAACTCCTTGAACAACAATTGTGTGTCTGCAGTCGATAAACTTCGAAGGCGTTGGCTTCCTCCCCACACTTAAGCTGAGCTGCCAAGATATCACAAATTTTCTTGCAAAACAACAACTCAACCAAAAGTGAAACATAGAGAGGGACAAAAAAATATCACAAGCTATGGCAAGCAAAAGGAAATTAACTACAATAAATATATATCCGAATATGTACAAGTGTTTTGATGTCATACAGATAGACAAAATAAGTACAAGAACATCAAACACATCAAAATGGCATGTACCGCTAACAACCAAAATTGTACAGCCAAGCTAATCTAGAAATACATACAAAGAAAATACTACTAACTAACTATCCCCAAAATAATAACTACGGCGGAGGCGGCTGCGAAGGCCCGGCTCGATCAGTGAAGTCCCGGAGCCTCTGCGGATAAGCTGGCGGCTGTGGCAACTGCTGTGAAGAAGTCAAAGTATCTGCCGCGATAAGCTGCATCATGCTGATCATGTACTGACGGTGAGCCTCGGCATGTGCAAGCTCAGCCCTCTGTATCTCTCTGGACTCCCGCTGCATCTCAACCAGAGCAGAGACAGCTGCCTCTCAGCCGGCGTATCCAACTCATCGTGCGTGTATAAGCCCATATAAATGGCAAACTGCCGTAGAGACAGCTGCCTCTCAGCCCCTAGTAGGCGGAAGGTCAGGGCGTCCTCCCGCTCATAATCCAGCAGAGGGGTAACCAAGTGGATGGTGGAGAAGAACTCCAATGCAAGCTCGTGGTAGACTTCCCCCTGTAAACTGAAGAGCCGCTGCCAATGAGGGCCACAAGTGGTCTGAGTGAGGTCTCTGATGTGAAGAGTGTCCAAATCATCCCAAACCAGATACCTGATGGGCTCGTATCCGTGATTGTCAGCGCGCCCCATCAGGATATCTTTGTCAGTACGATCCTCCTCGCGGTCGAAGCGGAGAAAAGGAGGAAGCGCGGCATCAGCAGGATGCTCGACCGGAACCCTATCTGGGTCGACTAAACGTAGGAAATGGCGAGGGTCTATCCGCGGCTCAGGTGAAGCCTGTCTGCGCACACGTCAAGGAGGCATAGCTGAAATGAACAGAAATCTAAGTAAGACGTGCGCACGATGGCTAGACATCCTATCGATCGATACGGGTTTGCTTTGGTATGCTATAGGTCCCCGAGTGTTGAAAATGTCCAAAGGATGAACACATTTGAAAAATAGTTAGGAAATGGGGTCCTACGGCCGTAGCAAATAGTTACTACGGTCGTATTAGCAAAACCAAACAGAAACCCTAAAAAGGCTTCCTACGGCCGTAGGTAAGAGTTCCTACGGTCGTAGGATCATGTAAATGGCAAAACCCTAAAAATAGGTCCTACGGCCGTAGTACATAAACCCTACAGCCGTAGCAAGTAGTTTAAACAGAAACCTTAATAAGACTATCTACGGCCGTAGAAGGAAATCCCTACGGCCGTAGCGAATTTACGAATCAGCAGAAAACGGGTGGCTAGGGTTTTGCTCGATCGATCAAATTTAGGGCTACCAAAATGAAATTAAAGCTATACATTATGAACGCAAGATGAATAGGAGCATTTTGGTACCTTTTTTTTTGAAAAATGGCCAGAAAATGGGCGAGATATGGACGGAGAAGACTCGGCGGTCGTCGGGTCGCGTTTTAGAGAGAGAGAGCGTAGAGAGAGAGAGAGAGAGCGTGCATTTGAATCTGAAATGGGGATTTATATAGAGAAGTTCCTACGGCCGTAGTAATATTGCAATACGGCCGCAGAGAGCTCAGAATGTTCCTACGACCGTAGGAGAAGTGTACTACGGCCGTAGGGCTGTATTTTGAAAGATGACCCATTTTGCATCAGATTTTCAATTCAAACAATTTTTGGCACACACTACTCTCTATAGGCCTCTGGAGAATGTACGGGGTACGAGCAAGTAGTGCGGAATTGAAAGCACACGTCTAGATTAGCGGAATTGCGAACGGAAAGGGAAACGGAAACCCGGAAAGTGGGCATCCGACAAACACACAATTTGTACAAGTAACACACTATTAGTACGGTGTGTAAGCGAACACTTTAACGCGTTAAAATGCGGAGTGTTTTCCTGTCTCTCCAGATTGAATGAGAATTGAAATGAGAAAATACGAGGAGCTATACGGCACGAACATAGGCATGACCTAGGGATTCTAACGGGGCTTCGGCTCGAGTTTGCTTAGTCGGAGACTCACCAACTCCTCAATCATGGCACCATCATTACTTTTAGGACGCAAGACCCCCTCAGCTTTCAGCTTAACGGGATCTTCTCGAAGGGCACTGGCACACTCTGACTGAGATATCGTCGGCAAATTCCTACAAGCGCCCTCATGCAGCGTTACTTTTAGGACGCAAGACCCCCTCGGCTTTCAGCTTAACGGGATCTTCTCGAAGGGCACTGGCACACTCTGACTGAGATATCGTCGGCAAATTCCTACAAGTGTCCTCATGCAACAGAGCACCACATCTCCAACATTTCCCTACGTATTTGGCACGCCTCTTTGCCGCATAGATAGAAGTGCCTCTATGAAATTTGGCAAAGTTTTGGTCTCTCCTCACGTTTTTCTCATGTCTCATGACAATATCGCGCAGAATATCAGAGGGAAGTTGAGTACGCAGAAAAAGACAAGAAAGGAGGGAAAAAGAAGCGGAGGAAAGCATATACAGTTCTTTAAGGTCTGCCGGTAAAAGACCAAACTCACCCCGCTAAGGTACGGCGGGGTGAAGCTTCAGAACCTCTCTGGGTTCCTCTGGAGAATGCGGGATACCAATGTATTTCTTGAGTCGGTGGCCGTTGACCTTAAAAGTTACTCCCTCGGAGTTTGTGATGTCAACAGCCCCGTGGGTAAACAGTATGGACAACATAGGGGCCTGTCCATCTGGACTTCAGTTTACCAGGAAAGAGACGCAACCTAGAGTTATACAAGAGTACACTATCGCCAACCTGGAATTGTTTGTCCTTCCGGCGGCTGTCATGGAAGGCCTTCGTCCTTTCCTTGTATATCTTCTAATTTTCATAAGCTTGGAGCCGCAGCTCATCAAGCTCATTGATCTGAAGTAAGCGGTTATCACCAGCACTAGAGACGTAAAGATTTAACAATTTTAAAGCCCAGTAGGCCTTGTGCTCTAGCGCAACGGGAAGACGACACGCTTTGCCGTAGACCATCCTATAAGGCGTTGTACCTATAGGGGTCTTAAATGCAGTGCGGAATGCCCACAACGCGTCATCCAGTTTTTCAGCCCAATCCTTCGGGCTACCACCTACTGTCCTTTCCAATATTCTCTTAAGACCTCTGTTTGTGACCTTGACTTGGCCACTCGTCTGCGGATGATAAGGAGTTGCGAGTCTATGAGTTACCCCATATCGTTTCAACACCTTCTCGAGTTGAGCATTGCAGAAGTGAGTTCCCCGATCGCTTATGAGTGCTCTCGGAGTACCAAATCGGGAGAATATCTTCTTAAGGAATTTACAGACAACCCTCGCATCATTAGTGGGTAAGGCTTGAGCTTCCGCCCACTTTGACAAATAATCAACGGCTACTAGTATGTACTTGCAACCGTGTGAAGGTGGAAAAGGACCCATGAAATCGATGCCCCAAACATCGAAGATTTCACAAATTTGAATGCTATTCTGAGGCATCTCGTTTCGTGCTGAAATATTCCCTGCTCTTTGGTAGGCATCACAAGTTTTAACGAATAGATGAGCATCTTTGAATATTGTGGGCCAGGTCCGTTGTGGCCTCCAGTTGGACCCATATGACAGTGTTTCAGAATGCTCTTGGCTTCATCGCTACTCACACATCTTCGAATGATTTGGTCTGATCCGATCCGGAAGAGATAAGGATCATCCCAAAAATAATGTTTCAGTTCAGAGAAAAATCTCTTCTTTTGTTGATGTGAGAGGCCTTTGATCATCACCCCGGCTGCAAGATAATTTGCAAAATCAGCGTACCAGGGGATTTCTTCGGTGCTTGTCAAGGCATATAGGAATTCATCAGGAAAGTTATCTTTTATGCCTAATTCATGAAGCACTTCCAGATTTGGATTTTCAAGACAAGATAAATGGTCAGCAGCCAGATTTTCTGCTCCCTTTTTGTCTTTGATTTCGATGTCAAATTCCTGCAAGAGCATAATCCACCGAATGAGACGGGGCTTTGCATCTTGCTTTGCAAAAAGGTAACGAAGAGCAGAGTGGTCAGTGTAGACCACGGTTTTTGATAACACCAGATAGGATCTAAATTTGTCGAACGCAAAGACTACTGCTAACAACTCCTTCTCAGTGACTGTATAATTTTCTTGAGCGTCAGTCAGCGTCTTGCTGACATAAAGTGATTATTAATGAGTTGGCCCAAAACAGCACTAACCGCAAAATCACTAGCATCACACATAAGCTCAAATGGTTGCAACCAATCTGGGCTCGTCAGGATAGGAGCATTGGTTAATTTCTCCTTTAAAAGATTAAATGCATGATCGCACTCAGGAGAAAAAATGATAGGAACGTCTTTCTCAAGGAGATGGGTTAACGGCCGGGTGATTTTCGAAAAATCCTTTATGAAGCGCCGGTAAAACCCTGCGTGTCCGAGAAAGCTCCTAATGGCTTTGACATTTGAGGGTGGAGGTAGTTTTGCAATAACATCGATTTTGGCTTTGTCTACCTCAATCCCCTCGCTAGAGATTTTATGACCTAAAACTATACCTTCGCGTACCATAAAATGGCATTTTCCCCAATTAAGCACAAGGTTAGTTTATTCACAGCGAGACAGCATTTTTTCCAAGTTGTGGAGGCATGTATCAAAGGAGTTTCCAAAAACTGAAAAGTCATCCATGAATACCTCGACACAATCCTCAATCATGTCATGAAATATAGCCGTCATGCATCGCTGAAATGTTGCAGGAGCGTTACATAACCCAAAAGGCATACGCCGTTAAGCAAAAGTACCGTAAGGGCATGTGAAAGTTGTCTTCTCTTGGTCCTCCGGTTGGATAGGAATCTGAAAGTATCCGGAGAATCCATCAAGGAAGCAATAAAAGGCGTTTCCAGCCAAACGCTCCAACATTTGGTCGATGAAAGGAAGGGGGAAGTGATCCTTACGTGTGGCATCATTGAGTTTGCGATAATCAATGCACACACGCCACCCCGTGACCATACGAGTTGGGACTAGCTCGTTTTTATCGTTCAGAATGACGGTCATTCCTTCCTTTTTAGGAACAACCTGAACTGGACTGACCCACGGACTATCAGAGATAGGGTAGATCAAGCCGGCATCCAGCAGCTTTATAACCTCTTTCTTGACTACCTCTTGCATGTTGGGATTCAAGCGTCTCTGATGCTGCACACACGGCTTATAATTATCCTCCATGAGAATCTTATGTGTGCAGAAGGATGGACTAATCCCCTTTATGTCAGAAATTTTCCATGCAAGGGCAGTTTTGTGATTTTTCATAACCTGTAATAGCTTACTTTTCTCATCAACAGTAAGGTTAGAAGCTATTATCCCATGCAGCTTAGAATCTTCCTCTAAGAATGCATATTCGAGATGGGAAGGAAGTTCTATGAGTTCAAGAGAAGGCGGGTCCACAATAGATGGTCGAGAGGCTGAGCTCTCGGATTTTTCAAGGACCTCGAAAACATCTGAGATAGGTGTCGTATCAGGTGGAGTAGTGCTGATTTGCTCATCAGAGACAAGCTTTACCTGCTCTATATCCAAGACAACCTCATCTAGGATTTGCGTGTCAAACACATCCTTCTCTAGAGTTGGAACAATGTGATCCACGGGATCACGATGAAAGATATCAACGAAATAAAGAGTGTCATCCTGGCTAGCTGAGTGTTTCATTGACTTTTGGATGTCAAAAGTCACTTCATCCTTATCCACACGAAGCGTAAGCTTTCCGTTGCAAACGTCAATTAATGCTCGAGCAGTAGCTAAAAATGGACGACCAAGAATGAGTGGGACGTTTTTGTCCTCGTCCATATCTAGGATGACAAAATCTGCAGGAAACACAAATTTGTCAACCTTGACCAAGATGTTTTCGACTATCCCACGTGGATATTTGACAGAACGATCAGCTAGCTGAAGTGACATACGAGCCGGTTTTGGTTCTCCTAGGCCCAGTGTAGAAAATACAGAGTATGGCATTAAGTTGATGCTGGCACCTAGATCAGCTAGAGCGTTGTTAACAGTGAGATTACCAATCAGACATGGGATTGTAAAGCTCCCAGGATCGGTTTTCTTTGCTAGCAACTTATTTTGAAGAATGGTTGAGCACTCCTCGTTTAAAGTCACCAATGACAGGTCCTCCAATTTCTTCTTGTTGCTGAGCAAATCTTTAAGAAATTTGGCATATTTAGGCATCTGTGCGAGTGCCTCATCAAATGGAATGTTCACATGGAGCTGTTTGAATAGCTCTAGGAACTTACCATACTTTTCCTCCATTTTCTCTTTCCTCAATCTCTAGGGGAAAGGAATGGTAGGTTGGTACTCATGAACCGGAGGTCTGAATTGCGCGGTATTTGCTGGGTCTAGCCTATTATGCGCCTCCTCAGAATCCTCCGATTGGACCTGTTTTTCAGTTTCTTTGGATTGAGACGGAAACGGTGGTGGTACCGTGGTCGTCCCACTACGCAAAGTGATTGCCTTCACGTGTGCTCTCGGATTTGCATCCGTATTGCTCGGGAGACCTCCCTGTGGTCGCTCTGACAAGAGCTTAGATATCTGGCCAACTTGATTTTCGAGATTTTGAAGCGAAGCTTGTTGATTTCTCAGAGTTGCTTTCGTTTGATTTAGTCTAACATCTGTTTGGTTGAAACGCAACTCGGATTGTGCCAGATATTGCTTCACAAGATCCTCCAGATTGGAAGATACTGAAGAAGATGATGATGCAGATTGATTGGGAAGCGGTGGTTGAGTGTTATACTGACGTGGTTGCTCATATGGTTGTTGTTGACGATCAAACTGCTGAGGTTGACGTGGTCTCTGTGGGTACGGAATCCCTGGAGGGGGTTTAGTGGTTTGGTTATGATAACTGAAGTTCGTGTGATCCCTCCATGCCTGATTATAGTTTGTTGCATTGGGATTAAACTGAGACCTCGGCTGATTAGTAATGAAATCGACTTCCTCGTGAGCAGGAGTTTCCTCCTGGCATTTGTCACTAGGATGTGGCCCTGAGCAGAAATTACAAGTAAACTGTTTAGGAGGAGCACACATCTGATCCACTTTCTTTGTCAACTTCTCTACCTGTGCAGAGAGATCAGATAAAACATCCACATTGAAAACTCCACCGTTCTTTGGCGGTTTCAGTCTCGCGGAGGGGTTCCATTGGTAGCTGTTGGTTGCCATATCTTCGATAAGATCATAGCACGCTTGTGGGTCTTTGCTACCCAATGCACCTCCTGCGGCAACATCTATCATCTGCCGAGTGACAACGGATAAGCCATTATAAAATATGAAAATTTGATTACATAGCTCATATCCGTGTGAAGGACATCTCCTCATGAGATCCTTGTATCTCTCCCAGGCATCATAAAGACTTTCCCCGTCAGTCTGCTGAAACGATGAGATATCATTACGCAGCTTGGCCGTTTTGGCCGGCGGGTAGTATTTAGCTAGAAATTTGGCAACAAGATCATTCCATGTAGAAATGGAATTTACCTGGAGAGAATTAAGCCAAAGCTTGGCTTTGTCTTTGAGAGAAAACGGGAATAAACGCAAGCGAATGGCGTCATCAGTAACACCATTGATTTTAAACGTATCGCAAATTTTAAGAAAACTACGGATGTGAGCGTTTGCATCCTCGTCGAGAAGGCCATGAAACTGAATGGAATTTTGAACCATCTGAATTACATTGGGTTTGATTTCAAAATTGTTCGCTGCCACCCTAGGTTGAATGATGGTGTTCTGGATATTGTTAATATCCGGACGAACATAGTCGTTAAGTGAAGACAATGATAGTGAAGAATCAAATAGTGATGATGAACGATATGCTATGGCGGTTAGAGAATTCAAAAAATTCTTTAAAAGGAAAGGTGAATTTGTTAGGTGTCCTAAAGATCAAAAGAATGAAGGGAGACCGAATGAAAGCTACAAGAAAGGTGTCCTATATATGTGGTGACATGTCACATCTCGGTGAATGTCCTAAAAGCTACAAGAAAGGCGAAAATCAGAAAGCCTTTGTTGGTGGAACTTTGAGTGATAGTGGTAATGAAAATCACAATGACAATGAAGAAACTTGTCTCATGGCATTTGAGACAAATGGGGTAACTTTAAATTCTTCCTACTATAGTGACAACTCTACTAATAATGAATTAGAAGATCAATATGATAAACTATGCGAGTTTAACTCTAAAATAATTGAGAAAAATAAAATTTAGAAAAACGAAAAGATAAGTGTTGATAGTGGAAATAGTAGTCTAAAAGCTAAACTATTGAAAGTAGAAAATGAACTCCTAGAAATGCGTAGAACAAATGAGTTTCTAACTCTAAATGTTGGTAGACTAACTAAGCTAAATAAAAGCAAGAATGCATGCTTACAATGTGATGAAAATGATTTAAAGTCAAAACTTATGAAAAGTAGTAATATATTTAACAAGATGCTTAGTAATCAAATATTTAACAAGGATAAAAGTTGGCTAGGATTTTCACAACCTACTTCAACATCATCATCTAATGTTTTCAAACCTATTGTATTTATTAAAGAAAATAAGGCAAAAAGTAGAAATAATAAGAGTAAGATTTTAGATAAGTCATATCTCCATGAAAATCCATATACTCCTATGTCAACCAAAGATCAAGTAAAGAAATTTTATATTCCTATTTAACAAAATCTTGTGTAGTATAAATGTAACTATACCTCCTCACCGTATCCAAAGAGACGTGCATGAAAGGTGGAATCATCAAAATCATAGTAGTAAACCTTTTAAAACTACCCTAAGATGGATAAAAAATTGGATTGTTTCATACTAATCATCCTGAACCCATGAAACATTGGGTACCAAGTTTGTGAAATTATGTATTTGATTCATCTAGGTAAACACAAATGGAAATCTTCACTCAAGAGAATATATAGATACTTGATAGTGGATGCTTCAAACATATGACGGGAAATAAATATCTATTTTCGTCATACAAAGAATATGACGTGGGACATGTCATTTTTAAAAGTAATATAAAAGGAAAGGTTATCGGGAAAGGTAACATTACTCATGATTGTATAACACTAACCAGTGTCAAGCATGTTAATAAATTTGCCTTTAATGTGATAACTATAGGACAACTATGTGATAGGACTTGCATGTAACTTTAACTAAGAATCATAGCATAATTAGTGAAGATAGAAATACCTTAATAAAAGGTCAGAGAAAAAATGGATTATATACATGTAAAATTAGTGATAACTCTAACACAAAATATGTCTTACATCTCTTGTTTATAATTACACCTTACGGCATAGAAGAGTTATGCTGTGCTCTCGACTGCTGGTTTTTCCTTATAGAATCTTGTGACACAACCTCGTTTTAAATTTATAAAAACGATGTTACTAAGCAGATATTACACACGACTCAGGCAAGTATAACCTGGTCAATAGTAATATAGACTCGGTAAGACCGGATATCGTTCCACCAGGACAGGAAGCTACCAATACTTAAGTCTCATTGTTGTTTGATCAGCAAAATTAATTAAAGCAAGTAACAGAATGAAATAAATTAATCAAGAACTACAGTAACTAACATAGACTAACACCGAAGGCAAACAGTAGGATAACAGATCACTTGGGCTTTCGAATCATCGAGACTAATCATGGCAATAACACAATACAACACATAATATGAAGACTTGAATAGATTGAGCGCATAGCATGCTGTTCTAATACTCAACAAAACCACATTATCATGCAAGAATCATCACTCGAGTTATCAAGACTCAGATTCAACACTTAAACATGATCAGGCAAGAAACGACATATAAGGATTTAACTACAGATCCACTAGATCACGTCCAAATCAGACTACAAAGACATACATCTTTTCAAATGACATATCCAGTAGTCCTCAGAACCCAAAAAGGTGTTAAAGTGGTTAAATAAGTTAAAACAAGCAAAAACAGCAAACTGTTGTGAAAATAACTTCCTACGGCCGTAGGGATTTCTCACTGCGGCCGTAGCAAATTGTACAGTTCCTACGTCCGTATGGATTTCTCTCTGCGGCCGTAGGAACCAATACGACAGAACAGTCAAATCTAACATAAAGGCATTCAACAACAAATTACAATCTAGACTTTAATCTCAGATCATAAACACATGTAAACTGGTACAATGGGGTCACAAACTCCTCTAAACTCAAACCACACAATTAAGGGGTTTTAATGATTAGCCACATGATTACTAAAGATATGAACATGTTAAACCTACCATTTCTAGTATAGCCAACACTTCTTGAAACACGAATCATGTGATATGCACATTGAACACTAAGACAAGCATAACAAAGGCATACATGTGAGTTCATTTCACCATCTAAACATACCAACAAACATCTTTGTGAACCCTTTAATTATTTGTAGCATGTTAGACCAATGAATACACCAAATGACAAGATTTTCATCTACAATCACAAGGCATGCATAAAACCAACATATGAATAAAATGACCAATAATGGATGAACCTACAAGGATTTAAAACATATTCCAATAATGATATCTAAAGACAACCATGCAAGATGTATCATTTCTAATAACAAACTCAACATGGAATTAGTAAAATCAACCATCATTCTTGAATATCCACATGCTTAAACATGAAGGAGTTATCCTATACACATTATCACACATGAACATGGTAAGATTAAACATACTAAGTTGATAAAACACACTTGTATTCAAGATCAAAACATGCATATTTGAATTAAGTCATCATAAAAGTCAAATATATTGCCATAACTAGCCAAGAATCATCTTGGCCCAAGTGAAATAAGTTTAGTTATCCATATACAATAATATTAGCACTACAACATCTGGAACACATGGGTACATGATTGAAATAATAAATGGAAAGAGTATACCCAAGCTAAGCAATGATAAACTAAGGAATCCAAGCTCCAAGATGTTGTTCCAAGCCTTCAAATCCAATCTCTCCACCTTAAAATCACCAAGAGAAGTCCCCTGGAGTGTTAGAGTGTTTAGAGAGGGTATATGGATGTGTTTTTCCGGAGTGGAGGTGAAATTGGTAACCCCTTGCAAAATGGCAGAATTCTGAATTTAATCTGCTGTAAGTGGACTTCCTACGGCCGTAGGAAGTATCCTCTACGGCCGTAGGGTGGCTGGGACAGTGATGGTTTCTAGAAGACAGACTCCTACGGCCGTAGGGATTATCTTCTACGGTCGTAGGGATCACTTTTTCACTATTCTTCAATTTTCTTCTATTCTTTCCTTGTTTTGCCCATTTATCTTACTTAAAGCTCTTTTTAACCTGCATGGTGAATGTTAAGCATATTAGATCAATAATAGGAGTAATCACCTTGTATTTGGGCTAAGTACAGGGTATTCTAGCATGTAAAACATGCATAAAAACGCATATATCAAACTCCCCACACTTAAGCTTTGCTTGTCCTCAAGCAACCTCTAATCCAATAGCTAAAACCAAAGAATTTCTAAAGGCAGAAAATTAGTGCAAACATGTATCATTCCGACATAGAAGAGATCTAAAAGCATAATAGACAGCCAAACACAGCAACGAAAACAAACTTCCATGAAAAGCAAATCTTATCACGCATAGATGAATTATGACAAGTATCTGACTTCATACCTCACCGGAGATCACTCTAGCACTCAATGTGTATTTGGGTTAAGTGTATAAGTGCACGTGCTAGATTGAAGCAAAGATTAGTATAAGCTTGATCACAGATCACATCTCCACCAATTAACATAAACATATGCAATTATCAAGAAGACTTTGTTATGGTTGTAACGCGGCTAGGGCTAAGGGTAGGAATGTGAATATATAAAAGTGGCTAAAATAAAATCCAGAAATCAAGTTCAAAACCGTCAAAGCTGCTATTATTGAAGGAATACAGAATTACACATGATTTTTGGTGAGAATACAGCTCATCAAGTAGAAATGGAAACAGAATTCTCTGAATGATGGCTAACAACGAGGTAATACCGACAAATAACTACTACTCAATGTATGACAGACTCAAAAATAGCCAAGGAAAGCATGCCAAGTAACTAAATTTCTCATTTTTCTCTTTTTCTAATTTTTTTGGATTTTGTCAGATAACTCAGCTGTATGCAGCATGAAACGGAACAAACCAAGGGACATGTGTATTTTTCATATCCCACTAATTGGTGCATGAACAACTGACGAACAAAAAACAATGGAACTAAGCAGCATGAAACTGGTCAAACTGACTCTGGAAACTTAAAAATAAAATAGACTAAAACAGGATAAACATGGGTAATGAAATGAAAGGCTTAGGCTCAAATTGGTTAACTAGGGGAAAAATATAGAAATTTGCTAAAAACAAAAGTATATAGGCTGAATTGGGGTTTTCTAGTGCTTCTATCACTTAACTGCAACAGTTTAGTTCATGATCTCGACATGCATACTAGTAAGCAAGTTCTACAATCAAAGCAACAATTAGCAAAAAAGTGTGCAATTCCATGAGCTAATCATATAAGAAATGAAGTGTAGTGGCTCATATGCTCAGGAATGCTTATCGGGTGTGGTTTGTGCAATTGAAGTCAAAAACTTGTTAAAACTCAAGTATTTGTGCAAAATATACTTCAGAAAAGCTGAAATGTCACTTGTTTAAAGTCTATCATGCGAGAAGATCTAAACATGTCCAAAATGATACAATTTTGCGAAAATTTTTCGCCTAAATCAATTCTAAGGTTTAAAACATAGTAAACATACAAGAGTTTGCAACAGGACACAGAATAGCAGGCATGTTATATTATTTCCCTCCCCACACTTAAAAGTGTACATTGTCCCCAATGTACTAATAGTAAGCGATAAAGTGCGAGAAAAGAGCTTTAAGAACTCCTTGAACAGCAATTGTGTGTCTGCAGTCGATAAACTTCGAAGGCGTTGGCTTCCTCCCCACACTTAAGCTGAGCTGCCAAGATATCACGAATATTCTTGCAAAACAACAACTCAACCAAAAGTGAAACATAGAGAGGGACAAAAAAATATCACAAGCTATGGCAAGCAAAAGGAAATGAACTACAATAAATATATATCCGAATATGTACAAGTGTTTTGATGTCATACAGATAGACAAAATAAGTACAAGAACATCAAACACATCAAAATGGCATGTACCGCTAACAACCAAAATTGTACAGCCAAGCTAATCTAGAAATACATACAAAGAAAATACTACTAACTAACTATCCCCAAAATAATAACTACGGCGGAGGCGGCTGCGAAGGCCCGGCTCGATCAGTGAAGTCCCGGAGCCTCTGCGGATAAGCTGGCGGCTGTGGCAACTGCTGTGAAGAAGTCAAAGTATCTGCCGCGATAAGCTGCATCATGCTGATCATGTACTGACGGTGAGCCTCGGCATGTGCAAGCTCAGCCCTCTGTATCTCTCTGGACTCCCGCTGCATCTCATAAAATAAAGAATGTTATTTCCTCCAAAAGAACTCTAGAACTTCTACATATGGATTTATTTAGACCTTCCCAAATACAAAGCTATGGGGGTAATATCTACACACTAGTCATAGTCGATGATTTTTCAAGATATATATGGACGGAATTTTTAAGAACGAAAAATGAAGCTATTAAAAAAATTCAAAACTCTTGGAAACAAATTCAAAATCAATAAGGTTATACGTAATTTTAATATTTACGACCATGGTAGAGAATTTGATAATGAGGGGCAATTTGGGGCATTTTTTTATAAACATGGTATCACACAACTTTTCGGCTGCTAGAACTCCCTAATCTAATGGGGTTGTTGAAAGAAAAAACCAAACGTCAAAAAATGAGTCACACAATGCTTAATGAACAATTAATTCCACAAAAGTTTTGGTGTGATGCTATAGTTACCTCAACCTATATCTTAAAAAAAGTCCTAGTTAGACCTATGCTAGAAAAGAACCTATTTGAATTACATAAAGGAAGAAACCAACCTTACGTCACCTTAGAGTACTTGGAAGTAAATGCTACATTCTAAATAACAAAGAATATTTAACTAAGTTTGAACCTAAAGCATATGAAGGCATCCCCCTTGGGTATTCACTAAATAGTAAAACATATAGAGTTCTAAATAGTCAAACCATGGTCATAGAAAGATCCCGGAAATGTTACATTTGACGAGTCATCTCCAATTAGATCTAAACCTTTAAGTGATGAAGGCTTAAGTAAAGAAGAAATCATACGCAACCAATCAACCACCTAAGACCCAAATACACAAGATAAACTAGAACAACCTAGTGAACCAATAATATAACACCACGTTTTAGAAACTAAAAATCAGTGGGAAACTAAAACTTTTAACTATATTTACATCAAAGAGTAGCAGCGGAACAAACCGCAAATTTCATAGTTAAGTAGTGTTTATCGACTTGGCATCAAAAACCAACCAATCAAGCCAAGTCTAAAAAATTAAGCCAGTGTTACCAACTACGCACCAACCATCATATCAGAGTGACATAAAAACAACGACAAGTGTTCTAAAAGATATATACAATAACTACCCATAACATCTCGCCTCGCCAGACCATCACGTCACTAACCTGCGAAAAGGAAAATATCTTGAAACGTTAGCTACACCTAGCTAGTGAGTACATATTTCACATAAGCATCAATAAGCATGCTATCATCACGACATGGCACACAGAGCTAATCTATCACATAGCGGTGATCCGACATGTCAGCAGGGTCATATCTCGCGAGATAGCTAGTCCGGCTCAACGACCCTAACTGGGAATCAGTCACATCCAACCGCACAGGTGGGGGAAGGAAGAGCAGCCCGCCAACACGTTTGAGCCACAAGGACTCTGCTCGGATGTGATCATAGACCAAGACCCTCACCGTATGTCAAGGAACGGCGGCCTGTAGTGCATTTGACCCGGAAACCACCGTCGAGTACCGTTGATCCCGAATAACCAGCCAACAGGCTCTCAAGGGATCCAGCCACAGCTGACCTCAACTCACGCCATTTGTCTGGACAAGAATCATAAACACATTTGACCCGTACCGGGTCCACAGTACACATGTGTATAACAATCACAATTATATCACATGGCATAGCATGTATCACATGGTATCATACCTTGCGTGTACACATGTATAATCATGAACAACATAGCAACATGCAACAGATAACCCTACTTACTGAGACTCATGGGAAACCGGTACTCACCTGGAGTTCACACGAGACAGATATAGTGTTCGGTATCCTCTGGTTCCTCAGGATCACCTAACACATCATACACATGTTGGTTATCACTTACACATAGCACATTCAGGTCTAAATACATGTTACACAAACTGTCAACACTGGACCTCTGCTTGCGGCCGCAAGCCCATGGCTTACGCCCGTAAGTATCCCTTAAAACACCACATGAAGGAATTCAATGGCCATCATACGCACGCAACGGAAGCATGAAAATGTATTTTTCGGGGTATAAAATCGTGATTCCATTAAGATCAGTCAATGGAAATGATTCTACATAAAAGTATTGCAACAAAAAGAATGAGATGAGAATATGAAATATACCCTTCTCCAGCTATTATAAGAATGAACTTGAAGTTACAAACAGTGCAACTCTCTATTGCTAGTCCACACCAAGTTTTCTTGATCCCGGAATGCTAGTAAGCCAAGTTATGATCTTCAAAGCTTGAAATCACTTCTTGGAACAGCCCTCAATCTCCAGGAATTACTTAAGAACACTTAACAACTTCTGGATGGGCTCAAAAACTCATGAAAGAGCTTGCAAGACTTGAGAGAAGAGAGAGAGAGAGATATAAATGTTTATCTTGGTAAAGCATTAATCAATCATCCATGTGAGAGACTCCCTTAGACTTTTATGACCATTCTCATCTGTCATGGCAGAGTATTAGGTCGTACATGTCAGTCCTAGGGTTTCAATAATGCAAGCTTTGAGCCAAGTAAAACATTAAATGAGATGGGGTTTGTCAGACGGATTACGTGGCACGTACCCGGCGCGTAATCCAAATCTCATTTATCTGATCTCTCGTTCTCGTTGTGTGCTGTCGGGATCAATCCTTGGCGTGTGACCCAATTGGATCGTACTTAATTGGAAGTGATATATATATCTCTCTAAACAGAGGAACAAATCCTTTTGACTACATAGCTCCTCTGCAAATGTTACACTTTACCCGAGAACTCTCTTTATAGCAGCCAATTACGAACTGCGTTAGAAAGCAGTCTGAGTAAAGCGAATAAATGCTTTGGAATCTCATGTATCTCTTAGTCTAAGGATGAGATGATATTATCATGCCGATTCACCTGTGACAGTATCCATGAAGTGAATTCGGGTATGGGTCTTCCAGTCACTTGAAACATTTTCAAGTACAGGCAAATGTTGCGTCCATGATATTAAAATAATATCTTGACCAATTATCTGCCTCGGTCTTAATTCAGACTTCCTTCCCAAGAGGTGTGACCGACCGTGGAACGTTTGAATTACATTTGCAATTCGGGAAGTAGTTAAACATGCTAAGATGAAATACAGTAAGGTCTAAATGAAAATAACTGCAACAAACATATATATAGTCTCTACTATATATCGAAATGATCATATGTACAATACTGCTTAACATTCCCTAAATAAGGTGTACATATCAAACATATACTAAAAGATAATCAAGCTAGGTCACTGGCGAATCTAACACCTATTGCAGTAGTGTGAGAATCATGTATAGCCTGTGACAATGGCTTGGTAAATGGATCGTCAAGGTTCCTTCCAAAGATACTCTGCTAATGACAATTTCACCACTCTCAATAACGTCTCTTATAAAGTGGTATTTTCGAGGAATATGCCTAGTCCTCTTATGAGCTCTAGGTTCCTTTGCTAAAGCCACCGCACCCTCATTGTCGCAGAATATCTCAATAGATTATGTGATGCTAGGAACTACTCCAAGATCCTGGATGAATTTCCTCATCCACACCGACGCTTGGCAACTTTACTTGCTGCTGTATATTCGGACTCTGCAGTCGAATCAGCAACTGTGTCTTGCTTCGAACTCCTCCAACTAATTGCACCACCATTTAATATAAACACAAACCCCGATTGAGATCGGCAGTCATCTCTATCAGTTTGGAAGCTTGCGTCAGAGTAACCTTTTACTCTAAGCTCCTTTTCACCACCAAAGATTAAGAAATTCTCCTTCGTCCTACGAAGATATCTGAGAATGTTCTTAACCGCTATCCAATGGACTTGCCCTGGGTTAGCCTGATATCTACTCGTTATGCTCAAAGCACATGATACATCAGGGCGTGTGCATAACATGGCATACATGAACGATCCTACAGCCGAAGCGTAAGGGACTCGACTTATTGCTTCTAGTTCTTCAGGAGAACTAGGGCGTTGAGACTTGCTCAATATGGTGCCATGCGTCATAGGGAGATTCCCTTTCTTTGAATCCTCCATTCTGAATCTTTTCATCACTTTTTCTATGTATGCACATTGACTTAACCCAAGAAGCCTCCTTGATCTCTCTCTACAGATCTTGATACCCAAAAATATATGTAGCATTTCCCAAGTCCTTCATTGAGAAACAATTCCTAAGCCAGGTTTGACACCTTGCAAGGTTGGGATATTGTTCCCGATGAGCAGGATATCATCCACATATAGAACTAGGAAAACTACAGCTCTCTCACTAGCCCTGACATATACACATGGTTCATCTTTGCTTTTCAAAAATCCAATCTCTTTGATTTTCTCATCAAAACAAAGATTCCAGCTACGAGATGCTTGTTTAAGTCCATAAATGGACTTCTTGAGTTTACACACTCTATTAGGATACATAGGATGTAGAAAACCCTCAGGTTGTTTCATATACACCTCTTCAGAAAGCTTCTTATTAAGGAAGGCGGTTTTAACATCCATTTGCCATATTTCATAATCATGAAAAGCGGCAATTGCTAAAAGTATCCTGATAGATTTCAACATGGCCACTGGTGAGAAAGTTTTATCATAATCAATTCCTTGAGTCTGAATGAAACCTTTAGCCACCAGTCGGGCTTTGAATGTGTCTATCTCTCCATCCATGCCAGTCTTCTTCTTGAAGACCCATTTACACCCTACAAGCTTGTGTCCGGGTTTTGGATCAACCAAGTCCCATACTTGATTGTCCGACATGGATTGCATCTCAGTTTCCATAGCCTCTTTCCATTCGGTAGACTCGGGTCCCACCATTGCTTCATGGTAGTTGGTTGGTTCATCATGATCCACCAATACTTCGCTGCCTTCAGATATGAGAAGACTATATCTCTCTGGCTCAGTGAGAGTTCTACCAGACCGTCTAAGAGGTAATGGATGTGTATCAGGTACCGCAACATTATTATGTTCGGTTTCTTCAATCTCTTGTTGAGAACTAGTACCAACATCAGGTATTTCATTAGGAGATTCATGAGTTTCATCTAGATCTATTTTCTTCCCGGTTGGTTCGTTAGATATCAATTCCCTTTCGAGAAAACTGCCCTTCGAGCAATAAATACTTTGTTCTCAGAAGGTTTGTAGAACAAATATCCAACCCCAGCATTGGGATACCCAATGAAATAACACTTTTCGAATCTGGGTTCTAACTTGTCGTCAGCCTCACGTTTCACGTAAGCTTGACAACCCCAAACTTTAAGATATGAAACATTGGGATTCTTCCCATGCCACATCTCGAAAGGTGTTTTCTCGACCTTCTTTGTCGGAGAGAGATTAAGGATTCTAGCCGCCGTTTCAAGAGCATATCCCCAAAAACTAATAGGTATTTGGGTGCGAGTCATCATAGACCGGACCATATATAATAATGTCTGATTCCTCCTCTCAGCGACTCCAATTAATTGTGGAGTCCTAGGAGGGGTTAATTGTGAAATAAGTCCACAATCTTTGAGATGATCGCGGAACTCTTGGCTAAGATACTCTCCACCTCTATCAGATCTGAGTATCTTAATTTTCCTTCCCACTTGATTCTCTACTTTGTTTTGGAAAGTCTTGAACACTTCAAAAGTTTCAGACTTTTGTCTAATTAAATAGACATATCCATACCTACTATAATCATCTATAAAGATAACGAAGTATATCTTGAGTTGTCCCTTGTGATATGCTTGAATAGTCCATATACATCAGTGTGTATGATATCCAACAAGTCATTTCCCCTCTCACTAGTTTTAGTAAAGGGTGCTTTCGTCATCTTGCCCAATAAACTAGATTCGCATACATCATTTGACTTGTGATCAAATGATTCCAAGATCCCAGCCGCTTGGAGCTTGGCGATGCGAGTCTTGTTTATGTGACCAAGACGACTATGACCCAAGGATAACTTATCCAAACTATTGTTGGATGTAAAATCAATGTTCATGATTGAATTTTTATTAGCGCATGTTATTGTTTCGTAAATGCCATGACATGGTGTTGCTTTAAAATAACAAGTGCTATCTTTGTAACACAAAATAGTACCGTTATTATTATTAAACGTAAAAGTAAAACCATCGTCATACAATGCCCAAAAGGACAAAATGTTACGAGCCACATAGGGCGAATATCATACATTCTTAAGAACAATAGAAAAACCGGTTCTAAAGGACAATAGCACACTTCCTTTTGCTTCAACAGGGATAGTTTCTCGATTTCCCATTATTAGATCCAGCTCCCCGATGTTCATCCTCTTACTTTCCTTTAGCACCTGCACCATATTACATATGTGAGTGCCACAACCGGTATCTAAAACCCAGTTGTTAGATGTAGAGGTATGGTGTAGTTCAATCATGAATGTACCTGAGTTCGAGGGGCCTCCAATGCTCATATCCTTGAGTTTCTTAATACCCTCCGGGTACGTAGGACAGCTTCGGCGATAGTGCCCTTTCTTGCTACAAAAGAAACAATCAACCTCTTCCGGAGTTGAGGTTTGGGGAAGTTTCCCTTTGCCTTTGTACTCCGGGTTAGGGTTAGGCTTGGGTGCTCCAACCTTTCCCTTAGCCTTACCCTTGGGTTTAGAGTTGGACTTTTTCTTCTTCTGGATTCGGCCCTTCCGTATTGCTAAGACGGGATGTGAGGAAGTGGGCTTTTGCTTGATCATGCTAGACTCAGCAGTCTTCAGCATACCATGTAATTCCATTATAGACTTATCCATGCTATGCATATGATATCTCATAATGAACTGCTCATATGAAGCGGGAAGGGACCTGAGGATTAAATCCACAACATGTTCCTTTCCAATGGTAAATCTCAGCTTCTCTATGCGCTCCACGTTTGCTTTCATCTGCAACACGTGAGTGCTCACATTCCCACCCTCCGGAAGCTTGCAATCAAGTACTTGCTTGAGACATTCGTACCTCTCTTGCCTTGCCTGCTATTGGAACATGTCCTTCAACTACACAATCAAGTCAAAAGCACTCAAATGATCCATTTGTTTTTGTATATCAGGGATCATTGTGCTCAGCATGAGGCATGTAATGTCCTCGGTGTCCTTGACGCGTTTTTCATACGCGTCCTTGACTGCCCGAGCTGTATTAGTCGCTGGTGGTTCGGGAAGAGCTTCCTCAATAGTATGTCCCTTCTTGGCGTAAGACCAGTTTCAACTGCCTATGCCAATCCAAAAAGTTTGTACCATTGAGTTTTTCCTTTTCAAGAAAAATACGGAGTGAAAAGTTGGTGGTGTTGGTCGTGGTGGTGTTGTTGGTTAACGTCATCTATAAATAGCAAAGTATTTATTAGTATGTTTGATTTTTAAATCTTGTTAGAATAATTTACCCAAAAGAAAGATTATTTAACAAACACTAAGAATCCTTCTTCACATTACATCATGACGGGTTTTTCGCGGATCATGTGGTAAAGTTAATTAGGCCGATAACAATTTTACCGATTATAATCTCTATTATAACTCTTAGTATCTTGCGGGATCCGTAGACATCAATTATGTCGATTGACATGTTTGATCCCTTTAAGCACCAAATTTAAATTAAAATTTTGTATGCTTCGTGCTAAGCTTGACATCCATTCAAAAAAATTAATTTTTATTCGTAAATCTTCCATCAAGATACTCGGTGGTACTCTCGACCAATATTTGGTTCGTGCTAAGCTCGAAATCCAAATGTTGCGAGTTGCCACCCACACCTTCCACACATTTACGCAAGGAATCATTCGTGCTAAGCTCGAAATCCTCTAAGTTTCACTAGATTTGGGTGTAGTCATCTTATGGATGGTGCTAAATTTACATTTTTAAGAAAAACGGGTCTTTTGTTTTTCCGGTTAAAAAACCTATATATGCGGCTGGATTAACAAATAAGTGACAAAATAAATTTTTCACTACGAACATAAAATGTATATAAGTATATTTTTATATTCGTTTGTTAATCGTGTGCGCGCACGAGTTGTTAACCAATTTAACAAAACTCTTGATTTTTATTATTTTAGAAAAAATTTCTAGCATGCATATTCCTAACAACCACGCAAGAAAATACAAAATAATAAACAACCACGCACACACACACACACACACACATATATATATATATATATATATATATATATATATATATATATATATATATATATATATATACGGTAATTTGCCCCTAATCCTATGCGTTCTTCTGTGAGCCAAAACGGAAGGACAAAGTCATCTAAGGACATATACCTCTTGACTTTGTTGGTTTGCTCTCACAAAATCCGTCACCTCCAAGTGGACCTCTGGATTTGATAATAGCCGGGACATCACCTACATGTCTCCCGATGGTTGTTTTTGGTTTTCTTCCTTCTCCCAATTACATACAAATTTGAAAGGAAACAACGTGCAAACCGCGGTTGTAATTTTAAGCTACTAACAAGTACAAAATAATACAACGACATGCAAGCCGTAATAAATATATAAAAAAAACTTATTTAACCAAATTAATTATTACATACCATTATGGTTTAAAAAACCACCAAATGAATGAATAAATTTATAAACAACCAAAAACCAACCATATAGGTCTAATGGGCAAAACTATTACCGGATATAAAAATACAACCACAAATAATATAAATCGTGTCTAACACAATAATAGACCAATAATACTTTGATTAAGATTATTTAGTCAAAAACTAAATTTACCTAAATAATCCTAGTATATATATGTATATATATTAGTAACATCAAACAAATTTTGATGAAATATATATATATATATATATATATATATATATATATATATATATATATATATATACTCATCATAAATATATGCATGTGTAAATTCTAAAACAAAATCCTAACATGTATATAAATATGTGAATAAAAATATTTTAGAGATCAACATGAATATAATCAAATATTCCAAGAGAATCAAGAAACTCTCAAAAGAGCCAAAACTGAAAACGATTTTTAAATACGAAAAATATTTTTCGGGAAAATTTCGTTTTCGATTTTCAAGCCACCAAAGTACAATACTTATGTAGAGATGGCTCTGATACCACTGAAGGGTGGCCATCATACCCGCGCAACGAAAGCATGAAAATGTATTTATCGGGGTATAAAATCATGATGCCATTAAGATCCGTCAATGGAAATGATTCTACATAAAAGTATTGCAACAAAAAGAAGGAGATGAGAATATGAAATATACCCTTCTCCAACTATTATAGGAATGAACTTGAAGTTACAAAGAGTGCAACTCTCTATTGCTAGTCCACACCAAGTTTTCTTGATCCCCGAATGCTAGTAAGTCAAGTTATGATCTTCAAAGCTTGAAATCACTTCTTGGAACAACCCTCATCTCCAGGAATTACTTAAGAACACTTAACAACTTCTGGACGTGCTCAAGAACTCATGAAAGAGCTTGCAAGACTTGAGAGAAGAGAGAGTGATATGTAAATGTTTATCTTGGTAAAGCATTAATCAATCATCCATGTGAGAGACTCCCTTAGACTTTTATGACAATTCTCATTTGTCATGGTAGAGTATTAGGTCTTACATGTCAGTCCTAGGGTGTCAATAATGCAAGCTTTGAGCCAAGCAAAACATTAAATGAGATGGGGTCTATCAAACGGATTACGCGGCACGTAATCCCCTGTACAACCCTATCTCATTTATCTGATCTCTCGTTCGCGTTGTGTGCTGTCGGGATCAATCCTTGGCGTGTGACCCAATAGGCTCGTACTTAATTGGCAGTGATATATATCTACGAGTGTCAGTGAGCATAATCTAACAATATGTACGTGTGTCAGTGAGCATAATCTAACACCACCTTATGGTCATAAGAAAACCCCTTACACCCGCAAGCGTTTTGTCCAACAAACCAATGCTTACGGCCACAAGGGATATCCCTTTTGCCCGCAAGCATGGTTCCTTGGTTGTCTACGCCCGCAAGTTATAATCCTGCGCCCGTAAACCTTATTCCTTCTCCCGTAGGCGGTAAACCACAAGACACACCCCTTACGGCCGCAAGAACCCTTGCCTACGGCCGCAAGGAACAATTTAACGGCTTACGGCCGCAATGACTATCCCTTGCACCCGTAAGGAAGATTGATACAGTAGGCTTCCGACTCTGTTTTACACAGCTCTGCAACTACAAGTTTTGACAACTAAAATCCACTTGAATCCGTATTCAATGGTTTTGTTAACATCTTTAGCACCCATATGAACATACAAACATGTTTTTACACCAAAGCAAACACTTAGAACTCACTTTGTACCACCAAATCACTTCATCTTCTTCAAATTCAAAAACTAAGGTTCTAGTTGGATAATACTTACAAAGATGGAGATTAAGGATTTCAAGAACAGATTTAAGCACTTGTATAAGCTTTTGCAACCACAAGCTATCAATTTCTCTTTGATTTCCTTTCCAAAGTTGAGTTTGTGTGTGTGTATACGTACGTGGGTGTGTATATGGCAACATGTATGTGTTTGAATGTGTGTTCACAGAGGATAAGAAGTTAAGAACCAACTTTGAGGTTTATTTATTAAACCTCGGGTATTTTGTTCCCCTTTTCAACTTACAACTTAACACACGCCATCCCGTTTCAACTAACGGGGATATTTACGGAATCATTACTCAAAACCGTTTAACACTTTATCACTTTCGACACTTATGGCACTTTTTCACATAATCACATTATTTAACACACAACACGTTAGTCACTAAAAACACATTAGTTAAACTAACTGTCACTGTACAAGTACACAAACACAAGGTACAAGTCAACACAGCTAGGCCCTACTTCAGGGTGTTACAAATAAACACTATAGAAGTAAAAGGCCATCCCATTGATCAAGTTATTGGAAACTTAAACCAAAGAACTACTAGGTCTCAAATTCAGCACTTTGGTTCATGTGCTTTAAAAGATGAAAATTAGATAATGACTATACTAAATCAATTTACTAGTTGTCAAGTTTGGGATTTAGTCCATACACCTGTAGGTCATACAACAATAGGAACCAAATAGGTATTTAGAACCAAGTAACTGAAAATGAAAATGTAACAAGGAATAAAGCAATATTAGTAGCCCAATGTTAGATCAACAAGAAGGCAGAGAGGAGCGAGGACACATCAAAGTACACCAAAAAGGGAGAAATAAAATGAGTCGAATGTGGGGTGCTCAGCTCAAAGAGTAAAGGACAAACTAACTTAACTAAGAAAGTATAAGTTTCAGCTTTCACAAATAAAAAATAAATACTAAATGTAAAAGGTTACTCTTCATTTACCCTGGAAAAACGTTATATAATATAATGAGTGATCTATATCCTCAAGAACCATGATTAAATTTATTGCTTTTGATATATTATTAAGTTTTTTTTTATAGCAGAACACAACATACTCCAAACTTACATATTTTTGTTCACAAAAGGACAAGGACATAAGCATGAGATACTATTAAGACCGCCCGTAGTCATGACATGAATGACTGACATGACTAATCGTCACATCATTTTTTCAGCCTATTACTATCCCATGACTAAACGGTGGTAGACATGATTGTCACGACTAACTACTACATCACCACCAATATAATTACTGGACTCACATAATACTAATTTAGTTTGATATGAGTGGTTGAAACAAATAAAAAATCGAGGATGCGCTTCGTAGCTCGACTCCACAATGACGAGGCAGCAGATAATGAGCCAAACAACAAACCTGATGAGATGGATGTAGAGTTATAACGCACACAACGGGGACAATTATGCTCGACATAACGAACAATTTGTTATGCAATACGTGTGGTCTAAGTTAATTACATGGATAATAGTCAAATATATGATGCAACTAAAACGAGTGAATGTATGTTGTTTTGGTGGGTGAAATTACAAGTTTCAAGACTTTGGGGGCAATAATGTAAACATCACTAATAAATACAAGTTTTAGGGCTTTTTGGTGATTGTTTCTAAAACCCTGCTTCACCTTCGCTTCTTGAGTACCGCCGGCTACACTTCTGCTACGCTGCTCGGAGACCCCCGGTGCTCCGTTCATTATCTTCGTCGAGGTATCTTCGACACGCCTTTAGGATTGATTTTGATTGGATAGCAAAGGTTTGAACAGTGTCCCACTTTCTTCACCTGCTATTTATCCCTTCATACAGACACTAAACGTCGAAGATGAAGAAGGAAGGGAAGATACTGAAGGAAAAGGATTTGAATTCACTAGAGAAAGAAGCTGTTGTGAATGGAAACGAAGCGTCAAGTGATTCTGAAGACGGTAGCGTAGGAAGTCCTGTTGTTTCTGATGATGATTATGAGGTACTTACAGAGTTCAATTTCCTGCACTTCATTTTGATCATTAGTATGTGCAATGGATTCGTAATCTGGTAGCATTTGAGGCTTGATTTAAATGTTGCTGAAACGTAATATTCTTTTGGTGAATGGAGACCGACCAGAAACATGTTTAACTTTAAGTTTGTCTGTTGATATTACATATAATTCTGCTCAGTTACAGCTGTTATGGTTAATGTAACTTATGAAGTTTCGAACGAAGTTTTTTATGTCTTCAATGAACCTGTAAAAGACTATAATTTTTACAATATGGTTTGCTTCTTCTAAACTTCTTCCAAATTAAGCTAAAGTGACTACTTTTGAATTCAGCTACATGCCTACATGCTTATATCACACTTTCTATTTGGTCCTTGAAGGTTATTCATGGTTTCAGAACAGAATCTTGAGTGTCTCATTGTTTTGTTTGTTAACATGGCTTGTCTGGTTCTAGAGCTTCTCTGAGGGTGATGACTCTCCAAGAAATTTAGATTCAGAATCAGAATCAGGGTCTGAAGAGAGTGAATTCTCAGAAGATGAGGTACATGGTAATTATCTGTTTAGTGAATTGTAAACTTCTTTCCCTTTTTACTTCTTTCATATCAGATCAGCCAAAATCGGTGGATTGCTTTTTCAATGTGGTGTCTAATCGCCTCTATCTTTACTTAGTTCTGTGTTTCAACAGTTTTCTTTTTCTTTCTTGCCACGTTGATATACAAATTAGAAGTTTTGTGCACATTCTTTTAAAGTTTTGAACTTAACCATTGCCTAAGTAACTCAGGATGTACAGGATCACGAAGAGCCAAGGAATGAAGGTGACTTGAGTGATGGAGTTAATGATCTTAATCAAGAAGATCAAAGTGCAAGTGATGATTCTCGTGAAGTGGTTGATGAGAGTGATTCATCAGAAGATGAGGTCTGTTACATTTCATGAGCTAAGCCACCTATTTTTCACCACAATTTCATTACTATGTTTATTCTTTATACATGTATATGGCGTGGTTTTGGTGCTTTTTAACAGGTTGGTCCTCGAAACACTATTGGGGACGTTCCTTTAGAGTGGTACAAGGAAGAGGAACATATCGGATATGATATTGCCGGAAAGAAAATCAAGAAGAAGGAGAGACTGGATAAATTGGATTCATTTCTAGCCCGAACTGATGACGCTAATAGTTGGTGGGTTGGAGGATTTTTTTACACTAAAGTATCAGCTTTTTTACTGCTATATCTTTCTAGTAAATCATAAACGTTGCTTTCTAGAACGTTAGAATTGGTTAGTTTGTTTTGAGTTTTCAAACTTCATTTCAAGTTGTAACCTAAACATAACAAGACAATATGACATAGTTGAAGTAGCTAAATCATATACAACTGAGAACTAATAATGGTTGAGGAAATAATTTTACTTGCCAGGATAGTTAATTTGTATGAAAGATTTTGGTTTGTGGTTTTAAGACGCAGAAATGTATATTTTCAGGCGCAAGATCACCGATGAAATAGAAGATGAAGATGTGGAACTCACTAAAGAAGAAACTAAGCTTATTCGGAGACTGTTGAAAGGAAAGGCACCTCATGCAGATTTTGATCCACACGCGGTTGGTGCCCGTTTTTCATGTCAAGATTGAATGGATGGTGTTTAACTGGATTTGTAATGTTTTGAGATGTAATTTCTCTTTTCTTATGGCTCATTATCATAACTTTTGTTCTTTCTGCAGCCTTATGTTGATTGGTTTGATTGGGATGGTGCAAAGCATCCACTCTCAAATGCACCTGAACCGAAGAGGCGTTTTATTCCTTCAAAATGGGAAAGCAAAAAGGTAACACTTCTGCAGTTAAATTATAATTAGTTTCAATGCATCCCTAATGACAAAAGCTACAATAAAAAACTACTATAATCCAACTAAAATATTGTAAGTTAAAATATCACGACTTCAAATTTTCATTATGGATCCATGATTAGCATCTCTGTTGAAACTAAAACATCTTCTGTTTCAGGTTGTTAAGTATATTAGGGCAATCAGAAAGGGACTGATAACGTTTGAGAAGCCAAAAGAAGAACCTCGTCTTTATCACTTATGGGGTGATGAAACAGAAAAGTCAGGGCACGGATTGTCATATATACCTGCACCCAAAGCTAAATTACCAGGTTTTACTTTCTTTTTTATAGATGTTTCTGAATTTTACTAATTGACATCTTATAAGGTTCATTGCATAATGTTTTCTATGTTACAATAAAAGTTTCCATATCCGACTGTTTACTTGCAGGGCATGAAGAATCATATAATCCTTCTTTGGAATACATTCCAACGCAAGAAGAGATTAATGCTTATCAGCTAATGTTTGATGAGGACCGGCCTAAATTTATTCCAAAGCGGTAATCCTGCAAGACAACCAAGTGGATTCTCACTTTCTTAATTCTTGCTTATGTTTTTAGTATTTATGTACTAATATATGTTGATCTGTCAATCTCTTAGGTTCACATCTTTGAGAAGTGTTCCAGCTTATGAAAAGAGTGTTAGGGAAAGTTTTGATCGATGTTTGGATTTATATCTGTGCCCTAGGGCACGAAAGAAGCGTGTAAGTATAACATGAATGTTATCACAGTTCATATCTTCAAATATTTTCATACTTTTTGCTACGATATATAATAACATGACCGATTTATCAATGTTTCAGATAAATATCGACCCAGAGTCTTTAAAACCGAAGCTTCCAAGTCGCAAAGATCTTAAACCATACCCAACAACGTGTTATCTCGAGTATAAAGGCCATACGGGCCCGGTTTCATCAATTTGTACCAGCCCCTCTGGGGAGCATATTGCTTCTGGTAACATATTTTAAATTATTATTATTATAACTATTTAATCCATGGACATGCTTTTGGGTCTATACCTAACTTCTTTTATGATCAACACAGGCTCACATGACGGAACAGTTCGTATTTGGGAGGTTGAAACCGGTAGATGTATCAAGGTTTGGGAACTTGGTGAAGCTGTACAGCATGTTGCATGGAACCCTGTACCAGAGCTTCCTATCTTGGCGGTCTCCATGTAAGACTGATTCATCAATTCACCGACTTTACTTATTATTACTATTATCTGTCGTCTTTTTGTGTGTGTGTGTGTGTGTGTGGTTATGTTTGTGTTTTTTGAAGTTAATGATTGTATGGGGTAAATATTTGCAGGGGAGAAGATGTTTTTCTTCTGAACACCGGACTTGAGAAAGAGAATAAAATGATTGCAGATCTTTTGCGTGTTGAAACACCTTCAGTCCCAGATGATTCTGGTTAGTTTATTGTCTTCTTTTTTGGGCTTTATATAAACTGCCTTCTAGGCTTCTATGGACTACCTTTTTTATTCTTTACTTTTGATTTTTATAGAAAGTGCTGGGTCCAGTGTAAGCTGGTCTCAATACGATAAATACGAAGGAATTAGGATCAAACATTTTAAGGTACTTTCTTGATGTTCTGTATCCCTTAATTTCACAAAGAAGAATTTAATCTTATATTGGGAACTTGTTCACATGTTTGTACATCAATGCAGACTGTGTCTACAGTGGAATGGCATCGAAAAGGAGACTATTTCTCTACTGTCATGCCTAAAGATATCCTTCTCATTTTTCAGTTAATCATTATAATTTTCTTGAAATTTTTTATAGCTTTCTTCTTTGTAGCTGATGAGATATTTGAAATCCATTTTAATACCATGGTATATTCGGCTTTTTTCGTCCTTTGTCTACTTAAGGCGATGTTTGGATATGTCTTCTGAAAGTAATTATGTGATCAGTTTATTGTTATACCTTGACTTATTTCATACGTGACTCGAAAGCCGTACTAATACACCTGCTCTCAAAGAAACTTACCCAAAGATTACCATTTAAGTTGCACGGTCTACCTGTATGTTCAATATTCCATCCTACACGATCCATCTTCTTTGTTTCAACAAAAAAGAATGTACGTGTTTATGACCTTGTTAAGAAGAAGTTTCTCAAGAAGCTTGAAGCCGGGGTTCGTGAAATTTCATCTATCTCCGTTCATCCTGGTGGTATGTTTCATGTTTCTAATTCTTCTCCAGTTTATTATTCTACCTTTAGAGAAATGTTCAATATATTCCATACTTAATGCATAGTCCCAACTCCCAAGGGACTAAAGTTTAGCCTTTGGATCAGCCCCATCGATGGTGCAGATTGAATTTAAAAAATTTGGGCGGAGTGGCATTTTCGTAATTAACATGTGAAGATTTTGCAATCACATGTGATTGTAGGGATGGCAACGGGGTCGGGGGTATTGGGGATTGCCTTTCCCATCCCCATCCCCGTTCACCACCCCCAGTCCCCATCCCCGCCCCCATCCCTGTCGGGGAATTGACTTGCATCCCCATCCCCGTCCCCATCGTGTATCGGGGATCCCAGCGGGGATCGGGGAATCGGGGATTTTTTTTTCGTCTACAAAATCGATTTTTCTAAATAGATATACACGCGAATTTTCATACGAAACTAGAATTACGAATCTAACTTAACATTTCCAACCAGTTCACATCAAAATGTAATCAATCAAATATTTTAATAGTTTCGTAAGATAAATAATGTTATTGATAAAGGACATAATATATTTACTAAATCGTTCTATAATACATAACATTATTAATCAAATACATTATTTCTCCAACATATATATCCATGAAAGACGCTTATAATACTTTCATGTATGTTCGAAAAAAACATTCTTATTGATATGTATACTAATGTATGAAAGTTAAATCCAAATGCATATTTATATGAGAAATTTGACTTTAAAAAATTATATATATATATATATATATATATATATATATATAGGGGAGGGTTCATACGAGAACCGTTGTTAGTGCGAGAACCGCGAGAACCAATCTCAGCCGTTCCTTGGATATGGGAAGTATCATGGATGGAGAGCGTGGAGGGATAGGGTGTGGCAGGGTGCATGTGAGGAATGGGTGGGCAATGACATTGAAGGAGGGGGAATTGGACGGCTTAGATTGGTTCTCGCGCTAACAACAGTTCTCGCATGAACTTTTGTCTATATATATATATATACATATATATATATATATATATATATATATATATATATATATATATATATATATATATATATATAGGAAGAAGTTCCATTGAGAACCATTTTTAATGCGAGAACCGCGAGAACCAATCTGAGCCGTCCAATTCCCCCTCTTTCAATGTCATTGCCCACCCATGAATTCTTAACATACACTCTGCCACACTCAATGTTGCAGAACTCGCTAGGCGGGTGCTAGGCGGTAGGCGGGGAGTAGCGAGTACTCGGATTACTCGGGGAGTATTCGGATTGGAACTTTTTATATAAAAATTTAAAAATTATATAAACTACATGTTAATAAAAACTCAAACATAAACATAATTGTTCATAGACCCAAAACATGTGTTTAGAAACATTAATAAAATTGTTCAAGACTTAAAATACTAGTTCAAACATAAATTTCATCTACATCCTTGTCACGCATCGTCTTGGCCATTTTGTTCAAAGAACAAAACGGCGATAAAAAGCTTCCCTAATGACCTAATCGGATAAAAGAAAGAAAAAAAAGTTTGACTTTGACCGAGTTTTGACCGAGTTTTGACCGAGTTGACCGAGTTTGACCGAGTCCGAGTATTTTGACCGAGTTATGATTCCACGCCTCGGCTGAGCACCGAGTCCGAGTTACTCGCCGAGTACTCGGCCGAGTAGGCCGAGTTTTACAACACTGGCCACACTTGATTCCCCCACGCTCTCCATCCATGAATTCTACTTATCAAATCAACGGCTAAGATTGGTTCTCGCGGTTCTCGCACTAAAATCGGTTCTCAATGGAACCCTCCCCTATATATATATATATTGTGCGGGGTCGGGTTCGGGTTCGGGGAACTAAAGGGTATCCCCATCCCCGCCCCCATCCCTATTTCTAAGTTCGGGGAGTCCCCGTCCCCATCCCCGGTCAACTCGGGGATTCCCCGGTCAAATCGGGGTCGGAGAACGGGTTCCCTGTCGGATGCGGGGTTTTTTGCCATCCCTATGTGATTGTATACTAAATCACATGTGATTGAATATTAAAATTTCAGGACTATGTTTTTTATATGGACTTTATTGAACACAAACTCTATCCTTAATTGCAATTATGGAATGACTAAACGTGTGTCTCTTGATTCTTTGCAGGTGATAATGTTATTGTGGGAAGTAAAGATGGTAAATTATGTTGGTTTGACATGGATCTTTCATCAAAACCTTACAAGATTCTCAAGTATGTAAAATCTTTTGTTCCTTGAAGTTTTTTCTTTAGTACAACACAACAGCAACAATAATAATACCCAATCCCGTTGTGGCGGGGTATGAGGAAAGTAAAATGTAGACAATCATACCTCTATCCGTAACTAGAGAGATTGCTTCCTGAGATAGACCTCTGGCAACGAAAACAAAAGATATAAGAAGAAAAAGTAAATAGATAAAAAAATAAAATCAAATACATAGTTAAATAAACAAATACAATTATAAAAAAGAATAACATAAAAATAAATAAAACTGAAAATAAAATGTTTCATGTTTCATGTTAATGCAGAGCTCATCCAAAGGACATAACAAGTGTGGCCTTCCATGGCAGCTACCCGTTGTTTGCATCTTCATCTGATGATTGCACGGCATACGTATTCCATGGGATGGTGTTTTCAGATCTAAACGAGAACCCTCTTATTGTTCCTTTGGAGATACTCCATGGCCATAAAAACGTAAATTCTAGAGGTCAGTTCTTAGCAACTTAACTACAATATTCTTTTACAGCATATAGAAACTATAGAAGAATGTTCAATATAGTTCATACTTAATTCATAGTCCTAAGGGACTAATTTTAGCCTTTGGATCACTGATATCAATGATCCTGATTGAATTTTAAAATTTTGGGCGGAGGGGCATTTGCGCAATTCACATGTGATGCTTTTACAATCACATGTGATTATATACTAAATCACTTGTGATTGAATATTAAAAATTCAGGACTTTTTTACATGGACTTTATTGAACACAACTCAGAAACTATAATTTATGAATAAATGATGTACAACATTATTTTTTTTAGAGTTAATTACATTTTTGGGTGAGAAACTGATTTGTTGTTTATTTAAGGTGTGTTGGACTGTAAGTTCCACCCAAGGCAGCCATGGTTGTTTACTGCTGGTGCTGATTCTATAATAAAGCTTTTCTGCCATTAATGGAGATTTTGATGACCAAAGCTCATTTGTTTATACAAGTGGAGGTGTGGATGGTGGTGGTGTTATGAAATTGTTAACTCAACTTCCCCACAAGAGAGAGAAAGAGAGAGTGAGAGAGAAGAATATTTTAGTACCTGTGTCAAACTTAAAAGCAGATTTTGCTTGTAGTTCAATTTTGTCATTTGTTGTAGAAACTACTGAACAACTTTGGATTATATTACTACTTATTTATTATTTTTCATCAATTTTTATCTTTTAATGAAAACTTTGATTTTGTATGTAGAATATGAAGAATCCTTCCTTTGAAGTTGTTTACAAAGCTCACCAGTTAATTTGGCAAATATAATGGAAAAACCTTTTCGAGTCAGAGCAACCAGTTAAATTTTACGGTGTCATCAGTGATTTTTTACTGCCACCAAAATCTGACAAAATGAAATTTGTTTTAAAAAAATGATAAGATATAGCTCAATCTTCAATTTATACCTTTAAAATACTTTATTTTACCTTAAAAATAACGATTTAATTAGAAGAGCTTCATATAAATTGTGTTTTGTTTTAAGTTTTGGTCCTAAAATACCGGAATAACAACTGAAACCTCGTTAATCATACCCAATTAACTGGAAACCCGAATTAACCGAACAACACCCTCAATTCTAATTAATATTATTTTTGTCATTTTATGGTGCTACCAGTCAACAGAAATTCTAAGTCCGCCCCTAAGTTTGAGACTATGAAAAGAGACTTAAACGCAACAAAATAGTAAGGTTTTAATTCTAACATGAAGTTCACATAGCAAATAACACACATGATGTTCACATCTCAAAAATACAAATGAAGAAAAATCAGTCAAATAAGAGTACGTATGAGATAGTTATGAGTTATGATGGCTCACAGTTTTACAAAATTCTGCTAAAAATGATGAAATAATCAAATTGCACATGTTTGAAGTTATGAAAAATAAATTTATGTGCAGCAAAATATCAAGTTTCTAATTCTATAATGAAGTTTACAAAGCAAAGCATACACGAGAATAAAAATCAGCGAAATCCAAGTTTCTATGAGATAGTTATGACCATTGGGGTTGGTAAAGGCGAAATGGGGCCACCCTAGCCCATTGAGTGCTCTACCTCGGGCCATCGACATTATACGCTCTACTGAAATAGATTTCGCGGAAAACCAGCTATATCCGATCTTGGTTGGCCTTTCACCTCTAGTTAATATGTCGCGGGGTAGGGAGGTCCCTCTCTAGTTCAGAACCTTTCTTCCAAAGCCTCCCCCGATTCTACTTTTGGCAGGCCATGGTGCGGATAAAATCTTGTGGGTTTTCTCCTGCTTATTCATTAGGGCGAGTGGATGTCAAGGGAGGGGATCATAGTCTTTCAACTCATCTGGAATATCACGGAGCAGCTTCGTGTCCCTGTTCCGGTCCCCGATGCAGCCCCGTCATCAGTAGCTATCACTTATGCCTTTTCTCAACTTTAGTGTGAAACCGGAAAGAAACTTGAGGTAAGAACATGGATAAGAAAAGGATGCGAAAGCTACTGACTATAGAGAGTAAGGATGTGAAAGCTACTAACTTATATTAGAGTTTGCTTCCTTTAGCTGACTTATCAGAGATCGAGAGAATTGCCATAAAGTGAAGACATAAACGCTGTCAGAGATAATTGGAATGGAATTGGTGTGGTTCGCTGGCTCTTTCTTTTGAGACGAATGAATTCCGAATAAAGGAAGGCGGTCATGATAGGGAAAGGCCTTTGATGGGCTAAATCGTCGAACTCCTCATTGCCCCTGTAGGCTCCCTGCTCCGCCAGCGCGACAACTACCCGAATCATTTGACGCTTCTTCTCACCGAGCAGCCCCCCGACTTCTACTTCAGGTTCGGGGAGCTCCGGCAGGGGAACTTGAGTCTCAGCAGAACCTTCCCTTTTTCTCTCTCTCCTTTCCCGCAAATTTTATCCATTTTGCTCAGTTGGGGAGCGGAGGTACCCTCGAGCGGTGGCTGGGCGGGCCTATGTGAATATGAGCCAGGAGCAAGGATTCCTGAAAGTGAATTCCAGCGCAAGCCTGATATGAAAGTGAACGGGGAGAGGGGGAAGGGGGAAGCAGGGCTCGAAGAACGAGCCGAGCCGTGCAAGGACGCGGGGATATAGCAAGTAAGAAGAAAGGTTCTTTAGGACCGACTACAACAAGCTTACGACTCTAATAGAAATGGTAAGCTCTCTGCTCTATTTGCTTGCAATGCTATGCCTTTATTTGGTACCTCCCAAGGAGCAGGAACTGCCATTTTAACCCTTCTCGGGGGATTCCATCCACAAACCCAAAGTTTATGGCTGACTGATATGGCTCATCATCATTTAGCTATTGCATTTATTTTTCTCATTGCTGGGCATATGTATAGAACTAATTTTGGGATTGGGCACAGTATGAACCTAATATTATTGAATAGCATGGCTGGGGGCTAAGATAACTCAAATGGGAGAGTCGTGTTATGGGTGACCTTATTGCACGGTTCAGAGAGCACTTGTGTATGTGATGCAAGTGAACGTGTACGAAAAAGCTGTCGTAACCGCTCCAAGTGTAACAAAAAACTAAACACTAAAAATCAATGTATAAATTCAGGATTGGTACCCGATATACTGAAACTGATGGAACCAATCCCGATAATACCGAATACCAAAAACCATCTAAAATAGGTACTGAATCCCGAACTGTATATAGGCATATGGTGCGGTACCAATTTGGTACCCGGCCGGGAGAAATTTACTCACACCCACTTTAACCCAGTTAAAAATCCTGAATAAGACCAATTCAAACTATACAGAATCAAGTTATGAAACCTGCAATAGCTTGGTTCAAGTGTGAGTTGGATGGTTACAAAAAGATCAAAAGTAATCAATTTTGAAAAGTGGATAGCTACCTTATGGTCTTACCACAGTCTACTTTCTACATATTGTAACAACCATTTTGCATCTTTAAAATAAACACATTCAATGATGCAAAAAAAATATTCTTTTTTTACTAGTATTTTTCATTAATTTTGACTGTTTGAGAACGACAATTATCGATTTTTTTTAAAACTAAGTTGACATTTATCGATAGCTAATCTTAAATGACCGGAAGTATATATGGCTAAACATTGCGAAAGCAGGTATTAAGTATTAACCTTATGTTCCTTAATTTAAACATTGATGATTTCTTCACAAGAGTAGTTAATAAGACCGGAAATAGCACTCTTTTTTTACATGACCATTGGTTGGGGATAAAACTAAAAAAGAAAGAAATTTTCAGAGGCTACAAGCCTACAATGAGAACTTTGTTATGGTTTGTTAGGAAAGCTCGTAATAATGTGGTGTTTAATAGACGACGCTTTTTGACTCAATTTTTGGTAAATGAAATTCAAGTGACCACTTACTCTCTTTGTTTGGGTAAAATATTAGTCTAAGGTCCAACTTCTTTCACCGTAATATATATGAATGTAATGGAATAAAAATCAAATTTCTTGTATTTGGTAAAATTATTTGGAAAGTAATTAAATTCTTTGAAGATTTTATATTCCTTTAAATAAAGGAATGTCATTCGATCCATAACTAACATGAATAGAATTAAAATCATTTACATTCCTTCGTATTACTATGAAACAAACTGGACCTAAATGTAAATCGTTGTTAATACACAAAACAAAGAAACACTAAACTTTTGAACCCCAATTATCACCCAATTATCACCCAATTTCCTTTTTTTTTTCAATATATAATTTTTGAACACCCAAATATTCAATTAATACAACCTAATTAACTGATCACACTTAAAATAAACAAATAAAATGATTTCAGACATGATTAATCACTCATATGCATGCATGCATGCATACACTGCTATCCCTTGATTCCTTGAAAGTTTCAAATCCAATGCATCTGCGAAGATGTATAAAGTGGATTCAGAAAAGAAGCATTTGATTTCCCTTTTCTCTTTGAAAACAAAGCTCCTATAAGAGGGATTATCGGCTTTTTCTTCAACACTTTCTTATCCTCCGCCATCTTCCTCTCTCCGCCACCACCCATCACCGGCGATGATCTCAACGCCGCCCCTTTCACCTCCGCGTCGGCCGCTTCAGCTTTTGCTATTTTTGACATGTTCTTATGGAGCTCGGCATTTAAAGACGCCAACGCCACCTCCGTCTCCGACTCTCTCTCCTTGAGTAACTTCAACTCTTTCTTCGTCTCTTCAAGTTCCGTTTCGAGCTTTTTTAAGGAGTCAACAAGCAACAATGGCGGTTGTTCATCAACTTCGCGAGATGGCGAGCATGATTTCCATGAAATTTGAGAGCTATGTGCGGATTTCCATGACGGGGTCTCTTGTTTTGGTAATGTGAAAGGGGGTTTCGGAGACGGTAAGAAGATTTCTCCTGTCAAAAACCGCTCTCCGAAGACCTCTACAGCTTCTTTCACTGACCGGAAAGCACTTGAGGTGTCTACATTTGAGCTGTAGTCGACGGCGGGAGGTGGTGGTGGTGTGTTTTCCGGTAGAGTTTTGGTTTCCATGGTGGTGGAAATGAGGAGGAATTGAAGTGTGGAAGTGTTGGTTTTTGATAACGGTGGAGTTGTGAGTTTTCTTCGCTTTTACTTCAAATGTTGTGAGAGATATGATGGGTTTGCTGGTGTGTGAAGGCTAGCTAGGTGGTACAGGGAATTGACTGGTTAACTACTTTGACTTTAAATTAGTCAATGAATTAAGTTGAATTTGTAATATTATGACATGATTGTGATCTCCTATATGTGCTTATGGTACTAGGTTATCATGTGACCACCAAATGCAAATATTAACTAATTTGTTGTTGTGGTTGCCTTGTCAATTTAAAGGGGTGATGAATTGATGATTGGATTTGGTAGTTTTACAAATCTTTTTATTTTTTTATTTTTTTAAATAAGATCTTAAGATTTAGTTAGTTAGGAAGAAAAATTTTAACTTTTTTTCACTAGCTCTCTAGAAAATTATTAAGATTTTTGAAATAAATCTTTAAAAAATAGAAAAACAAAACATATACCACAATTAAAATGGTGGTGGCATTGTGGATGGTAGTATGTGGCAGTGATAAACGGTGGGACGGAGATGGATGATGACTACCCATAAAGGTGGCTTCGACAATTAAACCATCTACATTTAATCCGGAGTTTCTAGATTTTTTAGAGTTTTCTACTGTTATATCAGCATCTACAAATCTTCCATTTCCCAACCGGCATCAACTAACAAATATTATTAATTATAAAATATATATTAATGAGGAGAGAGAAAGAAGCAAAGGGAAAAAAAGGGAAAAAAGAAAAAGGCGTACCAGGAACTGGTTGGAGAACCATGGCTGGTTGGAACTAATCGGGACCAGCCGAGTGGTGATGATATTTGGCAATGAATGATGATGGTGGATAGGTTTAAACGAGAACTGTTTTTCGTACGAGAATTGCGAGAATCAATCTTAGCCATTGATTAAAATTAATCAATGGCTAAGATTTTTTGGCGGCTCATTGATGCTTCATTAATGATTCATTAATGGCTCATTAATGACGCATTAATGACGGTTATTTTGAGAAAATCAAACCTCGCAATTAATGACGGCTCACCCGGACGCAATTCACAGTTGGGTAAGTATATAAATTACCAAAATACCCCTATTGATGTGTCATTAACGATGCTAAAATCAGTTCTCGCAGTTCTCGTATGATAAACAGTTCTCGTTTGAACTTTTGTCTAACTGTGATCAAACAAGAACTGTTTTTCGTATGAGAACCGCGAGAACCGTTTTTAACGCTATTATTGACTCATTAATAGGGGTATTTTGGTTATTTATATACTTACCCAACCGTGAATTGCGTCCGGGTGAGTCGTCATTAATTTAAGAGACTTGATTTTCCCAACATAACCCTCATTAATTCATCATTAATGAGCCATTAATGAGTCATAATAAACTGCCAAAAGATCTTAGCCATTGATTAATATTAATCAAGGGCTAACATTGGTTCTCACAGTTCTCGTACGAAAAAACCCTTGAATTGAATTCTTTTAATAAATTACTAATGATGTCAACATAAATTCATGGTAGAGACCAAAAACTCAAAAAGTTACAAGCAATTGTTTTAAGTATTTTCAATTTTTATTTTCTCTTTTATTAAAAGTCTTTGGTCTAGTGTTATCAAATGATGATTAATATGTTACTCCCTTTATAAAGTTAAGCGTGTAAGAACTATTGTAAACACATTTATAGATCAAGCGGGTGTCTGTTTTTGCTGCTAAAAGAAAGTCTTTTTTGTTTTAATTAGTCAAGATTTATTATGTTAAAAATGATGGATTTGAATGTTCTTGTGTTTTTACTTTTGGCTTGAGACATAACAACAACAACAACAACAACGATACCCAAAATCCCGCTAAAGCGGGTATGGGAGAGGTGGGATGTAGACAATCGTACCTCTACCCATAGGTAGAGAGATTGCTTCCTGAACAAAGACCTCCAGCTGCGAAGAAACAAGACATAAATAAAAAATAGATAAATAAAATAAAAACAAACAAATAATAAAAATAATAAAAAAACATAAAATATTAATAATAAAAATAATAATAAAAAATAATAGTAATAATAAAAATACTAATAATAAAAATAATACTACATAAATACAACCTGAAAAACAACCTACAAAAAAGGGCACAACCTACACCTAAAAAAGAAAACAGTAAAAACCCAAAAACAAAAACCATCTAAGGTTCAGAACCTAAGTATGCTATAAACCTAAGAAAAGAAAGTCGAAACAAAATCCAAAACCCTATGAAGCCAAGCGCATTCTCTCTGTTACCTACTCCTGGATCCTAATCTTCCTTCTCCATGAGGGCCTATCTGAGATCATGTCCACCGAGAGAGATAGCTCCCGCAAATCCGCTTTAACTCTATCTTCCCACCTCAGAAAAGGCCGCCCACGCCTCCTAGTGCCCTCCACTGTAAGCGATTCAGCTCTCCTAACTGGTGCTGTTGGAAGCCTCCTTTTAATGTGACCGAACCACCTCAGTCTCCCTTCTCTAAGCTTGTAGACAATAGATGTCACTCGTAATTCGTTTCTAAAAACACCAACCGGGATTTTATCTAACAACGTCTTCCCACACATCCATCTGAGCATCCTCATCTCCGCCACTTCTAGCTTCTCCGCTTGCGCCTTTTTCAAGGGCCAACACTCTGATCCATATAACATGGCGGGTCTAACAGCTAGTCTGTAGAATTTCCCCTTAAGCCTAGGCAGAACTTTCTTGTCACAAAGCACTCCTGACGCCGCTCTCCACTTCCGCCATCCTGCCTGAATACGGTTGGCGACATCTTCCTCTATCCTACCCATTCTGTGTAATAAGGATCCTAAGTATCTGAAAGACTCCTGGGGTCTCAACACGTGTTCCCCTATGCGGATATCTAGACTATCCTCGATATCTGTCTTGCTAAAATGACAAAAAAGATACTCAGTCTTACCTCTACTAATTCTAAGTCCCGAGTTCTCTAACGCAGCCCTCCACTGTTCTAATCTTCTGTTTATCTCCTCCTTTGAATCAGACACCAAGACAATATCATCTGCGAATATCATACACCAAGGGATGTCTCCTTGAATCCTTCTCGTCAGCTGGTCAAGAATGATTGCGAAGATGAAAGGGCTAAGTGCAGACCCTTGGTGAAGGCCACGTAAAACCTGGAAGTACTCGCTATCTCCAACCGGAGTGCTGACACACGACAAAGTTCCCTCATACATGTCTTTCAAGACCTTAATATATCTCCCAGGGATGTTCCTATCCTTTAAAGCTCTCCAAATAAGCTCCCTAGGGACACTATCATAAGCTTTTTCTAGATCTAAGAACACCATATGCAAATCACGTTGTTTTTCCCTATGCTTTTCCATGATGCTTCTAATCAAGTGGACTGCTTCTATCGACGACCTCCCTGGCATAAACCCGAATTGGTTGTCTGATACTTTAGTTTCCCGTCTTAACCTATTTTCTATGACCCTCTCCCACAACTTCATAGTATGGCTAAGGAGTTTGATACCCCGATAATTTTCACAAACTTGGGCATCTCCCTTGTTCTTAAAAATTGGGATAACCACACTCTTTCTCCATTCATCTGGCATCCTAGCAGTTCTGAGAATCAGGTTAAAAAGGTTCGTAAGCCAGTTGATGCCCTGCTCTCCAAGACACCTCCACACTTCAATAGGGATTTGATCAGGTCCTGCTGCTTTTCCACTTCCCATCTTTCGAAGCGCACTTCTAACTTCCCCTTGAGATATCCTAGTACCATAACAGTCGTTCTGAAAGCTACCTCCCTCCTCTGTGTTCGCTCCACTACCCCTCATATCTATCCCTGTCTCCTGATTAAAGAGATGAAGAAAGTACTCGCCCCATCTACTCCTAATTTCCTCATCCTTTGAAATTACATTGCCTCTGTCATCCTTAATACACTTGATACTCCCTAAATCTCTATTCCTCCTCTCCCTGGCTTTAACTAACTTGAAGATCTCATTTTGCCCTTCTTTAGAATCTATTCTATTGTATAAGTCTACAAAAGCTCTTTCTTTCGCCTGAGCTACAGCTTTCTTCGCTTCTCTTTTTGCTTCTTTATAGATATTCAAAGCTCTACTCCTATCTTCTTCTACACCTTCCCTCACTAATGCTAACTCTTTGAAGCAGGCTTGTTTTCTTTTAATCTTGACCTGGACCTCGATGTTAAACCACCACGATTCCCTATGAACTCGGGTCTTACCTGAAGTATATCCTAGTGTAGCTTTAGCTACCTCTCTAATCGTCTGGGCCATGCGGTTCCATGCCGAATTTGCATCCCTCGGAAAGGTTTTACTAACTTCTTCAGCTACTCTACTTCTAAAGTCCTCTTTTCCTGCTCCATATAGGTTTCTCCATAAAATTCTAGGTTTACCCACTAATCTATCTCTTACAACTTTGTTCCTGAAAAGGATGTCTAACACTAGTAAACGATGCTGTGAAAGGCCAGCCTCACGTGGGAGGACCTTACAGTCTTTGTAATTCCTAAGATCTCTCTTACGCACAAGAAGGTAGTCAATTTGCGTGCTATGTCCACCACTACGGTAGGTGATCAAATGTGTTTCCCTTTTCTTGAAGAAAGAGTTTGTGATGGCCATGCCATGTGCAGACGCAAACTCAAGTAAAAAACGCCCTTCTTCATTTCTCGCCCCATATCCAAAGCCTCCATGTACCCCTGGGTATCCATCTTCTCCAGCACCTATATGTCCATTAAAGTCACCTCCTATATACAAAAGTTGCTCATCTGGGATCCCCCTCACAAGATCATCTAGGGACTTCCAAAAGCTAATCTTATCTGACTCACCTAAACCCACCTGAGGTGCATAAGCACTTACTACATGGACTACCGCTGCACCTAGGACCACTTTAATAGCTATAATCCTATCATTACACCGCTTCACCTCTACTACATTTGCCCTTAACTCTATCTGATAGAACAATTCCTACGCCATTCTTGGCAGTGCTCGATCCTGAATACCAAAGCTTATACCCAATCCCCTCTCTGGAGCGGTTACCCTTCCACTTAGTCTCTTGAAAACACGCGATATCTACCCTACGTTCTCTTAAGCAATCCACTAACTCCAGAAACTTACCTGTTAAAGTACCTACATTCCAGCTACCAATTCTTAGTCTATACCCTTTGTCAATAGAGCTGCTCCTTCTAGAAACCCTAACCCCCCTCGACTCCTGGGACGTGGCACATGATCTCAGCTGTCTAACATGATACCTAGGCTCTATATTAAAGTCGAAAGCTAAAGTATACTAGGAAAAAGATACAAATAAAAACAAAGACAAAAGTACCGCTAAAAAACTGAGATACCAATAAAAATAAGAGTGTGTACTAGAAAGACTAAATAAAAACAACTACGCTTAGTCGAAAAAACAAAAAAAAAAAATAGATACAAGTATATAGGAGAAAATATATATATATAAAACAATCAAAGAGTTAAAAACCTATTAAAAAACTACACACTTATCGCTAACCAGTAAAAAATTTAAGTACTAATCTTCCAACTAAAAAGTTAAGAGAGATTAAAAAAAAATCCTGGCTACCAAAAGGCAGAGGGAAATATACGAAAAAGAAGAAAGAAAAAAACAGAGTTGAAGGGTTTTACCTCGCCGGCGGTCTACTGACCTGACCTGACCGGCGTAATGGGGAAGTGTGAAATTGATCGGCGGGAAACAGGTAGCCTACGCTTTTAAAGCTTCCTTTCCGTTTCAAACTGGTTGGCGGTAGGTTGAGCGGCGAGGAGCCGAATTCGCTGCCGGAGACACCTCAAAAAATTTGCCGTCCAAATCTATTCTCCGCAAACCTTCTCCTTCTTCCGTTATGCACCTGTGGAAAAACCCAAAAAGCAAGACAAAGGTCGAGACAAAAATAAAACAACAGGTAGATCCGGGCGGCGGAGGTAGCCTGAGACAGTAAGGGGGCGGCGGTCTGGCAGGTAAAACCGGGAGACGGCTGTACTTTTGGCTGCGAGTGACCGGTTGAGCGGCGAGGAGCCGGTGGGCGGCGAGAAGCCTGAGCGTGGCGAGAAGTCGGAGCAGGAACGGTAATATTTCTAGAGAGAGAAAGCGGCTTGAGACATAACTATAACGTTAATATTTGTTCATATTAGTTAATTTAATGTTTTAATTGTATACATATGGACAATATATGAGATTTTTTATTGTTTGCATGATACATATAAGAATGCAACAATTGTTTTCCAAAAAAAATTATGCATGATAAAAATTATAGTGTAAGAATCATCTATTATAACTAAATAGTTAAGGGTCCTTTGAGCGTTTGCAATATGTTCTACCACATAGGGTGTCTATATTTTTAGTGTATTCATTTTCAAAAAGGTAACCAAGATTATAAACAATTTAAAATTAGCTTATTTGGTTTAGTTTTTACCATAAAGTAGATGAGAGTGTGTTCCAATATGTAATATATATTGACTCCCATACAAAGTAACATAAATATTGGGTAGTTTTAAATAATTTGGAAAGGAGTCAATAGAGATAGTCATGTTTCTAAAGTTGAATAGGAATAGTTTTTCTTTATATTCACTTTGTAACCTATGTACCAAATTGAAACTTTTTAAAGGGGATTTTACCCGTTTATGTTTTCGTAAGGGTGTGAGTCTTTAATTTTGATAAACACAGTATAATCGGTGTTAACCCTTTGATAAACCTTTAATTTGAGTCCAATATTTGATTTCTTAACCTCTTCTAGACAAGTAGACTATGTAGCGATCATGTTATAAGTACCAAAGGATTTGAAAGTTCTTTTCTCTTTATATTCGTTTTGCAACATATTATTAGTGAGATTTTCACTTTTTGTAATATTTTAGTTTTGTTTTCAAATAAGTCAAAAAAGTTAAAACGAAATAGATTATTTCAATCCAAGTTTTAGAGATCATGTATGGTCAAGTTTGTTTTTAAATAATAAATGTTTTCAAACTTTTAATCATACTAGTGAAATAGATAGCGAAGTGTTTGTCGCTGTTATTTTTACATTTTTGAAACTTATAATAATTTTGTAATATTAACAAAAAAAATATATATATAGATGGATTCTAATTCTACTAACTTAATTTATAGTTATTGTCAAAGGGTCACTAAATTTCACTAGATGAAACTGCTCTTCTATTATACAACAGTGATAGTGATGTCAAATCTAACACACAACTTGAGTATTTACAATCATAACAATATTCTGAAGATACACTTTAAAACAAATGTTTTTGTCTTATATTTTTATATGTACAAGTGTAGCCATGCTTATTTAATTAGTTTTATTATTAGATCATGCGTTAAAGTGTATAAAGATTTATATATTTTTTATTTAAAATTAATTATATATATATGTTAATTAATATTAAATTATAATCGAGTATCGGGTAATCAGGGTGGGGATCATCAAACTTGTCATTGTCTCCGTCCCATTTATGTCATTTCCAGTTTTCTCCTTTAGTTTCGGTGTTTTTTGCGATCTCTACTTGTCACAGTTGGTATTTTAACACATTAATATTTAGCAAGTCAAAATGATCACTATTTTGGTATCAAAATGTCCAATGATATAACCATTTAATTAAATGATATAACCATTTAATTATTCAAAAGAGAAACCACATCGAAGACACATGGGATGCAATCTGTACATACTCTAAGACTACCCGCATCGGTAGTGTGATGGAGCTTGTGAGAGCCCATCACGAGCATGAACACCATCGCCCCCATGTGTGAGGGGCTGCTCACGCTCACATGTGTGAGCCAGGTCGCGCGAGTGAGAGGAGAAGGGAAAACATTCGACCGTTGGGGGGTTTTCAAATTTTTTTTTATTTAATCCATTTATCTCCTATAAATACACATTATATTCAACCCTTTTTTTCACACAAAATTTTATTCATCTCATATATTATCTACATTCATCTTTTCTCTCATCAAAAATATATTTCACAAATGGATAAGGGCAAACAATCGTTCAAAACCCCACGACGGGTTTTAAAGACGGGAAAAAGCACGAGCTTGCAACCGACCCCACCGGATAACATGTTCCGGATGTCATCTCCACCACCGAACTACATCCAAAATATACAACAATTCCCGGTGGTTTTCATGGTGGAGTTTACCGGCCACAACCCCAGATGTTCAATCAATACCAAATGGGGTTTTCGGATTTTCAAAACATGACTCAAGGTGGTTTTACACGATCATCTCACGGGGGAAGCGTTGGATGCGGTGAACAAACGAAAGGAAATTATCAAGAAAAAATACGGGTTAGATTTTCCTTTTTTTTTAAATTATGTACTTTTTATTTTTATTTTTTTTAAGTTATGTACTTTGTAATTTTTAATATTTGAATTTATATTATTATTTAGTGTTTTTTATAATTATTATGTTTTAAAAATTAAATAATGTTAAAGAAAAAGAAAAAAAAGAAAAAGAAAAATGATGTGAAGGGTGTGATGGATGCAGGGGTTTGTGTGATGTGATGAGAAAATGGTGGGATGCTGATGTGGCGCTGATGTGGCTGTGTGAAGGCGTGATGGATGCTGGTAGTCTAAAGTTGAAGGTTTAATCAGCATTTGTGACTAAATTGGAGGTGGTTGTTGGTAAATGTTTGTATAAAATCTTTTGACCTAAAACCCTTCCGCAAACCCTCGTTATTGAGCAAGCAAAATCACCGCTGAAACGAGCGTAGAGAAAGCAGATATGGGGGAAGATCAGCAACAACAACAGAGTGGATACCAAATCGACCTTGGGAATCTCGCAGCATTCGATCCTCAGCACCAGTTTACCTCTGTTCCTGATAACAGGTTAGGGTTCTTGTTCTTATTCTGCTAGTCGTGGTGTATAAATCGTCAAAGTGATATCGTCAACGTAACTAATAATCACTCTCTACGTGAATAAATTCTGTGGTAAATATGGGTCTAAATCTGTTTGAAATGATGTGAATCCATGTAGTTTGGCGCTCTAAGTTATATTCCTTGGTTAAGATAAAGACTTCTTGATTTTGCTATTCTTCATAATGAAATTGTACCGCATGCGTCCCGAATAAGTGAAGTTATGAAGTTTTGGATGCAACCTCATGAGGGTTTTTGAACATGTAAATCCTCCCCTCAGTTTTATTATAATACCCCTTTGTCCCAAACAAACTTAAGCAGCCTGATCTTAATAAAATATCTGAAGACAAAATTGGGTGAGTATTTGGGATGCAACTCTTTTGATTCAGGACTAGGGGGAGATATGCTTCAGGGTATCTGGAACTCTGGAAGTAAATTTATAAATTTATTTATGAGTTTGAATGATCTAACTTCATTATATTTTAAAGAAACCACAAATATGGCAATTTAACAGTGATTTTGTTATAGTTGAAGCATAGTTGGATCATGTATGTACTAAAATTAGTTGAATCTATATTTCTTATAAGGTCTTAAGTCCAAATTGTGTCTCTAAGTCTATATTATTTTTGTTACACAAGGCCTGGGATGGAATTCTATAGGTGTATGCCATATGCCTCTTTGGTAGTTAGGGGGGTTGTCATGCTAGAAGCAGTTAGAACATACTTGGGCTAATTTTCCTATTGACTACTGTAAAGCAGTTTGTCAATTGCGAATAACTGTAAATAGCGATGGGCTACCTATATGCTATATAGCGAATAGCGATGACTATTTCATATTTAGTGATAGGCCTATAAAAGAAGAATTATATATTTATACATTAGTATATTACCTTAAAAGTCTTAAACTTTATACCAACTAAAAGGAAAAACCCATGACTATTACCAAGTTTAAAAAAACCCCGACAGGCAGCTATTTACCGCTATTTGTATGATAGCGAGCTTGGGGCGCCACGCTATGCTATTCACCATATCGTTGCTATTTACCGCTATTGACAACAGGAAGCAGTATTATGAAAACATTAAGTGGACCTATGGGGTTGACTGATCTTACAGAGTGCTTCATTGGTTTGACCAATATGTCAGTACACATACCCAGCTGTTCAGTTTTAATATGTAAAGTTGGTTGCTTTAAAAGTTATGTTAGCATATGAATGTTCAAAATTTGATACTAGATTATGTACTTTAATTTTGTTTTTAGATTTGATTTATAATACTGACCAAGGGTTTTGGCAAGAAAGCTTGGTGTTGATTTTTCTATTTGGGTTGAACAAATTCTACTTACATTAAAATCACTTAGTTAACACGCTTTTTAAGTAATTAAAAGCATGTTTTAATTCTAAGAACCAACTAATCACTGCATCATTCTATAAATTACATGATAAGATAGTTGTGAAACCAGCTGGGGGTTTTTCTGATGTCTACCCGATTTTTGTTGGTTTGTATGTTTTTTACACGGTTGCCTAGATAGAAAGACTGCTTTGTATCTCATATACATAATTATAGACGGCATTTATAAGAAAAGACTGCTTGAGACCCAACTTACAGGGAAACAGTAAATATGGGAAGTTGTAACTAGTAAGATATGCATCATGAATTAATTACAAACTTGTTTATAAAAACATGATTTTCTTAAAGTAGTTGGGTTTGAAACAATGCTATTAATTCTTATCAGGCTTTAAATGGTCTTTGGTTTTGGAAGATATGGTGTTATTTACTATTATTTTGGGTTCTGTGTATTGCTACAATCTATATTTCCTTTATTCATTTTATGCTGTTTGCTTGATTATATTAGGGAGGAACTTGTGAAGGAGTGCATAGCACATGGTACTAAACTAATTCAGGCAGTTGCTGATGCTCTTTTTAACTTGCCTTCCTCTGAAGATGCATCTGGGCCAATTGTCTCTCTACCACCACCATTGACAAAATTGCCAAGAGAAAAACCTGTTAGTTATTCTCATAGCATCACAAATTTACCTAGATACCCTGTTCACTTATGTTAAAATATTGTGCTAAATGCGTCAAACAGCAGTGTTTTTTTTTTTCCGTTTCCATCATAGCAATCTACTTTAAGCTCTTTCATTTCCCTTCATTTCTTTTGTTTGTAATTCATATAAAATCGTTTTGCCATGCAGCTGCCGAAGCCTAAACCTCCAACAAAGTGGGAGGTTTTTGCCAAAAAGAAAGGTTAGTACAAGATAAGCAACTTTGTTTTGAAAGGGCTGCAAACAAGTCGAGATTTATTTAGCTATCTGAGCTCAAGTTTTCATCGAATTCTAGTTCGAACATAAAAAATGGGTTTGAAGAGCCGAATTGAACTATAAAGGGTTATAATTTAATATAACTTCTGCAAAAGTCATCTCTTTTGTTTGTAATGTAGAAATGACTTGTGTTATTACATCTTAAAAATGTCGAAATGCATAATGTCAAGATATACGTGCTTTTTGAGCTGAGCTTAAGCTTAGCTTAAAGTAATGAACCTTGTAAAGGGTTTGGCCTCGAGCTTGGCTTGACTTGTTTGCAAACCTGTCAGACATCTGAAAAACCAGATCAAGTTTGAACTTTGTCAGGCCATTGGGAACACAACTTCCATCTTGAGAACCATTAATTGTGCTGATCTGTTGTCTCTTTATACAGGCATCCAGAACAGAAAGAAAGATAAGCTTGTCTATGATGAACAAACAAGTTCTTGGAAGCGTCGCCATGGTTATGATCGGGTGAATGATGACAACGATGTTCCGATTATTGAGGCAAAGATGTCGGATGGTAATAATTATGTACTACATTCTTTGTATGCAGAAATTGTGGAAAAAAAACTTAATTCTCATATGAATGATGGAATGAATGAAAATCAATTATTCAGTTATTTCATACTCTCCACTTATAATGTCTACATTTGAATTCAAAGTCTTAAATGTGCTACTCTTTTTTTTTTGGCTTTAAAACTAATAAGAACAGACAAGTCTTTTACAACCATATACGTAGTCAACTCATTGTCTTGGAACGGAAAAAGCTTCAAAGATCTATGCAAATCTTAATTTTGGAAAGTACAGGATTTGATTTTTTAAGTTGGATATGGATGTTGGTTTTAGTATAACATTAGGGTTTTTTGGTTTTCTGCAGAGCCAGGAGTGGATCCTTTTGCCAAGAGACGGTCAGAAAAAAAGCAACGAGTTGAAAAACAAGAGAAGAATCGTTTGCATAATTTAAAAGAGGCTGCAAAAGTTGGTGCACTGCCGAGGTTTTTGCCTTTTTTCTCATGACTCATCTCTTAAGTCTTCGTATTCAACAGTATTTGATTAATCTCCATGTTGCATCCTGATCCCATTAGACAGTCATTTATATTATTTTATTTTTCGAGTTTTTCTGCAAATTTGAGGTCCAAAGAATGGTTCTTGCTAATTAATGGGGGTAAGCTAACAATTAAAGTAGCAATTCAAATAAGTTATAGGATAGTGCAGCCCATAAGTGAACAGAAAAAAGGCAAAAACTCTATCTTTTCACTCCTTTGTTTGCTTTTTTTGAAAGAATGACTCTTATTTTCTCACATATTGGAGGTTTATTCAAATTATTAGTGTGAGCATTATTTCTTTTGAAAATTTTTTAATCTGTGATTTGATAGTGAGCTCAGTGACTCAGTCTCTGCATAGAGATTGTGTGAACTGATTCTCTACTACTTATCATGATCTGACCTTGTGAATCATATTACTAAGCTCATATATAGAGCTGATTCATATATGAAGTCATTAGGTAAACTGGTTATATGGGTAATTCTGGGGGGGTTGGGTCAGGCTGACTTGAAACATTTTTGTTATATTTTTTATGCATAAGTTGCTGAATATCATTGCAAAAATACATCCAAGTTTTTGTAATACAGTTAGGGTGCAATTCAATTCGTCCCGTTTTTTAGCTAATGTTTTTTTACTCATTTGATCAACTAGAGATAAAACATTAGGTAAATGGACCTATTCATTAGTAAGTGCCTCTAAGTTGCCACCTATATTCACAGTCTCAGTGGTCTTGACTCCCTTTGTTTTATTTCTGTTTATGGCAGTCATGTTCAACTTGCTGCAACAGCATTGCCTATAACTGGAACCCAAGCTGCACCAAGAAAGGTTAGCAAGGATGAATTGCAAAATGTAGCAGGGATGGCCGCAACTTCAACTGCCAGTGGTGGTAAATTTGACAAGAAACTGGCTGGTGAAAAGCCCTTGAAACATGACAAAAAATACAGGAAGGTGTGTAAAACATTCATTCCCCCTATATTTAGCTTATGACATACATTCAAAGTTTTCTGTTTTATCTTCATAGTCGCTTTCTTTATTTTTTTCAGTTCTTACCTGTTGTCGAAGGATCGGGAATGGGTTCCCTAGAGAAGCAACAGTCTGACAAAATTCTCAACAAGTTAATGGCCAAGAATTCTCATGAAATTTTCAATGTTGGAAAGGTAATTATATTTCAAACTTTTCCAGCTTTTCTTCCACTTTTGAAGGTTACAATTACGACACATTTATGGGTACACAGGTTTGGGGTATATCTTGCCTCTAGTGGGTCAGATGGGTATAAAAAGGATTGAATGTTTGTTTCACCGTAATGTGAAGGAATGTAATGGAATTGAAATCAAATTCCGTTGTATATTGCGTTTGTTAACATTATTTTGAAAGGAATTAAGTTCTTTGAAGTGTTAATATTACTTTAGGTAGAGGAATGTCATTACGTAACTAACATGGATGGAATTAAAATCATTTCCTTTCCTTCGCATTACGGTGAAACAAACAGGGCCTAAGTGTATTTAAATTGCATAGGACCTCCAAAAAGGTTTTATATTGTAACATTAAATTTCATTGTAATGATAATGATTAATCATATTTAAAATATTAGTTATATATACACAAGTTTTTTTAAAAAAAGGACCAATAAGTTCTTGCGGGTCGCCCCGTCCTGAATTGGATTTTTCTAGTTTTTATCTGGTCTATTTTTCCACCTCTTCAACAGTTTGGATTAAGATTTTCTAGCTTTTGTTTTCTATATCAAACCTTACTAATTCCAACATTAAACTTCAAACTCTTTTCATTTTAAGATATGTTTCAAGTGAAGTGCTCTATATCTTGGAAAGACATTTTAGACATTGAACATATTGTTTAAAAATAATTCCAATGTCATATTGCAATTACTTAGGAGAGAAGTATTTTGGAGTTTTAGGGCTAATTTGTTTTACGTATTTGCCATTTGGAAATAGGCTGTTGACATGTACAATGCGAAGAGCGACAAGAAACGAAGAAATCAGCAAGGGAAGTCTTCATCAACTTCGAGCAAGTTGAAAGTGAAAAAGAGCCCATATAAAAATGCATCTAAGAAGAAACCCTCAAGTAAAGGAAAATCAAAATGAAAACATGTTTTACAATCTTGTTGAATTCTCTAAAATTTTTGCTCTCTGTTATTTACAATGCCAATCAGGAAGACAAGAGTTAGTCTGTGATCTTGTACCAGTAATGAAATTATCTATGATATATGATTTATGTTTTTGCCTTGGTATGCACCCTCGGATATGTGTAACTGAAACCGAACCAAAAACCAATAAAACTGAAAAAACCAAACCGAACCAAAACCAAAACCGAAACCGACAGTTTTGGTTTTTAAAATTATAAAAACCAATTTTTTTGGTTTGGTTTGGTTTTAGTTTTCAAAACTGACCATAAAAACCGAACCGAACCGAATTGAAGGAACCGAACCGTTTAAAAGTTAAAACCGTTAGGGTTAAGGGGCATACTTGTATATTTACATATCAATTCAACATAACTCAAATTTCTTACCTTCCCCTTGTTTTCACTTTTTCCCCAAAAATCACAAATCGGCACTCACTATCCAAAACTCGACACCACCAATCACTCAAATCTTGAAAATCAAATCGACAGACCAATTTTGATTTTTAAAATTTTGAATCGACAGACCAATCGACTCTTGAATCTTGATTCTTTGAAGTTGAAGCTAGAAGATCACGCTGGAAACGAGCATGTTAACCATCCAAACCGAAGTTCCACTTTCTTAACTTTCTGATAGAACATCCAGCATTTACATGTTATGTTTTGATTAGTGTTGTATTTGCTTTACTGCTTGGAAATGAAACTTTCCTCTATTATACGTATATCAGCTTACTTGGCTCGCGTTATACATAATCTTTGGCCTTGTGTGCATACATTAGGCTTCCCACCATAGTTGTCGAATGCGTTCAGATGAGTCGATTAGGACTAGCAAGTCAAAACACACTAAAAAGGGTCTCGGTTGGTGACGCAAAATTCGGACAGGTAAAAATTTATGCAAATATTCAGCTGGAGTCGGCTTAATTCACCACTACCCGCCCAAATTCATGCATGGTTTATGCACGGCTTATGCATTAGGCTTCCCACAACCCCACCAATCTTCTTAGCTATTGATTAAAATTAACCAATGACTAAGAATTTTGGGTCATTAACGATGAATATTTTGGAAAAAATCAAGCCTCATAAATAAATGACGGCTCATCCGGACACAATTTACGGTTAAGTAAATATATATGCATGCATGTATGTATATGAGTGATCAAGATAGAACTCTTTTTTAAAGGAAAACTACATATTCGATTTACATGTCACCAACGTGATAGGAAGAATTCGAACAATTTTGAATTTGAAAGTTTTGAGAACAAGGTTTATATTGGAAACCGAAAATTTTATTTTTCTTAGAAAAGTTTTTGGAGATTATGTAACAAAGCATGTTTTTCATGTTCTTTTTTATTTATTAGAAAAAAATTTCTTGAAAAAAGGTAATTTTTACAACCAAACTGAGTTGTTTGTTCAAACAATGAGATGAAATAATATGAGATTAAAGTATTTCAGTTTATTTTTGCGAGTTAGTAAAAAGAATTTAGCTTAGATGGGTGCTATTGGCATGAATTTATCTAAAGTATTTAAATATCAAATTAATATTTCTAAATGATAAAAACATACCCACTGAATCTACTTTTAAGTCTAGTTCATTGTCAATTACGGAATTAGTGTTATATCCGTATGGTGCTCGAATAAGTAAATCAAACTTTTATATTTAATATTTTTATATATAGTCTTTTTTATAAAATAAAATTATTTTATACGTCTAAAAAGTTTATAATATAATATTAATGTGTTTCACGTGATGAAGCTTTGTTCCGACATCGTAAAGTCACATCCATATTATTGTTGTTGTTATGATATCAAGTGCTTAAAAGACATTTTTATTAGTCAATTATATATTTAAATATTTAGAAATGAAAACTAAATTTATTAAAAGTCCAATAATAACGACATCAATCTAAGTATACTCAATTAGATCACATAAAATTAAAAGAGTAAATTACTGAAATGGCCATGTGGTTTGTTCCAACCTACCTTCTGGTTTAGTCCTTTAAAAGCGAAAATTACTCCAGAAGTTCCTAAGGTTGACATTTTGTTACTGAAATAATCATTTGTGCTAACAAACGTAAAAAATGGTTGTCAGTTGTCTTTTAGTACAGGGGTATTTTGGTCTTTTCAATCTTTTTATCTCTTCTGGTTTGTTCCTTAAAGCTCCCACCACTTCTTCTTCCCCATCTATGTTTATTAGCTCCCACCACTTTTTTTTCCCGTTTCTTTGGGCTCTTTCACTCACGTATCAGAATTATTATAATGCCTTTATTTGCAAATAAACTCCATTTTCATGATGATAACGGTAGGTGTTGAAATCGTTATCGGTGGCCAAGCTTTCGTTTTTTCCACATGTTGGATTTTCAACTGCTTACGATATGTGTGTTTGGGTGACGTTTGTTTCAAGCTATATTTTAGGCATATATCTTCCACAGCAGCAGTTTGGAATGGTGCAAAGCAGGATATATCAAGTATACTTCAAAGCCATGGCTTGTTGTGTTTTTGCTGCTTTCGTATTGAAATCATTCCCTCATTTCATCTTCTTCAATTTTCTTCAGCTCTTCTTCATCTTCCATAGCAGCAATCCTCGCACTAGATCACAAAGTAAGCTTCAATCAATTAAGTAAAAATCAAATATTTAAAGTTTAAGTTCGAGTCTAGTTTAGGGAGTTGTCATCCGTTTAAGTAAAAATGGAAATGAATTCCGTTGTTGGTGGGACTCGCAAAAGGTGGTTCACATCCGTTGAAGCTTCCTGGAAGTTATCCCAGCTCTGCTCGCCTTAACTCCGACGGCTCTGTTTATTCTTAACTCCAGATTAAGAATCCTTCACCTTGTTCTAGATAAACAGAGCCGTCGGAGTTAAAGCCAGCGGAGCCGGGATAACTTTCGGGAAGCTTCAACGGATGTGAACCACCTTCTGTGAGTTCCACCGACAACGCAATATATTTCCGTTTTTACTTAAACAGGTGGGATTTCCCTAAACTAGACTTGAACTCAAACTTTAAATATTTGATTTTTACTTAATTGATTAAAGCTTACTTTGTGATTCAGTGCGAGGATTGCTGCTATGGAAGATGAAGAAGAGCTGAAGAAAATTGAAGAAGAAGAAAGGAGGGAATGATTTCAATGCGAAAGTAGCAGAAACACAATAAGCCATGGCTTTGAAGCATATTGGATATATCCTGCTTTGCACCACTCCAAACTGATGTTGTGGAAGATATCTGCCTAAAATATAGCTTGAAACAAACGTCACCCAAACACACATATCGTAAGTAGTCAAAAACCCAACATGTGGAAAAAACGAAAGCTTGGCCATCGATAACGATTCAATACCTACCGTGTTTAGCACCAGAACTCCTATTCTGTTATATGAATTAAAGACTCCGATGAAGCTTATTGCCAGCGGGGTTTTCATGAATCAGTTTAATCTTCTCCCCTTCTTTCTTAGTTGCCCTCGATTTTCCGTTTGTATTGGCTTGGGGAAACGGGGATGAACAATAAATGGTATATATCCTAATCTGCAAGTGAAAGAGCCCAAAGATACAACCGTTAATGCAAGAAACAACAAATCAGGGCCGGTCCAATGATTTTGGATGCCCTGTGCAAAGTTGGATAAAAATGCCCCTATTTATGAACTCACAACATATGAAAAACACATAACATAAATATGTAAAACTTAAAAGTAACATGTTTAATACTTGAAAAAGTTCAAACCGTTACATAAACACTTACAAACTACTTAAACCGATGTCTACGCACATTTTTTAAAGAAAATTCATCAATAATTTTATCATAATCAATATTTGCTAAAAATTGATTTTCAATACTCAAAAGAGCTAAACCGTTTAATCTATCTTGAGTCATGGTACTCCGTAGATACGACTTCAAGAGTTCAAGCTTTGAAAAACTTCTTTGAGTTGATGCAACTGTAACCGGCACCGTCAACAATATTTTATAAGCGAGTAAAACGATTGGAAACATGTCCATCTTCTTTGCAAACTCCATGATCCGAATAGATGTCCAAGGATTGTCTACTTCAGATGTTTCATCCGGCAACATATCCTGCAAAATTTGTAACTCAACAAACAAGTAATTTCCATCAATATCACATTCATCACCATTTGTTAAGGTTGATTCAAGATTTAAACAACACTTTTTTTAATTAATCGTCAAATAAAGAAACTAACTTTGATCCATCAAACATAAATCCAAAAATAGATTCATCGTATTTTATTTGTTCAAATCTAGTTTTCAATTGAGAAAGAGCCATATCCACTAGCATAAGAAAATAATCAGTTCTAAAACCTTCTTGAGAAGATTGTTGTTCTCTTTCGGTATTTGGAATTTCATCAAACTGTTTTTTCTATAAGAAATACGTTTTTTAGGAAATGCAGGCTCAACTCCAATACCATGGGCTATTTCTTTAGCTTCACTAATAGCCGACTCAAATCCATTTTCCCTATATTTTTCAAAAAATTGAACCAATCCTTCCAAATTTTTTATCGCAACATCAAGAAGCACATCTTTAGATTGTAGCTTCTAACAAAATATTTATTTAAAGATACTTGCAATGAACTAATAATTTCTTGTTCTCTTTTTTTACGTTTTCTATTTTGAGCACCTAATGGTTGGGATCGAGGGGGCATGTTGAATTTTTTATCAAACAACTAAACAAACAACTAACAATTAAGCAATCCAACAAATCAATCATGAAATCAAACAACTAATCAATCATGAATCAAAAGGATATATATATATATATATATATATATATATATATATATATATATATATATGGGAGGGTTCAAACGAGAACTGTTTTTCCTACGAGAACTGTAAGAACCAATCTCAGCCGTTCCTTGGATATGGGAAGTTCATGGATGGAGAGCGTAGAGGGAATCAAGTGTGGCAGGGTGCATGTGAGAAATTCATGGGTGGGCAATGACATTAAAGGAGGGGAAATTGGAAGGCTCAGATTGTTCTCGAAGTTCTCGTACGAAAAACAGTTCTCGTTTGAACTTTTGCCTATATATATATATATATATATATATATATATATATATATTAGGTTATACTCGAGCTTAGAAAGATAGAACCTGATCAATGTAATCAATCTTCTTTTGTTTGGATTGTTGTTGCAACCTTCTACCCTTCTCTTTTAATCTTTTTTTATGAATTAGTTGTTGTATTTATCTGCTTTTCAAAATAAACAAGCAGATTTTCAGACAAAATAGATGAACAATTGACTATCATTCATGAATCAGTAAATCACAAGAAAGTTTGTTATTAAATAAAGATTATCATATATTCAACTAGTAGCAAGTATGTAAAACAGTAAAAGAAATAAAGATTATCATATATTCATATGTAAACAAACTAGTTGAGTACTTGAGTAGTTCGTACCAGTTCTGACTTCTGAGTTCAGCACTTGCAATCAAATAAGCCTAAAAGCAAACACTAAACATAAATGACAACTTCACGAATCTGTTATTTGTGCAAAATCGAATATCAGTTAAAGCAACACCATACAAAAACAACAAACAGAAACAAAATTGGCATTTAACAAAATAATCAAGAAATATAAATACAGAAACAACAAACAAACCTGTTTCAAACTTTCAGTAGTTGAATAGTTCAGTACTTGCAAAAACCAAACACGAACACGAATGGGTAAATAACACCAGTACTTACAAATTATGATTCTTGATGAAAGCAGATTAATCGATGACTGTGTAATCGAGAATGGAGATAAAGGCGGATTAGTTAATGAAGGCAAATTCTGTTAAACACTAGTGTAATGAGTAATCGACTAATGGTGAATGCAATTCGTGAAATCGTGATGACAATAATGAGTATTCGTGATGACTGTGTAATCGAGAATGGAGATGGCAGATGGTTGGGATCGAAATAGCGTAAGTCAGTAAGTGCATAACCTAATCGGATATTCGGATGTATTACCAGTGTAATTGACATCGTGAATGAATAGTCCTTTGAGAACACCAAACGTCGACTCCGAATCTCTGTGCAATCGACGCCTCGTTGCCCTCTACATTGACAACCTCCTCGTAAATCGTTGCCCTCGATCTTGATCTCGATCGCTGCCCTACGTCTGTATTAGCGCCGAGAATAGACCTAATGTACTGGACCGTATATTGGATTTGAGGAATGTACTGCGGGCTACCAAATGAACCTACTAAATAACATATGGCCCAAACTGAATTCTGCCCCTCTTTGTTTTGCTGCCCTGGGCTCAAGCCCAGCCCGCACATGGCTTGGGTCGGGCCTGCAACAAATTACAACAAACTAACATGTGATCATCATGAAAACGGGGCTTATTTTCAAATAAAGGCATTATAATAATCCTGATACGTGAGTGAAAGAGCCCAAAGAAATGAGGAAGAAGAAGTGGTGGGAGCAGATAAACATGAGGAAGAAGAAGTGATGGGAGCTTTAAGGACCAAACTAGAAGAGATAAAAAGATTGAAAAAACCAAAATACCCTTGTACTAAAAGACAACTAATAATATCAGGAGTTAATTACAAAATTCATCCTTTTAGATATGCCCCTTTTGCACAATTGGTCCTTTAAGCAAAATGCTTACATTTTTAGTCATTTATTTAAGAATTTGTTACATAAATGGTCCTTTAGACTAACTCTGTTAGATTTGACTGTTAGTCAAAGGGCAATTTGGTCTTTCTACACGTAAAGGACTAATTTTGTAATTAAATCTTGATTTTATAATTTATTTTACTATTTTTAATTATTAATTAATTGTTTAGTAATTATTAATATCTTGATTTTAGCATTAATTACAAATTAATATCTTTTCTCTCTCTTCACAAACACAACACACATACTCTCTCTCTCTCTCTTCACAAACACAACACACACACACTCTCTCTTTTCACAAACAAAACAGACACACCCATCTCCCTCATCTCTCCCTCTACCACCGCCCATCTCTGCCATCAACCCCCTACTCTCGGTTTCTACCACCGTCCTCAACCACCACCTTCTAACACCAGGATGTTCTATCACCACCACCACCACCGTGGACCATCGCCATCTATCACCGCCTTATCAGACCTTCACCACCGCACACTACGTTCATCACCACCGCTGGAACAACAAAACCTTATTCTCGTTCTCTCTTTCTCTCTCTCTTTCAGATCTTCTTCATCGATTGGGTTTGTTTATGTATCGATTAGGGTTTCGATTAGGGTTTTCTGGTGGGGATTTCTACACACACAGGCACACAGCCATCGATTAGGGTTTCGATTTTGGCACCGGTCAGTCGTGTTTCTGGTGGTGGTTGGTGGTTTGCAGATCTGGGTTGTTTAGCTATCGATTAGGTTAGATGGATTTTCAGATCTGGGTTGTTTAGCCATGGATTTAGGTGGATTTTCAGATCTGGGTTGTTTAGCCATCGATTAGGTTGGTGGCCTTTAGAAGATGGTGGTGGTTGGGTGATGGTGGCACGGGTGATGATGGCAGACGGTGGTGGTGATGTTGGTAAACTGGTGGCGGTGATGAGAGAAAGTGTGTGTGTCTGGTGGCGGTGGTGGTATTGTGTGGTGGAGGTCGTATTTGGTGAGGATGAAAGAGGGAGAGAGAGTGAGAGGTGGGTGGAGAGAGAGTGTGGGAGGTGGGCGGTGGTTGAGTCACCGAGAAGAGAGGGAGAGAGGGAGAGATGGAGAGTGTGTGTGTGTTGGGTTTCTGGAGAGAGAGAGAGATACATTAATTATGTAATTAATTCTAAAACTAATTAATAATGATAAAAGCAATGAATAATAATTAAAAAATGGTAAAAATATTACTGTAACTATTTTCATTACAAAATTGGTCCTTTACCCGCAAAAAGACCATATTACCCCTAAAACTAACGGTAGAAACCAACGGCGTAAGGGGAAAGGACCAATAGTGTAACAAATTCTTAAATAAAGGACTAAAAATGTAAGAATTTTACTTAAAGAACAAATTACGCAAAATGAACATATCTAAAAGGACAAATTTTATAATTAACTCTAATCTTCCAATATATATAAAAGACTAATTAGAAAAAAATTATTAGACAATCCTAACCCTTTATTTAACAAAAGATTTAATCTTAACCATTTATTTTTTTCAAATCAAAAAATCAATTTTGACTTTTTTGGAGTCAAAGTATTTTAAATCTTATCCTACTAAATTAATTTTTATGGTAATTTAAAAATACATATGTGGATTATACGTATCTTTAGTCTAACTAATATTTACTAATATAAATGTACATGAAATATTTACTAACATTCATAACTTCAATTAAATAGTTGATATAATCTATTAACGTGTACGTACATTTGATAATTGTTAATGAAACCTTTATCCTCCAAAATCATTCTAAGCTTTTGCTGTTATCACCTATAAATAAATATAGTTACTTTATTAGATTATTAAATAATTTTTATTTGGTTAGTAGTAACTATAACACCGATATAATTATCTTTGTCAAAATTATCTTTAATTAATATATATTAAAAGAATAGTGTTATAATGTTATCATCTTTTTAAAAAATTACGCCAGTTATCTAAGCTTATTTTGACTATGGAATAACCAAAGTCACTGTTGGGTTAAATTCAAAAGGACTAAACACTTCTATATTTGTAAAAATAATTTAAATATTTAATAATTGTAAAGCATACTTAGGATATAAAATCTCATAAAAAATAGGTAAATATATTTAAAAATAGGTTTTCCTACATAACACCATTATCAATTTTTTTGTATAACATTTTTATAATTGAATTTGAATTTTATAATTGTTTTACTATACACAACTATTTAAATTTAATTTTAATCATCTTCTGTGTTTATACACGGAGTGTTAAACTAGTATCAGTAATAAAATGTCAACCTCTTTTCACTTTTAAAGAACTAAATAGAAGATTAAAACAAACACTATTGAAGTAATTTACTCTTCATTTTCCTATTCACAACATCTCCTTTTTGGATTTAAAATGAAGTGGCAGCATCGTACCACTCGCCTGACTTCTTTCTTCTTGATTCAGATCGAAGCTATTCATCTCCATTAATGGCCAATCGACGGCCTTCATCTTCATCCTCCTCCTTCTTCTCTTCATTCTTCTCCCCAATAGGCGACACTCTCCTCTACCTCATCGCTCTCCTCTCCATCTTCTCCCTCCTCCTCCACCACCTCTCCATCTCCGCCTCCGCCGATTCCCACTTCGAAGGTTTCGACGCCGATGAAGAACCAGAAGACGACTCCCTTCTCCTTCTCCAGTCAACGCTCTCCGATCTCTCCCGTCGTTCTCCTCCTCCTCCGACCACCCTGTCCACCTCCTCCGATCCTGAATCCCATCATGGCCCCCCTAGTTCCAATTCCCCTTCCGATGATTCCGATCTTGCCACTAAACCCTCCACCTCTAAATCATCGTTTGATTACTGGGATGAGGACGAGTTTGAAGGCTTTCCTACTGAAGTGACACCACCGGAAGTCGCGAAAGAAGCCGATCCTCATCCTGCGACTGCAGCTGATTCTGCTACGGCTGAACTTGATGAAACAGTGAAGGCTTCGGAACCGATTTCGTTGACGAAGAGAATTGCGTCATATACAATTGAAATTACATGTGTGTCTTTTTTGATTATTTTTGCATTCAATTATTTCACCGGAAAAAAGGAGAACGAAACCCTAGCCCTAGCTTGGGCGGGGAAATTTGCGACTAGAGACACGATTTTTGATAAGAATTTTAGTTTGTTAGGTGTTGGAGATGGTGATGACTCGCCATTGTTGTTGAAAGAAGGTCAAAACGTGTTTAAGTTTTACGCTAGTGGGCGTAGGTTTTGTCAAGGATTGTTGGCTACAATCGAGCTTAAGAGTCGACATGATCTGATAGCTAGATTGTATAATATGATTGTGCCATGTAAAGATGAGATTACTATTGAGGTTTACATGAACGAAGATGCTATGGATCATGTGGTTTTTGCTTTGGCTAAGAAGAAGGCTGCAAAAGCTATGCAGAAGGAGGTGAGGGATCTTCAGAGGTTTGCAAATTTTATGACTTCTGGGCCAAATAGTAGGAAGTGGGTTGCTGACGAGTTGACAGTTATCACAGAATCAAAAGAGGTGGCTGGAGATTTGATCACTGAGACTGTTCTTGATCAGGTTAGTGATTATATTTTAGAACTTTTTTCTTTTTGCTATAAAAGGTTACAAACTTACAATAGTATATTAGTATCTAACTGAGGATGGCAAGAAAAACTGCACTGGTTTCTAATTTTGAGTTCCCATTTAAACTAGAACTCTTTCTTTTAATTCTCAGATTCTTTTTATGTTAAAGTTACCTGTTTGATCTTTGTCTTTATTATAAAGAATGGACGACTCTGATCTGTGATAATAAGATTCATTAATTTTGTGTTTGTCGAACGGTATCTATATCATTTGTTGATGAATTGAACACTTGTTTTAAACTATATGTTAATGAATCCCAATCTAGTTATATCATGAGGGAGAAGCTGTAATGTTGTTATTTAACATTAGGCCAAAGCCATGGGAGCCTTAATGTGAAGTCTTCAATCATAGTTATTAGTTAATGACCTAATACTAAGGGTTTGTTGTGTATGTGCAATTGTGCAGCGTCCTCTCATCCAAAAAGATATACTTTCTTTCTTCCTTTTACATGTAATTTGACCCGCAATGTGATTAAGGGTTGCTTCCGTTAGTATGTTCATTGCTTCCTTTTTGTCTAATATATTTGGTTCATGTAAAGACTTTGTGCATGATTATAACTTTCAACATCTCCTACGTTTATTTACATTTTATAAATAAAAGGGGGTTTTCCCGCTTTTAGCAAGTTCCTCACTTCCTCCAGGAGAGCCGAGCCGAGCTGTACTTTGTTGTTCATGTCCTGACCGTGTTCGTGGCCAATTCCGATACTCACACTGGCCCTGTTTACAGATTGAGTCCCAGTCTATTGATATAATGAAGAACTGAATTTGAGGTCTTAAATTGTAGTTAATGAGCTAATTTTAAGCGTTTGTTGTATATGTGCAGTCAGTAGTGCCCTCTTATCAAAATCATTTTTTTCTTCCTTATATGCTATACACATCATGACCGAGGGTTGCTTTTTTACATGCATTGTTTCTTTATTCTCCGGTATATTGGATATGTGCAAAGTCTTTGTGCATAAACGCATGATTGTAACGTTCAAGGTGTCCTACTGTAGGTTTTATTCTTATAAATATTAATGCACTATATGCAAGATGATCATGTTGTTTCTAACCTGTTAGTCTCTCACCATATATTTAGATGGTCATTTTGGAATTTGGATTAATTTCTAAAGTGGTCTAATCTTTTCACTCTTACATAGAAAACGAATTGCATTTATATCATATGCCTGAGATTAAACAATATGGTTTGCTTAATAACTCCACAGGTATTTGGTGAAAAGGCGTATGAGAAATTTGGAAAGTGGTTCATCTCTATGCATTTCTCAGATCAGCAGCAGAGCACACACAGGAAGATGCTGGTATTCAAGCTTGCTCTCCCTGACCTTAACCATATGGCTGACATGACACGCTTGGTGGCTCTAGTGCCCTATTACATCGACTTAATTGGTCGTTACAAGCTCAGTTCACAGGTTGGTTCTTCACACTTTTCAATAGATATGGCAAAATATGTGGTAGGTTAACGGATTCAAATGGGTAATTCATTCATACAGGTTTAAACTGGCCGAGTGGGGTTGACATGAAACGTTTTTGCAAATAGACTGATTTTTTTTAATAAATAGATGATGTTTCTAATATTATTATAAAATGATATAATCTCTATTATTAATCAAAAGTTTTGAATAAAATGATTGAGGATGTTTTATGCATTGGCATAGACTTAGTGACTTCCGTCCAGGAAAATTTGTTTAAGGAAAACAGTTATTGTGTAGTTGTGTCTATGATTACACACTTATGTTGTTTCCATTTAATTAATTTTTTTTGAATAAAATGCTTTTACTAGGTTATATACAATAAACACCACTTTATGTGGTTTTCAATCCTTTTCCTTTTTAGCATTTTTCTATTTTACCTGTTTGGCACATTAAAGATAAAACATAACCCAAAATAGATGGGTGGATGTTGTCACATCTACTTATCAATAAAAAAAAATAGAAACTGGATGATAACTCACAAATTTCCAAACTTGGACTGGAAAATAGGCACGTTCGAAAACTGAAGCAGCAAGGTCAAAGGTTGCACAAGAGGTGTACAAGGAACTTCAAAATGCAAGGCAAGAAGCATTACAAAGAAAGAAGGCAGAGAGGAGGAAGATGCTGGAGGAAGCCGAGTCAAAACTTAATGCAGAGGCTCTTCGTAGAAAAGAAGCCAAAGAACGTGCTCGACAACTTAAGAAAGCCATGCCCAAAATCAAGATGTCCCGTGGCGCCTAAATCTTCCTGCAGTACCCCCCTTCTCTCTCTCTCTCTCTCTCTCTCTCTAGTTTTCAGTGTATCTCTTTAACAGAAAGTGTACCTATTCAGCATTATACACCTCAACACACTTTTGTGCTTGTACTGTGTTTAGACTCGTCTTTGTAGTCAGCATGCAGGGAGGGAAATTCCTTCTATAGCTGTGATTTTGTGGTTTAAATTTTCGAGGGTAGGGAAATCATTGACTAATTCTACATGTAAGGAGATGAGTTCATATGTAGTTCTTATGCTCTACTCGTGTGGGAATAAGAATTTTATCGGTTTTAGAGGTATTTTCAGTGTTCTGTAGACAATGCTGGATGAAAGTTTTATAAGTCCCGTTGTTATGGCATTTGGTACGCGTCATAAATGCAAGTGTAATCATATATGTCTATAAACATGCCTAATTATCTTTACCTTCGATTTTACCATGTTTCAGTCATGTTGTAATTAGGCATATTGTTATTCATACATTTTTAGACATAAATCATTCTTCTTAACAAGTATTCAGATGTTTATTGCTGCGAAGGTAAACATGTAAGTTCTAGACCGCGTTGATTTCTAGTAATTTTTTGAAGATATGTGAATAGATATTCACTTGACTGGACTTCCTGGCTTGTGAATCCTTTTTTCCGTTGGTTGGTTTAAGGATAGACCTGGGTTGATAGGTGCAGAGATTCGCCACAAGTTCGATCTGGTATTTGGCTCTGCTGTTTTATCTTTGTGCACAATGTTACATTAATTTTATGTTTCGTCATTGCTGTAAGCTTTGTTCGGGTTCTTCCTTGCGTAGAAGCAGGTGGAATGTTATTTAGCTGTAAATCTATTTATTGGCAATGCTATGTTATCTTTGTCTTCATTAAATGATGTTTTTTTATTTCAGTCTTGGTCGATTTTATTCTAGTTCTAGAAGATAATAAAGCATTAAAGCATATTGAAAGTAAGATGATCTGTACACAATACAAATCTGTTTTAAACAACAATCATGATTTTTATGTCTTTACAACTTCATAGTCGATTTATCCTATTCACATGTTTAAGGATATATAGTCCAATCATATAACTTTTGCTTTGTATGACAAATTTGTGTTACGCATAAATGATCTATATTAAATATTTGAATCCACCAATATGTTCAAGTCTCCAAAATTGAAGGACTTTTTACCCTCCATTCCGGTGTGGTTACGTGCAACCTAGGAGCCCTACTCATATTCCAAAGGCGCTACTTCAATTTAAGCGCAAGCCCCCTCCTGTGTTCCAACCAGAAAGGAGGGTTCGGCTGCTGATCGGAAAGAAAATAAGTAAAAAAAGATAATGATTTTGATTTGTCGTGTTTTCGAGTTAGAAATAAAATAAATGAAATTTGAGAGAAAAGAGGCGTATCTGTATTTGGCAGAGTCGGTGAACGGACTCGTGAAGAAAATGATCTTTATATGGAAATGAAAGAATCAAGTTTGTGTTTTGGATAGGAAGGAAAGAAAAAATGATTATTTGACACTAATACACTAACTTTTTAAAATTATCTATTGTGACAAAGGGTAATGTAGTCACTTATGAAAAATCATAAAGATTTTTCTTTCCTTTTCTTTCAAATCTTTCATCTTCTAAGAGTGTGGAGAGTGGTTACAATTTACCACACTCACCACATAGCTACATCAGTTTTTTATATCGATCACTTAACACAATACTCAACTCCTGTAGTGGTCACTCTTCACCGTATTAATATCTGGGATCTACCTATAAATAATCAATAATTTTCTTTTTAACATCATAAAAAAATAATAATTTATTCCATCAAAATTTTACTAAAAGTACAAATATACACGTTCATGTTTCTCAATCTCTCTAGACACTTGGATGTACAACTAGGCTTGCATTATGTACTTCATAGTTCACACTCTCTCACCTCTATCTCCCTAAAATCTTATCACTGTAGATTGTTATTTTCACCATCCTCAACGAACCTTCAGCTTTAATAAGAGGATAGTTCAGAAGAGAATAATCAAATAGTAAATCTTTTAACAAGAAGGACCGTAGTGTAATTTAAACGTAATTGAGGGGGTGGATATTAATATTACAGTCGCCACTCGCCAGGTCCATCTCAAGCGGGTCGGGTTTTTTCAGCTGAACAAGCCGAATGGAAAACAAAGCCCTAATTAAACCCTTTTCAAGCCGCTTTGTTCTATCTCTGTCCCTGCCGGCATAACCACCGAAGTTTCTACATTCGCCGTCGTCAAAATACACGATCACAAGCGGTTAGTCGCTTTCTTTCTCAACCTCATTGGTCTCCATCTGGCCATTGAATCTGCTTAATGTGTTCAATTTTGTTGTTATTGAACCATTGTATGAATGATGCTCGAGATTTCTTTTTCCGATGTCGTTTCTGCAATTTTTTCCTTTCGATATCTGGATACCTAAATTTTATTTGAATTATTGATAATTGTTATTCTGATTCGGTTCTTGACAGAAGTGTTAAATAGATCTATACCGTTTTGTTGATCTAACTAGGAAATGGGGAATAAGCGAAAAGAGCGTGAAGTTCAATCTGACGATGATGAACAGGGGAAATCGCGTTCTAAGAGAAGTGACGGTGATAAACTTGGTGGAAAGCCGCAGTTGCTACCATCAATGATTAAAAATAAAGAGAAAAGGTCAGCGGTATACGCCAAGATAAAGCAGGAGAAGAGAGCAGAGAAGCGAAAGAATGCTAAAGCTCGTGAAGCTTTGGAGAGCAGAGCTCTTGAGCTTGGAGAGGAGGTCTCTTATTTCCCCAATCCTAATGCATTTCACTTCTCCCATCTCTTCTCCAATTTGTTATTTTGTTTATGATGCCATTGTATTTGACATTGATGTAAACATTCCAGCTTCCACCAAAGAAGATTCCCCGTACAATCGAGAACACTAGAGAGGCTGATGAAACTGTATGCAAGCCCGATGATGAAGAGGTATATGTGTAGCATAATATTACTTTAAACTACATTCCACGGGTACCTTTTTGTATCAGTATCTGATTTCGATTATCCATGTATGCTTCTGCAGCTTTTTGCTGGTAATGATGCTGATGAATTTAGCTCCGTTTTGAATGGTGGACGGCCTCCAAAAATACTGATGACCACTTGTCGTTTCAATTCTACGGTAGGTTTTCTTGTTAGTTTCTCGTGCTTGTACTTTTGTAGGAGAGGCAGCTCGCTAGTTTCATGTGTGGTCTTGAATATTGATGGGTATCGGCTTGGGTCTGCAAAGTTTATTATTGTAGAAACTTGATTAATGTTTCTAATTGTATGTCTTGTGGACCTTAAATACAGAGAGGGCCTGCACTGATCAAGGATTTACTCACTGTGATCCCCAATGCACAGTACTATAAGAGAGGAACCTATGACTTGAAGAAGGTATGGACTAAGGGGCCAAGGGCCAATACTTGTTATATCTTTCGCTCGATGTATGTGCTTCTAAGATCTTTAGCCTGAAATTTTCAGATTGTGGATTATGCTAACAACAAAGAATTTACATCTGTTATTGTTGTCCACACTAGCCGTAGAGAACCAGGTAAATACTAGCTTTCACATCGACCTGATATTCAAATTTCACTTTTTATTTCATTTTATTCTTTTTATTCCTTTATACTTACCAATCTTGTCTGGCAATATGTAGATGCTCTCCTGGTTATTGGATTGCCCAATGGACCTACAGCTCATTTCAAGCTGTCAAATCTTGTACTACACAAGGATCTTAAGGTAGAGATCAACTTATTCCTTTCTGTTTTCCCCTCTGAATGATTTTTTCTCTTACAAATCTAATATATTAGAGCTCGATAAGAGCTTGAGCCTCGGCTCCTTATATGTTGCAAACCTAATTATATGCTCAAGCTTGAACTTGAACTGTATAAGTCTATAACACCTCTACTTGAATGAGCTCTAGCAAGCCCGAGTTGCTTGATAAAAGCTCGACTCATTGAGGCCCTACTATAAAGTATTTTGTATCCATAGATATACTCTTAACATGCCTATAAAATCTGTACCTGGATCAGTTTTACCATTATATGACTTAAATAGAAGACAATATATGGTTAACCGTGGTTCAAAGCTTAGTCATTTTGTCATTGTACGGAAGATTTTGAGCATTTGATTACTAATAATTAATAAAGGAATATAATTGAACACTCTTAACACTGCAATTTTGTTGTGACAGCAGGAGTATCATTTAGAAGGTAAATTGTACACATGCAATCTTAACACTGTAAAAATTCATGTAATTTTTTTGAGATGTCTGTTTTTATGGGGTACACTTGTCCATCTTGTGTGATATTCATAGATGCTTTTAGAACCTGGATAAGTGTAGCTTTAAACTTTCAAGTAAAATTCTTCCCTCGATGAAAGATGGGACTGAGCACTTAATTAGCTCATTTCAAGTGTATCTGCTCATTATGCTTGCCGTCATGAAATGTGTATTACGTTCATGTAATATTACCAGCCAACTATGTGTATCTAAGATAAAGGGGAGGGTTCATTCGAGAACCGTTAACGCAAGAACCACGAGAACCAATCTCAGCCGTTCCTTGGATATGGGAAGTTCATGGATGGAGAGCGTGGAGGGATAGAGTGTGGCAGGGTGCATGTGAGGAATTCATGGGTGGGCAATGAGATTGAAGGAAGGGGAATTGGACGGTCTAGATTGGTTCTCGCGGTTATCGCACTAAGAATGGTTCTCAAATGAACTTCTTCCCTAAGATAAATATTACATGAGTGCAGATAAATATATCTTTATAGCTTTTAGTGTTGTAAGACTGTTCATACTTAAATTGGATGAGTAGTGCCTATATGCAATAAGACCATGTCAACACTCTAATTCATTTTGCTCAATACTTCAAAGAGTAGGGAATGAGAAATCTGGAGCTCACATGGTCATCTGAATGCATCTATAACATTCATAATTGCATTCATCAAGTATCCAAAATAAATATGTTTTCAGATACAAAAGTTGAGATGTTCATGATGTTTTTTTTGGAGATGGTCGGTTTGGGTCCTTTATAATCTTTGGACCATTTGTAATTTAACGAAGGGCATAATTGACAATCGAGTTGGTTGTTCTTATAAATAGATGAATATGAGTTTTTCTGGTTTTGTGTAGTAATTGTGTTTCCCTTGATAGAATCACACCCTAGCTAGGATTTTAACATATATATGTCATTATCGCAGAATCATGGGAACCCCACTGGTCATAAACCTGAGTTAGTACTGAACAACTTCACTACACGTTTGGGTCATCGTGTTGGAAGGTTTAAATCACACTATTATTATTTACTTCTACTAAAATACCAGGCTTATATTTTTCTCTCCTCATAGTTAGCTTTTTTGTGTAGGTTAATACAGTCACTTTTTCCACAAGACCCTGAATTTCGTGGTCGACGAGTTGTCACCTTCCACAATCAGCGAGATTTTATATTCTTCCGTCATCATCGGTAAGCTAGTTGTGACTTAAAATATTAAAAATTGATATTCTTACCACTTATTTTGGTCTAAAGACAAAGGGAATTATTTGCTGTGTAGATACATTTTCGAAACTAAAGAAGACAAACAGAGTGATGCAAAAGACAAAAATCAGGATGCTGAAGGTGAGAAGAGGATTTTGAAAGGGAAAGTAATTGCTCGTCTGCAGGTATATCTTTTTCCCTTCCATAACAACTTGTTTTTTTCTTTCTGAAAATTTTCTTTAAAACAAATAATGTATTAATTATTATCTCAATAATAATGTAAGTTTTCTAACAAGACTATCATTTAACGAAACACGGCGTATTTTAAACCCATTCAACCTGTTCCCCTTTGAACTAATTTACCTGTTTGATAATAAAATGTAACTGAAATTCACTTTTTTTTTTGAACGGCAAATACACACACCCATCTAATTTACACCTTATGTTCTTAACAAGACTTGTACTCTCAACCTCTAAGAGGGAGAGACACCTTTATCACACCTTGGTACTGCTAGGCCAAAGGCCCTTTGGTAACTGAATTTGACTTATTCACAAGTATATGGGTTCTACCGTTAGTACCAATTCCTCAACTTGTGTGATTCACCTTCCTATCTTGAATTTTTGATATGAGAAAAGGAAGTTTTCTACTGATAAGGGATGCATGTTTGTCCATTGTGACTTGATGTGTAAATTTTGTTGATAAACTGCAGGAATGTGGCCCTCGTTTCACTCTTAAGTTAACAAGTTTACAGCATGGAACATTTGATACAAAAGGAGGGGAGTATGAGTGGGTTCACAAGGTATCAAATCTTGCTCTCTATCTTCAATATGCTTCACACTATCCTCTTATCAAATTACATTCATTTCATGTTGTTCCTGAGTGTGCATCTAACGTGATCCCTTTTGTTTTCTTTTGTACCACAGCCGGAAATGGATACTAGCAGAACAAGGTTTTTCTTGTGATGTGCTAGATTCTTTGGTAATCATTAGCCTCCCTATTTGGAAAATTTTGTTTGAATCAAATGAAAGGTAAACTACTATATAGGCCAAAAAAGGAAAAAAGAAAAACTTACTTATCGGAGTCGTTTCTTTTTCTTGTGAATCACTTAGATTAGTTTTTGTTTATGAGAGCGAAGCTTTGTATCATTTGCGGTAGCCTGTATTTTGTTATAAAAGTTAAATATTTGAGTAAATTATATATTTCACCGTGTGGTTTGATCAATAGACAACATCTAGTTTATGGTCCTGCTAACACACAACTTGTCTCTGCTATGTTGGTTTGATATGAGGGAGGGAGGGAGGGAGGGAGGGTTTTGAGTTGAGATTTGGGCAATGAATCGCTGACACCAAATCTGAGTTAGGGTTCAGAGGAGCCGTGATCACTAATGCTTGATGTGGCTTTCTCAGTCTCATCCCTTTGACTTGTCTGTTTTCTCTTTCGATCCTCGTTTCTTTCTCAGTCTCGTCCCTTTCTCCCAAATCTCAGATTTTATATAAACCTGCAATGCGTGCCTTCAGCATGTAGGTGACAGACGAAGTGCTTAATTAGTTGATGTGTAAAGGACATTTGACGATGTTATGGCTTCGACTTCTTTCATCCTGAATCATGATTGAAGTTTAGTTCGGATCATAGTGGGCACATAGTGATAGACACAAGGGGTGTGTGTGTGTGTGTGTGTGTCAGAGTGAGAGGGAGGGAGGGAGGGACTTATGACTTTGTCACTCAATAAAACGTCCAACTTTTCCCTTATCACAATGATCACTTAAGCATCTCATTAAACTCGTATTCAACCATACTATTACACCAACTTGAATATACCGATTGAGGTTTTAATAAAAAGAGTTGTTTTATCTTGACGTGAGGGAAGTCACGGTGGTGGAATCACGCTGGTGATCACTTGAGCGACAACACTGCGTGATCAATTAACCACTATGTTCCCTCTTATATGTTTTGGAAGAAAAAGAAAGATTAGCGCTAATGAGATGCCCCTAAACCATGTCATGCGTCACAACAATTTATTATATCTTTCTTTTTTTCTAAATTTAGTTTTGTTTATGTAAACTATGTCTTCAAAGGTGTTTGGAATTTGCCTGGAAGGAAAGCAATCTCTCCTACACTCCAAGCTGTTGGTATACTCATCAAAAATGTTTTAAGCAAGCTTTAGCGTCTAACTTCTTCACCCATATAATAATCAAAAGCCATTAGCGGCATCCACAGCTCCGTAAGGCCAAAGTGAATGTGCCTCTTTATCAACGGTAGTTATTGCTACCGTCAGATTCCATTGTCGAGTTACTGATACAAACTAGCTACAAAGTCGGATTCCATTGTTGAGTTAGCAGCTACTTTTTGAAAGCCCGTGAAATGACGACACCTTTAAGCAATAAATCTACCCACTCGTAGAATAACGATCTTCTATGTTGATGATCCAACTTAGATATGAATATCCTTCTATAATCATAGGCAACCCGTTATATAATCTTTGTTTCTGTACATATTTTGTCGCTCACCTTATAGTGTGCCCATGGTGAGTATTACGATTACTGGTAACCTACTCAAAATTTCAACTGCAGAAGCTATGTTCGGCTTTATGTTTCTTATGACACATTTAACGGCCAATCAATCAACTTTAATGCAACACCACTTTTTCAAAAGAGACTACTAAATATATATTACTTCATATTAGCACCCAAAAAGGATCAAAGTTCAACAAAATACAAACACTATTTGCATGGTGCTAGTCTGTTTCACAAAAGTAGTGTTTAAAACATTTCTGACACAAAAACAAGGAGCTATCTAGCCACTCAAGCCGCTGGGGCCTTCCCCTTGCCAGAACTGGATGTACCTGCATACGCAAAACACTGAACATAAGCTAACGTTCAGTGAGCATTCTGATTGAATACAATTAAACATAGCAAGAGAGTAAACTCTTATACGGATGTTTCGCATCCCAACTGTAACCTGCAAAACTGATCAACTGTTAACTGGTCACAGGGTATAAATACACGGCGTGTAAGCAACCCCTGACACTTACTTGAGTATAAGGATCCCAATATACTCATCTCTGTACTTAATCAACACATAACAACTACTAAAACCAATGCACAACACCAAAACATACACAAACAAGATACAAACAAAGATTCAACCTTTGAATCCTTCCTTTGACCCACAAACTCAATAAAACAATCAAAAACTCATACCTCTTGTTACTGGACCACTATGGGATTAATTTCAGCTACTGAACCTCTGAGTTTGTGAATTAAAATCCGAAGTGAAGTGGCCTGGTGTCTCTCACGTAAGCATGTATGTGTATATAAGTTTCTAGCAAGTATGTGTATATAAGTTTCTAGCAAAATTTGACTAACTATAGCAAAGTCAAAGAATCAGCCATGTATATCATCTAGTTTGGGGTAATTACCAACTGCCCCCTGCACTATAAAACTTTCAGAAATGACAACTTTAATCCCTCTACTTTAACAAACACATAACACATGAAATCAACGTATCAAAAACACAATGGCAACTTACTAGACATGTCTAACACTTAACATTTAAGTTAAGATAAACACATATCAAGAAGCTGTCAAATCTTGGAGCGTTAAGTTTAAATACTCAAGTTGTTAAACTAGTTCAACATTGTCAGGCATAAGTTTTACACGTGGATCTATTAGAGTACTTACACGAGTATAACCAAGACAATTAAATTTCTTCAAAACGTTCGTTAGTTTCTTCACACTCTCGTAAAGTAACGAGATCATGAACTTGAAGTTGCTTTGTTTTCCTATTTAATCCCAATCCCTGATCCCTGGAATCACATCAATCTCCTTTGTATCTTTTCTTGGAGAACCGTAATGACAAGAACTCTTTAGTTAAGTTGACATGTTTCTATTAAGATTCAAAGATTAACATGTCATCAAGATAGGTCAAAGGATTACTCAATGGCCAAATACATCAAATTTGATGTATAAACACTTGTTTGATTGATTTTAAACTTAATCCATTGACTACTTCAAACTTTTTATGCCATTGTTTATATGCTTGTTTCAATCTATACAATAATTTAACAAGTTTACACACAATGTCCTTGCGATGGTCGTCTAGCGGTTAGGGATATAAAATCTATAGTGGAGGTCAAGGGATCAAACTTGACACATCCCTTTTAGCTATGGGTTGCACGATTTACCTCTTGTATATTGCTCGTGGGAGTAAGGGGTGCGTCATGCTAAGACACCATTCATATAAACCTCCTTATCTAAATCACCATTCAAGAAAATAGTTTTCACATCCATTTGGTGGGCCACAAAATTGTTAACTATTACCAAGACAGTCGATAATCTGATAGTCGAGATGCGGGCAACTAGGTCAACTCTTCTATAGTTTCATCAAATGTTGAATTGTTGATGATTCTCTCTCAAACATTACTTCTTGCTCCTTTTGTTTGGAACTCTATTAAACAAATAACCTTTAACGTGGTTTTCTTTCAAAGGCCAACATTTAGACTAGAATATGGTAATATAAAATCAACCATTTCCTTAATGGCCTTATTTTCTTCTCCAACATATGTTGAGTAATATATAGAGTTTTCTCATTAATTATAGAAAAAAATTTGAAATATGTTGAAACTCACTAATTATTGATTGTTGGAAATTTATTTTATTGTTTATGAGAATCAAAGCTTGGATAACATATACATTGTATTTTTAAACACTTCCAGAAATCAATAATTCGACCTTTATACGAGTTTAACAGATTTTGATTTAGAATAGTCCATAGTATAACAACTCACAATATGTAGTAAATTTGGTGTCATTCCGTCAAATCCGGCACTATTTACTTAGTTGACAGTCTGACACGAAACTACCAAAACTAAATTGCAACTGTTCTAACAGCTAACTGTTATCTTGACAAGTTATAACTGTCATATCATCTTACGCTTAGTGGTGGAGCCGAGTCCGCAGCAGAGTGGCTAAAAGCCGAGTAAACTCAACTTCGTGAATTGTGTACATAAGCTTTCTTGAGCTAAGTGTCTAAGCCGAGTATATGAGCTTTTTAAGTTACTTTAATCCCTCCAATATTACATCCTTTTCTCCATGGCTTACTGAGTAGTATAAGAAAATGTTTTACATTTATAAGCATCAAAAAACACACACAAGTCATAAGAAATATTGCGCTCATATATGAAGAAAGTTTATTCAAACTAATAAACATGGAGAAATATAACATTTTCAGTGATTTTCTACAAAGTCTACACTTTTAAATATGTGAAAATAACAATACATTTAGCTAACTACTTGTAGTGTTCTCTGTGTCTCCTTGTTGAGCAACTTGGCTGATATATACTCTTGTTATCACATATAATATCACAGCGATATTAAGAAATATATATAAGGAATTTGAAATATCGAATGATTTCTTGTTATCTCACGAACATGAATCCGGGGATTGTAATGTCTCAGCAGGCGACCCTTCGAACCATTTCTGCATCTTTTACAACAAAATAAACGATTTTACGTCTTGCAGTGACTGGAAAGTAATATGGAATACAGTGAACCTCTAATTGTACGATAATTTACATGGTTTATATATATATATATATATATATATATATATATATATATATATATATATATATATATATATATATATATATATATATATATATATAGATAAAATATGAATAACAGAACAGATTGTGATTTATAGTATCATCAACATATCTTAATTTGTGCTACAAGTTATAGTAAATGATCAATAGTTATTGACTTATTGGTTAAAATATTATTGTGTTAGACAAGGGAAATAGATGTTATTAAATGTTATTGTACCTGTTTTAGTATTTTTTTTTGTTCATCAATGAGCTTGAATGCAGAAGAGAGAGGTATTCTTCAACAACTCTTACCCACCTGCGTACAAGATAAGGATTAACATGTTACCTTTGTTATAAAGCCATTTGTCTAAACTACTGTTTTATTTCAACATACAAAATAGGGAGAAGTTTTAACGAAAAAGTCATCAAACTTATGGAGACCAAAAACAATATCAGTGTCTCAATAATGATCCGAACGAGGACAAATTATTATCCATAACAGAGAAATCAACAAAAATTCACCAAAAAACGAAATTATGTTCGAAGATATCAGATGGGTGACTTTACCACAAATTCTTCCCAGACATCCCTTCAAAAAAAGCATTGTGTCCTCCATGTTGCGTGGTTGCTAGAACAATATTTTTGTTCGTGCTGTAAATATGTATATCAAGTCATTCCTTAGTACAATGTAACCAAAGAAGAAAAAATTGTAGGACTGATATGAAATTGTGTGTTCCATTAAGATTTTAATGTCCATACCGACACTCGTCCCATGGAATGACTTCATGGGTGCAGACAGGGTCATCGATGGCATTGATGCAGAGAAGTGGGACCTTTACATTGGTCACCACATGGATACTGCTAGCCCATCTATGAAATGTATCAACGGTCTGGATGAATGACACATCATATTAGAAAAGAGTGAAAAAGAAAGTGAGTAAATAAGGAATGGTGTTGAAATTAATAGATAGATGAACAAGAACAACAATACCTCAAAATTTCCTGTAACTCGAGCTGTGTATTTATTGAACTCTCCAATTGAACGTGCCTGTGTGGAGATGTATTCAGATATTTCATTGATGCAGAATTGCAAACTACAAAATATGTATGAGATAATAAACTTTATGAAGATGTCAGATTGTCAGTAGAAAGAAAGAAAAGAAAGAGCAGACTAACACTGGTTGATTTGTTTGTAAAGCACACATACACAATGCATTCTCATTCACGTATATATAGAGAAGGTTACAAACTACCAGACCAAAAAATAAGGAAATACACGTGTGACTCTAACGTACACATGACCAACAAACTACCTAAACACCTGGCAGCTACTTTGAACTTTTCAAACTGAAACAATAGCTATATTTTAACTCTCCCCCTCAAACGAAAGGGTGAATTGACCACACCGAGTTTGTCACGCAAAAACTGGAACCGCGAACTTGTCAACGCCTTTGTAAAACAGTCTGCCACCTGATCATGTGAGGGAACATAACGGATCTCCAGTTCTTTCCTTAGCACCATATCTCTAACAAAATGAACATCTATTTCTATGTGCTTCATTCTAGCATGGTGCACAGGATTAGAAGCAAGAGCCGCAGCACCCAGATTATCTACCCATACTATTGGCTTAGCAAGCAGGGAAAACGAAATCTCTTTGAGCAGTGAAGTAATCCATGACATCTCTGCAGCAAGATTTGCTAAAGACCTATACTCAGATTCGGTACTCGATCTCGCAACAACATGTTGCTTCTTAGAGGACCATGAAATCAAGGTGTCACCTAAGTAGACACAGTACCCACCAACAGACCGACGATCATCCGGGCAACTTGCCCAATCAGCATCTGAAAAACCACTCAAGTCAAGCCTTTCACAGTATTTAATATGCAAACCAGTTGAAATCGTTCCACTCAAGTAGCGAAGAATCCTTTTTACTGCTTTCCAATGAACCAAAGTAGGTTGTTGAAGAAACTGACTTAGCTTGTTAACAACAAACGATATGTCTGGCCGAGTATGTGTAAGGTACTGAAGAGCTCCAATAAGTTGTCTATAAGAGGTTGGATTTCACATTATTTCTCCTCCTTCTTTAGAAAGATTTTTCCCAGTAGCAAGAGATGTAGAGCAGGCTTTAGCATTTCCCATCTCAGCCTTATGTAGTAGCTCCTTAACATATCTGGATTGCGTGAGAAACATGCCAGTCTCATCTCTATGAACTTCAATGCCAAGAAAGTGATGTAGGGAGCCCATATCCTTTAGAGCAAAAGTCTTACTTAACCTGTGAATAAAGGCTTGTACAGACTCTTTGTTATTGCCTGTGATCAAGATGTCATCTACATACACAAGAACAAATAAAACTTTGTTGTGAGACTTAAAAAAGAAGAGACGTGTCACATTTAGAATGACTAAAACCCCAATCGATTTGTGTGTTTTTGAGTCTGTCGAACCAAGCGCGAGGCGCTTGTTTGAGTCCATAAATGGCCTTGTCAAGCTTACACACATAGTCTGGGTTTGTCGGGTCAACAAACCCCTCTGGTTGCTCCATATACACATCTTCAGTTAGAAACCCATTCAGAAAAGCATTATTAATGTCTAGTTGACGAACATCCCATCCTTTCGAAACTGCTATAGTCAGCACAATTCTGATTGTAGTGGGTTTGATAACCGGACTGAACGTTTCAAAGAAATCAACTCCGGGAGTTTGATGAAAACCCTTAGCAACCAACCTCGCTTTGTAGCGATCAATGCTTCCATTTGGGTTGTATTTCAGTTTGAAAACCCACTTACTTCCAACCAATGACTGCTTTGAAGATCGAGGAACTAAGTGCCACGTCTTGTTGTGAATAAGAGCCTGATACTCATCATGCATAGCCTTCTTCCAGTTATCATTTTTCAGCGCTGCAGAAACATGTTGAGGCTCTGTTGTGTCAAGATTATCAGTAGTTTTGACAAGACCAGTAAACGGAACTTTTGGTTTGAAAACACCGCTCTTCCCTCTTGTGATCATAGGATGAATATTCAATCGGTTTTCTTCACTCTCTTGATGGCTTTCATCGCCAACGACACTCGTGGTGTTCCCTGGTGTAGCAATACAGTCTGATGCACCTTGAGATTGTCTTGATTCCGGTGACGAATGTGAAGGAAGACTTTCAGAATTTGATGAAGCTGCTGGAAGATCTTGTTGATGGTCTATATTCGATGAAGCTATATTTTGACTCACATTATCTGACATCGATTGCCATGAGATAGGTGAAGAAACAAGAATTGGAGTTGGGGTCATTTTTGTGTTAAGAAAGCCATGTGTGAAGGGAAATTCTTTTTCATTAAAAACAACATGTCTTGAAATATATATTCTCCCAGTAGAACTAAGACACTTGTACCCTTTAAAAAACTCGCTGTACCCCAGAAATACACACTTGGTGGAATGAAATTGTAATTTATGACTTTGATATGATCGAAGACATGGAAAACAACTGCATCCAAAAACCTTTAAGAAAGAATAATCTGGAATTTTATCAAACAATTTTTGCATGGGTGAAATATGATGAAGTACAGGAGTTGGTAATCTGTTAATTATATAAACAGCACTTTCAAAGGCTTGCCACCAATATTTTAATGGCATTTTAGCTTGAGCCAAGAGAGTCAGACCCATCTCAACAATGTGGCGATGTTTTCTTTCTGCTCTACCATTCTGAACTGAGGTGTATGGGCAAGTGTGTTTAAAAAGAATTCCAGATTTTTGAACTATTTGTGAGAAAGGTAAGTATTCTGCTCCACAATCTGAATAAAGTTGCTTGATTTTGGTTCCAAACTGGTTTTCAACAAGAGTTTTGAAATGGGTGAAAGCTTGAACGGCGTCACTTTTTACTTTAAGAGGATAAATCAACGTGAATCGACTAAAATCATCGATAAAGTGAATGTAAAAACGATAACCAGATGATGAAAGTAATGGAGCAGGCCCCCAAAGATCGGTGTGGATTAATTCGAGAACGTTTTTTGCTTGAGAGATAGAGTTTTTAAAAGGTAATGCATGTGATTTTCCATACTGGCAAGCATCACAAAAATTAATATTATTCATTGCAGACTCAAAATTGCATTCTTTTAAAACTTGAAACAAGACATTTTTAGATGGATGGCCTAACCTCCTATGCCATGCATCTATATTTGTAGGACTCGATGAACTCGAATACGACTCTGACTTAGACAAATTGGACGAAAAAAGAACAGCGTTGGAACAAATAGACTTCTTGGAGGACACATCTTTAAGCTTGTATAGACCATCTTCAAGTCTCCCTTTGAGCATCACCAGACCTGTCTGCTTGTCCTTCACAAAGCAACCAGATGAGTCAAATAAAACATTTACTTTATTATCAGTAACCAATCGAGAAACACTTAGCAAATTTTTCGTAACGTTGGGAGCACATAAGACATTATTAAGGTACAAATCTTTCCCTTGAGTGGTAACTTTCAGATTACCTATGTGACTGATATTGAGATTACCTCCATTGGCAACAGTAAGAGAATTCTTACCATTATAGTCTTGCTTGTGTTGTAGGTTTTGAGAATTATTTGTCACATGGTGGCTTGCTCCACTATCAGCATACCATGAGGGATCCTCAACCATCTCCGGAGTTGCCATGAAAGCACTTAAGTGATTCTGATTTGGTGTATTGAAACTGCGATCAAATCTGTTCCAGCAAGTGGACGCCGTGTGCCCTCCTTTATCACAAATTTGGCACATTGGTTTGTTTCCATTGCTTCTACCTCCTCTTCCACGATACCTGCCTCTAGCACCTCTGTTGCTATAGTTTGAGTGACTTTGCCCTCTCCCAACGCTCGAGTTAGGCGATCTGCTCGCGTTGTTCATTGTAAGATGAGCAGTGGCCTGGTTTAAGGCAAGACTTTCTGTTTGGTGGGAGCTGAGTTGTTCTAAGCGACTTTCATAAGTCAACAAGGTCGTTTGCAATTCAATCCAGGATACCAACTCTTTGTCGGTAAGGAGGGTGACAATCGGAGTGTATTCCGAGTCAAGACCACTCAAAACTTGAACTACTAGTTCAGACAAAGGGATTGGGTTACCTGCTAAAGCAAGATTGTCAGCAATGCCTTTCATGGTGGTCAGATATTCTTCCATCTTCATTCCTCCTTTTCTTGTTTTTTGTAGTTCGGCTTTGTAGTAGACAACTCTTGCTCTCGTATGTGCTCCTGATAATTCTTTGGCTGAATCCCAAAGGTCTTTTGATGTGCCCTTCTTCATGAGTTGAGGAGCTATGTCAGGAGTCATGGTGCTGTACAACCAGCCAAGAAGGAGTTGATCATTTGAAAGCCATTCTTCGTATTCGGGGTTCGGAACCCTCGCAGTACTTCCTGGCATGAATTGGGAAGGACAAAGTTTGGTGCCAAGAACATGGCCATCTAATTTGTGGCCTCTGATAACAGGCATAATCATGGTTTCCCATAGAAGATAGTTTGTGCGATCAAGTTTGATTGCATTATACTGAGTGGGTAATCCTTTGGTTTGTAACACAGGTAAAAGAGAAGACTCTCTAGAATTTGGGGTACCTGGAGGAGTAGTCATTTTTGATGAGTGAAAGGTGTTGCCCAGGTAGCACTGCTCTGATACCAAGAAAGAAAAGAAAGAGCAGACTAACACTGGTTGATTTGTTTGTAAAGCACACATACACAATGCATTCTCATTCACGTATATATAGAGAAGGTTACAAACTACCAGACCAAAAAATAAGGAAATACACGTGTGACTCTAACGTACACATGACCAACAAACTACCTAAACACCTGGCAGCTACTTTGAACTTTTCAAACTGAAACAATAGCTATATTTTAACTTAGAATGTATAAGAGATGGTGTCTTTGACCCATTTACTTATAACGAGTTGATTGGGGTGTTATTTTGTCTCTAACAGGTAAACTGAAAAAAGTATTTTAAAAGATAACAGGTCAAAGATGTCAAAAGTCGCCGAAAATGCATTTGTATAAAAGTAATAAAGTATAAAACCTCCTACATGATTGTATTCAGAAAATTGGATGATTAAAATGAAATAACTTTTACAATCCAATTTGACATCTAATTATTGTAAACTTTAACAGAGGAAAAAATCTTGGATGATAAAAATAAAATACTTTGAATAGTCCAATTTGACCAATTAACTATTTATAAACTTTGTTGAAGGATAAGTGTTTCGGATCAACCCAAGCAACCCGTCCTGTTTTGACACATACCAAACACCTCATTTTGCCACCTCTATATTGAAGCATAAGGCGAAGTTATAAGCCCACTGTCTCAAAATATCTGTCTTTAGAAAGTTCCCCAATCTATCTTAGCACTTATAGTATCAAAATATGGTAGTTCGAATTGCAAATTTAAGCCATGTATTATTACCTTGTCAATGCCTTCCCAATCAGCAATACGAGCATAGACAACACGGTGCCTATAAAATCTCGCAACAAATTACTTGTGGAAATCAACTACCATGTTCAACGGAAGATATATATTACTGGCTCAGTAAACATTAATTTACAACTGATTCTAAACAAAAGAGATGAAGAGTGTAGACATACAATTTAGCAACATCTTTCAAGGCGTTTGCTAAAACTCTGTTATAAAATCTCTGCATAAGCCCCCTGCCAAAGAATCTGTCACCCATCTGCAAAAGGGAGAGTTGGTACATATTTAAGGAGAATCTTTTATCTTTTAAATGTGAGTCAAAACAGGTTAAATTAACCGGTAACATTTTTATATCCATATTTTCAAAATTCTATGTGATTAATGCATTAAATACGATTATAAAAACTATATTAGTAAAATAACATAGAAATTTTTTGAACTAATTTATTTGAGTGGATGAAAACATTCAAGAAACACTTTTGGATTGACCCATTTGACATGCTTGACTTGTTTGATCTGTTTCATCATTTGGAAAGTTTTTCTATCCAAGCAAGTTATTTTCATGAAAATGGGTTGAAATTGCCACCTCTAATCCTATTATTATTCGTATCTAACTGAAAAGTATTATATACTAATCAAAAGACTAACCAAAATGTCCCAAGGATTACAAATTGATGCAGCCCCAGCAATCGGGACATTAACCCCATCCTCACCGAGATATTTTACCTGCATATTAACCATCATTAAGGTTATGTTTGGAAAATATTTTAGGAGCTTTAGCTTCTATATTTGAAAAATATCTTGTTATTGTGAAAGTCTTGTTTGGTTGACAAAGGTTGACTTGAATTTTGGAAACAAAAAAGAACTTGAAGATAATCATTCGATTTTGGAAACAAATTTTTATTTGGTCTTCCATCGTCTTTCAAGGACATGGTGAATCTACTTGATAGTGTACGTCCATGACATAGTTAGCACCAAAAATGATCATGACAGAATACCACTAAAAGACAATCTATTCAAGCATTTCTGGTCAAATGATACGGGCAACCTCAAGTATTGTCTAGGTACTGAAGTTGCAAAGTGGAAAGATGGAATTTCAATATGTCAAAGGAAGTATGCTCTAGACATTCTGTAAGAAGCTCATCTAACTGATTGCAGGCCAGTTAAGTCTTCAATGGATCTTAATGTTAAACTGATAAACTCCTACAAGGGGAAGCTTTTGGCAGATCAAGGGAAATATCAAAGACTGGTTGGTCGGTAGAATTATGTCACAGTAACTCAGCCAGACATCTCCTATGTTGTAAGCATAGTTAGTTAGTTCCTAGATGCTCTATGTGACACTCATTGGGAAGCCGCTCTACGGATCCTGAAATACATCAAAGGAGCTCGAGGAAAAGACCTATTGTATGAAAATAAGGGGAGCATGGAGGTAAACTGCTACATTGATGCAGACCTATGGTGGTTGTCCTTTCAGTTGAAGGTCAACCTTAGGTTATTGTGTCCTTTTCGACTTCGAAGTTAATCTAGTTTCTTGAAAAAGTAAGAAACAAAATGTGGTAGCAAGTTCAAGTGCATAAGCTAAGTATCGAGCAATGGCAAACGCAACATGTAAGCTCATATGGATCAAGCAGCTCCTTGAAGAACTAAATTTTTGCAAGGCATCACCACAGCTCGTATGTGACAACCAACCTGCACTTCATATTGTCTCCAACCCAGTTTTCCATGAGAGGACAAAACACATAGAGATCGATTGTCATTTCGATCCTCACTGAGTTCGTTATTTAGGATGATCAGCTAGCACATGGTTTTACAAAGTTCTAAGAGGTACCGAGGTTTAATATATATGCTCCAACTTGAGGGTGAGTTATAGAATTGTATAGTTTAGGGATTAGAAGTGTAAATTCATAAAATAGGGTTAGCTTCTCCATGTATAGGTCTCTCATATAAGTACCAAAATAGGTTACTTTTTTTTAATGCAAGTAACCTAAAAATTAATAGGAGAATGACCAAAAGCAAAAGTAAAGGGTCAAATCCCGATTTCCTTTTTCCTACTTGATTGTTGTAATTTTTACTATTTGTGTGTTACAAAGTTTATTTATAGGGTTATATAGAAATGAAGACAATATATAGCGCAACAATTCAACAAAATTTGTGTAACAATGTACAAAGTTAGAGGTCTCTTTAAATATCTAAGTATCTTCATCATTCTTCACATTTCAATAAGTTCCAAATACAAATGTTTTGTGTATAGTATTAGGTTTGGTCAGCATTGAGAACTTACATTTGTGATCATTTTCTAAAAAGCACCAAGAAACCTAATTTAATGACTGACATTTTACCACCCTTCATGTCACCCCTACAATTTATTCCATTGGACATAGGGTCATTATTTAAAGCATTTATGTTCAAACGGCCAATTTAGGTTATATTTTATTGATAGCAAGCCGAGCATAAACCATTATACCTTATTACCGTAAAATAAAACTTTGAACGACACTTGATAAGCCAAAGATCTTTATGGAAGCAATCTCTCTACTCTCGGGATCTCAGGTATGTCTGTGTACATCTTACCTTCCCCATACACACACTATGTAGTATGTACATCTTAACTTCCCCATACCCCGCTTAGGTGGGATAGGGTATGGTTGTAATTGTTTATTTCTTGTTCCTTAAGTTTTGGTTTTTCTATTCTTGTCCTCCAAGTCACTTGGTCTATATATATATATATGGAAAGGTCTCCTAGGGAATTCACGACTTCATGTGAATATTAGAGTCATCAGACTAGGGAGAGTTCCTATATCTCGAACCGTAGGCTGCTACGTTTAACTGTTTCATCAATAAATTGCTCAATTTCTGTTTATCAATTGATTACGTTGATCCTACCATAGATCAATACCCCCAATGTTTTCTTTATTCGATGTAAAACTTTCCCCTGCATATAGAGTGCAAGACTCAAGAAGAAAAAACATAGGCACAATGTGATTCATTTGTTAACAACAAGAATAACAAAAATAATAGTTATAACGAGATGGATATTCGTTGTTCCAAACAAACAAACCAAAATGAAAGGAAAAAAAAAGGATGTATGTCATGGTGATCAGGTGATGATAGCTAAAAATGCATGCTTGTAAAATATCTTACCAAAATATTGGCACCAAGGCTAGTGCCAATAGCAAATAGAGGAGCTTCAGGATGTGTCTGATGAAGGTGATTCACCACTTCATGTAAATCCTCCGTCCATCCAGCACTATAGAAGCAATCTGACTGTGCAAACAAACAACAAAGTTCCTAAATAACTAATTTTGAAATATAAACTACTTATATGAACAGTTCATGTGCTGCTCTCCAAAAATTGAACATTAGAAGTAAATGAAAAACATATTCATGTCCTCTTCTAGTTCATCGTAAATGACCATTACCATGCGTTGAACAAAATGGACTTATACTAGATTGAAAAAAGATACTCCTTTACCAAGATAGATTAATGCTTGACTTATGAGAGTCAGAAATGATATGACTTAATGGATTATGTTAACTGGATTGTAAAATATTGAAGGTGCAAACAGAACAATATTGGATATAAAGGTCCACTAATTTGAACAGTACTATGTTCCGGAAGGTTAAATACTCCGTGACCCGTATTGTGCTGGTAAATTTTCCAGTTTTTCTAGGTTTGTCTAGGGCAAGACCAAGGGAACAATTATTTGACCTTAAATACAAATTAACAAGTCAACCACTGGTAAAATTCGAAACAGGTGAACAGCCCTTACAATGATTATTTACATCAAATTAAAGTAAATCTTTCGGATTAAAAATCTTAAAAGAATCCTAGCTACATATGTGATGAACACAGTGGAGGGAAATGATAAATACTTACAGTGAGTGGTACACCTCCAAGACCTCTATGATTGCTTATGACAACATTCCATCCATGTTTTGCCATATTGTATGCAATGTGTTTTATATACTGACATAAAAATTACTCAATATAAATAAAAGTGAAGAAAGCATTTAACGCAATAATGCAACAGTCAAATTATCTATTCAGCGGTGAGTAGTATTACGAGACTTGTTATTTAGTCAGAATTAAAGAACACTAAAAGCTTATATGTGATGAAAGTTCAATGTGCAAAGATCTAACCGGAGAATTAGAATCACTTGTTAAGCCAGGAATCACTATAACGGTAGGTACCACTTTAGCAACATTATTATCTCCATTGACTTGAAAGCTTGTCTCTAAAACAAGACATAACGAGAATAATTTGAGAGAAAAAATGAATTACTGTTCTTTCTAGTGGAGTCCATGGCATATGCAAACTTGGAAGTGTTACTACAATAAGAAATTCAAAATGTTCGTGATTCTCAGGTAAAGTTTACACGTTACTACATTAATTGTGAATAAGATTAGAGATAGTTATAAGAAATCCCTACACAAAGTTTAAATAACTCAAACAACTCCAAAACTAAATATTGCCAGTCAATAATAGCAGCCTAAGCTTAAGTGGCCAAGTTTTTTACAAAATTCATGCTCAAAACAGAATGTGGCACCTACAAGTGGCCAAGCTTGATAGTTATCAATATGGAAAAAGTACCAGTAATGGTACTGATAGGAATCGAGAAATTGATTATAGAACAAAGTACTAATCGATTATAGAACAGATTGATATAGGAACAATAATACTGAAATTGAACTACAAAGAAGATAAATCCCAATCAACCAAATATGGAAGAATGGTCCAGGGAACTCCCCTCTCTCAATAGCCAAAGCTACGAGCCTAATACAAAGCCAATACTAATTTCTGCCTACATAATATGTGATCCTTTCCACTATCTATTAACAATCCCTCTAACAAACTTTAAACCAATTATCCTTTCCCTAAAGCAAGAATTAATTTTCAATTTTCAGTCATTAACTAATTTACAAATATGCTCTTGATTTAACCATGCCTAAATAATATGCTCTTGATTCAGTCATTAACGCAATTTTCAGTCGTTATTTTTTTCATGTTACAGTCATTACTAATTTACATAATTTACTTTTTAATTTTGAAATTGTATGTTAAAGCACACCCATCATTTCGACTTATTTTTGGAGCAGCTTTTCAGTGGTTGTTAACAGACATTAGTTTTCTCAATAAATTTTCATACTATACTCCTTTCTACTTGGGAACTCGAAAACAAAAAAGAAACACATGGAGTAGAATGATCATTATTAGTTACTATATTGGACTTTCAACGATCTTACTAAAAAGAACACTAACTATAAAAACGAAGAAGGGTCATTACCATCTAAGTTCATCAGCCAGTCCAAAGCTATTGTTCCGCCATCAGAAGAGATAAATAGCTCTCTATCCATACAAACATGATTATAAGTTAAGTATGTAGGAAGAGATTCAAACTCTGCTTCATTCTATTTTTTGAAACTTAAATTCTATACATATAATAGCTTCTTTAGTCTTTCATTTATTTGTCAATAAATGACACCTTTTGTGGCATGATTTAAACCTGTTTATGCCTGGGCTCCAGACTCCTATCAAACCTAAATCCCTACTCGGTTATAGCATAGCTCGATATACTTTAAAGTTTAAACACTGCTCAAGTTTGGGATTTAGTTTTTACCTTTTGTAGCTGCATTTATGAGTCTTTACCAACAAATGCAGCAATATAGTCTGAAGATGGGGACTAGAAAGCCACGGAGTGGAGAAATATCTACACCAGTAAGAACCAAAGATGTAATTACTTACAGAAGCAATGTTACCTACCACATACATAGTACAAAATCATAAGATTCAACGTTGAAGTATATATTCATATTCTGACATCTATTTGAAATCAAAACCTACTTCAGCTCATAATCTACAAGTCAACTTATCAGCACTGTGCCCTGAATTAGATAATTGTTGATGTCAAAAATGTTATTATACAATATCAATTTTACTCAATAATGGCAAGGCGTTGATAACTCGTAATCAGACAATAAATTTGCAGATTATCAGATTAGAATAATAAGAAAGAAAGTTAACCTTCCATGCAGCAGGTGGCACTTGGATACGACTTCCTGATATAAATCAGAGGATGAATTGAAGGTGAGAGTAACATAATTACCTTCAAATCCACTAAAAACGTCACCTATGATATGGAATTCAAGCAGATTGTACAGAAATATGATAAGAACTAGAAATGCGATTAACAGATAGAAAGAGATGGGAAGAAGCTTTAGGCCTTTGAACATCAGGTGATAAGGAGAAACATCGGTGCCGGCGGTGGACTCCATTTTCCGGCCGTCGCTGACAAGAGCACCGATGAGTGACTGGTTTATAAAATGAGCACGTGGTTTATAAAATAAAATTTATAAAAGTGCACTGCGCTTGACCGAATGACTGGTAGCTGCCCGTATTCTAGGATTTCAACTTAGGGCTGCCGAACATAAATAAATGTACTTACTTTTTTTAGAGAATTGAAATTTGTTGAAAAATTTAGAATTTTTATTGACTAGATTATAAAATTGCATATTTAAATTAATTGGAATCGTAAAGTAATTGGTTTTTGAAATATTATAGAATTTGTTAACGATGAATGGATTTTGAGATTAATTTTGATTGATGTACGTAGGCTTGTGCAAGGTTCAAATCAATATCGGATCGTTTAAGAATTATAACTAGATCAAAAACAAAAATATATCAATATTAGAAAGTGGATATCGGATCATGTATTGTATGAAACTTTTTGGTTTATTCGTCAGACAGGGTTAACATTTGTTTTTATTTCTTATCAAAAATTTTATTGGCTTGTCAAGCTTACAACTTCCTCTTGTAACTTTTTAGGTTGATTTTATTTTAGTATTTAAAAATTCCAATACAAGGCTACCACATATGTATAATAACATTTAAGCGTAATGTAATTGACGGTGACAAAGGTCTATCAAGCCAAAGCCACATAATTATCCATGATGAAACTAAAAATATAGTGTGTGAGTTTGGTGATTAAAAGGCAAAAGGGTGAGGACACCTATATTGGCCATCAAGTTTGCATAATAAGAGATTTTTAAATATTGAATCTCCATATTGCATAACATGGCATGGATAAACGATGACGTGACTAAACGTATAAAATGGTTGGAGTCAGAAGTGTCAAAAGGAGTATTGTGCGAAAAGAGATCTGCTAAAGTTAAAGATAAATTTGCATAGTGGTTATTAGACGTGTGATGTCATGAGAGTAGTGTGTTGGCGATGAAGAAGACACTACCGATTAAGATGGAAGTGACTGAAATATGGATTTAAAGATAGACGTATAGTAAACTATACTTGGACTATATACTGAATAGAGTTTTCAGATATTAGATAGGTGTAACACCTGGATTTCACAAGTAATTTAAATTTTCTTTAGATTGGGTTAACTATAAAATTAGAGTTCTTATAAAAAATATTGTTGGTGTTACATGTACCTAAAATATCCGACCACAAACATAATATACATATAGCATAAAAGCCCAAAAGCGTGTTCCTCGATCCGTCCCAAACATCTGGCAAACATAATACTGGCATCCTGTAGGGAAAGTAAACATAGGAGGGGTTAGCTATAAAAGTTAATAAGCATAGAAAGAAGAACATATACAAGATAATTATTCAAATTACAAAACATCTCATACAGTGTTATCCTAACACACTGAGGCGTGTAGGAGTCTGACTCTAACCATTTGTTGCCAGGTAGTGATGAGGTGGGTTAGCATAAAGCTGTCCACCATACATCATAACTATCAGAGGCCCAATGAACGGTTACCACCCTCAGTCTGAAGAATAGGGTCCTATAGAACCATGACCTATAAAGGTCTCTATTAGTTTCGTAGGGTCCATGGGACTCGATCGTAAACCATGATTGACTTCAGGTACTAGATTATATAAATAGTCATCAATCAGTCCATGCAAAAACATATAATATATCCACTAAGGGTGTGTGCGGACATTTAACAATGATAAGCTAGTTCATAAAGGGAACGTATGAACATAGCAAGCATATCATAAGTTGTGTCCACATATAAAAGGGATTGGGACTTAGCACTTTTAACAACTATCAACTAATTTTAAGCACTAACCTACTAACAAAACACCAAAAGGAACTCAAAGAAAGCAAAAAACAAGAAACTTGATTGGATTTAAACTATCAGATTTCCCTCCCTAGATAAGTCAATTTCACCTTTTTAAAGCAGATTAATTTCAATTAAATGTGTGCAATGAATATTTTAAACATCATATACCGATTTCTAATGTGATTAGACTCATGATCAGATTATCTAGCCCTATAATCATGCAATAAACTAATGTATGGTCAAGAGATCAATTAAAACACAATTAGTCTATTTAGTTTGAATCAAGAAAGACTTAACCTTTTATGATTATTTTTATTAACCAATCATTCAAGTAACATACAAAGATCATAATATGTCATTGCACACACATTAAAGTTTCTATCTTTGGTTGTTTAACCCCAGGATTGGTCAATCAGTAGTTAAAGTTACCTATTGGTCATAAATAATCAAGATTCAAGTTACATAAATAGATTGGTTTTCTAATTGTTGAAAACTCAGGTTATAAATGATAGGATTTGTGTGCATAACCGTCGAACCCTGATGCCACGTCCAATGCCATAAGGCACTCAAGGGTCACACCTGTGAGGGCATGTAATCCGAGAAGTAATGCAACCACAAGTGGGAGAACGATTTAATAACAGTTAGTTATAAACCAGTGTTAGTAAGTTATGGTTTTAACTTACAGAGATGATTAATTACCAAGTTAATTAATTAACAAGGAAATATATATTTATTAGTTAATAAATATATATTGTTAATTAATAATATTCAAGATTAATAATTTAAGTTTAAATTATTGATTTTGGATAAGAATTAATAATTAAAGAAAAATAATAGGAAAATAATATATATATATATATATATATATATATATATATATATATATATATATATATATATATATATATATATATATATATATATAGGAAGAAGTTCCATCGAGAACCATTTTTAGTGCGAGAACCAATCTGAGCCGTCTAATTCCCCCTCTTTCAATGTCATTGCCCACCCATGAATTCCTCACATACACCCTGCCACACTCGATCCCCCCACGCTCTCCATCCATGAATTCCACTTATCAAATCAACGGCTAAGATTGGTTCTCGCATTAAAACCGGTTCTCAATGGAACCCTCCCCTATATATATATATATATATATATATATATATATATATATATATATATATATATTATTAGGGTTTAGGGTTTATATATATATATATATATATATATATATATATATATATTATTATTATTATTATTATTATTATTATTATTATTATTAATTATTGATAACTTGGTCATTAAGTTTCTAAATTCAAGATAAGGAAATATTCAAATTGTTTCCTAATCTAATCCTAGAATCTATGCTTATAAATAGAGGATTAGAATATGAGTTTAGGGTTAATCATTATATGGAATTAGAAAAAAAAATTCTCTTCTCTTTTCTCCCAATAGGCTTCGGCCGAAGAACACCAAAGAAGAACCGAGACTCGGTTTTTGGTTGATCATCAAGCAAGCATGATCAAGGTTTGTGGTTTGCTCACCCTTCTAGCGGGATCTCGTTTTGCCTCATTACGGGTGGATTAATACTTGAGCAACCCTAGGTAAGTAAAGGTATGAACTTCATCTTCATCCTCTTGTTCTTGATGATGTTTTATTGATCGAGTATATATATATATATATATATATATATATATATATATATATATATATATATATATATAGGAAGAAGTTCCATCGAGAACCATTTTTATTGCGAGAAATGCGAGAACCAATCTGAGCCGTCTAATTCCCCTTCTTTCAATGTCATTGCCCACCCATGAATTCCTCACATACACCCTGCCACACTCGATCCCCCCACGCTCTCCATCCATGAATTCCACTTATCAAATCAACGGCTAAGATTGGTTCTCGCGGTTCTCGTATTTTTATCGGTTCTCAATGGAACCCTCCCCTATATATATATATATATATATATATATATATATATATATATATATATATATATATATATATATAGTTTATTATCATGATTATGATTGTATTATAATATGAATGTTCTTATTTCCATGTTTCATATTATTATTGTTGTACATACATATATCTCGATTTTTATACATATATTGTGTGATAAACAAAGATCATAACCCTTTAGGGTTTTTGGGTGGTTGATCTTTCAAGTTCCGCTTTATGAAAGATTAATCAGTTTTCATCCTTGAGTCGGTTCAAACCAGTTTGAGTTTGAATCAGTATGACACATATGATGTGCTATAAAACCCAACAGTGGTATCAAAGCCTCGGCTCAATTTATCACAATGTGTATATTATGTGATCTATTATATATATTTGTATATGTATATATCAATTTTATATGATACAAATATTAATCAGTTTGGTTAATATTGTTTTAAAGTTTTTTAATTTAAACAATTCAAACTTTAAAAGTTTTGAAATCCAAGTTATTATTAACAAGTTATGTTGATAAGGTGATTTAAAGTTTGAATTGTTTAAAACAAGTTTTGTTTTAACAATAGTTTAAACTTTAAAGGTTTGAGGATTACTAGTTTTAATTTTCGATATATATCTATATATATATATAATTGTTCACTTTATATTTATTCTGTTAGTTTATGGTCGGTGTTAGATTATGTGCAGAGATAATTAATGGGTACATTGTGTCCAATGTTATAAGAGACAAAAGGGTCACACTGCTACACACCCAATTAAAACAGTTTGGAATTTACCAATATCTGCGTGGAAATAATTAATCAGTGAAATTAATTATTTGAGAGAGAAATAAATAATATTAGTTATTTATTATTTAAAGGGAAAGTAAATATTAAGTTTAATATTTAACGGACCAGTTAATTAATTAACTAGTAAAGTCCAGAGGGTCAAAGTGCAAAGAATGAAACTTCAATTAAAGACATGGACTTTAATTGAACGGGCTTGGGCTTGGATAAGGTTTAAGTATTTAAACGTAGAAAAAGCTCATTGATCCTTAAGTGATTTAATCTTGAATCAAGAAGAACCTTAGCCTCTTTCCCTACCTCTCTCTCTCTCTCTCTCTCTTTTGTTTGCGTCAACAACAAGAAACCCGAAAGGGGTTCTCGGCTTTTGGGACTCACGCGATACACACATACACGCACGACAGTGTGTTATTTTCGGGTAATTCCAGCAGCGGTCTAGCAGCCAGTTCCTTGGTGGTGCAGTAGTGGTGGACTATCTTTAGCAATCCCAAGATCATAAAAGGTATTGTTTTCTAACCTTTTATCTGGATTGTAGATAAGAAACTGATATGATCATTAGAAAGATCCTAACCCTTTTAGGGTTTAGGAGGTTGTGTTCAATCCAGTTCCGCTTTAGGATTGAACCAGTAGTATCAAACCCAAGTTTTGACCAGTTTGTGTCTTAGGGTGGTTTGGTCAGATCAAAACCCTTCAGTGGTATCAGAGCCTCGGCTCTATGATCTATAGTTTCTAGTTTATCCTGTTTTCAGATTTAAGGTTTGTTCTTGATCTCCTGCTGTCTTATGGTGTAAATCGAAAATCACAAAGGGCAACAAAATATTTTGTCTTCGTTATCCAGTTGCTAAAAGATTTAATCCTACTGATCAGAAAGTTTAAACAGTTAGTTTGAATGGTTAATAGAATTGCAACTTTAGGTGAAACAAGCTATTGATCAAGAAAATTGAACAATTTGTTTAATTGATAAAAACCTAGTTAATCTAGTTAGTTGATTCATTTAAGTTATATCATCTTCTACTTCATCTTGTTTCTTCTTGTAAAAATCAAAAACCAAAGAGATGATTAAAACAAGTTTTTGTTTTTCATCTAGAATATAAAGGTTTTATTTTAATCAGATAAGTTTAAACAAGTTTCTGTTTAAACGGTTAAAAATATAATCTTTTTATTAAAACCTGACCTTAACCAAGGAATTAAACAAGTTTTTTATTTAATGGTTAAAATCTGGGTTTAGGATTATTAATTATTAGTGGAACAAAGTCTTGGTCACATTTGAAGGGTTTTGAACCTGACCAAACCACCATATGACTCAAACTGGTCAAACCTGGTCTTGATTCCACTGGTTCAATCCTAAAAGCGGAACTGGATTGAACACAACCCTCTAAACCCCAAAAATGGTTAGGATCTTTAAACTTACATGATCAACATAGTTTCTTGCAAAACAATCCATAGAAAAAGGTTACAAGATTATACCTGAACAAAAACTTTAGGATTGCTAAAGATAGTCCACCACTACTGCACCTCCGATTGAACTGGCTGCTAGACCGCTCCTGGATCACCAAATCCCAATATTCGAAGACTTGAGTATGTGTGTGTGTGTGTGTCGACCATGAAGTCGCAAAACACCCTTGGTGTTTTGCTTGTTTCAATTTGACGAGAGAGAGAGGAGAGAGCCGAGAGAGAGTGATGCGACGAGAGAGAGGAGATGAGATGGTGGCTAGGTTTTCTTTCTTAATCCCTTGAGTCTCATATATCTTAATCCTTAAGCCTTAAGGATATATATAAGGATTAGATGGACCTAAGCCCGTTTAATTAAAAGCCCACTGGTTTTAATTAAACTTTCAATCTCTTCACTTTGACCCCCTGGACTTTACTAGTTCATTAATTAACTGGTCCGTTAAATATTAAAACTTAATATTTAATTTCCTTTAAATAATAAATAACTATTTATTATTTAATCCTCTTCTAATAATTAATCCAAACTGGATAATTATTTATATCTCTATAATAATTAATATTACTGATTAATTATTCGTTTATCTCTTTAATTAATCTAACTGATTAATTATCTCCTTTTTCTCTTTAATAATTAATCTAACTGATTAATTTTTTCCATACAGATTATGGTGAAACCCAACTGTTCTGAATTGGGTGTGTAGCAGTGTGACCCTTTAGTCTCTTACAACATTGGATACAGTATGCCCGTTAATTATCTCTGCACATAATCCAACAGACTCCCACTTGTGCAAGATAAGTAACAGTTACTGCACATTGTTAGCCTAAGGAGGTCCCTAGCCAGACACTTAGGATAACCAGGTTATAAGAACTCTTATACCCCAAAGTAACTTGTGATAAAACCTCATAAGCAACCTGCTTAGAAGTAACTTGTTATAAACTAACTGTTTATAAACTAAACTATCATAAACTCCCTGTTCACGAATGGGTATGTTTTTATATATACAAACTTGCATATATATAGGTTTGTCCCTTGCAGCGCGATATTTCAATTTTGAGCATGAGCATGGAAAAAGTCAACTCAGAGACTCAAGAATTTGTTCATGACATACTTGATTTCAAAACTGCATGATAAACGACAAAGAACAGATCAGTTCGTTTGGGCACGGCCGTGCACTTACCAGTTTCTCTAATCAGTAAAGGGGCCCGGAAATATCTCTCCTAAAAAGGAGGTGCAATTACCATCTTGCATATTTGCATTTGGCAACATGGCTCCCACTGAATCTAGACACGCCCCTTATGACCACCCTGTTACGTCGTGGCGTTAGAATGCGCTAAGAAGACAACAGTTACCGCATCCCTAACCAAATACCTCAGGCTTGAGGATAACCTATGTGATAAATACTTTTGACACGAATCAACGAAGTATTTTTCACAGTAGGTCAATCCAATATTCGTAACCCTAACGAATATCCGTCAATTTTGGTCCGCAAAAAAAACGTTCGCAGCTATATACGATATACTTTCGAATCTACCCCAAAATTACGATGACTTTATAGCCCTATCATAGTTCCCACCACGATAAGTAGTCACGGATGATATTTTTGAATAAACCTAGTTTATTCCTGGATGAGCCAAAACATACAAAATTGTGAAGAGCAATGAAACTAATTTCTACACCCTTCCATATTCCACCCTGGAATAAAGATACATAATTTCTACCATTTCACTGACTCGATTCACGGTGTCTATCTGAATTACTTATTATTTTACATTTGTAACTTATCACGGATTACAAAGAAAAATAATATGATCATAAACCTTAAAACGCAAGACTAGTACCATGAAGTACTCTTTCTTGGTTTTGCTAGAAATCGTTATTGCAACCTAAGAACAAATCTAGACTTACTTATTTTATAAAATTCCTTAAACTTGGAGAAAACTGGAAATAACTACAAAGTTTCTGATTTTACAAAATAACCTCCCTGTAATTAAAACTTTAATTACATTTGTAGATAAATTAAATCTTACTAGATTTATTCATTTGAAACGATAAAACTTTCTTAAACCTACTTGTAAGAACCTTGAAATTAGATTCCCTGTGTATGCCAACACTAATATAATATCACTACTAAGAATGTTAAAGAACATCCTATTTTATCATTTCTAACGTTAACCAACCAACAACATTTATTTAAGCTGACTTACTGAACTTAATGAGCATAATTTTTTGCTTAAGTCATAACTTGACTCAAAGATTTGCAATGATATCTTTATCGAGTACCTCTCAATAAATCATGCATTCCTCGGATTAGTTCTTTCTAAAAAACTTACTATTTTAGATAGCATCTAAAACCATCCGATAATTACATACTCTAGAAGTTCAAACTTGTATTTATCACACTGGTTAAAAAAAACTTTTATTAACTCTGATAAATACATTAGTCAGGTGCTCCCACTATCTTTTATGAAAAAAAAGTGCATTCTTTAAAAACATCCTTTTAGGCCTTAGTCAATCCTTGACTACCATGCCTAAAACTTGTGTTCCAAACACATGTTTTAAAGAACTTAGTTTTTGTAAGAAATTTGTTTTATGAAACCAATAACTTGGATCTCCCATATATCCATCTTTCCAATTACGGAAAATGGTTTCATTAAACTTACCATGATCACAAGTATGAAACACTCATAATGGTATTTTAAATTTCTTTCCTTAAAACATTTAGTATAAAATTCCCTTGATTATAATAACTATTATAATCACTTTTATACTTTCTTAAACGTTTTATCAGGAGAAAAAAAAAACTACTTTACCTGGAAATAGTTACTATTATTTCCATATGTTCAAGACTTTGAACACTCACTTTTCATAAAATCTTAAATACTTGTTGAATTAGAAAAACTATTTAATCTTATAAACAAAAATTGTTTATACAAGTATTTATATAGTAGAGCCGGTCATTTATGTAACTACAACAAGTCATAGCATAAGATTATTATGAATCACCAATCAAGTCAAGACTTGACTTATTGGTATTCTTTTAGTCACAACTGGACTAATCCTGATTCATAAAATAAGAACACGTGCACGGATATGAACCAAATAATTATAATTTCCGAAAACTTAAAAGTAAAAAGTTTCCATAAACATGTAAGATAAAGATTATCCAAACTTGAAGAAGTTTAATAAACTAGGAAACAAAAATTATTTATAATATCCGTGAGCTGCACGTGAGATCTTCTCATGCTGGGACGCATCACTTTCCATCTACTCTTGCAATAAACGATTGCAAGATGTTTAGAATACTCGTAAGACTTTACAAGTAGGAAAGTGACAAAGAAGCTAATCACGCAATACCTGAGGAGCCAGACTTGCCTCCTGCCTCGTGACCTTTCGGACAATCTCGTTTTCAATGTCCGGCCTCGCCGCACCTGAAGCACCGATTCTCGGTCCTTGCCTTGTTTGGCTTCGGTTTCTTGCCCTTGTTGTCGTTATTAGCCTTGGGTGCACTCTGGCTGGGCTGGGCCTTGCCCTTTCCCTTTCCGTTGCGCCCTTTCCTCTTCTTACGTCCACCATGTCCCACCATAAGAATGTCCTTAGACTTGGTCCCGATACTCTGCTCAGCAGTCTTGAGCATGGAGTGCAACTCAGCCACGGATTTCTCCATGTTGTTCATGTTGTAATTGACTATAAAAGGCTTATAGTCATCTGACAACGAGTTGAGTATCGTATCCGTTGCTAGCTGCAACGGTACTGGGTGCCCAAGTCTCTCTAGGTGGTCTATGTAACCTTTCATTTTCATGACATGGTCACTGACCGAGGTCCCCTTAGCCATCTTGCACGAGTTAAATGCCCTAGTGGCATCATAACGCTCCGTACGGGCTTGCTCCTGGAACATGTCCCTTAGCTGGCGGATCATGTCATAGGCAGGAGTTTCCATCGTGCTTGATTGCAACTCTGAACTCATAGTCGCGAGCATGAGGCAGCTGACATCTAGGGCATTATTGGAGCGCTTCTGAAAAGCCTCCCTGACTTCTGCCCTAGCGTTACTGGCAGGAGGATTTCCTAGAGGTTGTTCTAGGACATACCACTTTCTCTCGTGCCTAAGCACGATCCGGAGATTTCTCTCCCATGTGAGAAAGTTGGACCCGGTGAGCTTATCCTTCTCAAGGATAGAGCGGAGAGAGAGGTTGTTAGTACTAGTAACGTTGGTTGCCATCTACAAATTAAAACCCGGTTTAATTAGTAATTGCAAATAAACTTTCTAATAATATATCATCAAACCCATAAATAATATATATTAGACCTAGGACCCATATTTTACATACTTGACGCAAGGTTTGGGCACTTCCCGCCAAGTCATGCTATTTCTGGTAGGTAACACCCTGTACCAATCGTACCTAACTGATACCATTCCTAGAACCTCGTAGAGCACTTAGACCCAGTCTAGTATGTTTAACTCTGCTCTAGTGCTTTTTGGGCCGGGACTCCCGATTATCACCAAAATAGATCGCACCACCTAAGACAGCATGAATTCTGGCCGGGACTCCCGATTATCGTAGAATCTTTCATGCCCTTTCCCGCAATGGTTTGAACCCGGATGCCCAAGGTTTGGGCACTTCCGACACCCAAGTACCGTTAAACAGTCAAGGTGTACCATTAGGTGGGTAGCACACTCATCTAAGATTTTTCTTGGTAATGAAAAACTTAATTTTCCAGTTTTTGAAAAACCATTTTAAAACTAACTGTTTTAAAAATACGATTTATATGTGTACCTGAACTAGGTGCACAAAACGGGTTTTATAAGTTCCAAACTTATAACCTTGACAAAACTATAAATTTTAAAAATTTAATTAATACGACTACCAGACTGAAGTCATATTCTAGTTTGTCATAGAACGTGGTTTTTCACTGTTTAATAACAACCTGTTATTAAACCCCTTTTATTTACCATCACACGCATGTATATATATACCATACATATATATGAAAAGCAGTAAATAAATCACAACCACGCAGATAATAATAAGCATATAAAGCCCTATAGTTTTGCCAACTAATCCTAAGGTCAAGCCTAAGGACAAAGTGACTTGGATTCGCCTTTCTTGATGCGTTGCTCCCACTAGCCTTGACACCTCCCTGAAGCGTCCGTGCCTAACGTGAGAATACCATTTTCTTGATCACCTTCTTCGAGTCCAACTTGGTTGAGGGATTAAACTATCACTAGTCTATTACAAATACAATATTGAATGGGGTTGTAAGTGGCACGCAGGCCTCCCCGAACCAATACAAAATTACAAACAGAAAAGGGATTGTAATTGGCACGCATGCCTTCCCAAAAACCAAAATAAAAGAAGAATAAGAAAAACGAGTCCTAAGTCGGCAAAACTATAGCTATCACAACCACGCATTTATATATAAGCACTATATATATATATAAAAGTCAACAACGCAGTTATAATATATAAATAATAAACTGTGCTGTTAAGCACACAACCTGATTTGTTTAAACTTTCTCATTTACCCTTTGATTAATACCTATTGACCAAAAATGAGAATTATGATCTTCTAATTAAAAATTATCTGACCAAAAATAGTTTTCTAACAAAAACTTCAAAAACCTCGATCTCATTCAAAACTTGAATGAAATCCTTATGTCGGATTTTATTACTAGTTATCTAATAACTTAAAACCGACAACTTTTGGTCAATTAAATAATTATCTAGTTTAATTCTCCATCTTATTATATAAACTTTATCCTTTTAGACTTTAATAAAAAATGACTTAAACTAGTCATAATAAATAAAAGTCTAATATATATTTTAACTAAACTAGTCAAAACATATAACACTAGTTTATATAATACCTTATTAATTTTATAACTTAAAAATAATAATCCTTTTGTATTAATCCGGAAAAACTATTTTTGGCCAATATCTCTCATTAACCCGAGAGACCCACTGGGCCAAGACTCTCTTGGGCCGAGAACCCATTGGACCAAAAACACCTGGGTCGAAACCCTGCTGGACCGTGATCCTCCTTGGCCCGAGATCACTTGGGCCGAAGCCCATTGGACTTTTAGCGCCGCTAAGTTGGGCCGAATCCCTTTGGGCCCGCGTCGTCCTGGATCGAAAAATACTTGGGCCGAAACCCACTTTGACCCTTTAGCGCCGCTAACCGGCACCGTTAGGCCCATTTGGCCTTCGCGCCGCTAACGGTCACCCCCGACACAGTGATGTTCTCGGTTCCCGTTTTCCGATTGACACAACATTCTAAATCCCTTTTAACCTATTAAAACTAACTGTTTTAATATACTGATTAAAAACTGGATTTAATTCAAAAACCAGAAACTATTAATTATTAATATTAACGAGAACTTGTTTTATTAATAATTAATTATCCTAAAACTTGATTTCAACCTTTTTAAACAAAAGTTCAAAAACTGGTTAAAGTCTAGTTTTAGATAAAAGTTTATCCTTTTTAACCATTTAAACACAAACCTGGTTTAAACCTAACTGGTTAAAATCAAACCTTTTATGAACTGGATAAAAACAGAAAACTTGTTTTTATCCCTTATGGTTTTCGAAAAACAGAGGAGAAGAAACAAGATGGAGTAGAAGATCATACAACTTAAACGAATCAAAAACTGGATTAACTAGGTTCAATTAATTAAAACAAACTGTTTAATTTATCTTAATCCAAAACTTGTTCTTATCCAAAAATCACAATCCTTTTTAACCGTTTAAACTAACTGATTAATAGGATTAAACTTCTTAAAACTGGATAACAAAAAAAAAACAGTTTTGTTGCCCTTGGTGATTTTCGAAATAGCCTAGAGCAAGTAAAAGATCAAGGATCAAACCTTAATCCTAGAAACAGATAAAACTTGAAACTATGGATCATAGAGCCGAGGCTCTGATACCACTGAAGGGTTTTGAACCTGACCAAACCACCATATGACTCAAACTGGTCAAACCTAGACTTGATTCCACTGGTTCAATCCTAAAAGCGGAACTGGATTGAACACAACCCTCTAAACCTCAAAAAGGGTTAGGATCTTTAAACTTACATGATCAACATAGTTTCTTGCAAAACAATCCATAGAAAAAGGTTACAAGATTATACCTGAACAAGAACTTTAGGATTGCTAAAGATAGTCCACAACTACTGCACCTCCGATTGAACTGGCTGCTAGACCGCTCCTGGATCACCAAATCCCAATACTCGAAGACTTGAGTATGTGTGTATGTGCGTCGACCATGAAGTCGCAAAATACCCTTGGTGTTTTGCTTGTTTCGATTCGACGAGAAAGAGGAGAGAGCCGAGAGAGAGTGATGCGACGAGAAAGAGGAGATGAGATGGTGGCTAGGTTTTCTTTCTTAATCCCTTGAGTCTCATGTATCTTAATCCTTAAGCCTTAAGGATATATATAAGGATTAGATGGACCTAAGCCCGTTTAATTAAAAGCCCACTGGTTTTAATTAAACTTTCAATCTCTTCACTTTGACCCCCTGGACTTTACTAGTTAATTAATTAACTATTAATTAACTGGTCCATTAAATATTTAAACTTAATATTTAATTTCCTTTAAATAATAAATAACTATTTATTATTTAATCCTCTTCTAATAATTAATCCAAACTGGATAATTATTTATATCTCTCTAATAATTAATACTACTGATTAATTATTCGTTTTTCTCTTTAATTAATCTAACTGATTAATTATCTCCTTTTTCTCTTTAATAATTAATCTAACTGATTCATTATTTCTACACAAATTATGGTGAAACCCAACTGTTCTGAATTGGGTGTGTAGCAGTGTGACCCTTTAGTCTCTTATAACATTGGATACAATATGCCCGTTAATTATCTCTGCACATAATCCAACAACATTAATAATTAAAATTTTTTGGTTTTTGATTAAAATCCAATTTGTAATCAGAATATTAGAAATTAGTTAGCTTTTAATAGGTTAAAAGGATTTAAAAGATTTTTTTGTGTTAATCGGAAAGAAACAAAACCACCACCGTCGCAGGCGGCGGCAGACGTTGGCGGCATGGGCAGGTGGTCAGCAGCGGTCGATCGGCGGTGATCGGCAGGTGGCGTGGCAAGGCTTAGGCCTAGGTGCCACAACCCATGTCGGCCCAAGAGGTCTTCAGCCCAGGTGGTTTACGGCCCAAGGTGGGTGTTCGGCCCAAGAGGGCTACGGCCCAAGGTAGGTGTTCGGCCCATGTAGTTTTCGACATAGAGGGCACTCGACCCAGGAGGACAACCGGCCCAGCTGTTTGTCGGGCAAAAACAGTTTTTTCCGATTAAGTACAAAGTTGTTAATTTTAAGCGTTAAAATTAATAAGTGTTTTATATAAACTAGTAATTTTATATATTTTAACTAGTTTAGTTAAAATATATAATTTTTGGATGTTTGTTTATCATGGCCAGTTGAGACATCATAAATAAAATCTAAAAAGGTAAGTTTATATAAAAGGATTGAAACAAGATGTTGTTATTTAAATAGTGTTAAGATTTTGTCGTGTTTGAGTTTTGGTAAAACTAGCAAGAACTCGACATAGGGTTTATTCAAGTTTTTAAATAAAGTTATGTTTTTCAAAGTTTGTTGAAAAACTATTTTGGTTAAGTTAATTTAAATAACTTAGATGATTATAATTCTTATTTTTTTGATTAATAGTTATTAGTCAAAAGGGTAGATGAGAATAGTTAAACGAATCAGGTTTTGTGTTTATCGCTTTTATATCGTTTATATATATAACTGCGTGGTTGTTACATATATATTGCTTATATTTATGTTCTATAATCATTAACTCGCATGTTTTCACATAAATGTTTTTGGATTATATTTATAGTGTTGGTCCCTTGGTGAGAGTATCAACAAGCAAGTAATGTGTAGAAGGGGGGTTGAATACACTTTCTGCGAAAAATTGAACAGATCAATAAAAAGTGTTAACACACATCAAACCACAAACAATCGAATGCTTTGCTTTCATTAGTAAGAAGATGATTACAGGAATAATCAAGTAAGCAACACTTGATATGTAAACACCTAATGTAAATCAAATCTCTCAATCTCTCAAACATTGCTATCTATAATCAACTTATGATTATAGATACAGGATGACTCTCTAAACAGGATTTAATGAAAGATTGAATACTTACCAACTTCACAACATATGTGAAGATTCGAACACACGAACAAATTGGCAATCTGTGAGTTTCTTGATCACGTTGAACTGACAAACAATGAATCAAGACTTGTAACACATACGATCAATGGGTTGAGGTGAAACTCGAGTTTGGCTCTGTAACTTGTTGAATAGTAGTCATACCTCTAAACTTATTAGGATGATAAGTATTTATAATCCTGTTCCTACGGATTCTAACAAACTAGAACTAATCCTAATCTGCTAACAAACTAACGGATAACCCGGAATCTTGAATCTTGAATCTTCTTATCTTGAGTCTTCATTCTTCAATCTTGATTCTGGAATCTTCTTATCCTTGCCGTAGATATAGAGAGATTAAAGGAATTTAAAACATATTTTAATTCTCTTAAACTGACTTCTTTAGTCGGACTGAGTTACTCAGCTTGAAACTCATCAAGCTGAGTTCTTCGAGAACAAACCCGAAAACAAACATGTACTAACACGTATAATGATTAGCTCATCCTTAGAAGTTCTAAGAGTTAGCTAGAACTTATTTAGCAACTCTGTTGAGCTGACTCAGTATATACGCTGAGTCACTCAGCTCGAAATACATCAAGCTTAATACTCAACCTATATCTTAGGTGACACACACTGCTTATCAAACACATTGATAATCTTACTAAGATATAGTCTAAGCTGATCGAACATATGCTCAGCTTATATTCAGCTTGTGCTCAGTCTGAAACACTATAAGTGCTCAGTCTAATCAAGCCTCATAATTATGTTTAATTTATATTTAGAACACATTTACAAACTTAACTTTGTCTCATCAAATTTCATCTGATGAGAACTTATTCCCAACAAACTCCCCCTATTTGATGATGACAAAACCATCAAACAGTTCTTAAGTTTGTTTAACAGAATTATGTTTTGGATCTTAAACTTATTAAGATTTTATATTTGAACTAATCAAAGATTAATTGAACTTATCAATTATAACTTGAACAAATCAATTTTAAGTTGAACAAACCAACCAATTATGTTAATGAATAAGAACTAATCAATTATTCATCCAAGCTGAACTAATCAGACTAATAATTATGAACATATCATAAACATAGTTGAACATATCAAACTAATACTTGTATTTATTGAACATATCAAAATACAAAATTTTGATGACTCAGATCATGCACACTTAGTGCTTACAAAAATTAGAACTAATCTAATATTTACATTAGAACTAATCTATTCAGGATGCAGCTCTTCAAACTCTTTAATGTCCTTGTTGATTTCTTCAAGAAGTTCTTGCAAGTTAGGCAAGTGTTGAAGCTGATCCTTTTGTGACCTTATTGCTCTGTTAATTCTGTATCTGAACCTGGCAGTTTGTTCAGTCTTTGCCACTAGTATATGTTTGCATCAGGATGGAAACATTGTTCACCATTTATGTCCAAGTACATGAATCCTTTCTGAGGCTTTTTCACATAGGTATTTTCTTTGAATTCCATGCCTTCAGGAAGATTAAGACTGTACTTGTTTGCTTTTGCTAATCCAGCTAGCTTTGTCAACTTTTTCTTCCCCATTTTGTGAAAGGAAGTCAGTAGGGTTGCTATCTCAGATCTGGGTATAATTTCCATAGCATTAGCTCTTTCAAGTAGCCTTACGATTTCATCTTTAACTTGACTCCTAGCAGAAGACTTTTCCATCTGCTTAATGAGTATGGCCACTTGCTTCCATTCTTCATATCCCATTTTATGAAGTTGATTCAGATCCAGAGAATGTGTTTCACCATTTTTCAAGACAAACTCTAGAATGATGATCCCTTGGACTGAATTCAACTTTAGTGCATTGATTTGAGAAGAGAAGTAGGTCCTTGTATAACACTAAGTTATATCTTCCTCCTCAGGTTGATTCTGAACAGAAATGTAACACCCCAAAATGGGGTCTAGTTGTAAATAGTTGTACTTGTAGCTTTATTAGTTGTACGTTGACATTAACTGGTGTTTTGTTGTTATCTGTAGTATACATGTTGCTAATTGTTGTTCAATATGTTAATTGGTATTTTAAAAGTGAAATGGTGTTAATTGGTGGTAATTGGTGTTAACTGGTGTTAAATGTGGATAAAAATGTAGTAATATGAAAAGTGTCATAAGTTGACCAGATAGACAAATAGTTGAATGGTTTTGGATAATCATTCAAAAAATATCTCCGTTAGTTGAAACGGATAACCCTAAGTTGTGTAATAAGTTGAATAGGAGAACGAAATACCCGGGAGGGGGTATAAACTTCATAAGGTCGGCTTAATAGCCTTCCTTATCTCTTGTTAACACAGTCAAAACACACACGCACACTACAAACACATACATACGTACGTACAATCATCCACACCCATTTGCTTGACTTTTTGAAAGAGAAATCAAGAAGAAGAATCAATTGCTAGTTGATTTCAGTAGAGATTCAAGATTGTTAGACCTGTGTTCATCTTCTTCAAGTATGTATTTTGTGTGAAACCCATGTTTTAAGGTTTTGATGGTGTGGTGTCAAATTGAGGATTTAGATGTGTTTTTGTGTTGATTTCTTGTCAAAACCATGTTAGAATGTTCCTATATATGTTAGAAATACTGTATAAACGCTTGAATACAGATTCAAGTCGAGATTTGTGTCTAAAACTCGAAGAACAGCTGCTGTAGGAGAAACAGAGCTGTGTTCACTGTATTTTTGGTTCATGCGGTCGCATGGGGAAAGCCATGCGGTCGCAAAGGATCTTGAAAGTCACTACGGGCGTAGGCAATGGGTCCTACGGCCGTAGTAGGGTGTTTTGAAGATTTACCACCTACGGGTGATGGATCAAAGCCTTCGGGCGTAGGTATATAACCTACGGCCGCAGGAACATTTGAAACGACTCCTACGGGCGTAGTAATATATTACTACGGCTGTAGTGATGGGTTTTGTTGTATGACCCTTACGGTCGCATGGCTGTGTCCTTGCGGTCGGAAAATGGTATTTCAGTGACCCTTGCGGTTGTATGGCAATGCCTTGCGATCGCAAGCAGTGATTTTAAGCTGACAACTTTGTAGTCTTGTGTTTTAAGCCTCGTTAAATGTCTTTAATTGGTGTATAAGCCTGAGCCTATTGTGTTAGGTGACTCGGACGACTCTGTGTGCTCTTGGGATTCCAGTTATCACATCTGTCTCCTGTAATCTCGAGGTAAGTACCGGTTTCCCATGAGTTTCAGTAGGTAAGTTATCTGTGGTACATGTTGACACGTGATTGGTGTACTGATACGTGAAAGATGAGGTATGTTATGATAGAGTTGTACAAGCATGCTTATTGTTGATACGAAAGATATTGTTGTGATTATATGCGCGCATGAACTGAATCCTTATTAGATCAGCTATTTGTTGATGATGTTATGTCCGGACACTGAATTGGTGAAAAACGGAGGTCAGTCAGGTAGACGGGTGTTAGTATCTGGATAGGTTCCCAGGGTCCTTAGGGACTACGAATTGGGGAACTAACGGTACTCAAGTAGTATACACTTGGGTAGGGCTCTGCAGGCCGCCGTTCCTCTACGGAATTGGGTTCCTTGATAGATTGGAACTAGCATGAAAGACATGGCATACCACGTGGACTGCTGTTGGGTTGTTGAGCGGGGTTGGCTCCCCTGCCATATACGACTTCTGCTGACACGTTGGCGAGCCACAATATGATAGGATAGCCCTGTGTGGTGTTCTGATACATGATATCCTGCTTATTGTTGCTTATGTGTAATTGGTGCTCACTAGCTAGTTGTAGCTAACGGTGCAAGATTTACTTTTTTCGCAGGTTGACGCTAGATGCCTGGTGAGGCGGGACTGGTGGTAGTTTTTGTTGTAAATACCTTTTGGGGAACACGTTGTTGTATGTATGGATCCGATGGTCGGAAATTAGTTGGTAACGCTTGTAGTTTTTGAACTTGGCTTATTCTTTTGATGTAATTAATTAGCTGAGTCAAACCATGTTGCTTTTCTAAATGGTGTTTATTTTCCGCTGCACACTTTTGATAATCGTTGCTTAAAAAGTTTAAATTAACTCTAATTTTAGACTCGTTAGGGGTGGCGTTACAAGTAGGTATCAGAGCCTAAGTTTGAGGAATTGGGTACTCGTTGAAGTATTCAATCTCAAGCTCGGGCCCGACCATCGATAAGTGTTCCTATCGGGTAATTGGGGTTGAGTTGAGCGTTATGTGGCTGTTCTACGTGATAGATTAACTGTAGTATTAATAAATGGTGAATAAATAGTGTACTAACTGTGGTGTACGTTTAGATAGTAAGTTGAGTAGAAATGGCTGAGCATAGAGCTATGACAGAAGAGGCTCTCAAACGAATGGAGGACGAGGCCTCAAGTGAACGACGGGAAGCTGAGGACGAGGCTTCTCAGCACAATGTGGAGCCGCCAAGACACGATCAAGAGCAGGCGGCATATGTTAGATTGTTAGAAGAGGAGCTCCGATTGACAAGGGAGCTGTTACAGAACGCTTTGACAGGAAAAAAGCCAGAGAGATGTTCCTACAAGAAGTTTTTGTCTTGTGGGCCGAAAGTTTACGAGGGTAGTGATAATCCCTCTGAGACTATCCGTTGGTTACGTGAGACGGACCAAGTTTTCGAATCTTGTGAATGTGAACGTGAACTCCGCGTCAGATATGTGGTTCGGATGTTGAAAGGGCCAGCTCTGGATTGGTGGGATACAGTGAAAGACACGTTGAGCCCGGAGGTGATCGATGCTCTGACTTTGGAGCAGTTTTCTGAAAAGTTGAAAGCGAAATATTGTACAGATTATGATCTAGAGTGACTGGAGAATGAATTTAACAGTCTCCGTAAGGGGGACAAACCAGTAGAAGACCTTATCCACACTTTTACGGATAAGGGTAGATTCATACCGCATTTGGTGACTGACGAGAAAGCCAAGATGCGGAAGTTTGTGAACATGCTGCCACTTGATTATCGCGCTCATGTGAAAGCTGCGGCTACTTTGGATCTGGCGTTTGAGATAGCCCGACAAATTGATGGGGATAGACGCCAGGGAAAAGGGGATCCTGTTGCAGAGGGTCAGAAGAGGAAGTTCCAGCAATTGTGAAATCTGGTACTTCTAAAGGGCAGTCGTCGACGGGGGGAAAGCCTGATTCTTCGAAGAAGGCTAAGTTTGAGGGTTCGTGGTGCTCTCTGTGTCGTACCTACCATGCCGGTGATGTTTCAAAGGCCACTACCCGTTGTTTTAGGTGTAGTCAGAAAGGGCACTCGGTGAATGAGTGCGAGTTCAAAGAGAACGTCTGCTACAAGTGCCACAAGCCAGGGCACAGGATTTCAGACTGTCACTCAAAGTCAGACGCTGGAGCTGGAGGATCTGCTTCTGGGCAGAAGAAAGATAACGCTCCCCGTGCAAAAGGCGGGCGTTTCAGATGACGAGATAAGAGGCGAAGGGTTCTGGGGACGTGATTACGGGTACTTTTCTTATTAACTCTACCCCAGCATGCGTATTGTTTGATTCTGGAGCTACATATTCTTTTGTGTCTGTAGCTTTCTGTGATGTTGGTGCAAAATTGTAAATCCCTAGTTCTTATCAATCAAATACATACATGTTTACTTGAAATGTTAATTCAAATGTGTTTTGATTAATGGTTTGCATGTTTATACATTCTTAGTGATCCTATGTGATTATCTTAAGCTTACAAGTACTTAATCATGTGTTGTAAGTGTCACTACGTGCAATGTAAGTGTCACTACGTGCGTAGTTTAGGTCGGTTAAAATGAAATTAATTATTATTAAACTAACCAGTACGTGCGTACTGGACACACTTCGTACGAAGTGTGATACATTACGTGCGTAGTGAATTAGTTACTCTATAAATAGAGCTTAACCCCGCATTAGCGTGGGGATTTTGACGAATCAAGCGGGTAACCTACGAATCAATCGAGTAATCAACCGGTAACCTTCGTAATTGACCTTATACGATTTTAAGCCTACTAAATCGCGACTTTAATACGAATACCAAGGGCAGCCTTAAGCATCTCTGTGTGAGTTCTTAGAGTTTGTTCTTGTTTCCACTCTGTGTGTTTCTCTGTGTGATACTGTGTGCCGGACACCTAAGCAGATCTTAGAATCCTTAGGAGGTTTGGGAAATAGAAATTCCGCACTATTTCTCATCCTAGATCAGTCCTAGCATTAGGGTGTTTTAGTTTAGTTTAGAACCCCATTCCCCAGCCGGTCCTACAAAGTGGTATCAGAGCCTTGTGCTTTGATTGATCACTTTTCCTTTAGGATTTCGTGATATAGGTGTCGATTAGGCCTGTGTGTTTGTCCTTTTCGTCGTTTTTAATCGGTTGTTAGGTCGAAAATAGGTCGTTTTGCGTTAAATAGGTCGTGTTTTTACGTTAATCTGTTTGCATTTTACTCGTGCGAAGTGAGTCCCAGTGCGTGCGTTGTGACCCTAGTGCGTGCGTAGTGAGTCGTTGATCTTCTAGAATCTTCGATAGGCTGTGTGTCCATTCCGTGCGTAGTAGGTCCCCAACACGTGCGTATTGTCTGCACTTCGTGCGAGTTGAGTCTGTGTGTTAGTTTTGTCTTTGAAAATTACTTTAAATCGTTCGTGCGTAGTCGTTTAGGTCCGTGCGTGGTAGATTCCCAGTTCGTGCGTAATAGCGTCTGTGTGACCGTTTGTCAGTCCGTGCGTAGTCATACCACCTCCGTACGTAGTGTGTCAGTTTGTTTTCAGTCTCTTTCTAAAATGTCTGATATGAGTGCAATGGCTGCCAAACAAACTATAACCGCCTTAAGTAATCTAATAATGGACAACGAACAGGGTGGTATTAATAAAGTACCCAGACTACTAACCATGGAAGACTACCCATTCTGGAAGCCTAGGTTTGAAATTTTTATTGATGGGTAGATCCAAGGTTGCATCGAGCAATCTCCGCTGATTACGTTGTGCCAAAGGGAGAAGGGAACATCGAAGTTCCCTATGATCAAATGAGTGATGATCAACGTAAGGCGTATGATGCAGAGAAGAAATCTTATTCCTACCTCATTCAAGCTATTCCGAATGAGTTCTTTCATCAATTCCGACGATACAGAACGTCACGTTCCCTGTGGAACGCTTTACAAAAGAGGAATGAGGGGAATGCATCTCTGAAGGAGCTCAAGGCATCTCAGTTAAGGAAGGAGTTTGATCACTTCAAGTCATACGTAAATGAGAAACTTCCAGATCTCATCAACAGATATAACCACCTTCTAAGTGAAATGGATAGTCTGGGGGTGCAGATTTCCGAACGCCAACAAGTGGAGACTTTGTCTAAGGCACTACCGAAGAGCTGGAGGCCTTTTATCATGATCTTGAAGAATGGTGAGGGATTTGAAGGAATGGATTTGAATGACTTCATCACCAAACTTAAAGAGCATGAACAAGAAGAGCAAAATCTAGACAGACGAAGCAGCGCTGTGCAGAATCCATCGCTATACTGTTCTGGACCCATTGCTTCTCCAGCCACCTCATCCAATGCTCCGTTGCAGACAACTTTTACTTCTAATGTCAGTTCTTCAAGCAAGTCTGCTTCTGAAACTCCAAGTGGACCACCTTATTCTGCTCCTTCAAGCAAAACGTCAATTCCCGCCTTAAACACTGAGCATTTCAAACATGGCAGCACTGAAGAAGTTAAGGAGCATATGGGGATGCTTAGTGCATTGGTCACCTCATACGATGATCTGCTCAAGGGAAAGATTGGGAACGCCTATCTGACCCAGGAAGACTATGACCAAATTGACAACGATGAGATGGAACGTCAAGATATGTTATGGTCATATGACAACCTGGTAAGAAGAGCCAAAGCTTTAGTGAAGAGAACGGGGATGCAGATTACAGCAACCAAAGATACGAAGCTGGGTTTTGACAAGTCAGCTGTAACCTGCTACAACTGTGGTGAAAAGGGTCATTTTGCACGTGAATGTGAAAAGCCAAAGAATTAAGGACCCAAGTATCCCTTCAGAACCTCTCCGGGCAAAACATCAAATACCACCACACCTAAGAAGGCTGAGTCACCTCATGAGGGATCATCCAAGGCAATGGTGGTGGTACAAAAGGATGAGGGGATCGACTGGTCAGTACACTTCCAAGATGCTGATACTTTTGAAGTTGCTGAGACCAATCTGGCCAGTGTTCTAGATCTGAATGACGATTCTCAGTCTGAGGCAGACAGTGTCCACGATGTCAACGATAACGAGTCTGTGCTGCCCACTGACGAGCAAAATGTCGCATCAACCTCTGAGCCAGCTGCCGAACCAACGCCAGTGCCTGTTCAACCTGAACCAGAAAATCCAAAGGCGTGCATGACTGGACAATCTGATGCCAAAGTAAAGATCATTTCTGGTCTTCCCTGTGTGTCCTGTAACGATTATGTGAAGACCATAGTATCCTTGAAATCTCAAGTCACTGAGCTAACCTCTAAATTGCATGAAAACTCTATCATTAAGGGTAGAGAAAAGACTTTAAAAGATAAAATTGAAAGTCAAAACAAACAGATTAGAGAACTAGAGGTAGCTTTGCTAAACAAACAGGATGCTATTGTTTTCTACATTAATCAGATTGATACTCTAAAACGGGAACTTGCTAGTTCCAAGGTCGATTATGATACTTTAAATCAGAAATTAAAAAGTTACTCAACGTCATCATATTTGTTTGAACACATAATCGACCGAAGACCACAAGGTTCTGTTCAGGAGAAAGACACGAAGACCTATTCGAAATGTCCACCACCAGTCTTAAACCAACTGGTGTAATCTGATGTCTTCGTTGAAGCTGACCAACTTGCTCCCAAAGTTGATACACCTTCTGCTTCAATTTCAAAACCAAATTTAAAAATGAAGGAGAAAGTTGGTGAGCCTCAGAGAAAAGAGCCTAAACTAGAAGAAAAACCAGAATTAGGTATACGAAAGCTTCTGGGCAGTTCTTCTGGTCAAGGTTCCTTAATGCAAAATGTTCAAGCTGCACTTCGAACCATTGAGAAGGAGGGTGCAAAGTCTCCTGCAACCCGTCCTTATGAAGAAATTAAAATCTTACCTAAGCAAAGTGGTTTAGGAGTGCAGCCCAAAGGTAAAGTTGAACCGAAGGAGCCACATACACCTGCCAAATCTTACTCTAACCGTGTTTGCTATGTGTGCAGGAGACCTGGTCATCTCAGTTACGAGTGTGATCAGCAACCTCAGAGCTCGAGGGGGAAAGCTGATTCACCTGAAAAAATTCAAAAACACAAAACTTTTCATCAAGTTAATCAGAAATCAGCTGACCCCCTTCAGCTCAAAAGAACAATTGGGGAAACTTCGTGTAAACCCAAGAGTCCTAAGGTAAGTGTGAAAGGGAAGGAGCCTATACATAAAGTCATTAACACTTCCAGTGTTTATCATAAGACTCCTCCCCGTTCAGACTTGCGATGGACAACAAAATCTGAACCTAAACCATCCAGTAGTCCAGATACCAATGTAGACTCCAAAGCTACTGGTGTGTGGATTAATATGCAAGTTGTTGGAGAAGATGGGAAACCCATGACCATTCGGGCTTGGGTTCCTAATGCTAACTAACCCTTTACTTGTTTGTGCAGGGTGCTCGCCGGTATAACACGTGGATTGTTGATAGTGGAGCATCCAGGCACATGACAGGCGATCTGAGCCTTCTTTCAAACGTCAGAAAAATAAAAGGAGGGTATGTCAGTTTCGCTGGTGATAAGGGAGGTCACATTACAGCTCAAGGTTTCTTGTCAAATGGAAGAGTGAGCTTTGACAAAGTAAATTATGTCGAGCAGCTAGCAAACAACTTGCTGTCAGTCTCTCAGATATGTGATAAAGAGTTTAAGGTGATGTTTGATGACAAACAATGCTATGTGCTAAAGAAGGAGTACCAAATTCCCGAAGACATGATCTTAATGTCAACTCCAAGACAAAATGACCTTTATGTTTTGGATATGTCCAATGCTTCGGTGAAAGTTGTAGAACACCAATGCTTTCTCACAAAGGCCACTGAGAAGGATTCAGTGTTATGGCATAAGAGGATGTGTCATTTAAGCCTGAGAAAGATGAACCACTTAGTGCATCATGAGCTGGTCACGGGAGTCAACTTGAAGAGTTTCCATCTACCAGACAAGTGCGTATCATGTAAAATGGGGAAGCAGACGAAGAAGCCCCACAAGTTGAAGAAGTATCACTCCATCTCAATTCCGCTTGAACTACTTCACATGGATTTATTTGGTCCTGTGCGGTAGAAGAGCATTCATGGAGATAGATACTGTCTGGTAGTGACTGATGACTACTCGCGATTTTCCTGGGTTTTCTTTTTAAAAGAGAAGTCTGAGACATTCGAGACCTTAGAGGTCATGATCAACAAGTTAGAGACTATCTATAAGTTGAAGATCAGGAAGCTTCGCTCAGATAATGGAACCGAGTTCAAGAACCAGAAGATGGAAAAGCTGTGTAATGAAAAGGGTATTCAACATCAGTTCAGTGCCGCATACACTCCTCAAATGAATGGAGTAGCTGAGAGGAAGAATCGGACCTTAATAGAGGCAGCACGCACCATGCTTGCTGACTCTGCTTTGCCCGTAAGGTTTTGGAACGAAGCTGTCGCAAATGCTTGTTACACACTTAACCGGGTCTTAGTGGTCAAACGATTAGGAAAGACATGTTATGAGCTGTTGAATAACCGGAAACCGAATCTTAGCCATCTTGAACCGTTTGGCGCTCCGTGCACTATGCTAAAACGGGAAGCAGAGGGAAAGTTTAGTTCCAAAGTAGAAAAAGGGTTCTTCTTGGGATACAGCATTCCGAACAAGAGGGTCTACAACTTAACGTCTAACTGTGTGGAAGAGTGGTTTGAAGTGGATGTGCAGAGAAATTCTTCTCCTCCGACAAAAACTGGTGATGCCTGGCTGTTTGATTATAATAATCTATTTGACTCATTCAACCTGCCACCAGTAGCCTTAGAAGAAGATATTGCAATACAAATGTTATATGATCTTCACAACTCTTCTGACGGTGCCCCATCAAACCTGCCCTCAAGTACTGCTATACCTATTCTAAGTGATGCTGATTCTGATTCTGAAGATGAGCCGCATACTCCACCAGACAAGGGGTCGCAGGGTGAAAGTTCCTCCAATGATCAAACGTTAACATTTGAAGAGACACCCGTGGTTACCAATCTGGAAACTAATGTAGAGGCTCAGTTACAGAAATCAAGGAGAGTTGATAGAAATCATCCTCCTGCACAAATTATTGGCGATCCAAATTCTCATGTTCAAACCAGGAGGCAAGTGGCAACGCTATCAGGTTCTCAATCTTCAGAATCACCGGGATTAAAGCTGATGCAAGACTTCTCGGATCTGGGTACAAATTTGGTTCAGTCTGTGGATTTCACACAATGTCTATGTTCAGGATTTCTCTCCCAGATTGAACCAAAGGATCATCTTGAAGCTCTCAAGGATGACTCTTGGATTAATGCTATGCAAGAAGAGTTGCTTCAATTTCAGAAGTTGAATGTATGGCGCTTAGTGAACAAACCCAAGGGAGCTAAATCTTTTGGTTGCAGATGGGTTCTGAAGTGCAAAAGAGATGATCAGGGGGTGATTGTCAGGAACAAGGCAAGGCTCGTTGTTCAGGGGTTCAGACAAATTCCTGACATCGACTACACTGATGTGTTTGCTCCAGTCGCTCGGCTGGAAGCGATCCGCTTATTTCTCGCCTTTGCCTCGCACAAACGCTTTAAAGTCTATCAGATGGATGTTAAAAGTGCGTTCTTGTATGGCGAAATTCAAGAGACAGTCTATGTTAACCAACCTCCGGGGTTTGTTGATCCGATCCATCCCGACAAAGTGTACTTGCTGAATAAATCGTTATATGGTCTTCATCAGGCACCGCGAGCATGGTATGAGACCCTCTCTCAATATCTGACTGATAATGGGTACCGGAGAGGAACCATCGACAAAACATTATTTATCAAGGGTGATGATAATGACTTGATTTTGGTGCAAGTATATGTGGATGATATCATTTTCGGTTCTCCCAATCCGATTCTGTGTGAAGACTTTGCAAGGATTATGAAAGAAAAATTCGAAATGAGCTCAATGGGAGAAATGAAGTTCTTTCTTGGACTTCAAGTGGAGCAGACCGAGACAGGGATTTTTCTACATCAGTCGAAGTATGTTGCTGACATCCTAGCCCGTTTTGAAATGTCTACTGAGAAGATTGCTGCAACACCTCTTCCCATTAACCACGGCATGTCTCCAGATACTGAGGGGGAGTTGGTAAATGAGTCTCTCTACCGAGCGATGATTGGATCATTGATGTATCTCACTGCATCCAGACCAGACATCATGTTTGCAACGTGTCTGATGGCAAGATATCAATCCAAGCCCAATGTCAAGCATCTGATGATTGTCAAACGGATCTTTCGCTATCTGAAGGATGCTCCTAATCTTGGACTGTGGTATCCATATAATGATAATTTTGAGTTGACAGCGTACAGTGATTCTGACTATGGAGGATGCAAGAAGGACCACAAGTCTACATCTGGAGGTTGCCAATTTCTTGGATCACGTCTTGTAACTTGGCAGTGTAAGAAGCAGACTGCAGTTGCGCTCTCTACGTGTGAAGCTGAATACATTTCGGCGGCGAGCTGCTGTTCTCAGGTCATCTGGATTCAACAACAACTGCGGGATTACGGTTTGCAATTCTCTACTACTCCCATTTTTGTTGATAATACTGCTGCTATTGCAATTACTAAGAATCCAGTACAACATTCTAAGACCAAACACATTGGTATCAAATACCATTTTATACGGGACTGCTGGGAAAAGAAATTAATCGATGTAATGTCTATTCAAACCGAATTTCAAAAAGCAGACCTGTATACTAAGGCATTTGATAAACCCCGATTTCTATTCTTAGTGAATGAAAACGGGATGAAAACCAAGTGTGAGGTTGTCTCTGATGATTCGACTTAGTGTCCTTATTCGTATTTGTGACTGTGTGTCTATTTTCTATGTGGTTATATCACGTTTGTCTTTCAGTTTATTTTCTGTGTGTCTTTGCGTTTCTATTTTCTTAGGTTTTTGTTTCTTTGGTATTTTAGGGGGAGATAGTTCAGAAAACTTAGAAAATACAAAAAAATCAGAAAACTTAGAAAATACAAAAAAAAAAAAAAAAAAATCAGAAAACTTAGAAAATACAAAAAAATCAGAAAACATAGAAAATACAAAAAAATCAGAAAACATAGAAAATACAAAAAAATCAGAAAAACAAAAATGAGAAGTTGATCCAACTCAAATGGAAAATGATGGTACACTGGCTTTCAATACAAAGTATGTCTAGTAAAATTAGGACTGAAGGCATGTACATATTCTTGAGAAAACTGTCTGAAAATTTGAGTCAAATCAGACGAGAAACAGATGGCGTGTAAGGCATATGATGAGAGTCTAGGCTGATAAGTGGTTATGCATGTGGAAATCCTACAAAGATTCAAACTATCGAGACATTCCAAGTCTACAAATCAATAACAGTTGAGACTAACTTAGTCTGGTGCACACACCTATTACCATGCCAAATGTGCTTAGATGACAATGAGCAAAATGTAAAAGAGGGTGAAAAATTGACCCCAATCTGAGATGTCAAAAGAAATAGATACATTGATCTATCAATGTTGAATTGTCAAAGAGCATAAAATGCAGTGACAAAAGCTATATTGATATATTAGTGTTGCATTGTCAAAGAGCATAAAATGCAGTGACAAAGGCTCAGCAAGAAAAATGTCTAGAGAGGTGAAAAATTGACCTCCATGTCAAAGAGCATAAAATGCGTTGACAAAATCACAAAGCACATAAGCATGGTGGTTGGGTAATCAAGTTGTGCACCTACTGAGTGAATCAAAATACTGTGAGACTTAGAAAGAGATAGTCTTAACCATGTACTCAGTTCTAGATAATCAGAAAATGTTGAAATCAAATCTGTCATTATCTGAGGAAAGTTAGATTGACAGACAGATATTGAGAGAGTATGTTTATGTCCAAGGTTCTGAAATGAATGACTACTAAGTATAGATGTGCTGGTACTGATTCCATCTTGGAACCTTCTCACAAAAAGATTTAATTTCAGTAATTTTATTCCTACAATTTTCTCAGTATTTTTTTTAATTCTGTTCTTTAGGATTTAATTCGTTAATAGTTTACTTCTGCATTTTCATTTTCTTTATTATCAGAAAAAAATTTTGTGCTCAAATGTTTATGATTTGCATTGAAGTTACTAACAGCTGTATGCTGAGTACAGGATCATCGAGAAAAAGGCTAACTCTATGTGAAGAAGTGAGCTCACACGAAGTGAATCAATCCGCGCGTAGTGGATGAGCAGGCCGTGCGAAATGGGTTGATGTGTGCGAAGTGAGATCGAACTCGCACGAGGTAAGAATCACTACGTGCGAAATGGTGAGTCACTTCGTATCACCTTGTTGGATAACGTCATGCGAAGTGAATCCACTGCGCACGAAGTGGAACAGGGTATATATACTCATCTCGTGCGTGTTATTCAGTACGCGTTCATATTCTCTACAGTATACTTGCATTCTCTCTCGTTTGTGATTTTGATTCCTGTGAGAAAAGAGTTTTTCGATCCACGATTGTTGAACGCCTTTGCTTTGTGATCATTTTGGTATAATTTTCATCTCAATCCAACGGTTAGATCTGGAGTTATAGCCGATTTTGAGTTCGAAAGTCAAATAACCATTAAAACTGAGATTTGAGATCTACACGTGTTTTTTTGTTAGATTTAAGTGAAAAGGAACCTTAGTGGACTTAATTAGATGACTTCTAGCCACTTAATCGAGACAAATACACTGAAAATCGAGGTTTTTGAGTCAAACATATCGTCAAACTGTTCTTCGATGTTGAACCTTGGCCGTGCGAAGTGAAGGCCAGCTCGCACGAAGTGCGATTCACCTCGCACGTACTCAACAGTGGGGACGATGAAGCCGATGAGGTTCAGCCGCACGAAGTGAATTTCAATCCGTGCGTGCTGAGACCATCACGTGCGAAGTGAATCGTTTCTTTATTAAAATTAAAGTTTATTACTTCCAACCACTTCGCACGTAGACTTTTCATCACGAGCGTAATGATGATCATTTCGCACGTGGTAGAATGTCAATTTTGAAACGAACGTTTATTTTAATCTACAGATGTTAACTGTGTGTTCCGGTCTGTTGAATGTTTTTCACTAACGGGCTAAATGTTCTATTCGCAGATTTTAAGTAATGGAATCTGCTCAAATTGAAGGTTCATCGACTCAAAGTGTGGCTCAGACTGCATCTGGCAGCCAGACGAAGGCAGTTTTGAAAGCAGGGAATATGCACAACATCCGGGCCTGTGTGACAAAAAGTAAACTGACCAGGGATTGTGACGAAATAATCGATTACCTGACAAGGTCGCGGATCTATAAAGCCATTACAACAGCCTGCACGGCATATGCTCCACATCAGCAAGAATTCTGAAGTACTGCTGTATATGATGAATCCCTGGGTGGGATTCGAGGGAAGGTGCAAAATAATGATGTGTTTGTGTCGGAAGGTATACTGAATGAGCTGCTTGAGCTCGGGGATGATATTGCAGACCCAATTCTGCTGAACAGTTGCCGAGTGAAGGGATGTTTGTTAAGGTGTGGATATACGGGGGAGATCCGTAATGAATCAATATACAAAACCAAGTTCTGCCCCCCGTATCGTTACCTGATGCACGTCATTTCACATTGTTTGTGGCCGCGGAGAACAGGCCATGATCAACTGAACCAAACTTTCTCTCATCTATTCGTTGCTCTGGTACTGAACGTCAGATTTAACATCTCCAGGGCGATCTTCAATTGCATGAAAGAAAACCTGTCTAAGAAAGAGGGACAGTTCCTGATGTACCCCAGGTTTGTACAGATGGTCATTGATACACAAGTTCAGGGGTTGATAAAAGAGGACAGTGATCGAATAAAGTTGAAGCATATGAATGATCAGACTGTAAGACAGATGAGCCGATATATTGGTAACTCTATTCCTCCTAAGAGACGCTTGATCTGTCATCTGGGCAACCAATACTACCAGGCTCCAGAACGAAAACACTTGTGGAGGAATGAGGGCTCAACCTCTCAGGTGGAGAATATAGAGATCATCTCGGAAGATGAGGATGAGGAGGCCGAAATTCAAAGTCAAGAAGTCCGTGATCCCACAGGGGGAGAGGCTATCCCAGGAAGCCTGGATGATATCAACGTCGATGATTTTTTCGAGGCAGATGAGGATGAGGTGAGTAGGAAAAGGAAGGAAAAGGCTGTAGTTGATGAGCCAGAGAAAAAGAAGAAAAAGGGTTATAAGTTCCAGCCGCTGATTGCTTCTTCAGAAATCATTGTCAAACCCTCAACAGCAACAGCCGCTCCAGTCACCACTCCTGTTCTAGGTGCTGAAGGCTCATCTCAGACCAGGTCCCAGCTGCCTTCCCTAACCATGGAAGCAAACCTAAACAGACTCCAAGGCTACATGCTGGAGATGATCAAAGATGAAAGTAAAAGAAAGCTAGAGCTGGCAGAAGTCAAGCAGAGACTGATCGAGAAGGATGCTCAAATAGAAAATCTGCTGAAAAGGGATGCGCAGATGGAGGACTCGTTGAAAAGAGATGCTGAGAGGATTGAAAGCTTAGAGAAGAGTATTGAGGAAAGAGCGTTGATAATCAGCGAGCTTGTCAAGAAAAACGAGACGATGGAGCAGATCCTGCTTGAATATACCTCTGAGTTCAAACGGTTGAAAGATCATGTTGAAAAGTAGGATGAGGAGGTGCTCAGATTGAAAGAAGCCGCTGAATCTGAACAGGCTGGTACTTATTCTGGCGATGAGCAAGGTTGATTATAGTCTGTGTGACTTTGTAATTAATTTTTATTAATGTATTCTGTGTGACGATGAATCTTTTGTAATGAAATATTTATTCCGTCTATGTGAAATGAAATGTTTAATCTTAACTTACACATGTTTACGGTTTCTTATTTCTGTGTGAAGATCCGTTAATCGTCCAGCCATTGAAGGCTGAGATTCCTCAATCGTCGCGTCTGTTGAATGTTGAAGAGCGAATTGTTCCTCAGTATGAATATGATGCAGAGGAAGGGGAAATTCTTCCATTCCTGACCAAGGAACAAATCGCTGAACTTTTGCAAATTCCAATTGAGGATGTAATTTTGGAAGAGGTGGATGAAAACTGTGTGCCACCACCTCGGGCTGAACAGGAACCAATGTTTGATACTGATGAAATCGAAGTTGAGGACGAAACAGATCAACACTATCCTAGCCCACAAGAGGATAATGATGTACCTGATTTTGCCGATCTATTCAGAAATGCCAATGCTGAGGAAGTTGATCGGAGAGCAGAAGTGCGTGAACAAGCCAAAGTGGACTTCGACTTGGAAAAATATCTTGGTGATAGAAAGTCCAAGGAAGAAGAGCGAACAGAAAGGAGAAGAAAGTACCAGAGATTCCTGGCACGTCAAGCTGGGAAAGCCAAGAAATCCGAGAGTTCTCCAGAGTATTAAAAGTTTTATCAAACACTGGGGAAGAAAACGGATGGCGAAATAGTTGGTTGGTGTTTCATGCCAGAATTTAATGTTTATGCAGTCAAGAGAGAAAGGGGAGTTGAGTACTTCCAAAGGGCAAACGACATTCAAACATTGCCATTCTATGATATACGACAACTCGCTCGCCTGCCCCTTCTGGATTGTGACGATAACAGCATGGCAAAATGGTTCGAGACGCTGGTAAAGCGTGAGGCTCAATTTGGATGGAAAAACTTAAAGCCTTACATACCAGGGGTCAAGATCCATCCAACCAGGATTGATCCACTGACAGGGAGGAGATTCAAGATACTCAACTGTAAAGCTCCCCGTTGTATGAAAAAGTTGCCATTAAGGACCATGCCGACTGGGTGGAACGCTAGGTTCAAGTGGTGGTACTTCAACGAGAAGACAACGGAGGCAGTGATTGTTTTAGACGACAACCGGTCAGGTGGAGAAACTGTAAAGGTATTCGATCCTATGTGGATCAAGAATTTTGGTAAAGACGACATCACTGTTCTATACTACAACCCAATTTTGTACAAGCATCAGTATATGGAGTTAGCGTTGCAGTTTCAGAAAGTCGTCAGAATTTGCTTTGCATTTCACATCTATGTTGGATCTGAAGAAGTAAAGTCTACAACTGTGTGATAGCTAGATTGTCAGTTTTGTTTACTTTGTGTAAATTTTGCTTAGTGCAAGTTTTGTTGAAAGAACTAGGTCTTAGGGGGAGTTTGTTGGTGCAAAATTGTAAATCCCTAGTTCTTATCAATCAAATACAAACATGTTTACTTGAAATGTTAATTCAAATGTGTTTTGATTAATGGTTTGCATGTTTATACATTCTTAGTGATCCTATGTGATTATATTAAACTTACAAGTACTTAATCATGTGTTGATATGAGTTTGGAAGTTTAAGTATGTGTGAGAAATCACCACGTGCGAAGTAAGTGTCACTACGTGCGTAGTGGAACTCACTACGCACGTAGTGATTAGGTCGGTTAAAATGAAATTAATTATTATTAAACTAACCAGTACGTGCGTACTGGACACACTTCGTACGAAGTGTGATACATTACGTGCGTAGTGAATTAATTACTCTATAAATAGAGCTTAACCCCGCATTAGCGTGGGGATTTTGACGAATCAAGCGGGTAACCTACGAATCAATCGAGTAATCAACCGGGAGCCTTCGTAATTGAACTTATACGATTTTAAGCCTACTAAATCGCGACTTTAATACGAAAACCAAGGACAGCCTTAAGCATCTCTGTGTGAGTTCTTAGAGTTTGTTCTTGTTTCCACTCTGTGTGATACTGTGTGCCGGACACCTAAGCAGATCTTAGAATCCTTAGGAGGTTTGGGAAATAGAAATTCCGCATTATTTCTCATCCTAGATCAGTCCTAGCATTAGGGTGTTTTAGTTTAGTTTAGAACCCCATTCCCTAGCCGGTCCTACATGTGATAAACTGCAAATGCCCGTATCTGTGTTGTCTGAGCCTATAAGAGTAGAAACTGCTAGTTGTAAAGTAGTTCCAGTTGTAGATAGTGTCCCTCAAGCGGCTATTGATATCGACGGAAGTAGTTTTCCTTTTTCTTTTCTTCTTATTCCGATTGCGGGATTCGATGTTGTAATTGGGATGGATTGGCTTAGCAAGTTGAACGCTGAGATTTTTTGTTCCAAAAAGTTGATTAAAGTTCCTTTTCCTGACGGGTCATATGCTGTGGCTCGTGGCGAAAGGCGAAAGGCGAAAGTCCGATGTTCCTATCATTTCTTTGATGAAAGCTCGTAAGTTGGTTTCAAAAAGCTGTGATTGTTATTTAGCCCATGTGATCGATGCTAAATTGGAGAAGCGTGTTGTTCATGATATTCCGGTGGTAACTGATTATCCAAAAGTGTTTCCTGATGAGTTGCCCGGGTTACCGCCAATCAGAGATGTTGAGTATCGTATTGATCTTGTTCCAGGGGCTAACCCTGTGGCTAAAGCTCCATATCGTCTTGCTCCTTCAGAGGTTCGCGAGATGATGACGCATATTCAGGAGTTGCTGGACAAAGGCTTTATTCGCCCGAGTTCTTCTCATTGGGGTGCTCCGGTGCTATTCGTGAAAAAGAAGGACGGAACTATGAGAATGTGTATTGACTACCGGGAGCTGAATAAGCGAACGGTGAAGAACAAATATCCTCTGCCGCGGATAGATGATTTGTTTGATCAACTGCAGGGAGCGACGTGCTTCTCAAAGATTGATCTCCGGTCTGGATATCATCAGGTGTTAGTTGCCAACGAAGATGTTCCGAAGACGGCTTTCCGTACTTGTTATGGTCATTATGAGTTTTTGGTGATGCCTTTCGGCTTAACCAATGCTCCTGCTGTTTTCATGGACCTGATGAATCGAGTTTGTCGTCCTTTCCTTGATAAATCGGTGATTGTATTTATTGACGATATTTTAATTTATTCTAAAACTAAAGCTGAGCACGAGTTACATTTGCGAGAGGTTCTCGAAACTCTCAAACGGGAGAAGCTTTACACTAAATTCTCGAAGTGCGAATTCTGGTTTCGAGAAGTCCATTTTCTTGGTCATGTGATCTGTAGCGATGGCGTGAAAGTTGACCCGGCGAAAGTCGAAGCGGTTATGAATTAGGGAGTTCCTCGAACTCCTTCTGAAGTTAGAAGTTTTTTCTGCTTAGATGGTTACTATCGGCGGTTTATCCGCGACTTTTCTAAACTTGCCAGTCCTTTAACTAAACTAACTCGCAAAGATGTTGCATTCGTTTGGGCGGAAGCTCAAGAACAAGCGTTTCAGTCCTTGAAACGGCTACTGTGTGAAGCTCCAATACCTTCCTTGCCAGAGGGATCTGAAGACTTTGTTGTTTACTGTGATGCCTCGTATTCAGGATTGGGGTGTGTATTAATGCAGCTAGACAAAGTGATTGCCTACGCTTCAAGGCAATTGAAACCTCATGAAGGCAACTATCCGACTCATGATCTTGAGTTGGCAGTGGTGGTGTTCGCATTGAAATTGTGGAGGCACTATCTCTATGGAACAAAATGTGTGGTCTGTACGGATCACAGGAGCCTACAATATGTTTTCACACAGAAAGAGCTCAGCATGAGACAGCGCAGGTGGCTCGAGTTGATAAAAGACTACAATTGTGAAATTCGCTACCATCCTAGTAAGGCCAACGTGGTGGCGGTTACATTGAGTCGCAAGAGCTCTACAGTAGATGCTAAATTGATGAAACTTACTGTGGTTCCCGATATCATTGCTCGATTGAAGGAAGCGCAGCAAGTGGCGTTGCAAGATGATAATCTCAAAGCAGAAACGATGAAAAAGCTGAAAGATAAACTTGTTGATGATACTCGCGGATTTAAGACTTTTCAGTCTCGCGTGTGGGTACCTCTTCATGGTGGAAATCGTGAGCTGATACTGCAGGAAGCTCATAAATCTAGGCTGTCGGTTCATCCGGGCAGCACAAAGATGTATCATGATTTAAAGACATTGTACTGGTGGCCTACTTTGAAGCGAGATTTTGCTTCTTTTGTAGAAAAATGTCAGATCTTCGCACAAGTTAAGACAAAACATCAGAAGCCTTATGGCAGTTTGCAGCAACTTGAGATCCCTGAGTGGAAGTGGGATCGCATTACGATAGATTTTGTGACGGAATTGCCGAAAACCCTCAGAGGCCATGATGCTATTTGGGTAATTGTCGATAGATTGACCAAGAGCGTTCATTTTCTAGCTATCAGCGAGTCTGCTCCGCTGCAAAAATTAGCAAAGCTGTATGTAGACGAAGTGGTGTCACGACATGGTTTGCCATGTTCGATTGTATGAGATCGTGATGCGAGATTTGCTTCACATTTTTGGCAGAGTTTGCAGCATGAACTTGGTACACGTGTTCATCTGAGCACGGCGTATCATCCGCAGACAGATGGCTAGTCAGAGAGAATGATCCAGACATTGGAGGACATGCTTCGCGCATGTGTTCTCGAATTTGGTGGTGCATGGGATTCTCATTTGCCGTTGGTCGAGTTTGCTTATAATAACTCGTACCACTCTAGTATAGGGATGCCACCTTATGAAATGCTGTATGGGAGGCGTTGTCGTACTCCCACATGTTGGTTAGAGCCCGGTGAAAAGCAGTTTGCCGGAACTGAGATTGTTCAGATTACGGCAGATAAAGTGAAGATTGCACGGGAAAAGCTTAAAGCAGCCCGTGACAGACAGAAAGTATATGCTGACCCTTAGCGCAGACCAGTTGTATTCCAGGAGGGCGATCGGGTGTTTCTGAAAGTTTCTCCGTGGAAGGGCGTAATTCGTTTTGGTAGAAAGGGCAAGTTGAGTCCACGTTACATTGGTCCATTTCAGATCATTCGCGTGGTTAACGATCAAACTGTTACGCTAGAGTTGCCTCCAGAGCTTTCTGGAATTCATAACACGTTCAACATGTGTTATCTGCGTAAATGTAAGGTAGAGGAGAACCAGATTCTGCCTCTACAAGAACTGAAAGTTGACGCTTCAAAGCGCCTAGTTGAAGAACCTGTTGAGATACTTGGTTCTAAAACCAAGAAGTTGCGAAGAAAGTTGATTAAACTGGTGTTAGTTAAATGGAAGCATTACCTGGGTTCGAATATGACCTGGGAGACGGAAGACGACATGAAAACTCGATACCCTCACTTGTTTGTAGATGAACAGATTCCGAGGACGGAATCTTCTTAAGGGGGGTAGATTTGTAACACCCCAAAATGGGGTCTAGTTGTAAATAGTTGTACTTGTAGCTTTATTAGTTGTACGTTGACATTAACTGGTGTTTTGTTGTTAACTGTAGTATACATGTTGCTAATTGGTGTTCAATATGTTAATTGGTGTTTTAAAAGTGAAATGGTGTTAATTTGTGGTAATTGGTGTTAACTGGTGTTAAATGTGGATAAAAATGTAGTAATATGAAAAGTGTCATAAGTTGACCAGATAGACAAATAGTTGAACGGTTTTGGATAATGATTCCAAAAATATCTCCGTTAGTTGAAACGGATAACCCTAAGTTATGTAATAAGTTGAATAGGAGAACGAAATACCCGGGAGGGGGTATAAACTTCATAAGGTCGGCTTAACAGCCTTCCTTATCTCTTGTTAACACAGTCAAAACACACACGCACACTACAAAAACATACATACGTACGTACAATCATCCATACCCATTTTCTTGACTTTTTGAAAGAGAAATCAAGAAGAAGAATCAATTGCAAGTTGATTTCAGTAGAGATTCGAGATTGTTAGACCTGTGTTCATCTTCTTCAAGTAAGTATTTTGTGTGAAACCCATGTTTTAAGGTTTTGATGGTGTGGTGTCAAATTGAGGATTTAGATGTTTTTTTGTGTTGATTTCTTGTCAAAACCATGTTATAATGTTCCTATATATGTTAGAAATGCTGTATAAACGCTTGAATACGGATTCAAGTCGAGATTTGTGTCTAAAACTCGAAGAACAGCTGCTGTCGGAGAAACAGAGCTGTGTTCACTGTATTTTTGGTTCATGCGGTCGCATGGGGAATGCCATGCGGTTACAAAGGATCTTGAAAGTCACTACGGGCGTAGGCAATGGGTCCTACGGCTGTAGTAGGGTGTTTTGAAGATTTACCACCTACGGGTGATGGAACGAAGCCTTCGGGCGTAGGTATATAACCTACGGCCGCAGGAACATTTGAAACGACTCCTACAGGCGTAGTAATATATTACTACGGCCGTAGTGATGGGTTTTGTTGTATGACCCTTGCGGTCGCATGGCTGTGTCCTTGCGGTCGCATGGTTGTGTCCTTGCGGTCGCAAGAATGGTATTTCAGTGACCCTTGCGGTCGCATGGCAATGCCTTGCGATTGCAAGCAGTGATTTGAAGCTGACAGCTTTGTAGTCTTGTGTTTTAAGCCTCGTTAAATGTCATGAATTGGTGTATAAGCCTGAGCCTATTGTGTTAGGTGACTCGGACGACTAAGTATGCTCTTGGGATTCCAGTTATCACATCTGTCTCCTGTAATCTCGAGGTGAGTACCGGTTTCCCATGAGTTTCAGTAGGTAAGTTATCTGTGGTACATGTTGACACGTGATTGGTGTACTGATATGTGAAAGATGAGGTATGTTATGATAGAGTTGTACAAGCATGCTTATTGTTGATACGAAAGATATTGTTGTGATTATATGCGCGCATGAACTGGATCCTTATTAGATCAGCTATTTGTTGATGATGTTATGTCCGGACACTGAATTGGTGAAAAACGGAGGTCTGTCGGGTAGACGGGTGTTAGTATCTGGATGGGTTCCCAGGGTCCTTAGGGACTACGAATTGGGGAACTAACGGTACTCAAGTAGTATACGCTTGGGTAAGGCTCTGCAGGCCGCCGTTCCTCTATGGAATTGGGTTCCTTGATAGATTGGAACCAGCATGAAAGACATGGCATACCACGTGGACTGCTGTTAGGTTGTTGAGCGGGGTTGGCTCCCCTGTAATATACGACTTCTGCTGACACGTTGGCTCGCCACAATATGATAGGATAGCCCTGTTGTGGTGTTCTGATACATGATAGCCTGCTTATTGTTGCTTATGTGTAATTGGTGCTCACTAGCTAGTTGTAGCTAACGGTGCAAGATTTACCTTTTTCACAGGTTGACGCTAGATGCCTGGTGAGGCGGGACTGGTGGTAGTTTTTGTTGCAAATACCTTTTAGGGAACACGTTGTTGTATGTATGGATCCGATAGTCGGAAACTAGTTGGTAATGCTTGTAGTTTTTGAACTTGGCTTATTCTTTTGATGTAATTAATTAGCCGAGTCAAACCATGTTGCTTTTCTAAATGGTGTTTATTTTCCATTGCACACTTTTGATAATCGTTGCTTAAAAAGTTTAAATTAACTCTAATTTTAGGCTCGTTAGGGGTGGCGTTACAAGAAAGTTCTTTTATTTCTTCCTCCTTAGGCACTATAGGCAGTCTGAGTTTTGCTAGTTTCTCATTCTGCTATCTGATTTGCTCAGCCCAGGCCTGTTTTCTTGCTTTTTTGTCATTTGCTAGCACAGATTGTACATCCATTTGTCTTCTTCTTAGTTCATTTATTGACATTCCAAGCTGGTCAGCATCCTCTTGTTCCATCCTTCTTACTACCAACAGAGAAACTCTTTCTTTTAATGTCATCTTGTCTACAGAGTCTTCATCTGAGGCTGATTCACTAAGAATCATCTTTCTTCTTTTCTTCTTGGGAGGTTGTGACTCATCTGAGCTGACTACTACTGGTCTCTTGCCTTTAGCTTTTTCAATCAAATCAGTCTCCTTTTCTTTCTCCCCCTCAATCTGATCTACTCCCTTAGCTAGTTGTAACAAGGCTTCAGCTTGGACAGACTCAGCTTCAGCCTCTTGAAGCTTCTCCCCCTTTTTGTCATAATCAATAGGGTTCGAAGTATGTTTTGGTTGAAGGGAAGCAACCGCAGATTTTAATTTGGGTACCTACGGCCGCAGGCTATGTACCTACGCCCGTAAGCTTCGTTCCATCACCCGTAGGTGGTAAACCATGACACCAACTCCATACGGCCGCAAGACCCATTGCCTGCGACCGTAGGGACTTCTAAACCACTTTGCGACCGCATGGCTTTCTCCATGCGTCCGCATGGACTATAGTTACAATAAGCTCATGCTATGTTCGAACACAACAACTATTTCTCGCGTTTTTACTCAAAAATCATATTGAATCCATATTCAAGTGTTTATACATGTTGTCTAACATACCTATAAACTGTGTAACATGTATTTGATATAAAATCAACACTACAACCCATTTTTAATCCATCCAAATGGATCCTTTCAATACTTCAACTCAAAACTAGGTTTAAACAAGAAATCTTACAAGAAGGAGATGAACACCAGCTGCAGGAACATATTAAGACTCGATTTCAGCTTACAATCTCAATCTATCTTGGTTTTCCTCTTCAAATCAACAAGAACTCTAGTGTGTGTTTTGTGTCACAGGGGATACGGAAGGCTTTTAGGCAGACCTTAATAAGTTAATACCCCCCTCTCGGGTATTTTGTTCTCCTATTCAACTTAAAACACAACTTAGGGTTATCCGTTTCAACTAACGGAGATATTTTTGGAACCATTATCCAAAACCGTTCAACTATTTATCTACTTGGTCAACTTATGACACTTTTCACATTACCACATTTTTAATCCACAATTAACACCAATTAACACCATTTCATGTTTAAAACACCAATTAACAAAAAATACACCATTTAACAACATGTATACTACATTTAACAATAAAACACCAATTAAAGTCAACGTACAACTAATAAATCTACACGTACAACAGTTTACAACTAGGCCCCATTTCAGGGTGTTACAATCCGTTAGTTTGTTAGCAGATTAGGATAAATTAGGATAAGTTATAGTTTGTTAGGATCCATAGGAACAAGATTATAAATACTTATCTCCTGATAAGTTTCGAGGAATGACGACGACTACATTCAACTACTTACAGAGCCAAACTCAAGTTTCACCTCAACCAATTGATCATATGTGTTACGAGTCTTGATTCACTGTTTGTCAGTTCAACGTGATCAAGAAACTCACAGATTGCCAATTTGTTTGTGTGTTCGAATCTTCACATCTGTTGTGAAGTTGGTAAGTATGCAATCTGTGATTAAATCCTGTTTAGAGAGTCGTCCTGTATCTATAATCATACGTTGATTATAGATAGCAAAGTTTGAGAGATTGAGAGATTTGATTTATATTAGGTGTTTACATATCAAGTGTTGCTTACTTGATTGTCTCTGTAATCATCTTCTTATTAATGAAAAGCAAAGCATTCGAAAGTTTGTGGTTGATGTGTGTTAACTCTTTTTATTGATTTATTCAATTTTCCACATAAAGTGTATTCAACCCCACTTCACTACTCTATTTGACAGCTAGTAGACCTGATATCATGTTTGCTACAGGTGTTTGTGCAAGATATAAGGCAGATCCTAAGAAATCACATTTTCAAGCTGTGAAAAGGATCTTTAGGTACCTTAAAGGTACACCAAATCTAGGGCTTTGGTATCCAAAGGACTCTAGATTTGAATTAGACGGTTTTTCAGATGCTGACTATGCTGGGTGCAAGTTAGATAGAAAATCAACAATAGGAGGATGTCAAATGCTTGGAGGGAAGTTAGTAAGCTGGACTAGTAAGAAACAGAACTCAGTGGCTACTTCAACTGCTGAAGCTGAGTATGTTGCAGTAGGAAGCTGTTGTGCATAAATCCTGTGGATGCAACATCAGCTTCAAGACGTTGGTATGAATTTAAAAAAAACACCCATATTCTATGATAACTAAAGTGCAATAGCCATTACTTACAATCCAGTCTTCCACTCACGAACCAAGCATATTGAAATAAGACATCACTTCATCAGGGACATCGTGGAAAAAGGCAAAGTTGACATCAAATTTATATCCACTGATGACCAATTGGCAGATATCTTTACAAAACCACTTGATGAAAAGAGGTTTATGTATCTGCTAAGTGAATTGGGTATGCTCAACCCCTAGCTAAGTGTCTAGAAATTGAGTTTCAGTTTGACAAAGACTAAGTGTCTTAAGCTGAGTGTACATTTTATAAACTGAATATATTGTCAAGCTGCATAATGAGTTCACACGTTTGGTAAGTCCCAAACATGTTTTAACTACTCAGTGTATTTAAAATATAAGGTTGAGTTAGTCTCAAACATAAATGACTATGTGTCAGTGATTCTGAGCTGTGTGCTCTACTCAAGCTGAGTATCAATCTCAAGCTGAGTGATCAACTTAAGCTGAGTGCTTGACTTACGCTGAGTAATAAGTTTACTCAGCTTGGTGTGTCCAAACTATGATTTAATTACTATGTGTTATTAATTCATAAGTCATCATGAATTTGAGTCGGTCTCAAATCACGTTTTATACCGATTGCGTATTGGTGTCATACAACAGTGTAAATAATATTGTTTTAAGTCAATAATATTATTTTACAAACTTAACCGTTGGGAGATGATAAGTTTCATCTCGATTACTGTTCCCTTGCGCCGTAAATTTGTTATGCGTAACGGATAAAAAGGGAAATCCAACGGTAACTTTTCTCTCTCCTCGGAAAGGTATATATAACGACCATAACCGATATTCAGAAGTTTACGCTTAAATTTCTCATTCTTAAACTTTTACTACACACAAATACCTTCCATAAACACCTCTTCTTGCTCAGTGCAATCAACCGTTCAGATTCGAAACCCTAAATTGCTCAGTGCGAATTCTAAATCGCTCAGTGCGAATTCAAAATTTACTCAGTGTGAATCACCAAAATCAACGATGGACGGAACCATTCTCATTCTCAGTGAGAGAATGGTTAGGGGTGCTCAGATGAAAAACAACTGTGTGCCGTTGATTCGAGTTAATAATCAAAGTGTCTGTCTCACAATTCCAGGGAGGAAACGAGGCAGAGGATACAAAATATGGGTGGATTATATTTGAAAATGCACCCTGGCATTCGCTTTCTCACGAGCACCACTTCATATCGTTCCACAACATCTGTCGGAGTTCTGGTATACTTGTACTTACAACTAGAATAGGGGAGAGGTCGATGGTACTGTTCTAAATGAGGATAGAACAGTTGTCATTACTGTGCAACGGCTAAGGGAAGTTCTTCAACTCTCTGCAAAATGATGTGTTCGAAGCTGCTGTTACAAGACAAGTGGCAAGGTCAGTCCTACCCAACATGGGTCACCCACAAACGGAGGGTGTGATAAAGAAGGCCACTTTTCCAACTGGATGGGGCTTCATGGTGTCCACTGTGATACGTTTACTTGGCACTAAGATTGGAGGCTTGGATCAAGTAAATGAGTACGAGATGCAGCTGCTCTACAACATGTATCATGCCAGAAATCTGGATTATGCACTGCTCATCTTCAACGAGCTCAAAACCCAAGTTGGAAGACACCAAGGGATCTCCATGTACCATTTATAAGGTACTTATCCTTGGTGGTGGAAGCTGAGTTGGGAGAACAACATTATGAAGCTAGACAGGATGTGTTCCCTGCTCCAACACTCAGCTCAAAGATGTTCAACAATGACATCTTTCCAGAGCAGGAAGGTCTGAGTGACCCAATGCAATGGATACCTGAGAGAGCTTCATCTGCCAGTGAAGCTAAGGAGTCGGATCAAGGGGGAGCATCTGGAGCTGAACCAGATCATCGAGCTGAGCAGCCAGCTCATGCTGAGTCTTCTTCTCCCTCTGGTTTTAAGTCATCTTCAGAGTCTGCATTCGTTGCCAGACCCAAACAAGGTATAACTCCTCCTCTCTCAAATTCTTCTCACTTTTCTTTTGGAGATAAAACTGTGGTAGACCCAACCCAGTCTAACCCATCTCCTCCACCTTCTTTTCAACTCCACTCTGAAGCTACCCCTAGTATGCCCACTGCTACTAGGGAGAATATCCAAACCTATACTCGTAAAACTGCCAAAGGTGGTGCTACTTCTAAAGGCATCACTAGAGCTGAGATCACATTGATCCCTCCCCAGGCAGGAGTTGAGGGGGAGACGCCTATTCTTAAGGTGTCAACCTCGAAGCTCGTTTCAACCCTACAGCCTTATCCGGGTGTGGTGTCTACTCAGCCCACACTCTCCAGAGCCATGGGAGAGCCCAATGCTGTGCCTGAGCAGACACACTCAGGTTACATTGAAAAAATGACCAATCCCCAGGGTCAATCACCCCCTCCAATCCACTAAGCCAACCACCTACCCATACACTTCATGTCTCGAGCCCAATTACTTCTCTTCACTTCTCACACCCACCAGTACGACATGTCAATGTTTCATCTACATACCAAGATGAATCACAGGGTCCAAACTCTGGTGCACATGATTTTGAGGGTATACACCAACCCTTGGATGATGCACCCAAACGCTCACTATTTGATGTTCTTGACTCTTTTAATTCTCAGTAAAAACATTATGAGTCTAAGGACAGGATTCAGTCTCCTCCAGATGAATCTGCCTTCTCAGGCATTCAACAGTTGAAACAATACGTCGCAACTCGGTTTGGTTTGTTCCATCTCAAGAAGAAGAAGCACAAATGTCAAATCTATCATATGCTTGAGAAGCTGACTAATGATGTTAAAGTGATTGCCTCTGCAGTTGCTTCCCTTAAAAAAAATAGACTTCGATCCCTGTTGATGATAACAAAAAGGGGGAGAAGGTTCCAGCTGAAGCTGACGCTGAGTTAGTTCAAGCTGAAGCTTTACTGGCACTAGCAAAAGGAGCAATGAGGCAAGCTCAGTTTGAGGGGGAGCTGGTGTTAGAAAAAGAGGAACCTGCAGCTAAGAAACAAAAAGTGATAGAATCTGAATCTGAAGCTGATAGTGTTTCTGAGACTGGGGAAGAAAAAGCCACAAGGCTTATGATTGAAATTCTCAAACAAGAGGAAGCTAATGATTTAAGCATTTCACTTAATGAGCTGAGAAAAAGGAAAGAGAAGGAGGCAAAGGACCAAGAAAAAGAAAAAGAAAAAGAAAGAAAAGCTTTGGCTTAAGCTGAAGCTGATTACACTGGTCCAAGACCTGATCCTATCCCATATACATACGCAGACATTCAAGAGTGCCATTTCAGAAGGAGCATAAGCGAAGAGATCATAGGATGACTTTGAGCAGAGTAAATGGAGCCATCATTCTCGACTTAGAATTTGATGATAAATCTACAATAGGAATGGACCTGAGATTTGTTCACAGGATGGGCTACATAGAATGGAAAAAAATAATAATGATGCTCAAGAAGTTCAAAAGAAGTCAATTCAAGCAAGAGATCTTCGCTGAAGTTTCTAAACTGATCAATAGAGCTGAGGAGCTGAGATATGTTCCAGTTCCTGGTCTGCAATGGGAGAAACTATTCGAGGTACCTGAAGGTGTGGAGTTCAAAGAGAATCAAAGTATTGATGCACCTGTTCAGGAGTTTATGTTTAAGGATCAGGCAGGCAAACCTAGCTTTATCAAGCTGAATAAGATCTGCTATCTATAAGCTAGGGAGGCCTTACACATTCGAAGTTGCTGTGGTGATGATAGCTCAAATCACTTTGTGAGATACAAGTTGAACAAAATCATCAAAGTACAACAGAAGGAACTCAGAGGGAATGTAGAAGCTGAGAAGTTGCTGGACGAAATCAACAAAGAAATCATAAATTGGGAACTTCTACATCCTAAGTTTATAAGATAAATTTTATAATAGATTAGTTCTATTGTACATATTAGATTAGTTCTAATTTTTGTAAGCACTAAGTGTGCATGATCTAAGTGATCAAAACTTTTGTATTCTGATATGTTCAATTAATAAAAGTATTAGTTTGATATGTTCAACTGTGGAATGATATGTTCATAATTATTAGTCTGATTAGTTCAGCTTGAATGAACAAAATGATAAGTTCGTGTTCATTTAAATGTTTGGTTGGTTTGTTCAACTTATAATTGATCAGTTTAATTAATATTTGATTAGTTCAAATATAAAATCTTAATAACTATAAGATTTAAAACATAATTCTGTCAAACAAACTTATGAAATGTTTGATGGTTTTGTCATCATCAAATAGGAGGAGTTTGTTGGTAAAATGATCTCATCAGTTGAAATTTGATGAGACAAAGTTAAGTTTGTAAGATGTGTTCTAAATATAACTTAAACAGAATTATGAGGCTTGATCAGACTGAGCACTTATAGTGTTTCAGACTGAGCACAAGCTGAATATAAGCTGAGCATATGTTCGATCAGCTTAGACTATATCTTGGAAAGATTATCAATGTGTTTGATAAGCTGTGTATGTTACCTAAGATATAGGTTGAGTATTCAGCTTGATGTGTTTCGAGCTGAGTGACTCAGCGTATAGACTGAGTCAGCTCAACAGAGTTGCTAAATAAGTTCTAGCTAACTCTTATGACTTCCAAGGATGAGTTAATCATTATACGTGTTAGTACATGTTTGTTTTCGGGTTTGTTCTCGAAGAACTCAGCTTGATGAGTTTCAAGCTGAGTAACTCAGTCCGACTAAAGAAGTCAGTTTAAGAGAATTTAAATATGTTTTAAATTCCTTTTATCTCTCTATATCTACGGCAAGGATAAGAAGATTCCAGGATCAAGATTGAGGATTGAAGACTCAAGATAAGAAGATTTAAGATTCAAGATTCAAGATTCGAGATTCCGGGTTATCCGTTAGTTTGTTAGCAGATTAGGATAAGTTCTAGTTTGTTAGGATCCGTAGGAACAGGATTATAAATACTTATCTCCTGATAAGTTTCGAGGAACGACGACGACTACATTCAACAAGTTACAGAGCCAAACTCAAGTCTCACCTCAACCAATTGATCGTATGTGTTATGAGTCTTGATTCACTGTTTGTCAGTTCAACGTGATCAAGAAACTCACAGATTGCCAATTTGTTCGTGTGTTCGAATCTTCACATCTGTTGTGAAGTTGGTAAGTATTCAATCTGTGATTAAATCCTGTTTATAGAGTCGTCCTGTATCTATAATCATAAGTTGATTATAGATAGCAAAGTTTGAGAGATTGAAAGATTTGATTTACATTAGGTGTTTACATATCAAGTGTTGCTTACTTGATTGTTTCTGTAATCATCTTCTTATTAATGAAAAGGAAAGCATTCGACTGTTTGTGGTTTGATGTGTGTTAACACTTTTTATTGATTTGTTCAATTTTCCACAGAAAGTGTAATCAACCCCCTTCTACACATTACTTGCTTACTGATACTCTCACCAAGGGACCAACAAGAACCAACATCTAGCCCAAATAATTGGCATGACAATATAAAGTATAAACTTTAAAGCAAACAACTCAAGGAAATTAAGACGACAAACTAACCAAGTTGTAAAAAGACTACGTATATAGGCTGGTTTGGATAATGAACTTTTTATATGCACACAATGATTTTTGAGGTCTAGCTTTTGGTGATGTAAATTAGCAAGCACACAAAACACAGATTTTGACACAATGTCCTAATTAATGAAAAAGACATAGAGAAAGATGGTTTTTTTTTTTGTTTTGTTCTACTTCATGTATGTGAAACTAAATAACCATAATGTAATAGAGATATTGATATCTCTGATGATGTAGCAGCTTTTGCCTTTGAGAAATCATCTTGACTAATTTTAGTCACTCTATTATTATGAATAATACTTAAAGATCTAAGATTTTGATTTTTATCCTATTTACAACATAAATAAAAACATGTGCATTAACAATGTATATAAATATAATCAAATGGATAAAGTAGCACTAAAAACATGATACCTAATTACCTCATATTTAGAGAGAATATGTAAGAGGTGCCATAAACATATACAAGTCACCAACCCACTTGGCAAAATATCATGACATGATCAAATTCTCATGATATTAAAGCAAATTACTTTTGATGAATGAAAGGAGAGAAGCATAAGATGAACATAAAAGAGGGGAGAAGACGGTGGTGACTGGTGAGGTACGCGGTGGTGTTCTAGCGTTCAGGGGTGTTGTCTTTGAAATGACTGTAGTAAGAAAAGGAAGGTGGGTGTATGGTTGGTTCTGTTGGTGGTTTATGTAATTGTAGCCGGTGTTGCCATAAAATAGGGATTTTTGTCATAATAGAAGAGAAAAGTTTGTGTCCTGTGACAGAGAAATTGAGAGGAAGAGGGAGTGGGAGAGAGGGAGAGAGAAAGAAAGGACAACATAAATGAGGGAGAGAGAGAGAGAGAGAGTTAGTGGGCTAGACTCTAAAAAAACTTATGGTATTTTAATTTTAATTTTTTTATTTTTCAGAACATGAAGAAGAAAAAAAAAGAATAACTTAAATTTCAACAAATAACAATTGATTGGAAAACGTAAACAAAAAATATTTACTAACAAAAGAGAGAATATACGTATTAGTTATTATGGTCTAATAATCTAATATATATATTAATAAATAAAAATTTGGTTTTAGAAGGGTTCGATATATTTATTAACAAATAACAAATTTGTTATTTTAATCTATGCGCAAAAATTCATGGAGTATTGAAACTTATTTATAAAATATAGAACAAAAATGATTAACTGATTAACTCTAATTTTGGATTACTAATCACTTTATTATAGCATCAATTTTCTAATTCAAGGTTATCATAAATCACTTAGAGTGGTGGGAGTGGTTACCTCTCACCACACCCACCACACCGTCATATCATCTTTTTACTTGTACCACTCAGCTTACCACATAGACCCGTAGTGATCACTTTTATCACATTAGATTTTGGACCCACCTTATTTATTAATTTAATGTTAATAATACTCAACAATTAATATGTTTTATAAAGGAATTAAAAAGTCTAAATTGCGAAGGAAGTTTGAAGGATAAGGAAGTTTGGTGTACTTAAATAAAAAATGATTAAAAAACCCAAGATTTCGGATTGTATTTTCCCATGCAAAAGGAAAAAAAATATTTCACCGCATTTAATTAATACCTCACCAATTTTCCAGTGCCTCACAATTTTTCGGCTAGGGTATTAAACTATTTATTGCCACGAGCCCTCCAATTTAATTATTGTTCCACGCCGTATTAATTGTTGTGCCCAAACAAGAACCACGCCGCCATGGTGTGGCAACCTCCTCGTCCACAGCGCGGTTAGGAAATTTCACGCAAATATCACCGCCCACTCCTAAGACTCCATAAGAGCCAATATGTTTATGCATGTGAATGTAGAGATATTTAAACCCTTCACTTCATATACAAAAGAAAAGTGCTATTGGAAGTTTGTCCTTGAAGATGTAAAAGGTGTTTCAAAATGTGGTGTTTGCATCTTCATTTATTGTTGTTATAGGTGGTTTGTTCTTGTCACTCCCGGGGCTTGCAAGAGTTGATACCTTCCTGCTTGGGAGACCTTGGCTTGAGATGCTTCGCTTTGTTTGTTGTTGGGTCGTTTTCGTTTGATGTGCATTTTATTTTTATGAGCGTGGAGGTTTGTTGGCTTTCCATGTTATTAGTTGTTGCTTCCATGAAGTTGTCAATCATGAAACTTAAGTTATCTGGGTTGCATCTTGGATTAAAGTGGAACTGGAATATTTTTTGTGTTCCTTTTAGTTTTAAGATTGGGACTGGCATGTTGCGCGAAATCAGTATATCCAAGTTCCATGACCATCTTCTTGCAATCAAATGCTTGTGATAGCATGGCTGAAAAAAGTGACCAGTACTTGTGTTGTGTCATCGGCGAGGAAAGCTTTAGAGTTGTAGCAAGACAATTTTGATTAAGATTCTAAGTATATTTATATAGTTATTTGTACAATAACGGAGATACAAACTACTAAGCTCTACAAACACATGAGATTAAAAAGATTGCTCAATATTGTACAGAATATGATAGAAAACAAAATCAATCAGATCTTGTTTACTCTTATTTTTTTCATGGTTTGATGAGTGTTTTGTGAGTGGTTAAAGTGACTTACATGTGTTTTGGTTCTTGTGTGATTGGTCCGTGTTTGTGACACTCTAACAAATGGATGCCGCGTTTGAGCTTTCTTTAGCAGTCTGGGAAAGCAATATAGAACCAATCCATTATCATGTCCAATTCAATTCAATGATGGTGGCCTCGGTAGTGAATCTATTAGACTGAACTTTGAATTTTGAGTATTATATATGAGGTTATCATATTTATTTCAAATGCCATCTGAATAGATAGTGTTACCTTGTATGTTCTTGGATTTAGATTGAGAATTGTTTTGAAAGGATATCTATTACTTGTTTTTTCAGATTCTGAATCGTTGAAGGTTGCCTTTGAATAGGTAGTGGTGGGTTGACATTGTACTTGATTTGGTACCTGCATTTAGTTACATAAGGATGTAGTTATATTAATAAAGCTGACAGTGGAGAATGGATTTAAAAATATAGAGGTTTTAAGTAGTAATTCTTACTCTGGAAGTGATATATACACATCATCAATATAAGGGTTTAGGTAGTAGTGGGTGGCCGAGGTAGTTGTTAGTTGTATGCGACCTGTGAGTGTATAAGTTGGTATTTTCTTAGGATTGCTTAATTTTTAAAAGGAAATGATCTTGAAATATAATTTCTTTCTTACCTAAATACATTGTGACTTTGCAAGAGCTGAAGTTGGTAGACTTTCAAATGCCTCATTGATAAAGTTCAAAGTCATATCGTCCCATATAGTAACGTTTACTATGTCTCCACTATAGAATTTTGTTTGTGTAAATGTTACATAATGTGAAATCTTTAAATAATAATAATGTAGTATTCATGTGGGCGTTTTCACGTAGTTTTGAGAATATGTAGATAATTACTTGAGATTTTCTAATTCAAGGGTTCTCGAAATAGTAGTACTCTAGTTTGGGTTTCCTGATTTCTTGACTTCACTTACCGACTTCAAGGATGCAAGGTAATCTGTGTAGATATGCTTAATTAGTTATATACATATGTGTGTGTGCTAAGTAACTTGGTAGGTTTTTAAGTATTGTGTGATTCTAACCTGTTAAAGTGTGCTTTGCATTTAATCTTGATGACAACTGATTGTAAGAGATGAACTTGAAGTAGTGAGTTGGGATACCTTCATCTGCAATTGGTTCGATTTGTGTGTGTCTTCCAGACTTCAAGGTTGTATCATGTTTGATTGTCATCCAACATTGCACTCCACATTCACATATATAGTCAGAAATCTTGTAGCAGCCATTTGTTTCAATCAACTTATCAAAGTACTCTTTGTCAACAAAATCCATGTTCGCTTGGATTGCATTACTCTATAACTCCATTAGTTATAGTAAATATTGCTTTCGAATATTGAAGTTTAACTTGGTAATCATTATATAAGTGAGAAAGAAAATAAAGAATCATTAGTATTGTTTAATAATTAAATTTAGCTCATTATTAAGCAAAATGCAGCAGTATCCAGTTGGCATTAGGTTGCGAGGGTTCAGGCTAATTCATTTTCGGTAGACTCTTACTTCAATTGGGACAGCTCTATCCCAAGGTTTTAGTTGATTCAGCTTCTTCATTGGCATTTTGCTGGACCTGGAAAGAGAAATAGAAAAGTTATATGTATATGTGTTTGTGTGTGCAAAAGTATGATTGTAATAAAACTTTTGTGTATTTATTTGAGTTAATTGTACATAGTATTAAAGATTAAACTGAATCGTTAACCCGAAAGTAATATATATTTATGCATATCGAGGTTAGTGACCAAATAACATTAGTTAACAAACATGTGTGTATGCTATTTTTAAGGTAATTTTTATAAATAATGTTCTTGGTGTGATTCGGAGGCTGGTCTTCTTGTTACTTGATTATCTTTAAACCATGTAGGGATGTTGCTCTTGATAAAGCAACATATAATTGACCATGACCAAATACAAACTCAGGGAGATAGATTCCAATCTTATTCAATGATTGGCCTGGACTCTTGTTTATTGTCATAGCGTAGCATACTTTCAGTGGAAATTGCTTTTTATTAATATGAATGGTAAGGTTGAATCTTTGTGTATTAATTGTATCCTTGGTATGAAGACTTTATGGCCAATTTTTGTACCAGTTATGACTTTTGCATCAATGACATTTGTAAGACATTGGGTTACAATCATTCTTGTTCCATTACATAATCCAGAAAGCAATTTTATATTTCTAATAAGCATCACGGGGACTCCAATTTTAAGTGTGAGTTTGTGTTCTGGTAACCCTTTGAAGTGAAGCGAGTCTAGGTATTCAGGGGGATACAATATTTCAGATTCTCCACAGTCACCTGAAGTTGGAGTAACCGTATCAAAATTGTGATAGATAACTGGATTACCGGGAAGTGTTGACAAAATCATAGTGTTTATCATATCAGCAGTTTCATTTTTGGGGCAAACTATGGCTTTGTCTTGTAAATTCTCATCTGTTGGGTTTTGTAATGTATCATCATCAAAGATGAATTTTATTAGTTCTGAAAAAGCATTTTCATCATCTTTTATGATGTATCTATCTTGTACGTCCACCTAAGAAGTATCTTCCAGATCCAATTCATCTTCGACTCCAACCACCCCATCCCCTATGTCTAGCAGCCATTTAGAAATTATGATTATATCTTGTTTCTCATGTTCGCTAAGATATGGGTGCAAAAGCCTCATATTTTTTGATAGGGTGCAAACCTTAAAGTGTTCACACAAATAAGATTCTGCTACTTAAAAATTTATTATGTTTGCTTTGCTTTCACCGGGTTGCATAGGCAAAGTTTGTCTTAAATCTCCTCCAAGAATTACAGACTTTCCACCGAATAATACTGTAACTTCATTAATAATGTCTCTTAATATCTATCTAATGCTTCGAAACACTTTCTGTTGTTCATTGGTGCTTCATCCCATAATATTAAGTCTGTTTGAGTTAGCAAATTTGCTAATTGTGTGCCTTTTTTAAAGTTACACCGATTCATTTGTTATGTCAATTGGCAACTTGAACCGCTAATACTATTTTACCTTTTGCTCGCAAAGTAGTGATGATGGCTTTCCACAAAAATGTTTTTCCCGTTCCTCTATATCCATAGAAAAAAATTTGTTCCTGCTGGCAATTGATAGAAGCTTGTATGATCAAATCATATACATGCTTCTGCTGCTTGTTTAATCTGTTAACCAAATTTCTTGCTCAGTTGATAGTTAATCTCTATTGAAGTTTCTTTCTTCCATAAGCAACTGGTTGTTTAGATCACGTTGCAAATGAGGCGGTGGCTTAGGTAATCCGTATGCTTCAAGAGTTCAAGAGCATGAATTCAAAATTTTTTCAACCTCGTATAGAACATACCCTTCGATTTTAGGATTGTTAAAATGGAAGCATTTATATTTGTGACGTAGCCGAAATCTTCATTGGTATATCATCGGCCATTTGTTTCCAATGAGATTTCCATAGGCGAAGAGGGTCGATGACTTCACAATAGATGAGCATGTGAGAAAAGAGAGTGCGTAATTTTGAAGTAGTTGCCCATAATGCAGCTTCTTCTAAAGTTGTATTCCATTCAGTGTCATTTCCCTATAGACCAAATTTCTCGCATGCCGACCGAAAAGTGAGATATTCTACATTATTAACTTAAGATCTTCATAAGAGGCGCACCCCTTATGATGGCTTAGTAACATTCTCAAATTAAAGAGTTAATTACATTTTGGTCCCTGTGATTTACACAAAATTGCATATTTGGTCATTAGGCTTCATTAATTACGCATTTAGTCCTTGTGCATTACCATTTTTTCAATGTTGGTCCCTGGCCCACTTAAAAAGACTAAAATACCCTTCCTTCCTTAATTTATCATTTTATCCTTCAAAATATTATTGATAAATAATTAATAAATATATAATTATTATACAAAATAAATAATAATAAAATAAATTGAATCCACTTCACCCTCCCATGTCTCTCTGTTCCCTCCCATTCTCTCTCTCTCTCTCCCTCTCTCTCTCTCTCTCCCCCCTCTCTCTCTCTCTCCCCCCTCTCTCTCTCTAGTACCTTGCATCGCCTCTCTAACCTGCCACCTCCGCATTTCTCCACCGCCACCACCACAACCACCGCCCCTCCCAGATTTGGACCATCACCACCGTAGTAGACTCACAACCACCACCGCCACCACCACAACCATTTTCAGATTAAACCAAACCTAGATCTGTGAACTTCCTTCGACCTTCTCTCATCTTCTTCTCTGTCTGCCGCACAAACTCCACTACCACCGAAAACCACCTTCTACCACCAACACCAAAAAACACTCACTGCCGTTTACCAGATCAATTTTACCATCGGAAAAGATGAGCCATATCAGTTTCATCACCGGAAAAGATGAGCTCATATCAGTTTCATCATCGGAACAAAAGAATTATACTATCATGATCTGCAATAATGGAGGTTGCAAAAGGAGGACCAGAGAGAAATCATGAGCTCAGCTCGGTGTTCACCGGTATCGAGCACTTACCATCCTCCATTTTTGTCATGCCAAGCTATGTATAATCACAAATCTTAAACCGATGAGACTCAAATCATGTTAATCATCATAGCCTTGTCCAAAAGAAAGAACCCACAAAACGAAATCAAAACCATCTAACAGCGAAACCATCGGATAACTTTCAAACAAATGACCCACAAAGAAAATCGAAATCGTCATAATCGAAGAACCCACAAAAGTGAAATCATTGAATCACATTTGAACACAGAAACCCACAAACAAAATCAAAATCATCATATCACGTTCAATCATACAACATTCTACAAAGAACTTGTCAAACACTAAAACCCAAATCATCTAACAATATCAAGCCTCCAAAACCCTAAATCAATATCGGACCATAAACATATATGAACAGAACCATATCAGAACCTACCACCACCAAACAAATATGAACATAAGCCACATTGAACAAGAAAAAATAAGGCTAAGATAATGGCGGCGGTGGTCAGAATTGAAAGAGGCGGCGGCGTTTCTTGGTGGAGTGGGCGGGGCGGCAGTCGTAAGTGAGAGAGAGAGTACTGATGGAACAAAGTGAAGTGTCGGATATTTGTTTTTGTTTTTTAATATTTATTATTTAAAGAAAAATGAATTAAAAGGGTAGAAATATATTTTATTAATAAAAACCGACTATCCTTTAATAAAAAAATGATTTTAGAATTAAAAAAATAAGTAAAAGGAAGGGTAAGGGTAAAATTGTCTTTTTAAGTGGGCCAGGGACCAACATTGAAACAAATTGTAATGCACAAGGACTAAATCCGTAATTAACGAAGTCTAAGGACCAAATGTGCAATTTTGTATAAACCACAGGGACCAAAAATGTAATTAACTCCAAATTAAAAGTTCACCCTCTGTGGGAGGAACATTACTTAACCGACCTATAGAGGGTTTATTTTTATTAGCTCTTCTTAACCAAAATTTACCATAAGCATACCATACATATTTAGAGGGAAAATCAAGGTATGTTAAGGAATGACCATCCATATGATTTTGGTTGTACTGGAACCACTGAGTTAGAGTTGTCCGTTTCCTAGAGGGGTCAGTTGCTAAAGCATGTAATCAATCTCGAGCTCTAAAACTAATTTTTTACATGTTGTCGAGGTGAATAACCAAGACTTGTATCGCCGGTGACCTTTCGTGTATTTCAAAACCAAGGATCCTCCAAGCTGCTTCATATGGGCATATGTATTGTGCTTCCACATAATGTTTATACATATATCATGGACCACCAACAAAAGAAGACGGCAAAATGATTCTTGAACCAACATCGAAGCCATCACGATCACCTCTCATTATAGGGTTGTGTATACCTTGAAGATAATCACTTCTTATGTCACTTTGCTTCTCTTGAATGTAATCTAATCTACATTGCTCAATGCTCGACCATGCATTTACCAAGTATTTTTCAAATAATCTTCCACCCCTAGTAATGAGAGAAAACCTATTGAATCGGTCATGTAATTGGAATTCGTAGAACATTTTTATAGTAAGTCTTTTCATACTTGATGGTGTAGTTCCCATGGGATCTGTTAGCTTTAAATCAGGTGAGTATTCGGGCTCACCGTAGATGAAAAATATTGGGAACTGGAAAGACATATATGCGGGATGTAATTTATTTATTCTTTGCGGGATTCCAACTCTTGAATGGATTATTATGTCATAATCATTTTGACTTTGAAGATCCGTTTCGAATATTATAGCACCTATGCTATCAGAAGTTGGTAGGTCAAATTCTTTGCATCTTGGCTTATTGAAGAGTCGAACTTGAAATTCCGTAATGTCTTGGTCCATATACTTATCCCTTGCAATGCGAAATAGTCTAACCAAAGGGTTGTACTTGTTGGTCCCTTGGTGAGAAGATCAACAAGCAACTAATGTGTAGAAGGGGGGTTGAATACACTTTCTGGGGAAAATTGAACAAATCATTAAAAAGTGTTAACACACATCAAACCACATGAAATAGAATGCTTTCATTAATAAGAAGATGATTATAATAACAACCAAGTAAGCAACACTTGATATGTAAACACCTAATGTAAATCAAATCTCTCAATCTCTCAAACTTTCCTATCTATAATCAACTTATGATTATAGATACGAACTGACTCTGTAAATAGGTTTTATTCACAGATTGAATACTTACGAACTTCACAACAGATGTGAAGATTCGAACACATGAACAATTAGCAATCTGTGAATTTTCTTGATCACGTTGAACTTACAAACTGTGCATCAAGATTCGTAACACATGCGATCAATAGGTTGAGGTGAGAATAGAGTCTGGCTCGGTACCTCAAAACTTATCAGGAGATAAGTATTTATAATCCTGTTCCTACGGATCCTAACAACCTAGAATTAATCCTAATCTGCTAACAAACTAACGGATAACCCGGAATCTTGAATCTTGAATCTTCTTATCTTGAGTCTTCAATCTTCAATCTTGATTCTGGAATCTTCTTATCCATGCCGTAGATATAGAGAGTAAAAGGAATTTAAATTATATTTAAATTTTCTTAAACTGACTTCTTTAGTACGGCTGAGTTACTCAGCTTGAAACTCATCAAGCTGAGTTCTTCGAGAACAAACCCGAATTTAAACATGTACTAACACGTATAATGACTAACTCATCCTTTGAATTCATAAGAGTTAGCTAGAACTTACTTAGCAACTCTGTTGAGCTGACTCAGTCTGGAAGCTGAGTCACTCAGCTCGAAACGCATCAAGCTGAATACTCAACCTATATCTTAGGTGACACACACAGCTTATCAAACATAGTGATAATCCTACTAAGATATAGTCTAAGCTGATTGAATATATGCTTAGCTTATACTCAGCTTATGCTCAGTCTGAAATACTATAAGTGCTCAGTCTGATCAAGCTTCATAATTCTGTTTAAGTTGCATCTAGAACATATCTTACAAACTTAACTTTGTCTCATCAAATTTCAACTGATGAGATTATTTGACCAACAAACTCCCCCTATTTGATGATGACAAAACCATCAAACAGTTCTTAAGTTTGTTAAACAGAATTATGTTTTAAATCTTAAACTTACCAAGATTTTGATTTTTAAACTTATCGAATATTAATTGAACTTATCAATTATAAGTTGAACAAACCAACCATGAATATGAACTAATCAAATTATTCATTCAAGCTGAACTAATCAGACTAAGAATTATGAACATATCATAAACAGCTGAATATATCAAACTAATACTTGTATTTATTGAACATATCATAGTATAAAATTTTGATCACTAAGATCTTGTTGGTCCCGAATGGATACTACAACAACAAATGTTTGTAGAAGGGGGGGTTGAATACAAACTTTAGCAATTTAAAATTTAAGAGATACACGGTTTACTTTTATATAATTCTTATTGATGTGAATCAAGAATTACATGAACTAGATGCGGAAAATCTAAGTTCAATAAAAGGTGGCAACTAAATTTGTCTAACACATAGACTAAACTAATCTTAAACAACTTATGTCTAAGATGTTCAACACATGAACAAGTTTGTAATACTGAAAGTAAAATGCTAACTCTTCTAATTCTCAACAAATGAGGTTTCAATATTCAACTCTATCTTTTCGCATATCTAGCATGTTTCCATGCAAGAGTATATATAAGCAAGGATGTTCGGGTTGATGAAGAGGAGAAGGAGACAAAGGTACTTGGTTTAATAATATTATAATAGATAAAGTTAGTGGGTGAAAAGTAAGTTAACTTTATACACAAAGTGTGTAAAGTGAACATACTTTTCAGTAATGAGTTTACCCACTATCTATTATTATATTATTAAAGTACTACCTTTATATATTGGAAAAGTAAACTTCTCCTTTCACGCTTGTGCTTTAATCAACACCATGCTTTCTGATGATTTGACTTAACCAAGTATATAGTTGCCAGCCATACTTAGTTGTCAAAGCACATATTCGAGATCTTTTCTTCTAAAGTATCTTTTTCCTTTTCCAGAGGGTAAAGATCTATTCTTTTTGTTTCTTTGCAGATACAAAAAGTGCTAAGTACTTTTACAAAGAAAGATCTAAGGCATAATAGAACAACACATGTTCTGCCTTTGACTTAAGAAAATATTACACTGAAAAGCTATTAGCTGATTAAAGACTCAGCTAACAGACACTGCATAGCTAACAATTTTGCTCAGCTAAGGATAAAATGTGAAAGACTCAGCTGACTAGATTTGCTCAGCTGATCGAATAGCTCAGCTAATAACACAAATCATAATACAGCTAATGAACTAGTCAACCTAAACAATAAGCTAATCCCAAGGGCTTAGCTAATCATTTGAGTATGATCAGCTCATTGAGAGAAGAAATGATAAGTATAGAATACCTTATCTGACATGTGGGAGGCATCAGCTGATCGATGAGATACTTTCAGCTGATCTTTGTCAGCTCAGCTGATCGATGAGATACTGTCAGCTGATCTTTGTCTGCTCAGCTGATCTAAGAGGAGCCCTCAGCTGATGGTTAGCACCATCAGCTGATGCTTTGTAGATGTATAGCTGATGCTTCTTAACTTGTCTTTCTTTCTTAGCTGATCTTCCTGAAGCTGGTCATTTGGCTGATACTCAGTGTTCAGCTGACACTTTGATTCGTCAGCTGACATTTCTTACTTAGAAAATCTTTAAGTCTAATATGAAAAACAACACATGTTTTTCATTAATCTAAGTCCAAAACTGAATATATGGTTTTGTTAACATCAAATCCTATTTTACTTAATAGACAGGATTGATTTAGGTTTGATATTGCTATCTCCCCAACAATCTCCCCCTATTTGATGATGACAAAACCTTATCTGTTTAAGAAGAATCAGTTTGACTCGGATTAGTAAAGATAAAACTTTTAAGTGCATTTTGGTTACCTAGCTATCTGTTTTTGGTAACTCTTTTGAAGTATGTTCCCTTATATTCTGTTTTTGGGAGTCTTTTCATTTATGAAGTACCATGTTCTGTTTTTGTGGTATCTTTTATCATCACAGAATTCTTCTAGAGTTTGATTTCTAAACTCTGTTCCATGATCACTTCTGAGCAACCTTACCAGATTTCCGTTTAGCACTTCCATCTTCTTTATGAAGCTTATTATCTCTTCAGCAACATCACTCTTTGTTTTTAGGAAGATGACCCAAGTGTACCTTGAGAATTCATCAACCACCACTAATGCATACTTACTTCCACCAATGCTAGCAGTAGCAATAGGACCAAAAAGATCCATGTGCAACATGTAGAAAGGTTCAGTAATAGAGAAGGCTTGCTTAGATGGAAAAGAAGTCTTGTGCTGCTTTCCCTTCTCACAGGCAGAACAAGGTTTAGGCTTTACATAATTCAGTGAAGGTAGTCCTGACACTAGTTCACCCTTGCTCAGCTTGTTTATATTTTTGAAGTTTAAATGAGAAAGCCTTTTGTGCCATAACCAGTTTGTGTCAGTTACTGATTTTATATACAAACAAGTTAACTTGGATGGATCACCAGAGAACATATCTAGAGTATATACATCCTTGGTTCTCTTTGCACAAATTATTGTTTTACCTTCTTGATCTAAAATGGAACCACCTGTCTTTGTAAAGAGGACCTTATGATCACCATCACATAACTGACTAATGCTGATGAGATTGTACTTGAGCCCTTTAACATAAGATACTTTGGACAGGGTTAAGTTCCCAATATGAAGTTCACCATAGCCTTTTGTTTGCCCACAATTGTTATCACCAAAGGTTACTCTTGGACCCTTTTCCTTCTTGTAGTTACTTAACAGAGCTTTACAACCTGTCATGGTCCTTGAACATCTACTGTCAAGATACCATGTGTTAATGCCCTACAAAGATTAGATTTAAAGAAGGTTAGTGACACTTAGGGTATCCACAACTAAGTGGACCCATGTGGATTGCACCTAGCTATCCACTTCATATTAGGTTCTGTATGAATGAGAGGAACAATTGTGTTATCAATATCAGTCTGCTATCTTGAGTTACCTTCAAGGGAACAATCACTTGCCTTATGTCCTTTGCTCCCACATTTATAACATTTTTGACTTTTGGAGCCTTTGACATGTTTTAGTGATTGCCCAGGAGATGTCATAACTATCTTCTGATGACTATGGGTCATCAGCTGACAGATTTCACCATTCAGCTGTTGCAGCTGATTCTGTAAATTTCTTAGGTCTTTGTTTACAGACACCTTAGATTGATCCTTAGCAAAAAGGAATTTTTGATCAACTTTAGATGTGGCAGACTTGGACTTCATGTGAACATTAAGTCCTTTTCTCTTGGTTTCTTTTATTGAAAGAGTTTGAAGTGATGTTGGATCAGCTAAGCAGATTACAGAGGATCTTTGATCAGCTGACAGGTTATCAGCTGATCAACTATCATCTGTTCTCTGATCAGTTGATGAAGGATCATCAGCTAACGAAATGTCAGTCAGCTGAGCACTTATATTTAATGTATCAGCTTTCAAGGTTTGACAACATGATGTCTCTTTGATTCCATTCCTTTACTGGCTTCCTTTAACATTAAATTAATTAGTACTTTTACTATCTGACAGAACAATAGAATTTTTAATAACTTTTGAAGTTGTTGAGTCCTTTAGCTGAGTACATTTACTTTTGACAAATCTGTTAGTGATAATGCTTTTTCCTTTTACTATCTTTTGAAAAGTAAGAGGTAAAATATCAACCTTTTATAAGATATTAATGTTCTTACTAAAATCAACACAATTAGCAGCTTGGGAATAATTTCCACCAATAATAGCTTGAATTTGTTTAGGAATCTGCTTATTGACACACTGAGTGGTCTTTTCAGCAGAAACACACCAAGATTTAACTACTTTTTGTAGGTCATTAAACTTTATTGTTGCTTTATTTGTTTCTTTTACCAAGATCTGATTAAGTATCTTTTGATTAGCTAAATTATCTTCTAGTTTTCTCATTAGTTTCAGTTTCTCATCTTTAAGACTTAGCATCTTTTTTAGTGATTTTATTTCTATTTTTAGCTTCTTTTCTCTTTGAATATTTGACTGAAACTCAACACACAGATAATCAAACATAGTGTTCTTTTCATTTTCTTCATAGTTAATAAACTTTCCAACCTGATACATAGAAGAGGGATCCCAATCAGGAGAAGTACAAGCTTTGGCAGCTTTCTTCATGTCCTCATCAAAGATACTTGTACTCCCAGTGTTGGCCATCAAGCTGAGCTGAGCAGAGAGGACCTCATCTTCATCACTTGAAAGATCTTCCTCAGCCCAATCTTCTTCTTCAGCTACTAACACACTATTCTGGGCCTTCTTCTTCTTCTTGTCTAGGACAGCAGCAAGAAGCTTTTTATACTTAGCTTCATAATCAATCTTGCTGTCTGAGCTTGAGGAACCCTTGAAGCATGTGCTTCCTCTGGACTTATATTCACTGGCATAGTGACCAGTCTTGCCACAGGAAAAGCAATCTTTAGAAGCCTTTGTTTTAAACTTGCCTTTTTCTCCTTTGAAGGATTTCTTCTCAAACCTCTTGACACCCTTTCTTTTCAAGAAAGGTTTGAACCTTTTTACCAACATGGCAGCCTGCTCAACAGCAGCTTCAATGACGTCCATGTTCTCCAGATCTTCATCCCCATCAGCCACTTTCTCTTCATCAGAAGACTCTTCTTCTTCTTCCTCCTCATCACATGACTCATCCATCACTGCAGCAAAACTCCTGGATCTTGTATCTTTAGACACAAGAGCATTAGATGGAGCTTTTGCAGCCTCCTTCATATCCTTGGTAGAGAGTTTCCTTTGTTTCACTATTGTTCATGATTCATAAGATTTCCATATAAACCAACCAGTGTAAGACCCTTGATTTTCTCACCATGTTTAAGCATAGTGATAAAATGATCCCAAGATTCTGGGAGAGAGTCTAGAAACTTGTTTACAAGTTCCTTATTGCTCTTGGGAACATCTGCCCTTCTTAAGTCATTAATAAGGCAGTTGAACCTAGTGTAGGTCTAAGTAAGACTTTCACCTTTATGAGCAAAGAAGAACTCATATTCTCTTACCAGAAGGAGTTTCTTATTTTCCTGCACTTCTTCAGTGCCTTCATAAGTAACAGTCAAAGTATCTATCATTTCCTTAGCAGATTTGCAGTTAAGAACTTGATGATAGACATCATTTGGTAGTACAGAAACTAAGGCTGTTCTTGCTTTAACATCAAGATTAACAAGCCTTTTGTCTTCATCAGACCATTGATTTATAGGCTTTATAATTAGTCTTTCAACAACAGGAACTTCATCAGTGGCTTCAGTCACTTGAATTGTTGAGGAAGGAACATAAGGACCTTCAGTTACAGTTTTGAGCATCACATCATCTAGGCTTGACATATAGAGAAGAACTCTACTCTTCCAGAGAGAAAAGTTTTCTCCATCAAAAGTGGGACACCTTGTGAGTGAGCCATTATTCGAAGAACCATTTGAAGCAGCAACTGGAGTGGCCATTTAGTAGTGTGGGGTAGAAGCAGTTGAAGAGTAAGCAAAACAGATCTTAGATATGAGTTATCTAGCCTGCTCTGATACCAGTTGTTGGTCCCGAATGGATACTACAACAACAAATGTTTGTAGAAGGGGGGGTTGAATACAAACTTTAGCAAATTAAATTTAAGAGACACACGGTTTACTTTTAATAATTCTTATTGATGTTAATCAAGAATTACATGAACTAGATGCGGAAAATCTAAGTTCAATAAAAGGTGGCAACTAATTTTGTCTAACACATAGACAATGCTAATCTCAAACAACTAATGTTTAAGACGTTCAACACATGAACAAGTTTGTTACACTGAAAGTAAAATGCTAACTCTTCTAATTCTCAACAAATGATATTTCAGTATTCAACTCTATCTTTTCGCATATCTAGCATGTTTCCATGCAAGAGTATATATAAGCAAGGATGTCCGGGTTGATGAAGAGGAGAAGGAGACAAAGGTACTTGGTTTAATAATATTATAATAGATAAAGTTAGTGGGTGAAAAGCAAGTTAACTTTATACACAAAGTGTGTAAAGTGAACATACTTTTCAGTAATGAGTTTACCCACTATCTATTAATATATTATTCAAGTACTACCTTTATATCTTGGAAAAGTAAACTTCTCCTTTCACGCTTGTGCTTTAAGTATAGAATACCTTATCTGACATGTGGAAGGCATCAGCTGATCAATGAGATACTGTCAGCTGATCTTTGTCAGCTCAGCTGATCGATGAGATACTGTCAGCTGATCTTTGTCAGCTCAGCTGATCGATGAGATACTGTCAGCTGATCTTTGTCTGCTCAGCTGTTCTAAGAGGAGCCCTCAGCTGATGGTTAGCACCATCAGCTGATGCTTTGTAGATGTATAGCTGATGCTTCTTAACTTGTCTTTCTTTCTTAGCTGATCTTCCTGAAACTGGTCCTTTGGCTGATACTCAGTGTTCAGCTGACACTTTGATTCGTCAGCTGACATTTCTTACTTAGAAATTCTTTAAGTCTAATATAAAAAACAACACATATTTTTCATTAATCTAAGTCCAAAACTGAATATATGGTTTTGTTAACATCAAATCCTATTTTACTTAATAGACATGTTTGATTTAGGTTTAATATTGCTATCTCCCCAACAGATCTTGCACACTTAGTGCTTACAAATTATTAGAACTAATCTAATAATTACATGTAGAACTAATCTATTCAGGATGCAGCTCTTCAAACTCTTTATTCTCCTTGTAGATTTCTTCAAGAAGTTCCTGCAGATTTGGCAAGTGTTGAAGCTGATCCTTTTGTGATCTTATAGCTCTGTTTAGTCTGTACCTGAACTTGGAATTTTGTTCAGTCTTTGCCACCAGTAGTCTAAGAGCAAACACTTAAGATACCCCACATGTATATATACTTGCATCAGACTGGAAGAATTGATCACAATTTCTATCTATGTACTTAAATCCTTTCTGAGACTTTTCAACGTAAGTATTCTCTTTAAACTCCATGCCTTCAGAAAGATCAAGACTGTACTTGTTTGCTTTTGCTAATCCAGCTGGCTTTGATAACTTTTTCTTCCCAACTTTGTGAAAGGAAGTCAGTAGGGTTACTATCTCAGATATGTGTATGATTTCCATCGCATCAGCTCTTGCTAGCAGCCTTAAGATATCATCATTTACTTGATTTCTTGCAGAGGACTTTTCCATCTGCTTTATGAGTATGACTACTTGCGTCCATTCTTCATATCCAGTCTTTGAAGTTGATTCAGCTCCAGGGAAGGTGTTTCACCATTTCTTATGACGAACTCTAGAATGACGATCCCTTGGATAGTACTCAGCTTAAGTGATTTGATTTGAGAGGAGAAGTGTGTCTTGGTATAACACTGAGTTATATATTCTTCCTCTTGTTGATTCTCAACAGGAAGTTCGTCTACTTCTTCCTCCTTAGGCACAATAGGCAGTCTGAGTTTGGCTAATTCCTCATTCTGCTTTCTGATCTGTTCAGCACAAGCCTATTCCCTTGCTTCTTTCTCATGTGCTAATTCAGCTTGTACGTTCATTTTCCTTCTTCTTAGTTCATTGATAGAATTCCCAAGCTGGTCAGCATCCTGTTGCTCCATCTTTCTCACTGCTAATAGAGAAGCTCTTTCTTGTAAAGTCATTTTGTCTGCAGAGTCTTCATCTGAGTTTGATTCAGTAAGAATAATTTTTCTTCTCTTTTGCTTAGGGGGTTCTAAATCTTCTGAACAGACTACTACAGGTCTTTTTCCTTTAGCCTTTTCAGTCAACTCAGTTTCAGTTTCTATTTCCTTTTCTTTCTCCACCTCAATCAGAGATGGCTTTTCTGCTCCCTTAGCTAGTAGTAACAAAGCCTCAGCTTGAATGGACTGAGCTTCAGCCTCTTGAACTTTCTCCCCCTTTTTGTCATCATCAATAGGGTTTGAAGTCTGTTGTTGTGTAAGAGCAGCCACTGCAAATTTCAATTTCAGCACCTCTTCATCTAGTGAGTTCAATATCAGTAACATATGCTTCTTGTTCTCTTTTCGCTTGAGATGCAATGTGTCAAGCTGACCTTTAATAAATTTTAAAATATCATCTAAGGAAGCTTGAGAAGGTTTGGACTTGGGTGCATCATGCAAGGGATGGTGTATACCCTCAAAATCTTGTGCACCAGAGTTTGGACCCTGTAATTCATCTTGGTATTGAGATGAATCATTGACAGGTCATGCTGGAGAGTGTGAGAAGTGAAGAAAAGTAATCGGGCTCGAAACATGATGTGTATGGGTAGGTAGTTGGCTTATTTGGTGAGAGGGGGGTGATTAACCCTCGGGATTGGTCATTATTTCAATGTTACCTGAGTGTGTCTGCTCAGGCACTGTAGTAGGCTCTCCCATGGCTCTTGAGAGTGTGGGCTGAGTAGACACCACACCCGGTTTAGGCTTACGGGTTGAAATGAGCCTTGAGGTTGGCACCTGAAGAGTAGGTGTCTCCCCCTCAACTCCTGCCGATGGAGGAGTCAATGTGACTTTAGCTCTAGTGGTACCTTTAGGTGTGGCACCACTTTTGGTAGTCTTTCTATTGTAGGTTTGGATATTTACCTTGGTAGCAGTGGGCACACCAAGGTTTGGATATTTATGATGGTAGAAGGTAGAGGAGATGGGTTAGACTAAGTTGGGTTTACTGTAGTCTTGTCTCCAAAGGAAGATGGAGAAAAATGAGAAGAAGAAGAAAGTGGAGAGATCTTACCAGAAGCAGCTTGAATATGGGCTGGCTCAGCCTGAGCATAGTGCACCTCTTGATTAGCTTGAGCTGCTCCCCATTGATTTGATCCCTCAGCTTCACTTCCAGATGAAGCTCCCTCAGCTATCCAACGGATAGAATCACTGAGACCCTCCTGCTCTGGAAAAATGTCATTGTTGAACATCTTTGAGCTAAGTGCTGGGGTAAGGAACACATCTTGCCCAGCGTCATACAGTACTGTCCCTAGCTCAGCTTCAAATTCCAAGGACATGTACCTTATAAATGGTACATGAAGATCCCTAGTAGTCTTCATCACTTGGACCTTGAGTTCGTTGAAGATGAGTTATGCATAATCCAAATTTCGCGCAAAATACATGTTGTAGAGCAGCTGCATCTCGAACTCATTCACCTGGTCCAGTCCTCCAACCTTGGTACCAAGTGAACGAATCACTGTTGACACCATGAAACCCCATCCGGTTGGAAAGGTGGCCTTTTAAATAACACCATTTGTTTGTGGGTGACCCATTCTAGGTAGGACTGACCTAGCCACCTGTCTCGTCACAGCAGGTTCGAACACATCAGTTTGAGGAAGTTGAAGAACCTCCCTTAGCCTTTGCGCTGTGAGAGCAATGGTTCTCTCTCCATTCAGCACCGTGCCTCGAATTCCGCCTCTGTCCTGGTCTAACACACACGTGTACCAGAACTCCAGTAGATGCTGAGGAACCACATGTATCGGTGCTCCAGTAAAAACGAATGCTAGTGGGCATTTGTGGATGTAATCCACCCACGTTTTGTATTCTCTGTTCCTCTTGTGACTAGGGATTGTCAGACATGCTCGTTGATTATTTATTTTATCAACGGCAATCCGTTGTTTTTGAAGGCAGCACCCCTTACCATTCGATCACTTAGATTGAGAATGGTTCCGTCAATCGTAGATTATTTTGATTTACACTAAGTAAATATATAGTTCGTGTTAGAATATGCCCACTGACGCACGTACGCCATATGAATCACTACCGATGATGTATGGGCCTATTGGGTCACACACCGGGGATCAATCTCGACAACAACCTAAGTGGAGGGACTGATTTTGTCAAATTGCAAAGAGTTGGCATGCTGATGGGAGTTAGCGGCTCTAACCCTTTAGAGTTACCGGCTCTAACTCCTTTAGGTTAGCGGCTCTAACTAGGGGTACGATAGTGGCGCTAACGTTTAAAGTTAGCGGCGCTAACCCCTTAGAGTTAGCGGCGCTAACCCCTATCAAATTGCATGCAACTTTTGCATGTTGCCTCCTATCTCCACCAATCCAAGCCTATATCTCTTGTATCCTGCTTTGAGGCTTAAAAAGGGTTAAGTGGAGATTATTTGGGCAGATGGACATGCATTTTCACTTAAGGTGCTCTCTCTTGCATAAACACACATACAAACACTCTTGGTGAGGTGAGTTTGGTTTTTCTTGGTGTGATATTGAAGAGGAAAGCAAGGAGAAAGCTTGGGTTGTTGTTCCTTTCGTGATTTCCAGTAGTGAAGATCACTAAGGCTTGCTAGTACTTGGAGATTGGCGTATACCCGGGGTGGACTTCAATAGAGGAAGCCATTTTCGGCTTATTGGATTTTCACCACCAACTTCATCTCTCCAGAATTTCAAGTTGGGTATAATCTCTTTTTCTCCTGTTTTACATGTTGCTTTTCTTAGATATGGAGTTTGGTGCTTTCCCTTGGGGTTTTGTTGTTTTTGTGCATTATAGACTTGTACTTTAAGTATTATTTGTTGTACCATGCTTCCGTTGGTTGTTCTCGAAATCCCAACAGTTCGCACTGAGCGATTTAGTGTTTCACAATCGATTGAACGGAGAAATGCATTTAGCAAATGGTGGGTGTAGAAGGTATAGAGAGAATATCAGAAGTTTACTACGCATAAACGTCTAAATTTCAGTTACAACCGATATATATACCTTTTTGAGGAGAGAGAAAAGTTACCGTTGGAAATCTCTATTTATTCGTTACGCTAACGAACTTACGGCTTGATGTAATAGTAATAGAGTAGAAGAAACACATCATCTCCCAACGGATAAGTATGTAAAATAACATTCTTGACTTACAAAAATATTATTTACACTGTTCTATTACACCAATACTTAATCGGTATAAATCCTGATTTGAGACTGACTCAAATACACAATGACGCATGGATTAATAACACATAGTACTTAAAACATGATTTGGACACACCAAGCTGAGTAAACTTACCACTCAGCGTGAGTCAAGCACTCAGCTTGATTTGAGCACTCAGCTTGAGATTAACACTCAGCTTGAGTGGAGCACACAGCTCAGGCTCAATGACACTTAGTCATGTATTGTTGAGACTAACTCAAATCAATATTTTAACCACACGTAGCAGTTAAAATATATTTGGGACTCACCAAACGTGTGAACTCATCATTCTGCTTGACAAGATAGGCAATTTATGAAAAACTCATCTATAAACTGTGCACTCAGCTTAAGACACTTAGTATTTGTCAAGCTAAAGCTCAGATTCTTAGACACTTATCTAAGGGTTGAGCATACCCAATTCACTTAGCAGATACAAAAACATCTTTTCATCAAGTGGTTTTGTAAAGATATCTGCTAATTGGTCATCAGTGGAGATAAATTTTATTTCAACTTTACCTTTTCCACGATGTCTCTGATGAAGCGATGTCTAATTTCAATATCTTGGTTCGTGAGTGAAAGACTGGATTGTAAGTGACGGCTATTGCACTTTGCTTATTACAGAAGATAGGAGTTTTCCTACAATTCATATCAAAGTCTTGAAGCTGATGTTGCATCCACAGGATTTGAGCACAACAGCTTCCTGCTGCAAAATACTCAGCTTCAGCAGTTGAAGAAGCCACTGAGTTCTGTTTCTTACTAGTCCAGCTTACTAACTTCCCTCCAAATATTTGGCATCCTCCAGTTGTAGATTTTCTGTCTAGCTTGTACCCAGCATAATCAGCATCAGAAAATCCAACTAACTCAAATCCAGAGTCCTTTGGATACCAAAGACCTAGATTTGGTGTAACTTTAAGGTACCTAAAGATCCTTTTCACAGCTTGAAGATCTGATTCCTTAGGATCTGCCTGATATCTTGCACAAACACATGTAGCAAACATGATATCAGATCTACTAGTTGTCAAACAGATTAATGAACATATCATTCCTCTATATGTAGACTGACAAACAGACTTTCCATCTGAGTCTTTGCTTAGCTTGACAGCTGGTGACATGGGTGTTTTCATGGTTGAACTAGAATCAAAACCATATTTCTTTATCAAATCAAGAACATACTTGCTTTGATTTATGAATATTCCATCAGGCTTTTGTTAGATTTGCAAGCCTAGGAAATATGTCATTTCACCCATCATACTCATCTTGTACCTTTTTGACATAATTTTGGAGAACCATTCATACAGAGATTCATTTGTAGAACCAAAAATAATGTAATCCACATAGATTTGTACAAGAATCACCTGTCCTTTACTCTTTTTAATAAAGAGTGTCTTATTAATACTACCTCTGGTAAAGTCCATTGATAGTAGATAGTTGGACAGAGTATCATGCCAAGCTCTTGGAGCTTGTTTAAGACCATACAAAGCCTTGTCTAACTTATAGAAATGATGTGGATACTTTGAACTGACAAAGCCAGGAGGTTGTTTCACATAGACTTCCTCCTGAAGTTTTCCATTTAGGAAAGCACTTTTCACATCCATTTGATAGACTTTGAAGTCTTTATATGTTGCATAAGCTAAGAACAGCCTAATGGCTTAAATTCTAGCAACAGGGGCAAAGTTCTCATCATAATCGATTCCTTCTTCTTGTTTATACCCTTGTGCTACTAGCCTGGATTTGTTCCTAACAATCACTCCATCTTTGTCTATTTTATTTCTATAGACCCACTTAGTGCCTATAATTGTATGATCTTTGGGGGCTGGGACAAGACTCCAGACCTTGTTTCTCTCAAACTCATTTAATTCCTCTTGCATAGCTTCAATCCAATCTTCAACCTCTAAGGCTTCTTCAGTCTTCTTTGGTTCCAATTGAGATAGAAAACCAAAGTAAGCAACATAATTTACTGTTGCATTCGATCTGGTAATCACTCTTTCTTGAACGTTACCAATCACTTGATCTTGAGGATGATCTTTGACGAATTTAAATGTTGTAGTAGGAGATTGTGGCTCTGGATCTGATATTGAGGACTCTGAGGTGAACTTACAACATCAGTCTCAATTGCAGCATTGTCATCAAACTGTTGATTACCAAGATCTTCAGTCTGAGTAGTATCAGCTCCAAAGGGATTAATGAACTCATCATCTTTCTCAGCTTGAGAGTCCTTTGGAGCTTGTGATGATGGACACACATCATCATCACTGTCATCATCCATGAAATACATAGGATTAGACATTCTGGTTTCCTCGGGCTTTTCAAGCTCACTCAGACTGACCAAGTCAGCTTGTCTTTTATCAGCTTGATCAATACTGTCTTCATCAAATGAGACATGAATTGATTCTTCTATACCCTTTCTCCTTGATTTATACACTCTGTAAGACTTGGATATTGAGGAATAACCAACAAAGATTCCAGGATCAGCTTTAGGTTCCAACTTATGGAGCTAATCTCTTTGATTCAGCACATAACATTTTGAACCATAGACATGGAAATAACCTATATTGGGCTTTCTAGATTTATACATCTCATATGCTTTTTTGCCATGTCTTTTGACTATGATTGATCTATTCTGGGTATAGCATGATGTACTTACATCTTCATCCCAAAAATAGAGTTTCAATCCTGCCTCACATAGCATTGTTCTAGCAGCCTCAATTAAGGTTCTGTTTCTCCTTTCAGCAACTCCATTTTGTTGAGGAGTTCTGACTGAGGAGAAATTTTGTAATATTCCTTTTTGTTCACAAAAGCCTTCTAGGGTTGAGTTTCTGAACTGAGTCCCATGGTCACTTCTGAGTTGCTTAACAGACTTACCTTTTTGCAACTCTTCCTGTTTAATAAAACTTATTATCTCCAGGGCAGCTTCACTTTTGGCTTTAAGGAATATTACCCAGGTGAATCTTGAGAACTCATCTACTATCACCAAAGTGTACTTCTTGCCACATAGGCTTGGAGTACTTATGGGTTTGAACAGATCCATATGCAACATATGCAGTGGGTCTGTTATTGAAAAATTTTGCTTTAACTTGAAGGACCCTTTATGATGTTTCCCTTGTTCACAAGCTTAGCACAATTTGTCCTTGACAAATGTGATCTTTGGCAATCCAGAGACTAACTCTTTGTTTAATAGCATATTTATATTGTTGAAATTTAAATGTGATAACCTTTTATGCCACAGCCAACTCAGCTTAGGAACATATTGGGAATATAAGCAGGTTTCAGTGTAAGGATCAGCAGAATTTAGATCAAGTAGATATACATCTCTTTCTCTTTTTGCTATTAACACTGGCTTACACTTAGCATTGTATATAGTCCCTGCTTTCTTCCTAAAAGTAACAACATTGTCTTCATCACACAATTGGCTGATACTTATCAGATTGTGTTTAAGACCCTTAACATATGCAACTTTCTGGAAAGTCACCTTGCCAGCATGCATCTTCCCATATCCTTTAGTTCTTCCAAGGGAGTTATCACCAAATGTTACTTTAGGACCTTCATCTTCCTGGAATTCACTTAAAAGTCCTTTTCACCCAGTCATGTGCCTTGAACATCCACTATCTAAGTACCATTTACTTGAACCCTGCACATGAGAAGAAAACTAAACAAATTAGTTTTGTTTGGGAACCCACTTTATAGTAGGTTCAGATGATGAGCACTTAGCAGCTTCATCTTATGGAACTGACTGGTCAGCTTAAGCAGGTGTTGAGTCATGTGTAGGCTGATAAGCTTGTTCCTTTTCAGGCCTTAAGGTTTCACTGTCACAGTCCTTGACAAAATGTCCTCTACCTCTACACTTGTAGCATTTCCTTCTACCAATGACTACAGGAGATAGATCATCCGATAATCCTTTAGAGGACTTACTCTCAGTTTTAGGATTATTGGTGGTGGATAATTTCTCAACTTTCTTTGCAAGCTGATTCACCTGGTGCTCATTGACTTTGGACTTACCTTTGTTAGATCTAGGTTTATTATCCTTTTGATTTGAAGCTTGACCAACAAACTTCTTTTCACTGACTTTGGACTTACCATTGTCATGTTTCCTGGACTTACCAGTTTCAACAGCTTTGGACTTACCACTGTTGAGTTCTTTGGACTTACCAATTTCAACAACTTTGGACTTACCATTGTTGTGATATGACCTCTGACTTACAGTTGTGCTTTCTTTCCAGCAGTGATGAGAGTTTGATTTTCCTTAATCTCATTCTTGAGCTTAGTGATTTCAGCTTTGAGGTCAGCTTGAGACTTAAGGCTGGTCTTAAAGTCGTTTAACAAATATCCAAAAGTAAGACCTTTTTCTTCGGTGTAAGAGTTGAAATTACTAACCTTGTACATGGAGGAAGGATCCCAGTCACTTAGTTTACTTTTCTCTTCAGCTTCCTTCATGTCACCATCAAAAGTTGATTCAGACAGACCATAATCAACTTCATCTAATTCAAACTCTTCATCTTCTTGAGCCATCAGACACTTGTCATCATCATCTGAGGTAGATGATTTTGTTTCCCAAGTTTCAGCATAAAGTCCTTTTGCATTGGGCTTCGCTTCAGGCTTTCCTTTCTTGAGCTGAATATATTTCTTCTTATACTTATCAGCTCTGTAAGTATTCTTGTCAGCTACTAAAGCTATTTCATCCTTATTCATTCTGCACTCAGCAGCAATGTGTCTCTTTCTCTGACAGTTGAAGCACACAGCTTTCTTGGGATCAAAAGAACTCTTTCCTTTGCCCCTGTCAGATCTTCCTCTTCCCCTTTGAATTCTCCTCAGTCTTCTGGCAAGCATGGCCATTTGTTCAGTGATAGTCTGAACATCATCAGTATCACTTGAGTCTGAGTCTGAGTCTGAGTCTGAGTAGTCAGCTTGAGAGTCTGACTTAGTCTTAGATTCATCAATGAAGGCTTTTGAACTCTTCTTATTTCTTTCTGCAACTAATGCAATTTCATGTTTATCAAGAGAATCCTTTATTTGTTGTTGAGAAGATTTCTTGTGTTCTGTGAACTGTTCATGATTAAGCAAGAACCCATATATGGACTGTAGGTTATACATGTGTAATGTACCTCCAGCCCTAAGTGCTACAGTCACTTCATTGAATTTCTCTGGTAACACATTCAGAAATTTCAGCACTAGATCAGCTTCATCCTTTTTAATGCCCACACTTAGTAGGTCATTAATCAAGCAGTGAAACCTTGTAAACAAATCAGGCAAGGTTTCATTCTTCTTAGCAAAGAAGTTTTCATAGGATCTGTTAAGATGGTTCTATTTTTGCTACTTGACCAGGTCTGTGCCCTCATACGTAATGCTCAAAGTATCCTAGATCTCTTTTGCAGTTTGACACCCAGTCACAGTGTGCAAGATCTCATTAGTCAGGGCATTAGCCAGAAGACTCTTTTCTTTGTCATCTAGGGAATATAATTTCCAATCCTCATTAGTCCAGGATGCCAAAGGCTTCTTAACTTCTTTCTATGTCTTGTCAGCGGACTTATCACCAACAGCAGCAGAAATCTTAGGAATAATTGGTCCACGAGTTATGACATCGTACATAAGAGTTTCAATAGACTTGAGGAAAAGCATGGCTCTGAATTTCCACATAGGATAATCAGATCCATTAAATACAGGACAACCCTTAGCAATCATCTGAGGAAAGTTTGATGAATTGTTGCTTGTCGACATTATATACTTTCTCAGAATCTTGAATTTTCAACTTATGAAATCGTTCAGCCTGCTCTGATACCAGTTGTTGGTCCCTTGGTGAGAAGATCAACAAGCAAGTAATGTGTAGAAGGGGGGGTGAATACACTTTCTGTGGAAAATTGAACAAATTAATAAAAAGTGTTAACACACATCAAACCACATGAAAATAGAATACTTTCATTAATAAGAAGATGATTATAGTAACAACCAAGTAAGCAACACTTGATATGTAAACACCTAATGTAAATCAAATCTCTCAATCTCTCAAACTTTGCTATCTATAATCAACTTATGATTATAGATACGAACTGACTCTCTAAACAAGATTTATTCACAGATAGAATACTTACCAACTTCACAACAGATGTGAAGATTCGAACACACGAAAAATTGGCAATCTGTGAATTTTCTTGATCACGTTGAATTTACAAATAGTGCATCAAGATTCGTAACACATACGATCATTAGGTTGAGGTGAGAATAGAGTCTGGGTCGGTACCTCAAAACTTATCAGGAGATAAGTATTTATAATCCTATTCCTACGGATCCTAACAAATTAGAATTAATCCTAATCTGCTAACAAACTAACGGATAACCCGGAATCTTGAATCTTGAATCTTCTTATCTTGAGTCTTCAATCTTCAATCTTGATTCTGGAATCTTCTTATCCATGCCGTAGATATATTGAGTAAAAAGAATTTAAATTATATTTAAATTCTCTTAAACTGACTTCTTTAGTCGGGCTGAGTGACTCAGCTTGAAACTCATCAAGCTGAGTTCTTCGAGAACAAACCCGAAATTAAACATGTACTAACACGTATAATGATTAACTCATCCTTAGAAGTCATTAGAGTTAGCTAGAACTTACTTAGAAACTCTGTTGAGCTGACTCAGTCTAGAAGCTGAGTCACTCTGCTCGAAACGCATCAAGATGAATACTCAACCTATATTTTAGGTGACACACACAACTTATGAAACATAGTGATAATCCTAGTAAGATATATTCTAAGCTGATCGAATATATGCTCAGCTTATACTCAGTCTGAAACAATATAAGCGCTCAGTTTGATCAAGCTTCATAATTCTGTTTAAGTTGCATCTAGAACATATCTTAAAAACTTAACTTTGCCTCATAAAATTTAAACTGATGAGATCATTTGACCAACAGTACTACTCAAAGATTTTCATAAGGCCTTCCATTATTTCTTGTTTCAGTGAACTTAAATTTTCTCTTCGAAAGTGGTTCATCCTATTTTTTGTTAGATTATGTGTAGAGATTGATAACATGTATCATCGTGTCCAATGCTATGAGACACTAAAGGATCACACTGCTACACACCCGATTAGAACCATTTGGATTTTTACCAAGTTATATGTGTGGAATAATTAATTAGTTAATTAATTATTGAAAAGGAAAAATAATAATAGTTATTTATTATTTTAAAGGAGAATTTAATATTTAGTTTAAATATTAATCGGACTAATTAATTAATAGTTATTAATTAATTAGAAAGGTCAAAGGGTACTTTCTGCAATTAAGTAATAGTTTAATTAAAGCTGGGCTTTAATTAAACGGGATTGGGCCTTAATAAGGTTTATAATATAAATAACCTTTTGAGGCTTAAGGAATCATAAGGATTATTACAAGTTGCAAAAAGATAACCCTAGCCTCCTTTCCTCCCTCTCTCTACGTCGAACTCGAAGCCACCCCAAGGGGGTTCTCGGCCTCGTCGAACACACACAGAGGCATGGTTTTTGCGTGATCATTTTTGGTGATATCTTGTGGCGGTCTAGCAGCCTGTTCGAGGTGGTGCGGTAGCGGTGTTCTACCTTTAGCTATCTGGATTAAAGTTTCAAGATTGTTGCTCAAAGGTATAACTTTTAATCTTTTTCTTGTTTAGTTTCCTGTACGAGTTAGATGAGATCACTGGAGGGGGTTTTGATTTTATTCCGCTGCGTATGATCATTATCTGATTTTATACCCTACAAAACCTTTAAGTGGTATCAGAGCCACTTCTAGCCTCGTAGGGAACTGGTTAGGTTTCTTTTATCATGATGAATAGGTTTCTTTTTTTATCAAAGTTTTAACCTTTTGGTTAATCCAAGTATTTTTGAAATCAAGTTTTGATTTTAAAAAGGATAAAGATAGGTTTTGATAAAAAAAGGTTTAAGATTTAATTTTAAATTGTTGTTGTTATTATTTTTGTTGGTTTGCGATTAGGAGATCGGTAGCTCACGATGGAACACCACCAGCGACGGTGGCGTCGGCAACTGGCTTCGGCTGGTTGTCGGCGTCGACTGCTCTCTTCGCTGCCACCAGCAACGTTGGCGGCAAGGTGGTGGTCGGCGGCCAGGTTTCGGCGAACGGCAGTGGGGGCATGGGGGCGGCCCAGTGGCGGCCTGCAGCTTGCGGCCCAGGTTCGATCGGCCCAAGTCGTGGTCGGTCCACCGTTTTTCCTTTGGCCCAGTTTTGTGGCCCAATATCTTTTTAGGTTAGTTTTGGGTAACACCAAACAGGATTAAACCTAAAACTTTCTAAAAGATTATATATTTAATCATGTAATTAAAATTTTTAATTTTAGTCATGATTATTTTTATAATAATCAAGTATTGATTGAAATTAATTGTTTTAGTATTCTTTAATCGCATATCAACAATTAATATACATAACAATTATTATTAAACCAGGTGATTTTAACAGTTGGTTAAAGTCAAGATAATTCATCAGGTAATGATAATTAGAAATCAGTTTTTCATGTATTAGTTTAGTACATGTTTGGGATGTCATAGCCGAGCCCTAGACCTTGTGGATTGCTTTTATTTACTACACTTGTGGTTGTGATTGGTTTTTCTATTATATGGTGTGGGGAGGCCTGCGTGCCACTTACAACCCCTATTCTATTATGAGTATGATGCTCACTATCGGTATATGGCTGATGAATTTGATGTTATGTCGATTCTCGTTCTCTCAGCTTCATCCGAGTTTACGGATGATCTCTGGGAGAAGTCATCTTTTGAGGTTGTTCAAGTATTAGAGGAAAGGTTCAAGAATAGTGAACGAGCATGTCGTTTCTTGCTAATGAAAGAAATTCTTTCGCATAAAATGAAAGAAAACCAACCTATTAGTGATCATCTCATCAATATGAGAAGACTTTTTGATTGCTATGTGATTCTTGTATCAGAATCAAAGCAACATGAGCTAGTTATGCTCTTGTTTGGTTCCTTATCTAACCATTATCAAAGTAAGGTAATGGGTATCATAGGAGGCTTTGATATGACTGTCACAAGTCTGCACGAGATCCTTATGTGCATTAGTGATGATGATCTAGATCCAAAGAAGCTAGAGTCGACATTAGTAGACCCTATGCTAGAGGATGACTGCTTGGAAGAGCTTGGAGAGATTTGTTGCCCAGACCGTGGCAGCAAGGATTCATGCGAGCACTCATTCGGCATAGATCAGCTGGACATTGGTTCACCCAATGACTCAGGTATCTTTATGATAGATTGTCTTATTACTTCTTATGAATCATGGCTATTGGATACCGGATGTGATCATCACATGTGCAATAACTTGCAGGGATTCAAGAGAAGTAGGAAGCTAAGACAAGGAGATATGGACCTGCGGGTAGGCGAAGGCTCCATGGTTGGTGCTGAAGCTGTAGGGACACATTGTCTTAGTTTGCCTTCGGGCATGGTCTTAGAACTAGAACCTTGTTATTATGTTCCTAGACTTATCAAGAATGTTATCTTGTTTGATTTGCTTATAGACTATGGTTTTAACTATGTTTTGGATAGTAAAGTTATTTCTTGTTTCAAAAATGATGTTTTCTATTTTAAAGTTATTCCTCAAAATGGTCTATACACGCTAAATCTAGATAACAATGACAAAGACATATATCATATAAGTAAGAGATCCAAGAGTAACTTGAATCAGACTTACCTCTGGGATTGTCATTCAGAACACATAAATGAGAAACACATAGAGAATCTCCTAGATGACGGAATTCTAGAACTATTTAACTTGGAGTCATATGATATTTGCGAACCTTGTTTGTCCGGTAAAATGACAAAGCAACATTTCAGCAGTGAGAATGAAAGGGCAAGTGAGCTACTGGGGATAAAACACACAGATGTGTGTGGACCCTTTACTCCAGAGGCTAGAGGAGGATACCGGTACTTCATTACCATTACTGATGACTTCAGTAGGTTCGGTTATGTCTATCTTATGAGACTTAAATCTGAAAGTTTTGACAAGTTCTTCAAACAATTTCAGAAAGAAGTACAAAATCAGCTGGACAAGAAGATAAAGTTGCTTCGGTCTGACCGAGGTGGCGAATATCTGAGTCAGGAATTCGACGATCATTTGAAGGAATGTGGAATTGTTTCACAACTCACACCTCCGTATACACCTCAGATGAATGGTGTATCAGAAAGGAGGAATCGTACATTGCTTGACATGGTACGATCAATGATGAGTCGAAGTTCATTACCATTATCGTTTTGGGGGCACGCACTCAAGACAGCGGCATTCATGCTGAACCAGGTTCCGACAAAATCGGTGGAAAAGACACCGTTTGAGATATGGACGAGGAAAAAGCCCAAAATGTCTTTTCTCAAGGTTTGGGGATGTGAGGTGTATGTTAAGCGAACATTCATGGATAAATTTAATCCCAAATCAGATAAGTGTATCTTCGTAGGTTATCCCAAGGAAACCATGGGATACTATTTCTATAATCCAGACGAGAACAAAGTTTTTGTTGCTCGTAAGGGGGTGTTCTTAGAAGAGAAGTTTCTAAACTCGGAAATTCCAAGAAAGGAAATAGAGGTTCAAGAGATTGAAGAGGAAGAGATAACACCACCACCGATAGTCGAACCTGTAATTCAACAAAGAATTGTTCAATCCCAACCCAAGCCTGTTGTTGCGGAAGAAGTGAAAACACAAGACCTTCGTAGATCTAGTAGGTCTTGTCATGAGCTAGATAGGTAACTAGGATTCCTAGTTGCTCAAGACGAAGGGGATCTTTCAGAACCCACCACCTACCAAGATGTTGTTTCAGGTTTAGAATCTAAAAAATGGCTAGAAGCCATGAAGACAGAGATGCAATCCATGTATGACAACCAAGTTTGGAAGTTAGTGGATTTGCCTCAACACAGCAAAGTTGTTGGGTGCAAATGGGTCTTCAAGAAGAAGACCGACATGGATGGAAAGGTGCATACCTTTAAAGCTAGGCTAGTGGCAAAAGGTTTCACGCAAACTCATGGTGTTAACTATGATTAAACTTTTTCCCCATTGGCAATGCTTAAGACCATTAGAATTCTTATCGCCATATCAGCATATTTTGACTACGAGATATGGCAGATGGATGTCAAAACCACCATCCTTAACAGGAAGTTGACAGAGGACGTATATATGTTACAACCGGATGGTTTTGCGGATCCAAAGAATCCTAATAAAAGTATGCAAACTGCTAAAATCTATTTATGGGTTAAAACAAGCATCTATGAGCTGGAACTTGCACTTTGATTAGCGCATCAAAGAGTTTGGTTTTACCAAAAGTAAGTTCGAGTCATGTGTTTACACTAAATTCAATGGGAGCGCGGTAACCTTCCTAGTCTTGTATGTAGATGACATACTGCTAATAGGAAACAGTGTACCAGTGTTACAAGGAGTAAAATCCTGGTTAGGTAAATGTTTCCAGATGAAAGACTTGGGAGAAGCTGCTTACATACTTGGTATTAAGATCTATAGGAATAGATCTAAGCGGCTTATCGGACATACTCAAAGTACATACATCGACAAAGTCGTGAAAAGATTTAAGATGGATGAATCCAAGAAAGGGTTTATTCCAATGCAATCTAGCAGGTTTTGAGCAAGGCTCAATGTTCTGTATCTAGTCAGGATCAGAACAAGATGAAGTTGATTCCATATGCCTCGGAAATTGGATCAATTATTTATGTCATGCTATGTACTAGGCCCGATGTTGCCTATTCCTTAAGTGTCACGAGTAGATACCAGCAAAATCCTGGTGAAGCCCAGTGGGTAGCTATCAAGAACATTCTCAAGTATCTGAGAAGGACAAAAGACATGTTCCTAGTTTATGGAGGTTCGATGGATGAGCTTAGTGTAACTGGTTACACTGATGCTAGTTTCCAAACCAATAGAGATGATTTTAGGTCGCAGTCAGGATTTGTCTTTACCCTAAATGAAGGAACTATATCTTGGAAAAGTCAGAAGCAAGATACAATACCAGATTCGACTATAGAGGCAGAGTATATTGCAGCAAGTGATGCGGCAAAGGAAGCTGTTTGGCTGAAGAATTTTATCTCGGATCTTAGAGTTGTTGCCAGTATCTCTAGACCGATTGATATATTATGTGATAACTCAGGGACTGTCGCGCAAGCTAAAGAGCCAAGAGATCATCAGCGGACTAGGCATGTACGTAGAAAATATCACCTAATCCGAGAGATTATTGGAAGAGGGGATATTAGACTGCAAAAGATACCGATGGACGACAACGTAGCTGACCCATTGACGAAGCCGCTAGCTAGAGCTAAGCATGAGAAACATGCGAATTCTATAGGAATGCAGTACTTAGAATATAGCAGCTAGTTCAAGTTTTTGATTATTACTTTAGATGTAACTTGAGATTTTTTATACTATGTAATTACATTTCATGGGATTGAAATAGGAGGTATTTACGTAGTTGTTTCTTGTTGTCTATTTTTAGCATGTTTTAACTTATCCATGACAAATCAAGTTATGAATTGTCTGAATGCCCGTAGCTATTTAATGTAGTGGGAGCTACATTAGGGAGATAACGCTATTATAAATATTTGATGATTTATTCGGCTTGAATAAAAGCACAAGGATGTGACCAAATATTTGTAGATATTTATCAATTAGGATATATATTGGGAGTGATCCGCATCGAGTTTACTTCATGGAGCACTATCATAAGTAAACTTGATAGGTTGTTCTTAGACCTGAGATATTTGGTTTGAGGCATAGTAGCTTCTGTACTTTAGCGTGTTATAACGTCACGCCGTAACAGGGTGATTATAAGGGGCATGTCTAGGTGCAGCGGAAGCTGTGTGCTCAAATTGCAAATAGTCAAGATTGGATTTGCACCTCCTTTTTAGGAGAGATGTTTCAGGGCCCCTCGACGATTGAGACTACTGAAAATGCGTGGCCGCGCTCGGGTAGAATGATAGGTTTCATTCGGTAAACCGTAACTGCAGAGTGTTGAGATAAGAGTCGAGAAAATCTGAGTATTTAGAATAAGATCCCTACTCAATGTCTAATACTCACATTACGGAATAACGTGATGCAAAAGGAAAATCCTGAGTAATCCAAGTTGTGGATTATATCTCTAGATGTAAGACATCTTATATCCTGGTTAACCTAAGTGTCTGGCTAGGGACCTCCTTAGGCCAACAATGTACAAGGAGTGTTACTTATCTTGCACAAGTGGGAGTCTGTTAAATTATGTGCAGAGATAGATAACATGTATCATCGTGTCCAATGATATGAGACACTAAAGGATCACACTGCTACACACCCGATTAGAACCATTTGGATTTTTACCAATTTATGTGTTTCCACACATACAACTAGCCTCCTTTCCACACATAGTTAATTAATTATTAAGAAGGAAAAATAATAATAGTTATTTATTATTTTAAAGTAGAAATTAATATTTAGTTTAAATATTAATCAGATCAATTAATTAATAGTTATTAATTAATTAGAAAGGTCAAAGGGTATTTTCTGTAATTAAGTAATAGTTTAATTAAAGCTGAGCTTTAATTAAACGGGCTTGGGCCTTAATAAGGTTTATAATATAGATAACCTTTTAAGGATTAAGGAATCATAAGGATTATTATAAGTTGCAAAAAGATAACCCTAGCCTCCTTTCCTCCCTCCCTCTGCGTCGAACTCGAAGCCACCCCAAGGGGGTTCTCGGCCTCGTCGAACACACACACACACACACGCATGGTTTTTGCGTGATCGTTTTTGATGATATCTTGTGGCGGTCTAGCAGCCTGTTCGAGGTGGTGCAGTAACAGTGTTCTACCTTTAGCGATCTGGATTAAAGTTTCAAGATTGTTGCTAAAAGGTATAACTTTTAATCTTTTTCTTGTTTAGTTTCCTGTACGAGTTAGATGAGATCACTGGAGGGGGTTTTGATTTTATTCCGCTGCGTATGATCATTATCTGATTTTATACCCTACAAAACCCTTCATTTTTCACCTCATTTCTAGATTCGTATACATAAAGTTGAAGAAACTTAGGTGCATCACCGGGAGGAGGACACAAACTTCCTATCCAATGTTAAATCTGACCGGATACTTTGAATACATAAGGCCATGGGCTGTGATTAATGGTTTCATCGACTGAAGCTCGGAAAGAAGTTAATTGAAAACATTGAATTATATGCTCTAATGTTTTCCATAAAATGCGAGTCAACAATAGTTATTTTATATACCGAGGAGGATCTAATGGTAGAGGTAAACCTACTTTTCCAGCATTGCAACATTTATTGTAATGAATCTTTCGATCTTTATAGTATTTCTTAGGGCGTTCGTCATACCAAAAGAATGCACTACCATACTGGTAGACATATTTGCAATCCCCTAAGTCTATGTATGAAGAAGTAGGCCCTAGCATAACAAAATTTGATTTATTAAATACACGTGTGTCTATATATATATATATATATATATATATATATATATATATATATATATATATATATATATATATATAAGTTTAAAGATTTGAGTTCTATTATGTGTTGAGTTAACCTGGATCCGACAATGAAGCATCTAAGTTAGACGATGAAGCACCTACATTAGCTTCTTCACGCAACCCACTTGAACTAAGTTGGGTTTGAAAAGTAGAGTGACGAATTTGTTTGTAGCTCTCATTATGTGTTAAATATTGCAAAGTAGATTTTTTTTTATTCCCATGATTCAGCATATTAATGAAACCCAGTCGTATGTAACCAACTAAAACATTTAACGATCATTACATTTGCATTAATGCATTCATTTAGCAATATTTCCATTCAAGGATAGATATGTTAGTTCTTCTAACAATTTTAAAGGCATTACGTTAAAGAAACAATTATACTTTATGTACTTGTATAGCAAGCAACAACTTCACTTATGCCTTTAAACTGCTTCCAAACCTAAATTGATGAAAACATATTGAAAACAAAAGGTATACATTACCAACAAATCTGCAGATAAAATACATGACAATAACATAGAAATAGCGGATATGACATAGAAACAAATTCACTTTTGATCTAACACGAAGGGATTCACAAAATACAAAACCAAAAAGTATGTACCAAATTTTAATTTCATATCTTAGGAAAAGATGATTAATTTAGCCACAAAGTATGTTTTCTTTTATGGAAAAGATGACCAAGAGGTTCTTCAACATAAGAAACAAAACGGTGAACCCAAGTGTTAATCATTCTGGTGAAACAGAGTGTTATTCCAATATATATATCTAAACTTAAATGACTGATCTTTTGAGTCTTTCTTTTGATAGCAGCAAAGGTTTTGATTTCATTTAAGTGACTCATCAAAGTGCAATCACATAAACTGTTTCATAATGACATAGCCAAATAACAAATTAACTTGATAAAGTAGACAGATTTAATGTTAAAAACTAACATCTAGAATCATTTTTTTTATCAAATTCCTTTTTCGCAACTTTATATATAAGTATTTTGAGTTTGGGTAATTACAAATCAAACTTAGATGTTAGTTTTTGTTAGATCAAACACTCAAAACTAACCATGCTCCAATTATCCAATTTGTAATAGTAATTTTAAATATTTGCCTATTCTAAAGTTTTAAACAAAAATTTACTAATCTTTGAATATCACACAAAGTGATCTAAACCACGAATTTCAGTTTTCTGAGTTTTCAAACCTACTGGATCTGGCTTCTATCAGTTTAACTGATTAAGTTTCCCCTCTACTGTTGCTAATTAGTATATGAGAGACTGTAAGATACATAGGAATGATAATGAATCACTGGGAAGATCAAGCTATAGTGAATATCTTTCATCAAACTAAGAACTAAGAACGATGAAAAATACATGCAATGAGAGGTTATCTGTTTATTATGCTTATTGAACATAAGAAAAAACGAGTTTACATCGTAGTTGCTTAAGGTTCCACTTAAGTTTTAAAATAGTTAAATTAAGATTTGCAGCAACAAATATACTTCCCTTTTCAGTCGTTAATGAATGGTTGATAGAATGAAAGTCTGAAAGGCATGGTGATGTGAGGGATTAGATAAGTGTTTTCATCTAGGAAATATGGTATATGACTAAAATGAGCATTAGACACGTGATTACCTCGTTTGTTCACAACTTTTGAAATCATATATTTTGTTGTATTTGCTGCTGCTTCTTTCTCTTGAAACAATCTGTAAGATGAAGGAAACCAAATAAACATTAGATTTTGCTTTCGAGATTAAGTTATTAAATAAATTTAAGAGGTCGTATGTATAAACTGATCAATAATGGGTGACTTGCAACCATTACAACCTCCCAACCTATTTTCTATTGTAGTTAAACTTTTTTCATGCGACCTTCTTATACAAAGATAAAATCATCATATTGAACCTATTCATAATACTGAAAATAGCACAAAACAAATGGAATCAAAATTTAGCATCGAGATTCTTCTACTCCTTCAGAGTAATGTTTTTTTTTCTCATCATTGAAAGCATGAAAACCAACCATTAAACAGTTGTGTCTAACACTTAACATTCAACAAAACCAATAAACCGTAAATTACAGCTTCAAATACGATGCTTTTAAGTATAAATCATGCCAACCTTAGACGAAAAGCACTTCAATTCTACTTACTAACTAATATACCTCAATAATATTTACATAAATAAACCAAAATCGAAGGTTGGTTTCAAATGCTATACGTACACTTACTTTCTTGTTCAATGCAACACACATACACAAAATAAAATTCATATTACCCAATAGTTTTTTTTTTAACGGCAAACACACACACAATTCTAACCTACTCCTAAATCTACACCACTGTCCACGCCGGGACTTGAACCCACAACCTCTTGGGAGGGGGCACCACCTTAAACACCTGATACCGTTGGGCTACAAGCCCTTTGGTTCATATTACCCAATAGCAATGAATCAAAATTTACACATTCCTTTCAACTTAGCAACCTTGATACTTTTACAAGTCAATAAAACTTTTGAAAATCAGTATGGAAAAAACAGAAAATGAAGATGCTGAAAATAACACCAAACAAATGAAATCAAAATTCATCATCAAGACCTATTCCACTAGAGTTTCTTTTTTTTATTTGTTGTTACCATCAGAAGCAAAAAGCCCCACCACTAACTAGCTGTAAATAAAAACCAACATTCAACAAAACAAAGAAGCACAATATACGCTAAAAAAACTTGCATGCAAAAAATTAAAACAAACAAGAATACACATCTGATCTCTTGTTCAATGCAAACCATACAAATCTTTAAAAAATTAGCATGCAAACACTCAAAACGACTAAGATATATGCATCTGATTTCTTGTTCAATGCAAACCACACAAACGTTAAAAAAATTGCATGCAAAAACTAATAAAAAAGAAGATGTATACACCTGGTATCTTGCTTAATGCAAGCCAAGTGACTTGCCAAACATAGATAAAATAACCACATTATAAGTTTATTTTCAATTAAATAAGCTCATTTTCATATGCCCATTAAGTCATTAACAACTTTTTTTCTATTAGGTAATTGTTTTTATATATTTACATCTTTATCTTTATCTTTACTCTTTTTCCAATAGACTGCGTCAATCACTTCAAAAAAATTGATTATCTTCATAAAGAATAAGATTACCCAAAATGCCCCCTAAAAACAGCTTCTCTCGGACATCCATCATCGGCTGTACACAATCGATCGGAGATTCGGAGTTTTCTAGCCGGCGGCTGACACATGTTCACTCCGACCCCATCTGTCTAATCCACCATCTCATCGACGGTTTAACACAATCGTCAGCGGCGGCTTAACACATTCTGGACTTGCTATTGGAACTCCATCGGCCTTGAACTTCGAATAGACCAAATAAGGTTTGTTGTTCATAATCTTCTGTTACTATTTTGTTGTTCTTCACCTTCAATTGCTCTGATTTTCTGCATTCTGATTCATCGGCTGTACACAATCTACCAAATTGGTCTGGGTTTATGTCTTTGTATGCTTGTATTTGCCCTCATATTTGTTGGCTGTACACAATCGACCAAATCTGTTTGGGTTTATGTCTTTTTATGCTTGTATTTGCCATAATATTCGTGGGTTGTACACATTCGACCAAATCATAAGATGTTATAACTGATTTGATGGAGGGGTATGCCTAACCATTTAAGCTCCGTAAAAGAAATGTAGTGCTACTTGCCCACTGCCATTCAGGATCAACCTATTATGTCATGCGTTGTAATCTTTAGTAATAGATTTATTAGAGATTTAATGGAGCTTAAAGATCTAAAATAAGAAGGTTTTAAATGCTTTTTCATACCATGGTTGACTTCAAATTTATCACTTGCTGTTGGATTAGCCATCATGTTGATCTTGTGGGCTACAAAAGTTGCTGAAGCACCTAATACTGATAATGATTTGTGGAAATCTTTGTTCCCTGTAAGCAAGTTATGGCTTTTTAAGGTTTATGATACGGGTTTTGTGTAATTGTTCATATATTGATTTGGGTATTGTTTATTTATGTTACTTTTAGGGTTTATGATCTGGGTTTTGCCGTTTTGGTAAAAAGTCCATAATTTGATTAGAGTGCTGTTTATTTATGTTTCTTTTTAGGGTTTATGATCCAGGTTTTGTTCAAATTCTTATTTCCCACCTGAAGTTTATTTGATTTGTCTCCATGTGATATAGGATATAAGGTCCAGTTTGTTTTACCGTAATGTGAAGGAATGTAATGGAATTGAAATCAAATTCCGTTGTATATTGTGTTTGGTAACATTATTTGGAAAGGAATTAAATTCTTTGAAGTATAATATTCCTTTAGGTAAAGGAATGTCATTCCATAACTAACATGGATAGAATTAAATTCATTTCCATTCTTTTGCATTACGGTGAAACAAACCGGACCTAAGTGTGTTTACTTTACTTCAAGTAAAAGCAATTACCCATATTGCATAGAATTCTTAAGTTTTGAATTTCATATATGATAAGTTGCTCTTCATAGGTGTGAAATTGTAAAATCAGAAATGTTCGTCAACCCAAAGAAATTAAAAAACTAGCAATAACTATGTTTTCTTACTGATTTGCTTACACTACAGGTGTAGGTATCCAAAGGAGGAGTAGTTTACATGCACCAAAAGAAAAGGAGAAAAATCAAAATCAGGTAAAGTAAAAGCTTATGGAGCTCAATTTTAAAGTATGTGGTACATATATGTTGTATTGTATATGATATACATTACTCCAGCTAAACAGATTATTGTTTGCTATTATTGTTTCTTTTCTATTTTGCATTCTATGTCCTACCAAAAGTATAGTTCACTTCCAATAGATGCTAGTGAAACCACATGTAAAAAGCAGAGGTAAAAGTTTTGTTTCATTATGTGTATGTGTGCGTATAATGGTATATTTCGATTAGTCACTTTCATAGAATAAAGAATATTAGCAAATTAGTTCAAGTTCTTTTGATTCTTATATTCATTTTGCAAAAGTTTATTCTAGTACTCTTTTTGATCTTTTTTATAGTTCCTGTTTAATTTTGAATGCTTAAATGTTTTATGATTTCATTTTTTGTTGTATCTAACTAAATTATACTTGTAAATGCAGTCTAGCGATAAGTTGAGATTAATGTTGGAATTGTGTTCATTTGCTGTTGGAGTTATGATATCAACAATTGATCTTGCTCAACATACACTTGAAGAAGTAAGATCACATCTGTTTTTGCCTATTGTTACATTAAATTCATTTCAAACTACAAATATTTCTGATATTTGATGTTTTTTGTTTGTTTTGAAAATGATAGTAGTACAAGAAGTGTCATTTGTGTTAATTAGGAGACAATTATTTGAATTCTCCCCTTAATTTCATGAGATTGACATGTTGGGAACAACATACATGACATATATATTTTGATGACCAGTTTCTGTTTCTTATTTTCTAATGTTTGACAATTATGATTACATGGCATATATATGTATACATACATTATTTATACATGTATACAATCATTTCCTCAATATTTATACATGCAATTTGTTCAATTTATAGTTCGTTCAAATGGGTGCTCAACCACAATGGTTAAATGAGCAATTAAAATGCTTGTTAAATACATGTTTTGAGGAAATCAACAAGTTGGGTAGACGAGGAGGTAATATGCACAGAGAGTTTTGGACTAAATTATGCAACCATTTCAAATAAAGATTCGGCATGAGCTTGACTAAAAAACATATGAAAAATGTTTATGATAATTTAAGAGCCAAGTATCTAGGATATGTATATTTGAGAAACAAAAGTGGGAACATATACAAATTCTCAAAACAAATTTTCTCACTTTAATGCCCGAAGAATGGGAAGAATTCAAAAAAGTGCGTTTGTTGTTTGAATCGGATATTATCAATACGCAACCAATGTAAATATATGTTGATTATCAGTTCATATTGGAATTGTTACAAGGAAATGACAGACAATGTATCGAGCCTTCACGTATGTCCTTAGATTCTTTCGTCCGTCTCTATGCACATTATAAAGAGAAAGTAGTGGGAACATCTAACTTATGAGATTCAAATTCTTTGCTTTTGTATGTTCTTTGAATCAGAGAGGTTTTAGTTTCGCTGCAAAATTTTGATTGATACTTGACTTGTTTTTGTTCTCTTTTTGTTATTTCAAAATCTTTGCTTTTTAATTCATGCATGTAACATCTCTCCCTATTCCTTAACTTTACAAGTTAGTGACAGGCATATGTTTAAATCGTAAAATGATTTCTGTGTCAAGTTTTCATTATGTCTGACTTCCAATATCAGGTTTTGTGAAAGTTCTAGCTTTTGGTGTAAATTGATTGCGTGCCTATTGTAAAGTATTATTGATTGTGTGTGCTGATTTGGTGTCAAACTGTGTGAAACTTTAGTTATAAGTTTTATAGCTAGGCTTATTTTTTACTGTAGCTATCATTACATTTGTAGTTTTTACTTTGATCAATTTTTCTCTTCATATCTATTAGCATGCTGACTTTTCAAGGATGCTGAACTTTGCAGAAATATAATAGGACTTTCAAGATTTAACATCGAGTTTTGATGATTTCTCAGTGTGTGTTCCATGATAACTACCGAGTTTGTTGGTAAATTCTTATCAGGTATTCCAAATGGCACTATTTACCCGATATGCCAACCCAAACAACTACCTTCATCACTTTTGCCTGCAACCTTTTCGTACATTTGTTGATGCCAGAATCAAATGGGTCCGAGATGCATACCTTGACTTTGCAGTTGAAAAGGAGAAAAACCTAAAACAAATTCACTCTCTCAAAAACCTAATCGTCTCTCAACCCTCTAAAATCATACCCTTATCGACTGTATCTGTTTATAAAACCCCTTTTAACCTCCCCACCACTGCTACCAATTTCTTCCAAAAATACCCTTCCATTTTTGAAATTTTCCAATCCTCAAAACCACTTTCCCTCCCTCATGTCAGACTCACCCCACAAGCTCTAACTATTCACAATGAAGAATCCAAGATTCTTAACTCTCCCCTTTACCGAAAAGATGTGGCCGAGAGATTAGTGAAACTGTTGATGCTCACACGAGCCAATAAGCTTCCATTAGATATTATTGATTTGTTACGACTAGATCTTGGTTTGCCACATGATTATATCCTCACACTACTTCCTGAATTCCCAGAATACTTTCAGATTTGCAATATGCATAACAGTTTAAAGGGCTCTGATGTGTTCGGTCTAGAGTTGGTCTCATGGAGAGATAATCTTGCATCCTCAGTGATGCTGAAAAAAGCATTAGTTGAAAAGAACGGCATTAAAAGGGGAAATCCCATTAAGTTCTCGATAAACCTACCAAAGGGGTTTGATTTGGAAAAGAAAGTAAGGATTTGGGTTCATGAATGGCAGAATTTGCCTTATATATCACCATATGAAGATGCATTCTTTCTGTCACCCAACAGTGATCAAGCAGAGAAGTGGACAGTAGCTGTACTACATGAGTTGCTGCATCTTTTTGTATCAAAGAAGACCGAGAAGGAGAATTTATTGGCTTTAGGGGACTATTTGGGATTCGGGGCGAGGTTTAAAAAGGCTTTGGTTCACCATCCAGGAATCTTTTATGTTTCAAACAAGATTAGGACACAAACTGTGGTTTTACGGGAAGCTTATAAGAAGGATCTCTTGGCTGAGAGGCATTTGTTAATTGGAATGCGATATAGGTACCTTCATCTTATGAACCAAACGGTGAAGGTAAAGAGACCCTATGGACTTCGAGTTATTGGTGGTAAAAAACGTATAGTAAAGGAGGTTAACAATTAGAGGTGGCAAGATAGGCAGGTTGGGTAACAGACTCATGGGCGGACCTAGGGTGGAGGGCCTGCTGGCAGCGTGGACACCTGCTGCCGCTTAGTTTTGGGTTCTGGCTACTCCACTTATAGCCAATTGATATTAAGTTGGAATCCTGCAAATTTACATAGTATTAGAGCAAGGTTCACTTGTTTGGTCAAAGGTCACATAGACTCCATGTAACTCTTAAGTATCCACGTGTTAAGCATGAAAAAAAGAACGCTACACATGAGGTAGTGTATTGAGTGATATCTCACATCGGATGAAAAGTGACTTTATAATGTCTTTAATAAGACCCTATGTTATTCTACTTTGTAACGTGCTTCATTATTTATTTTATCTAGTATATGTATTTGTAATTATTTTCTAAATCTATTTGTAATTATAATTATATTTAATAGTAATGTTTATTATTTTAGTTTTTAGTATCTTTATCTATGCAATAATATTTGGTATATGTTGGTTCCGAATGGATACTACAACAACAAATGTTTGTAGAAGGGGAGTTGAATACAAACTTTAGCTATTTAAAATTTAAGAGATACACGGTTTACTTTTATATAATTCTTATTGATATAAATCAAGAATTACATGAACTAGATGCGGAAAATCTAAGTTTAGTAAAAGATGGCAGCTAAATTCGTCTAACACATAGACTAAGCTAATCTTAAACAACTAATGTCTAAGATGTTCAACACATGAACAAGTTTGTTATACTGAAAGTAAAATGCTAACTCTTCTAAATTCTCAACAGATGAGATTTTAGTGTTTAACTCTATCTATTCGCATACTTGGCATGTTTTAATGCATTATTATATATAAGCAAAATGGTGTCCGGGTTGATGGAGTGGAGAAGAAGAAAAAGGTACTTGGTTTAATAATATTATAATAGATAAAGTTAGTGGGTGAAAAGTAAGTTCACTTTTATACAGAAAGTGTGTAAAGTGAATGTACTATCCGGTAAAGTCAAATACCACTATCTATTATTATATTATTAAAGTACTACCTTTATGTCTTGGAAGAGTAAACTTCTCTTTCCATGCTTGTACTTTTATCAACACCATGCTTCTTGAAGACTTTACTTAACCAAGTATAGAGTTGTCAGCCATACTTAGTTGTTGAAGCATATCTTCGAGATCTTCTCTTTTAAAGTATCTTTCTCCTTTTCTAGAGGATAAAGATCTATCATTTCTGTATCTTTGCAGATTCAAAAAGTGGTAAGTACTTTTACAAAGAAAGATCTAAGGCATAATAGAACAACACATGTTCTGTCTTTGACTTAAGAAATTATTAAATCGAAAAACTATTAACTGAGATACTGTGTAAAGACTCAGCTAACAGACACTGAACTGCAAACATAATTTTGCTTAGCTAAGGATAAATGTGAAAAACTCAGCTGCTCAGATTTGCTCAGCTGATCATACTGCTCAGCTAATAATACAAATCAGAGTACATCTAATAAACTGATCAATCTAGACAATCAGCTAATCCCAACGGCTCAGCTAATCGTTTGCGTGTAATCAGCTTATCAAGAAAAGATTGAATAAGTAATGAATACCTTATCTGATAGATGGGAGGCATTAGCTGACCAATGTGATAGTGTCAGCTGATCCGCGACTGCTCAGCTAATCCACGACTGCTCAGCTGATCTTGAAGAGCCTCTCAGCTGATGGTTTTGGCTCGGCTGATGCTTCTTAACTTATCTTTTCTTCTTAGCTGATCTTCCTGAAGCTGGTCCTTTAGCTGATACTCAGTGTTCAGCTGACACTTTTGTTCTTCAGCTGACATTTCTTACTTACAAAAATTCTTTAAGTCTAACATGAAAAACAACACATGTTTTTCATTGATCCAAGTTCAAAAATGAATATGTGGTTTTGTTAACATCAAATCCTATTTTTAATAATAGACATGTTTGATTTCGGTTTGATATCACTATATCCCCAACAGTATATAATGGTAAACTAAATTCACACATACACACACATGATTATGGTTACATCTAATAGGCTGGTTTAGGTTGCCGAGACTCATCAAGCTCACTACATAAGTCTTGGTCTCAAGCTCGTTTGTTAACCGAATTCCAAGTTAGGCTTAAGCTTGGAAGGAGCTCGTTTAGGTTTGGCACGAGACAAGTTTATATTGAGTGGAGCTCCCAAATAGCTGGGTTCACTTATGCCCCTAATTTTAGTCCGCTGGTGTTCTTTATTCTTTTCCAGTTTTGTAAAAATCACCTCCCATTTTCCCTAGTTGTAATTCACATTGGTTCACACTTCACTTGTATTTTAAAAATAAATAAATATACCTACGATATTGCTGAGTTTCTGAATGTTTGATAAATATTCTTCAGCATCTAGTATTAAGAATTCAGGATTTCGGGTTTAGAGTGAAACAAAATCAAATTCAAATTCGGTTTCGTTTTGCGCACCAAATGGCGAGTTTTTTAAGGCGTGGCGCACAAAAAATATTTTTTTAAATTTTTTTTGACTTTTTTTATATACATTTTGCGATCGCGTGTATTGAACTCCTATAAATTTTTATTTTATAATTTATATATGCTACTTTGCCCCTAATTTGTGCAACTTTGTGTGATTTGTATATTAATAATGTTAAATTTGATATAAATATGTATAAAATATATACAAAATTGCCGCCTTAAGAGCCGCCTCAAAAAACGCCATGGCTCGCCATATCTCCTAAAGCTTAAGGTTTGACCTCACCGCCACGCCACGCCTTACGTTATTTAGAAATTAGAACCATGGTTCATACTGAAGCCGGTTTGGTTCACTCTAAACCCGTTTCAATAGTTTTAGGTTCTGTCCCTAGTAATAAGTCAAAACAGGTTTGGGTTGAACCACTAACACCTTTTCCTCTATTTTTAGGAAATTATGAACATTTAATTTTAAAGTACAACAAAAAACAATAACATGACAACAATAGTTTAAACTTTAAGTCATATATTTAAAATGTTATATGAATTAAAAAAAAAATTTGGTTTCTTTCAATCCGAACGGACCTAATTAATAAGTTAATGTGCCCAATTTGCCATCTTTTTAGCACTCAGTTCTCAACATAACGTGCAAGGGAAACTTATCTGGAATCATGTATGATTCATATGTAAATTGTTATCAAGAACGGCTCTAATCACAGGTTAGTGTGAAAAGCTGGACGATGCATGCATACCTGATGGAGCCATGTTTTGTGAAGACGATATCTATGGTAAGTATCTCAGTATAGAACACAAATGTAATTATGTGCCATGTTGGATATTGCAAATGTAAATGTGGGCATGAATGTTTAATGGAGACTTCAATATAGCTTCTGTTTACGCATAATATTCAAGCCTTTTCTTCAATAAACATGTAATTTCATTTGCTTGCAGCAGATAACAGGGTGAATTACTGAATACAGAAAGGAACAAAATATTGGACAGGAAGTTGCAAGAGTTCCATGACAGTTTGGATAATTTCGTTTATATCCTTATAAACTTGTTTAATTACGTATATATCCTTGTAAATATTGGAATTACATATATATCCTTACAAAACCTAAAAACTCACAAATATATCCAAACGTTTAATTTAATATTAATTTTTCAATTTAAAATCAAACAAACAAAAATAAGTATTATCCTAATTTAATTTCTTACTAAAATTACAAAAATACCCATTAAAATTCCCTCTAGTGATAACTATGCAGGTCACCTGCTCACTCATTATCCACTGCCATTTCATCTCTTACATACGATTATCAAGTATAATTCAGTCGAATATATTGTTTCTATCTCCTTCCTCAGTCGAACTTTTAGAGAACGAGTACAAACATATTTTTTGTTTTTCATTATATACTATGAACCAGACCCAAATACCCATCTGAAAGAATTTGCGATGCATAAAAATATGAACAAATATGCAGGTCAAATAACTTCAACCATCAAAGAAAACCAATACTGTGATGAAAGCATAAAATCCAAATTTGATAAAGATTTTATCAAGAAATTTTCCCAAATTAAAAAATGCTACATGTATTAACTGTCGTACAGAGGGTGCTAATTTACCAAGAAATTCTCGATCGATTTTCATATAATTCAAGCATAAACTGTCGATTAATGAAGTTAGGGTTCAATCGAACCACAAACTTTTTTCAAGCATCCTCTGTCGAATTAATACATCTCGCACCTGTCGAATTTAGATCCCCTGTTCAAGCATCCTCGACCGGCATCATAGTGATTGTAGGGTTCAATCGAACCTCCTTTGTTCACCCATCGACATCGCATCTGAACTCGACTGTATCTCCTTCAAATCAAGCTTCAATCGATCGGTGTAAGTTCCGGATTTGGGGCCTTGTTCTGGGTTTCGATGGGTAGCTTCAATCGATCGACGTAAGTTCAGATCCGACACCTTGTTCTGGATTTTGATGGGTGCTTTGATTTGGGTTTACAGTTCTATCGATGGATACTGTTGATGTTTAAAGTTCAATTGATGTACATAGCAGAAGGGTATTCTTGTAATCTTCTAGTCAATTACATTTTTAATATCAAGAAATCATATTAGGATAAAATTTAATTTTGTTTTTTAGATTTTAAATTATAAAAACTAATATTAAATTAAGTGTTTGGGTATATTTGTGAGTTTATGGGTTTTATAAGGATATATATGTAATTTCAGTTTTTACAAGGATATATACGTAATTAGGGAAGTTTCCAAGGATATAAACGAAATTATCCCTGACTCTTAAGTGTAAGTGATGCAAAACTTGGTACGGTCTTTATTTGTTATTCTTTGCTATTATATATTGGATACTTTTCTATCATCATATACAATGCATATAAAGTTTTGGCATATATATAGTTTTAGTCTTCTAAAAGTATTGAGATCTTCTTAGGTTGCTACATAAGAAAAAGTCTTGTTCTTTGTTCACCAATGACTGCATTGTGTGAATTGTCCCAACTGTGGCTAATGGTGGTCTCCGAAAATGGTTTTGATGATACTTATCATTGCTAATTTTTAAAGCACTCGTTTTAACCATCATAGTGCATAAGCTGTTTTTTTGATAAAACTAAAAACTTTTGCTTTTCGATTAATCAACACTTTTGTTTGGTTTCGGTTTTATAGTGGTCTGGTTTTTGGTTCTTCCATCATCTGATAACGTTCGTGTTTTCTTTGTTTTAGTATGCTTTAAACTATAGAATTTTAGTCTGATACCATGACCTGGCAAACACTAAAATCAGGACAATAATTAAAAGAATTAATCATTTGGTGATTAGTGGATCAATCATCTCTTCTTACAGAGAACTATTTGTGTTTGCTAGAGGGAAGATATTGCTTCATGATGAATCAAGCACTTACACTTGTTTAAAGGGGAAAACAGTGTTCAATGGAATATTGGTATGTGCTAGTAAAGTGAGCTTTAGCGTCTAAGGTGTAGCTTGTTTTAACAAAGCATGTAACTCCTTTTATCATTTCCCTTCTTTCTGCAAGCACGAATAGCTCCTATATTGTTTACCAACAACTTATGTGCATTTGCACCGGTGAGCTGTATATTAGGGATCTTTATACGGTGAAACATGATATTAATAATAGATTAAACTACAAAAATGGTCCCAGCGGTTTACCAAATTTCCCATCAATGGTCTGCAGTTCAAAAATTACATTAATGGTCCTTGTGTTAAACAATTTATATTGGTTTTACGTGAAGTCGTGAAGTCTGTGTGGCCTTTGACCAAATCTGGGTGAACCTTGCTCCAATACCATGTAATTTTGTGGGGTTCCAACTCAACCAATTGATTATGAGTGGAGTAAGCACATTACAAAGTCACACTTGTCTAATGTGGGGCGGTACTCAACATAACCTTAGAACAAGAATAAGACTGACTCATAAACTCTAAATGCCAACCTAAATTGTTTTGGCAATTTCACACAGCAGCCTCCTATTAGCCTATAATATTATATATTATTCATCTTGAAAGATTTGTTCTTGTTCATATTTATATTTCTGGGCTCGTTTCGAAGAACTTGTTCATATTTCTTGACCAACCCGATCGAAACAGAAATGTATGAACCATCAAGATCAGTTGATCCTTAAATATCAAAAATTGAAATGTGATCAATTGTGTGAACAATCACCCGGAATTTCAAATATCCATTCCAAAATTGTAGATCTGAATGTGAATGCCACACACAGATATGTGAAACTTAATCGAACATATCGATGAACCAAAACCTGAAATTTTGAAATAAAACCTAATCATACCGAAGAACCAAAACTAAAATCTAACATACATATTGAAGAAGAAGCAAAAAAAAAAAAATGAACATGAAATTGAAACATACTGAACTAGAAGCAAAAACCAAAAATCGAATAATCAAACAGAAAAATATTAATATCATTGTTATTATTTTTAGGAGAATGATAATCACATTTCTAAAGGTTGTTGGTAAAGACTAAAAAGAATTTGATTATAACTTTTAAAGACAACATGATTTTTTGTGTTAACATTGTTCTTTTAAAAATGACAACATGTTTATTCTAAAAATGAAAATATGAGTATTGTGTATATTTATTTCTCAAAAAAGAAGTATGTTGCTATAAAAACTTAAAGTTATGCTATTTATACTTTTATCTATAATCCTTAGTGTTGTATTTATCATTCTCCTAATTAGAATAATATTTATTTACATTCAGTTATTTTTAAACAAGATGACTTGTTATAATCTCCAATCTTCGGTTATAATATACTACGTGGTAACTTTCGAAAGTTGAGTATAGTAAATTGTAAATTTTAAAGTTAGAGTATGACTAGTTGAATAGTTAGACAAATTAAACCTTTTGAAAACCAAACTCATTGCTAAACAAATTATTCTAGAAGAAAAAATCCGAAAAAAAAAACTTGGAATGAGTGTTAATGTAAAAAGTTACACCAATACCCTTAATATTTTTTGTTAATTGTTTTTACCTACATTTATTTCTCTTTTATTATTTCTTTATGATTTTCAATTATGCCATAGTACTCTCACAAACACTTTTATACCAATAAATGCTAGCAACTTTCAGCTTTGATTGTTAGCTTCAATCTGCCAAACAAATTCAAAAAAATGTATGACTAACTACCATCATATGAGACACCACTTAGTTATTTTTCACATGTTATTTTTCTCAAGGTTCCACTTAAATGCTTACAATTTTCAACATCGAGAGGTTTTATATCATAGTATTTTATATTTATACTAATTCTCTTGCTCACATAATTAGGACAAGTGTCATAATTAAGAACGTTGATGAAGAAAGAGAATTAATGGATTCCAAATATTATCTACTGAGTAATAGAATAAAGTAGGAAGATTTAGTCGGAGGAAATATAGTCGTTTCAAATTTCCTCAACAGCCTTCTGTCTTCCAAATTGTCCTATGAAGTTTAAATGAAGTAAGAGTTTGCTGTGTAAATTTAGATGATAAACCTACCTATTCAACAGTTGGTACACATTTGTTTAATATCATTCAAGTGGTGCATTAAAACTTAAAAACTCAGTCATTTAACTGTCTTAGATTTGAACTCCTCTTAACTCTCTTGATCCTTCAAACAAAGGAATCCACTTAGACCACCCGTAATTGATCAAATTTTGCTCGTTATTCTTAAGCTTTCATGCACAAACATGCCCGTCATCGACTAGGCAGTGCTCAAAGTTTGGCTCATCACCATAATGACGAGCTCGGCAACTGTTTATCTTTTTTTTTTTAAATTTTTTCTCAATCACTGAAATTAATTTAATTCAATATTATCTGGTCCAATAATGGGTAGTGATGATGATGTGAAGGTTAGTCATGAGTCATGACTAGAGTTGTTTAGTCATGAGATAGTCATAGGTTGGAAAAAGCTGATGTGTCAGTTATGCATGTCATGACTACATGATCTTAGGAAAACTCTATTTTTTGGTAACATATTATGCTTCGGGTTTTAATTATGATACCCTTACCCCTTTTTACAACTTAAAACATGCTCTATGCTACTACTCGATCACGATAACATGGCTCGATAACCTTCAATTGCCATTAGACTTGGTCGAATGTTTGTTGCTTGCTAATATTTTATTGAATTATTCTTGAGTTATTTTTGAAGGTGTAGATGTATTCTTGTAACCTTTGATTATGAACATTCTTAATCTTCATCAATGTTTTTGGACATCTATCAATGCTCACCTTCACCACCAAATTAAATCATAAAGACATGTTAGGTATTCAAAGCTAGCTTAAATAAGAGAGACAAACTAATAACAACTACTAGACATATAGCTCACAAATTAATACAAACTCTCTCTCTCTCTCTCTCTCTCTCTCTCTCTCTCTCTCTCTCTCTCTCTCTCTCTCTCTCTCTCTCTCTCTCTCTCTCTCTCTCTCTCTCTCTCTCTCTCTCTCTCTCATAGAAGGCTAGTTGAAGCTACACCAGAGGCGAACCTAAGTTGTAATGGATGGAGTGGCTTGAACCCACTAATTTTTTTTTTTATAATAATATATAGAAAAAAAAAATGTAGATCAACCTGAAATTTCAAAATACACCCCTCTTATTTTTAGGCTTACAAATTTAGAAACAATTATTAACATAAACCCAATAGAAATTGAAAAAGAAAAACCTACTCATCAACATCGTCTCTCCTTCCCACCCTTTGTGTTCCTGGAAAGTGTCGCTGACCATTGAATCTGACTGCTCGTCCATCCCCGACTCGACTCAGGCCGGCGGCCACTGGCGGATGCAGTATGTTAGAAGTGGGGGGAAAGGCCCCCAATGGTTTAAAAATAAAAGTAACATTCAAGCTTTGTGGATAGAATTTTATAGGTAAAAGATGGGTATGAAAACTCAAGGCCCCCAATTGATTTTACTAAGGCCCCACTCTTACTTAAAATATACACCTCACAAGCCCACCAAATCATCAAGGTAACATTGGGGTTCTCTTATTTCTTAAATAAATTTGAAGATATACTACGTGATTGGTTAAATTAAGCTGCTATGTTATTTCTTAAAAAGATGGGAAAGATTTTATAAAAGAGGGTACTGTTAGTTTAAATTTGAAGATTTAGTTAGTGGAATTGTTAAAATCTTGTGGTATTTGTTAATATTTTCATATTGTATTACGTTGTCGTTATAAATCTAAGAATGTTTGATTTTGACTTTCTTAAATTGATCAACAAGTTAGAATAGTCTGTTGTTTGTAGTAGTTATAGTGTTATTTTTTAGAGTTAGGATGGTATTTATAAAATCGGTACTTAATTATACATTTCATATTTTGGATTGTTACGTATTTATAATAGGATTTGACCAACCCTATCCAAGTTCTTAATATTTGAGAATTAACTTTTCTTAAAGTAGTTTGTGCCCCCGATGATCTAAAATCCTAGATCCGCCACTGCCGGCGGCACTCATGTAGTCTTGACTGAAACCCTCCACTCCCGGTCGCCAACCTTGCCCACCGGCCAACGCGTCATAAGTTTTGATTTAGGATTAGGAAGTCTTTCGGAACCCTCCATAACTGTCGGTTTTGTATTCTTGGTTGAGGAATAGAGGTATACAAATATTTTAAAGAAGCCTAGTTTAGTTGCCTATTGAGTAAATTGAAGCGTGTTAAAGTCTTTAAGCCTATAATAATGTCTGTACCAAAAGCAAACCTCTAACCCCCTATTAATCTATTATTTTTCTTCCTGGGTTTAGAACACTCACAAAGTATGTTTTTATTTAAAATTTTATGGATTAGTAATTATTTATTATTTAATAATTAAGGAATTGCTTGTTCGTTGTATTGAATATCATCGTAATTAAATATAAGATTTCATTATTGTTTGTTTCTAACATATGTTTAATTTTTTGTATTTATAATATTCTTGTAACATATTATAAGTATATAACTGATAATAATATGCAGACCAACATAATTTATTTATGTTTAATTAAGAGTATAACAGATGATATGCAAAACTGCATACCCTTTCCTCCTGCCTTTGATTTTAATCATTTCTGTTTGACTCTCAATTCTCAAAGTTACATATTGTTTATTATTTACCGTTGCCCAATCTCAATCTATCCTAAAAACCCACAGTTCCATCTATTGGCATCTAATTTGCAAAATAAAATTATTTAGTACCCAAGTATTCATTTGCATAACCTTCCAAGATAACATGTCTTTCTAGACATAATGATGCCTTAGATTGTACCTTTCAAGTAACGTAACATCCACTTTAGTACTTTTTAATGCCCCGGATTAGACATATAAACTACATACGTACATTAAACTACATACGGTTGATGAATAAGCGAATAAGGAACTTTGGCCATATATTTCTTGTCTTCATCCATGAATTACTTCCTTGTAAGCTTAAGGTGACTTTCAAAAGGGGTACTCATGATCTTAGCATCCTAACTTCTTCAATACATTTCTATTGTATTGTGCTCATACAATGTATATGCTTTGCTGCCCCCAAGTCTTTCATCTCGAGTTTCCCACGACAAATGCATCTTTCGTATATTGATCCTGCTATCAATTTCTCATAAACATATAAAATATACTATAAGAGGAATTGGGATTTTTCAAGTAACAGTAATGATCCATATATATCACATTTTATGTAAATTGAAGTCGTCAAGCTTCAAGTTCCATTGTCTTTGTGATTGCTTCAACCGTACAGACTTTTCTTCAATTTGCATACTAAGTTTCCTCTCATAGCTATGTGAAAACTCTCTGATTGAGCCATTTGTTTTCTATTAAGTGGTAACTTGACCGAAGACCATGTATGGTTCTTCTTAAGTGGACTCGTTTCTTCCTTGATATGAATTTAATAGTTTTTAAGGATGCTGGATAAGATTTTATTTCACTATTTTCGATCAAAAGTAAATAGTTTGTTGGTGGAGTATATCTCTAGAGATCTTGATGATTATTAAATCTCCGTCAATCTCCTCAATTTTATAGTTGCCAAAAACTATTTCATCCGCGTAAATACTTTCTAACTTCCCACAACACTATCATCCGAGCTCCCACTACTTTCAGATATCCTACTTGTTTCTAAACATGATTGGTTTAGAACTCTCTTCGCGTTTGAAAGCCTACTTGAGCGTGCAAGATCATCCTTAATGATCTCTTCAAACACAACTTGATTTTTCTCGTTTCGTTTCTTTTTCATCTCACAGTCTACTATAAGATTGTATTTATACCACGGGTTCTCATTAAACGTGACATCTTCTGATGACTCTTCACCTTTTTTTCTCGTATAATCTAACACTATCGCTACCACCACCATCTTTCAAAATCACCGTCTTTAGTCGACTGAAATTACGTACATTTATTGTCGATCTCGACAGTAGATTTATGTTTATTTTTGGCAACATACATGTCGCTAATTATAAGTTATCAGATTTTGGGTCACTTGGAGTTAAAAGAAAGAGTTTAAAGTTAAGGGAAAACATGATGGAAATGGAAGTGAGGACAAACAAGGGGAACCTTCGTAGAAAGTGGGCTTTGTACTACGTTTCATTCACTCACCTAAGCTGCATATGGACAAACAAGTACCCTCACAATTATACCCTTTTATTTTACGAGAAAGATTATCGAACGAATGAGATTTTAGATGAAAATAGAGAATAAAATCTTATCATCAATTAGATGTTATCTTATAAGATCTCACGATCGTAATATATCTGTCGTAATTAATGGTTGAGTATGAATAAAATGAAGGATCAAATGTAAATCATCCAATCAATTCAGATGAAAGGTCTGTATTAAGTCTTTCATTCTCACGATCATTTGCATGCTCAATTAAACCTCGTTTTTTATTTTGTAAGTGTTGTATTTATTTATTTTTATAAAGAGTTATGGAATAACACAATAACAAATTAATAAAGGGTGATTTAATCAAGGTAGTAAAATAAAGGGTGAGTATCTAAAATTTTATAAAATATAATTACTAAAGTTTATAAAATTTTTTTCTTTACAAAATCTTAAACAAATAAACACATATATAACATTCTCCTTTTATTTTATTATCTTGAAATTTTATATGGAATGTTGCTTCAGTAGGGTTCTTATTGTATCTCTCATATTATATAAATATATATTATAATAATTAGTGATTTATGTAATCCTAAATATTTACGAAGTTTTCTTATTTTACGTGATATCTTTGTCCTTAGGTTCTGGCTATATCTAATGTTTCTCCTTTCCACTTCCTCTATGCCACTGTTTTTATTGAACTAAGATTAACTGCTACCATGTTTCTTCTTTCTTGCCTCCCTTTAGTGACAACTTTTTTTCTCTCTTCTTTACCATCCCGTCCCGTCCCGTCCCGGAGGCTTACCTCGTGCAGCCGCCATCGTAGTTGTAGCAACTACTTTTGTCGCCGTATGTGTCGCTGCTTAGGCCGCTATTTTTTCGTCGCCTTACCACCACGAGGACTGTTTATATTCTACTTTTCTTTTCTCTTTTGTATTCTATTTTTCATTTATTGTAGTTTCTAACCAATATGAGCGTCTATTTGTTATCTTTGTGGTGGAGTATTAGACAAATGATATTAGAGATGAGTATAAAATGGCCCAACCGAATGCTGATGGCCCCATTAAGGTTTCTCGTATCACTTGTATTCTAAAAATAGTCATCAATATAATATAAAATAGAGTAAATTACATAAATCATCTATGTGGTTTGCAAAAAGTAACACCTTTATAATTAAAAAGTACAGAAATCGTCCATGTGGTTGACATTTTGTAACATTTTTCATCCCTGTGGTTGATATTTTATTACATGTTTGGTCCTTTATGCAAACGACAGTTAACTTTTCTGTTAAGTCCCCCTCATGTGCCTTGCACATGAAGGTATTTTGGTCATTTAACCCATTATTCTCCTTACCAAACACTTACCATATTTATCTTACATTCATACCTAACTCTCTCTCACACTCACATTTACCATCTCTCTCTCTCTCTCTCTCTGTGGAAGAAACCACCGTCACCACCATCGGAACCACCGCCACCACCATCGTCTCTGCCCTCAACTCTCTGTTTCTCACCATCGGAACCAACGCCACCACCATTGGAACCGCCACCACCACCATCGGAACCACCACCACCATCGAGCAGATCTAGGGTTTTCTCCAAAATTTCAGATATAGGGCCGACACCATCATCAAACTCTATGTTCATCGTCACCGTCTTCTTGCCACCATCATCTCTAAGGCCGACACCATCATCTCTACACAAATCATCCCTTGGTTCGATCACCGCTGCCGCCCTTGCTTCCACCGCCACTGCTCCAGATTGGGATGAAGGCTAGTTGAACAAGAAACCAAATTGGGATGACGGTTTGGTTTTAGATCTTAGAAACGAAATTGGGATAAAGGTTTAGTTTGGTTCCACCGCCCTTCCACCGCCGCCGCCCTTGGTTCTACCGCCATTGCTCCATCATCTCTACACAAATCCAGATTGGGATGAAGGTTTGGTTTTTAACTCTTTTTTTTGTGTCGACTGAAGCAGAAAACGTGTGATTTTTAGATTTAGATATTAGATTGAAGCAGAAAACGTGTGTCGATCGATGCTCAAATATATGTAATTCTTTTAGTTTTGTCGATCGATGGTAGTTGTGGGTTCATCTTGCGATTTTGGGTTTTTTTTTTGTTAAAGTTTGATTTTTGGGTTGATATTATAAATCTAGTTCTTGGTGTTAATCTGCTGTTGTTCCTGAAAATTCATCGATCTATTGTTGTTGTTCATCTGGAATTTCATTGGACAAATATCAGATTTAATTTTGTAGGTGTTGATCTGTTGTTCTTCATCTGAAATTATCAAGAGCAGAGAGAGAGAGAGAGAGAGAGAGAGTGTGTGTGTGTTAAAAAGAGTTGGTAGGGGTGAAAGAGTGTTTGGAAACATAAAAATTTAGGGTAGAAAGACAAAATACCCTCATGTGCAAGGCACATGAGGGGGCTTTAACGGAAAAGTAAACTGCCGTTTGCCTAAAGGACTAAAGTGTTACAAAATGTTAACCATAGGGACGATTTCTGTACTTTTTGATTATAAAGGACCAAAGGTGTTAATTTTTGCAAACCACAGGGACGATTTTTGCATTTACTCTATAAAATATTTACAAGGTTTTCAATTTTTTACATGGTATATATGTTACAAATAATGTGAAACTCTAATGTACCCTTATCTATATATAATCACGTCAACCATCATATAATAAACAGTAATATTGTTTATGTAATGAAAACAACCAAATATCAGTCACTAAAACTGCAATTTGAAAACGGGTAATACATGACCCGGAGGCCGATCCACACCTGACATGTATTAAAGAGACCCCTCATAATCACGCGAGGATAAAAGCGTGAGAAGGATAACGCCGATGATTTTCCTCTAACTATGGTCACCGTATACCTTACATTTGGCTGGGCACATCCAACTAGCGGGTGCCTAGCTGGTTGGTGCGTGACCCTAAGTACATTGCCCCACCCCGTAAACCCCCCCTAGCTGGTTTGAAATCAGGTTTAACCATTTTTTTTAAAACTCTGTGTGTGTATAAAGATGTGATATTGTGATGGTTGAGAGAGATGAGTGTAAGGGTAAAGTGATAAGAGTAGAACGAGAGATGTTACAAGAGAAAAATGACATGATTCTAATATGTGAAAATTAAAATAAGTGGATAGATATATGGTTTTAGTGAGGAAACTTCCAAGAAGGACCAAGGTGGAACAACCACGTGACACGTGGCTGTGATGATGCGACATCCCATTCGCTCTCTCCCTCCAGAACTCTCTATCATCTTCTTCTTATAAATGAGAGCTGAGTGAGCTTATCAATACTTGCTTATATTCCACAAAATTCGACACCCACAAATCACCTCTGAAAACTTAATTCTATTGCATTCTTTGTTCATCAATGGCGAAGAGAATTGTATACGAAGGTGAAGAAATCACCACGGAAACCGCCGAGAATGATAGATTACCTTCCTCCTTACCGAAGCAGGTACAGGAGCAGCTGCCTCTGCTATCTCTGAATCATGTATCATTTATCTGCAAATCTGTAAGTCGATCTGTCAAGTTCTACCAGGATGTGCTAGGGTTCGTGCTTATCAGACGTCCTTCTTCCTTCGATTTCAAAGGTGCTTGGTGCGTACGTCTATCTATTTCCTTACTTCATAAACTTTAGGGTTTTCGATCAGTTTCTCTTCTGCATTTGGTTACTGTTTTCGTATGAAAATTGTTGATTCGAGCTCAAATTGTTCGTTTATGAAGACATTGATCATGATGTCTGGAACCTGAAACTTCAAATTTTATGCAGTATTGAGCAGATATTGTGCAATTGCAGTTCAAATCATGAGGTAAATTGACAGATTGGACTTAGGTTGTACTCTGTACAATTGATAATAAAACCTTCATAACTGAACAGAGTCTGTAGTTAAGAGTATCTAAATTAGCTGAGGTTAGATTCACATATGAATAACTTAAGTAGAACAACACCCAAACACAAATCATTTCCCATGTTTTAATTAGCTAAGAAATCATTCGTTATCGTAACTACCATCAATGTCATCACTAACTAATCATTACTAACCACTTGAACTGGAACCGCATATAATTATTATCTTGAATTCGGATGATTGAAAAGAAAAAAATTAAAAATAAATGGTATAATGACAAGGTCGCTCGTTACCACCTTCATGAGCGACCCGAATAACGACCAGAATAATGAGTTGATGCAATGGAAGTAACGAGCTTATAGCTCGTGATGGTGGTATGCCCACTTAATAATGAGCTCATGATATTGTCTGCAGCGGCGGACCCAGGATTTTAATTTGAATGGATGGTGGCACCATTAGAAATGGGTGAAATGGAAGGTAAAAAATCAAAATTTACACTACGGTAATAAATTTTGATGGTGTCCCATGCCGCCATCAGGTTGGCCTTGGGTCCACCCCCGAGTGTCCGTAGTGTTTGCTCTTAGAGGATTGGTATCCCATTTACTCACTCACACCCATCAATGTCATACAATCTCACGTTGAGTTTTTATCCATACACTGAACCCGTACTCTATCACACAATCACACATTTTTTTAGTTCAAGGAAGGAAAAGGGAAAAGAAAGTTGCATAGCGTGACCGAGTCATGGTGTAAGGAATCACAACGAGAAAGTGAGAATGACCGTTGATAGAGATAGTTGTCATTTGAAAGAAAACGCTCTTTGTTTGTATAGGTTCCGAAACCTTTGCACCATGATGAAAAAACCTTTTCTTTTCTATCTTATTTGTAAAGCAATAGATGGGAGTGATGCTTTTCCCTGACTAGCCAAAGTGCCCTTCTTTTCATTTTCGATGTTGGTCATGAAATGTTTTTATATAAATATACTTGTTTTTATGTTCTTTTTAAAACATTTGTTGAAAACTTCATATTTTTCTGTTGAAACATATTTTTAATTATTTAGGAAATCTTTTGGAAACATACAACTTCCAGTGAATTTACAAGGAAACATTTCATTATTTTTAAAACTAATAATTACTTTTTATAAAATTAATTGTTCTGTAACAAATCTATTGAAAATGTAACTTAATTTCCTATAGATTTCCAACTGGACTTTGTAATTTTATATATTTTTTATTGTTACTCCAAATGTACCTTGGAAATATGTAGGAAACATTATTATTTTCTAACAAATTTCCAACAAACATTTTAGTATTAATTTAATGAATAAGAAAATAGTTATTTACCAATGGATTTCCTATATAATTTTCTATTTGTTAGAAATTAATAGAAATTCGTTGGAAATTGTATCAAGTTTCCTACAGATTTCCTATAGATTCGTATTAGTAGCTAAATTGTTGGAAGTCTGTTAGAAAGTTGTTACAACCATTGTTGTAAATTCTTGTGGCAAATTGGTTAGCGGAAAAGAATTTGTTCCGTAGACTCTATTTTCTAGTAGTGACACCGGTGGGTGGGGGACTCCCTACCGTGAGTTACTTGAAAGATGAATATAAATAGATAGAACTCTATTGAACTAAATGCTCGGTCTTATCGTGTTACATATTTTCAAAACGTAACTATAAATTCATTTTCTTGGTGCATCAAATTTGCCTACAAAGGAGAATTTTATTACGTTCATCATGTAATTAATGCTTACTTTTGGATGTCATACATAAAAAAATTCGTCGGTGCTAGACTGCAAGTGTAATATTGTATCAGATGGATGGTGATCTGTCCTTTGTCAAATTGTCAAATTGTCATTTTTCATGTTTTGTTTTTATTATTACTAGTTTATTCACCCGTACACGTACGGGTATTTCGAAAGTGTATTTGAGATATTAGAATTTTTAAATAAAAATAATGTAGTAAATGAAATATCACCTTTGTGATGAGAATATACTAATTTAAAAAAAGTGTCATATTACAATAAAATTTATACTAAAACGTAGATAAAAAATGAGACGGTCGTAAATATATAATTATTTTTTCTGTAAACAAAATATATTACAAGTTAATAAACATAATTTATAAACAACTTATAATTAATTACATTAGTATACAACTTTTATAAAACCCCTCTCACATTTTCTAAAAACCCCCTCAAACCCCCTCACAATTTTCATCCAACCCCCTCCCAATAGATTCAAAATTGAATTCAAATTTCTCATATCCATGATTTATAATATTTCCAAATTTTTTTTGAGAATGAAATAATTTTTAATTGAAGGTTGTGATTGGTTAATTAAGATTCAATTTATGGTTATTTTTGGAAACTTTGCATGTCTTTTATATATAGATACTAGTTTATTGACCTGTGCACGCATGGGTATTTCGGACGTGTATGTGAGATATTAAAATTTTTAAATAAAAATAATGCAATAAATAAAATATCATCGAAAGCTTACATGTCTGAATTTTTAACAAAAAAAATAACTAATTTTTTTGAATAACTTCTTTATAGACTACATTTGTTGTTTTGTTTGTAACATTACCACTCATGTCACAAATCAAGACTTTTAATCTTTTTTTACTTCTAACACGTGAAACGACAACATATAATTGACCATGTGTAAACACATGTTTATTGAGAAATAAACGAACTTCTGAAAGTGACTGTCATTCACTTTTGTTAATCGTCACAGCAAAATACAACATCAGAGGAAATTGTCTTCTTTGAAACTTAACCCGACGTTTTGTATCTGATAGAATAATCTTCATTCAAGGAATATATGTAATTCTACCAATGTTATTTTAATAAATGATTTTGACCTCAGTAACATGTGCGCTAAGTTGACAATTAGTAGACTTTTTTCATTGCATAAACCCTTAAACTGGTCTAGATTTCTAAGTAACATAATATAGTTTCAGAATCGTTAAAAACATCTATCTTTATATCTCTGAATTTATATTTTTAAATTTATAATATATCATCTTTTAATAATACAATTTATTTTAAACCTTATTATATAAAAAGTTTCATACATTTTTCTATAAGATTGAAAATGCTTTAAAATCAATAACTAAACACTTTAAATAACATATTCAAGTTGACCACTCAACTTATCACCATAATAAAAAAAGAAAAAAAACCCACTTAGCCAAATTATAAATTACCTACCCACTACTATTAATGTATAACAAAAAATTATGAATATACTAATTTTAAAAATAGTGTCATATTACAATAAAATTTATATCAAAACGTAGATAAAAATGAGACGGTCGTAAATATATAATTATTTTTTCTCGAAACAGAATATATCAAAAGTTACTAAACATAATTTATAAACAATCTATAATTAATTTTATTAATATACAATTTTTATAAAGGCCCCTCACATTTTTTTATAAAACCCCTACAATTTTCATATAACCCTCTCCTAATTGATTTCTAATCGAAATCATCGATATTAATATTTCTAAAATTGTTTTTGAAATTGAATTATTTTAAAGTTAGAGGTTGTGATTGGTTGATTAAGTCTCAATTTTAGTTATTTTTAAAAAATTTGCATGTCTTTTATATATAGATATAGATTGAATGCAACGAAAATTGTTAAGTCTATTAGCCTAAGGGGTAAGGAGTAAAGACTAAGGACTAAGGAGGTGTTGAATATGGGCCATTTAAAATGGCTTAATAAGCCCAAATTTTCAATCTTTTGCCACGTCACTTTACTACCCATCTTAATTAGCTTTCATTCACAAATTGAAGTTCAATTTTAAATGCCACCTAGGATATCATGGATCCTAAGTTAGATAATATATAGATAAGTTATTGTTCATCAGATCTTTTAGCATTCAAGAACTGGTGGTCCATTTACATGTGCGTTGGAACTTATATCAGTAATCACCGACCCTCAAATTATGTTACGGGATATGATTTGTATACAATACAAATTAGCCATACACAACAATCATGACTCTTATGCCGTTACCAACCCACTATCTTTTATTCTCATCCACAAATTTAAGGGAATAATAGTCCAAACAATCACTTTTTGTTTTGTGTAGCTAATCTGTGATGTGTACAAATCACTTTCCTTTTGTTACCCTCAACCATCTCCAGTAACTAAGGTGTAAGGGTCGGCACTTTTTTTCTAAATCTTTATCACACACTTTAAATAAATTAGCTACAATTAATTTTAAAGTTTAAACACTAAACTTATAATATCGCGTTACAAAAAGATTATATTAAACATAAGTAAAAGAGCATAATACTTCAATTAGGTTTACATAATTATGTTTATAAGTATTTAGCTTGTCCATGGGTTATAATCCTCCATGGCTTTTATCTAAGGGTTAAAGTTGCTAAACACAATGAACGTTTCCCAAATGTTCTATTATGACACACGAATTTTTTTTGGGTCAGATATACGTATCAGGTTTACATACATATATTAACTCTAGCTTACATCTTATGCAAGGATTATTTACTTATGTGTATATTTCCATTTACTATGATAAAGTACAATGTTAATGGTTAAAAATTTGATTTTAGTCAATTGTTGCAAGTTGACATACATGTTGTAATGCTACTAAATAATTTGATATGATCTTAAACAGGTTGTTCAACCATGGCATAGGAATTCATTTACTAGAAATGGACAATACTCCAACCAAAAAGGCAGTGATCAATCCAAAAGACAATCACATTTCATTCCAATGCACAAATATGGATCTCATAATCAACAAACTCGAGGAACTTGGCATCGAGTACGTGACTGCTGTGGTGAAAGACGGTGGTGTGGAGGTGAATCAGCTGTTTTTCCACGATCCTGATGGTTATATGATCGAAATATGCAACTGCCACGTTCTTCCCGTGCTTCCCATCTCCTCACACCCCCTCAAGAAGCGGACACCCCTTCCAGAAATCATCCCTTCGGGTTCTTCTTTCTATGGTACGAGCTTACCTTCATATGTGTCAAATGTCCCTTGGTTTTGGCATATAAGTGGTTAATTAGCAGGGACGTCTCGTGAATTTTTGAGGCCCGGTGCGAAGAAAAAAAATGGGCCTCTTAACATGCTTAACACAAACATATATAGCATAAATTCAACAATACAATGAATTTCGGTAATTAAAACAAAAGAACGGTAATAACATAGTTTATCTTATATGGTTACATGAATTGTGAAATTCTTCAAACATTATTGGAAGCAAAGTATGACTCAACTCTTAATTATGGATACTTTATAAGATATAGATATAGTAAGTCTTTCTTGTGACAACTTTAGTTGAGAAACTTATTTTTGTTAATCATTACTGGAATAGTTAACAAGACTCTATATAAACAATTGAAAGCTGAAATATTAAACAAATATTATATATCTAAACAAACCTGACTTGTTACATGGATTGAATGTAAATATTTCGGTTTTTCTTTGATTGCCTTGATCTCAATACCTCATATTTTCTTCTCAATTCCCAAATGATGAATGTGTTTTCCTAATATATATTTTTGGATTTATAAAACTATCTTAATTATGGATTTCTTAGTATGCTATTATATTAAGTGTCTATAAAAAATTATAACATTATATCTATATATAATTTATGTCTATTAAAAGTTGGCCACACCTCCCCACTCCCTTAAAGAAACCCCTGTTAATTAGAGTAGCAATTCTTTAAAAATTTATTTCATATGCACACCACAACAACATCTATACCTATCCGCTTGAGCAGGGTACGAGTGAGGTAAAACTTAAACAGTCTTACCTCGTTACCTTTGCACTTAATATCATATGATGCGACTCTTTTCTCAAGTGTAAAACAGACTATTATTACATGTTGATTTATGAATTGCAGAGAATTTGATGTCAAACAAGCATTTTTGTGGAGAAGATGAGGCAGTGATGATGAACAATTTGTTAGTTGACATGATGGGTATCTCCTTCTAAGATACTAAAGTTGGATCAGCAGATATATGATGGGCTTGGGAGGATTTTGGGCTGTTAATCATATGTGTTTAGTTTCCAAGAAAAGAGCAGTTTTGTCCACAAATTTTTACTAATAATGGTCTTAATCTTGAAGTCTTATGTATGTGTTGTATAGTACAAGTGTGTATGCGGGTGGCCATTGAGCTCTTGTCGAAAGTCGATTTACGATATTTTTCGGATTTTACGAATGATTCGATCTACTTTACTTGTTCTGTCATAAAAGACAAGGGATGTAAAGCAATAATGAATTATGTAATCAACTTCAAAATAAGGAATTGAATGAAGTCTAATTAAAGACTTCTTTCCATTAGTTTACGTGCAGTAATCGTAAAAGTAAAACAGGGGGTTATTGACAAAATGTCTGTGTGACGATGAAGACAAGGTTTATATATATATAGGGGAGGGTTTATTCGAGAACCGTTGTTAGTGCGAGAACCGTGAGAAACAATCTTAGCCGTTCTTTGAATATGGGAAGTTCATGGATGGGAGAGCGTGGAGGGATAGAGTGTGGCAAGGTGCATGTGAGGAATTCATGGGTGGGCAATGACATTGAAAGGGGGAAATTGGACGGCTCAAATTGGTTTTCGCACTAAGAATGATTCTCGCATAAACTTCTTCCTATATATATATATAATACACACACACACACACACACACACATACACACACTAGCATTGTCAGGGATGTCCCGTGAATTCCTTAGTCCCTGTGCGAAGAGAAAGTATGGACCCTTTTATATATACACACGAGGGCGAACCTATGCTTGGTCCGGTGGTGTCATGGGCCATCGGTCAATTTTGCAAACGAAGCAGAAAATTTCAACTTTTCCGAGCCAGTGTCACCATTGATGTTAACAAAGCTTCGTATAGATTTTTTTAGGTTTAGACCCTAAAATACCGGAACAACATCTGAAACCTTGTTAACAGGACTGGATTAATTAGAAATTCGAAAAAAATACTCAAAGAATACCCTCAATCTAAATGAATTTTATTTTTGTCATTACATGATACTACCTGTCAATATGTATCTCAAGTCCGCCCCTACACACACGCACACACACATATATATAGCTTAAATCAAATGAACGGGAGTATAAATAGTTTATCTTACATAGTTACTTTAATAATGAAGTTCTCCTAGAATTATTAGAAGCAAAGTTATTAATCAACTTTTCGTAATCAATACTCTCTAGGATATGATTCCCAATTGTCATTATCAATTGTTGTGATATTCTGGACTGTAAGTAAGATTTCAACATTTGAATTTTGAGAAACTTGTTTATTTATATGTCAACATGATTGTAATAGTCAACAAGACTCTATATGCAATAATTGCATTAGGAAAACAATCGTCTTGTTTCAGAAATTTTAAAGCAGTGTTAGTTTGATAGTTTAAACGGGGAAAAATGTGTCAAACAACTTTAACTACATATAATATTAATTTGCATCAAGATCTTTATACAGGCTAAGTACTTCAATTGGCTACAATTATGACTTAAGATCTTTGTTATCAAATCCCTAAAATCTACTTTTGGGATTACATAAAAACTATTTTAAATACGAGCTTCTTACTTCTATCTTTTTAAGTGAACTTTGAAGAATTATAACATTATACCTATATACCATATAGTATAAAAAATTTGGGCCTCCTCTGAAATGTAGGCCTGTGCGGTCGCACCTTCTGCACTCCCTCAAAGACACCCCTGAGCATTGTACCCGTGCAATGCGGCGGCAATGACAATAGTTTGTGATCGAAAAATGTTCAATTTTCAAGAATATAGGGTATGATATATGTGAAATATGAACATCTTCATTTTCTTTCTTTTTCTCTTTTCTTTTTTCTATTTTTTCCAATCGACCCTTTTATTAATTATTATAATAATTATAATAGTTTGCGACAAACAATAAATTAAGAACAAATATATATTATTAATAAATAATTTGAGAAAAAAATAATCTAGCCTTAAAGTTGTATTAATTTAAGTGATTTAACCAAAATTAGATTAATTAAATAGTTATTGCTATGTTTACTAATTTATTAAAGTAACAATTGCCATAAATTAGTTGAGGTAATTAAGGATGATTGATTAGGTTATTGCTCTAAATATTTGTATCTTATGCATAAAAGTATGTACTACTTAAAATTAAGTAGTCTTAAAATTTTAGGAGAGAGAAGGTTAAATGTTTTATAATGTAGTATAGATGTACATACCAAATAGAAAATTAGATCATTTATTAGAAAATTTTAATCTAGTTTAAAAGGTTAATACTTGGATAGATGTGCTTAAACTAGATTAAAAGGATGGTTAGGATGTAGTATTGATTGAAAACTAAGAAGTCTTGAAATTTACGAAGAGAGAGAATGTTGTATGGTTTATATATATATATATATATATATATATATATATATATATATATATATAGAGAGAGAGAGAGAGAGAGAGAGAGAGAAAAGTTCATGCGAGAACCGCTGTTAGTGCGAGAACCGTGAGAACCAATTTGAGACGTTTAGTTCTCCCTCTTTTAACTTTATTGCCCACCCATTAGTTCTTTACATGCACTCTGCCACACTCTATCCCCTCCACGTTCTCCATCCATGAACTTCCCATATGCAAGAACGGTTGAGACTGGTTCTCGCGGTTCTCTCACTAACAATGGTTCTCGAATGAACTCTCCCATATATATATATATATATATATATATATATATATATATATATATGGGAAAGTTCAAATGAGAATGATAAATTAAATGAGAAGGGGAGACTCAATCTTAGCCGTTCATTTTGTAAGTGGAACACATGGATGGAGAGCGTGGGGGATAGAGTGTGGCAGAGTGCATGTGAGGAATTCACGGATGGGCAATGACATTGCAAGAGGGGAAATTGGACGGCTGGGATTGAGTCTCCCATTCTCAATTTGATTTAAGGTTCTCATTTGAACCTTCCATTATATATATATATAGGGGAGGGTTCATTTGAGAACCGTTGTTAGTGCGAGAATCAATTTCAGCCGTTCCTTGGATATGGTAAGATCATGGATGGAGAGCGTGGAGGGATAGAGTGTGGCACGGTGCATGGAGGAATTCATGGGTGGGCAATGACATTGAAGTAGGGGGAATTGAACGGCTCATATTGGTTCTCGCGGTTCTCGCACTAACAACGGTTCCCGCTGGAAAGGGGGTCTCGGTTTGCGCCGAGTTCGATTGATGGAAAGGGGCAAGGCCACCGCCGCAGGGGGCTTACGTCGACCACCGTACGCCGTCGCAAGGAGCTACCGTCGACCACTGTACGCCACTTGGACCACCGCCGTCGACCACTGTAGATGATGGTGGTGTGGTTCGGCCGAGAGAGCTAGGTGAGAGAGAGAGAGAGGAGAGTTGTTTTGTCTTTTGTTGCTAATGATTAGGATTAGGTTAATAAAGAAAGGCTTAATCCCTTTAAATAGTCATTCAAATGGATTAAGGCCTTTGGACCTTGAAGCCCGGTCCCTGACCAATTACTTTGATCGATTGACATAACAAACCCTCTCGTTTGATTTAATATTAATTAAATAACTACTAATTAATATTTTCCAACCAAACTTTATATTTAAATATTTAACTAATATTTAATCTCTCCTTTAAATAATAAACGTCTCTTTATTATTTCTCTCGATAATTAATTAACTATTAATTATCACTTATACACACATTGTATTATTTCCTGGTTCAACAGTTGGATGTGCAGCTGTGTGACCCTCTAGTGACTTATTGTTAGATTATGTGCAGAGATAGATAACATGTATTATCGTATCTAATACTATGTGACACTAAAGGATCACACCGCTGCACACCCAATTAGAACCTTTTGGATTTTACTTTTTTGTGTATGACAATAATTAATAGTTTAATTAATTATTGAGAAAGAGAGAAATAATAAAAGTTATTTATTATTTAAAAGGAGAAGTTAATATTTAGTTTAAATATTAACAGGACCAATTAATTAATAGTTATTAATTAATTAGAAAGGTCGAGGGTATATTCTGTAATTGATTAATAGTTTAATTAAAGCTGGGCTTTAATTAAACGGGCTTAGGCCTAATAAGGGTTTATTATATAAACCTTATTAAGCCTCATTAATCACATAAGTCAATTACAAGTTACAAAAGATAACCCTAAAAAAAGCTCTCTCCCTCTCTTCTCTCTTCGGCGGCGACGCAAGAGCCGAGACTAACCACCGTGCGACGGTGGCCGGTGGCGACGCACACACACACACACACACACACGTGGATCTCGTTTTTTGATCCAAGGTTTAATCATTAGGCGGTCTAGCAGCCAGTTCGAGGTGGTGCAGTAGCGGTGGATAACCTGCAGCTGTCTAGAGGATTAAAGAAAAAGTTTTGGTTTGCATCAAGGTATAACTTTTCTAACCCTCTTCCTCTTTTTAGTTTCTGTACGAGTTAGATGAGATCACTGGAGGGGGTTTTATTCCGCTGTGCATGTTTTTATACCTTACAAAACCCTTCGGTGGTATCAGAGCCACTTCTAACCTCGTAGGAGACTAGGTAGGTTTCTTTTTATTCTGATGAAATATGATTCTGTTTTATCCAGAAAGGAATTTTTTTGATCATCGAAGTAAATAGAATTCAAGTTTATATTTTCTATTGGATTAGATTAATTAGTTTTTGGATAAAAAGATTGTTAGATTTAATTTTTAATTGAATCTGTTTTTTTATTGTTGTTATTTGCGATAACCGAGATCATCAACACCACCCTAATCGGCGGCGGTCTCAAGTCTAGGACGGCAGTCGCTGGCTGCCGATGATCGGCGGCGGTCTGCGGTGGTTATGGGGGTACGCGGCGCGGAGAGCGAAGAGGTTAGCAGCCCAGTTAGCGGCGCTAACTGTATGGTGGGCTTCGGCCCAGAGAACCACGACCCAGGAGGCCTGCGGCCCAGTTTGGGTTTAGCGGCTAGGGTTAGCGGCGCTAAAGGTTTTTGGGCCTCGACCCAGTTTTTATTTCTCGGTCCAGTTCCAAATCAATGACCCAGTTTAAATATTTGGCCCAGCTCGCGGTTCAGATATTTTGTGGTCAATATTAAATTGAAATACAATTGTTATTTTAATTTAAGGTCTAAATATTATTTTGAGTTTTTGATTAATTATCAAGTATGAAACTTGAGATATATATTTATTGCAAATAACAGAAAAACAATATAGGGGTTTTAACAGGTTGTTAAAATCAGTAATTTTTCATCAAGGTGAATAATTAGAAATCAGTTGCTGTTTTATTTTCATGTATTAGTTTAGTACATGTTTTGGGATGTCATAGCCGAGCCCTAGACCTTGTGGATTGTTTAATTTCTCGCACTTGTGGTTGTGATTGGTTTTATTATTCTATGGTGTGGGGAGGCCTGCGTGCCACTTACAACCCCTATTATATTATGTAAAAGTACTAGAATTAGTGGGCCTGCGTGCCTTTGATCATCTTGTAATTTTTATAATTTTTAGTTTTTAGTTTTTTTTAAGAATAGAATAGATTATTAGAATAAATATGAAGCTGACACAAGAATCATGATCCAAGGAGCAGAGAGCAGGATTGGATGCTAGAGCCAGTGGGAGCTTCAGAATGTTATGCCATGTGTGTTGTGTATTTCCACCTAGGTTTTGACCGTCGGGTTTTTCGTGTGGCTCACGAAACCGACATTAGTTAAGGGCAAGGCTAAGGCATAGTTGTTTGTGGTTGTTTTATTTCTTTACATATTATATATATGCGTGGTTGTGATTAACACGATGAAATAAAACAAGGGTTTTAATAATAGTTAATTATTGAAACAGATGTTTTAAAAGAAAACTGGCATTAAAGTTTTTCTCGTTAAAAACTTGGAAATCCTTTTTAGAAAAATCTTAGATCAGTATGCTACCCACCTAATGGTACACCCTTGCTGTTAAACGGTACTCGGGTGTCGGAAGTGCCCAAACCTTGGGCATCCGGGTTCAAACCATTGCGGGAAGGGGCATGAAAGATTTTGCGATAATCGGGAGTCCCGGCCAGAATTCATGCTCTTTTAGGTGGTGCGATCTATTTTGGTGATAATCGGGAGTCCCGGCCCAAAATGCACTAGAGGGACTAAACATGCACGGTTCCTGTAACCGATGTCCCGCAGATCTAGGAGTCGTATCCAGTTAGGATACGATTGGTATAGTTTTTACCTACCAGAAATAGCATTGTCCCGGTGGGAAGTGCCCAAACCTTGCTTCGGGAAATGTGAAATATGGATCCTAGTCTAATAATTTTTGTTAAAAGGTAATAATTATTAGAAGATATAATCAATAACTGAATCGGTTTTATCTTTTTCTTTTTCTGTAGATGTCTATTATATCTGTTATTCCGTTTTATTCACCAAGAGAGTCTCTAAGTCTCATCACTAGCAAGTGGAAGCTTTCAGGTCCAAACTTTGCTGTTTGGAAGATGAATCTGAAAAATGTTTTGGATGCACAGGGAAAGCTTCACATTATTGAGACATTGCCTCCAGAACGACCAGGAGTAGATGCCCAGGATAGTGAGTATGACACTTACTATCAGTATCTGGATGACGAGTCTGACGTCATGTCGATTCTCATTTTCACAGCATCATCCGAGTTTACGGATGATCTCCGTGAGAAGTCGTCTTATGAGGTTGTTCAAGGATTGGAGCATAAGTTCAAGTTTAGTGAACAGATATTTCGTATGCTACTAATGAGGGAAATCCTTTCAGCCAAGATGAAAGAAAGTCAGCCTATTAGCGATCATCTCATTAATATGAGAAGGCTCTTGGATTGCTATGAGAGCTTGGGGTCAAAATCAAAACCACATGAGATAGTTATTCTCTTGTTCGGTTCCTTGTCGGACTATTACCAGAAAAGAGTAATGTATGTCCTCGGTGATTTTGAGATGACTGTCGCAGGGTTGCACGAAATCCTCATGTGCATTAGCGACGAGTTGAACCCAAAGCAGCTAGAGTCACCAGTTGTGGACCTTATGCAGGAGGATGACTGGCTGGAAGAACTTGGAGAAATTTGTTGCCCAGACTGTGGTAGCAAGGATTCATGCGAGCACTCACTCGACATAGATCAGCTGGACATTGGTTCACCCAATGATACAAGTATCTTTATGATAGATTGTCTTATTACTTCTTATGAATCATGGGTATTGGATACCGGATGTGGTCATCACATATGCAATCATTTACAGGGATTCAAGAGAAGTAAGAAACTGAGACAAGGAGATATAGACCTGCGGGTAGGCGAAGGCTCCATGGTTGGTGCTGAAGCTGTAGGGATATATTGTCTTAGTTTGCCCTCGGGCATGGTCTTAGAACTAGAACCTTGTTATTATGTTCCAAGACTGATTAAAAATGTTATCTCGTTCAATTTGCTAATAGACTGTGGATTTGCTTATGTTCTTAATGAAAAGGCTATTTCATGTTTTAAAAATGATGTTTTCTTTTTCAAAGCTACTCCAGAAAACGGTCTATACACGCTAAATTTAGATAACAATGACATCTATCATATAAGTAAGAGATCCAAGAGTAACTTGAATCAAACTTACCTCTGGCATTGTCGTTTAGGACACATAAACGAGAAACGCATAGAGAAGCTCCGAGATAACGGAATTCTAGAACCATTTGACTTGGAGTCATATGATGTTTGCGAATCTTGTTTGTCTGGTAAAATGACAAAGCAGCCTTTCAACAGTGAGAATGAAAGGGCCAACGAGTTATTAGGGATTATACACACAGATGTGTGCGGACCCTTTACTCCGGAGGCTAGTGGAGGATACCAGTATTTCATAACCTTTACCGACGACTTCAGTAGGTTCGGTTATGTCTACGTCATCAGACTTAAATCTGAAAGTTTTGACAAGTTCAAACAGTTTCAGAATGAGGTACAAAATTAGCTAGACAAGAAGATAAAGTCGCTTCGGTCGGATCGAGGTGGCGAATATCTGAGTCAGGAATTCGACGATCATTTGAAGGAATGTGGGATTGTTTCACAACTCACACCTCCGTATACACCTCAGATGAATGGTGTATCAGAAAGGAGGAATCGTACACTGCTTGACATGGTACGATCAATGATGAGTCGAAGTTCACTACCATTGTCGTTTTGGGGACACGCACTCGAGATAGCAGCGTTTATGCTGAACCGGGTTCCAACAAAATCGGTTGAAAAGACACCGTTCGATGTATGGACGGGGAAAAAGCCCAAAATGTCTTTTCTAAAGGTTTGGGGATGTGAGGTGTATGTTAAGAGAACATTCACGGATAAACTCAATCCCAAATCAGACAAGTGTATCTTCGTGGGCTATCCCAAGGAAACCATGGGATACTATTTCTACAACCCAGATGAGAACAAAGTTTTTGTTGCTCGTAAAGGGGTATTCTTGGAGGAGAAGTTTCTAAACTCAGAGACTCCAAGAAAAGAAATAGAGCTTCAAGAAGTTGAAGATGAGGAGATTACACCACCACTGATAGTTGAACCTGTAGTTCAACAAGTATCTAGACTCCCTCCCATAATCTTGGGATCATTTTATCACTGTATTGAAGCATGGTGACAAAATCAAGGGACTTTCACTAGTTGGCCTTTATGGTAATCTGATGAACCATGAAAAATCAGTGAAGCAAAGAAAGCTCTCTACAAAGGATATGAAGGAAGCTGCAAAAGCTCCATCAACTGCCATTGTGTCTAAAGATACAAGATCTAGGAGTTTTGCTGTAGTAGTGGATGACTCCAGTGAAGATGAGGAAGTGGTGGAGTCTTCTGAAGAAGAAGAGCAAGTGGCTGATAGGGAAGAAAGTTTGGGGCACATGGACAACATTGAAGCTGCTGTTGAGCAGGCTGCCATGTTGGTTAAGAGGTTCAAACCTTTCCTAAAAAGGAAAGGTGTCAAGAAGTTCGGGAAGAGACCTTTCAAAGGTGACAGGTCCAAAACCATGTCTTCTGAAGGATGTTTCTCTTGTGGCAAACCTGGTTACTATGCCAGTAAGTGTAAGTCTAGAGGACACACTAGCTTCAAGGCTCCTTCCGGATCAGACAGCAAGGTAGATTATGAAGCCAAGTATAAGAAGCTTCTTGCTGCTGTTCTTGACAAGAAGTAGAAGAAGAAGTCCCAAGCCAAGATGTTGGTGGCTGAAGAAGAGGATTGGGCTGAGGAAGATCTCTCAAGTGATGAAAATGAGGTCCTCACTGCTCAGCTCAGTTTGATGGCAAGCACAAGCAGTTCTAGCACCTTTGATGAAGATATGAAAAGGGTTGCTAAAGATTGTACCTATTCTAACTGGGATCCCTCTTCTATGTATCAGGTTGGCAAATTTTTGAGTTATAATGATGATGAAAAGAACACTATGTTTAATTATTTGTGTATTGAGTTTCAATCTTATATTCAAAGAGAAAAGAAGTTAATAACAGAGATAGAATCACTTAAGAAGAAATTAATTCTTAAAGATGATGAACTTAAACCTTTGACAGATTTGAAAGAAGATCTAGCTAATCAAAAGATATTAAATCAAATCTTAATAAAAGAAACCAGTGAAGCAACTCAGAAGTTTAATGACCTTCAAAAAGTAGTTAAAATCTTGGTGTGTATCTGCTGAAAAGACCACTCAGTGTGTCAATGAGCAGATTCCGAAACAAGTTCAAGCTATTATTGGTGGAAATTACTCCCAAGCAGCTAACTGTGTTGATTTTAATGAGAACATTAATATCTTAGAAAAGGCTGACATCCTACCACTTACTTTCCTTAAGGTTGTAAAAGGTAACAATGTGATCACTAACAGATTTGTTAAAAATCAAAGCTCTCATATAAAAGAATCAATTACTCCCAAAAGAGATTCAACTTCTGTTGTCCTGTTAGAAAGTAAATGTACTCAAAAGTTAAAATCAAAGGATGCTAGTAAAGGGAAAGAATCATATGTTGATTCCAACTTGACATTATGTTGTCAGAACTTGAAAACAGATGTCTCAACTTTAAGTACTCAGCTAATTAACATTTCATTAGCAAATGATTTCAGCTCAGCTGATCAAATAGCTGATGATAACTGCTCAGCTGATGGCCTGTCAGCTGATCATGGATCATCATCTAAGTTCTTAGCTGATCAAGAATCTTCTGTTTCTCCTTCAATAAAAGAAACTGCGAGAAAAGGAAATAATGCTTGCATTAAATCTAAACTTGCCAAATCTAAAGTTGACCAAAAACTCTTTATTACAAAGGGTCAACCTAAGATGCCTGTAAACAAAGATCTTTTAAGTTTACAAGGTCAGCTGCAACAGCTAGTAGTAAAGTTAGTCAGCTGATGACCCATAGTCATCAAAAGACTGACAAGGTTACTCATGGGCAGTCATCAAAACATGTTCAATGCTCCAAGAATAAAAAATGTTATAAATGTGGTAGCAAAGAACATAAGGCACGTAACTGTTCCCAAGTAGGTAACTCAAGACAGCGGACTAATAATGACAACATGACTGTTTCTATCATTCACAAATAACCTGAAATGAAGTGTAAAGCTAGGTGTAATCCATAGGGGTCCACTTAATTGTGGATACCCTAAGTGTTACTAATCCTTCTTTGATTCATATCTATGCAGAGCCTTAGCACATGGTATCTTGACAGTGGCTGTTCAAGAACCATGATTGGTTGTAAAGCACTGCTCAGCAACTATAAGAAGGAGAAAGGTCCAAGAGTGACTTTTGGTGACAACAACTTTGGGCAAACAAAAGGCTACGGTAAACTTCATAATGGGAACCTTATACTGTCAAAAGTTTCATATGTTAAAGGGCTTAAGTATAATCTCATTAGCATCAATCAACTCTGTGATGATGATAATGCAGTTTACTTCTCTAAGACCGGAGGTTCCATCATAAATAAAGAAGGAAAAATAGTTATTTGTGCCAAGAGAACCAAGGATGTTTATACTCTAGATATGTCCTCTGGTGATCCATCTAAGTTAACCTGTTTGTACTCAAAATCTGTAATAGGCACAAACTGGTTATGGCACAAAAGGCTTTCCTACTTAAACTTCAAAAACATAAACAAGTTAAGCAAGGGTGATCTAGTGTCAGGACTGCCTTTACTGACTTATGTAAAGCCTAAACCTTGCTCTGCTTGTGATAAGGGAAAGTAGCACAAAACATCTTTTCCATCTAAGCAAGCCTTCTCCATTACTGAACCTTTCTACATGTTGCACATGGATCTATTTGGTCCTGTTGCCACTGCAAGTATTGGTAGAAGTAAGTATGCACTTGTTATGGTTGATGAATTCTCAAGGTATACTTGGGTTATCTTTCTCAAAGCTAAGAGTGAGGCTGCTGAAGAGATTATAAGCTTTATCAGAAAGATGGAAGTGCTAAATGGCAATCTAGTGAGGATGTTGAGAAGTGATCATGGAACTGAGTTCATAAATCAAGTTCTAGAAGGTTTCTGTGATGAGAAAGGGATATCTCAAAACTTTTCTGCTCCAAGAACTCCACAACAGAATGGTGTAGCTAAAAGAAGGAACAAAACCTTGATTGAAGCTGCTAGAACAATGCTGTGTGAAAGTGAGTTAAGTTTCAACTTCTGGGCTGAGACTGTTAGCTGTGCTTGCTTTACTTAGAACAGATCCCTTGTGATCAAAAGGCATAACAAGACTCCTTATGAAATGCTAAAGGGACGGAAGCCTAACATCAGCTTTCTGCATATCTTTGGGTGTCAGTGTTTCATTCAGAACCAAAAGGATCAATTGCAGAAGTTTGCACCTAAAGCTGATGAAGTTGTGTTTTTTGGATACTCTGTCATTTCCAAAGCATACATAGTTTACAACATCAGAACAAAGGTGATTGAAGAATCAATCAATGTAAGTTCTTGTTGGGAAGATGATCTCATTAGTTTAGATTTGATGAGACAAAGTTAAGTTTGTAAGATGTGTTCTACATACAACTTAAACAGAATTATGAAGCTTAGTCAGAATGAACACTTATAGTGATTCAGACTGAGTATAAGCTGAATATAAGCTGAGCATACGTTCGATCAGCTTAGACTATATCTTAGTAAGATTATCAATACGTTTGATAAGCTGTGTGCGTAAACTAAGATATATATATATATATATATATATATATATATATATATATATATATATATATATATATATATATATATTGAGTTTCATCTTGATGAGTTTCAAGCTGAGCGACTCAGCGTGAAGACTGAGTCAGCTCAATAGAGTTACTAAATATGTTTTAGTAAATTCTTTAGACTTCTAAGGACGAGTTAACAATTATACATGTTAGTCCATGTTTGAATTCGGGTTTGTTCTCGAAGAACTCAGCTTGATGAGTTTCAAGCTGAGTAACTTAGCCTGACTAAAGAAGTCAGTTTAAAAGAATTTAAATGTGTTTTAAATTTTGTTTTGACTCTCTATATCTATGGAAAGGATAAGAAGACTTCAGAATCAAGATTGAAGATTGAAGACTCAAGATAAGAAGATTGAAGATTCAAGATTCCGAGTTATCCGATAGTTAGTTAGCAAATTAGGATTAGTCTAGTTTGTTAGGAACCGTAGGAACAGGATTATAAATACTTATCTCCTGATAAGTTTAGAGGTACGACTACGACTTAGATACGAAAAACAACTAAGTGCTGCAGAGCGAAAACCTCACCTCACCGTATGTGTTACGATTCTTGAATCATTGATTGTCAGTTCAACGTGATCAAGAAATTCACAGGTTCCCAACTTGTTCGTGTGTTCGAATATTCGCATTTGTTGTGAAGTTGGTAAGTAATCATAAGTTGATTAAATCTGTGATAGAAATCCTGTTTTGAGAGTCGTCAGTATCTATAATCATAAGTTGATTATAGATAGCTAAGTTTGAAAGTTTGAGAGATTTACATTAGGTGTTTACATATCAAGAGTTGCTTACTTGATAGTTATTGTAATCATCTTATTATTCAAAGCATTGTAATCATCTTCTTAATAAAAGCATTCGATTGATTGTGGTTTGATTTACTTTGTGTAACACTTTTATTTGATTTGTTCAATTTCCGCAGAAAGTGTATTCAACCCCCCTTTTACACACTTGTTGCTTGTTGTTATTCTTACCAAGAGACCAACAACTGGTATCAGAGCAGGCTGAACGATTTCATAAGTCGAAAGTTCAAGATTCTGAGAAAGTTTACAATGTCTACAAGCGACAATTCTTCAAACTTTCCACAGATGTCTGCCAAAGGTTGTCCCGTGTTTGATGGATCTGACTATCCTATATGGAAGTTCAGAGCAATGCTATTCCTCAAGTCCATTGACAATCGTATGTTCAATGTCATTACAAAAGGACCTATAATCCCCAAGATCTCTGCTGTTGTCAGTGACACGTCCGCTGATAAAACAGACAAGAGTGAAAAAGAGGTAAAGAAGCCTGTTGCATCCTGGACAGATGAAGATTGGAAACTATTCAATTTGGATGACAAGGCTAATAGTGTTCTAGAAAATGCCCTTACTAACGAGATCTTGAACACAGTGACTGGGTGTCAATCTGCAAAAGAGATCTGGGATACTCTAAGTGTTACATATGAGGGCACAGATCTGGTCAAACAGCAAAAGTAGAACCATCTGAAAAGATCATATGAAAACTTCTTTTCAAAGAAGAATGAAACCTTGGCTGATGTGTTTACCAGGTTTCATTGCTTGATTAATGACCTGCTAAGTGTAGGCATTAAGAAGGATGAAGCTGAACTCGTGCTAAAGTTTCTGGATGTGTTACCAGAAAGGTTCAATGAAGTGACCACATCACTAAAGGCTGGAGAAACATTGCATTTGTATAACCTGCAGTCCATTTATGGGTTCTTGCTAAATCATGAGCAGATCATTGAACACAAAAGAACTTCTCAACAACAACTCAAGGAGTCTTTGGATAAAACTGAAGTTGCATTGGTTGCACAGAAAAACAAGAAAAGTTCCAAGGTACTGGTTGTTGAATCTGAGACTCAGACTCAGGTGATACTGATGATGTTCTGACTATCAATGAGCAGATGGCCATGCTAGCCAGACGTTTGAGAAGAGCTTAACGGGGAAGAGGAAGATCTGACAGGGGCAAAGGGAAGAGTTCCTTTGATCCCAAGAAGGCTGTGTGCTTTAATTGTCAGAAGAAGGGACACATTGCTGCTGAGTGCAGATTAAAGAAGGAAGAATCAACATCAGTTGCTGATAAGAATGCTTACAGAGCTGACAAATACAAGAAGAAATATAATCAGCTCAAGAAAGGAAAGCCAGAAGACAAACCAGAGCAAAATGATTATATGCTGAAACCTGGGATACTAAATCATCTACTTTAGATGATGATGTATGTCTAGTGGCTCAAGAAGATGAAGAGTTTGAAATTGACGAAGTTGATTATGGTTTGTCCGAGTCAACTTTTGAAGCTGACATGAAGGAAGCTGAGGAAAACAGCAAGCTCAGTGATTGGGATCCTGCTTCCATGTATAAGGTTAGTAATTTCAACTCCTACACCGATGAAGAAAAGGGTCTTGCCTTTGACTATTTGCTAAATGATTTCAAGACCATCCTTAAGTCTCAAAAGGACCTTAAAGCTGAGATAGCTAAACTCAAGAATGAGATTAAGGAAAATAAATCTTTCATTGATGTTGGTAAGAAAGCACAATGTGATCTTGAATGTCAAAGACACATTAATAAACTTCTAAGTGAAGAACTTCAGGAAGCTAAAGATAAAGCTGACCAACTTCAAAAAGTCACTGAGTCTTGGTGTAAGTCATCGAAGCTTGCTGAAAAGTGCATAAACCAACAAATTCCTAAACAGGTACAAGCTGTGCTTGGAGGTGACTATCAAACTGCAGCTTATGTAGCTGATGATGAGATAGCAAGTACAGACTCTGAGGAGGATATACTACTGATTGAGTCTCAGAAGTCAGCCTTAGAGAAGAAACATGGTCAAAACCTTAAATACAATATGTTTGTAAAGGCTAAAGATCATGGAGAAGAGTGCTCAACATCCAAGCAGCATGGTAAGTCTGTGCTGGACAGATTAAGCACTCAGCCTATTCAAAGAACTTCAGTCATAGAAAGGCTTAATCCAAATCCTTTCAAAAGACAACATTCTCTATCTGGCTCGGAGAGAAGTTACAAGAATAGGAAGACCACTGTAAGTCAGAGGTCAAATTACAACAATGGTAAGTCCAAAGTTGTAGATCTTGGTAAGTCCAAGAAGATCAACAGTGGTAAGTCCAAACCTGTTGAAACTGGTGAGTCCAGTAGTCATGACAAAGGTAAGTCCAAGGTCATGGAAAAGAAGTCTGTTAGTCAAGCTTCTAATCAAAAGGATAACAAACAAAGATTTGACAAAGGTAAGTCCAAAGTCAGTGAGCACCAAGTGAATCAACTTGCGAAGAAAGTTGAAAAGTTATCCACCACATATAATCCTAAGACTAAGAACAAGTTCTCACAAGGATTATTAGACACTCTAACTCCTGTAGTCATTGGAAGAAGGAGATGCTACAAGTGCAGAAGTAGAGGTCATGAGGCTAAGGATTGTGATGTTGAAATCTCAAGGCCTGAACAAGAACAGATTGATCAGCCCACACAGGGCTCAGCTCCTGCTCAAGCTGAACAGATAGTTCAACAAGATGAAGATGCTAAGTGCTCCTCATCTGAACCCACCAAGAAGTGGGTTCCCAAACAAAACTAATGTGTTTAGTTTTCATATCATGTGCAGGGTTCATGTAAATGGTACTTGGATAGTGGATGCTCAAGGCACATGACCGGGTGGAAAGGACTTCTTAGTGATTTCCAAGAAGAGGAAGGTCCTAAAGTAACTTTTGGAGACAACTCCTATGGAATAACTAAAGGCTATGGGAAGATGCAAGCTGGCAAGGTCACTTTCCAGAAAGTTATATATGTCAAAGGTCTCAAACACAACCTGATTAGTATAAGTCAATTGTGTGATGAAGACAATATAGTTACGTTTAGGAAGAAAGCAGGAACAATATATAATGCTAAGGGAAAGCCTGTATTAATAGCTAAAAGAGAAAGAGATGCGTATCTACTTGATCTTTATTCTGCTGATCCCTATACTGAAACCTGCTTGTATTCCCAATCTGTTTCTAAGCTGAGTTGGTTGTGGCATAAACGATTATCACATTTGAACTTTAAAAATATAAACATGCTATCCAATAAAGAGTTAGTCTCTAGATTACCAAAGATTACATTTGTCAAGGACAAATTGTGTTCAGCTTGTGAACAAGGGAAACACCATAAAGGGTCCTTTAAATCAAAGAAATTTTTTTTCAATAACAGACCCATTGCATATGTTGCATATGGATCTGTTTGGACCCATAAGTACTCCAAGCCTAAGTGGCAAGAAGTACACAATGGTGACAGTAGATGAGTTCTCAAGATTCACCTGGGTAATATTCCTTAAAGCCAAAAGTGAGGCTGCCCTGGAGATAATCAGTTTTATCAAACAGGAAGAGTTGCAGAAAGGTTTATCTGTAAAGCAACTCAGAAGTGATCATGGGACTGAGTTCAGAAACTCAACCCTTGAAAACTTTTGTGAACAAAAAGGGATATTACAAAATTTCTCATCAGTCAGAACTCCACAACAAAATGGAGTTGCTGAAAGGAGAAATAGAACCCTAATTGAGGCTGCTAGAACAATGCTATGTGAGGCAGGATTGAAACTCTATTTTTGGGATGAAGCTGTTAGTACAGTCTGCTATACCCAAAATAGATCAATCATTGTCAAAAGACATGGAAAGAAATCATATGAGATGTATAAGTCTAGAAAGCCTAATATAGGTTATTTCCATATCTTTGGTTCAAATTTCTATGTGCTGAATCAAAGAGATCAGCTCCATAAGTTGGAACCTAAAGCTGATCTTGGAATATTCGTTGGTTATTCCTCAATCTCCAAGTCTTATAGAATATATAATACAAGGAGAAAGGCCATAGAAGAGTCAATTCATGTATCTTTTGATGAAGACTGTTTTGATCAAGCTGAGAAGAGTCAAGCTGACTTGGTCAGTCTGAGTGAGCTTGAAAGGCCTAAGGAAACCAACTTATGAAATCCTATGTATATCATAGGAGATGACAGTGATGATGATGTGTGTTCATCAAAGAAACCATCACAAACTCTAAGGGATTCTCAAGCTGAGAAGGATGATGAGTTCATCAACCCCTTTGGAGCTGAAGTCACTCAGACTGAGAATCTCAGTGATAATCAGTTTGTTGACAATGCTGCTCTTGAGACTTAGGAGATAAGTTCACCTCAAGGCTCTCGACACCACTCAGATCCAGAACCAGACTCTCCTACTACAACATTCAAATTCCTCAAAGATCATCCTCAAGATCAAATTATTGGAAATATCCAAGAAAAGGTCATGACCAGATCCAAGGCTACAGCAAATTACGCTGCACACTTTGGTTTCCTATCCCAAATGGAACCAAAGAAGACTGAAGAAGTCTTAGAGGATGAGGATTAGATTGAAGCTATGCAAGAGGAATTAAATGAGTTTGAGAGAAACAAAGTCTGGAACCTTGACCCTGCCCCCAAAGATCATACAGTTATAGGCACTAAGTGGGTCTATAGAAATAAAATGGATAAGGATGGAGTTATAGTTAGGAACAAAGCCAGGCTAGTAGCACAAGGGTATAAGCAAGAGGAAGAAATTGTTTATGATGAGACCTTTGCTCCTATCGAATGGATGTGAAGAGTGCTTTCCTAAATGGAAAACTTCAGGAGAAAGTCTATGTGAAACAACCTCCTGGCTTTGTAAGTTCAAAGTTTCCACATCATGTCTATAAGTTGGACAAGGCTTTGTATGGTCTTAAACAAGCTCCAAGAGCTTGGTATGATACTCTGTCCACTTATCTACTATCAATGGACTTCACCAGAGGTAGTATATATAAGACACTCTTTATTAAAAAGAGTAAAGGGCAGGTGATTCTTGTACTAATCTATGTGGATGACATTATTTTTGGTTCTACCAAAGAATCTCTGTGTGAGTGGTTCTCCACAATAATGTCACAAAAGTACAAGATGAGCATGATGGGTGAGATGACATACTTCCTAGGCTTACAAATTCAACAAAAGTCTGATGGAATATTCATCAATCAAAGCAAGTATGTTCTTGATTTGATAAAGAAATATGGTTTTGATTCAAGTTCAACCATGAAAACACCCATGTCACCAGCTGTCAAGCTGAGTAAAGACTCATTTGGTAAGTCTGTATGTTAGTCTACCTATAGAGGAATGATAGGTTCATTGCTCTATTTGACAGCTAGTAGACCTGATATCATGTTTGCTACATGTGTTTGTGCAAGATATCAGGCAGATCCTAAAGAATCACATCTTCAAGCTGTGAAAAGGATCTTTAGGTACCTTAAAGGTACACCAAATCTGGGTTTTTGGTATCCAAAGGACTCTGGATTTGAGTTAGTTGGTTTTTCAGATGCTGACTATGCTGGGTGCAAGTTAGACAGAAAATAAACTACTGGAGGTTGTCAAATGCTTGGAGGGAAGTTAGTCAGCTGGACTAGTAAGAAACAGAACTCAGTGGCTACTTCAACTGCTGAAGCTAAATATGTTACATCAGGGAGCTGTTGTGCTCAAATCCTTTGGATGCAACATCAGCTTCAAGACTTTGGCATGAGTTTCAAGAAAACTCCTATCTTCTGTGATAACCAAAGTGCAAAAGCCATCACTTACAATCCAGTCTTCCACTCAAGAACCAAGCACATTGAAATTAGACATCACTTCATAAGGGACATCGTGGAAAAAGGTAAAGTTGACATTAAATTTATCTCCAATGATGACCAATTAGCTGATATCTTCACTAAACCACTTGATGAAAAGAGGTTTATGTATCTGCTAAGTGAATTGGGTATGCTCAACCCCTAGCTAAGTGTCTAAAATCTGAGTTTTTCAGTTTGACAAAGAGTAAGTGTCTTAAGCTGAGTGCACGGTTTATAAATAAGTTTTTATAAACTGTATAACATGTCAAGCTGAATGATGAGTTCACACGTTTGGTGCATTCCAAATATACTCTAACTGCTTAGTGTAGTTATGATATAGTTTGAGTCAGTCTCAAACATAAATGACTAAGTGTCATTGAGTCTGAGCTATGTGCTTAACTCAAACTGTGTGATTGGTTCACACGTTTGGTAAGTTCCAAACATATTTTAACTACTTAGTGTAGTCAAATTACATGTTTAAGTTAGTCTTAAACATACATGACTGAGTGTAATTAAGCCTGAGCTGTGTGCTCTACTCAAGTTGAGTACCAATCTCAAGCTGAGTGCTCAACTCAAGCTGAGTGATTGAATCAAGCTGAGTGCGTGACATTAACTGAGTAATAAAGTTACTCAGACTTGGTGTTTCCAAAACCATGTTTTCATTACTTTGTGTTATTGATTCATGTGCTTCTGCGTATTTGAGTAAGTCTCAAATCGCGTATTATACTAATTTGGTATTGGTGTAATACAACAGTGTTAATAGTATTTGTGTAGGTCACTAATATTATTTTACAATTGTATCCGTTGGAAGATGATGTGTTTCTACCTTCTTACTGTTACATCAAGCCGTAATTTTTCCGGCGTAACGGATAAAAAGGGATTCTAATGGTAACTTTTCTCTCTCCTAGGAAAGGTATTTATATCGATCATAACCAGTTTAGAAGAGTTTACACTTACAATTCTGACTTCTCAACTTCTATAATACCTTTCGCAAACACCTCAATTGCTTAGTGCATTCGTCCGTTAAAACCCTAAATTGCTAAGTGCAATTTCTGTACCGCTCAACGCGACTTTAAATTTACTCAGTGTAATTAATCCAACATGCACGGAATCACATTAGTTCTCAGTGATCAGATGATTCGTGGTGCTTAGTTCAAGAACAATGGATTGCCGTTGCTGAAAGTCAACAATCAACGGGCCTTTCTTACTATTCCTCCGAGGAAACAAGGCAGAGGATATGAAGTCTGGGTGTCTTACATCCGTAAATGCCCCCTGGCATTTGCCTTCTGTGGCGCACCTCTCCATATCGTTCCTCAACATCTATTGGAGTTCTGGTATACATGCACGTATGATCAGAACAGGGGACAGATTACGGGAACTGTTCTTAATGGCAATAGAATAGTAGTCCTATCCGTGCAGCGGCTAAGGGATGTTCTTCGACTCCCTCAATCAGATGAGTTCGAGCCTGCTGTCATGAGGCAGGTGGCAAGGTCTGTCCTACCCCGCATGGGTCACCCGCAGACAGAGGGTGTAATAAAAAAGGCCACCTTTCTAACCAGTTGGGGCTTCATGGTTTCTATATTGATTCGTTCACTAGGGACTAAGGTTGGAGGATTGGACCAGGTGAACGAGTTTGAGATGCAGCTGCTGTACAACATATACTTTGCACGCAATTTGGATTACGCACAACTCATCTTCAACGAACTCAAGGTCCAAGTGATGAAGACCACAAGGGATCTTCATGTACCTTTCATAAGGTACCTGTCCTTGGCATTTGAAGCCGAGCTGGGGACAACACTCTATGAAGATGATCAGGATGTGTTCCTATGTTGGTCCCTTGTATGAGAGAGTAACAACAAGCAACAGGTGTGTAAAAGGGGGTTGAATACACTTTCTGCGGAAATTGAACAAATCAAATAAAAGTGTTACACACAGTAAATCAAACCACAATCAATCGAATGCTTTTATTAAGAAGATGATTACAATGCTTTGAATAAGAAGATGATTACAATAACTATCAAGTAAGCAACTCTTGATATATAACCACCTAATATAAATCTCTCAATCTCTCAAACTTAACTATCTATAATCAACTTATGATTATAGATACTGACGACTCTCTAAACAGGATTTCACACAGATTGACAACTTACAAATATCACAACTGATGTGATAGTTCGAACACACGAACACTTAGGCAATCTGTGAGTTTTTCTTGATCACGTTGAACTGACAAAAAGTAATCAAGATTCGTAAAACATACGGTGAGGTGAGGTTTGGCTCTGCAACACTTAGTTGTTTTTGAATCAAAGTCGTACCTTTGGCAGTCTTTCTTTGGTATGTATGGATATTCTCCGTAGTAGCAGTGGGCACACTAGGGGTGGCTTCAGATTGGAATTGTAGATGAAATGAAGGTGGTGGAGATGGGTTAGTCTGAGTTGGTTCCACTGCAATCTTATCTCCAAAGGTAGATGGAGAAAAGTGAGAAGAAAGAGAAAGTGGAGAGGTCTTACCAGAGTTTGATTCAGTGTGGACTGGTTCAGACTGAGCAGAGTGCTCAGCTTGAACTTCTGTGTCAGCTTGAGAAGCTCCCCCTTGATTTGATTCCTCTTCTTCACTTTCCGATGTAGCTCCCTCAGCAACCAAGAGCATTGGACCACTTAGACCCTCTTGCTCGGGAAAGATTTCATTGTGAAACATCTTAGAACTGAGAGTAGGAATAGGGAACACATCCCATCCAGCTTCATATAAGTCCCCCAACTCAGCATCAATCACCAGGGACAAGTACCTTATGAAAGGCACATGAAGATCCCTGGTGGTCTTCAGTACTTGGACCTTGAGCTCGTTGAAAATGAGTTGTGCATAGTCGATACGGCGATCAAAGATATGTTATACAGCAGCTGCATTTCAAACTCGTTCACCTGATCCAAGCCTCCAACCTTCGTTCCCAGTGAACGTACCACTGTGGAAACCATAAAGCCTCAGCTGGTGGGAAAAGTGGCCTTCTTAATCACCCCTTCAGTTTGAGGGTGACCCATCTGAGGTAGAACTGACCTCGCCACTTGTCGAGTCACGGTAGGCTCGAACACATCTTGAACAGGAAGTCGAAGAACATCCCTTAGCCCTTGAACCGTGATGGCCACTGTTCTATCGCCATTAAAAAACAGTGCCAATGATCTCTCCTCTGTTCTGGTTGAATGTGCACGTGTACCAGAACTCCAAAAGGTGCTGTGGAACGATGTGAACAGGCGCTCCAATGAAAGCAAATGCCAAAGGGCATTTCTGAATATAAGCAACCCATGCTTCATATCCTCTCCCCTGTTTCCTCGCAGGGATATCAAGACATGCACGCTGATTGTTGATTTTGATCAGCGGTAATCCGTTGTTTTTCAACGCAGCACCACGAACCATTCGATCACTGAGAATGAGAATGGTTCCTTCCATCGATGAAATTGCAGATTACACTGAGTAACTAATTTCGTTGCAGTGAGCAATGATCTTCGCACCGAGTGAGTTAGGGTTTCAAAGTCGATGTAATTGGGAACACGTAGCAAATTTGTTGAAAGGTATATAGGCAGATGAGAGGTGTAGAGATGAGAAGTTGAAGGGTAAACCTCTAAAATGCTGTTAAGGTCGTTATATATACCTTTTCGAGGAGAGAGAAAAATTACCGTTGGAATCCCTTTTTAATCCGTTACGTTGAAAAATTACGGCTTGATGTAACAGTTAGAGGGTAGAAACATATCATTCTCCAACGGATACAAGTGTAAAATAATAATATTAACAAATAATAAGATTATAAACACTTTGTAAATATATATCAATACAAAATTGATATATGATACGAATTGAAACAGATTCAAATACGTATGGACATAAAAATTAATAACACTTAGTAATTAATTCAAAGATTGGACACACCAAGCTGAGTAAACATATTACTCAGTCTAAGTCAAGCACTCAGCTTGATTCAAGCACTCAGCTTGAGTGGAGCACTCAGCTTGAGATTGATACTCAGCTTGAGTAGAGCACACAGCTCAGGCTCAATGACACTTAGTCATTTATGTTTAAGACTTACTTAAACATGTAATTTTAGCTACACTAAGTAGGTAAAATATGTGTGGAACTTACCAAACGTGTGAACCAATCACACCGTGTGAGTTAAGCACATAGCTCAGACTCAATGACACTTAGTCATTTATGTTTAAGACTGACTTAAACATGTAATTTTAGCTACACTAAGTAGGTAAAATATGTTTGGAAATTACCAAACGTGTGAACCAATCACACAGTGTGAGTTAAGCACATAGCTCAAACTCAATGACACTTAGTCATTTTGTTCGAGACTAACTCAAACTAACATTTCAACCACACTGAGTAGTTGAATTATGTTTGGAACTGACCAAACGTGTGAACTCATTATTCAGTTTGACATATAGATCAGTTTATGAAAACTTATTTATAAACTGTGCACCCAGCTTAAGACACTTAGCCTCTGTCAAACTGAGAACTCAAATTTTAGACACTTAGCTAGGGGTTGAGCATACCCAATTTACTTAGCAGATACATAAACCTCTTTTCATTAAGGGGCTTAGTAAAGATATCTACTAATTGGTCATCAGTGGAGATATATTTAATGTCAACTTTACCTTTTTCCACGATGTCCCTTACGAAGTGATGTCTAATTTCAATATGCTTGGTTCTTGACTGAAATAATGGATTTTAAGTGATGGCTATTGCACTTTGGTTATCACAGAAGATAGGAGTTTTCTTGAAACTCATCCCAAAGTCCTAAAGCTGATGCTCTATCCACAAGATTTGAGCACAACAGCTCCCTGCTGCAACATACTCAGCTTCAGCAGTTGAAGTAGCCACTGAGTTCTGTTTCTTACTAGTCCAGCTTACTAATTTACCTCCAAGCAATTGACATCCTTCAGTGGTTGATTTTCTATCTAACTTGCACCCAGCATAGTCAGCATCAGAAAAACCAACTAACTCAAATCCAGAATCCTTTGGATACCAAAGACCTAGATTTGGTGTACCTTTAAGGTACTTAAAGATTCTTTTCACAGCTAAATGATGTGATTCTTTAGGATCTGCCTGATATCTTGCACAAACACATGTAGCAAACATGATATCAGGTCTACTAGCTGTCAAATAGAGTAATGAACCTATCATTCCTCTATAGGTAGACTGACACATAGGCTTACCATCTGAGTCTTTACTCAGCTTGACAGCTGGTGTCATGGGTGTTCTCATGGTTGAACTTGAATCAAAACCATATTTCTTTATCAAATCCAAAACATATTTGCTTTGATTGATGAAAATTCCATCAGGCTTTTGTTGAATTTGTAGGCCTAGGAAATATGTCATCTCACCCATCACACTCATCTTGTACTTTTGTGACATTATTTTGGAGAACCAATCACACAGAGACTCATTTGTAGAGCCAAAAATGATGTCATCCACATAGATTTGTACAAGAATTATCTGTCCTTTTCTCTTTTTAATAAAGAGTGTCTTATCTATACCGCCTCTGGTGAAATTCATGGATATTAGATAAGTGGACATTGTATCATACCAAGCTCTTGGAGCTTGTTTAAGACCATACAAAGCCTTGTCCAACTTATAGACATGATGTGGAAACTTTGAACTTACAAAGCCAGGAGGTTGTTTCACATAGACTTCCTCCTAAAGTTTTCCATTCAGGAAAGCACTTTTCACATCCATTTGATAGACTTTGAAGTCTTTATATGCTGCATAAGCCAGGAACAGCCTTATAGCTTCAATTCTAGCAACAGGGGCAAAGGTCTCATCATAATCAATTCCTTCTTCTTGCCTATACCCTTGTGCTACCAGCTTCGCTTTGTTCCGAACTATCACTCCATCCTTGTCCATTTTGTTTCTATAGACCCACTTAGTGCCTATAATTGTATGATCTTCAGGGGCAGGGACAAGGGTCCAGACTTTATTCCTCTCAAACTCATTTAATTCCACTTGCATAGCATCAATCCAATCCTCATATGCTAAGACTTCCTCGGTCTTCTTTGGTTCCATCTGAGACAGAAAACCAAAGTGAGTAGCATAGTTAGCTGTAGCCTTAGATCTGGTCATGACTTTCTCTTGGACATTTCCAATGATTTGATCTTGAGGATGATCTTTGAGGAATTTAAATGTGGTAGTTGGAGAGTCTGGTTCTCAATCTGAGTGATGTTGAGAACCTCGAGGTGAACTTATCTCCTCAGTCTCAACAGCAGCATTGTCAACAAACTGATTATCACTAAGATTCTCAGTCTGAGTGACTTCAGCTCCAAAAGGATTGAAGAACTTACCATCTCTCTCAGCTTGAGAGTTCCTTGGAGCTGGTGATGATTTCTTGGATGAACACACATCATCATCACTATCATCTTCTATGACATACATAGGATTTGACATGTTGATTTCCCTTGGCCTTTCAAGCTCACTCAGACTAACGGAGTCAGCTTGACTTTTCTCAGCTTGATCAATACTGTCTTCATCAAATGAAACATGAATTGATTCTTCAATGGCCTTTCTCCTAGAGTTATATACTCTGTATGATTTGGAGATTGAGGAATAACCAACAAATATTCCAGGATCAGCTTTGGGTTCCAACTTATGGAGCTGATCTCTTTGATTCAGCACATAGCATTTTGAACCAAAGATATGGAAATAACCTATATTGGGCTTTCTAGACTTATACATTTCATATAAAGTCTTTCCATGTCTTTTGACAATGATTGACCTATTCTGAGTATAGCAGGCTGTACTAACAGCTTCATCCCAGAAATAGAGTTTCAATCCTGCCTTACATAGCATTTTCCTTGCAGCCTCAATTAAGGTTCTATTTCTCCTTTCAATAACTCCATTTTGTTGTGGAGTTCTGGCTGATGAGAAATTTTGTAATATTCCTTTTTGTTCACAGAAGCTTTCAAGGGTTGAGTTCCTGAACTCAGTCCCATGATCACTTCTGAGTTGCTTTACAGACAAACCTTTCTGCAACTCTTCTCTTTTGATGAAACTTATTATCTCCAGGGTAGCCTCACTTTTGGCTTTTAGGAATATTACCCAGGTGAATCGTGAAAACTCATCTACTATCACCAGAGTGTACTTCTTGCCACTTAGGCTTGGAGTACTTATGGGTCCAAACAGATCCATATGCAACATATGCAATGGGTCTGTTATTGAAAAAGTTTGCTTTGATTTAAAGGAGCCTTTATGGTGTTTCCCTTGTTCACAAGCTGAAAACAATTTGTCTTTGACAAATGTGATTTTTGGTAATCCAGAGACTATCTCTTTATTGGATAGCATATTTATATTTTTAAAGTTCAAATGAGACAAAAGTTTATGCCATAACCAACTCAGCTCAGGAACAGAATGGGAATACAAGCAAGTTTCATTATTGGGATCAGCAGAATTAAGATCAAGTAGATACACATCTCTTTCTCTTTTAGCTATTAATACAGGCTTTCCCTTAGCATTATAAATTGTTCCTGCATTCTTCCTAAAAGTAACAACATTGTCCTCATCACACAATTGACTGATACTAATCAGGTTGTGTTTGAGGCCTTTGACATATGCAACTCTCTGGAAAGTGGCTTTACCAGCTTGCATCTTCCCATAGCCTTTGGTTCTTCCATGGGAGTTGTCACCAAATGTTACTTTAGGACCTTCATCTTCCTGGAAATCACTGAGAAGTCCTTTCCATCCGGTCAGGTGCCTTGAACATCCACTATCCAAGTACCATTTACTTGAACCCTGCACATGATATAAAAACTAAACACATTAGTTTTGCTTGGGAACCCACTTCTTGGTGGGTTCAGATGAGGAGCACTTAGCAGCTTCATCTTGTTGAACTGACTGCTCAGCTTGAGCAGGAACTGAATCCTGTGTAGGCTGATCATTTTGTTCTTGCTCAGGCCTTGAGATTTCAGCATCACAGTCCTTAGCCTCATGACCTCTACTTCTGCATTTGTAGCATCTTCTTCTTCCAATGATGACAGGAGGTAGAGTGTCTAACAATCCTTGTGAGAATTTACTCTCAGTTTTAGGATTGTATATGGTGGATAACTTCTCAACTTTATTTGCAAGCTGATTCACCTGGTGATCACTGACTTTGGACTTACCTTTGTCAGGTCTCTGTTTGTTATCCTGAGAAGATTGACTAACAACCTTCTTCTCCATGACTTTGGACTTACCTTTGTCATGCTTACTGGACTCACCAGTTTCAACAGGTTTGGACTTACCACTGTTGATCTTCTTGGACATACCAAGATCAACAACTTTGGACTTACCATTGTTGTGATTTGACCTCTGACCTACAGTGGTCTTCCTGTTCTTATAACTTCTCTCCGAGCCAGATAAAGAGTTTTGTCTTTTGAAAGGATTTGGATTAAGCCTTTCTATGACTGAAGTTCTTTGAACAGGCTGAGTGCCTAATCTGTTCAACACAGACTTACCATGTTGTTTGGATGTTGAGCACTCATTACCATGATCTTTGGCCTTCACAAACTTTGAGGCTGACTTCTGAGACTTAATCAGTTGTCTATCTTCCTCAGAATCTGTACTTGCTATCTCATCATCAGCTACATAAGATACTGTTTGATAGTCACCTCCAAGTACATCCTTCACCTGTTTAGGTATCTGTTGGTTTATGCACTGTTCAGCAAGCTTTGATGACTTATACCAAGACTCAGTGATCTTTTGGAGTTGATCAGCTTTGTCTTTAGCTTCCTGAAGTTCTTCACTAAGAAGTTTGTTAATATGTCTTTGACATTCAAGGTCACACTGTGCTTTCTTACCAACATCAATGAGAGATTAATTTTCCTTAATCTCATCTTTAAGTTTAGCTATTTCAGCTTTGAGGTCAGTCTGAGACTTAAGGCTGGTCTTGAAATCATTTAGCAGATAATCGAATGCAAGACCCTTTTCTTCATCAGTGTAAGAGTAGAAATTACTGACCTTATACATGGAAGTAGGATCCTAATCACTGAGCTTGCTGTTTCCTCAGCTTCCTTCATGTCAGCTTCAAAGATTGATTCGGACATACCATAATCAACCTCTATCTCTTCATCTTCTTGAGCCATCAGACATACATCATCATCTGATGTAGATGATTCTGTATCCCATGTTTTAGCAATTAATCCTTTTGCACTGGGTTTGTCTTCAGGCTTTCCTTTCTTGAGCTGAGTATATTTCTTCTTGTATTTATCAGCTTTGAAAGCATTCTTATCAACAACTGATGTTGATTCCACCTTCTTTGATCTGCACTCAGCAGCAATGTATCCCTTTTTCTGACAATTGAAGCATACAACATTCATGGGATAAAAAAAACTCTTTCCTTTGCCCCTGTCAGATCTTCCTCTTCCCCTTTGAGCTCTTCTCAAACGTCTGGCTAACATTGCCATTTGCTCAGTGATATTCTGAACATCATCAGTATCACTTGAGTCTGAGTCTGAGTGGTCAGCTTGAGATTCTAACTCAGTCTCAGATTCAACAACTAGTGCCTTAGGACTTTTCTTCTTCTTTTTCTGTGCAACTAATGCAATATCAGTTTTATCCAAGGACTCCTTCAGTTGTTGTTGAGAAGATTTCTTGTGTTAAGTGATCTGTTCATGATTAAGCAAGAACCCATAGATAGACTGTAGGTTGTACACGTGTAGTGTTCCTCCAGCCCTCAGTGCCGTAGTTACATTATTAAACCTTTCTGGTAACACATCCAGAAATTTCAGCACCAGTTCAGCTTCATCTTTCTTTACACCCACACTTAGTAGGTCATTTATCAAGCAGTGAAACCTTGTGAACAAATCTTACAAGGTTTCATTCTTCTTTGAAAAGAAGTTTTCAGAGGATCTATTCAAATGATTTTTCTTGTGCTGCTTGACCAGATCAGTGCCTTCATACGTGACACTCAGCGTATCCCAGATATCTTTTGCAGTTTGACACCCAGTCACAGTGCGCAAGATTTCATTTGACAGGGCATTCGCTAGAACACTTTTAGCCTTATCATCTAGATTGAAAAATTTACAATATTCATCAGTCCATGATGCAACAGGCTTTCTTGTTTCCTTTTCAGATCTGCCAGGAGACGAATCACTGACAGTGGCAGGAATCTTGGGGATAATTGGTCCTTTAGTGACAACATCCGACATACGGTTGTCAATGGACTTAAGGAACATCATGACTCTGAACTTCCACATAGGATAGTCAGATCCATCAAATATGGGACAACCTTTGGCAGACATCTGTGGAAAGTTTGAAGAATTGTTGCTTGTAGACATTGTCAACTTTCTCAGAATCTAGAACTTTCAACTAATGAAATCGTTCAGCCTGCTCTGATACCAGTTGTTGGTCCCTTGTATGAGAGAGTAACAACAAGCAACAGGTATGTAGAAGGGGGTTGAATACACTTTCTGCGGAAATTGAACAAATCAAATAAAAGTGTTACACACAGTAAATCAAACCACAATCAATCGAATGCTTTTATTAAGAAGATGATTACAATGCTTTGAATAAGAAGATGATTACAATAACTATCAAGTAAGCAACTCTTCATATATAACCACCTAATATAAATCTCTCAATCTCTCAAACTTAGCTATATATAATCAACTTATGATTATAGATACTGATGACTCTCTAAACAGGATTTCACACAGATTGACAACTTACCAATATCACAACTGATGTGATGGTTCGAACACACGAATACTTGGGCAATCTGTGAGTTTTTCTTGATCACATTGAACTGACAAACGGTAATCAAGATTCGTAACACATACGGTGAGGTGAGGTTTGGCTCTGCAACACTTAGTTATTTTTGAATCAAAGTCGTACCTCTAAACTTATCAGGAGATAAGTATTTATAATCTTGTTCCTACAGTTCCTAACAAACTAAGACTCAACTTAATTTGCTAACTAACTATCGGATAATTCGGAATCTTGAATCTTGAATCTTCTATCTTCAATCTTGATTCTGGAGTCTTCTTATCCGCGCCGTAGATATAGAGAGATAAAGATGAATTTAAAACATATTTAAATTATCTTTAGACTGACTTCTTCACTCGGACTGAGTTACTCAGCTTGAAACTCATCAAGCTGAGTTCTTCGAGAACAAATCCGAATTCATACATGAACTAACACGTACATTGATAAACTCATCCTTAGAAGTCTAACTTAGTTGACTAAACCATATTTAGCAACTCTGTCGAGCTGACTCTGCTTTTGAGCTGAGTCACTCAGCTTGAAACAAATCAAGCTAATTACTCGATATATACCTTATCTGACATACACATATTATTAAACATATTAATAAACAAACTAAGGTATAATATAAACTGATCAACATATGCTCAGCTTATATTCAGCTTATACTCAGTCTGAATCACTCTAAGTGTTCAGTCTGACTAAGCTTCATAATTCTGTTTAAGTTATATGTAGAACTCATCTTACAAACTTAACTTTGTCTCATCAAATTCAAACTGATGAGATCATTTTCCCAACATCCTGTTTCCTACACTCAGCCCCAAGATGTTCAACAATGACATCTTCCCCGAGCAAGAGGGTCTGAGTGATCCTATGCTGCTGATAGCTGAGGCAGCTTCTTCAGAAAGTGAAGAAGAGGGATCGAATGAAGGGGGAGCTTCCCAAGCTGACACCGAGGTTCAAGCTGAGCACTCTACTCAAGCTGAACCAGCAACCATTGAAGCTGCTTCTGGTAAGACCTCTCCACTTTCTCTTTCTTCTCACTATTCTCCATCCGTTTTTGGAGATAAAGCTGTGATAAGCCCAACCCAGTCTAACCCATCTCCTCCATCTTCATTTCATTTACAATCCCACTCTGAAGCCACCCCTAGCTTGCCCACTGTTGCTAGGGAGACTATCCAAACCTATATACGTAAAACTGCCATAGGTGATGCCAATCTTAAAGGCATCACTGGAGCTGAGATCACATTGATACCTCCACCGGCAGGAGTTGAGGGGGAGACTCCTACTCTTAAGGTGTCAACTTCGAGGCTCATTACAACCCAACAGCCTATACCGGGTGTGGTGTCTACCCAGCCCACACTCTCCAATGCCATAGGAGAGCCCACTACTGTGCCTAAGCAGACAAAATTAGGTAACATTGAATATATGACCAATCCCCAGGGTCAATCACCCCCCTCCAAACCAATAAGCTAACCACCAACCCATACACTTCAGATTTCGAGCCCCATTACTTCTCTTCATTTCTCACACCCTATCGCGTGACCTGTAAATGTTTCATTTTCATACCAAGATGATTCACAGGGTCCAGAATCTGGTGCAAATGAATTTGAAGGTAAACACCAAACTTTGGATGATGCACCCAAAGACTCTCCTCACACTGACACTGCCTCCTCAAGCATCCAGCAGCTGAAAGATTATGTTGCTGCTCAGTTTGGTTTGTTCCATCTCAAGTAGAAGAAGCATAAACGCCAAATCTATTAGAGGCTTGAGAAGCTGACAAATGATGTTCAAGAGATTGCCTCTGCAGTTGCTGCACTCCAACAACAAAAGACTTCAACCCCTATTGATGATGACAAAAATGGGGAGAAGGTTCAAGCTGATACTGAGGCTGAGCTAGTTCGAGCTGAAGCTGAAGCTCTACTAGTACTTGCTAAAGGAGTAGAGAGGAAGACTCAGGCTGAGGGGGAGTTGGAAATAAATAAATACGAACCTGTATCTAAGAGACAAAAGGTAGAAGAATCTGAACCTGAAGCTGACACTGTTTCTGAAACTGAGGAAGAAACAGAAGAGGATAAAGCCACAAGGCTTATGATTGAAATGCTCGAACAGGAGGAAGCCAATGAGTTAGGCATTTCTCTTGAAGAGCTGAGAAAGAGAAAAGAGAAGGAAGTAAAAGACCAAGAAAAGGAAAAAGAAAGAAAAGCTTTGGCACAAGCTGAAGCTACTTACACTGGTCCAAGACCTGATCCTATCCCATACACAGATGCAGAAATTCAAGAATGCTATTTCAGAAGGAGCTCCGGTAAAGATATTAAAGGCATGACCTTGAGCAGAATTGATGGAGCCATCATCCTCAACTTTGAATTCGAATATAAATCTACAATGGGGATGGACCTGAGATATGTTCACAGGATGTGCTACATAGAATGGCAAAGAATATTAATGATGCTCAAGAAGTTCAAGAAAAGCCAAATCAAGCAAGAGATCCTTACTGCAGTTTCTAAGCTGATTAACAGAGCTGAGGAATTGAGATATGTTCTAGTTCCTGGTCTGCAGTGGGAGAGCTTATTCGAGATACCTGAAGGTGTAGAGTTTAAAGAAAACCAAGGTATTGATACACCTGTTCAGGGATTCATGTTTAAGGATCAGGCAGGCAATCCCAGCTTTATCAAGCTGAATGAAATATGTTGTCTAAAAGCTAGGGATGCCATACATATAAGAAGTTTCTGTGGTGATAGCTCAAATCATTTTGTAAAGTATAAGCTAAATAAGATCATCAGAATGCAACAGAGAGAACTCAGAGGGGATGCAGAAGCTGAAAGCCTCCTAGAAGAAATCAACATAGAAATCATTCTTTCCGAGGTTCTACATCCTTAGTTCAAAAGATAATTAGATTAGTTCTAATATTCTGTAAGCACTTAGTGTGCATGATCTAAGTGATCAATCAATTTGTATTATGATTAGTTCAATTAATACAAATATAAAGTTTGATATGTTCAACTGTGTTATGATGTGTTTATATTTATAAGTTTGATAAGTTCAGCTTAAATGAATAATTGATTAGTTCTTGTTCATTCATATGCTTTGTTGGTGTGTTCAACTAAAAGTTGGTTCGTTCCACTTATAATTGATAAGTTCAATTAAAATTGATATGTTCAAATTATTATTTGATTAGTTCAAATATATAAAATCTTAATAAGTTTGAGATTTAAAACATAATTCTGTTAAACAAACTTAAGAACTGTTTGATGGTTTTGTCATCATCAAATAAGGGGAGTTTGTTGGGAAGATGATCTCATTAGTTTAGATTTGATGAGACAAAGTTAAGTTTGTAAGATGTGTTCTACATACAACTTAAACAGAATTATGAAGCTTAGTCAGACTGAACACTTATAGTGATTCAGACTGAGTATAAGCTGAATATAAGCTGATCATACGTTCGATCAGCTTAGACTATATCTTAGTAAGATTATCAATACGTTTGATAAGCTGTGTGCGTAAACTAAGATATATATATATATATATATATATATATATATATATATATATATATATATATATATATATATTGAGTTTCATCTTGATGAGTTTCAAGCTGAGCGACTCAGCGTGAAGACTGAGTCAGCTCAATAGAGTTACTAAATATGTTTTAGTAAATTCTTTAGACTTCTAAGGATGAGTTAACAATTATACATGTTAGTCCATGTTTGAATTCGTGTTTGTTCTCGAAGAACTCAGCTTGATGAGTTTCAAGCTGAGTAACTCAGCCTGACTAAAGAAGTCAGTTTAAAAGAATTTAAATGTGTTTTAGATTCTGTTTTAACTCTCTATATCAATGGAAAGGATAAGAAGACTTCAGAATCAAGATTGAAGATTGAAGACTCAAGATAAGAAGATTGAAGATTCAAGATTCCGAGTTATCCGATAGTTAGTTAGCAAATTAGGATTAGTCCAGTTTGTTAGGAACCGTAGAAACAGGATTATAAATACTTATCTTCTTATAAGTTTAGAGGTACGACTATGACTTAGATACGAAAAAAAACTAAGTGTTGCACAGCCAAAACCTCACCTCACCGTATGTGTTACAATTCTTGAATCATTGATTGTCAGTTCAATGTGATCAAGAAATTCACAGGTTGCCAACTTGTTCTTGTGTTCGAATATTCGCATTTGTTGTGAAGTTGGTAAGTAATCATAAGTTGATTAAATCTTTGATAGAAATCCTGTTTAGAGAGTCGTCAGTATCTATAATCATAAGTTGATTATAGATAGCTAAGTTTGAAAGTTTGAGAGATTTACATTAGGTGTTTACATATCAAGAGTTGCTTACTTGATAGTTATTGTAATCATCTTCTTATTCAAAGCATTGTAATCATCTTCTTAATAAAAGCATTCGATTGATTGTGGTTTGATTTACTTTGTGTAACACTTTTATTTGATTTGTTCAATTTCCGCAGAAAGTGTATTCAACCCCCCCTTCTACACACCTGTTGCTTGTTGTTATTCTCACCAAGAGACCAACAGTTCTAATGAGAATGACTTTGTTGCTTCCTGTTCTACTAACCATTCTACAGGTGAGGAATATAATGATCTGCTGCATACTGAAGACAACATTTCAGTGTCAGCTGATCCACTCCCATCAGCTGATGTAGATGACTTAGATGAACCTGTTCTTGTACTAAATGAACCCAATGCACAGACTACCTCAAACCAACCCACACCTTTACTGAATGATATGAATAATGACTCAACATCACTGGACTTTAATTTCATATCAAATATTCCTTCATCCGTAGAGATACCCACAGATTGGAACCTTGAAATTCTATCAGTTGATCAACTAGAAGTATCATCAGCTGATCCCAATTTAGGAATTTCAACTCCCCAAATCCAAACTAATCCCAACTCTCCTATAATCCAAAACGCCTACAAGGACCACAGAGATCATCCAAAAGATCAAGTCATAAGTAACATAGAAGCACCTGTACTAACAAGATCAAAAGCTTGTAATTTCTGTCTATACACATGTTTTGTTTCTATGATTGAACCAAAGAAGGTAGATGAAGCTCTTAATGATCCCCACTGGATTAATGCCATGCAATAAGAACTAGCGGAATTCACAAGGAACAATGTATGGACTTTGGTGCCAAGAGCAAAGGACAAATCCAACATTGGTACTAAGTGGGTGTTTAGAAACAAGATGGATGAACAAGGGCAAATCATCAGAAACAAGGCAAGGATAGTTGCTCAAGGGTACTGTCAAGAAGAAGGAATTGACTTTGATGAAACCTTTGCCCCTGTTTCAAGACTTGAAGCAATCAGACTGTTTCTAGCCTATGTTGTCTTCAAAGACTTCAAAGTTTTCAGATGGATGTTAAGAGTGCTTTCCTTAATGGTGAATTGAAGGAAGAGGTGTATGTCAAACAACCTCCTGGTTTTGAGGATACAAGCTGTCCAGACCATGTTTCATTCATCAAACAAAGTATGTAAATGACTTACTTAAGAAATTTGAGTTTGAAAATTGTTCTTCAATGAAAACACCTATGTCAACTGCTCTTAAGCTAGGAAAGGATATTAATGGTAAATCAGTAAACATTACTGCTTATGGAGGCATGATAGGTTTTCTTTTATACCTCACTGCAAGCAGACCAGATATAATGTTCTTAACATGTCTCTGTGCAAGATATCAGGCTGATCCCAAAGAATCACATCTTGCTGTTGTTAAAAGAATATTCATGTATCTTAATGGAACTCCTAGTCTTGGTCTTTGGTACCCCAAAGATTCAGATTTTGAGTTAGTTAGATACACTGATTTTGATTTTGCAGGATGTACATTGGACATAAAGAGTACTTCTGGTGGTTGTCAACTTCTAGGTGGAAGATTGATAAGCTGGTCAAGCAAAAAGCAAAAGTCAGTGTCAACTTCTATTGCTGAAGTAGAATAATTGCTGCTGGTAGCTGTTGTGAACAACTTCTTTGGCTGCAAAATCATTTACTTGATTATGATGTGAAGTTTGAAGACACCCCAATAATCTGTGACAATACAAGTGCTATATCAATTTCTAACAATCCTATTTTGCACTAAAAAACAAAGCACATTGAGATCAGACATCACTTTTTAAGAGATAATATGCAGAAAAAGAAAGTGTCAATGCACTATATCAGCACTGATTTTCAATTAGCTGATTTGTTTACAAAACCTTTAGACGAGTCTCGGTTCAACTTCCTAATATCCAAACTTGGCATGTTAAATTTGTAAAATATTCTTTTCTTAGGTAGTAACATGTTATGTGAAAATAATTTCATTTTGTGAATTCTAACTGAAGTACTTATCTAAGATTCTCTATATCTTACTGATTGTGAATCATCCAAGGGAATTCTGTCAGCTGACAACCATGAGCTGATGCAATACCTCAACTGATAAACCATCAGCTAGGGACTAGAAGCTTAGATAAGTGTTTTCATTAGCTGACACTTATTTCTTTTGAAAAAGGATTAGCTGATACTTTTCTTTCATTACCTGACGTCTTTAAAAGTCAAATCTGTGTCCCCATAATTATTTTATTAGTTTCTCATTAGTATTTAATTCGTTTCCAAAGTGTATTTAATTCTGTTTATTTGTCCGTTAGTTGTCTGTGTATTTATTTTCTTTCCATTAACTCCTTTTTGGAGGCGTGACAGTTACTTTTTGAAAAATTAATAACAGTGTCAGTTTTAGGTTTTCAAAAGATATAAATGATGAATTTGTGCGGTTTCTAATCTTTATGCTTTCAAAACACTCAACCTTCATCTTTCTCTCTCAAAGAAACCTGCAATCTTGCTACTGTTCATCTTATCTCCGTCTCTGCTTAACAATGGTGATGTTCAACCCTGCTGTTACTCCAAATGCTGTTTCAGGTGAGAACGTTATTCCTAACTCTCTAATGACTATCATACCAAACAACATCCTGATTTCTACTGAAATTCCCCCATCTAAGGCAAACCAGGGCTATGAACCCATGGTAAACTTCATAACTGCTCATCCCCTGAACCCTTGTCTTTCTGCCCATCCTCTGTTCATCTTCCCACAAATTATTGGGAAGATGTGGTACACTGCTAGATACCACCCAGATCAACAAACCATCACCTGTTTAATCCTAAACAATCAAATGACCGTGAACATAACCGTTAATACCCTCAGGGAAGCTATTCCTATTCCAAACTTTGCCCCATTTCAAACTTTCCCAAACCATGAACAAACTTTGGAGGTCCTACCCTTAATAGGCTATAATGAACCTGTTACTCATGGAAGATATAAGTTATCTGTCCTAGGTCATCCATGAAAGTACTTAGCCAGTATAGTCATTAGGTGATTTAGTCACAAGTCTGGCAGCCATGACCTCTTGAACTAAACTGAGTTAATAGTTCTTCATGCCTTGGTCACTGGAAGAAATATTGACTTTGCACAAGTCATTTTTACTGAGATGGTGGATAAGATCACCTTGGCCACTGCCAAGAAAACAACAAGGACTCATGTTCCTTATATCAGATACTTGAGTTTGTTCACTCTTCAAAATCTGTAGTGGGAAGCCTATACTCACTTGAATGTTAATCTCAACACCATGCCTATTCCTCATATGCGTCAGAAGGTATTTCATTTAAATAGAAAGGATGTTGGTCCTGCACTAACTCCAGCAATGCAAGAGTTAGTAGATGAGGCTACTGAGGAAGTTGATAAGGAGGAACAAGTAGATGAAAACTTGGGTGTTGCTGAGAATGTGGATGATCAACCAGAACATGAAGTCATGGAACATGTTGCTGAGGATGTTGTGCAGTCTGAGGGTTTCCAACTGTCTGATCCTTCTAGTATTCCTCAAAGAGATCAAGGTGATGACTCTGCACCTTCTGTTGCTAAGTCTCCCAGCCAAGAGGATCAAGGAACCCAAGATGATGTTGCTGATGATGATAGTGATAATGGTAGTAATGGTGACAGTTAGCACATGATGGTGATGCTGGTGGATTCTTTGTTGAGGATGCTGCTGATAATGCCATAACCACCTCATCCACTTCTGTTATGATGCCTCTCACTAAATTTCCCTTAAGTTCAAATACAACAAGGAGGACTGGTCACCTAAGTGATACTGATGGTGAGGATGAAACTGATGATGACTCTCCTAGTCTTACACTTGGAGGTCATGTTGCATATCCCTCTCCACCACACTCTCAAGGATCAAGTGCCTCTGTTCACAAAGAACAAGCTGCTGATGATGATGCTGAGGAAGAAGTGATTTTTGAAAATCTCATTCAAATGACTGAGATCAGCAAGACCCATCATATCTCAGGTATGGTAACTTCACTCCCTGAGGAGACTCACTTGGTCAACCCAACCAGTGAGAACACATCCTCCATTCCAGTTACAACACTCCACAACAACCAAGCTCTAGTGTACTTCCAATAGTCACTAGTTCTACTCCCATAGTAGCCAAAATAGAACCAAGGTCAGTTAAGATTGTACACTCTGCACAGATCTTAGAGGATGTGACTTTTGCACCTCTGACCTCAACTCCAATGGTTACCTCTTATGTTGAGGGGGAGCTTATGGATGTTGATTTCACCCTTAAACCAGTGGGTACATCTTCACAACAAGATGTATCTGTAAATATGGGACTCCTGCAATCTGTATCACCCTCCCAACAGGGTGATGCCATTGAAAAAATAGACCTCCACCCAAGATCATACTGTGTCTTACACAACATTGAGTCTGGCCTTGCCCTCAAAAAGCTTCCAACAGCTTATTGATGTACAAAGGGATACCCCACTGAGTGCACCTCACTCAACCTCACATTTTTGTACCTACACTTGATTCAGTTCTTACACATGCTACTGCACTGCCTGTCAATACTGGTGGTATAAACCAATTATCAGTACAGGGCACAAAATCTGCTCCCAGTGATCTTGGGCTGCAACACCAAAGCCTAAGTGAGGGACCAACACCCATTCCTGATATTGGCATTTCATCTCAATCAACCCCTGTTACAACTACCATCTCCACCACAGCTGAACCCTCTCCCCTCATGTTACAAACCTTACTGTCTATCTCTCAAAATATGGATAGTCTTCAAGCCTCCTTTACTTCTTTCCAAACCAAAACAGATATTCAACTTACCCATCTAACCCAAGAAGTTGAGTCCCTCAAAGCTAACAAATCCCAATCCCATCCCACCCCTACCCTAGTTGATATAAGTCTAATTCTCACCAAATTTGATCAACTATAAACCCAAACCAGTACACATACCCCTGCTCCTTCACCACTCATATCCCAAAAAACCCTATCATCACTTAACCAAACCATTTCTAACCTTCTAAATAACCTACATAACATTAAACTAACAACCCTAGACATTTCTGTAGTCATTCCTGATCCCATTCTTCAACTACCCACATTCCTAAGAAACCTGGATCAAGAACTTACCTAACTTCATGACTTCACCCGCCAAAAACCTATTGACCAGCTTAAGGAGTTTACTAACATCACAGATGCTATAAACCGCCTCAGGCCCATTACCTCAACCTTTCAACCATCCTTTTCACCCATTCTCTCACATCAAAGATCCTCCCCCACCCTTTACCTAACCTTCTATCCCTACTGTGCCTCCCTCAACCTCTCATATCCCACCTTTTCCCTCTACCCAATCTAAACCTACTCCTTTTTGCTTCAAACCCTCTACCTCTACTTCTACTTCTACTCCTGCTGCTCCAGGAAAGCCTACTGTTTCATTCCCAACTTTTCCCTCCTTTGATGATGACAAAAAGGGGGAGAAGTCAGCATCCTCATCCAGCTCAATGGAACCCTCTCCAAGAACATTCCAAGAAGCCAGTGATGCATGGACTGCTGAAATTTTAGCAGATAAGGCATCAGCAGCAGCCCTCAATGAAGCAGAAATTCAAAGCAAATCAACTGCTGAGAGGAAGAATCAGCCTGAGGGGGAGCAACCTGCTCAAGAAGAGGAAAGGCCCAAAAGAAGGCTCAAACAAAAAGCAAGAAGGAAGAGTGCAAAGAAATCATAGCAAGGTGAATCTTGTGCTCCAATTGACATTCCATCAGATGATTCTCATGATGATGATGATGATGAAGATAATGTGCCTCTGTCCACTCTCCTAAAGATGAAAAAGTGGAGCTCTACTCCCTCAACTCTTTCAGTCCAAGCTTCCTCTCCTAGCCAACAAAAACCCTCATCTACAGCTTCTTCCCCTAGAAGAAAAGGAAAGAAGATCATGTCTGCTGAGGAGATAGTGGAAGAAGAAAGAAAAGAGTTGGAAGCTGAAAGATCAGAAAGAGAATCCAAGCAATAGGAGGAGACTGAAAAGAACATGGAATATTTTGCTTCACTCTTTGGGGAACCACTAGAACAGATGGTACAAGCTCAGAAAGCACAAAGTGAGTTATTCTTTACCCAAGGAATAGCAAATATTCTAGGAATATTAGAAGAAGAGCTTGATCAACTTAAACAACAAGAAAAAATGTTGCTTTCTAGTCAAAGACAAGTTCAACCTTCAGTTCCCGCTCCTGATGCTGAATAGAAAGTCAAAAAAGGGATGACACCCAGAGAAGCCATAGAAGCCCTCTTGAACTTTGACTTCTCTGATGTTCCAAGGCTATCAAGGGAATGACAAGAGTGTTTGATGAACATAGAGCTTATTGATTACAAGGATGTATCCGTAACAATCACAAGCACTTTGTCTGATAGAGGTGACTAGGAACCTTACTTGAAGATTCTGAGGAAGCAAAAACCTGTTCAATCTGAAATATTCTTTCTGAACTACATTAAGAACTATAGCTTCCATGAGATCATTGAAATGTTGTATCATTTGATGAAGTCAAAAGGAAAGTATGCTGATACATTTAGAGATGAATGCAGATACTGGATAAGACAGTCAGTTGGAAATCAACTCTTCTCACATGATCACTTTACACAACTTGTGACTCATCTTGCAGAATTCTTCAATAAAAGGTCCAAGCCCTTTATTCCCTTTGAAGAAAGAGAAAAACACCCTGATCACTCTTATCTCACAACTTTTGGAAATCTGAATACAAGCATACCTCCCAACTCCATTCCTGAAGACTTCAAGCATGTCTCTTACCCTGAGGAAGGGATGTAGTTCAGAGATAGAGCTAGACTCTGGAGGTTCTTCAGGTTAGCACAACTGAACCTAGCAAGTGTTGACTTCCTTGCTCAGCTGGTTCCAATATTTAGAGGAAGAACGGGGAATACATAGTTTGAACAACTTGTTGAGAGAAGAGCAGATTAGATTACTCCTCCAGATCCCTTCTCAGTCAAAGTTAAAGAAGAAGAGGAAGACTGGAGTTGACATCTTCATAAGTTAATCTAGGTGTAATTTCAATTTCATAGAGTAATGTTAGTTAACTGTTTCTGTACTTAGTAGTTAATCTCTGTACAAACTCTTAATTTCTGTTTATATAATGATGCTTGAAACTTTGATCATGGACTACTTAGCTAATAGCTAGTATAGATGATTCTTAGTAGATAGCTCACCTAGTGTAAATATAGAAAATCCAAAAATCCTAAAAACAGAAAAAGGATAGAAAAGATACCACAAAAAAACAGAACAATGGTACTTCATAAATCAAAAGATTCCCAAAAATAGAATATCAAGGGAACATATTTTAAAGAGTTACCAAAAACAGATAGCTAGGTATCCAAACTGAACTTAAAAGTTTTTTTATTACAAATCCGAGTCAAATTGATTCTTCTTAAACAAGATAAGGTTTTGTCATCATCAAATAGGGGGAGATTGTGGGGAGATAGAGATATCAAACCATAATCAAACCTGTCTATTAATTAAAATAGGATTTGATGCTAACAAAACCACATACTCAGTTGTTGTACTTAGATCAGTGAAAAACATGTGTTGTTTTTCAAGTTAGACTTAAGGAAATTTGTAAGTGAGGAACATCAGCTGAAGAACACAAACATCAGCTGAACACTGAGTATCAGCCAAAGGATCAGCTTCAGAGAGATAAGCTGAGAAGAAAAGACAAGTAAAGAAAGCATCAGTTGAACGTCTACAAGCATTAGCTGAGGGTTTAACACCATCAGCTAAGGGTTATCACAAGATCAGCTGAGAAGTCAAAAGATCAGCTGAGTCTACATATCAGATCAGCTGATGCCTTCCATCTAACAGATAAGCTATTCATCACTCTAAATCTTTTTCTCTCATACGCTTATCACTCTGAAATGATCAGATTAGCCATCTAGATCTACTGATCATATAGGTTGATTAGCTTATTCATTGTTACTAATATGTTTTATTAGCTGAGCATTTATGATCAGCTGAGCATATGACAGTAGCTGAGTCTTTCACATTTATCCTTAGCTTAGCAAAAATATGTTTGCAGTTCAGTATCCATTAGCTGAGTCATTATACAGTACCTCAGTTAATGATTTTCCATTATAATATTTTCTTAAGTCAAAGGCAGAACATGTGTTGTTCTATCATGCCTTTAGATCTGTCTTTGTAAAAGTATTAAGCACTTTTTAGATCTGCAAAGATACAAAAAGGATTGATCATGATCCTCTGGAAAAAGGTGATAGATACTTTAGAAGAGAAGATCTCGAAAATACACTTCAACAACTAAGTATGGCTGTCAACTCCATACTTGGTAAAGTCAAATCATCAGAAAGCATGGTGTTGTATAAAGTACAAACATGGAAAGAGAAGCTTACTCTTCCAAGACAAAAAGGTAGTTCTTTAATAATATAATAATAGATAGTGCGATGTTTAATTACTGATAAGGACATTTGCTTTATACACGAAATGTGTAAAGAAAGTTTACTTTTCACTAACTAACTTTATCTATTATTATATTATTAAATCAAGTACTTTTGTCTCCTTCTCCACTTCATCAACCGGATGCCATTTGCTTATATATACTCTTGCATGGAAATATGCAAAGTACTTGAGTTGAACACTGAAATCTCATAAGTTGAGATTAAAGAAGAGTTAGCAATTTATTTCTCAGTGTAATCAAACTTGTTCATGTGTTGAACACCTTTGCCATTAGTTGTTTTGTTAGCTAGTCTATATGTTAGACAAATATGTTGCCACCTTTGTTGAACTTAGATTTTCCGCATCTAGTTCATGTAATTCTTGATTTACATCAATAAGAATTATATAAAGTACATCCATGTGTTCTTAGTTTTTAAATATCTAAAGTTTGTATTCAACCCCCCTTCTTCAAATATTTGTTGTTGTGGTATCCATCCGGGACCTACAAATTCCTCAGCCAAACTGCTTCCTTTGCAGCATCATTTGCAGCAATGTACTCAGCCTCTGTAGTTGAATCTGCTATTGTATCTTGCTTCTGGATTTTCCAAGATACAGCTCCTCCGTTTAGGGTAAAGACAAACCCTGACTGTGACTTAAAGTTGTCTCTGTCTGTCTGGAAGCTCGCATCCGTGTAACCAGTTATACTGATTTCATCCGTGCTTCCTCCAAAGACCAAAAACATTTCTTTTGTCCTTCTCAAATACTTGAGAATGTACTTGATAGCCACCCAATGGGCTGTACCTGGATTTTGCGGATAACTACTCATAAGGCTTTTGGAGTAAGCAATATCAGGCCTAGTACATAGCATGACATACATAATCGATCCTACTGCCGAAGCGTAAGGAACTGATATCAACCTCTTCTGCTCTTCTGGAGAAGTAGGACATTAAGTCTTGCTCAACGGTACATCGGATCTCATTGGAATGAATCCTTTCTTGGATTATTCCATCATAAAGTGTTTTAACACTTTATCGATGTATGTACTTTGACTAAGTCCGATCAGCCACCTAGATCTATCTCTATAGATCTTTATACCAAGTATATATGCGGCTTCTCCTAGGTACATCATCTTGAAACATTTACCTAACAAAGATTTTACTCCATGTAATGCTGGTATATCGTTTCCTATGATCAGTATGTCATCCACTGAACTTTTTACTCTCATAGGATCAGGAAGATTGCTATGCTCCCACTGAACTTCGTGTAAACACAGGACTCGAACTCGATTTTGGTAAAACCAAATTCTTTGATGCGCTCATGGTTCGTTCCTTTAGATGATTGCTATGCTCCCACTGTGGTGTATATGGAGGTGTGATTTGTGAAACAACCCCACATTCCTTTAGATGATTGTCAAACTCCCGACTCAGATATTCACCACCTCGGTCAGACTGGAGCAGTTTTATCTTCTTGTCAAGCTGGTTTTGTACTTCATTCTGAAACTGTTTGAAGAAATCAAAACTTTTAGACTTGTGTCTCATAAGATACACATAACCATACCTACTAAAATCGTCAGTAAAGGTAATGAAGTACCGGTATCCTCCTCCGGTTTCTTGGCTGAAAGGACCGCACACATCTGTGTGTATAATTCCTAGCAGTTCCTTTGACCTTTCATTAAAACTGTTGAAAGGTTTCTTTGTCATCTTACCGGACAAACAAGATTCGCAATTGTCAATTGATTCGAGTTCAAATGACCCTAGAACTCCATCTTCATAGAGTTGCTCTATGCGTTTCTTATTAATATGCCCGAGCCGACAATACCATACGTAAGTTTGGTTCAAAGTGTCCTTTGACCTTTTACTTATATGATAGATTTACTTGTCATTTTGTAGATTTATTATGTATAGACCATTTTGTGAATTAGCCTTAAAATAAAATAAATTATCTTTAAAGCACAAAATTGTTTTTCCTACCGACTGATAGGTAAAACCACTGTCTATGAGATTACATTTTTGATTAATCTAGGAACATAATAACAATCCTCTATTTCTATGATTAATCCTGAAGGTAGCCTTAGACAATATGTTCCTACAGCTTCAGCACCAATGATGGAGCATTCACCTACCTGTAGGTCCATGTCGCTCTTCCTTAGTTTCCTACTCCTTTTGAATCCCTGCAAGTGATTGAAAAAGTGATGACCACGTCCGGTATCAAGTACCAATGATTCAAAAGAAGTAACTAAGCAATCTATCATAAAGATACTTGACTCGTGGGTAGAACCAACGTCCAGCTGATCAATATCAAGTGAGTGCTCGCAAATGTCCTTGCTACCGCAAACTGGGCAACAAATGTCTAGTAGCTTATCAATGCAGTCATCTTTTTCCATTTATTCAACTACTGTTACATCAGGGAAGTCTAGGTGCATCTGGTCATCCATGCACATTAGAAACTCGTGCATACCAACTACTGTTGATTCCTGTTCTCCGATCTTATTCACTACCTTTGCCTGATAGTGGTCTGTCAGAGACCCGACCAAGAGCATCACAAGTTCTTGCTCGCTGACTTGTGATCCGAGAATCATTAAGCAATCAAACAACCTTCTCATATTAATGAGATGATCAATCAAAGACTGGACTTTTTTCATCCCCTGTGAAAGAATGTCTTTCATAAGCAGAAAATGTCCACGACGCTCACTGCTTTTGAAACGCTCCTCTAGACCTTGCACGACCTCAAAAGTTGACTTACTTTTAAGTTTATCCGAAAACTCAATTTACATAACGTCAGATTCATCAGACAGATACTTATAATATGTATCATACTTTTCATCCTGAGTAGAATAATCAGGTCGTTCTAGAGGTGGCTTATTGACTGTGTATAGCATTCCCAGTGCCCTTAGGATATTCCTAAAGTGCAACTTCCAAACTACAAAGTTTGGAGCCGAAAGCTTCCACTTTTGCATGATGAGACTAAGAGATTCCTCAGGTGAATAAAACGGTATAACAGATAAAATTGACATCTACAGTAAAAAACAAGAAAAAAACGTTTCAATATTTAATTCCTCTAAAATAATTTATAACACTTTAAATAAATTTATTTTAGAATAGGATCCATATTTCACACTGATAGATTGTGTCCAGGGATAGTGTATACGTGTCATCATATCCATGAACACTATAAGTCACTAGAGGGTCACACAGCTGCACACCCAACTTTGAACCAAGAAATAATACCTTGTGTGTACGGTGATAATTAATAGTTAATTAATTATCCAGAATATAAATAATAAATGGACTTTTATTATTTAAGAGAGATTAAATATCAGTTAGGTATTTAAATAATAAGTTTGGTTAAAGAAATATTAATTAATAGTTAATTAATTAATATTAATCAAACTAGAGGGACTGTTTTTGCCAGTTGATCAAAGTCTTTGATCACGGACCGGGCTTTATGGCTTAAGGGCTTTAATCCACTTAAATTACTATTTAAGGAGGATTAACCCTGAAAGTTTAATTAAGCATATACAAGTAACAAAAAGGCAAAACCTAGACACTCCCTCCATTTCTCTCTCTTCAGCGTCCGACAACCACCCCACCACCATCGCCTCTCGGCACTCACGGTGCAGCAGCGACGGCGTAACGACAGTAGTTGGCAGCGTCAGCCCCTTTTGTGGTGGCAGTTTTCTGGCTAGTACATTCACGGTTCGAGTCCCCCTTGCGGCGTCTCCTCGGCGGAGGTGATCGAACCACACCCAAAAATCCGGAGGCTTTTTTGGTGGTATACACACGGTATCGTTTTTCATATAGAGTATTATTGTATTGGCGGTCTAGCTGCCAGTTCAAGGGTGCAGTAGCTGTCTATCCCCCTATAGCAGTCCAATGGTATAATATCTTATCCTTTATATATTGTTTTATACATATGTGTATTAACTGATTATTATGATTATTTGTTCTGTTTCCCCACCTAATCCAGTTGTGATCTTGGGATGGGATTTATGTTAATTTTTGTCCGCTATGCATTATTTTACCCTGTAAATCCCAACAGTTGTATCAAAGCCTTCTTCTAGGCTCGGTGGGGAACAAGTTTAATCATGATTATATACTGTTTATATATGTAAGATCAAGTTTCTGATATGTTACCTGATAAAGTTTTCAGCTTTAATGCTTTAATATATATTTCACATATGTGTGAAACTTTAAGTTTGGTTTAAGATCAACTTTTGATCATTTTACCAATTAAAGTTTCGAGTTTATTATTTATATATATTATCTGCGTGAAACTTGGTTTTTGGCCAAAAAATCAAAGTCTTGAATTTAGCCAATTAAAAGTTTCCAGTTTATCTGTTTTAATATTTTATATATATATATATATATATATATATATATATATATATATATGTGTGTGTGTGTGTGTGTGTGTATGTACAAATTATGTGAAACTTGTAGTTATTAAAAGTCAAAGTTCTTGAATTTTTAAATCAAGTTTCCAGTTTTATTATTATATATCTAATAATGTTGACGTTTAACCTATGTGGTATTTTTGTTTTTATTTAGTTTAAGATATATAACAAAAGGCCCAGTTTAGGCCCAGGTTGGATGTTTGTGATTAACAAAGAGCAGTTGTGTTTTGGTGTTTGGATTCAAGTTTTGAATCATCCCGGAATTATATATTTGAATTATGGTTGTAATGCGTGTATTATTATTATTGTTTAATTGTTAAGTACGCGATTGTATGTTTATTAAGCCAAACGCCTAAAACCTAGTGGATCACCTTGTGGTTGTTTTAATTTCTTGCTATGGTTGGTTTACATTTATTATTTATCCGGTGTGGGGAGGCTTGCGTGCCACTTACAACCGCTATTCAATTTTGTAAAAGTATTAGTTTTAGCGGGCCTGCGTGCCTTTGAATTATTATGTAATAGGACACTAGTTTTATCAAAATTGTAATATGTTAGTTTGATATTTGTAAATGTAATATTGGAGGGCGATCAAGACAAAAAGCACGACAAGGAGAGAAGATGCCATTGATGCTGGAGCTAGTGGGAGCATCAAGTTTTTCCATGTCATGTGTGTTATTTGTGATCCACTTAGGGTTTGACCACAGGGGTACTTGATTTTAATTAAGTACCAGTGATGGTCAAAAAGGCGTTATGTGTTGTTGGCTTATTAATTATTATTAATTGTGTGGTTGTGTTTTAATTAATTGTATAGTGCACGCTCGTCATTAAAACCATATACATATATGTAAGGTATATTTTTAAGTTGAAAAGTTTTTTCACTTAAAAGGATAATAGTTTTACAAGTTTTGTAAAGCGGTTAAAACTGGCAAAATATTTTTGAAACAAATTAACCCTTTTTCAAAATATTAGACCAGTAGTGCTACGGGTATAATGGTACACCTTTCCTGCTCCCGGTACCTTGGTGTGTTGTCGTGCCCAAACCGTACGCACCCGGGTTCAAAACGATGTGGGGATGGGGTGAAAGGCTTTGCGATTCCTTGATGTGACGGGCCAAAGTTCACCCCGTCTTAGATGGTGAGGTCTATTTTTGTGATTCCCTGATGTGACGGGCCCAAAGTGCACTTAGGAGGACTAAATATATACCCACCAGAAATAACACGGGGTCGGTTTTGTCGTGCCCAAACCGTGCACCGGCACGTGTGAAATATTAATAATATTCTAATATATATTTATTTAAAGGTTTATAAGTTATTTTAGAGGAATTATTACTGAAACGTTTATATCTTGCTTTTTACTGTAGATGTCAATTTTATTTGTTATACCGTTTTATTCACCTGAGGAGTCTCTTAGCATCATCATGCAAAAGTTGAAAATTTTAGGTCCAATCTTCGCGGTTTGGAAGTTGCACTTTTGGAATATCCTAAGGGCACAAGATAGACTGTACACAGTAGATAAGCCACCTCTAGCATGACCCGATTATTCTGCTCAGGATGAAGAGTAAGATGCATATTATAAGTATCTATCTGATGAATTTGATGTCATTTTAATTCTGATACTCTCCACAGAATCTGAGTTTTCGGATGAACTCAACAGTAAGTCAACTTTTGAGGTCGTGCAAGACCTAGAGGAACACTACAATAGTAGCGAACGCTATAGACGTTTTCTACTTATGAAAGACATTCTTTCACAGGGGATGAAAGAAGACCAGTCTTTCAGTGATCATCTCATTAACATGAGAAGGCTGTTTGATTGCTTTAATGATTCTGGGGTCACAGGTCAGAGAACAAGAACTTGTGATACTATTGGTCGGGTCTCTGACAGATTATTATCAGGCAAAGGTAATGAATAAGATCGGAGAACAGGAATCAACTGTAGTTGGTATGCAAGAGTTTCTAATGTGCATGGATGACCAGAAGCACCCAGACATTCCTGATGCAACAATATTTAAATCAATGGAAGAAGACGACTGGATTGATGAGCTACTAGACATTTATTGCCCAGTTTGCAGTAGCAAGGATATTTGCGAGCACTCACTCGACATTGATCAGCTGGACGTCGGTTTTACCGACGAGTCAGGTATCTTTATGATAGATTGCTTAGTTACTTCTTTTGAATCATGAGTACTGGATACCGGATGTGGTCATCACATTTGCAATCACTTGCAAGGATTCAAGAGGAGTAGAAAACTAAGGTAAGGGGACATGGACCTACGGGTAGGCGAATGCTCCATTATTGGTGTTGAAGCTGTAGAAACTTATTGTCTCAGATTGCCTTCGGGATTAATCATAGAACTAGAAGATTCTTATTATGTTCCTATATTAATAAAAAATGTAATCTCGTATGATTTATTAATAGACAGTGGTTTTACCTATCAGTCGGTAGGAAAGACAATTTTGTGCTTTAAAGGTGATTTATTTTATTTTAAAGCAAGTTCACAAAATGGTCTATACACAATAAATCTACAAGATGACAAGGAAATCTATCATATAAGTAAAAGGTCAAAGGATACTTTGAACCAAACTTACCTTTAGCATTGTCGGCTCGGACATATTAATAAGAAATGCATAGAGCAACTTCATGATGATGGATTTCTAGGGTAATTTGATCTTGAATCAATTGACAATTGTGACTCTTGTTTGTCTAGAAAGATGACAAAGAAACCTTTCGACAGTCTGAACGAAAGGTCAAAAGAACTGCTTGGAATAATACACACAGATGTGTGTAGTCCTTTAAGTCAAGAAGCCAAGGGAGGATACCGGTACTTCATTACCTTTACTAACGATTTCAGTAGGTATGGTTATGTGTATCTTATGAGACACAAGTCTAAAAGTTTTGATTTCTTCAAACAGTTTCAGAATGAAGTACAAAACCAGCTAGATAAGAAAATAAAACGGCTTCGGTCTGACCGGGGTGGTGAATATCTGAGTCAAGAGTTTGACGATCATCTAAAAGAATGTGGGATTGTGTCACAACTCACACCTCCGTATATGCCACAGTAGAATGGTGTGTCAGAAAGGTAGAATAGAACCTTGCTTGAGATGCTTCATTCTATGATGAGTCGAACTAGTCTACCAATGTCGTTCTGGGGACATGCACTCGAAACGGCTGCTTTTATGCTGAACCGAGTTCTAACAAAATCTGTGGAGAAAAGAAAGACACCGTTCGAGCTATGGACGGGGAAAAAGCCCAAGTTGTCTTTCATATAGATTTAGGGTTGTGAGGCGTTCGTTAAACGATCGTTTTCGGATAAACTCAAAACTAAATCAGACAAGTGTATCTTTGTGGGTTAACCTAAGGAAACCTTAGGTTACTATCTCTATAATCCCGATGAGAACAAAGTATTTGTCGTTCTGTCAGGGACTTTTCTAGAGGAAAAGTTTCTGAGTTTAGAAACTGCTAGAAAAGAAATAGATCTTCAAGAAGTTGAAGAAAATGAAGGTATGCCTCCACCATTTATGGAAATACTAATTCAACAGAGAATTGTTGAACCCAACTCGAGTCTGTGGTTGAGGAGGAAATGGAAACACAAGACCTTCGCAGGTCCAGTAGGATTCGGACTGAGCCAAATAGATATCTAGGATTTCTATTTGCTCAAGAAGAAGGGGATCTTAATGAACCCATATGCTACGGGGATGCTATGTCGGGCAGTGAGTCTGACAAATGGCTAGACGCCATGAAGGCAGAGATCCAATCGATGTATGACAACCAAGTGTGGGAGTTAATAGATTTATCACAACGCAGTAGAGCTATTGGATACAAGTGGGTCTTCAAGAAGAAGACGGACATGGCAGGAAATGTGCATACTTTTTAAGCTAGGCTTCTTGCGAAAGGTTACACTCAGATTCATGGTATTGATTATGATGAAACCTTCTCGCCAGTAGCTAGGCTTAAGTTTATTAGGATTCTTATGGCAATATGTCACACCCCGCTAAAGCGGAACACGAGATATGACAGCACAAGGTTTCATAGCATGAGGTAATAGACAACACACACCATAACATCAAGGATTTGCAGTACAATATTACAAAGTTTGAACCAATTTGTTCTCAAATTTACATGTACTGTTAATAAAATTTCATGATGTTGATGTCGTCACACAAAATGCACCTACATGCCATCACTTACTTATTTGTACCTGAAAATCATGAAGAAAAGGGTCAACTACAAAGAGTTGGTGAGATCTATAGGTTTTTCGGAAGGATAAAGGTATAAATAGAGTTTTCATGAAATGCAATTTGATATTTAGGTGATTCATTGTCACCTAGCACACGATGTTTTGAGTTATCCAACCATTTATAATCACCACAACATATATTTTTGTACATTAGCAATATTTGCACTAAGCCACTACTAAACCATTCACGATGCCAACGATCTATACACAGAGGTAAGTCTAACTCACATACATAAGATCAAAAATATATTTAAAACATTTTCAAGTATGTACACTTAAGGTTCGTCAACCCTAAGTGGGGGCGTCCCTACCCACAATAGCGCTATCCACAATACTATAGGCTCATAATGAGTTAATGGTACTGTACCAATTATTTTCATGGGACTTACACTGCTTTGAACTTAAGCATTGTATAACATGTACATATCAAGTGCTTTTTCAATATCAAATCAAGTATTTCATAGGAAAACATACAAAGATTTAATATTCATGCTTTTCACCCCAAAAACTTTGTTAGAACACCAAAATATTGTAATAGAATAAGAGTTCTTATAATGTTCAAGGGTGCTTATTGTAAATATGCCCAAGGGGTATATATACGTTATGCTTAGGGTAAAATTGTAAGGATTGCCACATTACAAAGAATAAACTATGTGTTTTCTATGGTGTAAATGAGATTCTCTCTCAACCTTTATCATAGTTTCTTATGCAATCCTTCAATCTACCACTTGTTATGTTCTAACAAGTGATATCAGAGCCAATGGAGTGAAGATCGGATCTTGTTTCATCATCAACAAATCGATTTTTGAAGAGAAAAGGGGCTGAAAATCACAATACAATCAATTTCTCGAAATATGTGCTGTTTGATTGAAGATTCATTGCTGGTAAGTCAACAATTTCTCGATTTATGAGCTATACAATCATTGTTGTTTAATCATTTCTGGAAAGTTCTTCACGATCTGCTACTTTTCGTCGTCGAAAAATTTGAAGGTGTTCTTTGAAATTCAACTTTCTTCTTCATTAATCATTGGAAATGATGATTAAAGACTGGTAATCATTAGCTGATGTACTATTTGTCTTACATGACTGTCACTTCAATTGTTCTTGAGAAAAGTGAAGATTCAAAAATGGAAGTTTCAGTTTGACGAGAATTTTAGATTTACGATTCATCATATTGAAGATTGATTTTGAATTCAATTTGCTTCTATGGAGATCGCCAATCATTGAGTTGTACTTTGGAAGTTGTCTGGAAAAGATTGATTGGATATCATTGATATCTGAATTCTCAAAGTTTGAGCTCAAGAACATAAAGAACATTTCAGATCTAACTTTTTGATCCATAAAAGGTAAAAACACCTACAAAAAGGTGTTTGTAGGTGAAAGTTAGTTACTGATTGAAGTGGGTAGGTGGAACAGATGAATTCAATTACCTTGAAATAACAACCAAGTTCAATTGTGATTGCATGCAATTGGGATTGCATTCAAATCAGATTGCATTCGATTCATACTGAGTTCGATTGATTGGATTCAAGTGTTGATTGTGTGCAACTGAAAGTTAACACTTCACAATTCAATAAGAATTGCATTCAATTGGAATTGCATTCAATTCACTTGGACAAGTTTTACGTTCAAAGATCATTGATTGCATTGACTTTTAAGTTGACTTCGATTCAAGCTACAAGTTACAAGTTCAAGTGTAGATTGCATTCAATTGACAATAGAGGATTGCATTCGATTGGATTTACTCAGTTTGATTCAAGACTAGTGGTTGATTCAAGTTACCCATTTCGATTGCCTTGATTGCATTCAATTGATCAGAAGTCTTAGTGTTTGAAAATAGAACTTGATTGCATTCGATCGAACTCGGGGCTAAGTGTCTAAGTATTTCTCGATCGCATGCAATCCACCGTTCAATTGGCATTCAATTAGTTCTACCAGATCGCATGCGATCCCTCTATGCAATCCACAATTCATTTCGTTCAAAAGTATTTTAACTCTAGTCTGTCATAAGCCAATCGAATGCTTTCAAGTCCTTTCGACTTTGTGATGAATGCCTAATATCCTATGTCTAGTCATCCTGTGCTTTCGTAACTGATCTTTGTTTCTTCTTTCTTAGTGTCACCAATTTTTGGTCTCAAAACCATATTTGGCCATTCAATCCTTGTTTCTTTCGATTCTTGGTAATCTTTTAACTGTCAGTTTTGAATTCTCATATTTCATTCCTATATTTCAGAATTCCAGTCTCTATCCTTCACTGTATTGACCAACATCCGGTTACACTAGTTTTTTCAAGGATTTTGAAAGTTCATTTGTATGCTTTCACATGAGGATGTATCTGACTCCTTGTTCATGATATGCGTTCAAAGTCACATTTTCTATAGTCGTACATAATGCTTATTTCACACTATAGAATAATTTTGTGTCCCAAGTTTGTTTGCATCCTTATGTCTTTCAGGATCTTTTTCACATGTTGTGATTCGGATGAGGTTGATAATTCTTGTTCGAGACATCGGGGATATTTGATTTGGTTGATGTATTCATCTGATCTACACCACTCCTTAACGATCCGTCTTGGCTCACAAGTGGTAGAAAACAATTGACTGGTATCTTTTAACTGAATTATTTTGCATGATGACCATTGAAAATTATGGACACCATGAGGGGGAGATAAGGTTTATTCAGTTGATGTTTACTCTGATGAGATATATTTTATGAGGTATTAAGTCTAGGGGGAGAAGTGCTCAGATGAAAGAACAATTTATTCTCGCCCTGAATTTGTTAACAAGGATCGAGAGCAACATTGTAGGGGGAGAGTTTCCCGTTGAAGATTCTAGGGGGAGTAAGCAACATATATTCTCTCTCTCTCTCCTGAAGATGAGTCTTTATATGCTTCCGCTGATTGCCCAAATGCTCAAGAGATCAAAAAGCTGAAAACCTCTATATGCTAATCTGCTAATATAACTGAAGGCGATCAATGCCTTAGGTTACCAGAGCGATACAAGACAATAAGCACATGAACCATAAAAAGCTGAAGAGTTCAAGTCTCCTATTCATTTTTGTTCTGCAACTCCTATTCCATTCCAAGGGGGGAGATTGTTAGAACACCAAAATATTGTAATAGAATAGGAGTTCTTATAATGTTCAAGGGTGCTTATTGTAAATATGCCCGAGGGATATATATACCTTATGCTTAGTGTAAAAGTGTAAGGATTGCCACATTACAAAAAATAAACTATGTGTTTTCTATTGTGTAAATGAGATTCTCTCTCAACTTTTATCATAGTTTCTTATGTAATCCTTTAATCTACCACTTGTTATATTCTAACAAACTTAGTAAAAATACTTTAAAAAGGGGGCTATGAAACTCACTCGGATATTAGTACGATGATAGCTCGAATTAGATCCTCGAAATCTACCGTTGCTTTCTACCTAGTACAAGGAGTATATATATCTATTAGACCTAATATTTAAGTATTTATAAGTGAAAATTATAAAATATTATTAATAATTTCCTACACCCTTAAAGGATTCCTATTAACTTAATGAAAAATTATAAATCTGTATTCTAGAAATCAAATCAATGTTCAATATTTTTATATAACCTCAATTCATGTTTCTAGAATATTTAGTAAAAATATAGGAATTTATAAACAATATTTAATATTTTTACTAGTCAAAAGTAGATAAAAAGGTCACTGTTCAGTGTCTGAATGACACACTGTTACTAAAAAGGCTGTTTGAGACTCATACGACCTCATTTTTAAGTGATTCAAAAGGGAAAATATCAACAACTCAAATTACAACTTTTAAAAAATTCTAGACAGATTTTGACCCAAGAATGACCAAGTTATGCACGTTTAAAGTACTCCTTGATAATCTGTCAGATTTCCAGATTCAACACATCTAACATATAAAATACGTTTAAAGGATCAAATCTCCATACAAACTTGTGAGATCATATTTAAATAAAAACTAACATTTCGAAATAAGTTTTGCAAAAAGAATCAAATGATTTTGATATCTAAAACTCCAGATATAACAAAAACAAGTGAAGAGTTTCAAAACAGAATGCATCAGATTGTTTGATCTTAGGTTTTTGGGTGTTTAAACACCATTTTCTTTTGATTTTGAGTCATCAACACTATGATAAAAATAATTTTTTATAAACTAATAAAATAACTCAAACTAACATAAAAATATATAATATAGATCATATTTAATGTAAAATTAATTAAAAAATTAATAACATAAACAATTTGTGAGTCGGTCCAACGATTTATTAAGTTTTAAAAGTTTAAACTTCTAACCGGGAATTCTACTGAACCAAAGAGTTTTATTACATAATTTTACAATAACTAAACTTATAACCTAGTTTATATAACCTAAACTCGCTCATTCATTACTAATCTGATGGCTTAGAAGACGGTTGTCACAATCTCCCCCAGTAAGAAGAATTTCGTCCTGAAATTAACTATTAGTATCATGAGACTCCTTCTTTGCAAAAAGGTGCATATATTTTGGTTTACTATAATCTTCTCGTTCACTAGTGAACTCATGTTCATGTCTTGAATTCCAACGAACCTTCAAGATTGGAATATTCACTCTATCTGAGTTGTTTCATATCTCGGTCGAGAATTTCCTTAGTATTTCCTTGATAAGTGGTCCGTTGAGCGATGTATGGTCTCGCCAATTGCTTAACACCGATTTCCAACCAATTAAGTGGGGATCTACTGTTACATCCATACAAGGCTACATATGATGCGTGCTAACTTTCTAGAGTGATATTATTGTAAAATAACTCAACTAATGAAATTTGTTAGTATCCGAGCTACCATCAAAATCAATTTTAACATGCATATAGCATAATTTCCAGCATTTATATCAATCTTCCTGTTTTCCCTTCTATCTGACGATGATAGGGAAAAATGTAGTCAACTTGTATATTTGATGCCTTTTGTAGCAATTCCAAAGTTGCGACATAAAACAACTATCCTTATTCAAAATGATAGAAAAGTTGAACTCCATGACGTATAATAATCTTGATGATATGAGAAAGCTTCTCTATCTAGTAATCCTATTGAATTGGTATGGCGTGCGCAGAATTTGTCCGCCGATCCACTATAGATCAAATTGAATTGTGTCCTTTCTTGGTTCGGGGCATCTTAGCAATGAAGTCCATAATTACTTTCTTCTATTTTCATTGTGATAATTGAAATTCTAGCAGTGATCAAGATGAATTTTGATCCTCAGCCTTAACTTTCTAGCATGTCGACTCTTTTTAATGTACAAGACTATTTCCTTTTTCATTCCTAGTCACCAAGCACATTCTTTTATGGTAATTATACCTTTCATTTGCTCCGGGGTTAGTTCTAATATAATCTTATGAGCCTCCTATAAAATTGTTATTTGATGGTTTGTGGCCTTGGGTATCTAAACCCTATCTTCTCATTAATGTACTCCATCTAACCTTGTCTTAAATCGATATTCTAATTATGTAGCTTCTCAGCTTTTAAGTTCTTTACCCTTAATGCCACCTCCCTAGCTACATGTATTCTACTTTTTAGGCTTGTTTGAACGATTGCTTCCAATTCTTGCACCCTTGATAGCTTTATCCCTTCTTTTCAACTCAAAGTGTCAGCTACCGCATTGACTTTGAAGGGATGATATTTAATCTAACAATCCTAATCATTGAGTAATTCTACCCACAATCTGTCTCATGTTAAGTATTTTCTGGTCCAGTGTATGTTAAAGACTTTTGATCAATGTACACGGGGCATTAAGTGCCATACAAAAGTGTCATCGTACCTTGAAAGTGAACACTATGGCTCCCAATTCTAAATCATGGATGGTGTATTCATTTGACCGCACCTTAAGTTGTCTTGAAGCATATGCAATATCCTTTTGCATAAATTACGCATCCTAAACTTTGGTGAGATATATCAGCGTATACAACAAGGTTCTCGCGTTCCGACAATAATCGAATTGGGCGTTACAAGACTCATTCTTTAACGTTTGAAACGCTTCTTTTTTGTTTCTCTCCACACACAAATTTCTTATCTTTTTGTGTTAGTGTTGATAGAGGTTGTGTGATGTTTGAGAAATTCACGATGAATCAATGATAGTAACCTGCTTAACCGAAAAATTAATGAATTTATGTCGGAGTCTCTGGGGTTCCCACATCTTGATGGCTTTAGTCTTGGTTTAATTCATAAGGATTCCTTCCTTATTAACCATGTAATCGAGAAAAAATACGTCTTGTTTTCAAAGTTTGTACTTAGAGGATTTCACATACAGCTTCTGGCACTTATGAAACTCCAGCATCATATTTAAATGCTCCTCATGCTCCTCCTTCTTTCATAATCAGATTACTATGTTTTCTAAGATTAAGATCACGAATTTGTCTAGACATGCTAAATGAAACTCCAACATATGTCATGTTTTCTAAGATTAAGATTACTATGTTTTCTAAGATTAAGATCACGAATTTGTCTAGACATGCTAAGATCACGAACCATGTAATCGAGAAAACATACGTCTTGTTTTCATATTTTGTACTTAGAGGATTTCACATACAGCTTCTGGCACTTATGAAACTCCAGCATCATATTTAAATGCTCCCCATTCTCCTCCTTCTTTCATAATCAGATTACTATGTTTTCTAAGATTAAGATCACGAAGTTTTCTAGACATGCTACGCAATCCTACTCACCATGTTCATAAAAACTGCCGGTGTGTATGCTAACCCCAAGGAAACGGCTAAAGATTTATAACCTCTTAGTCGATCCCTAAAGGTTGTCTTACTGATTTTCTACACACGAACTCTCAATTGTTGACATCCTAAATAAAATGATATTTAAATGTTATTTGCTTCTTGCAACTGGTCGAAATAGACTATAGATATGGGGAAGGGGATATCTATTTTTTTTACGGTCATCTTCTTTAATTCCCTCTTTATATATATCCATTGGCAGTGATTTACACTTCTACTATTCTCCTGTAATTGTTAAAACTTTCCATAGGTAATAAATTTCCTAACTTACTTCTAATGCAAAGGTCTTAGGGAATAATTATCACCGGATGGCTTCAGGTGACTTCGAATATAAACAATTTTTTGGTTATGTCCAAAATTTTCTAAAAACAAATCGTGAAATTATTAGCCCTAAAGCTATAACACCTCAAGATTAGGTTAATCTCAAATATAGAACGGGAAAGGATGAGATATCTCAGTAGAAGCTTCAGCAACGTTAGATTCTTTAAGTCGACCAGGTATCCTACTTGTGAGACTATTATTGAAGTGTTTAATCAACATTGGTCTAACTAATATTTTTAGATCAGGTAGGTATTCACTTATCATCTCAAGAGTTCTTAGGGATTCTGTAATTTCCGTCTTAGCTATTGTAATATCCGAGCAAAAGTTCCTCAGGGATTGATAGTCTCTATTGAATCCACATAATCTAGTTGGAAACTTTGTTATGTTGAATTGTTAAATATGATACTCTGAGTATTTCTCTGGATTGTCCTTGCTATAAATGTTACCTTAGAGAAAAGAATTCTCAGGTTCTTCTCATCCACGAACGTTAAAATTACTTCCGACGAAAGTTGTTATCATAATCATCGAACACTTCAAGCTCCAGTACAACAACCAAATTTTATCAAGAACTTGTCATTCATAGAAATAGTGAAAAAGTTTATGAACGTAGTAACAGTTACATCGAGCAGACCATTTGAGATGACCAATGGAATCACCCGCGAATTCTAGTTGCATGAAACTCCGAGAAAGATTAACAATGTGAATCAGAGACAAAGGATCCACGTGTAGGTAATCTTTAGTCATCCAATCCATAATTGAAAGGTACAACTACTAAATTATATCAATATGATCTAGACAACACAAGTTGTCTCATCATTTGGCAAAGCATTATCATCCATTTAGTAGTCCTTCCTGCCGCACAAGCAGTTTTCCTTGGTCCTTGACGGATATCAAGACGGTAGGTCCAACAAGTCTATTAATTTGTGCATAAAATATTCCTAATGCACCATCATATTCCGGTTATGGCGTAGGTCGTATGTCGTAGCTTAAACTATCTACATCTCCTCATGAGTCACGCTTGGTGTACATTCTGAGGGTATCCTATTGATGATAATGGTGCCTTCTCGACCACCCGTTGTGATGCTCCTTTATCACTTTCCTCATTATCGGAATGCTCTTTTGGATCATTTCTCTAATTCCTATATCATAGGGAGTAAGTCAAGGTAATACTAGCATTAAGAACATAGGTGGACATTAGCTAGTAGCTCTCTCGCGCTACACACTTCATATTTATAATCGGTCTCCATTAAGGGTCCTCAATACTTAGTTTTTCTAAGATTTATGAATTCTTAAATTTTGACAGTCAGTTAATCTGTTAAAGGAAACTTACGTTCTTAAAATTCGTCCCCAAGGTAGTCGAATCTGATGGTCCCGTATATATTACGGATGAAGCAATGCTAGATGATTATCTTCTTAGTATGTGTTTGTGTGTTTAATCGGTTAGAGAGAGAGAGTAAGCTGAGAGCTATGTAGAGAGAACACAAACACAAGGAAGTTGAAATGTGCAAAGCTTAGATTAAAATGTGAAGGGAAAATGCCTTTTATAGCATTTGCCCAACTTTACAATAATTACATATTACACCCTCACTTTTATAATCTAACATTCTCCCCCTAAGTGAGGTGTGTAACGATTCACAACAAACAAATACATAAATCTATTCATAAGCTGATTTGTTGCGAATCCCGAAAGCCACTTGTCACTTGCGTATTTTCCTTCTGCTTGCCAGTGTCGTTCTCATCATCTCTATAGCACGATAGGCTTGAGCATGTTCTTCATCAGTGTAGGCTGCACGGTTATCCCAAATTTTCTGATGTATCTTATGATGAAGGATTTTCAAAGTACCATCTGAATATGACATTAGTTCATCATGTCTGATGAATATCTTTTCACCTTTTGTATTCCTTGAGACGACACCTCGATCACCTTTGAAGTTTGGGTGCCCATCATAGATAACTGTTAACTCTTTAACCTTTTCTAAGTCTGGATGGCTCTAGTTAGGCTTTAAGATATTGACTTTCAAGTAATTGTTTTCGGCTCCGAGTTGCAGATCATGTTTCTCAAAGTATTCTATCAGATTCCTCATATATTTCATCAGAGCAACTCTTCCAAACTCTTCTTCAGGCCACTTTCCTCGTTTCTGAGAGAGAGTGTCAAAGATAAAGCTGATGTCTTCAATACTAACAAACCTTAAATCTGTTTCGTTGAGGAAGTATGACAGGTTGTTTGCTCTTCTGACATGAAAGATGGCATACTCTATCCTGAAGGTGGTTTGAGTATAGATATTGATGAGTTCATCTATTGGATACACTGATTTAATCTCTTCTGGTTTTGTCATGGACTGTGAGAGGATGTGTTCATATCTTCTTCTTTGTCTGTCATCCATGTTCCGCAACTCAGGGGAAATAACCTGTATTAGCTCAGTGCTGAATATGTCTGGTATTCTTTCTTCAAGATTGGCAGCATTGACAAAATACCGTTTCCATATTGGTTGTTGACCAGCACTTCTTGTGAACATGTTAACTGCATCAAGACTTGGATCCCCACGATACACTAGAGGAGCAAGTGGCACTATGAAGCTTTGTGGCAAAGTCCATTCAGATTCTTGTCGTACTTTCTCAGCTGCCTCTTTCTGTCTGTTTCTTTCTAGTACATCGGCAACTGATTCTTGAAACTGACCAGGAGGAGGAGGGAATTGTTCATGAACTTCAATGTTGATATCACTGAGAACCCTAGAAACATCGAAGGTAGATTTCTTCTTTTTAGGCTTCCTTCTTGCCTCGCTTCTGGAGATTGCAGCCCATTCTTTTCTTTTGAGTGCAAGTTCTCTTTCACTCATGTCATCATCAAATCTGTCAACCCTTCTGGGTTAATTTGAGCGTGTAGCAATCTCGACATATTCATCAATGCCTTTGAAGAGTCTTTCAATTTCAGGATCCCCAAATTCCTCCTCTAGTTGAGCAGAACTACTTTCTCCCTTATGCCTTGCAGGTGATGTGTGTATAGAATCATCTAAATCCTCCATTTCATCCTCTGAGTCACTAAAAAAGTTAAACATCTTGGCATGGGACTGCTCATAAGGTATTTCACCTTCTTCAAGATCGATTGGCCTCGGTTCAGATTGTTGCTGAGGTACATAAAGTACAATCTGTTTGTCAGCATTCTCCTTTTGTTGTTGTTCATAAACTTCATCGGCCATTTGTTGTTGTTTTTGCTGCTGGGTAGAACTCGTACCTGTAGGTAGTAAAGAACTTAGTGGAGTAACTGGTACAGTTGCCTTTGCAGCCACAGAGGAAGAAAACATGTATCTTCTTCTTATCTCCCCCTCGGGTTGATCATCAGGGTCCTGATCATCCCGTCTCCGTTTGCTCCTCTGTGCCTGAGCCTGACAAGTTTGTTCAAGGATAGTCAGCCGGTCAGTAACCTTTGCCAATGAAGTATAGAAGCCTCTGGTCACACCATCAATCTAACGGTTAACATCTTCATGAAACTCTTGAAAGACGTCCAAGGAGATTCCCTGTGGACGTTGTTCGATGCGTAGAGTTGTCAGAAGGTCTTGATCATGAGCTGATTCAGGTTTTTGTTCTAGGAGCTTGACATAAAGAAGACTTTTCAAAGCATACACTGACATTGTTGTTGGATCAAGTTGCGGCTGTGGCTCAGAAACAACAGATCTTTTATCAAGGAGTGCGTCAATCCTATTTAATTGTTGAGCTTGGGTCTGGGAGAATTGTTCTATCCGATCCAACTTTTGATTTGTCATCTGCAGTTGTTGGTGGATTGGTGCCACGGCTTGTTGAATATAATCTTCAAGTTCTGCACGTGTAACAAACTCGGAATCACGAAGACTTCCGGTTGAGGTACCAGCCCAGAGGCAGTACCACCTACTGGAGCAGCAAGGATGTTGGCTCCAGCAGGATTTCCTTCTAATCCTCGTATGGCACCTAGAGAGGTACCACCTATAGAAGTTTAGGAGATTTGTTTAATGTACAAGCTCAGTGCATCTATAGTGATTCTGTGTTGATCAAGATAGGCGGAAATCCACGGTATATCGAGTTGTGCATTGAAAGGAGTCAAGGACGAGGGAGGCGGTCCTCTATATTCAATAGTTCGAACTCCCGATTGGGATTGACCTAGTGTATGTGCTATTACCCTGTGCAATAAAGACGGTTCCTGTTGGGAGACACCGTAGTAGCTTTGTGGGGCAAAAACTTGCACGGGTGGGATCACCGCGACTTGTTCAATATGAGGCCCAACAATGTGAGGCCCCATAGTAGATGTGGCTTCCCGGCTTTCTGGGTTTAGGGGACCCTCAACACTCTTTTTTTCTTTTCTCACCTCCTCTCTGTCACTTGTACTCCTAACTACTAAACTATCTTCATCTTCACCACTACCAGCACCATACCCCGCATATTGATCATGTTGTATTAGAGAATCAGGGGTGACAGAGCCAGTTTCAACAGATAGGCTATGAGTTGGAGAAGTGACTGGAATGTCATGTTCTGGGGCTACAATTGCCTATCCGGTGGTAGGAATTTCAGTAGGTTGGGTAGGAGGATTTAGGGTTATGACCAGACCTTGAGGAATGATAGGTTTGTTGGGAAAATGATCTCATTTGTTTTGATTTGATGAGACAAAGTTAAGTTTGTATGATGTGTTCTACATGTAACTTAAACATAATTATGAAACTTAGTCAGACTGAACATTTATAGTGATTCAGACTGAGTATAAGCTGAGCATATGTTCAACCAGCTTAGACTATATCTTAGTAAGATTATCACTATGTGTGATAAGCTGTGAATGTCACCTAAGATATATATATTGAGTTTCAGCTTGATGAGTTTCAAGCTGAGTGACTCAGCGTGAATACTGAGTCAGCTCAACAGAGTTTCTAAATAAGTTCTAGCTAACTCTTAGGACTTCTAAGGATGAGTTTATTAATATACGTGTTAGTTCATGTTGGTTTTCGAGTTTGTTCTCGAAGAACTCAGCTTGATGACTTTCAAGCCGAGTAACTCAATCCAAGCAAGAAGTTAGCTTAAAGAAAATTTAAATATGTTTTAAATTTATCTTTTTTAACTCTCTATATCTACGGGAAGGATAAGAAGACTCCAGAATCAAGATTGAAGATTGAAGACTCGGGATAAGAAGATTCAAGATTCAAGATTCCGAGTTATCCGATAGTTAGTTAGCAAATTAGGATTAGTCCAGTTTGTTAGGAACCGTAGGAACAGGATTATAAATACTTATCTCCTGATAAGTTTAGAGGTACAACTCAGATAAAAAACAACTAAGTGTTGCAGAGCCAAAACCTCACCTCACCGTATGTGTTACAATTCTTGAATCACTGTTTGTCAGTTCAACGTGATCAAGATATTCACAGATTGCCAAGCTATTCGTGTGTTCGAATACTCACATTAGTTGTGATATTGGTAAGTTATCAATCTGTGTAAATTTTGTTTAGAGAGTCGTCAGTATCTATAATCAGAAGTTGATTATAGATAACTAAGTTTGAAAGATTGAGAGATTTATATTAGGTGTTTACATATCAATATTTGCTTACTTGATAGAGTTTGTAACCATCTTCTTATTAATGAAAAGCAAAGCATTCGATTGTGGTTTGATTTACTTTGTGTAACACTTTTATTTGATTAGTTCAATTTCCGCAGAAAGTGTATTTAACCCCCCTTCTACACACCTGTTGCTTGTTGTTATTCTCATCAAGGGACCAACAACTGGTATTAGAGCAGGCTGAACGATTTCATAAGTTGAAAGTTCAAGATTCTGAGAGAGTTTACAATGTCTACAAGCAACAATACTTCAAACTTTCTACAGATGTCTGCCAAAGGCTGTCCCATATTTAGTGGATCTTACTATCCTATGTGGAAGTTCAGAGCCATGCTATTCCTCAAGTCCATTGACAATCGTATGTTCGATTTCATTACAAAAGGACCTATCATCCCCAAGATTCCTGCTACTGTCAGTGATACGTCTCCTGGCAGAACTGAAAATGAAACAAGAAAGAATCACTTGAATAGATCTTATGAAAACTTCTTTTCAAAGAAGAATGAAACCCTTCCAGATTTCTTCACAAGGTTTCATTGCTTGATAAATGACCTACTAAGTGTGGGTGTAAAGAAAGATGAGGCTGAACTGGTGCTGAAATTTCTGGATGTGTTACCAGAAAAGTTTAATGATGTAGCTACAGCACTGAGGGCTGGAGGAACACTGCATGTGTACAACCTACAGTCTATTTATGGGTTCTTGCTAAATCATGAACAGATCACTGAACACAAAAGAACTTCTCAACAACAACTCAAGGAGTCTCTGGATAAAAATGAAGTTGCATTGGTTGCACATAAAAAGAAGAAAAGTTCCAAGACACTGCTTGTTGAATCTGAGACTGAATCAGAATCTCAAGCTGACCACTCAGAATCAAACTCAAGTGATACTGATGATGTTCAAAATATCACTGAGGAAATGGCTATCTTAGCCAGACGTTTGAGAAGAGCGCAAAGGGGAAGAGGAAGATCTGACAGGGGCAAAGGGAAGGGTTCCTTTGATCCCAAGAATGTTGTGTACTTCAACTGTCAGAAGAAGGGACATATTGCTGCTGAGTTCAGATCAAAGAAGGTGGAATCAACATCAATTGTTGATAAGAATGCTTATAGAGCTGACAAATACAAGAAGAAATATACTCAGCTGAAGAAAGGAAAGCCAGAAGACAAACCCGGTGCAAAATGATTATATGCTGAAACCTGGGATACATAATTATCTACCTCGGATCATGATGTATGGCTGATGGCTCAAGAAGATGAAGAGTTGGAAATAGATGAGGTTGATTATGGTTTGTCCGAGTCAACTTTTGAAGCTGACATGAAGGAAGCTGAGGAGAACAGCAAGCTTAGTGATTGGGATCCTGCTTCCATGTATAAGGTTAGTAATTTCAACTCTTACACCGATGAGGAAAAGTTTCTTTCTTTTGATTAGCTGCTGAATGATTTCAAGACCATCCTTAAGTCTCAAAATGACCTCAAAGCTGAGATAACTAAACTCAAGAATGAGATTAAGGAAAACAAATCTTTTATCGATGTTGGTAAGAAAGCACAGTGTGATCTTGAATGTCAAAGACACATTAATAAAATTCTAAGTGAAGAACTTCAGGAAGCTAAAGAAAAAGCTGACCAACTTCAAAAGGTCACTGAGTCTTGGTGTAAGTCATCAAAGCTTGCTGAAAAGTGCATAAACCAACAAATTCCTAAACAGGTACAAGCTGTACTTGGAGGTGACTATCAAACAGTAGCTTATGTAGCTGATGATGAGATAGCAAGTACAGATTCTGAGGAGGATAGACAACTGATTGAGTCTCAGAAGTCAGCCTCAGAGAAAACACATGATCCAAACTTGAAATACAATATGTTTGTGAAAGCTAAAGATCATGGAAATGAGTGCTCAACATCCAAACAGCATGGTAAGTCTGTGCTGGAAAGATTAAGCACTCATCCTATTCAAATAACTTCAGTCATAGAAAGGCTTAATCCAAATACTTTCAAAAGACAACATTCTCTATCTGGCTCGGAGAGAAGTTACAAGAATAGGAAGACCACTATAAGTCAGAGGTCAAATTACAACAATGATAAGTCCAAAGTTGTAGATCTTGGTAAGTCCAAGAAGATCAATAGTGGTAAGTCCAAAGTTGTTGAAACTAGTGAGTCCAAGGTCATGGAAAAGAAGTCTGTTAGTCAAACTTCTAACCAAAGGGATAACAAACATAGACCTGACAAAGGTAAGTCCAAAGTCAGTGATCACCAAGTGAATCAACTTGCAAAGAAAGTTGAAAAGTTATCCACTACATATAATCCCAAGACTTGGAGCAAGTTCTCACAAGGATTATTAGACACTCTACCTCCTGTAATCATTGGAAAAAGGAGATGCTACAAGTGCAGAAGTAGAGGTCATAAGGCTTAGGATTGTGATGTTGAAATCTCAAGGCCTGATCAAGAACAGGCTGATCAGTGTACACAGGACTCAGCTCCTGCTCAAGCTAAATAGTCAGTTCAACAAGATGGAGATGCTAAGTGCTCCTCTTCTGAACCCACCAAGAAGTGGGTTCCCAAACAAAACTAATGTGTTTAGTTTTCATATCATGTGCAGGGTTCAAATAAATGGTACTTGGATAGTGGATGCTCAAGGCACATGACCGGGTGGAAAGGACGTCTTAGTGATTTCCAAGAAGATCTGGTCCTAAAGTAACTTTTGGAGATAACTCCCATGGAAGAACTAAAGGCTATGGGAAGATGCAAGCTGGCAAGGTCACTTTTCAGAAAGTTGCATATGTCAAAGATCTCAAACACAACCTGAGTAGTATCAGTCAATTGTGTGATGAAGACAATATAGTTACTTTTAGGAAGAAAGCAGGAACAATATATAATGCTAAGGGAAAGGCTATATTAATAGCTAAAAGAGAAAGAGATGTGTATCTACTTGATCTTAATTCTGTTGATCCCTTACTGAAACCTGCTTGTATTCCCAGTCTGTTCCTAAGCTGAGTTGGTTATGACATAAACGATTATCACATTTGAATTTTAAAAATATAAATATGTTATCCAATAAAGAGTTAGTCTCTGGATTACCAAAGATCACATTTGTCAAAGACAAATTATGTTCAGCTTGTGAACAAGGGAAACACCATAAAGGGTCCTTTAAATCAAAGCAAATTTTTTCAATAACAGACCCATTGCATATGTTGCATATGGATTTGTTTAGATCCATAAGTACTCCAAGCCTAAGTGACAAGAACTACACACCGGTGATAGTAGATGAGTTCTCAAGATTCACCTGGGTAATATTCCTTAAAGCAAAAAGTGAGGCTGCCCTGGAGATAATCAGTTTTATCAAATAGGAAGAGTTGCAGAAAGGTAAGTCTGTAAAGCAACTCAGAAGTGATCATGGGACTGAGTTCAGAAACTCTACCCTTGAAAGCTTCTGTGAACAAAAAGGAATATTACTAAATTTCTCATATGTCAGAACTCCACAACAAAATGGAGTATCTGAAAGGAGAAATAGAATCTTAATTGAGGCTGCTAGAACAATGCTATGTGAGGCAGGATTGAAACTCTATTTTTGGGATGAAGCTGTTAGTACAGCCTGCTATACCCAGAATAGATCAATCATTGTCAAAAGACATGGAAAGACTTCATATGAGATGTATAAGTCTAGAAACCCCATTATAGGTTATTTCCATATCTTTGGTTCAAAATGCTATGTGCTTAATCAAAGAGATCAGCTCCATAAGTTGGAACCTAAAGCTGATCTTGGAGTAATTGTTGGATATTCCACAATCTCCAAGTCTTATAGAATATATAATACTAGGAGAAATGCCATAGAAGAATCAATTCATGTATCTTTTGATGAAGACTGTTTTGATCAAGCTGATAAAAGTCAAGCTGACTTGGTCAGTCTGAGTGAGCTTGAAAGACCTACGGAAACCAACTTATCAAATCCTATGTATGTCATAGGAGATGATAGTGATGATGATGTGTGTCCATCCAAGAAATCATCACATGCTCAAATGGATTCTCAAGCTGAGAAAGATGATGAGTTCGTCAATCCGTTTAGAGCTGACATTCCTCAGACTGAAGATCTTGGTGATCAACAGTTTGTTGATAATACTGTTGTTGAGACTGAGGAGATAAGTTCACCTCAGGGCTCTCAACATCACTCAGATTCTGAACCAGACTCTCCAACTACAACATTCAAATTCCTCAAAGATCATCCTCAAGATCAGGTCATTGGAAATGTCCAAGAAAAGGTTATGACCAGATCCAAGGCTACAACTAACTATGCTGCTTACTTTGGTTTCCTATCTCAAATGGAACCAAAGAAGACTAAAGAAGCCTTAGAGGATGAAGATTGGATTGAAGTTATGCAAGAGGAATTAAATGAGTTTGAGAGAAAGAAAGTCTGGAACCTTGTCCCTGCCCCCAAAAATCATACAGTTATAGGCACTAAGTGGGTCTATAGAAATAAAATGGACAAGGATGAAGTGATAGTTAGGAACAAAGCCAGGCTGGTAGCACAAGGGTATAAGCAAGAAGAATGAATTGATTATGATGAGACATTTGCCCCTGTTGCTAGAGTTGAAGCCATAAGGCTGTTCTTAGCATATGCAGCATATAAAGACTTCAAACTCTATCAAATGGATGTGAAGAGTGCTTTCCTCAATGGAAAACTTCACGAGGAAGTCTATGTGAAACAACCTTCTGGATTTGTAAGTTCAAAGTTTCCATATCATGTCTATAAGTTGGACAAGGCTTTGTATGGTCTTAAACAAGCTCCAAGAGCTTGGTATGATACTCTGTCCACTTATCTACTATCAATGGATTTCACCAGAGGTAGTATAGATAAGACACTCTTTATTAGAAAGAGTAAAGGACAGGTGATTCTAGTACAAATCTATGTGGATGATATTATCTTTGGTTCTACCAATGAATCTCTGTGTGAGTGGTTTTCCAAAATAATGTCAAAAAAGTACAAGATGAGCATGATGGGTGAGATGACATATTTCTTAGGCCTTCAAATTCAACAAAAGCCTGATGGAATATTCATTAATCAAAGCAAGTATGTTATTGATTTGATAAAGAAATATGGTTTTGATTCAAGTTCAACCATGAAAACACCCATGTCACCTGCTATCAAGCTGAGTAAAGACTCAGATAGTAAATCTGTGTGTCAGTCTACCTATAGAGGAATGATAGGTTCATTGCTCTATTTGATAGCTAGTAGACCTGATATCATGTTTACTACATGTGTTTGTGCAAGATATCAGGCATATCCTAAAGAATCACATCTTCAAGCTGTGAAAAGGATCTTTAGGTACCTTAAAGGTACACCAAATCGAGGTCTTTGGTATCCAAAGGACTCTGGATTTAAGTTAGTTGGTTTTTCAGATGCTGAATATGCTGGGTGCAAGTTAGATAGAAAATCAACAACTGGAGGATGTCAATTACTTGGAGGGAAGTTAGTAAGCTGGACGAGTAAGAAACAGAACTCAGTGGCTACTTCAACTGCTGAAGCTGAATATGTTGCAGCAGGAAGCTGTTGTGCTCAAATCCTATGGATGCAGCATCAACTTCAAGACTTTGGCATGAGTTTCAAGAAAACTCCTATCTTCTATGATAACCAAAGTGCTATAGCCATAACTTACAATCCAGTCTTCCACTCAAGAACCAAGCATATTGAGATTAGACATCACTTCATCAGGGACATCGTGGAAAAAGGTAAAATTGATATTAAATTTATTTCCACTGATGACCAATTAGCAGATATTTTAACTAAAACCCTTCATGAAAAGAGGTTTATGTATCTGCTAAGTGAATTGGGTATGCTCAACCCCTAGCTAAGTGTCTAGAATCTGAGTTTTTCAGTTTGATAGAGACTAGGTGTCTTAAGCTGAGTGCACATTTTATAAATAAGTTTTCATAAACTGTATAACCTGTCAAGCTGAATGATGATTCACACGTTTGGTAAGTTCCAAACATATTTTAACTACTTAGTGTAGTTATGATATAGTTTGAGTAAGTCTCAAACATAAATGACTAAGTGTCATTGAGTCTGAGCTATGTGCTTCACTCAAGCTGAGTGATAAGTTCACATGTTTGGTTGGTTCCAAACAAGTTTTAAACTACTCAGTGTAGTTAGAAACAAGTTTGAGTCAGTCTCCAACATATATGACTAAGTGTCATTGATTCTGAGCTGAGTGCTCAAAATCAAGCTGAGTGCTCAAAATCAAGCTGAGTGCTCAAACTCAAGCTTAGTATCAATCTCAAGCTGAGTGATGATGTCTAGCTGAGTGCTTGATTCACGCTGAGTGATTCGTTTCCTCAGCTTGGTATGTTCAAATTTAGATTTAATTACTCAGTGTGATTAAGTCATTGTGCACTATGTTGAGTCTGTCTCACATTTTGCGGTTACGCTAATTATGTATCGTGTAATATAACAAGTGAAAAGCGATATTACTGTAAGTCAGTAATATAAGTCTATAAAGTTATCCGTTGGAAGATGATATGTTTCATTCACTGTTCCATTGCGCCGTAAATTTGTTACGTGTAACGGAAAAAAAGGGATTTCAAACGGTAACTTTTCTCTCTCTCCTCGGAAAGGTATATATAACGACCCAAACCGATATTCAGAGGTTTACGCTTACAATTCCCAATTCTAAACCTCTTCTTCCCTTAAATACCTTTCGCAAACAAAAAATTGCTCAGTGCAAATTCCTCGCTTCATCGTTCACAAAACCCTAATCGCTCAGTGCGACTTTTGAGGTTACTCAGTGTTACTCAATTTTTATTCGGCGATGGACGGAATCATTCTAAATCTAAGTGAAAGGATGGTTAGAGGTGCAACGTTAAAAAACAACGGGATGCCAGTTCTTAGAGTAAACAATCAACGTGCGTGTTTGGCAATCCCTGAACGTAAGAGGAACAGCGGCTATGAATCCTGGGTGGATTATATCCGAAAATTCCCTATGGCATTTGCTTTCACTGGAGCACCTCTGCATATTGTTCCACAGCACTTATTGGAGTTCTGGTACACTTGCGTCTATGACTAGAACAGGGGAGAGATCGCTGGCACTGTTCTAAATGGGGATAGAACAGTTGTCATAACTGTGCAGCGGCTAAGGGATGTTCTTCAACTTCCTGCAAGTGATGTGTTCGACGCTGCTATCACTAGGCAAGTGGCGAGGTCAGTCCTACCCAGCATGGGTCTCCCGCAGACTGAGGGTGTTATAAAGAAGGCCATTTTGCCTACTGGTTGGGGCTTCATGGTGTCCACGGTGATCCGTTCACTGGGAACTAAGATTGGAGACCTGGATCAGGTGAATGAGTTCGAGATGCAGCTGCTCTACAACATGTACCATGCCAGAAACCTGGACTATGCACTGCTGATCTTCAACGAGCTCAAATCCCAAGTGGTGAAGACACCAAGGGATCTCCATAAACCATTCATACGGTATCTGTCCCTGGTGGTGGAAGCTGAGTTGGGAGAACAGCATTATGAAGCTGGACAGGATGTGTTCCCTGCCCCAGCACTCAGCTCAAAGATGTTCAACAATGACATCTTCCCTGAGGAAGAGGGTCTGAGTGATCCTATGTTGATGATAGCTGAGGCAGCTTCTTCATATAGTGACGCTGAGGGATCCAATCAAGGGGGAGTTGCATAAGCTGATACCGAAGTTCAAGCTGAGCACTCTGCTTAACCTGAACCAGAACACACTGAAGCGACTTCTGGTAAAACCTCTCCGTTTTCTCTCTCGTCTCACTATTCTTCATCTACATTTGGAGATAAGGCTGAGGTAAACCCAACCCAGTCTAACCCATCTCCTCCACTTTCCATTCAAATCCAATCTGAAGCCACCCCTAGTATGCCCACTACTGCTAGGGAGAATATCCGAACCTATACACGTAAAACTGCCATAGGTGGTGCCACTCCTAAAGGCATCACTGGAGCTGAGATCCCTTTGATCCCTCCACAGGCAGGAGTTGAGGGGGAGACGCCTACTCTTAAGGTGTCAACCTCAAGGCTCATTTCAACCCTACAGCCTAAGCCAGGTGTGGTGTCTACTCAGCCCACACTCTCCAGTGCCATAAGAGAGCCCATTTCTGTTCCTAAGCAAACACACTTAGGTAACATTGAACATTTGATCAATCCACAGGGTCAATCACCCCCCTCCAACCCACTAAGCGAACCACCAACCCATACACTACACGTTTCGAGCCCCTTTACTTCTCTTCACTTCTCACACCCACTCGCACGACCTGTCAATGTTTCATCTTCAAACCAAGGTGATTCACACGGTCCAAACTCTGGTGCAAATGAGTTTGAGGATCACCAACCCTTGGATGATGTACCCAAGTTCCAACCTACTCAAGCTGACTTGGATGATTTGCTAACATTCTTCAAAGGTCAGTTTGATACATTGCACCTCAAAAGAAAGAACATAAAGAAGGATATGCTGATGATTCTTGATAATCTGGATGAGGAGGTGCTAATGCTAAAATCTGTTGTTGCTGCCTTACAAAAACAAAGGACTTCAACCCCTGTTGATGATGACAAAAAGGGGGAGAAGGTTCAAGAAGCTGAAGCTGAGTCAGTCAAAGCTGAAGCTCTACTACTGTTGGCACAGGGAGCAGATCAGGTTGAGGGGGAGAGAGGAATAGAAAAAGAAGTTGAGCTGACTGAAAAAGCAAAAGGAAAGAGACCAGTTGTGGTCAGCTCAGAAGAGTCAGAACCCCCTCAACAGAAAAGAAGAAAAATGATTCTAAGTGAATCATCAGCCTCAGATGAAAACTCTGCGGATAAAATGACCTTACAAGAGAGAGCTTCACTGATGGTAGTAAAAAGATTGGAACAAGAGGATGCTGATCAGCTTGGGATGTCGATTAATGAAATAAGAAGAAGACAAATAGATGTTCAAGTTGTGTTAGCAGATGAGAAAGAAAGAAGAGAAAGAATTTGGGGTGAACAGATTAAGAAGCAGAATGAAGAGCTATCTAGACTCAGACTGCCAATCGTGCCCAAGGAGGAAGAAGTAGAGAAGCTTCCTGTCCAGGATCAACCTTGATGAGCGCATCAAAGAGTTTGGTTTTACCAAAAGCGAGTTCAAGTCCTGTGTTTACACGAAATTCAGTGGGAGCATAGGAATCTTCCTGGTCCTGTATATGGATGACATACTAATCATAGGAAACGATGTACCAGTATTACAAGGAGTAAAATCTTGGTTAGGTAAATGTTTCCAGATGAAGGACCTAGGAGAAGCCGCACATATACTTGGTATAAAGATCTATAGAGATGGATCTAGGCTGCTGATCGGACTTAGTCAAAGTACATACATTGATAAAGTGTTAAAATGCTTTAACATGGAAGATTCCAAGAAAGGATTCATTCCAATGAGATCTGGTATACCATTGAGCAAGGCTCAATGTCCTACGTCTCCAGAAGAGTAGAAGAGGATGAAATCAGTTCCTTATGCTTCGGCAGTAGGATCAATTATGTATGCTATGCTATGTACTAGGCCCGATGTTGCTTACTCTATAAGCCTTATGAGTAGATATCAGCACAATCTAGGTGAAGCCCATTGGGTGGTTGTCAAGAACATTCTCAAGTATTTGAGAAGGACAAAAGAAATTTTCTTGGCCTTTGGAGGAAGCATGGATGAAATTAGTGTAACTGGTTACACAGATTCGAGCTTCTAGACAGACAGAATTGACTTTAAGTCGTAGTCGGGGTTTATCTTTACCCTAAACGGTTGAGCTGTATCTTGGAAAAGCCTGAAGCAAGATACGATAGCAGATTCAACTACAGAGGCTGAGTACATTGCGGCAAATGATGCGACAAAGGAAGCGGTTTGGCTGAGGAATTTTATCTCGGATGTAAGAGGTGTCGCCACTATCTCTAGACCGATTGATATATTATGTCATAACATAGGAGCTTTAGCGCAAGCAAAAGAACCAAGAGCTCACCAGTGGACCAGGCACGTACTTAGAAAGTATCACATCATCCGAGAGATCATCGGTAGGGGAGATGTAAGGATATGCAAGATACAAACAGATGACAACGTGGCTGATCCGTTGACTAAAGCGCTTACTAGAGATAAGCATGAGAGACATGCTAGTTCTATTGGAATGCAGTACATGGGACCTAGCACCTAGTTTTTTAGTATTTAATTAAAATGTATGGATTGAATTTTAAGACTTATGACTATTTATTAAACATTTATGCGTGATGCAAATAGAAGGTTTAATATAATCGTTTTAAATTTCTCCATTTTTAGCATAGTTATTTATCTATGATATACAAGCCTTGTTATGTCAAAATCACTCCGTAGTTACTTGATGCGGTGGGAGCCACATCACGATGATACTAACGCTATTATAAATACTTGATGGATTATTCGTGTAGAGAATAACAACACAAGTTTTGTGACCAAGTGTTTATAGATATTTGTTAGAGGTACAAATATTGGAGGTGATCCGCATCAGACTAACTTCATGGAGCCTTAGACATGAGTTAGCTTATTGGTTGTCCTTAGACCTGAGATGCTTGGTGTGGGGCATGAGGACTTCTGTACTTTGGAACGTTCTAACGTTATGCCATAACAGGGTAACTATAACGTGCGTATCTGGGTGCAGCGGAAGACGTGTGCTCAAATGCAGGCATTCAAGATGGGATTTGCACCTTCTCTTAAAATAGAGGAGATATTCCAGGGCCCCTTAACGGTTAAGACTAAATGAAATGTGTGGCCGCGCTCGGATAGAATGATGGATATCATTTGGTAACTTTGTAACTGCAGTTAATCAAGATCAGAAGTCAACAAATATAATCTGGATTTTTTAGAATAGATCACGTGCTCCATGTCTAAAATCCACATTATGGAATATCGCAATGCAAAAGGAAAAGGTGGGTAATCGAAGAAGACGATTACAGAATCTCTGGACATAAGAGAACTTATAGTCATGGTTAACCTAAGTGTCTGGCTAGGGACCTCTTTAAGCCTATGATGAACAAGGGAGTATAACTATCGTGCACAAGTGGGAGTCTGATAGATTGTGTGCAGGGATAGTGTACACGTGTCATCATATCCATGAACACTATAAGTCACTAAAGGGTCACAAGGCTGCACACCCAACTTTGAACCAAGAAATAATACCTTGTGTGTATGGTGATAATTAATAGTTAATTAATTATCCAGTAAATAAATAATAAATGGACTTTTATTATTTAAGAGAGATTAAATATCAGTTAGGTATTTAAATAATAAGTTTTGTTAAAGAAATATTAATAAATAGTTAATTAATTAATATTAATCAAACTAGAGAGATTATTTTTGTCAATTGTTCAAAGTCTTTGATCACGAACCGGGCTTTATGGCTTAAGGGCTTTAATCCACTTAAATTACTATTTAAGGAGGATTAACCCTTGAAAGGTTAATTAAGCATATACAAGTAACAAAAAGGCAAAACCTCGACACTCCGTCCCTTTCTCACTCTTTGGCAGCCGATAACCACCCTACTACCATCGCCTCTCGGCAATGACGGTGCAGCGGCGGCGGCGTAACGGCAGTGGTCGACGGCAGTAGCACCTTTTGCGGTGGCGGTTTTCCGGCAAGTACATTCACGGTCCGAGTGCCCCTTGCGGCGCTCCTCGGCGGCGGTGATCGAACCACACCTAAAAATCTAGCCGCTTTTTTCGTGGTATACACACGAGATCGTTTTTCATATCGGGTGTTATTGCATTGGCGGTCTAGCAGCCAGTTCAAGGGTGCAGTAGCTGTGTATCCCCCTATAGCAATCGAAGGGTATAATATCTTATCTTTTATATATTGTTTTATACATATATGTTTTAACTGATTATTATGATTATTTGTTCTGTTTCCCCACCTGATCCAGTTATGATATTGGGATGGGATTTATGTTAATTTTATTCCGCTGTGCATTATTGTACACTGTAAATCCCACCACACACGTGCCGGTGCACGGTTTGGGCACGACAACACCGACCCCGTGCTATTTCTGGTGGGTATAAACTATACCGATTGTATTTAATCCAAAACACGACTCTTATATCTTTGGGAAATCGAATGAAACATAATTCGTACATATTTAGTCCTCCTAAGCGCACTTTGGACACGTCACATAAGGGAATCACCAAAATAGACCTCACCATCTAAGACGGGGTAAACTCTGGCCCGTCACATCAGGGAATCATAAAGTTTTTCACCCCCTCCCCACATCGGTTTGAACCCCGGTGTGCACTATTTGGGTACGACAACACACCAAGGTACCGGGAGCATGAAAGGTGTACCATTAGATGGGTAGCAGTACTTGTCTAAGATTTTTAAAAGGGTTAATTTGTTTCAAAAACTTTTGCTAGTTTTACCTATTTTACAAAACTTGTAAAACTATTATCCTTTTAAGTGAAAAAATTTTCAACTTAAAAATATACTTTATATATATATATATATATATATATATATATATATGTATGGTTTTAATGACGAGCGTGCACTACATAAATAAGTAAAATACAACCACGCAATTAATAATAATAATAAGGCAACACACATAATACCTTTGACCATCATTGGTATTTGATTAAAATCAAGCACCCCTTTGGTCAAACACTAAGTGGATCACAAACAACACACATGGCATGGAAAATTTTGATGCTTCCACTGGCTCCAGCATCCATGGCATCTTCTCTCATTGTCGTGCTTCTTGTTTTGATTGCCCTCCAATATTACATTTACAAATATCAAACTAACATATTACAATTTTGATAAAACTAGTGCCCTATTACATAATAATTCAAAGACACGCAGGCCCGCTATAATTAATACTTTTACAAAATTGAATAGGGGTTGTAAGTGGCACGCAGGCCTCCCCACACCGGATAAATAATAAATGTAAACCATCCATAGCAAGAAATTAAAACCACCACAAAATCCACTAGGTTTTAGGCGTTTGACTTAATAAACAATAATAAATATTCTAATCACGTCACGAAAAATTAAATAGATAATACACTCATTATAACCATACAACATATATATATATATATATATATATATATATATATATAATCCCACATTGAATTAAAACTAGAATCTAATCATCAAAACATAACAGGTCCTGTGTCAATCCCATTAATTCAACCTGGGCCTCAAAACTAGGCTTTAACTGGGCCTTTTGTTATATATCTGTAAAGCTGGAAACTTTATCAGGTAACAGATCAGAAACTTGATCTTAACCACAGTATAAGTTTCACACACACATATACATAAACAATATAATATGATTAAACTTTTTCCCCACCAAGCCTAGAAAAGGCTCTGATACCACTGTTGGGATTTACAGGGTACAACAAGCATAGCGAAATAAAATTACATAAATCTCATCCCAAGATCACAACTGGATCTGGTGCAGAAACAGAACAGATAATCACATTATAATAGATAATAAATATATATATATATATATATATATATATATATATATATATATATATATATATATAACAGTATTAAAGAATAAAAAAAATATACCCTGAACTGTTATAGGGGGATACACAGCTACTGCACCTCTTGAATTGGCTGCTAGACCGCCAACACGAACAATACCCGAGAAAAACAGATCCCGTATGTGTGTACTACCAAAAAGCCTCCGGCTTTTTTGTGTATCCAATAACCGCCGCCTAGAACCCGCCGCAAAGGGGGTCTCGGTTTGCGCCGATTTCGATCGCCGGAAAGGGGTAAGGCTGCCGCCGCAGGGAGCTGCCGTTGACCACCGTACGCCGCCGCAAGGGGCTTCCGTCGACCACCATACGCCGCTTGGACCACTGCCGTCGACCACCGTAGCTGGTGGTGGTGTGGTTCGGCTGAGAGAGCTAGGAGAGAGAGAGAGAGAGAGAAGAGTTGTTTTGTCTTTTGTTGCTAATGATTAGGATTAGGTTAAGAAACAAAGGCTTAATCCCTTTAAATAGTCATTCAAATGGATTAAGGCCTTTGGACCTTGAAGCCAGGTCCGCAACTAATAACTTTGATAGATTGACAAAACAAACCCTCTCATTTGATTTATATTAAATTATTAACTATTAATTAATATTTTCCAACCAAACTTTATAATTAAATATTTAACTAATATTTAGTCTCTCCTTTGAATAATAAACGTCCATTTATTATTTCTCTAGATAATTAATTAACTATTAATTATCACTTATACACACATTGTATTATTTCCTGGTTCAATAGTTAGGTATGCAGCTGTGTGACCCTTTAGTGACTTATAGTGTTCATGGATATGATGACACGTGTACACTATCCCTGCACACAATCTATCAATCCCAACCATCCAATTCTCCGTCCTTTAATGTCATCACCCACCCATGAATTAATCACATGCACCCTTCCACACTTGATCCCCCACGCTCTACATCCATAAATTCCACTTATCAAATCAACCGCTAAGATTGGTTCTCGCAGTTCTCGTACGAAAAACAGTTCTCGTTTGAACCATCCCATATATATATATACATATATATATATATACACACATATATATATGTATATAGGAAGAAGTTCATTTGAGAACCATACTTAGTGCGAGAACCACAAGAATCAATCTTGACCATCCAATTCTCCCTCCTTCAATTTGATTGCCCATTCATGAATTTCTCACATGCACCTTGCCACACTCTTTATCCATGAATTCAACTTACCAAATGAATGACTTAGATTGGTTATCGTAAGAATTATTCTCAAATGAACCCTCCCGTATATATATATATATATATATATATATATATATATATATATATATATATATATATATACTGTTTTTACTCTTTTAGTAGGAGAAAGAAGAAATATATGGTTCTTTTATAATCATGAGAGTAAGGCTTTATTTTAAATTTAAAGATTATCTTGTAAGCTTATTCTTATATTTGTGAAATAACATGTCTAGATCAACTGTGTAACTGTGTTATAAGGTTAGATTGTGATTTGTATGGTCATCTTTACGTCGTAATCAATACAAAATCGCAACCACAACATAATAATAATATATAAACAACAAAACAAATACTCAATCTCGTTTAAAACGATATAAGAGAAGTAAGATATAGACAATCTTACTTATACACGCAAGAAATATGTACAACCGAAGAAGAGAAACCATGCCTAAAGTCAAAAGAGATTTTTCTTTGTTTATTTTAGTATAAATAGGTATTATTGTATTTATTACTATTATAATAGTTTTTTTACAACTGTATATTTATAACCAAACTCTTATCCCCCCTCCCTAAAGGGAGACACTATTAGCCGTATATATTTATATATATCTTTTCCATGTATTTTGAATTTGTAAAATAGGTAGTTATCTTAACCCATTTATTGTGGATTGTATTTTGTTGTATTCCTTCCCCTATTTAAAGGGTGTTCATAATGAAAGGATGATCAAGGAGATTATACCATAAACACTTTTATGATATCAGAGCCATAAACCCTAGCTGTCGCCGATCTTTTCTTCCCTGCCACCGCAAATTTCCGATCTGCCCATGGCTGCCGACTCGTCTTCTTCAAAAGCTTCCACGTTACACCCGGTATACACTGTAACGAATATTCAAAACAAGGTCCGCATTCTCGACACTAAAGTCGCCTATTCCTCGTGGGTGTAGCTCTTCAAACTTCATGCACTAGGATACAAAGTTCTCGATCACATGTATTGTACTCCGACTCCAAGCAAAACCGACGAAACCTACAACACATGGGTTGAAATCGATGCTATAGTTCTCCAATGGATCTACGGAACCTTGTCTGATGAACCGCTTACTAGGGTTGTCGATACCGACATCACCGCCAGAGAAGCATGGATACGCATCAGTAACATCTTCCTCAACAACAAAGGATCTCGTGTCGCCGCTCTCGAACATGAGTTTACAACTCTCACCTTAACCGCATGCTCCTTCATGGATGAGTATTGTCAAAAGTTAAAAGACCTGGCAGTTCAACTCACGGATGTCGATCATCCGGTTACGGAATCCCGTCTTGTTCTTCAACTTGTTCGTGGTCTGCCACCGAATACGATACAGTTGCATCCTTTATTAATCAAAGCTCACTGACATGGGATACTGCTAGAAGCATATTACAACTGGAACAACACTGAAAAACCGCCCGCCAAAACCTACACCAAACCGCCATGGTTGCCACACCGCCTGCCAATCGACATTACCCGCCACCTCGTGACGGCGGAAATAGCAACCGAGGTTAGGGTCGTAGCCGCTCTTCCGGTTACCCTCCAGGGTATCCACCTTGGGCCTGGTGGGCTCCACCACCCTGTTCGTATCCGGCCCAAGAACCCGGCTGGCCCAGTTCTTGGCCCGCTTCGAATAGCCCGTCTGCCCATGTCGCCTTCCAGCCCATGGTTGAACAAAGCCAAGATCAGGTCTAACAGCAAAATGTTCCAACCGAGTTTGATGCAATGAACCCGGCAGATCTCCAACACGCTTTTCAGGCTATGCACATTAACCAACCGGATTCGGCTTGGTACATGGACACTGGTGCGTCATTCCATCTAACAACAAACTCAGGTATGATATAAACTCCATTAGTATCTCTGTTTATAACCTATTTTTGTCGGTAATGGTAATCATATACCAATCAAAGGATCTGGTAATGCAACCCACATCGCAAACAATAAGACCTTCGTGTTACAAAACATCCTTTACTCTCCTTCCATCATTAAAAATCTTTTGTCCGGTCGCCAATTTACTCGCGATAACAATGTTTCTCTCGAATTTGACTCTTGTGGTTTTTTGGTGAAAGATCTCAAGACTGGGAAGATACTTTCATGCCACAATAGCTCAAGTGACCTTTACCCGTTCACGCCATCCGCCCAACCTTTTCTCCAAACCTAGTTCTCCAAACCTTTTTATTGTTTTTGTTAATTAACTATATATTATTTTTATTTATTAATTTAACTATATCCCTTAGCCATAATCCTAGTTCTCTAAACCTTTTCAATGTTATTCCAAACTACTATTTCTAGAGAGAGAGAGAGAGTAGGGAAAAGAATTTATTAGTTTTTGGTTAAGCTATACTAGGTATTTGAATAAGAAAAAAAGAGAACGAAAAAATGATATGATGTTGATGTAATATTCGTATAAGAGAATGAATACATAAAGCCATGTGAATGGCCTTAGGTGTTTGGAATATAAGATGTTATCGTCTTAAGTTACTTGAGTCTCCACTTTGGAGCCGTTGTTGGTTTATTTCTAGACATGCATAATTGCATATGTCTTGTTTTGAAGATTGTTTAATAATGAAAGATGATTTCTAAATAATCTTTTATCATATATGGGACTTTTATATTTTTGTTAATTAACTATCTATTTTTTTTATTTATTAATTTAAGGATGTAATGGTCTAAATAATATTATTTATTGTGTTAGTGATAGAAAGTTATTGTGTACGAATCATTATTATTTAATAATACGTTTTTCTTTGCTTTTAAAAAAATAATAATCTTATATGATATCTCAAGATTGTAAATTCATATAATTATTGTTATCACTATTGTTACTATGATTATCATCAATTTTTATATTGTTCACAATATTAAAAAGTTTATTACATTATTATTTGTTCACTTTAAGCTTGAAAAACACCATAACATTAAGTCAAATATTTCCATTCTCCACATTATGTACGCTTTTACATATGTCTATGCATTATCAAATATGAAACTCATAAAAAATTCTTTTAAATAAATAAAAATCAGACCATCCGTTTTGTCTAAGATATTTATAATTTATATAATTTGCAAGTAATTATTGTACGATATTATCACTGTTTATAGGTGGGGTTTTTCAATCTGTGCACGTTATCTTAAAAGTCACAAGTTCAATTCTTTGTTGCTTCAATTTTTTCTTTCGGTCCATCTTTCCTTCCTTTCTCCTTTTTTATTTACTTTCTTAGCGGCTTTTTCTTTTTTTTTAAAGATTTGATTTTTATTATCCTATTTTATTATAAATTAAGTTTCTTTATGTTGCTAAGTTATTGTTAAGCCCTCCAAAACTATGTAGTGTCCATAGACAAGTGAACCATATTTGGTAAATAAAAGCCAAAAAATATTAACTCAAATAAGTATATATATATATATATATATATATATATATATATATATATATATAGGGGATGGTTCAAACGAGAACTGTTTTTCGTACGAGAACTATGAGAATCAATCTTAACCGTTGATTTGATAAATTGGAACTCATTGATGTGGAACGTGGGGGGGATGAAGTGTGGCAGGGTGCATGTGATGAATTTATGGGTGAGCAATGACATTGAAGGAGGGAGAATTGGATGGCTCAGATCGGTTCTCGCGGTTCTCGTACGAAAAATATTTCTCAGATCGGTTCTCGCCTATATATATACATGTATTGAGATGTTCAAACTATAATGTATATTTATGTGAGAATGGGAGACTCAATCTTGACCCTCCATTTGATTTGATTTGATAGTTTACAATTGTCCCTTCATTTAATTCTTAACCCAACTATGAATTGCGACGACCACGAATTACGACGTATGATTTCGACCGTTAAATCTAATATATCAACATCTTGTTTGAATACATATGTCTATGTATTTACACTTTGAACCCGTTTATATAACTACATGTCTATGTAACATTATAAATTTATAAAATCTACATTATGAAATAAGAAACAAATTATCTCACAAGAAATGAAAATGGAGACCCAATAAAAGAGAGACAACTCAATTAGTAAAATTATAATCCTATTTATACCCTTACTTACTCCCATAGTTTACTTTCCATGACATATCAACTAAAGACGATATATATTCTTATATTAAATTAAAGACGAGCTTTAGGGCGGTAACGAGTCGAGTTAGTTTGACTTTGACGGGGCTCGAGCGTGGCTCAAGTACTTTAGGCTATACTCTAGCTTGGTCCGGTAGTTCGATGAGCCTTCATAATGTATGCTCGAGCTCAGCTCAAAGAGGTTTTAGGATCTGCTCGAGCTCCACTGAAAAAAGCTCGAATATTTATTCTAAAACAATTTTTAAATAACCAAACCTATTCAAAATCTATAAAAAACTATTTTAAATAACAAAAATAAATTTAAATGTGTTTACATATTTATATATTATATAAAACTCGAAAAGTTTGATAATTGTTCAAGCCAAACCCTTATAATTTCGAGCTCGACTGGTTATAAATTTTAAGCTCAATTTTAGGCTCAAGTTTAAGATTGTACTCAATAAAAGCTAAATTCGAATGTGTTTATGCTCGTACCAAACTCGAATAACTTAATAAAAGTTCAACTTTTTTACAATCCTATTCTATAAACGATTGAGACAATTCTAACACCTTATAAACATGAAACGATATTTTTAGAATCATGGGTCATAAACTATTTTAGAATCTTATGTTTTCATGTATTTAATGATTAAAAACGACAAATTTGATAAAACTGCCCCACAATGATATCGACTCCCAATCATAGTCATACCAAAAGAAAAAAAGAACTTCTCGAAAACACTAAAGGCCAAGTTTTATTATAGATTAATTAACAGAGTCGATTATTGAAATCATTCCTGTAATTCGGTAAAAATTATTGGTTTAGGTTCTTAAGAAAAAAAATTATGGGTTGGTGTGTTTTAAGTTTGTGGGTTTGCTTGTTAGAAATACATGATTTGAACAATCCAACTCTTTTTTTATTCATGTTAGGATTTAGAACCAACCTGTATATGTGTTGGCGGGTAATTTACAGGTTGGTGAGTTAATTAATGTTTAATGGATTGTAAAACGGGTGAATAAATTGGAAGGTCTCCGGGTTTAAGTATTGCACGAGCTAAGAAATAAATAATAATTTTTAACATCATAGTTTTTTGATTGAGAAAGAGTTTTTAAAAAAAAAATAGGAGAAGAGAGAAATAATATTTTATTTGAAATGTAAAAAAGATGAAAAAATAATGAAAGTCCCAAAGTTAAATCGTTTGAAAAAAATAATATCTACTACACATCCATAACTTCAAAAAGAACTTGGAACTCCCCATTAAAATCGTATATATATATATATATGACAATAATTTTATAAAACCATAGAGATGTTCCAGAAATGTTTGTAATCAAGTAAATAGCTATATGAACAAATGATATAGATCGACTTAAAATATGGGATGGCCCGGATTTAAATTAGGGAAAAACGATTGGTAGTCAATTAATTACATTAATAGTCACGTGGTTGTTATAAAATTTTATTTTTAATTTTTTAACTTTAAAAATTATAAAAATGGTTATTGTGGTTATTACTGTGTTTCACTTGTTGCCATTTACATTAACTCATTCTAAATTTAACTGTTAGTCAAATAGTATTTTAGTCAACGTCCTACTTATCCTTGTTACCAAACACCCATTAGAATTTGATTTATTACATAAAATATAATTCAATCCATTTTAAAAAAAATATTCAATATTTAAACAAGTTTAAATTAAGATTAATTAACTAATGGTTCTTTTTTCTAGATCACCATTCAGATTAAATTACACAAACTCCGGCCGTTAACTCTGGCCACCACCATTAACTCCGGGCACCTCCGGGATCACCGTTGAATCACCTTAAACCGCCACAAGTACCTGTTGGAACATGTTATGGACCAAACACGTAATTGAAGCAATGAAAAAAAAATACATGCAATAACAACAACAAAACCAAAGATGTTCCAATGGTGGCCATTCTCTACAAATTAATGAGACATGCAACAAAAGAAATAGACAAGGGAAGAGTGTTATACCCACTACTAATTGGCTGGTTACAAGATGGTTGACAAAGGGCCTCCACTTCTATTGCAAGCACACACCAAGAAACCTCCAATCCCGATGTACTAGCACCTTTATATGGCTCACAACTCCTTGTAATCCACAAAAAACAACCCTTACCTGTATGCACACTCTCATAAATGGCTCACTTAAACTCTCAAGTATGAGCTAATAAGTGTATGTAAGCAAATGTCACCAAAAGTGTTGAAAGGAGGTTGCGAGAGCTATTTTACAGACTTCATAATGTCTCTCTAGCTCCCAAGGCCGGCCACATATTCAAATCTCATTAAACCAACAAGTTGGTCCAATAAATTTAACATGACACTTCATTTTCGTCATTCACAACCTTCTTACGGGCCATGAAGCCCTTAGGTATCATGACTCATGGAAGATAGGTGAGCCATCGTGGGGACAATGTGCTTCACAACACATGTAGCATCCTTCATGGTTTTGGAGCTCGAGCCAAACCAAGTTTGACCTATTCCTCTTTCAATGGGCTGTCGAGATCAAAACTTGACATTGACCCATTAGGTCCGCACTTCATCGGCAATAATACCGGGCTATGTGTGTCAGTGGGAAGACACCAATAGTACCACCATAAAATCCCGATCACAGAAATTAAAACAAAATCAAATTTTATCCATCAAAATCAAATCCAAACATACACAAATAAAGGGTTTGTAGATTTGTGAGAACACAAAACACTCTAACTTTTGAATCTGCAAGAACATAGAACAACATAAAACTGAAAATCAAAAATAAAACCCTAGATCTACGTTACTTTGTAGACTAAAATAGAAGAAACCTAGATCTAAATTACTAACACATAAAGGGTGTTGATACCTCTCTTAGCATGAAGCCTTTTAGGTGGAGTGTTCCATGCCAGAAACAAAATCGTAAGCCAGTGGAGCAAAGTGGATAATATCATTGATGTGCGTTAAGCATACTAGTTTTAAATTTATATAATCTGTGTTATTTTATGTACGACTATGACACAATAGGCAAGAGAACCTAATCGTAATATACGGGTGTCGAACTCAAGGGGAACGAGTATGATTTGATAAAATTATACTAATTTAAATATTAAACTAAACTAAACTAAACTAAAAACTAAAAAGAAAATAAAAACAAATAAAGCAAATAAAGGGGAAAATTTGTGAATTTAATCACTTTCAAACAATCTTAACCACTAAAAACCCTAGAAAACACGTAAAGCAAAGCAAAGTAGTAATAAAGCAATAATTAAACAATATAATGAAGACTTTCCCTCCCTAGTTCGATATCACCCTTTTCATGGAATTAAATTCATGGAATTAAGAGCAAATGATACTAAACATTCATGCATCAGTTTCTAAAGTAGTTAAAACCTTGATCCGATTCTAACTGTATAACTACACTAATTAATAACCTTGATGGTCAAAAGAGTGATTAAAAGTATAATTATCCAATTAATTCGATTACAAGTAAAACTTTAACCTTTTTATGATTGTTTGATCAACAAAACATAAAACTAACACATAATGGTCATTATATGTGGGAATACATATTAAAGTTTCTATCTTTTATATATTTAATCCTAGGATTTGTTCAATCACTAGTCTAAATTATCTAATCATCCTAGATAATCAAGATTCAAGCTTTATGATTAAATTGATCTTCTAAAACATAAAACTCAAATTATAAATATCATAAAAACATATCTTAAAACAATGAACTTAGATTAAGCAAAACTTGATAAAAGCATGAATAAAGTATCTAAAAACCATGAAGTAATCAACCATTACAAGAGTTCATCTCCTATAGGGAGGAAAAACAGAAACTTAGCCTAGATTAATCATTCTAAAGTTCTGGAAATCAAAAGAAAAGAAGAACATATTGAGTAGAATGATAAAACCGTAAAAAGCCGAATGATTCCAAGCCTTGATCTTCAAAATAAGCTCCAATCTTCAAGCCAAATGCTTCCAAGCTCCTCTAGAATGTTTCAAGGGTGTTTTCAGGTGTGAAATGATGGAAAAAGTCGGATGAATGCATGCCAAACTGAATGGTTTGGAAGATATAAATATATGCTGACACTGAGCAGATCGTGCCGCGATCTCACCGGTCGAGCCGTTTCCGGGCATTTTATCCCGATCAGGTCGTTGAGCTTAAAATTTGAATTTTCGGACTTATCCACCAGATCGCGCCGCGATCTCTCAACCCATCATCCCGCGATCCTGCGTTTTTGGAGATGGCCATAAAATTAAAATTGTAGCCTCTGAGTCTATTTTCTGTGGATGCTTGAATCACCTCAATCCGAGTTCGTATAAGTGAGATATGATCAAATCAGTGGAGGTGTGTCGGAGCTGACAACTTTTCTCATTTTCTTCAGTTTCTCTCGTTTAAGCTTCAAATTACTTCAAATCTCGACTTTTTCACCTAAAAATGATAAACAAAGGTAATAAGTACCTTTTTGACATATTTTGAACAATATGAGGCTAAAAAAACCCGGATATCACGTAGAATATATATTTAAATAACAAGATATCAAAATACCACACACTTGAAATTTGCCTGTCCCCAAGCAAATCGCAACTTTATCCAGGCTAAGGCATTTAAATAAATAATATCATCCTTATAAACATCAAATATTGCTGAATAATGTCAATATGTTTGATTAGAAATAAGTCATCAATTACACCTAGACTTCTGCATATACCCGTGTGTTGGTTCTCTTTTAACTTCTCACAATCCGAAATACTTTATCTTATTATAAATAATCAACCCTTAACTAAAGAATTTTTTATGGCTAATTTACCCCTTAGGAATACCCCAATCTCAAGACTTATTACAGATTTTCCAATTTTATTTGACATATGCTTTTTATTATTTTTCTCATACAAGTCTATGTCTTTCGATGGAACCCATCTAGCGAACATTCAACTCAACCGATCCCAAACGAGTTGGCTTTAGGTATTTAGGTGTAGAACACCCTTCAGAGTTTACTCGTTCGAGTTCCAAAGACCACTTATTTGACTTATATTTCTAACCTTTTGGCTATATTATTTCTTTTCTTGGCCTTTGGCCTTATTTTTTTTTCTTTTTCTAATTGATAAGCATATGATTAATAAAATAGGAAATTTATACTCAGCCTATTTTTGTCAAGTTTAGACTCAAAAAGGGCTTAACCAATTTATTTATTTTAATAATTCAAAAATTAAAAGTTGGTTACCATAAATTGAAATTTCTAAGGAACGGTGAAAAGCCACTAAATACTATGTATAAATACCAAGTATAACCTCTGAACTTGTTCATAAATCAAACATCTGACACCTTCAACTAATATTTAACCTTATTCGAATGTTATTAAAAATTTAAAAATTATAGTCCAAATAAAAGAATAATCCAATCAAGGATAAACAAATTCAAGCGAGGAATACTTTTCTAACCCCCTACCCCACACTTAGATTGTAAAATGTCTCCATTGTACATAAAGACAAAATAAAAACAAGGGTAGACAAAGATTAGAGAAAACTCCCTTCGGGTATTAGCACATCACATGGAGCAATAACATATAAAGCTAAGCAAATGCCAGCATGAGCGTGTACTCCATACATCACAAACCACCTGCAATAAAAACACTTGGAGCATATATTAGATAAAAAATAGATCAAGGCTAAAGAACCAAACAACTACAAAAAAAAAACTAAACACACGAAAAGAAAAAAACCAACCTAACTCACTTTCATAAGAATCACGGTTGCATTTAGCGTATGCAACAAACATTTAAACCCCTCTGTAGCCCAAGTGGACGAGTTGTAGTCTCGTGAGGGTTTCTAGTCAACACACTCACAAAGTTGGAACAAAATGGGAAATAAATCAAATATAAATAAGAAATAAAAACCTAAACTAAACACGGGTTGCCTCCCGAGAAGCGCTTGTTTTTGTCCGAGTCTCTAGCTTGACTCCAAATTTATTTATTGTGAATCCGAACGAACGACCCCACACTTGCAATTAAGTGCGCGTGGTAATATTTATACATACGAGACGATGTCTATTTATTAGCAATTCAGAATACTTGTACCACGTTCCACTGAAACTTCTTTATCTCCACAAACATCTCCCCTGCGTTAAGAAGGCTGAACCCTCCCCCTGATTGTGAACTTTGTTGGAGTATGCCTACTTAAACACACGAGTTGGTGTCATGACTGATGAAGCATGGTCCTATTGGGTCACACGCCAAGTATTGGTTCCGGTATCACCATTGGTCAAAGGAGAGAGATAACCAGATTTGACTCTAGTGAGCCAGGCACAGGCGTGCCTTGTATAGGCACGGGCCGTGCCTCATGGTAGGGCACACCCCAAGGAAGGCGTGCGTGTGGGGCGTACCATTCTGATCAAGCACGGGTGTGCCTGTGAGAGGCACGGACGTGCCTCAGCACCTAGCAAGAGTCCAAGCCCGGTGTGGCATGGGTGTGCCTTCATTGGGCCGGCAAGGGCATGCCTGTAAGAGGCACGGCCGTGCCCAGTGCTGTAACAACCATCTTGATTAGGCTTTTAAGCTGGATTAAGTGGCATTAATTGATGTAACTGATCTCTCGCATTATGAGGCATGAATTTGAACCGATGTGTGACTTCTATATAAGCCTCATGGTGCTAGTTAGTCATGGTTACACAATTTGAAAAGCTTGGTGCATACTTTCTCTCAAAACAGATTTTGAAGCACAAGGCTTTGTGGCTTGCAAGGTGATCAAGTGGTGATGTCTTTAGAGGCTTCCAAACTCTCTAGCAAGTGGGAAGAAAGGCACACTTGGTGTGGATTGCATTAGAGAGTGTTCTAGTTTGAACACTAACACTTCCAAGACCATCATCATCAACAACAAGAAGGGTCCTAGCATCAAGGGTATATCACTATCCTTCTTGTTTCTTTTGTTGCTTAGTTTATGTTTAAAGTTTTGGTCCATTTGGTGGACATTGGTAGACATTGATGGTTAAAATAAAAAACTATTTTTCACCTTTTTAGCTTCCGTTGCATTTCTATGAAACCACCAATACCCAATAGTGGTATCAGAGCCATATCTCACATGGATTTGCACATTCTACTTGAAAAACTGGACATTCTGTCAAAAATGGTTTTCCGGCGACCGGGCACGGCCGTACCTCTCTGAGGCACGGGGCGTGCCGGCGGCCGGGCACGGGCGTGCCTGTGGGGGTACGGGCCATGCCGGTAGAATTATTTTAAAATGTTGTTTTAACAATTCTGGAAATTATTTTTAAAGGGCACGCCCGTACCTCTCCTGAGGTGCCTCTGGATTTCTCAACCAGATTCTGGAATTTTTTTTTTTAAAACAAGCTGATTGGTGTTTAAAAATCCAGTTTTGTCAATAGAAAGATCTGGTTTTTGATCTGTTTGTACCCCAGTATATTTTGGTTCTTGTATTTATATGTTTTGTATGGCTTGGCATGAAGTGCATAAAAACATTTAATTATAAGATATATATGAATATATGGTTTTAAACTTGGTATTAAAATCACTAATGCATATGTACTAGGATTGTCTTTTTGTGCCTTGAGTGTTTAGACAATCTTGATCAAAATATATTAGTTTGACATGGTTTTGGTGACACACCATGGTTTTGATTTGCTTTGTTGTGTTTGTATTGTTAGGTAACAATTATGCCCTTTAGACCATTGTGATGATTGTTGTGATTGGTTGATTATTTTTGGTGGCCTGCGTGCCTTACTGTTGTAATCAATTTTGGGCGCGGCTTGCATGTTGTTTCTTTTGTTCTTTGTACTTGTAACATATTAGTAGAAAATGCGACCTGCGTGTCGTTTCATTCTTTCTATGTACTTGTACTTAGTATATTTTATTCCATCATCGGGAGTCGTGACGATGATGTCTGGGAGAGGAGCAATCCGGGTGGCTAATGGAGATGCCGGATTTGGTGGGAGCCTACACAACAATTGGTTTTGGTCTTGTCCCTAGTTGACTTAGTTTTCCCCGTTTGGCTCACGGAAAAAACACATAGGATTGGGCATGTTACCGGACTTGTTTTATATGCGTGGTTGTGTTTATTAATTTTATATCTCGCATGGATTTAGTGTTCGCATGCTAGAAAATTTTTGATAAATAAATTAACACAAGATTTTGTAAAAATGGTTTGCAATTTCGTCTGCGCATAGAATCGACAAATTAGTATAAAATTGGTATTATATTAAAATGAGCGAAAAATGGTATTTTGTCACTCAATTGTTGATTCTCAAAAATTATGCAAATGATTTAATTGGAAAAACAAAAACCCGTTTTTCAAAAGTAAGTTACGCGCCATCCGTAAGACGACACCACCCGAATCTATCGAAGCTTGGATGATTGTCGAGCAAAATCATGAGTCATTCCTTGTGGACATGTGTGGAAGGTGACTTTGGCAACTCGCAATGTTGGTTGTCGAGCAAAAGCACGAGCCAATAATTGATCAAGAGTACCAACATGTGTCTTGATGGACAACTTAAAAATTCGTTATGTTTCTTAAGTGGGTTCGGATTTAATGAAGGGTTTTGTAGGGTATAAAAAACATATCAGAATAACATGCACAGCGGAATAAAGCAAAACCCCCTCTAGTGATCTCATCTAACTCGTACATAAACTAAAAGAGAAGTAGAGGATTAAAAAGTAACACCTTTGCAGTTCAACTTGAAACTTCAATCCTAGAATGCTAAAGGTAGAACACCACTACTGCACCACCTCAAACAGGTTGCTAGACCGCCAAGGACTTTACCAATGATCGAAACTTGATCCCTTCTGTGTGTGTGTATCACGTCGCCGACCACCTTGGTGGTTCTCGGCTTTGGCGCCGATCGAGAGAGAGAGAGGGAGGATTAGGGTTAATTTTCTAACTTGTAATTATCTTAATGTGATTCTAAGGTTTAATAAGGTATTTATATATATATAACCTTATTAAAGCCCAAGCCCGTTTAATTAAAGCCCAACTTTAATTAAATTATCAAGTAATTATATAAAACACCCTTAACCTTTCTAATTAATTAATAACTATTAATTAATTTGTCCTGTTAATATTTAAACTAAATATTAACTTCTCCTTTAATAAATAATTATTATTTTCCTTTCTCTCAATAATTAATTAACTAATTAATTATTCTTACACATGGTAAAATCCAGATGGTTCGAATTGGGTGTGTAGCAGTGTGATCCTTTAGTGTCACATAGTATTGGACACGATGATACATGTTATCTATCTTTGCACACAATCTAACAGACTCCCACTTGTGCAAGATAAGTAACACTCCTTATACATCGTTGACCTAAGGAGGTCCCTAGCCAGACACTTATGTTAACCGGACTATGATATCTCTTATATCTAGAGATATAATCCACCACTTGGATTATCTAGGCTTTTCCTTTTGCATCGCGATATTCCGTAATGTGAGTATTAGACATGGAGCAGGGATCTTATTCTAAGTACTCAGATTTTCTCGACTCTGATCTCGACACTCTGCAGTTACGGTTTACCGAATGAAACCTATCATTCTAACCGAGCGCGGCCACGCATTTTCAGTAGTCTTAATCGTCGAGGGGCCATAAATATCTCTCCTAAAAAAGAGGTGCAAATACCATCTTGACTATTTGCAATCTGAGCATATGGCTTCCGCTGCACCTAGACATGCCCCTTATGACCACCCTGTTACGGCGTGACGTTAGAACACGCTAAAGTACAGAAGTTACCATGCCCCAAACCAAATATCTCAGGTCTAAGGACAACCTATCAAGTTTACTTATGATAATGCTCCATGACGTAAACTCGATACGGATCACTCCCAATATCTATCCCCTCATAGATATCTATGAATATTTGGTCACAACCTTGTGCTTTTATTCATCCCAGAATAAATCATCAAATATCCATAATAGCGTTACCTCCCTAATGCAGCTTCCACTACATTAAGTAGCTACGGGTATTTAGACAATTTATCACTTGACTTGTCATGGATAGGTTAAACATGCTAAAAATAGATAACTAGAAACAATTATGTAAATACCTCCTATTTCAATCCCATGAAATGTAAATACATATAAAAAGAGTTTCAAGTTACATCTATAGTAATAATAAAAAAAGATGAACTAGCTGCTATGTTCTAAGTACTGCCTTCCTATAGAACTCGCATGTCTCTCATGCTTAGCCCTAGCTAGCGGCTTTGTCAACGGGTCAGCAACGTTTTCGTTCGTCTGTATCTTTTGCAACCTAATATCATCTCTCCCAATGATATCTCGGATGAGGTGATATTTCCTGAGTACATGCCTAGTCCGCTGATGATCTCTAGGCTCTTTAGCTTGCGCCACAACCCCTGAGTTGTCACATAATATATCGATCGATCTAGAGATACTGGCAACAACTCTAAGATCCGAGATAAAATTCTTCAGCCAGACATCTTCCTTTGCCACATCACTTGCCGCAATATACTCTGCTTCTGTAGTAGAATCTGCTATTGTATCTTGCTTCTGACTTTTCTAAGATATGGCTCCTCCGTTTAGGGTAAAGACAAATCCTGACTGTGACCTAAAGTCGTCCCTGTCGGTCTGGAAACTGGCATCAGTGTAACTAGTTACACTGAGCTCATCCATCGAACCTCCATAAACTAGGAATATGTCTTTTGTCCTTCACAGATACTTGAGAATATTTTTGACAGCTACCCAATGGGCTTCACCAGGATTTTGCTGATATCTACTCGTGACAATGATAGAGTAGGCAACATCGGGCCTAGTACATATCATGGCATACATGATTGAACTAACTGCCGAGGCATATGGTATCAATTTCATCTTGTCCTGATCTTGACTAGACACATGACGCTGAGCCTTGCTCAAAATCACGCCAGATTGCATAGGAATAAATCCTTTCTTGGATTCATCCATCTTGAATCTTTTCAGAAATTTGTCAATATATGTACTTAGACTTAGTCCGATAAGCCGCTTAGATCTATTCCTATAGATCTTTATACCCAGTATATAAGCAGCTTCTCCCAAGTCCTTTATCTGGAAACATTTACCCAACCAGGATTTTACTCCTTGTAACACTGGTATGTTGTTTCCTATTAGCAGTATGTCGTCCACATACAAGACTAGGAAGGTTATCGCGCTCCCATGGAATTTAGTGTAAACACATGACTCGAACTCACTTTTGGTAAAACCAAACTCTTTGAGACGCTCATCAAAGTGTAAGTTCCAGCTTCTAGATGCTTGTTTTAGTCCATAAATGGATTTAAGCAACTTGCATACTTTATTAGGGTTCTTTGGATCTGCAAAACCATCCGGTTGTATCATATATACGTCCTCAGTCAACTTCCCATTAAGGAAGGCGGTTTTGACATCCATCTGCCATATTTCATAGTCAAAATATGCTGATATGGCCATGAGAATCCTAATAGTCTTAAGCATTGCCACTGGGGAAAAAGTTTCATCATAGTCAACACCATGAGTTTGCGTGAAACCTTTTGCCACTAGTCTTGCTTTAAAGGTATGCACCTTTCCATCCATGTCTGTCTTCTTCTTGAAGACCCATTTGCACCCAACAACTTTGCTGTGTTAAGGCAAATCCACTAACTTCCAAACTTGGTTGTCATACATGGATTGCATCTCTGCCTTCATGGCTTCTAGCCATTTCTCAGATTCTAAACCTGAAGCAACATCTTGGTAGGTAGTGGATTCTAAAAGATCCCCCTTCGTCTTGAGAAACTAGGAATCCCAGATACCTGTCTGGCTCATGATGAGGCCTACTAGACCTGCGAAGGTCTTGTGTTTGCACCTCTTCCTCAACCACAGACTTGGGTTGAGATTCAACAATTCTCTGTTGAACCACGGGTTCAATTATCGGTGGTGGTGTTATCTATCCCTCTTCAATTTCTTGAAGCTCTATTGTAGGGAAAATGATCTCATCAGTTTAGATTTGATGAGACAAAGTTAAGTTTGTAAGATAAGTTCTAAATACAACTTAAACAGAATTATAAAGCTTAGTCAGACTGAACACTTATAGTGATTCAGACTGAGTATAAGCTGAGTATAAGCTAAACATATGTTTGATCAACTTATACTACATCTTAGTAGGAGTATCACTAAGTGTGATAAGTTTTGTGTGTCACCTATGATATATTGAGCTTTCAGGTTGATGTGTTTCAAGCTGAGTGACTCAGCGTATATACTGAGTCAGCTCAACAGAGTTTCTAAATAAGTTCTAGCTAACTCTTAGGACTTCTAAGAATGAGTGTATTAATATACGTGTTAGTTCATGTTGGTTTTCGAGTTTGTTCTCGAAGAACTCAGCTTGATGAGTTTCAAGCTAAGTAACTCAGTCCGAGTAAGAAGTCAGCCTAAAGAAAGTTTAAATATGTTTTAAACTTATCTTTTTAACTCTCTATATCTACGGGAAGGATAAGAAGACTTCAGAATCAAGATTGAAGATTGAAGACTCAAGATAAGAAGATTCAAGATTCAAGATTCCGAGTTATCCGGTAGTTAGTTAGCAAATTAGGATTAGTCCAGTTTGTTAGGAACCGTAGGAACATGATTATAAATACTTATCTCCCTGATAAGTTTAGAGGTACGACTTAGAAACGATTCTGAAACAACTAAGTGTTGTAAAGCCAAATACCTCACCTTAACCGTATGTGTTACGATTCTTGAATCACTGTTTGTCAATTCAACGTGATTAAGATATTCACAGATTTCCAAGCTATTCGTGTGTTCGAATACTCACATTAGTTGTGAGATTGGTTAGTATTCAATCTGTGATTAAATCCTGTTTAGAGAGTCGTCGGTATCTATAATCATAAGTTGATTATAGATAGCTAAGTTTGAAAGATTGAGAGATTTATATTAGGTGTTTACATATCAAGGGTTGCTTACTTAATAGAGTCTGTAATCATCTTCTTATTAATGAAAAGCAAAGCATTTGATTGTGGTTTGATTTACTTTGTGTAACACTTTATTTTGATTTGTTCAATTTCCGCAGAAAGTGTATTCAACCTCCCTTCTACACATTTGTTGCTTGTTGTTATTCTCACCAAGGGACCAACAACTGGTATCAGAGCAGGCTGAATGATTTCATAAGTTGAAAGTTCAAGATTCTGAGAAAGTTTAAATGTCTACAAGCAATAATTCTTCAATCTTTCCACAAATGTCTGCCAAAGGCTGTCCCATATTCGATAGATCTGACTATCCTATGTGGAAGTTCAGAGCCATGTTATTCCTCAAGTCCATTGACAATTGTATGTACGATGTCATCAAAAAAGGACCCATTATCCCCAAGATACCTTCTACTGTCAGTGATACGTCTTCTGGCAGAACTTAAAAGGATATGAGAAAGCCTGCTGCATCCTGGACTGATGAAGATTGGAAACTATACAATCTGGATGACAAGGCAAAAAGTGTTCTGGCAAATGCCCTGACCAATGAGATCTTGCATACTGTGACTGGGTGTCAGTCTGTAAAAGAGATCTGGGATACTCTGAGTGTTACATATGAGGGAACAAATCTGGTCAAACAGAAGAAGAAAAATCATTTGAACAGATCATATGAGAACTTCTTCTCAAAGAAGAATGAAACCCTGGCTGATGTGTTTACCAGGTCTGATTGCTTGATTAATGACCTGATAAGTGTAGGCATTAAGAAAGAAGAGTCTGAACTCATGATGAAGTTTCTTTTTATGTTACCAGAAAGGTTTAATGAAGTAACCACAACACTGAGGGCTGGAGGAACACTACATATTTATAACCTAAAGTCCATCTATGGGTTTCTGCTTAATCATGAACAGATTACAGAACACAAGAAATCTTCTCAACAACAACTTAAGGAGTCCTTGGATAAAGCAGATATTGCATTAGTTGCACAGAAAAAGAAGAAAAGCTCCAAGGCATTAGTTGTTGAATCTGAGACTGAGTCAAAATCTCAAGCTGACCACTCAGACTTAGACTCAGGTGATACTGATTATGTTCAGACTATCACTGAGTAGATGGCTATGTTGGCCAGACGTTTAAGAAGAGCTCAATGGGGAAGAGGAAGATCTGACAGGGGCAAAGGGAAGAGCTCCTTTGATCCCAAGAATGTTGTGTGCTTCAACTATCAGAAGAAGGGACACATTGCTGTTGAGTGCAGATTAAAGAAGGAATAATCAGCATCAGTTGCAGATAAGAATGCTTATAGACCTGACAAATACAAGAAGAAATATACTCAGCTCAAGAAAGGAAATCCAAAAGACAAACCCAATGTAAAAGGATTATATGCTGAAACCTGGGATACTGAATCATCTACCTCAGATGATGATGTATGTCTAATGGCTCAAGATGATGAAGAGTTTGAAATTGACGAAGTTGATTATGGTTTGTCCGAGTCAACTTTTGAAGCTGACATGAAGGAAGCTGAGGAAAGCAGCAAGCTTAGTGATTGGGATCCTGCTTCCATGTACAAGGTTAGTAATTTTAACTCTTACACCAATGAAGAAAAGGGTATTTCCTTCGATTATATGTTAAATGATTTCAAGACCATCCTTAAGTCTCAAAAGGACCTCAAAGCTGAGATAGCTAAACTGAAGAATGAGATTAAGGAAAATCAATCTCTCATTGATGTTGGTAAGAAAGCACAATGTGATCTTGAATGTCAAAGACACATTAATAAACTTCTAAGTGAAGAACTTCAAGAAGCAAAAATCAAAGCTGACCAACTTCAAAAGGTCACTGAGTCTTGGTGTAAGTCATCATAGCTTGCTGAAAAGTGCATAAACCAACAAATTCCAAAACAGGTACAAGTTGTACTTGGAGGTGACTATCAAACAGCAGCTTATGTAGCTGATGATGAGATAGCAAGTACAGACTCTGAGGAGGATAGACAACTGATTGAGTCTCAGAAGTCAGCCTTAGAGAAAAGACATGATCCAAACTTGAAATGCAATATGTTTGTAAAAGCTAAAGATCATGGAAATGACTGCTCAATATCTAAACAACATAGTAAGTCTGTGCTGGACAGATTAGGCACTCAGCCTATTCAAAGAACTTTAGTCATAGAAAGGCTTAACCCAAATCCTTTCAAAAGACAACATTCTCTATCTGGTTCGGAGTGAAGTTACAAGAATAGGAAGACCACTGTCAGTCAGAGGTCAAATCACAACAATGGTAAGTCCAAAGTTGTAGATCTTGGTAAGTCCAAGAAGATCAACAGTGGTACGTCCACACCTGTTGAAACTGGTGAGTCCAGTAAGCATGACAAAGGTAAGTCCAAGGTCATGGAAAAGAAGTTTGTTGGTCAAGCTTCTAATCAAAAGGATAACAAACAAAGACCTGATAAAGATAAGTCCAAAGTCAGTGAGCATCAAGTGAATCAACTTGCAAAGAAAGTTGAAAAGTTATCCGCTCATATAATCCCAAGACTGAGAGCAAGTTCTCACAAGGATTATTAGACACTCTACCTCCTATAATCATTGGAAGAAGGAGATGCTACAAGTGCAGAAGTAGAGGTCATGAGGCTAAGGATTGTGACGTTGAAATCTCAAGGCCTGAACAAGAACAGGCTAATCAGTCTACACAGGACTCAGCTCCTGCTCAAGCTGAACAGTCAGTTCAACAAGATGGAGATGCTAAGTGCTCCTCATCTGAACCCACCAAGAAGTGGGTTCCCAAACAAAACTAATGTGTTTTGATTTTATATCATGTGCAGGGTTCAAGTAAATGGTACTTGGATAGTGGATGCTCAAGGCACATGACCGGGTGGAAAGGACTTCTTAGTGATTTCCAGGAAGACGAAGGTCCTAAAGTAACATTTGGAGACAAATCCTATGGAAGAACTAAAGGGTATGGGAAGATGCATACAGGCAAAGTTACTTTCCAGAAAGTTGCATATGTCAAGGGTCTTAAGCACAATCTGATTAGTATCAGCCAATTGTGCGATGAAGACAACATTGTTACTTTTAGGAAGAAAGCAGGAACAATATATAATGCTAAGGGAAAGCCTGTATTAATAGCTAAAAGAGAAAGAGATGTGTATCTACTTGATCTTAATTCTACTGATCCGTATACTGAAACCTGCTTGTATTCCAAATCTGTTCCTAAGCTGAGTTGGTTGTGACATAAACGATTATCACATTTGAATTTTAAGAATATAAATATGCTATCCAATAAAGAGTTTGTCTCTGGATTACCAAAGATCACATTTGTCAAGGACAAATTGTGTTCAGCTTGTGAACAAGGGAAACACCACAAAGGGTCCTTTAAATCAAAGCAAAATTGTTCAATAACAGACCCACTGCATATGTTGCATATGGATCTCTTTGGACCCATAAGTACTCCAAGCCTAAGTGGCAAGAAGTACACACTGGTGATAGTAGATGAGTTCTCACGATTCACCTGGGTAATATTCCTTAAAGCCAAAAGTAAGGCCGCCCTAGAGATAATAAGTTTTGTCAAACAGGAAGAGTTGTAGAAAGGTAAGTCTGTAAAGCAACTCAGAAGTGATCATGGGACTGAGTTCAGAAACTCTACCCTTGAAAGCTTCTGTGAACAAAAGGGAATATTACAAATTTTCTCATCTGTCAGAACTCCCCAACAAAATGGAGTTGCTGAGAGGAGAAATAGAACCCTAATTGAGGCTGCTAGAACAATGCTATGTGAGGCAGGATTGAAACTCTATTTTTGGGATGAAGCTGTCAGTACAGCCTGTTATACTCAAAATAGATTAATCATTGTCAAAAGACATGGTAAAACATCATATGAGATGTATAAGTCTAGAAAGCCCCATATAGGTTATTTCTATGTCTTTGGTTCAAAATGCTATGTGCTGAATCAAAGAGATCAGCTCCATAAGTTGGAACCCAAAGCTGATCCAGGAATATTCATTGGTTATTCCTCAATCTCCAAATCATACAGAGTGTATAACACTAGGAGAAATGCCATAGAAGAATAAATTCATGTCTCATTTGATGAAGACAGTCTTGATCAAGTTGAGAAAAGACAAGCTGACTTGGTTAGTCTGAGTGAGCTTGAAAAGCCAGAGGAAACCAATATGTCAAATCCTATGTATGTCATGAGAAATGATAGTGATGATGATGTGTGTTCATCAAAGAAATCGTCACAAGCTCCTAGGAATTCTCAAGCTGAGAAGGATGATGAGTTTATCTACCCCTTTGTAGCTGAAGTCACTCAGACTAAGGATCTAAGTGATCATCAGTCTGTTGACAATGCTGTTATTGAGACTGAGTAGATAAGTTCACCTCAGGGTGTTGGTCCCTTGGTGAGAATAAGAACAAGCAACAGATGTGTAGAAGGGGGGTTGAATACACTTTCTGCGGAAATTGAACAAATCAAAATAAAGTGTTACACAAAGTAAATCAAACCACAATCGAATGCTTTATTTTTCATTAATAAGAAGATGATTACAGACTCTATCAAGTAAGCAACTCTTGATATGTAAACACCTAATATAAATCTCTCAATCTTTCAAACTTAGCTATCTATAATCAACTTATGATCATAGATACTGACGACTCTTTAAACAGGATTTAATCACAGATTTAAAACTTACCAATCTCACAACTAATGTGAGTATTCGAACACACGAATAGCTTGGCAATCTGTGAGTTTCTTGATCACGTTGAACTGATAAACAATGATTCAAGAATCGTAACACATACGGTGAGGTGAGATTTTTGGCTCTGCAACACAAAGTTGTTTTTGAGTTCAAGTCGTACGTCTAAACTTATCAGGAGATAAGTATTTATAATCCTGTTCTTACGGAATCTAACAAACTAAGACTCAGCCTAAATTTGCTAACTATCTATCGGATAACTCGGAATCTTGAATCTTGAATATTCTTATCTTGAGTCTTCAATCTTCAATCTTGATTCTGGAGTCTTCTCATCCACGCCGTAGATATAGAGACTTAAAACAGAATTTAAAACAAATTTAAATTCTCTTAAACTGACTTCTTTAGTCATTCTGAGTTACTCAGCTTGAAACTCATCTAGCTGAGTTCTTCGAGAACAAACCCGAATTCAAACATGAATTAACATGTATATTAATAAACTCATCCTTAGAAGTCTTAAGAGTTAGCTAGAACTTATTTAGCAACTCTGTTGAGCTGACTCGGTATTCACGTTGAGTCACTCAGCTTGAAACACATCAAGCTGAAAGCTCAATATATCTTAGGTGACATACACAGCTTATCACACATAGTGATAATCTTACTAAGATATAGTCTAAGCTGGTCGAACATATGCTCAGCTTATACTCAGTCTGAATCACTATAAATGTTCCGTCTGACTAAGCTTCATAATTCTGTTTAAGTTGTATTTAGAACTTATCTTACGAACTTAACTTTGTCTCATCAAATCTAAACTTATGAGATCATCTTCCTAACAAACTCCCCCTATTTGATTATGACAAAACCATCAAACAGTTATTAAGTTTGTTTAACATAATTATGTTTTAAATCTTAAACTTATCAAGATTTTAAATTTGAACTAATCAAATATTAATTGAACTTATCAATTATAAGTGGAACAAACAAACTTTTAGTTGAACATACCAACTAAACACATTAATGAATAAGAACTAATCAGTTATTCATTTAAGCTGAATTTATCAGACTTATAAGTATGAACACATCACAACACAGTTGAAAATATCAACCAAATATTTTGTATTAATTGAACATATCATAATACAAAATGATTGATCACTTAGATCATGCACACTAAGTGCTTACAAAAATATTAGAACTAATCTAATATATACAATAGAAATAATCTATTATCTTTTGAACTTAGGATGTAGAACCTCCCAAAGAATGATTTCTCTGTCGATTTCTTCTAGGATGCTTTCAGCTTCTGCATCAACTCTGAGTTCTCTCTGTTTCATTCTGATGATCTTATTCAGCTTATACTTTACAAAATGATTTGAGCTATCACCACAATAACTTCTTATATGTATGGCATCCCTAGCTTTTAGATAACATATCTCACTCAGCTTGATAAAGCTATGATTGCCTGCTTGATCCTTACACATGAATCCCTGAACAGGTGTATCAATACCTTGGTTTTCTTTCAACTCTACACCTTCAGGTATCTCGAATAAGCTCTCCTACTGCAGACTAGGAACTGGAACATATCTCAGCTCCTCAGCTCTATTAATCAGCTTGGAAACTTCAGCAAAGATATCTTGCTTGATTTGACTTTTCTTGAACTTCTTGAGCATCATTAATATTATCTGTCATTCTTGGTAACTCATCATGTGAACAAATCTCAGGTCCATTCCCATTGTAGATTTATCATCAAATTCAAAATTGAGAATGATGGCTCCATTTATTCTGCTCAAAGTCATGCCTCTGATCCCCTTGCTGGTGCTCCTTCTGAAATAGCACTCTTGAATGTCCTCGTCTATATATGGGATAGGATCAGGTCTCAGACCAGTATAGTCAGCCTCAGCTTGAGCTAAAGCTTTTCTCAAAATTTCTTTTTCTTGATCCTGTGCTTCCTTCTCTTTCCTCTTTCTTAACTCAGCTACAGAGATTTTAAGCTCATCTGCTTCTTCTTGCTCGAGCATCTCTATCAATTCTCTTGTAGCTTTCTCTTCTTCTGTTTCCTGCCCAGTCTCAGAAACCTCTTCAGCCTCAGATTCAGATTCTGATACTTTTTGTTTCTTGGCTGCAGGTTCATCTTCTTTTAATCCCAGCTCCCCCTCAGGCTGAGCCTGCCTCTTTGCTCCTTTTGACAGTGCTAGTAGAGCTTCAGCTTAAAATAGCTCAGCATCACCTTCAGCTTGAGCCTTCTCCCCCTTTTTGTCATCATCAATAGAGGATGAAGTCTTCTGTTATTGGAATGCAGAAACTGCAGAGGAAATATCCTTAACTTCCATTGTCAGCTTCTCAAGCCTCTGATAGATTTGCCGTTTATGCTTTTTCTGCTTCAGGTGCAACAGATCAAATTAAGCAGCAATGTAGTCCTTCAGCTGCTGAACGCCTGAGGAGGCAGTTTCATTTTTAGGAGAGTCTTTGGGTGCATCATCCAAGGGTTGGTGTATACCCTCAAACTCATTTGCACCAGAGTTTGGACCCTATGAATCACCTTGGTTTGAAGATGAAACATTGACAGGTCATGATGGTGGGTGTGAGAAGTGAAGATAAGTAATAGGGCTCAAAACGTGTAGTGTATGGGTTGGTGGTTGGCTTAATAGTTTGGAGGGGGGTGATTGACCCTGGGGATTGGTTATATATTCAATGTTACCTAAGTGTGTCTGCTTAGGCACAGTAGTGGGCTCTCCCATGGCACTGGAGAGTGTGGGCTGAGTAGACACCACACCCGGTTTAGGCTGTAGGGTTGAAATGAGCCTCGAGGTTGACACCTTAAGAGTAGGCGTCTCCCCCTCAACTCTTGCCGGTTGAGGAATCAGCATGATCTCAGCTCCAGTGATGCCTTTAGGGGTGGCACCACCTATGGCACTTTTTCTTCTATAGGTTCGGATATTCTCCCTAGCAGCAGTGGGCATACTAGGGGTGGCTTCAGAGTGGGATTGTAAATGAAATGAAGGTGGAGGAGATGGGTTAGACTGGGTTGGGTTTACCGTAGTATTATCTCCAAAGGTGGATGGAGAATAATGAGAAGAGAGAGAAAGTGGAGAGGTCTTACCAGAGATGGCTTTAGTGTGTGCTGGGTCAGCTTGAGCCGAGTGCTCAGCTTGAACCTCTGTGGCAGCTTGGGAAGCTCCCCCTTGATTGGATCCCTCAGCATCACTTTCTGAAGAAGCTTGCTTAGCAATCCATCGCATTGGGTCACTCAGACCTTCCTGCTCTGGAAAGATGTCATTATTGAACATCTTCGAGCTAAGTGCTGGAGCAGAGAACAAATCTTGTCCAGCCTCATACAGTTGGTCTCCCAACTCAGCCTCAATCACCAAGGATAGTAACCTAATAAAAGGAACATGGAGATCCCTTGGTGTCTTTAGCACTTGGACCTTGAGCTCATTGAAGAAGAGCAGTACATAGTCGAGATTTCTGGCAAAGAACATGTTGTACAGCAGCTGCATCTCGAACTCATTGACCTGGTCCAAGCCTCCCACCTTTGTACCCAGTGAATGAATCACCGCAGTACATAGTCGAGATCTCTGTTTGCGGGTGTCCCATACGGGGTAGGACAGACCTTGCCACCTGTCTTGTCACAGTAGGCTCAAACTTATCACTAGCAGGGAGTCGAAGAACATCCCACAGCCTCTGGAATAACAACTGCTCTATTTCCATTTAGAATAGTGCCACTGATCTCTCCCCTGTTCTGGTTGTAAGTACAGGTGTACCAGAAATCCAACAGATGTTTTGGAACTATATGGAGTGGTGCGCCACTAAAAGCGAATGCCAAAGGGCATTTTCTGATGTAGTCCACCCAGGCTTCATAGCCTCTGTTCCTTTTGCGTTCTGGGATTATCAAGCAGGCATGTTGATTATTGATTTTGAGCACCGGCATCCCATTGTTCTTGAGCGCAGCACCTCTAGCCATCCTATCACTAAGAATGAGAATGGTTCCGTCCATTATCTTTTAATTACACAGAGTAATTTGTTGAAGAAGCACTTAGCAAATGAAAATTCGCACTGAGCGATTCGAAGTATTTGCGAAAGGTATTTTAGAAGGTGAGAAGTCTGTTTTGTAAGCGTAAACTTCTCTAAACCGATTAGGGTCGGTATATATACCTTTCTGAGGAGAGAGAAAAGTTACCGTTGAAATCCCTTTTTATCCGTTACACCGAAAAAAATTCCTGCTTGATGTAACAGTGAGAGGGTAGAAAACATATTATCTTCCAACGGATACAAGCGTAAGATAATATTAGTGACCTACACGAATATTATTAACACTGTTGTATTACACCAATACAAAATTAGTATAATACGCGATTTGAGACTTACTCAAATACGCAGAAAGACATGAATCAATAACACTTAGTAATTTAAACATGGTTTTGGACATACCAAGTCTGAGTAAACTTATTACTCAGTTTATGTCAAGCACTCAGCTTGAGATTGGTACACATCTTGAGTAGAGCACACAACTCAGGCTCAATGACACTTAGTCATTTTCGTTTGAGACTGACTCAAACTTACTTTGTAACTACACTAAGTAGTTAAAGTATGTTTGGAACTTACCAAACATGTGAACTAATCACACAGCTTGAGTGATGCACATAGCTCAAACTCAATGACACTTAGTCATGTATGTTTGAGACTTACTCAAACTTACATTTTACCCACATTGAGTAGTTAACTTATGTTTGGAACTTACCAAACGTGTGAACTCATCATTCAGCTTGACAGGTTAGTCAGTTTATGGAAACTTATTTATAAACTGTGCACTCAGCATCAGACACTTAGTCTCTGTCAAACTGAAAACTCAGATTCTAGACACTTAGCTAGGGGTTGAGCATACTCAATTCACTTAGCAGATATATAAACCTCTTTTCATCAAGTGGTTAAGTGAAGATATCAGCTAATTGGTCATCAGTGGAGATAAATTTAATGTCAACTTTACCTTTTTCCACGATGTCCCTGATGAAGTGATGTCTAATTTCAATGTGCTTGGTTCTTGAGTGGAAGACTGGATTGTAAGTGATGGCTATTGCACTTTGGTTATCATAGAAGATAGGAGTTTTCTTGAACCTCATGCAAAAGTCTTGAAGTTGATGCTGCATCCACATGATTTGAGCAAAACAGCTTCCTGCTGCAACATATTCAGCTTCAGCAGTTGAAGTAGCCACTGAGTTCTGTTTCTTACTGGTCCAGCTTACTAGCTTCCCTCCAAGCAATTGACATCCTCCAGTTGTTGATTTTCTATCTAACTTGCACCCAGCATAGTCAGCGTTAGAAAAACCAACTAACTCAAACCCAGAGTCCTTTGGATACCAAAGGCCTAGATTTGGTGTACCTTTAAGGTACCTAAAGATCCTTTTCACAGTTTGAAGATTTATTCTTTAGGATCTGCCTGATATCTTGCACAAACACATGTAGCAAACATGATATTAGGTCTACTAGCTGTCAAATAGAGTAATGAACCTATCATTCCTCTATAGGTAGACTGACACACAGACTTACCATCTGAGTCTTTACTCAGCTTGACAGCTGGTGACATGGGTGTTTTAATGGTTGAACTTGAATCAAAACCATATTTCTTTATCAAATCAAGAACATACTTGCTTTTATTGATGAATATCCCATCAGGCTTTTGTTGAATTTGTAAGCCTAGGAAATATGTCATCTCACCCATCATACTCATCTTGTACTTTTGTGACATTATTTTGGAGAACCACTCACACAGAGATTCATTGGTAGAACCAAAGATAATGTCATCCACATAAATTTGTACAAGAATCACCTGTCCCGTGCTCTTTTTAATAAAGAGTGTCTTATCTATACTACCTCTGGTGAAATCCATTGATAGTAGATAAGTGGACAGAGTATCATACCAAGCTCTTATAGCTTGTTTAAGACCATACAAAGCCTTGTCCAACTTATAGACATGATGTGGAAACTTTGAACTTACAAAGCCAGGAGGTTGTTTCACATAGACTTCCTCCTGAAGTTGCAATTAAGGAAAGCACTTTTCACATCCATTTGATAGACTTTGAAGTCTTTATATGCTGCATAAGCTAAGAACAACCTTATGGCTTCAATTCTAGCAACATGAGCAAAGGTCTCATCATAATAGATTTCTTTTTCTTGCTTATACCCTTGTGCTACCAGTCTGGCTTTGTTCCTAACTATCACTCCATCCTTGTCCATTTTGTTTCTATAGACCCACTTAGTGCCTATAATTGAACGATCTTTGGGGGCAGGGGACAAGGTTCCAGACCTTATTTCTCTCAAACTCATTTAATTCCTCTTGCATAGCTTCAATCCAATCCTCATCCTCTAAGGCTTCTTCAGTCTTCTTTGGTTCCATTTGAGTTAGGAAACCAAAGTGAGCAGCATAGTTAGCTGTAGCCTTGGATCTGGTCATAACCTTTTCTTGGACATTTCCAATGATCTGATCTTGAGGATGATCTTTGAGGAATTTGAATGTAGTAGCTGGAGAGTCTGGTTCAGAATCTAAGTGATGTTGAGAGCCCTGAGGTGAACTTATCTCCTCAGTCTTAACAGCAGCATTGTCAACAAACTGTTGATCACCAAGATCTTCAGTCCGAGGAATGTCAGCTCCAAATGGATTTATGAACTCATCATCCTTCTCAGCTTGAGAATCTATTTGAGCATGTGATGATTTCTTTGATGGACACACATCATCATCACTATCATCTCCTATAACATACATAGGATTTGATAAGTTGGTTTCCTTAGGCCTTTCAAGCTCACTCAGACTGACCAAGTCAGCTTGACTTTTATCAGCTTGATCAAAACTGTCTTCATTAATTGAGACATGAATTGATTCTTCTATCGCCTTTCTCCTTGTATTATATATTCTATAAGACTTGGAAATTGAGGAATAACCAACAAATATTCCAAGATCAGCTTTAGGTTCCAACTAATGGAGTTGATCTCTTTGATTCAGCACATAGCATTTTGAACCAAAGATATGGAAATAACCTATATTGGGCTTTCTAGACTTATACATCTCATATGAAGTCTTTCCATATCTTTTGACGATGATTGACCTATTTTGGGTATAGCAGGCTGTACTAACAGTTTCATCCCAAAAATAGAGTTTCAATCCTGCCTCACATAGCATTGTTCTAGCAGCCTCAATTAAGGTTCTATTTCTCCATTCATCAACTCCATTTTGTTGTGGAGTTCTGACAGATGAGAAATTTTGTAATATCCCTTTTTGTTCACAGAAGCTTTCAAGGGTTGAGTTTCTGAACATAGTCCCATGATCACTTCTGAGTTGCTTTACAGACAAACCTTTCTGCAACTCTTCCTGTTTGATAAAACTGATTATCTCCAGGGCAGCCTCACTTTTGGGTTTATGGAATATTACCCAGGTGAATCTTGAGAACTCATCTACTATCACTAGTGTGTACCTCTTGCCACTTAGGCTTGGAGTACTTATGGGTCCAAACAAATCCTTATGCAACATATGCAGTGGGTCTGTTATTGAAAAATTTTTATTTGATTTAAAGGACCCTTTATGGTGTTTCCCTTGTTCACAAGCTGAATACAATTTGTCTTTGACAAATGTGATCATGGTAATTCAGAGACTAACTCTTTATTGGATAGCATATTTATATACTTAAAATTCAAATGTGATAATCGTTGATGCCACAACCAACTCAGCTTAGGAACAAATTAGGAATACAAGCAGGTTTCAGTACAGGGATCAGCAGAATTAAGATCAAGTAGATACACATCTATTTCTATTTTAGCTATTATTACAGGCTTTCCCTTAGTATTATAAATTGTTCCTGCTTTCTTCCTAAAAGTAACAATATTGTCTTCATCACACAATTGACTGATACTAATCAGGTTATGTTTGAGACCCTTGACGTATGCAACTTTCTGGAAAATGACCTTGCCAGCTTGCATCTTCCCATAGCCTTTAGTTCTTCCATGGTAGTTGTCACCAAAAGTTACTTTAGGACCTTCATCTTCTTGGAAATCACTAAGAAGTCCTTTCCACCCGGTCATGTGCCTTGAGCATCCACTATCAAAGTACCATTTACTTGAACCCTGCACATGATATAAAACTAAGCACATTAGTTTTTTTTGGGAACCCACTTCTTGGTGGGTTCAGATGAGGAGCACTTAGCATTTTCATCTTGTTGAACTGACTGTTCAACTTGAACAAGAGCTGAGTCCTGTGTGGGCTGATCAGCTTGTTCTTGTTTAGGCCTTGAGATTTCAACATCACAATCCTAAGCCTCGTGACCTCCACTTCTGCACTTGTAGTATCTCCTTCTTCCAATGATTACAGGAGGTAAAGTGTCTAATAATCCTTGTGAGAACTTGCTCTCAGTCTTGGGATTATATGTAGTGGATAACTTTTCAACTTTCTTTGCAAGTTGATTCACTTGGTGCTCACTAACTTTGGACTTACCTTTGTCAGATCTTTGTTTGTTATCCTTTTGATTAGAAGCTTGACCAACTAACTTCTTTTCCATGACCTTGGACTTACCTTTGTCATGCTTACTGGACTCACCAGTTTCAACAGGTTTGGACGTACCACTGTTGATCTTCTTGGACTTACCAAGATCTACAACTTTGGACTTACCATTGTTGTGATTTGACCTCTGACTGACAGTGGTCTTCCTATTCTTGTAACTTCACTCCGAACCAGATAGAGAATGTTGTCTTTTGAAAGGATTTAGGTTAAGCCTTTCTATGACTGAAGTTCTTTGAATAGGCTGAGTGCCTAATCTGTCCAGCACAGACTTACTATGTTGTTTAGATGTTGAGCACTGATTTCCATGATCTTTAGCTTTCACAAACATATTGTATTTCAAGTTTGGATCATCTCTTTTATCTGAGGCTGACTTCTGAGACTCAATCAGTTGTCTATCCTCCTCAGAATATGTACTTGCTATCTCATCATCAGCTACATAAGCTGCTATTTGGAAGTCACCTCCAAGTACAGCTTGTACCTGTTTAGGAATTTGTTGGTTTATGCACTTTTCAGCAAGCTTTGATGACTTACACCAAGACTCAGTGACCTTTTGAAGTTGGTCAGCTTTGTCTTTAGCTTCCAGAAGTTCTTCACTTAGAAGTTTATTAATGTGTCTTTGGCATTCAAGATCACACTGTGCTTTCTTACCAACATCAATGAGAGATTTATTTTCCTTAATCTCATTCTTCAGTTTAGCTATCTCAGCTTTAAGGTCCTTTTGAGACTTAAGGATGGTCTTGAAATCATTTAGCAAGTAGTCAAAAACAAGACCCTTTTCTTCATCGGTGTAAGGGTTAAAATTACTAACCTTATACATGGAAGCAGAATCCCAATCATTGAGGTTGATGTTTTCCTCAGCTTCCTCCATGTCAGCTTCAAAAGTTGACTCGGACAAACCATAATCAACTTCGTCAATTTCAAACTCTTCATCTTCTTGAGCCATTAGACATACATCATCATCCCAGGCTTCAGCATATAGTCCTTTTGCACTGGGTTTGTCTTTAGGCTTTCCTTTCTTGAGCTCAGTATATTTCTTCTTGTATTTGTCAGCTCTATAAGCATTCTTATCAACAACTAATGTTGATTCCACCTTCTTTGATCTGCACTCAGCAGCAATGTGTCCCTACTTCTGACAGTTGAAGCACACAACATTCTTGGGATCAAAGGAACTCTTCCCTTTACCCCTGTCAGATCTTCCTCTTCCCCATTAAGCTCTTCTTAAACGTCTGGCTAGCATGGCCATCTGCTCAGTGATAGTTTGAACATCATCAGTATCATCTGAGTCTGAGTCTGAGTGGTCAGCTTAAGATTCTGACTCTGCCTCAGATTCAACAACCAGTGCCTTGGAACTTTTCTTCTTTTTCTGTGCAACCAATGCAACTTCAGCTTTATCCAAAGACTCCTTGAGTTGTTGTTGAGAAGTTCTTTTGTGTTCAGTGATATGTTCATGATTTAGCAAGAACCCATAAATGGACTGCAGGTTATACAAATGTAATGTTCCTCCAGCCCTCAGTGTTGTGGTCACTTCATTGAACCTTTCTGGTAACACATCCAGAAACTTCAGCAAGAGTTCAGCTTCATCCTTCTTAATGCCTACACTTAGCAGGTCATTAATCAAGCAATGAAACCTGGTAAACACATCAGCCAAGGTTTCATTCATCTTTGAGAAGAAGTTTTCATATGATCTGTTCAGATGGTTCTTCTTCTGCTGTTTGACAAGATCTGTGCCCTCATTTGTAACACTTAGAGTATCCCAGATCTCTTTTGCAGATTGATACATAGTCACTGTGTGCAAGATCTCCTTAGGCAGGGCATTTGCCAGAACACTTTTAGCGTTGTCATCCAGATTGAATAGTTTCCGATCTTCATCTGTCAAGGATGCAACAGGCTTCTTTACTTCTTTTTCACTCTTGTCTATTTTATCAGCGGACGTATCACTGGCATCAACATAGATCTTGGGGATTATCGGTACTTTGATAATGACATCGGACATACGATTGTCAATGGACTTGAGGAACAACATGGCTCTGAACTTCCACATAGGATAGTCAGATCCATCAAACACGGGACAGCCTTTGGCAGACATATTTGGAAAGTTTGAAGAATTTTTGCTTGTAGACATTGTAAACTTTCTCAAAATCTTGAACTTTCAACTTATGAAATCGTTCAACCTGCTCTGATATCAGTTGTTGGTCCCTTGGTGAGAATAACAACAAGCAACAGATGTGTAGAAGGGGGGTTGAATACACTTTCTGTGGAAATTGAACAAATCAAAATAAAGTGCTACACAAAGTAAATCAAACCACAATCGAATGCTTTGCTTTTCATTAATAAGAAGATGATTACAGACTTTATCAAGTAAGCAACTCTTGATATGTAAACACCTAATATAAATCTCTCAATCTTTCAAACTTAGCTATCTATAATCAACTTATGATTATAGATATTGACGACTCTCTAAACAGGATTTAATCACAGATTGAAAACTTACCAATCTCACAACTAATGTGAGTATTCAAACACATAAATAGCTTAGCAATCTGTGAGTTTCTTGATCACCTTGAACTGAAAAACAATGATTCAAGAATCGTAACACATACGGTGAAGTGAGATTTTTGGCTCTGCAACACAAAGTTGTTTTTGTGTTCAAGTCGTACCTCTAAACTTATCAGGAGATAAGTATTTATAATCCTATTCTTACGGAATCTAACAAACTAAGACTCAGCCTAAATTTGCTAACTATCTATCGGATAACTCGGAATCTTGATTCTTGAATATTCTTATCTTGAGTCTTCAATCTTCAATCTTGATTCTGGAGTCTTCTCATCCGCGTCGTAGATATAGAGAGTTAAAACAGAATTTAAAACAAATTTAAATTCTCTTAAACTGACTTCTTTAGTCAGGCTGAGTTACTCAGCTTGAAACTCATGCAGCTGAGTTCTTCGAGAACAAACCCGAATTCAAACATGAACTAACATGTATATTAATAAACTCATCCTTAGAAGTCTTAAGAGTTAGCTAGAACTTATTTAGCAACTCTGTTGAGCTGACTCAGTATTCACGTTGAGTCACTCTGCTTGAAACACATCAAGCTGAAAGCTCAATATATCTTAGGTGACATACATAGCTTATCACACATAGTGATAATCTTACTAAGATATAGTCTAAGCTGGTCGAACATATGCTCAGCTTATACTTAGTCTGAATCACTATAAATGTTCAGTCTGACTAAGCTTCATAATTCTATTTAAGTTGTATTTAGAACTTATCTTACGAACTTAACTTTGTCTCATCAAATCTAAACTTATGAGATCATCTTCCCAACACAGGGCTCTAAACTTCACTCAGATCCAGAACCAGATTCTCCAACTACAACATTTAAATTCCTCAAAGATCATCCTCAAGATCAGATCTTTGGAAATGCCCAACAAAGGGTAATGACCAGATCTAAGGCTATAGCTAACTATGCTGCCCACATTGGTTTTCTATCTCAAATGGAACTAAAGAAGACTGAAGAAGCCTTAGAGGATGAGGATTGGATTGAAGCTATGCAAGAGGAATTGAATGAGTTTGAGAGAAATAAGGTCTGGAGCCTTGTCCATGCCCCCAAAGATCATTCAATTATAGGCACTAAGTGGGTCTATAGAAATAAAATGGACAAGGATGGAGTGATAGTTACGAACAAAGCCAGGTTGGTAGCACAAGGGTATATGCAAGAAGAAGGAATCGATTATGATGAAACCTTTGCCCATGTTGCTAGAATTGAAGCCATAAGGCTGTTCTTAGCTTATGCAGCATATAAAGACTTCAAAGTCTATCAAATGGATGTGAAAAGTGCTTTCCTAAATGGAAAACTTCAGGAGGAAGTATATGTGAAACAACCTCCTGGCTTTGTCAGTTCAAAGTTTCCACACTGTCCACTTATCTATTATCAATGGATTTCACCAGAGGTAGTATAGATAAGAAACTCTTTATTAAAAAGAGTAAAGGACAAGTGATTCTTGTACAAATCTATGTGGATGACATTATATTTGGTATGATGGGTGAGATGACTTATTTCCTAGACCTACAAATTCAACAAAAGCCTGATGGAATCTTCATTAATCAAAGCAAGTATGTTCTTGATTTGATAAAGAAATATGGTTTTCATTCAAGTTCAACCATGAAAACACCCATGTCACTGGCTGTTAAGCTGAGCAAGGACTCAGATGCTAAATATGTGTGTCAGTCTACCTATAGAGGAATGATAGGTTCATTGCTCTATCTGACAGCTAGTAGACCTGATATGATGTTTGCTACATGTGTTTGTGCAAGATATCAGTCAGATCCTAAAGAATCACATCTTCAAGCTGTGAAAAGGTACTTTAGGTACCTTAAAGGTACACGAAATCTAGGCCTTTGGTATCCAAAGGATTCTAGATTTGAGTTAGTTGGTTTTTCAGATGCTGACTATTCTGGGTGCAAGTTAGATAGAAAATCAACTACTGGAGGATGTCAAATGCTTGGAGGGAAGTTAGTCAGCTGGACTAGTAAGAAACAGAACTCAGTGGCTACTTCAACTGCTGAAGTTGAGTATGTTGCAGCAGGAAGTTGTTGTGCTCAAATTCTATGGATGCAACATCAACTTCAAGACTTTGGTATGAGTTTCGCGAATACTACTATCTTCTGTGATAACGAAAGTGCTATAGCCATAACTTACAATCCAGTCTTCCACTCAAGAACCAAGAACATTGAAGTAAGACATCACTTCATCAGGGACATCGTGGAAAAAGGTAAAGTTGACATAAAATTTATCTCCACTGATGGCCAATTAGCAGATATCTTTACCAAACCCCTTGATGAAAAGAGGTTTATGTATCTGCTAAGTGAATTGGGTATGCTCAACACCTAGCTAAGTGTCTAGAATCTGAGTTTTTCAGTTTGACAAAGACTAAGTGTCTTAAGCTGGGTGCACAGTTTATAAATAAGTTTTCATAAACTGAATAACCTGTCAAGCAGAATGATGAGTTCACATGTTTGGTAAGTTCCAAACATACTTTAACTACTCAGTGTAGTTAAACTATAAGTTTGAGTCAGTCTCAAACAAACATGACTAAGTGTCCTTGATTCTGAGTTGTGTGCTCCACTCAAGCTGAGTTTCAATCTCGAGCTGAGTGCTCATTTTAAGCTGATTGCTTGACTTAGGCTGAGTGATTAGTTTACTCAACTTGGTGTGTCCAAACTATGATTTAATTACTAAGTGTCATTACTTCATATGTCAATTTGTATTTGAGTCAGTCTCAAATCGCATCGTATATCAATTGTGTATTGGTATAATTTAACAGTGTTTATAATCTTATTATGAGTTAATAAAATTATTTTACACTTGTATCCGTTGGAAGATGATGTGTTTCTACCCTCTCACTGTTACAGCAAGCCGTAATTTTTCAGGCGTAACGGATAAAAAGGGATTCCAACGGTAACTTTTCTCTCTCCTCAGAAAGATATATATACCGATCATAACCTGTTTAGAGAAGTTTACGCTTACAACTCTGACTTCTCACCTTCTAACTAACCTTTCGCAAACAACCACAAATATCTCAGTGCAATTCCTCGTTTCATCGATCACAAAACCCTAAATCGCTCAGTGCGACTAAATTGCTCAGTACGAATAGAACAGTTACTTAGTGTAATCTTCTAAATTCAACGATGGACAGAACCGTTCTGAATCTTAGTGACAGAATAGTAAGGGGTGCTGCGTTCAAGAACAACGGATCGCCGCTGATCAAAATCAACAATCAGCGTGCCTGCCTTGCAATCCCTCAACGCAAAATAACAGAGGATACGAACCATGGGTAAACTATATTCGTAAATGCCCATTGGCTTTTGATTTCACTGGAGCACCTTTACATGTGGTTCCTCATCATCTGCTTGAGTTTTGGTATACGTGTGTCTACTACCAAAACAATGACGAAATCCAGGGCACAGTGCTGAACGGAGAGAGGACCATTACTCTCACAGCACATAGGCTAAGGAAGGTTCTTCAACTCCCTCAATCTGATGATTTCGAACCTGCTGTGATGAGACAGGTAGCTAGGTCTGTCCTACCCAGAATGGGACACCCGCAGACAGAGGGTGTAATAAAAAAAGGCCACCTTTCTAACCAGTTCGGGTTTCATGGTTTTCATAGTGATTCGTTCACTTGGTACCAAGGTTTGAGGATTAGACCAGGTAAATGAGTTCGAGATGCAGCTGCTATACAACATATACTTTGCCCGAAATCTGGACTATGCTCTGCTTATCTTCAACGAACTCAGGGTCCAAGTGATGAAGACCACAAGGGATCTTCATGTACCTGTCCTTGGCATTTGAAGCCGAGCTGGGGACAACACTATATGAAGCTGATCATGATGTGTTACTGTTTCCTACACTCAGCCCCAAGATGTTTAACAACGAAATCTTCCTAGAGCAAGAGGGTCTTAGTGAGCCCATGCTACTGATAGTTGAGGCAGCTTCATCAGAAATTGAAGAAGAGGGATCAAATCAAGGGGAGCTTCCCAAGCTGACACCAAGGTTCAAGCTGAGCACTCTGCACAAACTGAACATGCAAAAACTGAAGCTGCTTCTGGTAAGAACTCTCCACGTTCTTTTTCTTCTCATTTTTCTCCATCCACTTTTGGAGATAAGGCTGTGGTAATCCCAACCCAGTCTAACCCATCTCCTCCACCTTCTTTCCATCTTAAATACCACTCTGAACCCACCCCTAGTATGCCCACTGCTACTAGGGAGAAAATCCAAACCTATACTAGAAAAACTGCCAAAGGTGGTGCCACTCCTATAGGCATCACTAGAGCTGAGATTACACTGATCCCTCCACCGGCAGGAGTTGAGGGGGAGACGCCAACTCTTAAGGTGTCAACCTCGAGGCTCATTTCAACCCTAAAGCCTAAACCGGATGTGGTGTCTACTCAGCCTACACTCTCCAGTGCCATGGGAGAGCCCACTACTGTGCCTAAGCAGACATACTTAGGTCACATTGAAGAAATGACCAATCCCCAGGGTCAATCACCCCCTCCAAACCAATTAGCCAATCACCTACCCATATACTTCACGTTTCGAGCCCCATTACTTCTCTTCACTTCTCACACCCCCAGGCATGACCTGTCAATGTTTCATCTTCATATCAAGGTGAATCACAGGGTCCAAACTCTGGTGCAAATGAGTTTGAGGGTAAACACCAACCCTTGGATGATGCACCCAAACACTCACCACTTAATGATTTTGACTCTTACCATTCACAGGATATACATTCTGAGACTAAAAACAGAAGTCAGTCTCGTCCACAAGCATCTGCCTCCTCAGGCATTGAAGAGCTGAAGCAATATGTTGCTGCTCAGTTTGGTCTGTTCCATCTCAAGCAAAAGAAGCACAAACGTAAAATATATCAACGCCTTGAGAAGCTGACGAAAGATGTTTGAGAGATTGCCTCTGCAGTTGCTGCACTCCAACCGCAAAAGACTTCATCTCCTATTGATGATGACAAAAAAGGGGAGAAGATTCAAGCTGACGCTGATTTTGTTCAAGCTGAAGCTTTACTGGAATAAGCAAAAGGAGTAGAGAGGCAAGCTCAGTTTGAGGGGGAGCTGGAAATAGAGAAAGAGGAACATGCAGCTAAGAAACAAAAAGTAACAGAATATGAGTCTGAAGATGAAGTTGGCAATGTTCCTGAGACTGAGGAAGAAATAGAAGAAGAGAAAGCCACAAGGCTTATGATTGAAATGTTCGAGCAAGAGGAAGCCAATGAGTTAGGCATTAAACTTGAAGAGCTGAGAAAGAGAAAAGAGAAGGAGGCAAAGGACAAAGAAAAAAAAAATAGAGAAAAGCTTTGGCTCAAGCTGAGGCTGACTACACTGGTCCGAAACCTGATCCTATCCCATATACAGACGAGGACATTCAAGAATGCTATTTCAGAAGGAGCACCAGCAAGGAGATCAGAGGCATGACTTTGAACAGAATAAATGGGGCCATCATTTTCAATTTTGAATTTGATGATAAATCTACAATGGGAATGGACCCGAGATTTGTTCACAGGATGGGTTACCAGGAATGGCAGAGAATATTAATGATGCTCAAGAAGTTCAAGAAAAGCCAAATCAAGAAAGAGATCTTTGCTGAAGTTTCCAAGCTGACTAATAGAGCTGAGGAGCTGAGATATGTTCCAGTTCCTGGTTTGCAGTGGAAGAGCTTATTCGAGATACCTGAAGGTGTAGAGTTTAAAGAAAACCAAGGTATTGATACACCTATTCAGGGATTCATGTTTAAGGATCAGGCAGGCAATCCCAGCTTTATCAAGCTGAGTGAGATATGTTATCTAAAAGCTAGGGATGCCATACATATAAGAAGTTGTTGTGGTGATAACTTAAATCATTTTGTAAAGTATAAGCTGAATAAGATTATCAGAATGCAATAGAGAGAACTCAGAGGGGATGCAGAAGATAATAGATTAGTTCTATTGTATAAATTAGATTAGTTCTAATTTTGTAAGCACTAAGTGTGCATGATCTTAGTGATCAAAAATTTTGTATTATGATATGTTCAATTAATACAAGTATGAGTTTGATATGTTCAACTGTGTTATGATATGTTCATAATTATTAGTCTGATAAGTTCAGCTTGAATGAATAATTGATTAGTTCTTATTCATTAATGTATTTAGTTGGTGTGTTCAACTTAAAGTTGGTATGTTCCACTTATAATTGATAAGATCAATTAAAATTGATATGTTCAATTAATATTTGATTAGCTCAAATATAAAATCTTAATAAGTTTGAGATTTAAAAAACATAATTCTGTTAAACAAACTTAAGAACTGTTTGTTGGTTTTGTCATCATCAAATAGGGGGAGTTTGTTAGGAAAATGATCTCATCAGTTTAGATTTGATGAGACAAAGTTAAGTTTGTAAGATAAGTTCTAAATACAACTTAAACAGAATTATGAAGCTTAGTCAGACTGAACACTTATAGTGATTTAGACTGAGTATAAGCTGAACATATGTTTGATCAACTTATACTATATATTAGTAGGAGTATCACTAAGTGTGATAAGCTGTGTGTATCACCTAAAATATATTGAGCTTTCAGCTTGATGTGTTTCAAGCTGAGTGACTCAACGTATATACTGAGTCAGCTCAACAAAGTTGCTAAATAAGTTCTAACTAACTCTTAGGACTTCTAAGGATGAGTTTATTAATATACGTGCTAGTTCATGTTGGTTTTCGAGTTTGTTCTCGAAGAACTCAACTTGATGAGTTTCAAGCTGAGTAACTCAGTCCGAGTAAGAAGTCAGCCTAAAGAAAGTTTAAATATGTTTTAAAATTATCTTTTTAACTCTCTATATCTACGGGAAGGATAAGAAGACTTCAGAATCAAGATTGAAGATTGAAGACTCAAGATAAGAAGATTCAAGATTCAAGATTTCGAGTTATCCGGTAGTTTAGCAAATTAGAATTAGTCCAGTTTGTTAGGAACTGTAGGAACAGAATTATAAATACTAATCTCCCTGATAAGTTTAGAGGTACGACTCAGAAATGATTCTGAAACAACTAAGTGTTGAATAGCAAAATACCTCACCTCAACCATATGTGTTACGATTCTTGAATCACTATTTGTCAGTTCAACGTGATCAAGATATTCACAGATTGTCAAGCTATTCGTGTGTTCGAATACTCAAATTAGTTGCGAGATTGGTAAGTATTCAATCTGTGATTAAACCCTGTTTAGAGAGTCGTCAGTATCTATAATCATAAGTTGATTATAGATAGCAAAGTTTGAAAGACTGGGAGATTTATATTAGGTGTTTACGTATCAAGAGTTGCTTACTTGATAGAGTCTGTAATCATCTTCTTATTAATAAAAAGTAAAGCATTTGATTGTGGTTTGATTTACTTTGTGTAACACTTTATTTTGATTTGTTCAATTTAGCAGAAAGTGTATTTAACCCCCTTTCTACACATTTGTTGCTTGTTGTTATTCTCACCAAGGGACCAACATCTATTTCTTTTCTTGGAGTCTCTGAGTTTAGAAACTTCTCTTCCAAGAATACCCCTTTACGAGCAACAAAAACTTTGTTCTCATCTGGGTTGTAGAAATAGTATCCCATGGTTTCCTTGGGATAAACCACGAAGATACACTTATCTGATTTGGGATGGAGTTTATCCGTGAATGTTCGCTTAACATACACCTCACATCCCCAAACCTTGAGAAAAGACATTTTGGGCTTTTTCCCCGTCCATACCTCGAACGGTGTCTTTTCCACCGACTTTGTCGGAACCCGGTTCAGCATGAACGCCGCTGTCTTGAGTGCGTGCCCCCAAAACGACAATGGTAATGAACTTCGACTCATCATTGATCGTACCATGTCAAACAGTGTACGATTCCTCCTTTCTGATACACCATTCATCTGAGGTGTATACGGAGGTGTGAGTTGTGAAACAATCCCACATTCCTTCAAATGATCATCGAATTCCTGACTCGGATATTCGCCACCTCGGTCCGACCGAAGCAACTTTATCTTCTTGTCCAGCTGATTTTGTACCTCATTCTGAAACTGTTTGAACTTGTCAAAACTTTCAGATTTGAGTCTCATGAGGTAGACATAACCGAACCTACTAACGTCGTCAGTAAAGGTTATGAAATACCGGTATCCTCCTCTAGCTTCTGAAGTAAAGGGTCCATGCGCATCTGTGTGTATAATCCCTAGTAGCTCACTTGCCCTTTCATTCTCACTGTTGAAAGGTTGTTTTGTCATTTTACCGGACAGACAAGATTCGCAAATATCATACGACTCCAAGTCAAATGGCTCTAGAATTCCGTCATCTCGGAGCTTCTCTATGCGTTTCTCATTTATATGTCCTAAACGACAATGCCAGAGGTAAGTCTGATTCAAGTTACTCTTGGAACTCTTACTTATATGATAGATGTCATTGTTATCTAGATTTAGCGTATATAGACCATTTTCTGGAATAGCTTTAAAAAAGAAAATATCATTTTTAAAACATGAAATAACCTTTTCATTCAAAACATAATTAAATCCATATTCTATAAGCAAATCAAACGAGATAACATTTTTAATAAGTCTAGGAACTTAATAACAAGGTTCTAGTTCTAAGACCATGCCGGAAGGTAAACTAAGAGAATATGTTCCTACAGCTTCAGCACCAACCATGGAGCCTTCGCCTACCTGCAGGTCCATATCTCCTTGTCTTAGCTTCTTACTTCTCTTGAATCCCTGCAAATGATTGCATATGTGATGACCACATCCGGTATCCAATACCCATGATTCATAAGAAGTAATAAGACAATCTATTATAAAGATACCTGAGTCATTGGGCGAACCAATGTCCAGCTGATCAATGTCGAGTGAATGCTCGCATGAATCCTTGCTGCCACAGTCTGGGCAACAAATTTCTCAAAGTTCTTCCAACCAGTCATCTTCCTGCATAGAATCCACAACTGTTGACTCTAGCTGCTTTGGATTCAACTCATCGCTGATGCACATAAGGATCTCGTGCAACCCCGCGACAGTCATCTCAAAATCACCGAGGACATACATTACCCTTCTCTGGTAATAGTCCGACAACGAACCAAACAAGAGCATAACTAGCTCATGTGGTTTTGATTTTGACCCAAAACTTTCATAGCAATCCAAGAGCCTTCTCATGTTAATGAGATGATCGCTAATTGGCTGGTTTTCTTTCATTTTCATTGAAAGAATACTTGAACTTACACTCCAATCCCTGAACGACCTCATAAGATGACTTCTCCCGGAGATCATCCGTAAACTCGGATGAAGCTGTGAGAACGAGAATTGACATAACGTCAAATTCATCAGCCAGATACTGATAGTAAGCATCATACTCACTATCCTGGGCATCTAACCCTCGTCGTCCTGGATGCAATATCTCTATGATGTGAAGCTTTCCCTGTTCATCCAAAACATTCTTTAGATGCATCTTCCAAACAGCAAACTTTGGACCTAAAAGTTTCCACTTGCCGACGATGAAGCTTAGAGATTCCTTTGGTGAATAAAATAGAATAACAGATAAAATGGACATCTACAGAAAAAGAAAAGATAAAAACCGATTCAGTATTGATTATATCTTCTAATAATTATTACCTTTTAAAAATAAATTATTAGACTAGGATCCATATTTCACATTTCCCGATGCAAGGTTTGGGCACTTCCCACCGGGACAATGCTATTTCTGGTAGGTAAACCTATACCAATCGTATCCAACCTGGACACGACTCCTAGATCCGCGGGACATCGGTTACAAGAACCGTACATGTTTAGTCCCTCTAGTGCTTTTTGGGCCGGGACTCCCGATTATCACCAAAATAGATCGCACCACCTAAGACAATGTGAACTATGCCCGGGACTCCCGATTATCACAGAGTCTTTCACACCCTCCCCCGTAATGGTTTGAACCCGAATGCCCAAGGTTTGGTCACTTCCGACACCCGAGTACCGTTTAACAGGAAAGGTGTACCATTAGGTGGGTAGCACACTGATCTAAGATTTTTCTAAAAAGGATTTCAAACGTTTTTGACGAGAAATACTTTTTGCCAGTTTTCTTTAAAACGACTGTTACTAATTAACTATTATTAAAACCCTTGTTTTATTTCATCGTGGGAATCACAACCACGCATATATAATATGTAAAGGAATAAAACAATCATGAACAACTATGCCTTAGCCTTGCCCTTAACTAATGTCGGTTTCGTGAGCCACACAAAGAACCAGACGGTCAAAACCTAAGTGGAAAAACACAACACACATGGCATGGCACTCTGAAGCTCCCACTTGCTCCAGCATCCAATTATGCTCTCTGCTCCTTGCTCCTTGTATCAGCTTCAAATCATTCTAATAAAACTATTCTATTCTATCATCTAAAAACTAGAAATAAAAGAACAAGATTTTCAAAGGCACGCGGTCCGCTAATCTAATACTTTTACAAAATAGAATCGGGTTTGCAAGTGGCACGCAGGCCTCCCCACACCATACAATAGATTATATATCAAAAACAACCACAAGTGCAGTAAATAAAACAATCCACAAGTTCTAAAGGGCTCGGCTATGGCATCCCAAACATGTATTAAAACGAATACATGAAGTAAAACAACAACTGATTTCTAATTATTCACCTTGATGAAAAGATACTAATTTTAACAACCTGTTAAAATCCCTTATATTGTTTCCCTGTTATTTGCAATAATATATATTTTAAGTTTCATACTTGATGTTTAATTAAAAACTTAAAATAATATTTCAAACTTGAAATTAAAATAATAACCGTATTTTAACTCCACTTTTAATCACGGATACCCGAACCACTAACTGGGACGAATACATGAACCTGGGTCAAAAGATATGAACCGGGCCAAAAACCAGAACTTGGTTGGGCCGTAGCCCTCTCGGACGCAAAACCACAGCCGGGCCGTAGCCCACCACGCCGTAGCGCCGCCACCATGCCGCCACCTGCCACTTCTCGGCCGTCAACCACCACGCTGGTGGTTCCGATCGGACTACACCACCCCACCTGGGACGGTCGCCGACCAATGACATCCGCCGGCTGGGATGCCGCCAATCAACGACAGCCGCCTGAGGCCGCCGCCGATGAGGGTGGTTCGGTTTGTATATAACCTTATCCGCCGGCTAGAATGCTAAAGGTACAACACCGTTACTGCACCACCTCGAACAGGCTGCTAGACCGCTAAGGACTTTACCAATGATTGAAACTTGATCCCTTGTGTGTGTGTATCACGTCGCCGACCACCTTGGTGGTTCTCAGCTTTTGCGCCGATCGAGAGAGAGAGAAAGAGAGGATTAGGGTTAATTTTCTAACTTGTAATTATCTTAATGTGATTCTAAGGTTTAACAAGGTATTTATATATAACCTTATTAAAGCCCAAACCTGTTTAATTAAAGCCCAGCTTTAATTAAATTATCAAGTAATTACAGAAAACACCCTTAACCTTTCTAATTAATTAATAACTATTAATTAATTTGTCCTGTTAATATTTAAACTAAATATTAACTTCTCCTTTAATAAATAATTATTATTTCCCTTTCTCTAAATAATTAATTAACTAATTAATTATTCTTACACATGGTAAAATCCACATGGTTTTAATTGGGTGTGTAGCAGTATGATCCTTTAGTGTCACATAGTATTGGACACGATGATACATGTTATCTATCTTTGCACACAATCTAACATTTAAGCCGAGTCATTTGAGAGGCATAAGTGAATTAGTGCGGGAAGGGATCAAACATGCCTAGACATAATGGATGTCGAAGGATCCCGCAAGGACCTAAGAGTTGCAAAATGGTTGCAATCGGTAACATGGTTACCGGCCTAAATAACATGCTTCATGTAGTTCGTGGCAAACCCGGCACGAGGAAGAGTGAAATATGGTTCTTAGCCTTGTTAAAATAATTGGTTTTCTTAACTATATGGTTAATTATTTCTACAAGGGTTTTACAACTAAAATTGGTACTCTATATTGTAGATGGCAACCAACAACAACACCGCTTCGTCTTCTTCATCGAACTCAATTTCCGTAAAGTTGTTCCTCGAAAAGGCTAAGCTCGATGGCCAAAACTTCATGGATTGGTTCATTCAACTAAGGATAGCTGTGGGCCATCGAGGATCCTCTCCCGGAAGCCCCTGCGGCTAATGCGACTAGGGCTGTCCGCGACACGTATGACAAGCGCGTCAAGGACACCAACGAGGTGGCTTGCATCATGCTCTCCTCGATGATTCCTGTTCTCCAAAAGAAAATGGAGCATCTAGGGGCACATGATATGATTGATCAGCTGAAGGAAATGTTCCAACAGAAAGCCAGGAAAGAGCGCTTCGAGTGTGTGAAGGCCCTCTCTGATTGCCGCATGCAAAAGGGAGGAAATGTAATCGTCCACGTGCTTAAGATGAAAGTGTACATGGACCGCTTGGAGAGGATGGGTTTTCCCATCGGGAGGGTGTTGGCAACGGATATCATCCTCCAATCCCTGCCCGGTTTATACTCTTAATTCATATGGAACTATTGTATGCATAGTATGGACAAAACCCTCATAGAGCTTCATGGCCTGCTGAAGGCGGTCGAGTATAACATGGCTAAGAAGCAGTCCACCTCTTCCACTTCCATTCTAACTATCCGGGAGCGCGGGACCAAGAAAAGGAAGGCTGCAACTCCTTCCTCTAAGGGTAAGTGAAAGGGAAAGGTTGGTGATCCCAAGCCTAACCCCAAACCAAACCCGAAGGGAAAGGGGAAGAGCCCGGTCCCGTAAACCGAGGACCCTGCGGAAGCCGAGTGCTTCTACTGCATGGAAAAGGGGCATTGGTGGCATTCTTGCCCAAAGTACCTTGAGGAGCTCAAGCGCATTAAGGCTAAGGGAGCTAGTACCTCAAGTATGTGTATGATTGAACTCCACAAGACCGTTACTTCTAACAGCTGGGTCTTAGACACTGGTTATGGCACTCACGTTTGTAATATTGTGCATGTGCTAAAAAGAAGTAGGGTTCTGGGTGCTGGAGAGTTGGACCTGATCATGGGGAACAAATAGGTGGTCCCTGTGGAACGGATTGGGAGTGCGGATCTTGCCTTTCCTTCAGGCCAAGTTATTACTGTAAATAATGTTTGCTTTTCGGCCTGCGTGGCAAGAAACATTTTATCTTTACATTTACTTTTCGATGATGGATATTGTTTTAATTTTGATAATGGTATTATTCCTTGCTTTAGAGGTGATGTTCATTATTTTAAATCTTATCCATATCGTGGTATTTATGAGACAAGTGTGTATGTGAAAAGTAATAACTCAATCATGAATATTGATTCTGAGTCCAAAAATGGTTTGGACAAGTTGTCATTGTGGCATAGTTTTCTTGGCCATATAAACAAGAAACGCATCTCCAAACTCCAAGCGGATGGGATTTTGGAATCGTTTGACCACGGGTCAAGCGACGTATGCGAGTCTTGTCTATTTGGCAAGATAACTAAAGCACCCTTCACCGGCGTTAGTGAGAGGGGCAAGGACTTGTTGGATATCGTTCACACTGATGTGTGTGGTCTGTTCTAGTCTGCCACAAGGAACAACTGCAAGTACTTCGTTAAATTTACTGATAATTTCAGTATATATGGTTATGTTTATTTAACTAAGCATAAGTCTGAAACCTTTGAGGTGTTCAAGACGTACCAAAACTAAGTACAGAATCAATTGGGCAAATAGATTAAGATTTTCCGATCCGATAGAGATGGCGAGTATCTTAGTACCGAGTTTCTCGATCATCTTAAGGATTGTGGGATTATCTCACAATTTACTCCACCCAGGACACCGCAATTAAATGGGGTCATTGAGAGGAGGAACCAAACATTGTTGGATATGGTTCCGCCTATGATGATTCGAACAAAGATACCCGTTAGATTTTGGGGATACGCTTTGGAAACCGCTGCCAGAACCTTGAACCTTGTACCAACAAAGAAGGTTCCGAGTACACCTTTTGAGATGTGGCATGAAAGAACTACTTCGCTTTCTTTCTCAAAGTCTGGGGTTGCGAGGCGTACGTATGACGTGAGGCTCAAGATAAACTCGAACCAAGAGCTGAGAGGTGTATTTTCATTGGTTACCCAGCTAACGCTTTTGGATATTTGTTCTACAAACCTTCCGAGAACAAGATTTTTGTTGCTCGAAAGGCAGTCTTCCTTGAAAGGGAGCTGATATCCGAAAAGGTCAATGAGAGGCAAGTCGGTCTAGAAGAAATTCAAGATGACACAAATGATAGGCTTGATGTTGCCACTAGTACTACTTCTGAGGTCGGCGAACTGGAGAAAGTGGAGCCTCAACCAATAGATGTTGAGGTACCTGACACATAACCATCTGCACTCCGTAGATCTGGTAGAGCTCGTAACGAGCCGCAAAGATATGGGTTTCTGATATCCGAGGGCGATGAGCTATTGGTCGGTCATAACGAACCAACCAACTACCGGGAAGTTGTAGCGGGTCCAGAATCTGCTAAGTGGAAGGATGTAAGGGAAAGTGAGATGCAATCCATGGCCGACAATCAAGTCTGGGACTTGGTTGATCATGTACCCGGGCACAGGGTGGTGGGGTGCAAATGGGTCTTCAAGAAGAAGATCGGCATGGACGGAACTGTAGACACCTTCAAAGCCTGATTGGTGGCTAAAGGCTTCACTCAAACTCACGACGTTGACTATGATAAAACCTTTTCCCCGGTGGCTATGTTGAAGTTTATTAGGATACTTAAGGCTATTGCTGCATATCACGATTACGAGATTTGGAAAATGGATGTCAAGACTGCCTTCCTTAACGGGAAGTTGGCAGAGGAGGTGTACATGGCACAACCTGAGGGTTTCGTGCACCCCGAGTATCCTGATAAGGTCTGCAAGCTTAAGAGATCCATTTATGGACTTAAGCAAGCATCTCGTAGTTGGAATCTTTGCTTAGATGAGAAAGTCAAAGAGTTTGGCTTTTCCAAGAGCAAGGATGAACCATGTGTGTATGTCAGGGCTAGTGGGAGGGTTGTAGTATTCCTCGTCTTGTATGTCGATGACATACTTCTCATAGGAAACGGTGTGACTACCTTGCAGGAGGTTAAAACCTGGCTTGGGAGTTGTTTTCTGTGAATGACTTGGGAGACGCCGCATACATCTTAGGAATAAAGATCTATAGAGATAGATCTTAGAGACTCATTGGTTTGAGCCAAAGTACATATATAGATAAAGTTTTGAAGAGATTCAAGATGCAAATTCCAAGAAAGACAATTTGCCTATGGTGCAAGGCGTGTCATTGAGCAAGTCTCAATCTCCAAGTTCCAAAGAGGAACTAGACGAGATGAGTAGAGTCCCGTATGCTTCGGTAGTTGGATCGATCATGTACAACATGCTTTTTACTCGGCCTGATATCTCATATGCCTTGAGCATGACGAGTAGATATCAGGCTAATCCTGGTCAAAGTCATTATGTCGCGGTCAAAAACATTCTCAAGTATCTTCGGAGGACTCGGGACATGTTTTTAGTGTTCGGTGGATCGGAGGAGCTCAGGGTTACTGGATATTCTGATGCTAGCTTCCAGACGGACAAGGATGACTGCGATCACAATCGGGGTTTGTGTTCTTATTGAATGGCGGTGCTATTAGTTGGAGAAGTTCCAAGCAACATACCGTGGCTGATTCAACCACGGAGTCTGATTATATTTTTGCGAGCGAGGCTGTTAAGGATGCGGTTAGGATGTAGAAATTCATCCAAGACCTTGGATTCGTGACTAGCATCGCTGACCCTATTGAGATCTTTTGTGACAATGAGGGTACAGTAGCTCTAGCAAAGGAACTGAGAGCCCATCGACGCACGAGACACATCACTCGGAAATACCACTTCATACGTGATATCATCGAGGATGGTGAGATCGTGGTGAGTAGAGTATTGACTGAGGGGAATTTGGCCGACCTGCTCACCAATCCGTTGTCGCAGACTAAACATGATTCTCATGCTAGGTCTATAGACATTAGATTTGCTGGTGACTTGGTTTGATTATTTTAGTTGTAATAAATGTTTTAGGAACATTAAGCAATATTATATTTCTGATTGTAATGATTATTAATTGGAGATTTTAATATACGCATGGTGCGGTTACTTTTATGAAATCTTATTGTGTTCTATCTTTGCATGTTTAACACTTCCTTGAGTAATTTGTTTATTCTAAATTATCCACGATCGGTTGTTCTTCATGGAAGGAAGAAGTGAATTAAGATCGAGGCAAGTGGTTGGTCTAGTATTCATAATGGATTGAATACATAGTTACACAACACTAGCATGTACTTGATAATGGATCAAGTGACTAGATGATCCACACCTAAGTTTACTTCATGTACTTCGTCACGAGTAAATCAGGATGATAATATTATTTGTCCTTCTACTGGAGATACATGTGCTTCTTAAATACTAGTATGGTTTTGCTTTGATTGCTTTCTAACGCGGTTCGTAACTTGCCATTATAAGGGAGGTTTTCAGGCAAGGTCGTGCTAATACAAGGGAACAATGTAGTCAAAGATATTTGTTCCTCTAAGGAAAAATATCCTTGGGGCCCTCGTTGACTATATTAATGACACCTAAATGCATGGCCGTGCTCAAGTTGGATTTATAATGGATCAATCTTTCAACTTCTTTGTTTTTCATAATTGCCCTTGATCGAGAAACATAATTATGGATATGTTAGAGGTTGACGGCATTCCATGCCTCGCATTCACACCGGATATCGCGAATGAAGGGATATATAGTCACTTATCTATAGGATCATTCTTTTGGATTGGTATGTGTCTTGGAAGACATACCCTATACTGACTTGGGGGCATAGATGCCTTGCTAGAGGTTGCTCTATGTCGGTGACACCTTTCGTAGGTGTATCATGTGCAAGTGAGAGTCTGTTGGAGTATGCCCACTGACACACACGAGTTGGTGTCATGGCTGATGAAGCATAGGCCAATTGGGTCACACGCCAAGTATTGGTTCCGGTATCACCACTGGTCAAAGTAGAGAGAAAACCATATTTGACTCTGGGGACAGGCACGGGCGTGCCTTGTATAGGTACGGGTCGTGCCTCATGGTCGGGCACACCGGAAGGAAGGTGTGCTTGTGGGGCGTACCATTCTGATCAAGCACGGGTGTGCCTGTAAGAGGTACGGCTGTGCCTCGGCACCTAACACGAGCCCAAGCCCGGCGTGGCATGGGTGTGCCTTCATTAGGCCGGCACGGGCATGCCTATAAGAGGCACGGTCGTGCCCAGTGCTGTAACAACCATCTTAATTAGGCTTTCAAGCTAGATTAAGTGGCATTTATTGATGTAACTGATCTCTTGCATTTTGAGACATGAATTTGAACTGATGTGTGACTTCTATATAAGCCTCATGGTTCTAGTTAGTCATGGTTACACAATTTGAAAAGCTTGGTGTACTTTCTCTCAAAACACATTTTGAAGCACAAGGCTTTGTGGCTTGCAAGGTGATCAAGTGGTGGTGTCTTTGGAGGCTTCCAAACTCTTTAGCAAGTGGGAAGAAAGGCACACTTGGTGTTGATTGCATTAGAGAGTGTTCTAGTTTGAACACTAACACTTCCAAGACCATCATCATCATCAACAAGAAGAGTTCTAGCATCAAGGGTATATCACTAACCTTCTTGTTTCTTTTGTTGCTTAGTTTAAGTTTAGAGTTTTGGTCCATTTGGTGGACATTAGTCGTTACAATGAAAAACTGTTTTTCACCATTTTATCTTCCGTTGTATTTCTATGAAACCACCAATACCCAAGAAACTTGATCGTGACTCAAGCAAAGACTCTAACCAACTCCCGATGCCTACTTTACTATCGGGCTGATTCTTCTCCAGACATTATGGACCCCAAAGGCTTCCTAGTGTCAGAAGGATTCCATATTGTGACTCCAACTCCCTAAGAAGGGAAGGTCCCCATACGGGTTTTGGTTCTAAACCTAACGTTGGTGTTGGTTCGAAGAAGGTCGATGGTTCATCCTTTGAACGTTCTTCCGGTTCCTCAAGCAGGTCAGCGAGGCACTCCAGAATATCTCCATCAGACTGCACATCCTCTCTCGATTCCACCTTAGCGTAGGGCTCAAAATGAAAACTTCCATCAGAATCAGTGTCATCTTTAAGAATGAAATCGTAATCATCCCGCTCTATGCCATCGTTATAAAACTCGTTCAACAATTCTTTAAGGAAGGATTCCCAATGGATCGTTCGATCCTTGGGGTAGTTCATATCCGCGGAAATCGCAGGTCACAAAGAAAGACGAGTAGAATGACTAAAGTAACTTCCTTTTGAGCCGAAACTCGCGGGAAGGATCGTTTAATACTAAACTAATATAATTAAATTAAATTCAACCGTTCCCTGGCAGCGGCGCCAAAAACTTCATGTGCGTTAAGCGTACTAGTTTTAAATTTATAAAATCCGTTTTATTTTACGTACGACTATGACACAGTAGTCAAGAGAACATAATCGTATTATAGTATAGAAAATAAGTACGGGTGTCGAACTCAAGTGGAACGAGTATGTTTTGATAAAATTATACTAATTTAAATATTAAACTAAACTAAACTAAACAAAAAACTAAAAAGCAATTAAAAACAAATAAAGCAAATAAAGGGGGAAATTTGTGAATTTAATTACTTTCAAACAACCTTAACCACTAAAAACCCTAGAAAACACCTAAAGCAAAGCAAAGTAGCAATAAAGCAATAAACCTGATTGGATTAAACAATATAATAAAGACTTTCCCTCCCTAGGTTCGATTTCACCCTTTTCATGGCAATTAAATTCATGCAATTAAGAGCAAATGATACTAAACATTCATGCATCGATTTCTAAGTAGTTATAACCTTGATCCAATTCTAACCATCTAATTACACTAATTAATAACCTTTATAGTCAAAAGCGCGATTAAAAAGTATAATTAGCCAATTAATTCGATTACAAGTAAAGCGTTAACATTTTTATGATCGTATGATTAACAAAGCATAAAACTAACACATAATGGTCATTACATGTGGGAGTACATATTAAAGTTTCTATCTTTTAGATGCTTAACCCTAGGATTTGTTCAATCACTAGTGTAAATTATCTAATGATCCTAGATAATCAAGATTTAAGCTTTATGATTAAATTGATCTTCTAATACATAAAACTCATATTATAAACATCATAATAACAGATCCTAAAATATGCATGAACTTAGATTAAGCAAAACTTAATAAAAGCATGAATAAAGTATCCAAAAACTTGAATTAATCAACCATTATAAGAGTTCATCTCCTCTAGGGAGGAAAAACAGAAACTTAGCCTAGATTAATCATTATAAATTTCTGGAAATCAAAAGAAAAAAAGAACATATTGAGTAGAATGATAAAACTGCAAAAAGCCGAATGATTCGAATCCTTGATCTTCAAAATAAGCTCCAATCTTAAAGCCAAATGCTTCCAAGCTCCTCTGGAATGTTTGTAGGGTGTTTTCAGGTGTGGAATGGTGGAAAAATTCGGATGAATACATGTCAAACCGAATGGTTTGGAAGATATAAATATATGCTGAATCTCAGAATATCGCGCCGCGATCTCACCGGTCAAGCCGCGTCCGGACATTTTATCCCGATCAGCTCGCTGAACTTGAAATTTGAATTTTGGACTTATCAGCCAGATCATGCCGCAATCTCTCAACCCATCGCGCCACAATCCTATGTTTTTGGGAGATAGCCATAAAATTGAAATTTTAGCCTCTGAGTCTAGTTTCCGTGGCCACTTGAATCACCTCAATACGAGTTCATATAAGTGAGATATGATCACAACAGTGGAGGTGTGTCGAAGCTGACAACTTTTCTCATTTTGTGCAGTTTCTCTCGTTTAAGCTTCAAATTAATTTAACTCTAGACCTTTTCACCTAAAAATGATAAGCAAAGGTAATAAGTACCCTTTTGACATATTTTGAACAATATGAGGCTAAAAATACCCAGATGTCACGTAGAATATATATTTAAATAACGCGAAGGGGGGAGGATTTGTAACATCTGTCCCACATCGGTTGAAGAGGGGAACGAAACATACCTTATGAGGGTGTTGATACCTCTCCAAACATGAGACCTTTGGGGTGGAGTGTTCCATGCCAGAAACTAAACCGTGAGCCAGTGGGGCAGAGCGAATAATATCATGCTACGCGGTTTGGGTTGTTACACAAGGTATATCACATACAAAAATCATTACATACGACACTCACATACACATCAAATCCATCAAAAGGAGGGTGAAGAAAGTGCGATAGTGGCGGTTTTTAAGTTCGAGATCTGGTGAGCAATAGACAATGGTGGTGGTTGGTAGCTTTCAGATTTGGTGAACAAACAATGGTTGTTCAAATCCAGATGAGATGGAGATGATGGTGGTTCTATTGTACCGGTGTTGCTTAGATGGTGGTGGCGGTGGTTAGATGGCAGTGTCAATGGTTAGATGGTGGTGTCAACGGTTAGATGGCGATGTTGGTTAACGGTGGTAAGGGAGAAAGGTAGAGAGAGTGTGATGATTGGAGATAAAGGTTAGAGAGAGAGAGAGAGAGAGAGAGAGAAAGGGCGAGTGAGTATTTGAGTATAGTCACAGTGGCGGTGGCAGTGGTGTTATTGAAGGCAACCACGGTGGAAGTAGGGGTAGAATTGAAGGTTGATGGTGGTGGTGAGTCTGCAAAACTACTTCAACATCTGTTTATGAGAGAGAGAAAGAGAGAGAGAGAGAAAGAGTGAGAGAGATGTAGTAGAGAATGCATGAGGGTTAGTAATTTAATAAAAAAACAATACTATTAAAAAATTATTTAGGGTTAGTAGTGTTCGATAATATGGATAACAAACAAAATGACCAAAATACCTAGGCACATGAGTGCTATTAACGGCATGATTTAATGTCAGCTAGTTTAAATGATCGAAACTAAAACAAAGTATCAACCATAGTGTCTATTTTCATATTTTTTATAGTTGAAAGTTGAAGAACTAAAAGTGAAATTACGTGATGAGAGATCATTTATGTAATTAACTCTTATATATATATATATATATATATATATATATATATATATATACATACAGGGAAGGGTTCCATTGAGAACCGATTTTAGTGTGAGAACCGTGAGAACTAATCTTAGCAATAGATTTGATAAGTGGAATTCATGGATGGAGAGTGTGGGAGGATCAAGTGTGGCAGGTGTATATGAGGAATTCATGGGTGAGCAATGACATTGAAAGAGGGGGAATTGGATAGCTTAAATTGTTTCTCGCGGTTCCCGCACTAAAAATGGTTCTCAATAGAATTTCTCCCTATATATATATATATATGTGTGTGTGTGTGTGTGTGTGTGTGTGTGTGCAGGATCAAATGAGAACACCATTTAAGGTGAGAATAGTTTATAGCCCTTGGATTATCTTTATTTATGTTGATATTCAACTTAGTTTAATTAAGGTATGTTGAGTTTATAGATTTTATTTATGTAATTAAATGATTGGCCTTCAAGTATTCTCACCTTAAAAATATGCTCTCACCGGATCTTTACTCTCTCTCTCTCTATCTATCTCTCTCTCTTTCTCTCTCTCTCTCTCTCTCTCTCTCTCTATATATATATATATATATATATATATATATATAGGGGAGGGTTTATTGAGAACCGATTTTAGTGCGAGAACCAATCTTAACCGTTGATTTGATAAGTGGAATTCATTGATGGAGAGCGTGGAAGGATCAAGTGTGGCAGAGTGTATGTGAGGAATTCATGGGTGACAATGACATTGAAAGAGGGGGAATTGGACGGTTCAGATTAGTTCGGGCGGTTCTCGCACTAAAAATGGTTCTCAATAGAACTTTTTAATATATATATATATATATATATATATATATATATATATATATATATATATATATATATATATATATATATATATATATATAGTGGGAGGTTCAAATGAGAGCCTAAATATTTTTGAGAATGGGAGACTCAATCACAGTCGTCCAATTCCCGCTCATTCAATATCATTGCCCACCCATGAATTCCTCACATGCATCCTGCCACACTCGATTCTCCCACGCTTTCCATACATGAATTTGACTTACAAAATGAACGGCAGAGATTGAGTATCTCATTCTCATTCTCATTTGAACCTTCCCCTCTCTCTCTCTCTCTATATATATATATATAACTCCCTACATCATTAAGCAAATGTCCTATAAACCAACTAATTTATCTATATTTACGTGAGCAAGGTGGTGCGAGTTCTATTCCTGGGATTGCTTCTCACTTTATTACCTTTGAATTCCATGTTACTTTCAAAATTTATGATAAAAATCCTCACTATAAAATAGTATGATTAAAATTACTTTATAAAGGAATTTTTTAGGTTTCTTTTTTAAATAAAAAACAGTTAATCTTTCTTTTAATTTTATTTAAAAAATTAAGTTTAGGCATATTCTTAGATAGTTATCGAAGATTTTTTTTATTGAAAATCGTTCTATCATCTAAATATTAATGATATTAAATGTTAGGTTATTTGTAATACAAGAAAAAAATTAAATTTGAATATATTTTAATTAGCACCAAATTGTGTTAAATAAATTCGAATTCTTCTAATTAAAAGTTTATATATATCAATTTTCAAGTATATAGATTTTATCTTTTTTATTTTAAATACTTGTATTTTCACATTAGTTTTTCAATATTAACCCTAAAATTTTATCTTTTTTATTTTAAATACTTGTGTTCTCACATTAGTTTTTCAATATTAACCCTAATACTAATAGTACTAAGTAACACACGTGTGGGTTTTTGCTTCTTATATAATAATTATAAAAACTGAGAAGAATTTTATTCCTTAACAATCATAAGATGACCTACGATCGATAGGTAGATAGATCTTAAAATAGACACCGATTAAAACCTCTATAGATAAACATTTTCGTTAACCGAAGATAGAAAGTAATTACGTAAACAATTAAAATTCATATTTCGTAAAACCTTGTAATTAAAAAATTCTTTAAATTTCTTTACCTCTTAGCATTTTCATTCATTGTTATTTGTTTTAGCATTGAAGTTAGGTAATGATGATAAAAATGGTTAAAACCTCACAAACTTCATTATCATGGATGAAGTGAAGTAAATTAGTGATGAATGACGTGTAAAATTGAAGTCTTTTTCTAGACATTAACATGTTATACTCCAACCAAACAAATTCATGACTAATTGTGAAAGCGCGTACTTTAAATATGTAAATGGTCAAATTTATATAATCACGTTATCTAAAAATGAAAAAGAAGTACGTGTATGTGTGGTCCTACATAGAGTCATTGATCATATCTAATATAGACACATTACATATCATACTTGCATGAATCACATGGGTACGAAAATTTTGTCCCCAACTTATATAACTACAGAAGCTTATATAGTATGAGTCAAAGTTTATCCGTAGTTGGTGAAATGATATCTACATAAATTATAGGTATCCTCGTGTTAGGTGTAAAACTGTTACACGCAAGAGGACAAGCTGAGTATTGTTTCACATCGCACAAGTGGAACTTTGTAATATGTTTAATAAGGGTTTTAGTTACTCTATTCATTTTTAATTGGTTTTGAGTTGAAATCTTACAAACATACACGTATAAGACTATGCTTTGTAATGATCAAATTTTTTTACATTAACAACTCATAAATCAACCATTAAATTTTATAATTACATCCATATGAAATTCAGAGTATTTAATATTAAACATAATGGAAGCTAAACAATAAATGTTTGATCATAAAAATCCATTTAAGAAAACAATGCTTTCTCATCATACTGAAGCTTTTCTCTTGTTCTTACCTGAGTAACCTAAAAAAAGTAAACAATGGGTAATCATAAAGCTTAGTGAGCAACACCAACACTCATAACTTATGAGTGCCAACACAACTTTACATAACTACACATAAGTCACTATCGGCCAGACTCACTCGGCCACGATCTCCACAAACATCAGTAATAATGGTCCACTCAATCTTGATACCTACCAGCATCAAATAACCCCCTCGATTACTGGTTTACAACAATTAATCAGTCTAACACATGAAACAACACGAAATCATAAAACTAAACACATAGCATCTGCATCACAAGAATATGGTACTAAAAACTCACCTCATTGCCGATTGGGTACTAATCAGCAGCTAGGATTTGTGCTATTAATTACCAATAAAACATCTACAATTATATTACCATAATACTAAGCTCAATTTAGGATTGCACACCCTAACTATAAAACTTCTCAAATTGTGATTTAAAGTCACAACACCCAATTTGCGATTCAATTTACGATTCTCAGTTTGCGATTCAATTAGAATATGACTTACGATTGGACACTTTTCGATTGAATGTTTCCGATAAAGGTCTAGGTTGATTTACAACGCAGAGTTTTACGATTCACACTCAGTTTACGATTTAAGCTTTTCGATTTAATATGTGATTCACCTTAACTGGTCCGATTTATGATTCTAGGGCAACTTATCCTTTTGCGATTTGCGATTCTCGACTCGGGGAATCTCACTAAGAGACTCTATCCCTATGGTTTCAATTGGTTTAAAGTTCATACTTTTTGATTCCAAATCTAAGTTTGATTTACGACTCATTCAAGGCTAATCCCTAATTTTCAATTCACCGCTATACTATTATTCATGATTCTGAATTACAATTCATCACTACTACGTGATTTACGATTCTTATGGCTCAAGAAGGTTTAGGATTACCCTTAACATAGTCGACATTTTCCAAATCGGACTTCAACCTAAACCCAACCAATTCTTCTAATTCTCGATGTTACGGATTCCTATCATCGTTTAGACTGATCCCTAACATTTAATTACATTTTCATTTTGTTTTAGAGACTAAAAAAACATTTAATTACATTTTCATTTGGTTCTCAGATTTGAGGTTTACTTCGACATTGAGAGACTAAAAAAACATTACAAATTCAACGTGCAAATCAATCTCTAACTAATCACAATAGATCAACTCTACTAACCTGATGATTCCACTCCGTATAAAGATCTACACTTTACAATATTCTTGTTTCCCCTCACATGATTAAAAACATAGTTTCTGTTCGTCGATTCACTCATGATAATAGATGTTCTATTGAGTTTGATGAAAATGGTTTTATTGTGAAGGATTTGAAGCCTCTTCCACTGTAACACCGGTTTTTTATGAGCTTAAAATTAGCGACAATTCAAACTTTTTAACCACGTTTACTCAAAAGCTGGCAGCGGAATAAACAACGATTACAAAAGATTAGTAAAGTTCAACTGACTCGGCTGTTAATTTACATCAAAATAAATAAGCCAAGTACATAACTAACAGGTGTTACCAACTAGCGACAACCGACCACCGTATCACATAAACAACAATCAGTGTTCCCAAAAGATATTTACAACGACTACCATCAAGTTCCCGCCTCACAAGGCCAACTAATCAGCACCTGCAAAAAGTGAAAATCCTGCACCGTTAGCTACACTAGCTAGTGAGTACAGATTTACACATAAGTATCAACAAGTAGGTTACCACAACAAAGGAACAACACACAAGGCTATCCTATCACAACGCGGCGTGCCGACATGTTAGTAAGAGCCACATCTCGCAGGGTGGGAAACCTCACTCAACAACTCTAACTGGGGGTATCAGCTACAACCAACCGCACTGGTGGGGGAGCGAAGAGCAGTCCACCCAGCGCGTTCGTGCCAACTCGGATCTTGATCGTAAGCCAAGATCCCAACTCACGCTAAGAAACGACGATCCTGCAGAACCTGAGACACGGCGTGCACCACCGAGCCACCGTTGATCCCGAATTATCCATCTCAAGGGATCCAGCCCTGCGGCTGACCTTAACCATGCCAACAACTGTCCCGACAAATACAACAAGCAACAACTCACCCGTATCGGGTCCAACACCACGCATGCGATTTACAATCAACATATAACACAACTATCATGACAACTACATAACAACTACATGGCAACTGCATGGCAACTGCCTGGCCTGGCAACTACATGGCAACTACATGGCAACTGCATGGCAACTACATGTCAAATAGATGGCAACTACATGGCAACTGCCTGGCAACTACATGGCAACTACATGGCAACTACATGACAACTGCATGGCAACTGCCTGGCAACTACATGGCAACTGCATGACAACTACATGGCAACTACATGGCAACTACATGTCATATCACATATACGCACGTGTACAACATCAACAACATATTTCAACTAACCACAGACAACTCTACTTACTGAGCCTCATAGGGAAACCGGTACTCACTTGGAGTCCTCACTAAACAGATACGCCACTCCGAGTTTTCCGGTTCCTCAAGTAAACCTAACACAATATATACACGCTTTGTTATAACTTACATATCGTACACCTAGGTCGAAACGCAACTTAAACAAACTGTTAGGGCTGAACCACTGCTTGCGATCGCAAGCACTATCCCTGCGGTCGCAAAGGCCCTCTAACAACATCCCTTACGATCGCAAGGGTACTCCTTGCGATCGCAAGAGGCCTTCTATCACAAACACATGTTTCCGATCGCAAGGGAAGTCCCTTACACCCGCAAACATGGTTCTAGGGTTGGTTACGATCGTAAGTTACGTACCTACGCTCGCAAACCTTATTTCCATCGCCCGTAGGTGGTAACATCACTTAAAAACATATCCTTACGGTCGTAAGGGCCTTACACTGCGATCGCAAGAATTACTGACGACCCATGCGACCGTATGCACATGCCATGCGACCGCATGGACCCCGGTTACAGTGTTCTTCGACTCTGTTCGCTTACAACATCCAAAAATCACGTTTTTACCATCAAATTCAATCCCAACTCATGTTTAATCACTTATACAACTTTGGTTGACATCTATGAACACTTACAAACACATTTAACACCAAAACCCATAACAAACACACCTATTACACCATTAATTTGTTGTATCTCCTTCAAGAACACAAACACAAGATCTTTGATTGAAACTCTTACCTCAATGAAGAAACACAGTAGATTGGGACTCAAACTTGCTATTGAAATCCCTTGTAACACTTGATTCTTGATTTCTCCCTCAAAAGCTCCCAAAGAACATAAATGTGTGTGTGTCGTGAGATTGTCTGTGTTTTAGTGTGTGTCTTAGGTGTAGGCAGGGGATAAGAACCCCTTGGAACCGACTTGGGTTCTATTTAATTAAACACGGGTATTTTATTCCCCTTTTCAACTTACAACTTAACACACGCTAACCCATTTCAACTAACGGGGATATCTACGGAATCATTAAGCGAAACCGTTTAACATTTTATCACTTCTAAACGCGTTTGACACTTTTCACATAATCACTCTAATTAACGCGTAACACGAGTTATTAACTTAAAACACACTAATTTAAACCACTTAAAATCAATGTACAACTACTTAAACACGAGGTACAACTAGGTACTACAAGGCCCATTTTCAGGATGTTACAAATCTACCCCCCTTAAAAAGATTCCGTCCTCGGAATCTAATCGTCTACAAACAAGTGAGGGTATTTAGCTCTCACGTCATCTTCCATCACAACTTCTTGGTCTTCGAACCAAGTATTTCGACAGGCTTTTCAACGAGACGTTTTGAAGCGTCAACTTTCAACCCTCGGAGAGGCAGAATCTAATTCTCCTCTACCTAGCACTTATGCTAACACACAGCAAACACGTCGTGAACATCAAAACGTTCGTTCCAATCAAATCGAATGATACCACTTCGAGGACAAACTTTCAGGAACATCTAATCACTCTCCTGGAAACCAACAGATCAACTTTTAGGGTCGGCATAGACTTTCGATCTATCACGAGCAACTTTCGACTTTATCAGCTCCAGTCTGAACAATCTCGATTTCGACAAACTACTTTTCACCAATTTTATTACAACGCGTTTTCACCTATGCACGTAATGTGTCTCACAGACCATGCCGCCACCATTTCAACGCGAAACCAACATCCGCCAACTCAAGATCACAGGTCGAACAATTTCCTTCATGGAGCCTCAACTACTGTAGGGCATAGTCAACCACTTTATCACACTACATCTATATACACCCCAATCTAAAACACGAAGCATCATGACACAAAATGACATCTTCAAATCTATCGAATAAAATAAGAACGGAAGCTTCACACAACAATCGTTTCATAAACTGAAACGCTTATGACAAAACCCACAACTAACAAAACGAGGAGGGAAATAGGAAAACTATTCCCATCGACACCAACAACTGCTTGAGAAGCACTAGCAACAACTGGAACTACCTTACCACTAGCAGTTTCTACTTCAAGTGGCTCGGTCGACTTGGATTCGGTCACAGGCATATACAACTTATCACAGAAGGCCACAGATACAACAAAATAAACAACTTTAGAATCAAACAACACACACGTAAAGGCAAGACTCAACTAGAAACGTACCCATTACCGCGTCATCATCTGCTTTAGCATCCTCAGCTATCATTTGAAATGCTCCCCCTTTAGCACGGGGAGCACCATCTTTCTTCTGCCCAAAGGCAGATCCACTAGCACCTGTACTCTGCTTCGACCGGCAATCAGCTATTCTGTGCCCTGGCTTGTGGCACTTGTAACAGACATTCTCGTTGAACCCATATTTTGCAACCACGTGCCCCTTCTCTCCGCACATCAAACATCGAGTGGTATATTTAGAACAATCACCAACATGATACATACAACAAGAAACACACGAAGGACGATCTGACCTTATTTTCTTCTGGGAATCAAACTTCCCACCTACAACAGATTGTTCTTTTGTAAGACTAGACCTCGACAACTGTTGAAGCTTTCTTTTGTGACCCTCACCCACTTGGTCACATTCACCTTGCAAACGATCGCCTTCTATCTATCGAGCAACTTCAAATGCTCGATCTAAACCACCGGCAGCTCTAATGTAAGGTCGATACTCTACTGGCAACATACCAACAAAGTTGCGAACTTTCGCAGCTTTATTCGACACCAGATGAGGAATAAACCTCACCTTATCAATAAACGAGTTGATTAGATTATCCACAGGCTTATCTCCCTTATGGAGAGCGTTAAACTCGCTTTCCATCTTTTCCATATCATAATCAGTGCAATACTTTCTCTTCACCTTGTTAGCAAACTATTCCCACGTCAACGCAGCTAATATCTCTTTATTCACCGTATCTTTGACCGTATCCCACCACTCCAACGCACGACCTTTTAGCATCCGTACCACATACTTGACACGGCACTCTGGCTCACAATCACACAACTCAAATACTTGATCCGTCTCTCGTAACCAACGCACGGTATCTGAGGGATTATCACTACCCTCAAACTCCTTAGGACCACAAGTAAGAAAATTCTTGTACGAACATTTCTTTACCTTCTTTCCTTTCAATGCTTCTAGCAACAGCTCCGTTGTCAGTCGGAGCTCATCTTCTACTCGTCTAACATACGCCTCATATTCAGGAGTGAGCCTCGGGCCCTCGACATGGTTCTGAGAAGACACATCCTCAGCCTCGTGGTGAGTACGAGAAGCCTCGTCCTCCATCTGCTTAAGAGCTTCCTCAGTGGTAGCTCGTCGCTCAGACATTCTATGTCAACTTACTAAATACACGATAACAACATTTAACACACCACTTACTCAACAACTACTAACACTACAACTCAATTTACTACATGCAACTAACACATAACGCTCACACTCAACCCCAATTACCCAACTAGGAACACTTAACGGTGGTCGGGCCCGAGTTTGAGATTGAATACTTCTACGAGTACCCAATTCCCCAAACTTAGGATCTGATACCTAATTGTAACACCGGTTTTTTATGAGCTTAAAATTAACGACAATTTAAACTTTTTAACCACGTTTACTCAAAACCTGGCAGCGGAATAAACAACGATTACAAAAGATTAGTAAAGTTCACCTGACTCGGCTGTTAATTTACATCAAAAGAAATAAGCCAAGTACATAACTAACAGGTGTTACCAACTAGCGACAACCGACCACCGGATCACATAAACAACAACCAGTGTTCCCAAAAGATATTTACAACGACTACCATCAAGTTCCCGCCTCACAAGGTCAAATAATCAGCACCTACAAAAAGGGAAAATCCTGCACCGTTAGCTACACTAGCTAGTGAGTACAGATTTACACATAAGTATCAACAAGTAGGTTACCACAACACAGGAACAGCACACAAGGCTATCCTATCACAACGCGGCATGCCAACATGTCAGTAAGAGCCACATCTCGCAGGGTGGGAAACCCCGCTCAACAACTCTAACTGGGGGTATCAGCTACAACCAACCGCACTGGTGGGGGAGCGAAGAGTAGTACACCCAGCACGTTCGTGCCAACTCGGATCTTGATCGTAAGCCTAGATCCCAACTCACGCTAAGGAATGGCGGTCCTGCAGAACCTGAAACACAGCGTGCACCACCGAGCCACCGTTGATCCCGAATTATCCATCTCAAGGGATCCAGCCTTGCGGCTGACCTTAACCATGCCAACAACTGTCCCGAAAAATACAACAAGCAACAACTCACCCGTATCGGGTCCAACACCACGCATGCGATTTACAATCAACATATAACACAACTATCATGACAACTACATAACAACTACATGGAAACTACATGGCAACTGCATTGCAACTGCCTGGCAACTACATGGCAACTACATGGCAACTGCATGGCAACTACATGGCAACTACATTGCAACTGCATGGCAACTGCCTGGCAACTACATGGCAACTACATGGCAACTGCATGGCAACTGCCTGGCAACTACATGGAAACTGCATGACAACTACATGGAAACTACATGGCAACTACATGTCATATCACATATACGCACGTGTACAACATCAACAACATATTTCAACTAACCACACACAACTCTACTTACTGAGCCTCATGGGGAAACCGGTACTCACCTGGAGTCCTCACTAAACAGATACGCCACTCCGAGTCTTCCGGTTCCTCAAGTACACCTAACACAATATATACACGCTTTGTTATCACTTACAGATCGTACACCTAGGTCGAAACGCAAGTTAAACAAACTGTCAGGGCTGAACCACTGCTTGCGATTGCAAGCACTATCCCTGCGATCGCAAAGGCCCTCTAACAACATCCCTTACGAACGCAAGGGTACTCCTTGCGATCGGAAGAGGCCTTCTATCACAAACACATGTTTCCGATCGCAAGGGAAGTCCCTTACACCCGTAAACATGGTTCTAGGGTTGGTTACGATCGTAAGTTACGTACCTACGCTCGCAAACCTTGTTTCCATCTCCCGTAGGTGGTAACATCACTTAAAAACATATCCTTACGATCGCAAGGGCCTTACACTGCGATCGAAAGAATTACTGACGACATGTACCCCCATGCGACCGCATGGACCCCAGTTACAGTGTTCTTCGACTCTGTTCGCGTACAGCACCCAAAAATCATGTTTTTACCATCAAATTCAATCCCAACTCATGTTTAATCACTTATACAACTTTGGTTGACATCTATGAACACTTACAAACACATTTAACACCAAAACCCATCACAAACACACCTATTACAACATTAATTTGTTGTATCTCCTTCAAGAACACAAACACAAGATCTTTGATTGAAACCACTTACCTCAATGAAGAAACACAGCAGATTGGGACTCAAACTTGCTATTGAAATTCCTTGTAACACTTGATTCTTGATTTCTCCCTCAAAAGCTCCCAAAGAACATAAATGTGTGTGTGTCGTGAGATTGTATGTGTTTTAGTGTGTGTCTTTGGTGTAGGCAGGGGATAAGAACCCCTTGGAACCGACTTGGGTTCTATTTAATAAAACACGGGTATTTTATTCCCTTTTTCAACTTACAACTTAACACACGCTAACCCGTTTCAACTAACGGGGATATCTACGGAATCATTACGTGAAACCGTTTAACATTTTATCACTTCTAAACGCGTTTGACACTTTTCACATAATCACTCTAATTAACGCGTAACACGCATTATTAACTTAAAACACACTAATTTAAACTACTTAAGCACGAGGTACAACTAGGTACTACTAGGCCCATTTTCAGGATGTTACCGTCACACTCTCCTCTGATGTGATAGAAGCGGAGACCTATATCCCGTGCTCCCCAACTTCATCTCTCTCTTATCTTCCAGCGCTTCCGTTTGGCACCAATGTCTACGTCACCTGGGCGATTCACTTTTAAAATTTTTAGTATCTAGTGGTTTAATTTCTTGTAATATTCATAACCCTTCTTTATGCACTGCTTCCCAATTGGCAAAACCAACTAGATTACCTTTTATTCATTCCGATTTGATTCTTGATTTCTCCCTCAAAAGCTCCCAAAGAACATAAATGTGTGTGTGTCGTGAGATTGTATGTGTTTTAGTGTGTGTCTTAGGTGTAGGCAGGGGATAAGAACCCCTTGGAACCGACTTGGGTTCTATTTAATTAAACACGGGTAATTTATTCCCCTTTTCAACTTTCAACTTAACACACGCTAACCCGTTTCAATTAACGGGGATATCTACGGAATCATTACGTGAAACCGTTTAACATTTTATCACTTCTAAACGCGTTTGACACTTTTCACATAATCACTCTAATTAACGCGTAACACGCATTATTAACTTAAAACACACTAATTAAACCACTTAAAATCAATGTACAACTACTTAAGCACGAGGTACAACTAGGTACTACTAGGCCCATTTTCAGGATGTTACAGTCACACTCTCCTCTGATGTGATAGAAGCGGAGACCTCTATCCCGTGCTCCCCAACTTCATCTCTCTCTTATCTTCCAGCGCTTCCGTTTGGCACCAATGTCTACGTCACCTGGGCGATTCACTTTTAAAATTTTTAATCTAGTGGTTTAATTTCTTGTAATATTCATAACCCTTCTTTATGCACTGCTTCCCAATTGGCAAAACAAACTAGATTACCTTTTATTCATTCTGATTTGTGGACTTCAGCCGTTCAAAGTATTAGTGGCATTAATACACTATATTGTTTCTTGATCACTACACACACTTTCTGTGGGTGTACCCCTTAAGACGAAAATCTGACTCCTATTGCAAATTTTTTACATTTTCAGTCTTATGTTAAAACTCAGTTTAATTTCCAAATTAAATCTTTTCAACATGACAATGGGGTTGACGCTAATAATAAGGAATTTTATATGCTCTTATCAAACAATGGCATCCAATTTTGTTTCTCTAATCCACATACTTCTCAACAAGATGGAAAGTCTGAACGAATGATCCGTACTATTAATAACATTATACACTCTTTGCTCTTCCATGCTCACATTCCTCCCACTTTCTGGGTTGAAACATTGTCATTTGTTAAATATGATACCCTCATCCTCCATACAAAATGACATCTCCTTCTCCTGGCTATACAACCGACAATCCTCTTACTCCCACCTTCGGGTCATCGGGTGTCTCTACTACCACCACCTCACGGCCCCTCACAAACTAGCCCCCCGCTCCACCGCTTCCTCGACTATTCATCAAACCAAAAAGGATATTGTTACCTTGACCTTTCGTCTAACTGCATCATCATCTCTAGAAACATCATTTTTTATGAGTCTTCTTTTCCTTACGGCTCCATATCTCCACATAACTCACCTTCTCTCTTTCTCCTCGATACCAACACCTACCCGTCTCCGATATCTCGTCAGTTTCTTTCACCCGACCCTCCATCTACGGGGTGGATTCATCGCCTTCGCTCTCAATTAAAATTTCCTCCACTGCCTCTACATCCACAGATTCCTCTCCTACTTTTACCCCTTTGCCACCCTCCACCTCCTCCCCCTCCTCCAACTTATTCCATGACCACACGCTCTAAACTTGGCGTCTCTAAAACTATCCGACGCCTCAACCTTCACACCGATACTCTATCTCCTATCCCTAATTCTACATTCCGGCCTTTCTTGATCCATAATGGAAAAATGCAATGTTTGATCAATATACTGCTCTAATTAAAAATTGAACTTGGGATCTTGTGCCTCGACCGCCTCATATGAATATAGTCTAGTCCATGTCGTTATTTCAACATAAGTTTCTCTCTAATAGTCAACTTGGCAGGTATAAGGCTCGCTTAGTGGCGAATGGAAGAAGTCAGAGACCAAGAATAAACTATGATGAGACTTTAAACCAATGGTTAAACCGACTACAATTCGAACAGTTCTTATTTTCATTGTTTCCAGAAGATGGATGATATCGCCGTATTTATATATATATATATATATATATATATATATATATATATATATATATATATATATATATATATATATATATATATATATATATATATATATATATATAAAATTCGTGATATCTCGTTATTTAAATATTTATATTTCACAAAATTATGGACAAAAGGTGCTTAATATGTGTAATTTGTGAATATCAGGTTGCAAATTAATAATGGAAAGAAGTTTGAATGAAAAAGCCAGAAAAAGTCTCAAGTTTGAAAAAAATTGATGGGTGAAAAATCAACGAACACAACGCGTTTGTGTAAAGGAACGAGATGCGTTCCCGAAGATAAGGTTTCAACTCATGGGCGAAGAACGTGTAACGCAATGCATTTCCAGGACTAACGCGACGCGTTTCCGGTGATAACTCAATCCTATTTAAACTCTTATTCTTATCTTTGGGGGGATCCCAACAACTTTTATCTGTCCATTAGAATTCCAGAGATGCAATTTCGGAGTTCTAAGGCTTTGGAGTTTGGATCTTGGAGTTTTGACACAAGTGAAGATTTTGAAGATTTTATCATAAATCTACAAGGGTTTGCTCATTCAATCATGTTTATCTTACTTTCTATGTGTTTCTACTTCTTAATTTGAAAATTATGGGCTAAGTGCCTATAATATATGCTTAGACTTGATGAATCTTGAATTTTTAGTTTGATTTCATTGATTTGGATGACATGAAGTTATGTATTTGTTATGTTTATCTTTTTCAAAGATCCTTGCATGTTAAAGTTTCTGACTTATTGATCTATTGCTGAGTTTTCATAGGTTAGAAGACCATTCTATGTATGTTTGCTTTAATCATGAGTTACTATGATCATTAGGATTCATGACTAGTGATTGACCAAATCCTAGGGTTAGTTTATAAAATATTAAACTTTAATGTGTTAGCAATTGCATGTGATGACCATTCAATGTTAGTTGTTTGTTTTTGTGACTAATACAAATCAAAAAATTAAGTCTTTCATAATACGAATGAAATTGACTAGTTATAGGAATAGTTAATTCCATGAACATTGGGTTAGTGTTTATAAAAAAATTAAAACTTTAATGTGTTAGCAATTGCATGTGATGAACATTCAATGTTAGTTGTTTGTTTTTGTGACTAATACAAATTAAAAAATTAAGTCTTTCATAATACGAATCAAATTGACTAGTTATAGGAATAGTTAATTTCATGAACATTGGGTTAGTGTTTCTACATCTATAGGGCTAGTGAGATTGACCAAGAAATATATCCAAGTTAGAAAACGGCATATGATTGCATTTTATCCATTGAACTACCTTTGAAATGAATTAAATTAAAAGAGGATTCTAAAGTCTAAGTAGAGGTGCTTTACATATTGATAAGGTTAAAATCCAAAGTATCTTGCTTTGTGGCTTTTCTAGCTTTTAAATAATTGTTTCTTAAATTTCTAGTGTTAAAGTTAGGATCTTGATTGCTATTAGGTTGATTAAATCATAAATTCCCCCTTTATTGCTTTTTTGAAGTTTAGTTAATCTAGTAGTTAATTAATTTAACTATAACTAAATCATACTCGTTCCCCTTGAATTCAACACCCGTACTTATTTTCTATATTATAATACGATATGGTTCTCTTGCCTATTGTGTTATAGTCGTATTAAATAACGCAAATTTTATAAATATTAAACCTGCTACTAAAGCGCATATCATTGGACGGTACACCAATTAGATGTTAAAAATAATTTCTTGAATGGTTCTTTGCAGGAATTAGTCTACATGCATCAACCTCCGGGTTTTGTTGATTCTACTCTGCCAGATTTTGTCTACCAGTTAAATAGATCTTTGTATGGCCTTATGTAGACTCCGAGGGCCTGGTACCATCGATCCACATTTGCAATGTAATTTGTGCGTTCACGGGCAAATTCTTCTTTCTTTGTGTATCATCAGGGGCAATCTACAGCCTACTTATTACTTATGTCGAAGATATTTTGCTAACAGCATCATCTTCAAGCACTCTACGGATAATTATCACAGCCCTATTTTCTGAATTCTCTATGACTGACTTGGGATCTCTTAATTACTTTCTTGGTATCTCTATACCGAGATCTTCAAGTGGAATGTTCTTGTCTCAACAAATGTACACCATTTCCATTATTGAGAGTGACAACCTGATAATTTGCAACTTAATCCGAACTCTGGTTGACACTCAAGCAAAACTTGGTCCTGAAGGTACTCCGTAGAAGATCCAACGCTTTATAAAAGCCTTGCCGGTGCACTTCAATATTTCACCTTCACAAGGCCTGACATCTCATATGCAATTCATCATATTTGTCTATATATACACGATCCAAGGGAACCCCACTTCACAACACTTAAGTGTATTCTCAGATACATACGAGCTATTCTTGATTTTGGGCTTCAACTATTTGCATCATCTACGGACCATCTAGTGGCTTATTCAGATACAGATTGAGGCGGATGCCCTTCTATTAGACGTTCCACCTCCGGTTATTGCATTTTCTAAGGAAACGATCTTCTTTTCTGGTCATCTATGTGACAACCCACTAACTCAAGGTCTAGTGCGGAGGATGAATATGGTGTCGTTGCTAACTAACTTCATGAACTCCAAACCCCACTTACCTCTGCTACCATTATCTATTGTGACAACGTTATGGCCGTCTACATGTCTTCGAATCCTGTGCAACACCATTGCACAAAAAATATTGAGAGTGACCTTCACTTTGATCGGGATAAAGTTGCTACCGGTGAAGTTCGAGTGCTTCACGTTCCATCGTCACCCCAATATGCAGATATTTTTACGAATGGCTTGCCTTTCTCTTTTTTCTCGGAGATTCATGACAGTTTGAATGTTCGTTTGCCATCTACCCTTCCAACTGCGAGGGTGTATTAGTGTATTATTGTGTAGATCAGGCTCTTAGGTCTTTTTGTATTGCTTCGGCCCATGGCCTGCTATGTATATTCTATATATTTTTCATGTATTCGTGGTTGATGGTCTTAATGAGAATACCACTTAATAACAGGTCCGACGTGGCTTGGAGAAATTGATCTGAACACCGTACCTTCACCCATGAACTAGGTAAAACTAAGCCTATGCGACTTAGGGAACCCGGTCTCTCTCTCTCTCTCTCTCTCTCCCCCCTTCATCGCACACCTTTTCTCTCTATCACTCTTACTTTTCTCCCACACTCTCATATTTAATATTTGAAAATAGGAAGAATGTAAATGGATAGAAAGATAGGTATAAGATAGTAAGACCAAGTGTTTATACCTACTCATAAGGCTTTGAGTCCGATATGGAGCCAATTACCCACTGGGAAGACCATACCCCCTACCCGCTCTCTTCTTCTCTTTGTTAACCAAAGATTAATCTTCACCTTTTTTCTATATCTCTCTTTACTGTTCTCTATCTTATATATTTAATTAAAAAAATAGGAAAGATGTAAAAGAGATAGATATATGGAGAGAAAGATTAAATGAGAAGTGATGTGATATGATGTAAGAAAAATAAGAAAGAAAATAGAGAGATATATGTAATTATGTATACACACATATAGAAAGAAAGTTAGAAGAAGGGAAAGAAGAATGTAACGCCCAATTTTAATTTTTTTACGTGCAACAAGAAAAAAATAGTAACACTTCTTTAGAAAGGAAAACAACCGGCTTAGGAATAGTTTAAAAATAGTTTCATTTCAAGTTGCACAAAACTTTCTAACATGGCCACGTGGAAGCCTTGTCTGTCACAAAACCCACAAAGAATAAATAATAATAGGAGTGAGCTAGAAAGCCAATTAAATAACTCCATGAAATACTCATGTGATAATAATTAACAGTAAATGTAATCTCATCAAATTATGTCACTCGGGCCTCTTGTTAGAACACCAAAAAGTGAGGGTGTTATATGTAAAATAGCCGAAGGCTATATAAGCCTTAGACTCCATGTTCAATCTAAGTTTTGCTATCATTTTACACATTCTCCAAAGGTTTAGTGCGTGTTTCTCTCAACCTAGCAAAACTTCATCCCACACATTGGGACCTAACAATTGGTATCAGAGCCAAATTTCTCTTTGAATTTGGTTCTTGATCAATCGGTTACAAGATATATTCACGGTTCAACGATTACAAGTTCTGTTTGATCAATCAACGATGGTTTCTTCAACTATTCTTCAAGATTTAGCTGTTGTTCGTACAAGTTTTCACTGCTGCTTGTCGAGTTTGGTTACTGTTCGATCTGCTGTTCATCGAGATTAGCAACTGTTCTTCATTCTTCACTACTGTTCGAGAAAATTGAGCTGGTGTTCTTCGAAGTTTACTGCTGGAAATCGTAGTTTACTGCTGGAAATCGTGATTAATTGCTGGAAATTACAAGTTACTGTTGTTCGATCACTGTTCTACAGTTTTTATACAATCTGATCATCGAAAAGAGTCTTAATCGAGGCTACAAGTTCAAGCTTCACGGAAATTAGCAATCTACGATTCATCAAATTAAGTATTGATTTCGGATTAAAAACGATTTGATGGCAATCGCATTTGGTTGAATTATGATTTGGAAGTTTTCTGAAAACATTCGACTTCATCTTCATTGATTTCTGAAAATCAGAAAGTTTTTTTATTAAGAACAGCTAGAAAACTTTAGATCTCAGATTTTGATCTTCAAAAGTGGAAAACACCTTCAAAAAGGTGTTTGTGTGTGAAAGTTTGTTACAAATCGCAGTGGGTAGGTAACATAGCTGAGTTCGACCGATAAATTAACACTACAGTTCGATTGAGATGAAAACTGCGTAGTTCGATCAAGGTGGTTCTGATTGAATTCGATCAAGATTGAAAACTTTCTATTCGATCGAAGGGATTCTAATTGCATTCGATCAAGGTTGACAACTTTCAATTCGATCGAAGGGTTTCTATTTGCATTCGATCTAAGTTACTAAAGTTCAGTTCGATCGAAATACTTTTGGGTACTACTACAGTTCGATCAAGTCGTTACCATGCCAAAATTTTGAGAATTCAACCAAGTGTTCAATAATATCATGCGGATCGCATTGAACAAATCGCATTCGATTACTTGGTACTGATCTATTGAACGAGTTCCAGTGAACAGGATTGAATCGCATTCAATCCATATTGATTGCATTAAGAATTAATTGAACAACTAAATCAAATAACAACTGTGTGATCGCACCAACTCATTGCAGTGAAACAGTTAAAAAAATTTGAACATAGAAATAAACAGTTGAACTAATTCTGATCATCGAAGTGATTAATTGAACAGACTTAAACAAGTGAATTTGAACAAGACAAATTATATTCAAAAGAGAAAACGATCAAACAATGTCAAATTATAATGAAATGTTAGCAATTGGCACGGATACAAAACCTCCTATTCTCTTCAGGAATGACTACCATGTATGGAAGGGAAGGTTCATGGACTTCTTAGAACACAATGATACATATGGTCCTACAATGAGAGATTGCATTGAGAATGGTAATAAGAAGTATCTGAAAGTCATTCCTGGAAATCCAACCAATAATCCTCTAATTGAACCTGAGACTAGAGAAAAGACTTTAGATGAAATGACAGCACAAGAGATAGAAAGGAAAAAGGCAGAGAGAATGGCAAAGTATTATCTGAAACAAGGTTTATCTTTAGAGATTTATACTAAGATAGATAGCCTTGAGACTGCCAAGGACATTTGGGATGAACTTAAGAAACAGTTGCAGGGTACTCAACAGGGTGAATACATTAAGAAGACTCAGTTTGTGAATAGTTTTCATGATTTCTCTGCAGGAGAGACAATGAGTTGCTACATGAAACTTATAGCCGATTCTGCAGACTGTTAAATGAGCTTCGATCAAACAAGATACCCAGATCAGATCTAGATCAAAATTGTGTCTTCCTAAAGTATTTGGGACAAGAATGGAGTGAGCATGTAAAGCTATATAAACATGTGAACAACGACTTGACACAAGTTACATTTCATAATATCTTTAAAGATCTGAATCAGTATCAAGCTGAAGTCTCAAAGTCCATGCCCAAAGTTTCCACTGCTGATCCTTTAGCATTAGTAGCTACTGACAAACATTCTCGAGACTGCTCAAGATCTACAAAGTTTAAACATGTTGTCTTCAGTGACTTAGATCCTGAAAATTCTGATGCAGATTCAGTGGAAGCAGCAATTTAGGCTCTTTCTTTTGTAACACAAACCTTCAGAAATAGGTTCAGCAAGACCAATAACAAGCAGAGGTTCACTTCAGGTTCGAGACGTCATTAGAACTACAGGTCAACTGAAAAACCTAGATTCCAGATAGATGAGAAAAAGGTTGAAAAGAGAGCTGAATCAAAGTGCTACAATTGTGGAGGAACTGGTCATCTGATCAGAAATTGTCCTTAGAAGAAAACCAAGGATGCAGAGTATTACAAGCAAAAGTACCGTCATTCAAAACAGAAAAAGGCTGGGAAAGTTTTGATGGTTGAAGAGGATCAGTTTCTATCTGACATAGATTCTGACACTGATCTTGATGCTGAAGATCAAGCACAGTTCTGTCTCATGGGAAGGAATGATGGAGAGGTGATTCTGATGAGAATGAGGAGAACAGTCCTACCTTTGACAAGTCAGACACAGAGTCAGATGAGGTAGAGACTGCATAGGTAAATACTAACATTGATTTGCTTATAGGTTTTAACAGTGCACATATTCACACTATTTTAAAAAGAATGAAAAACCTAGAATCAAATGTTAGTAACCTGAAAAATAAAAACAAAGCATTAAAACAAGTAATTCAAAGTCAATATCAAGAGGCACAGTTAATAATTGATCAACTTGAAAAGGATTTGCAAACGTCAAAAGATCAATTAATTGAAACTAGCTCCAGACTCTTAGACTTGACAACTAAAACACAAACAACCATTCATGATCTCAAGGCTGAACGCCTAAGTGCTAAAAAGGATTCAGAGATTCTCCAACATAAAAATTGTAAATTGTCCACTAAGATTAAACAACTTGGTGATTTTATAATCAAAAGAAATCAAAGTGAATAAACAATTTTCTTCAACAAGCAAAAGGAGAGACCATACAGTCGATGGACATTTGAAGGCTTGGGATTTGAAAATCCTCATGTGTTAAGTAAGGTCACATGCAACCAATTGTTCAATGTAGATTTGTTCAATATGGGTCTTACTGCACGAATGAAATTCGTAGGACAAGAGAAAGAAAGAATTGAGGAGGAGATGAAGAGAAGTCTTCAGCAGCGCGCAGAAATATCTTTTGATTACACTGAAATGAATGAATCTATGTTGCTGAGTTTCCTAAGACTAATGCTTCCAAACACACTTCTTCTGTTTATACAGATGAAGAGTTGTATGCCCCTCCTGCTTCAAAATCTTTCTTAGAGTATATTCCTTCTGTTTAGTTATTGAAGCGATTTTATACTCTACAGGAATATTGCATCAAATCTCAAATCATCAATGATTTAAATTCTTTGATTCCTCCTCTTGATCCTATTCCATCAACAATTTTCTCAGATTCTGAAGCATCATCTTTTTCAAATTCGTCTTTACATGTTGAGATCTTCATTCTTGCAAGACAAATTGATGAGCTGAAGCTAGCCAATGATGTTCTTCAAACAGAGTTTACCACGGTTAAGCGCAATGATGAAAGAATCATTTATCGATTGTGTATTGAGAAATATGAGTTAGAAGCACAACTTTAAAAGCTGACAATAATTCCACAATCAAACAATAAATATGAGGCAAAATCATTCTTTCTTGAGGATTCTTTCACAGACATAACAAACACATCAAGTGCTCCATCACCAGATTTTTTAGAAATATTTTTCACAAAACCATCATTTTCAAATCATAAATTAAAACAGGTTATTTCATCACCACAAATTCATTCAAGTAGTTGCACTTCTCGTGTTTTTTCAGATAAGCCAGAAACTTCAGCAGCAGCTGCATGTCGTCCCCGATTGAAAACTAATTTGTTTGCTTGTGCTGCAGATGTGAAGAAACCTAGAGAAGAGAGGAGAATAAAAGCACAATGGAAACGAGTCATTTCTAAGTACAATAGGATATGTACTGGGTCTTCCTCAGTTTGTCAAAACATATTAATGTTTGGAAAAACTTGCCATTGTTTTTATACAACAGAAAAGGTTGCTTTGAATATGTTTTGTATGAGTGATGGTTGCTTGCATGGTCACTGTGAGTTTAAATGTGAGCATGATCAACTTTGTAAATCTTTTGGGATTAAACCATGTGCACATTGGACAGATTTTTATGCAAATCAAGTCATGTTTCCATTTCTAAATCAAAAGGATTTGTTTTGCACATTTGGATCACCAAACGTCAAGCATATGTGTTTAAGCAATTAAACAAGTCACGAAGATTGATGACAGTGCGTGAGTTAGAGGCATATCAAAGCTATGGCTATCAAGCACTCTATGATGCATGGCTTGCACGCGAACAAGAATTCCAGAATAAATCACGTTCTAAACGTTCTCAACCAACAAAATTGACTCGCACTTCGTCTTTCACTCACAAATCCCAAAAGTGGGTAATCAAAAATTATGTTTCCGTTGTTTTAGAAAAACAACATCCTGTTGAGGTGAAGAAGTCCAAATCCACTTCTAAGCAGTCGACTTCTAAGAGGATATCCAAATCAAACGCTTTCGTTACTCTTTCAACTTCTAAACCGCAATCATCATCACTTCATAAGTCATCTGTGAAACAAATTAATAAGAATAAACCATTAACTCCAAACAAGAAGATAACCCCCAAATGGGTTCCTAAGCTTTCACCATTAGGAGTTAATAATGTTAATACACACTCACAGCATGTTACAAAGACTCATCTTCCACAAACTAACAGTACAGGACCTATTCATACATGGGAACCTAAATCTTCTTTGTTTTCTTTTTGCAGGCGCCTGATCTATGGTACCTGGACTCCGGATGTACAAAACACATGACGGGTGACAAAAGTCTTCTCAAAAGTTATGTTTCTAAGCACTCCGGATATGTAAGATTTGGGAATGACAATGTCGCACCGATTTTGGGGTACGGAGATATAGAAAAGAAAAACATAAAAATAAAGAAGGTTTCATATGTGGAAGGATTGGGTCATAATCTCTTCAGCATTAGTCAGTTTTGCGATAAGGATTTGGAAGTGGTTTTCAAAAGGAATTCATGTTCAGTATCTACTGAAGCTAGAGATACTCTTCTTTCAGGGTCAAGAAAGTCGAATTTGTATTCCATTGATCTGAATAACTATGTCACGTCCAATTCAATCTTTTTACTGTCTGAAGCATCTTCAAACTTAACTTGGCAATGGCACAGATAGCTGTCTCACCTGAACTTTAGAAGGATCAACAAATTGATATCAGCTGACTTGGTGAGAGGCCTGCTAAAGTTAAGATTCAAAAAAACACTCTGTGTGCAGACTGTGCGAAATGCAAATTGCGGAAGTCTTCTCATTTGAACAAACAAGAGATGAATACATCTAAGCTGCTTCAACTTCTGCACATAGATTTGTGTGGTCCAATGCGAATTCAGTCTAGAAGTGGAAAGAAGTATATCTTAGTCATAGTGGATGACTACTCACGATATACTTGGGTCAAATTTATGCGTTCCAAGGATGAGGCAGCTCCAACAATTATCACTTTTATAAAGCAGCACCAGAACAAGCACAATCAAAGTGTTGTTTCCATTAGAACAGATAATGGAACAGAATTCAAGAATAATACTCTGAAGAGCTATTTTGACCTTGTGGGAATTACACATCAGTTTTCTGCAGCATACACACCTCAGCAAAATGGTATGGTGGAACGACGCAACCAAACTCTGGTTGAGGCTGCTCATACAATGTTGTCCTATTCTGGCCTCCCACATTCCTTCTGGGCTGAAGCAATCAGCACTGCCTGCTATACGCAAAATCGTTCTTTCATACATAAACGTTTAAATAAAACTCCATATGAACTGGCGAATGGAATTGTACCTAATATCAAATATTTTCATCTATTTGGTAATAGGTGCTATTATCTGAATGATAAGGATAACTTAGGAAAATTTGCAACTAAAGTACATGAAGCGATTTTCCTCGATTATTCTCAAGAATCAAAAGCATATAGAGTTTTCAATAAAAGAACACAAAATGTACAAGAAAGCATAAACGTTACATTTGATGATTCATTAAATGATACATCTTTTCCAGCAGTACATTCTAAAAACGCTTCAGAACATGTCCGTTCAGAACTGGTTCTTCAATTAAAAGATACAAACATTGAGTCCAGTTCAAATGAAAATGACTTAGATTTTATGTTTGATATCTTAAGATCTGAATCTACTCCTATTTGTGATGTTTCCAAGACTGAACCAGTTATTCAAGAGAGTGTTACTATAACTCCTCCAACAATAACAACATCAAATCCATTTGCTGATATTCCTCTTGAAGGTTCTACATCTGATTCTATCAATCGTCCTGAAGAGGCTACTCCGGAAGCAGAATTTGAGAGTCCGCCTATCTTTGATTCAGATCCGAATCCAACCACAGAAGCTGAGGAACAAATACCTTCTTGGGAAATTTTCTTTCCTTCAGCTTCAACCCCCCATGAAACAAAATGGATGAGACACCATCCTGAAACTCAGATACTTGGTAATCCGAGTATTGGAGTTCGTACCAGATCTGCAACTACAAATGAATGTCAATACTCTAGTTTTCTGAGTATGATAGAACCCACTAAGGTCTCTGAAGCACTTAGTGATCCAGATTGGGTGATTTCCATGCAAGATGAGTTAAATCAGTTTGATAGCCTACAAATCTGGAGATTAGTGCCTCTTCCACATGGAAAATCTGTTGTAGGGACCAAGTGGATCTTTAAGAATAAAAGGGATTCAGACGGTGTAGTTGTTCGAAACAAGGCTCAATTAGTGGCAAAAGGCTAAATCAACAGGAAGGAATTGATTACGATGAAACATTTTCTCCTGTTGCCAGAATTGAAGCAATCAGACTTTTCTTAGCATATGTTGCAAGTCGGAGCTTTAAAGTCTTTCAGATGGATGTGAAAACTGCGTTTCTCAATGGTATTCTCAAAGAAGAAGTTTATGTTTCACAACCTGAAGGATTTGTACATCCTCAATATCCAAATCATGTTTATATTTTGGATAAGGCATTATATGGTCTAAAACAAGCACCTCGTGCCTGGTATAATGTCTTATCTAAATATTTACTCGTTGAGGGTTACACAAAAGGAACATCTGACACTACACTGTTTGTTAAGGCCAAGGGCAAAGATAAAATTTTGATGCAGATATATGTTGACGATATTATCTTTGGCTCCACAAATCTCAAGTACAGTGACGAGTTTGCTAAGACAATGGCAAATCGTTTTCAAATGAGCATGATGGGGGAAATGTCATTTTTCCTTGGTCTACAAGTAAAGCAACTAAGCACAGGTATTTTTATCAGTCAGTCAAAGTACATAAAGGATTTACTGAAAAAGTATGACATGCTCACTTGCTCAGCAATCTCAACTCCTAAGGAAGGAAAAACTAAGCTATCTGCTGATCTGGATGGTTTATCCGCTGATCTGAACACATATAGGGGTATGATTGGTTCGTTACTGTATTTGACGGCAAGCAGACCAGACATCATGTTTTCTACCTGTCTGTGTGCTCGGTTCCAGGCCAATCCCAAAGAGTCACATATGCAAGTAGTAAAGAGAATTTTTCGTTATCTCAAAGGAACTATGGATTTGGGTTTATGGTATCCTAGAGGTTCTAATCTTGACTTACATGCTTACTCAGACTCTGACTATGCTGGATGCATGATAGATAGAAAAAGTACCTCTGGCAGTGCGCATTTCTTGGGAGATAGATTAGTTTGATGGGCCTCTAAGAAACAGAACTGTGTATCTACATCAACTGTTGAAGCTGAATATGTTGTTGCTGCAATGTGTTGCTCACAGAGTTTGTGGATCCAGACACAGTTATCCGACTTTGGCTTGCAGTATGACAAGATCCCACTATTTTGTGACTCGCAATCTGCTATTGTCATTTCATGCAATCTGGTACACCATTCAAAAACCAAACACATTGACATCAGGTATCATTTTATAAAAGATAATGTGGAAAAAGGTTTAATTAAGCTTCGGTATGTTCATACTAATAATCAGTTGGCTGACTTATTTACTAAACCGTTAGACGAATCTCGGTTTAATGATTTAGTTTCTAAGCTTGGCTTGCTTAATTTGCCTTTATGACATACTGATTTTCCTTTTACTTTATTTTTTTTTCTTTTGAATAGGTATTATGCAGTTTGTTCGTTTTGCAGGTCATTAATACAGAAATCTAGGGGGAGTGTCTATATCTTTACACATATTGCATATGTGTAGGGGGGAAATATAGACGATTTCAAATACATAAACTTTTTGTCTTTCACTCAATCTAAATTTTTTGAAAATTTCGTGCACAGATTGAGGGGGAGTTTTTGTTGTGTATTTTAATTGTTTAAATCAAAATTGAAAATTAGAAAACAGAAAAATAAAAATAAAGATGAAAATTAGAAAAATAATAAGTTGTAAAACTTTGAAAAAGTGTTGATGATCGAAGTCATGTAATCTAATTTATCTCATGGATAATCAAATGTTCATTCGATTGCGTTCAATTGGCTTCAATTGTACTCACATGTTGGAAAATTTTCAAGTCATGGAGTTCGATTGAATATGATCACAGTTAATTGCATTGGGGTGTAAACTGGTTAATCGCACAACACTAACATTGAGACGATCGCATTCGATCAATTTGAATTTGAACCGCATGCGATCACCTCAGTTCGACCGCATTTTTTAAAGTTGGTCCAATCAGGTCATGACAACGAGGTAATCAATCCCCACGGTGGAATTTAACTAATATTGATTTTTGATTGGGTATTTGAAGCAAAAACAGTTCCGACCGAAAAGGGTTTCTCGCACATAATTTTTGAAATTTGATCTTCGATTTGATTTTGTTTGGCTTCGATTGTTGTACGATTAGTCTTAGGATTGCATAAGGAACACAGATCTACAAAAAGTTTTCATAAATTTTAACATGTGTTCTTCATGTTCTTCGTAGGTATGAGTTTGTACTAAAAATTTAGATTTTGAATGATGTTGGTCCCTTGGTGAGAATAACAACAAGCAACAGTGTGTAGAAGGGAGGTTGAATACACTTTCTACGGAAATTGAACAAATCAAATAAAAGTGTTACACACAGTAAATCAAACCACAATCAGCCGAATGCTTTTATTAATAGGAATATGATTACAATGCTTTGAATAAGAAGATGATTACAATAACTATCAAGTAAGCAACTCTTGATATACAATCACCTAATACAAATCTCTCAATCTCTCAAACTTAGATATCTATAATTAACATATAATTATAGATACTGACGACTCTCTAAACAGGATTTACACAGATTGAATCAACACATGATTACTTACCAATATCACAACTAATGTGATTAATTCGAACACACAAACGTCTTTGGAAATCTGTGTTTATCTTGATACTGAATAAGATTCGTAACACATACGGTGAGGTGAGGTTTTCGGCTCTGTAATTCTTATCAGAATCGTAGTCGTCGTCGTCGTACCTCTAAACTTATCAGGAGATAAGTATTTATAATCCTGTTGCTACGGTTCCTAACAAACTGGACTATCCTAATTTGCTAACTAACTATCGGATAACTCGGAATCTTGAATCTTGAATCTTCTTATCTTGAGTCTTCAATCTTCAATCTTGATTCTGGAGTCTTCTTATCCGCGCCGTAGATATAGTGAGTTAAAATAGAATTTAAAACACATTTAAATTCACTTAGACTGACTTCTTTATTCAGGTTGAGTTACTCAGCTTGAAACTCATCAAGCTGAATACTCAATATATACCTTATGTGACATACACAGATTATCAAACACATTAGTAATTTAACTAAGGTATAATATAAACTGGTCGAACATATGTTCAGTTTATATTCAGCTTATACTCAGTCTGAATCACTATAAGTGTTCAGTCTGACTAAGCTTAATAATTCTGTTTAAGTTATATGTAGAACTCATCTTACAAACTTAACTTTGTCTCATCAAATCTTAACTGAAGAGATCATTTTCCCAACAAACTCCCCCTATTTGATGATGACAAAACCATCAAACAGTTCTTAAGTTTGTCTAACAGAATTATGTTTTAAATCTCAAACTTATTAAGATTTTATTATTTGAACTGATTAAATATTTATTGAACATATCAATATTAATTGAACTTATCAATTTAAATTGGAACACACCAACTTTTAGTTGAACACACCAACTAATTACATAAATGAATAAGAACTTATATGTTATTCATTTTTGCTGAACTTATCAGACTTATGAATAGGAACACATCACAACACAGTTGAACATATCAAACTTTATATTTGTATTAATAGAACTGATCATAATACAAAAGTTGTTGATCACTTATATCATGCACACATAGTGCTTACCAAAAATATTAGAACTAATCTAATATTTACAAAAGAACTAATCTATTGTACAAATTCAGGGTGTAGAAGCTCCCAGTTGATAACTTCGTTAGTTACTTCATATAGTAACTTTTCAGCTTCTTCACTTCCTCTGAATTCTTTGTGATGAACTTTGATTAGTTTATTCGGCTTGTATTTCAATAGCTGATTTGAGTCATTGTTTCCACAGCAAGTTCTTATATAGGCAGCATCCTTAGCTTTCAGATAGCATACTTCATTAAATTTGATGAAGCTAGGTTTTCCTTCCTGATCCTTGAACATAAATCCCTGAATAGGTACATCAATGAATATATTTTCTGTGAATTCCACACCTTCAGGTATATCAAACAGTTTTTCCCATTGTGGACCAGGAACTGGAACATATCTCAGCTCCTCAGCCCTTTTGATCAACTTTGAGACTTCAGTAAAGATTTCTTGCTTAATTTGACTTCGTTTGAACTTCTTGATCATCATCAGAATTCTGTTCCATTCTAGATAGCCCATCCTGTGAACGTATCTCAGGTCCATCCCCATTGTTGATCCATTTTCAAATTCAAAGTTGAGGATGACTGCTCCATTGACTCTGCTCAAGGTCATGCCTTTAATATCTTCACTGATATTTCTTCTGAAATAACATTCTTGTATCTCAGCATCTGAATATGGGATAGGATCAGGTCTTGGACCATTGTAGTCAGCTTCTGCTTCAGCTAAAGCTTTCTTTAACTTTTCTTTTTCTTGATCCAGTTGCTCTTTTTCTTCTCTTCTTTAATTCAGCTACAGAGATATTGAGCTCATTTGCTTCTTCTTGCTCTAGCATCTCGATTAGTTCTCTCGTAGCCTTTTCTTCTTCAGTTTCTTGCTCAGTTTCAGAACCCTCGTCAGCTTCAGACTCAGATTCTGAAATCTTTTGTTTTCTTAATGCAGGTTCATCTTCCCTTTTATTTCTAGCTCCCACTCAGTCTGAGCTAGCATCTCTGCTCCTGAAGCTAGTATTAGTAGAGCTTCAGCCTCAGCTCTAGCTAGCTCAGCTTCAGTGTTGACTTGAACCTTCTCCCCCTTTTTGTCATCATCAACAAGGGTTGAAGGCCTTGATCGTTTAAGTGAAGCAACATCAGAGGCAATCTCTTTGACATCCTTTGATAGTTTCTCAAGCCTTTGATAGATTTGTCTTTTATGTTTCTTCTGCTTGAGATGAAATAGATTAAATTGAGCTGCAACATAGTCCTTTAGCTGCTGGATGCCTGAGGAGGCAGCTTTAGTTGGTGAAGAGTCGTTGGGTGCATCATCCGAAGGTTGGTGTTTACCTTCAAATTCATTTACACCAGAGTTTGGACCCTGTGACTCATCCTGGTTTGAAGATGAATCATTGACAGGTCGTGCAAGAGGGTGTGAGAAGTGAAGAGAAGTTATTAGGCTCGAGATGTGAAGTGTGTGGGTTGGTGGTTGGCTAATGTGGGTAGTGGGGGGTGATTGACCATGGGGATTGGTCATTCTTTCAATGTAACCCGAGTGTGTCTGCTCAGGCACAGTAACAGGCTCTCCCATGGCTCGAGTAAGTGTGGGCTGAGTAGACACCACACCCGGGTAAGGCTGTTGGGTTTCAATGCGCCTTGAGGTTGACACCTTAAGAAAAGGCATCTCCCCCTCAACTCCTGCCTGGGGAGGGATCAGTGTGATCTCAGCTCCAGTGATGCCTTTAGGAGTGGCACCACCTATGGCAGTTTTTCGTTGGTAGGTTCGAATATTCTCCCTAGCAGCAGTGGGCATACTAGGGGTGGCTTCAGATTGGGATTGTAAATGGAATGAAGGTGGAGTAGATGGGTTAGACTGAGTTGGTTCCACTGCAGTCTTATCTCCAAAGGTGGATGGAGAAAAGTGAGAAGAAAGAGAAAGTAGAGAGGTCTTACCAGAAGCAGCTTCAATGGTTGCTGGTTCAGCTCGAGCAGAGGACTCAGCTTGAACTTCTGTGTCAGCTTGGGAAGCTCCCCCTTGAGTGGATCCCTCATCTTCACTTTCTGATGAAGCCTACTCAGCTATCCATCGCATTGGGCCACTCAGACCTTCTTGCTCTGGAAAGATGTCATTGTTCAACATCTTCGAGCTGTGTGCTGGAGCAGGGAACAAATCTTGTCCAGCTTCATATAGTTGGTCTCCCAACTTAGCTTCAATCACCAAGGATAAGAACCTTATAAAAGGTACATGGAGATCCCTTGGTGTCTTTAGCACTTGGACCTTGAGCTCATTGAAAAAGAGCAGTGCGTAGTCTAGATTTCTGACAAAGAACATGTTGTACAGCAGCTGCATCTCAAACTCATTGACCTGGTCCAAGCCTCCAACCTTTGTTCCCAGCGAACGAATCACCGTAGAAACCATGAAGCCCCAACTCGTTGGAAAAGTGTCCTTCTTGATTACACCCTCTGTTTGTGGGTGACCCATACGAGGTAGGACTGACCTCGCCACTTGCCTGGTAACAGCAGCTTCGAACACATCACTTGGAGGAAGTTTAAGAACATCCCTTAGCCGCTGTACAGTTATAACAACTGTTCTATCCCCATTTAGAACAGTGCCAGCGATCTCTCCCCTATTCTGGTCATAAATGCAAGTGTACCAGAACTCCAATAAGTGATGTGGAACAATATGTAGAGGTGCACCAGTGAAAGCAAATGCCAGAGGGCATTTTCGGATATAATCTACCCAGGCTTCATAGCCTCTGTTCCTCTTACGTTCAGGGATTGCCAAACATGCACGTTGATTGTTTACTTTAAGAATCGGCATCCCATTGTTTTTTAACGTAGCACCTCTAACCATTCTAGCACCAAGATTTAGAATGACTCCGTCCATCGTCGAATAAAATTTGGGTAACACTGAGTAACTTCAAAAGTCGCACTTAGCGATTAGGGTTTAGAATAGAGATGAACGAGATATTGCACCGAGAAATTGGTTATGTGCGAAAGGTATTTCAGAATGTGAGAAGTTTGTTTTGTAAGCGTAAACTTCTCTAAACCGAATAGAGTCGGTATATATACCTTTCCGAGGAGAGAGAAAAGTTACCGTTAGAAATCCCCTTTTTATCAGTTACACCGTAAAAATTACGGCTTGATGTAACAGTTAGAGGTTATAAACACATCGTCTTCCAACGGATACTAATGTAATATAATCATATTGACTTACAATAAGATTATATACACTGATGTATTATACCTATACGCAAGTTAGTATAATACTCGATTTGAGACTGACTCAAATACGCAGTGGTCATGAATTAATCACACTTAGTAATTAACACATGAGTTTGGACACACCAAGCTGAGTAAACATATTACGCGGTTTAACTCAAGCACTCAGCTTGAAATGTGCACTCAGTTTGAGAATGAAACTCAACTTGAGTAGAGCACACAGCTCATGATCAATGACACTAAGTCATTTTTGTTTGAAACTGACTCAAACGAACCTTTCAACCATACTGAGTGGTTAAAAAAATTGTTTAGAACTTACCAAACGTGTGAACCAATCACACAGTCTGAGTTAAGCACATAGCTTAGACTCAATGACACTTAGTCATTTATGTTTAAGACTTACTCAAACATTCATTTTAACCACACTGAGTAGTTAAAATATGTTTGGAACTGACCAAACGAGTGAACTCATCATTCAGCTTGACTTGTTATACAGTTTATGAAAACTTATTTATAAACTGTGCACTCAGCTTAAGATACTTACTCTTTGTCAAACTGAAAAACTCATATTCTAGACACTTAGCTAGGGGTTGAGCATACTCAATTTACTTAGCAAATACATAAACCTCTTCTCATCAAGTGGTTTAGTAAAGATATCTGCTAGTTAGTCATCAATGGAGATAAATTTAATGTCAACTTTACCTTTTTCCACGATGTCCCTAATGAAGTGATGTCTAATTTCAATGTGCTTAGTTCTTGAGTGAAAGATTGGATTGTAAGTGATGGCTATAGCACTTTGGTTATCACAGAAGATAGGAGTTTTCTTGAAACTCATGCCAAATTCTTGAAGTTGATGCTACATCCATAGGATTTGAGCACAACAGCTACCTGCTGCAACATATTCAGCTTCAGTAGTTAAAGTAGCCACTGAGTTCTGTTTCTTACTAGTCCAGCTGACTAACTTCCCTCCAAGCATTTGACATCCTCCAGTAGTTGATTTTCTGTCTAACTTGCACCCAGCATAGTCAGCATCTGAAAAACCAACTAATTCAAATCCAGAGTCTTTTGGATACCAAAGACCTATATTTGGTGTACCTTTAAGGTACCTAAAGATCCTTTTCACAGCTTGAACATGTGATTCTTTAGGATCAGCCTGATATCTTGCACAAACACATGTAGCAAACATAATATCAGGTCTACTAGCTGTCAAATAGAGCAATGAACCTATCATTCCTCTATAGGTAGACTGACACACAGACTTTCCATCTGAGTCTTTACTCAGCTTGACAGCTGGTAACATGGGTGTTTTCATGGTTGAACTAGAATCAAAACCATATTTCTTTATCAAATCAAGAACATACTTGCTTTGATTGATGAATATTCCATCAGGCTTTTCTTGAATTTGTAAGCCTAAGAAATAAGTCATCTCACCCATCATACTCAACTTGTACTTTCGTGACATTATATTGGAAAACCACTTACACAGAGATTCATTGGTAGAACCAAAGATAATGTCATCCACATAGATTTGTACAAGAATCACCTGTCCTTTACTTCTTTTAATAAAGAGTGTCTTATCTATACTACCTCTGGTGAAATCCATGGATAGTAGATAAGTGGACAGTGTATCATACCAAGCTCTTGGAGCTTGTTTAAGACCATACAAAGCCTTGTCTAACTTATAGACATGATGTGGAAACTTTGAACTAACAAAGCCAGGAGGTTGTTTCACATAGACTTCCTCCTGAAGTTTTCCATTTAGGAAAGCACTCTTCACATCCATTTGATAGACTTTGAAGTCTTTATATGCTGCATAAGCCAGGAATAGCCTTATGGCTTCAATTCTAGCAACAGGGGCAAAGGTTTCATCATAATTGATTCCTTCCTCTTGCTTATACCCTTGTGCTACCAGCCTGGCTTTGTTCCTTACTATCACTCCATCCTTGTCCATTTTATTTCTATAGACCCACTAAGTGCCTATAATTGAATGATCTTTGGGGGAAGGGACAAGGTTCCAGACCTTATTTCTCTCAAACTCATTTAATTCCTCTTGCATAGCTTCAATCCAATCCTCATCCTCTAAGGCTTCTTCAGTCTTCTTTGGTTCCATTTGAGATAGGAAGACAAAGTGTGCAGCGTAATTAGCTGTAGCCTTTGATCTGGTCATGACCTTTTCTTGGACATTTCCAATAATTTGACCTTGAGGATGATCTTTGAGGAATTTAAATGTTGTAGTTGGAGAGTCTGGTTCTGAATCTGAGTGATGTGGAGAACTCTGAGGTGAACACACATCCTCAGTCTCAACATCAGCATTATCACCAAACTGATGATCACTGAGATTCTCAGTCTGAGTGACTTCAGCTCCAAAGGGGTTGACGAACTCATCATCCTTCTCAGCTTGAGAATCCCTTGGAGTTTGTGATGATTTCTTTGATGAACATACATCAACATCACTATCATCTCCTATGACATACATAGGATTTGATAAGTTGGTTTCCTTCGGCCTTTCAAGCTCACTCAGACTGACCAAGTCAGCTTGACTCTTATCAGCTTGATCAAAATAGTCTTCATCAAAAGAGACATGAATTGATTCTTCTATGGCCTTTCTCCTTGTATTATATATTCTATAAGACTTAGAGATTGAGGAATAACCAACGGATATTCCAAGATCAGCTTTAGGTTCCAACTTATGGAGTTGATCTCTTTGATTCAGCACATAGCATTTTGAACCAAAGATATATAAGTAACCTATATTGGGCTTTCTAGACTTATACATCTCATAAGATGTCTTTCCATGTCTTTTGACAATGATTGATCTATTTTGAGTTTAGCAGGCTGTACTAACAGCTTCATCCCAAAAATAGAGTTTCAATCCTACCTCACATAGCATTGTTCTAGCAGCCTCAATTAGGGTTCTATTTCTCCTTTTAGCAACTCCATTCTGTTGTGGAGTTCTGACAGATGAGAAATTTTGTAATATTCCCTTTTGTTCACAGAAGCTTTCAAGGGTAGAGTTCCTGAACTCAATCCCATGATCACTTCTTAGTTGCTTTACAGACAAACCTTTTTGTAACTCTTCCTGTTTGATAAAACTGATTATCCCCAGGGCAGCCTCACTTTTGGCTTTAAGGAATGTTACCCAGGTGAATCGTGAAAACTCATCTACTATAACCAGTGTGTACTTCTTGCCACTCAGGCTTGGAGTACTTATGGGTCCAAACAGATCCATATGCAACTATTGCAGTGGGTCTGTTATTAACAAAATTTGCTTTGATTTAAAGGACCCTTTATGGTGTTTCCCTTGTTCAAAAGCTGAGCACAATTTGTCTTTGACAAATGTGATCTTTGGTAATCCAAAGACTAACTCTTTATTGGACAGCATATTTATATTTTTAAAGTTTAGATGAGATAAACGTTTATGCCATAACCAACTCAGTTTAGGAACAGAATGGGAATACAAGCAGGTTTCAGTATAGGGATCAGCTGAATTTAGATCAAGTAGATACACATCTCTTTCTCTTTTAGCTATTAATACAGGCTTTCCCTTAGCATTATAGATTGTTCCTGCTTACTTCCTAAAAGTAACAACATTATCTTCATCACACAATTGACTGATACTAATCAGATTGTCTTTGAGACCTTTGACATAGTCAACTCTCTGGAATGTAACTTTGCCAGCTTTCATCTTTCCATAGCCTTTAGTTCTTCCATGTGAGTTGTCTCCAAATGTTACTTTAGGACCTTCATCTTCTTGGAAATCACTAAGAAATCCTTTCCACCCAGTCATGTGCCTTGAGCATCCATTATCCAAGTACCATTTACTTGAACCCTGCACATGAGATGAAAACTAAACACATTAGTTTTGTTTGGGAACCCACTTCGTGGTGGGTTCAGATGAGGAGCACTTAGCATCTTCATCTTGTTGAACTGACTGTTCAGCTTGAGCAGGAACTGAATCCTGTGTAGGCTGATCAGTTTGTTCTTCATTAGGCCTTGGGATTTCAGCATCACATTCCTTAGCCTGATGACCTCTACTTCTGCACTTGTAGCATCTCCTTCTTCCAATGATGACAGGAGGTAGAGTGTCTAACAATCCTTGTGAGAATTTGCTCTCAATTTTAGGATTGTATGTGGTGGATAACTTCTCAACTTTCTTTGCAAGCTGATTCACCTGGTGATCACTGACTTTTGACTTACCTTTGTCAGGTCTCTGTTTGTTATCCTTTTGAGAAGATTGACTAACAACCTTCTTTTCCATGACTTTGGACTTACCTTTGTCATGTCTGTTGGACTCGCCAGTTTCAACAGGTTTGGACTTACCACTGTTGATATTCTTGGACTTACCAAGATCCACAACTTTGGACTTACCATTGTCGTGTTTTGACCTCTGACTTACAGTGGTCTTTCTGTTCTTGTAACTTCTCTCCGAGCCAGAAAGAGAATTTTGTCTTTTGAAAGGGTTTGGATTAAGCCTTTTTATGACCGAAGTTCTTTGAACAGACTGAGTGTCTAATCTGTCCAGCACAGACTTAACATGTTGTTTTGATGTTGAGCACTCATTCCCATGATCACTAGCTTTCACAAACATATTGAATTTCAAGTTCTGACCATGTTTGTTCTCTGAGGCTGACTTCTGAGACTCAATCAGTTGTCTATCCTCCTCAGAGTCTGTACTTGATATCTCATCATCAGCTACATAAGCTGCTATTTGATAGTCACCTCCAAGTACAGCCTTTACCTGTTTAGGTATCTATTGGTTTATGCACTTTTCAGCAAGCTTTGATGACTTACACCAGGACTCAGTGACCTTTTGAAGTTGGTCAGCTTTGTCTTTAGCTTCCTGAAGTTCTTCACTAAGAAGTTGATTAATGTGCCTCTGACATTCAAGATCACATTGTGCTTTCTTACCAACATCTATGAGAGATTTATTTTCCTTAATCTCATCCTTCAGTTTTGCTATTTCAACTTTAAGGTCATTTTGAGACTAAAGGCTGGTCTTGAAATCATTTAACAAATAATCAAACACAAGACCTTTCTCCTCATCTGTATAAGAGTAGAAATTACTGACCTTGTACATGGAAGCATGATCCCAATCACTTAGCTTGCTGTTTTCCTCAGCTTCCTTCATGTCAGCTTCAAATATTGATTCGGACTGACCATAATCAACCTCGTCTAGTTCTAACTCTTCATCTTCTTGAGCCATTAGACATACATCATCATCTGAGGTGGATGATTCTGTATCCCAGGTTTCAGCGTATAATCCTTTTGCACTGGGTTTGTCTTCTGGCTTTGATTTCTTGAGTTGAGTGTACTTCTTCTTGTACTTATCAGCTCGGTAAGCATTCTTATCAACAACAGATGTTGATTCTACCTTCTTCGATCTGCACTCAGCAGCAATATGTCCCTTTTTATGACAGTTGAAGCACACAGCATTATTGGGATCAAAGGAACTCTTCCCTTTGCCCCTGTCAGATCTTCCTCTTCCCCTTTGAACTCTTCTCAAACGTCTGGCTAACATTGCCATTTGCTCAGTGATATTCTGAACATCATCAGTATCACTTGAGTCTGAGTCTGAGTGGTCAGCTTGAGATTCTGACTCAGTCTCAGATTCAACAACCAGTGTCTTGAAACTTTTCTTCTTTTTCTGTGCAACCAATGCAACTTCAGATTTATCCAAAGACTCCTTGAGTTGTTGTTGAGAAGCTCTTTTGTGTTCAATGATCTGTTCATGATTCAGCAGAAACCCATAAATGGACTGTAGGTTATACATGTGTAGTGTTCCTCCAGCCCTCAGTGTTGTGGTTACTTCATTGAACTTTTCTGGTAACACATCTAGAAATTTTAGCACGAGCTCAGCTTCATCTTTCTTCACACCCACACTTAGTAGGTCATTTATCAAGTAGTGAAACCTTGTGAACAAATCTGCCAAGGCTTCATTCCTTTTTGAAAAGAAGTTTTCATACGATCTATTCAAGTGATTCTTCTTTTGCTGCTTGACCAGATCTGTGCCCTCATAAGTGACACTCAGCGTATCCCATATATCCTTCGCAGATTGACACCCAGTCACAGTGCGCAAGATTTCATTAGTTAGGGAATTCGCTAGAACACTATTTGTCTTGTCATCCAGATTGAAGAGTTTCTGTTAGTCCCATATAACAAGTGGATCAAGTATAACGTAGGATATATTGAAGGTTTGCATGTAGAACTAGAGAGAATATGGTTTACACCATGAAAAACACATAGTTCATTTATTCATTATGCCCAAAACCTTAGGGATTACAATAGTCATATCCCTATATATACTCCATGAGTATATTACATAGAAACTCCTATTTCTATACAATATATGAATTTACAGTTTCCAGTCTTCATCAGTCCAGGATGCAGTAGGCTTTCTTGTTTCCTTTTCAGCCCTGCCAGGAGACGTATCACTGAAAGTAGTAGGAATCTTGGGGATTATTGGTCCTTTAGTGATGACATCCGACATACGGTTGTCAATGGACTTGAGAAAGAGCATGGCTCTGAACTTCCACATAGGATAATCAGATCCATCAAATATGGGACATCCTTTAGAAGAGATCTAAGGAAAGTTTGATGGAGTATTGCTTGTCGACATTTCAATCTTTCTCAGAATCTTGAACTATTCAACTGATGAAATCGTTCAGCCTGCTCTGATACCAGTTGTTGGTCCCTTGGTGAGAATAACAACAAGCAACAATGTGTAGAAGGGGGGTTGAATAAACTTTCTGCGGAAATTGAACAAATCAAATAAAAGTGTTACACACACTAAATCAAACCACAATCAGCCGAATGCTTTTATTAATATGAAGATGATTACAATGCTTTGAATAAGAAGATGATTACAATAACTATCAAGTAAGCAACTCTTGATATATAATCACCTAATACAAATCTCTCAATCTCTCAAACTTAGATATCTATAATTAACATATAATTATAGATACTGACGACTCTCTAAACAGGATTTACACAGATTGAATCAACACATGATTACTTACCAATATCACAACTAATGTGATTAATTCGAACACACGAACGTCTTTGGAAATCTGTGTTTATCTTGATACTGAATCAAGATTCATAACACATACGGTGAGGTGAGGTTTTCGGCGCTGTAATTCTTATCAGAATCGTAGTTGTCGTCGTCGTCGTCGTACCTCTAAACTTATCAGGAGATAAGTATTTATAATCCTGTTGCTACGGTTCCTAACAAACTGGACTAATCCTAATTTGCTAACTAACTATCGGATAACTCGGAATCTTGAATCTTGAATCTTCTTATCTTGAGTCTTCAATCTTCAATCTTGATTCTGGAGTCTTCTTATCCGCGCCGTAGATATAGTGAGTTAAAACAGAATTTAAAACACATTTAAATTCACTTAGACTGACTTCTTTATTCAGGTTGAGTTACTCAGCTTGAAACTCATCAAGCTGAGTTCTTCGAGAACAAACCCGAATTCAAACATGAACTAACATGTATAATTATTAACTCATCCTTAGAAGTCCAAAGAGTTAAATAAAACATATTTATTAACTCTGTCGAGCTGACTCTGCTTCTGAGCTGAGTCACTCAACTTGAAACACATCAAGCTGAATACTCGATATATACCTTATGTGACATACACAGATTATCAAACACATTAATAATTTAACTAAGGTATAATATAAACTGGTCGAACATATGCTCAGTTTATATTCAGCTTATACTCAGTCTGAATCATTATAAGTGTTCATTCTGACTAAGCTTCATAATTCTGTTTAAGTTATATGCAGAACTCGTCTTACAAACTTAACTTTGTCTCATCAAATCTTAACTAATGAGATCAATTTCCCAACAAGTGATTACATGGTGTTAGGATCAAATTTTGAATATGCTTCAGTGTAACAAAGTTGTTCATATACATGTAATCAGTGTATATTGAAGATCAAAATTCATTTTTAATAAGTTTAAACATCATGTACTCAATGAAGATTTCAGTGTTAAGGATTTTTGGTCATAAACTTTAATTTTTCAAAAATTAAACATTTGGTTAAAATAGGTCAACTTAGTATCAAAAGGTCGAGTTTGATCTAAGTTTGACTGTTTTTCATGAGTGTGTGGGTTTATCAATAATCATTACATTACATATTAAACCTGATTTGCTGTTGTGTGCAGGTAACTTGGCTAATATGGATGATGAATCCACATCACATGTTCCTTCCGTGGTTCCTAGTCAGCCAGCTCAAAACCCAAAACCAGATGAGGTCTTAATGCCTAGGGCAGAATTCCTTTCTGTAATCACTCATGATAATAATCAATTCATTGACCTTGTTACTCTGAAAATTCCAAACTTTCCCGTGCTTACTGAAATACTCCGTATCCATCCTTTGAACTATCTGTTAACTTACAACCCTGCTACTGCCGGTACTCATGTCCCAGAGGTGTATGCTCAACAGTTTTGGAAAACTTGTCATATGCACACCAGTCGTACTAAAACTCTTTCTATCCGGGCAGAGGTTGATGAGTTTATCATTGCTATCACTGTGGACAGACTTAGGGAGATTTTCCATCTTCCTACTGCTGACAGTCATCCTCATGCAGTAACTTTTGATGAAATACCTGAGGAAGCAGTCTGTTTAGCTGCCATTCAATAATTTGGATACTCAGGTCCACTGGTGAAAAAGAACCAGTTTAAGAGGAATAACTTGCATCCTATGTACAACATGTTCATGACCATACTCTAGAAGTGCTTAACTGCCAAACACACTGGATATGAGTTTCTAACTGAGAATCAGCTGAGGATCTTTGTTGCTGCGGGAAACCACTTGCATGTGGATTATGCTCAGTTGTTGTTCAATGATATTAAAGCAACTATGGTGTTGAAAAACAGCCAAAGGAAAACTGGAGCAAAGTCTTTACCATATTTGAGGTTTATTCCAATGATCATTCAACATGCGATGGATTACAATCTTGCAATTCCTCGGAGACTGGGTTCACCTTCTATTGCTCCTAAAGTCTTTAATGTTATTAAACCTGCTACTCCTGATCCACTTCCTGTACCTCAACCTTTTCCTATATCTCTGTTGGATCTTTGTGAGCAATCTGATTTAATAATTAGTTATAGAATGAGTGTAGGTATACCTCCTATGGTTAGACTAGAGCTGGTCCTACCTACCCAAGGAGGAGTAGAACACGGTGAGAATTTAGAGGTTAGGCCTTAGTCATCTATGGGAGATGCTGAGAGGGAAGTGCAGAGAGAAAATCTTGAGAAGGGTGGTGAAGAGGGTGAAAGTGAAACACATAGAGAGGGAGAAGATGTTTATGATCAAGCAGCTGTTCATGATATTGTTGAATCTCTGGCTTTTGCTACTGATCAATCTGAGGTGCAATCTGATGCTTCTACTGAACAAATTGTTCTGTCTAGTTCCAATTCTGAGAGTGTTGAATCTGTTTCTAATCTTGTGAGTACTCCACCTGTCACTGTTGTTTCATCTCCAGTGGGTACTCCTGATGCTCCTATCATTACCACTCCCGATAGCACTCCTTCCTACATGAAACTAACTGATCCTCATGATCAATCTCCAGTTGTTAGTACTCCTATAGTGTCAACTGCTGACATGACTCCTATTTCACGATTACAAACTTCCGTTAGTCAAGCAGGTCTTACTCTCGTTCTAGATCCTACTTAGCAACAAGCTGTAATTCCTCGGGTTGCTCAAGTAGCTCCTGATCATGCACTAGAACCATCTTTTGAGGTTGCTTCTGTCACACCTAAGACTTCATTATTATCTCCAAATCAGTATGCTGGGTATGGAAACGAAGATGAAGATTATATGAGTGATAGTTATGTGAGAAAAGAAAATGAGAGTGTTGAGATTTCCCCAAACCTAGAAAGTCGGGCTGCTACATCTGCTATCGGACCTGACAGAGTTGGGTCTGGTATTGAAATAGACACGGTTATCCCACCCGTGCATCTTCAAACCCCACCAAGCCACTTAGAGGGTTCTCAACAACCTTCTGAAAATTGCACAGGGATTTAGCATATCATCTACGACTTTCTCCTTCGGAGACTGGACGTATTGAAAATAGAGGGCTGTCTCCCTCGTCCTCGCCCGTTGTTTCTGAGCACATTGATTATCCGCAGATTTCCGTTTTTCTTTCGAAACACGAGGACACTATAAATGCACTGGTCACACTAATCAAAATTGTACCTGGAATATCCATAGGTGATACTACTAATGGTATCATTCAAGGATTGGATGGAAATCCTACTGGAGTCAACATCTCTTCAGCTCCTTTAGGTGGTTCAGCCTCTGTGGCTGGTATCTCAATGGTAATCTTCGTGATACTAGGTATGTTACACAGGAAGAACTACAAACAGCAATTCAACAAGTTGTTAACCCTCTACATGCTAAACTTGACCATATTGATTCTAAGCTTGACATAATTGAATCTTTACTACAATCTAGATCTCAGGCTACCCCTATTTCTGATTCTTCCACCTTACCACATGCACAAACTTTTCATGGTCCTACTCTCGCAGACATTCAAAATGATATAAATTCAAAGTTTTCTGAAATTCTGATAGATTGAAAAGGTTTGGAGACTGCCTGTAAAGTTCAAGCAGGTACTTTAACTAGAAGACGTGACGATCATGATCCAGATGATCGCCCCGAGGGGGAAAACATAGGAAATTATATCTTGGAGATTGTAGTATTGTATCAGTAACTCCGTTAAATCAAATTTTACCTTTTGGTGAAGGTTCAAGTAGGAATCAAGATGAATCTTAGGCTGATGATGTTCCTGAACAGCAAGATATGATTATCTTTGAACAGAGGCCTGGTATAAGTGAAGAGGGGGAGATAGAACAAAGTGATCACAGTAAACAGACTAAGGAGGTTGGTGCTGAAACAGATACATATTTTAATGATCTTTATGGTGATATTGGTATAAACATGGATGATGTAAATGAGGATATTGATGAATATGTAATATCAATAACAAACCCCGAAGCTCTTCATACTCGGGTTGTGGATAGATTTGAGGATGATTTGAATCCTGCAGAGATTGAAAAGAGAAGAAAGGGAAAATCTACAACTAGCAGGGTTAAGAGTCAAGCGAAAAAGAAGACATTTGATGTTTCAAGGGTTTTGAGCGGGGTCAATTATGAAGTTCATACTGCCTTTCCTCCTCCTTCAGGTCAGTTTTAGACTTCAGCTGCAGACTTAATCAGACAAGAACAACAAAGGAAAGCAGATGTAGAGTTTGTAAGAAATACAGAATAGCCTATACCGCCAAATGTGATAATACCGCATGCTGCTCCAGTGAATACTGGAACTCCTTCTCTAGATAGAAGCAACATGTTCACAATACAAGCTAGAGTTGAACCAATCTAGAGAGGCTACTCAGTCAATGGTCCTTTTCTTGAAGACAGAATACATGAAATTTATGTGGACGAAGTTGAAACAAGAACACCTCCAGAGTTCAGACATCTAGATGAAAATCAGAAAAGAAGATACCAACATGTACTTGAAAGATTCAGAACTCCAAAAAGAAAAGATAATTTCATAATATCCAATCACCAAACTTCTCAATATCTACAGTGAATCTGCATTTGGTCATACGGTTGTTTGGTTCGAAGTTGAAAGAGCAAATAAGCAGAAGTTTACTTTTAACGAAGCATATCACAGATATATTCAACTGCATGATATCAAGTTCATTTATCTGTACCTGTCAGAGAAATCAAGAAAGCTACCTAATGAAGTATTCTGCAGGTCTGCACTGATGAAGTATATGAGAAAGCTGAGGGAGTTTATTGAAGAACATGATACGCAACTGGCAGCTGAAAACATTCATGAAAAAGTTAACATTCTAAAACCTCAACAGAGTTATCCTAACCTGAATCAGATGGAAGAGTTAACCATAGTTGAAGTCGGGCATGAGTTCTTTAATGATGAACCAGGTGTCGTCTTCCGGAACTCAAAGAAAGAGAAAAAATTCGTACGAATGTGCGATGTTTTAGCTTATTCAGACGGCACGCTGAGAATCTTGTACAACATGCTGGAGATGAAAAATGCTAAGACTGAGTCTTCTATCACAGAGGAGGAAAGACAACAAATTGGTCGATACACTGAGAAATTAAAAAGAACACTGAACAGTAGAAGAATTTTCAGAGGGTTGCAAAGCTACTTTGGACTACGCAACAGAGTGCCTTAATTGTTTTATCTTTGTAGTTCAAAGCTTTTGTAATAGGAACACTCCTCACTTAGGGGGAGATTGTTAGAACACCAAAAAGTGAGGGTGTTATATGTAAAATAGCCGAAGGCTATATAAGCCTTAGGTTCCATGTTCAATCTAAGTTTTGCTATCATTTTACACATTCTCCAACGGTGTAGTGTGTGTTTCTCTCAACTTTGCAAAGCTTCATCCCACACATTGGGACCTAACAATCTGTATGCCACCTAGGTTATTATGTGTCACTCAGGCCTTTGTTTTTCCACTCAAGAAATCTCTCTTGCCACTCGGTCATATTTATTACCTCTCAGGCACTTATGTGTAAGTGTGTAACACAATACACATATATTGGACATACCACAGAAAAAAACAAATTAACATCATATACAATCAAATCATGAATGTCACATATGTGGCGTCTGAGCATTACTAATCACCTCAACCTCTGGGATCATATCGATCCTTGGATTGGATGCTACATCTGCATCCGGTCAGTTGCATTGACCGACAACGACTACCACTCTGGCAGGTTGGTTGTCGGCTTAGATAAACATCACGTATACACATATTTCATATAGCCGTATAGGCTTAAGCATCATCTCTCACTTATGAGAACACACACACACACACACACACACATATATATATATATATATATATATATATATATATACACACACACACACACACACATATATATATATATATATATATATATATATATATATATATATATATATATATATATATATATATATATATATCACATACTCTGACATCTCACACACACTCATATTGACAAGCTATAATTATCACATATATAGCTAGCTACACATACAATGTCATATTTCTCATTATTCTCTTACTCTTGATACGTTTAATTATGGCGTAATCATATAGCATATACATATTTTATTCATCTCTACACCGTCTCTACATTTTTCTTACCTCTCTGACTCCGTTTCCTTATATATATATATATATATATATATATATATATATATATATATATATATATATATATATATATATATATATATATATATATATATATATATATATATGTGTGTGTGTGTGTGTGTGTGTGTGTGTGTGTAAATATAGTCTATCATAGTCTCTTATACTTGTATGTTCACAAATTTATATACACACATGAGGTTACTCTTATATATAACACCTCACTATGTATTTCACAAAGATATTACTCTTCTCAGTATTTCCACTCATGCTCATAATGTATATAGATATGTATTTAAAATATATATCTCTATATGTATTTATTTATATAGTTATACACCTCAACATTGCTTATGTAATCATCAAACACTCTTCAAGTATGTAATTAGCACAACACTAATTATCTGCTCTTTAACGTGTAGGACCAACTAATAAATATTAGCCTCATTCGTTTCTCTCTTATAATTAACTAGATATCGCTTCTCTTTTATTCATTCATACTCGTATTTCGTTAATTAGTATTATATCAAAATACTCATTTGTTAGTCATAAGCAAAGATACTCATCTCTCAATCGTAGTATTACTTATCTCTATTGATTTTATATTCATCTCTATACTCTTTACCAATTTAGTTAATAAGAATTCTCTATATATGTATCATCATATATTAATAATGATGCAAATAATTAACATTTCTAAATATCAGGTTGAGGTACTCACCTATGGTCCAAGCTTAGTCACTAAACAACTATGCATGCTCTGTTAGGTCTCGGTGAACTTGTAATAATAATAGGTATCCATGTAAATCTCTAACTATGTCTAAATCACAATACATGACTAAACCACTCATATGGTTGTTAGCCACCTTATGGCTGTAAGCTCTAACCCTTACGGCCGTTAGCCACCTCTAACCTTTGTTCATTTCACCACTAGTTGCTACAACTGCAACTCTTATAATTAAACTCTTACGTATAAATATACATTTATATATCTCAAATAAGTATACACTCTCTACAAATACTTTTAAAGGGATCATCTTTTGATCATTCTTATATAGAACAATACTTTCATATATAAGCTAGCAATTATTAAATAAATTAAATATACCCAACTATTTATTAGATCCACTGTTCTAAAAAACGCGCCATGGCGGCCGCCATGGCGTGAGGCGTGGCTCCGACGTTAAGAAATGGACCATGGCGTGAACATTAGGCGTGGCGTGCGCCAAGGCGCGCCTTTACCCGCCAAATGACGAGTTTTTTAAAACGTGGCGTGAAAAAAATTAAAAGATTTAAAAAAAGTAACTTTTTTATGTCGGATTTGCGATCGTGTATATTGGACTTTTATAAATTTGATTTTTGTAATTTGTATAATGTTACTTTGCTCTCAATTTGTGTGATTATCAGCAATCTGCATAAAAATAAGTATACACTACATACATATAATTATAAAATACAGACAAAAATACCGCGTTAAGTCACGCCTTAGAAAACGCCATGGCTTCGCCATGGCTTCTATAACTTGAGGCTTGACCATGCCGCCACGCCGCGCCTTACGTTATTTAGAACCTTGAATCAAGATCAACCACCTTGTCTTTTGGTTAAATTCTCTAATTCACAATATTCATAGGTCAGGTTTAGAATTTTACATTTTTTAAACCAATTTCATCATGTCTCTCTGTAATAACACTACATTATATTCTGGTTTTCAGTAAGTATGTGGTTTTACAATAAAGAAATAACTCAGCTCACATAGTTAATTTAGACCAATAATTCTATAAGATCCACATCATAAACTTTAACAACGCTTCATCCATTACTCAGTCTAGTTTAATATGTAATATTATAATCATCACAAAAATTTAATTTAATCATGGAGACAATAGTCTCTCGAATAGGCCTAATTTCTCTTATAGGCGTTAAGCTCTCTCATCATTTTATATAAAATAACGTCACTAGTTTCATTCAACTCACATTTCAACACTAATTAATAGTATATAATTTAAATTTTACTTCAATTATTCTCTATCTCATCTCGTATTTACTATTTGCTCGTTGCGCGAATCATATTAGCGTTATTCAACGCGGTTTATTATTCATCCAAACTCTTATTTACGTAAAACTCATTTATTTATTTAATAATCAAACTCTTATCATTACTTCTTAATACCAGTATCACGGTGGTTTATATATCAATTGTCTTAATATTGTTAATCATTTCAATTCTTACATAACACTCCCCCACTTGGGGTTAACTCAGGGTACAGTTAAGAGAGTCACGGATAGATCAGACAATTTACTCATCATTATTATTTATTTCATCTTACTACAAAACTCATAATGCTGACAAACAAGGCAGACACTACTCATGTGCCTCATACTATAATTAAACATAAACATTAAAAGAGGACTTTTACAGACTTCCTCAAGGCTCACATAACACTTTATCCGAAAATCTCTCTCATCAGTTAGGACACTCAGAATACTTATGCTCATATTACGTAGAGTCATAACAAAATTTTCTCCAAGGATAAACAATTCTCTTTTACCAATCATCTTTTAGTACGTGAAATTTTTCTCAAATCACACATCTCATTTCATTTTTAATATTTGCCACTAGTCGTGGCACACATGTCCTAAAGGATCTGCCCAACTCACTTAATACAACACTCTTAAGGTGTCTTGTAGGTATTGTCTCATTTCTTGCCCTAATAGGGATATGTAATCATCAATCTCTCATACAGTAATTACCTTAGGGTTCTCTTTCTCTTCTCTATTGTTTACAGCTCTATCCTCTGTGTTTTAATTTATCTTACGAAAATACACAACTCATGGTCACCCATGATAATTAGACCACTACTCATTCCTTTTTAACTCTTTTGTACATAAGTACTTCAATCTCTCCTTGTATTTGGATATTATTATCTATTCACATGTACTCATGTCTCATTTTCATAGTTCATAAGTCTCTATCGATTTTAATTATCATCTCTCTCGATTAAGCGTACATCATCTATGCTTTTACGTCAAAAATCCTCTTGTCTGCTCTTAATTTAGTTTTGACCATCATACTCATATTCATAAGTAGATATTTACTCAACCCACTTTTACTCAGATAGTCGATTAAAATATTCAAGTAGTTAAAATATGTATATGCTATAAAATATGAGATATTTTCCCATGGTTTAAGTCCATGTAATACACTAGAGTACCCGAATCCTTTAAACTTAGGCTCTGATTCCAAGTTGTAACACCCATTTTTTACGTGCAACAAGGAAAATTAGCAATACTTCTTTGAAAAGTGCAGCAGCCGGCTCAGGAATAGTTTAAAAATCGTTTCCTTTGATGTTGCACTAAACATTCTAGCATGTCCACGTGGAAGGCTCGTCTGTCATAAAACCTACAAGGAATAAATAATAATAGGAGTGAGTTAAAAAGCCCAATGAGTAACTTCACAAAATTCTCATATAATAATAATTAAACCATAAATGTAATCTCATCAAATAATGCCACTCAACTATTATGTGTCACTCAGGCCTCTGTTTTGCCACTCACGTACTCTCTCTTGCCACTCAGGCATCTCTATTTCTACTCAGACAATCTCTCTTGCCACTCGTTCATCTCTATTGCCACTCATGCAGTTACATATAATACAATTCAAATGACATATATTGCACATACCACATATACAAGCAAACATCATATAAAATCCAACCATGAACGTCACATATGTGGCCTTTAACCATTACTAATCACCTCAACCTCTGAGACACATCGATCCCTAGATGCGACATCAGCATCCAGTCACTTGCATTAATCGACAACCATTAACACTCGGGCAAATTGGCCGTCGGCTCAGATAAACATCACGTATACCCATATTAGGTATAATCGTATAGGCTTAAGCATCATCTCTCATTTATGAAAACACACACACATATATATGTATAATATATATATATATATATATATATATTTATATATATATATATATATATATATATATATATATATATATATATATATATGTGTGTGTGTGTGTGTGTGTGTGTGTGTGTGTGTATATGTATAATATAAATATGTCACATACTCATACATCTCACGCATAGTCATATTTACAAGCTATAATAATCACATATATAACTACACAAACAATGTCCCTATTTCTCATTATTCTCTTACTCTTGATACGTTTAATTATGGCATAAACATAAACATATAGCATACTCTTTAACCATTACTAATCACCTCAACCTCTGAGACACATCGATCCCTAGATGCGACATCAGCATCCAGTCACTTGCATTAATCGACAACCATTAACACTCGGGCAGATTGGCCGTCGGCTCAGATAAACATCACGTATACCCATATTAGGTATAATCGTATAGGCTTAAGCATCATCTCTCGTTTATGAAAACACACACACACATATATGTATAATATATATATATATATATATATATATATATATATATATATATATATATATATATATATATATATATGTGTATATATATAATATAAATATGTCACATACTCATACATCTCACGCATAGTCATATTTACAAGCTATAATAATCACATATATAACTACACCAACAATGTCCCTATTTGTCATTATTCTCTTACTCTTGATACGTTTAATTATGGCATAAACATATAGCATATACATATTTTAATTACATCTCTAATCTATCTCTACATTGTTCTTACCTCTCTAACTCATTTCCTTTCTCTTTTCTCTATTAATGGATATATATATATATATATATATATATATATATATATATATATATATATATATATGTATGTATGTGTGTGTGTGTGTGTGTGTGTGTGTAGACATAGTCTATCATACTCTCTTATGTTTGTATGTTCACAAATTTATACACTTGTGTGGTTACTCTTATATATAACACCTTACTATGTATCTCACGAACAACCACACCTACCTCCGCCACTAACAACCACCATACCCGATGAGGATCTCTAGAAAATTAAGGAAATAGCTTAAAGACTACCTCTAACAACCACCATACCTACCTCTGCCACAAACCACCAACATCGCCGCTGCCATCGCCATTAACGCTGCCATGATCTCTGCCATTTTGGATGGCTACTAACAACCACCACACGCCACCTCTACCACCAGCTACAAACCACCAACCACCAACGCCGCCTACCACTGCCTCCATTAAATCCATCCGTGATATATCTAGAAAATGAGGGAAATAGCTTAAAGACCACCACTAACAACCACCACACCCACCTTCGCCACCAACCACCAACGCCGCCGCCGCCACCTCCATTAATGTTGCCACCACCTCCATCATTAGCACTAAAATCAAATCTCTCATTTGAATAAAATAGTTAAAAAGAGTGGGTGTGAAAGAGAGACAGAGAGAGTAGAGAGATAAATAAGAGATGAACAACTGTATTGAAGATGAGTGGTTTAAGAGGAGAGGGAGAAAGTTGGGTAGGGTTTCTTGGTTGGGGTGGATAAGATAAGACCAAATAATTTATTATTTAAGACATATCTAATGCTTAAAAGATAAAAATACCCCTTTTAAAAAAGTGACTAACGGCCAATTTAGACGGAAGTTAACTTTAGGGTCTGTCTATGGGACTTATATGCAATAATAGGGACTGTTATAGTTATTTTTTTAAGTTAAGGGACTAAATCGGTGAATTTGTGCAAACCATAGGGACGACTTCAGTAATTAACTCTAAGTTATGTTTAATAGTTTGTGATATGTTTTGTTTAGAGACAAAATAATTATATATTTTTGACCGACTCATTTTTCTTTACGTTTTGATATAAAATTTATTTAAATATGAAATTTCTTTTAAAATTAGTATAATTTAAAAAACTTGTATCCGAGAGTAATGGGTAAGAAATTCTTGGACATTTTATCCATTTTTTAATATTCATTCCCTTTAAATACTATAGTTTATATAATCACTGATTTCTGGATTTTTCAATAAAAGAATTAAATCTATACTATTTTTCTAAAATTTTGTCGTATTATGATTAGATTTATATCATTGATAAGATTAATAATGAAATACTATATATGTTATATAATTGATGCGCTCAAAATATAATTAGCAATTATTATATTGATCTGTCATAATTTAGTAACCTATTGTTGTAAAATAAATAAAGATTTTATCATTTAGTGTAATAGATAAACATACATGGTACCAACTTAAAATACAAAATAATTATTATAATGGAGCTCAATTCAAATAATAAAACAACAATCAATATAAAAATTTATGAGAAAGCTTAAATTTTATAACCATCATTGTGAATTACTATTACTCACCAAGTTATATTTATTTGTTGGTTATATATTGTTTCTTGCGTATAAATTGTGATTGTCATTTCTTTCTCCTTATACGATAAGAAGTATTTTCATTTGCTTATTAACACTATTAGTCATATGTGTGTGTGGGTTATATATATAATACGCATAATATGTTAACGCTATTTGTAACCACCACCAAGGTGGTCTAGTGGTAAGGCGTCCCTTATCAAAGAGGTCACGAGTTCAAACCTCACTAGGTAAACATCTTGAGGGTGACCAGGGAAGGATAAGGAAAAGTTCACGGGGATACCCCGGTTACGCCACGTACATATATCTGAGTCAAAGACTCACCCTCCCTAGATAACCTGAACACAAAACACTTCTCCATTTATCATTTATTAACACTATTTGTCATGTATGTGTGTGTGAAGAAGCTTCACGGGCCATGAAGACATGAAGACTATTTGTCATGAAGACTATTTGCATGGCTTACTTTCACGGTCCATGAAGACTATTTGTCATGTACGTACATCCTGTTACTTTATGGGGCTGGGTTGAGGCTGGAAATAAGAAGTTTTGTTGTGGTGAATGCTCTCTCTTGACCATAATTGATAATAGCAAGATATACACTTACATACACTAAATGGTGATACTTGGTGTTCTTGAGTGTAAGGATCAAGTGGAGATCATATTGCTGCTGTTTTAGAAGTGAGTTTAAGCTTTTGAAGCTCACTAATGGTATGCTAACATTTGTGGGTCATACAAACTTGGTGTGGATTAACCAATAGAGGATGCCGATTATTGGGTGACCTTTTCAACCCTTTTGGTGCATGGTTTCAGACCTATGTATTGTATAACTATCTTCTCCCTCTTGCTTTAGTTGCTATATGTGCAGTAAACATAAGACCACACGTTGTGGCCAACCCGATGGGATCGGGTACCAGCGAGTAGGGGAAAGCACACCAAAACGCAAAATCGGGTTGGCCTAGCGGGTAGAGGAATCGGGTCCCGGTACTAGACGATTTGAACGAGGCAACCACCCCCCTCCCCCCTCTAACGGCTATATGACCGTTTTCTTTTTTTCTTTTTTTTAATTCACTTTTTTACTCTATATATATTCTCATTTCAACAATTTTTTTCCCACACAATTTCTCTCTTCTACCCTCTTCTACTTCTACTTTTTCTATACAATACTTTTTTTATGTAATTTTTATTTGTAGTCTTATTTGAATTTTTATTTAATTAAATTAATGAATTATATTATTTACATAATTGTTAATTTGTTGAAATAAAAAAAAGAAAAAAAAAAGTGAAAAAATATTGGGTAAGAGAAGGTAAGGTATAACTTGATCTTGGGTAAAGGAGGAAGGTAAGGGAGGGGGAATGATGTAGCGCTGAGGTGGCAGCAGGTAAGGGTTACGTGCAGGTAACCCACAACGCGTAACCTAAGGAGGATTTAAATGGGTAATCGACTAACATTAGAAAACACCAATACCGTATAGAAATTAATTATAAAAGACAAATTATACAACTTTTATAATTTAAAAGAACTAAAAATATAATTTTAGGACCGTTTAAAATAATACACGGTGGAAATGATACGATATAAACACATGCGTTTGACTATCTGTCAAGTTACGATTTTAAATTAAAGAAACGACGACGTTTTTGTGTCGTCGGGTGTGCTACTGTGCTCCCAGCTGTTTCTATAAATGACGGATGTATTTAACACATCGACAGTCAGCTCGAGAAATCTAATCATTTTTGTAGTTAACAACAGCAGATATCAATGGCGAAGAAGCTCGTTAATGGAGGTTCAGAGATCATGGCGGAAGAGGATGATACTTCATTCCTTACATCATCTTCATCATCATCATCAACTCAGCAGCTGCCGTTTCTGTCTCTGAATCACGTCTCCTTCATCTGCAAATCCGTCCCTCGGTCCGTCAAATTTTACAGTGATGTTCTCGGATTCATCAGCATCAGACGTCCGTCTTCCTTCGACTTCGAAGGCGCTTGGTACGAATCACTCTCGTCTCTCTTTAATTTTACGCAATTGATTCATTTCAAAACCTAAGTCTGCTCACTTTGAGCATCTGGTTTTTAAAGAGATGATCGCAGTTTCTGCAATCTCAATGTCAAATTAGAACGAGTGCAATTGAAGCAGAATGCTGATTTTCTTCTCATTTAATTTGCAGATTTTAATCCTAAATTGATTTCGTAACAGTGCTTGAAAATGAATTGTACTGGTGATGCACAAACGTACTGTTTTTGTCGCATCGAAGATCAATTGCAATTACTTTCTGCAGCTAAAACTTGATATTCATGGTCAATTTTCTATAAATCGTCTGTTTGATGAATTGAAACGAACAGGTTGTTCAACCATGGGATTGGGATACATTTGCTAGAAGTGGAATCAACTCCAACAAAAACAGGTGCGATCAATCCAAAAGACAATCACATTTCGTTTCAATGCTCGGATATGGACCTCATAATTAAGAAACTGGAGGAATGTGGGATCAAATATGTAACCGCGGTGGTGAAAGAAGGGGGTGTGGAGGTAAACCAGCTGTTCTTCCATGATCCAGATGGTTACATGATTGAGATCTGCAATTGCCATGTTCTCCCTGTTCTTCCAATCACCTCATGCCCTCTCAAGAAGCTCCCATCGGTTCCTCAAATCAATCAACCCGAATCATCTTTCTACGGTATGTACAGTTAGATTAACATCCAATTCACAATTTCACTAGCTTGAGATTACTGTGCAGGGAAATTATCTGAGCTACTAAGGTGTCCTTTTTGTTTCATTGAATTCGAAGAAATGAAATTGATACAAAATCTTATCCAGCCCACCTAGAGAATGGACTGTAAACATTTTAAAGAATAAGAATACATTCAAAAACAAATTTATCAAATGCAATAAAACACGAAATTTAATTTCTGTTCTATTGTATTCCTTCAATATCTACGAAACAAACGGGACCCAATGATATTTTTAGTTTGCACTCATTGATATTTTAGATGAAGGTTATTTACGTCAATTATAAGTTTAATGATTTAACTGATACGTGAGTGCAACAACACTTTTAGATATAGATGATTTACCCTTACTTTATATATATAAACGAAGTTTTTTTTTTTTGGGTATTTGCAATTGATATGGGATGTATGTTGATGGAACTACAGAGAAGATGATAACAAACTCAAAAAATTACTTGTGTGGGGAAGCTGAAGCATTGATGATGGACAACCTGTTAATAGACATGATGGGTATCTCCTTTTAAGAAGAAACAGCAAATACACATGCACTACATGAAATTTGTTTAGAACTAGAACTATGTTCTTTTTGCACGAAGTATATTTATTATTGTTGATAATATGTTATCATGGTTAAACACGATTTATTATGTTCTTTTATAAATATGAGAGCAAGACGTATTTGATATAAAATAAGGAATTTAACAAGATGGGTTATGTTTGACGATAACATAGGAACGGTAACCCTTATTATTTTTATTTAATATATGTATCGAGTCCATTATTTTAAATAGATGACAATAAATATGTAAATGTTGATTGTGTATGTACGTAAACTTCGAAAATGATATTTTTTTCAGAGCTTTACGAAATGATATATTGATTCTATATATACGGGTATACATGTGCTGTATACGTGTTTTGAAAGTTATCATTGTTACGAAGTATAAATGCATAGTTTTATTATTTTTACATGAGTTTTTCGTACAATTGTTTTCCCATTCTAGTTTTAAGATCCATTTTTACTGTGAGAATTGTAAAACCAATCTAATTAATCGTCCAATTCTATCTTCTTCAATGTCATTACCCACCTATAAATTCATCACATGTGTCATGCCATACTTGATCCCCCATGCTCTACATCCATGAATTCTACTTATCAAATCAACGGTTAAGATTGGTTCTCGCGGTATTCGCACTAAAATCAGTTCTCAACTGAACCTTCCAATCATACTTGATCGTGTTTTGTTTGTATTGACGAGTCATACAGGTTGACGAATCATATGAGTAGTGTAACCCGTATAACAATATAAATTGGCATGTTGGATGGATATTTAAGGATTGTTAATTGGTCCCGCATGTCTAAAAGTCATCTATGAGTTTTTAAAAATCAAAAGATACCGATTTCAATAGCTATATATTATTACTATATATCAATTTAGCAAAATATCATGAGATATTTAAGGTTATTTTTGTCATTTTACCATAAAAGTATGAGATATTAAAATCTCATGAGATCTTGAAATAAGTGAAATTGCAATTCATTAATTTTATATTTTACATTTTGACCAAAAGAGAAAATATCAGGATAAATGCTCTGCGAGTGAGTATGTGTGACTCATATGGCCAAATTTTTACATGATTAAATAAATAGCTATGGGCTAATGGCCTCACGTTTCTGACTTTGTAGAAGGTTTAACACTTTAACTTTTTTAAGTGACTTGTTACTAAATATTTTCGAAGAGGTTTTTGCATCTCTTTATTTAGTAATTAAAAAGATGAAAGTAAAACGATTTATTAAGAGAAAATATAAATAAAAATACTCTTCTTTTTAAAATGATTATAACAAGTTTTTATTTGCTAGCACAATTGCGACAGAAAGTTTTTGCTATTTAAATACCAGTTAATAAATAATTAAAGTTATAAATAATTAAAGTTATAAATAATTAAAGATAATAAATAATTAAAGTTATAAATTCCTTTATATGATTATAAGTAAGTTTTATATTATGCCTTTCAAAAAAAAATAATAATAAATAATTAAAGTTATAAATTCCTTTATATGATTAGAAGCTTTATATTATGCTACTACATCGTAATTTATCTAATACTAATACATACATACATCAATGTCTATATTTGTATGTATGCGTTAAAAATAGTCGATGTCCATTCAAAAGAAAATAATACCAGTGATTCGTCGTTAAAGTTCTAATTTTAATTTTGATATAACATATAATAAAATTAATCGATTTTGCAATCTTAAGAATCTCTAATTTACTCCAATAAGTGTAATTTATATATTTAATATTCTTCTAACATCTAGATCAAAATGAATAATATTTTTAAACATTTACGTAAATGTATATAACCCCGCCGCGAAGTGCGGGTTATGTAAACCTTGTTATTATCAAACTATAAGTTTTTCTTATGACATTTTGATCGTAAGTTGGATTTCAATAATTATTGTATATCTAAATAAACCTGATTTGTTATGTGGATCAAATATTATATATTTTGGTTTTTCCTTGATTGCCTCGACCTCTACACCTCTACACCTCATATTTTCTAGTATTATTAAGTAGCTTTGAAAAATTATAACTTTATATATATATAAGGGGAGGGTTCATGCGAGAACCGTTGTTAGTGCGAGAACCGCGAGAACCAATCTCGGCCGTTCCTTGGATATGGGAAGTTTCATGGATGGTGAGCGTGGAGGGATAGAGTATGGCAGGGTGCATGTGAGGAAATCATGGGTGGGCAATGACATTGAAAGAGGGGGAATTGAACGGCTCAGATTGGTTCTCGCGGTTCTCGCACTAAGAATGGTTCTCGCATGAACTTTTTCCTATATATATATATATATATATATATATATATATATATATATATATATATATATATATATATATATATAGGGTCAGGTTCAAGGGAGAACCCTTTTAAATAGAGAACAGAGAGAACACGTGTAAACTTGTAATTTATTATTTCTTCTTACATTCGTGTTCACCCATAGCTACCCAAAAGTCAACTTTAGATCCTAAATCTTAAAATCAAAATTATTTCTATAATTATTAACAATTTAAAATTTTGGATGCATTGATGCATCAAATAACACTTTTGTATGCATCGATGCATCAGGATTATATTCGAACATATTATCAAAAAAACGTGACATATTTTAAATCCGATGATCAATGGAATCAAATGCCTAAATAAATTGTGATAATTTTTGAACCATCTGATCAATGAAATCAAAGTTTCAAAAGTGTTCTCTCTGTTCTCTATTTAAGAGCGTTCTCCCTTGATCCTAACACTATATATATATATATATATATATATATATATATATATATATATATATATATATATATATACACAAAAGTTTAAACGAAAATCGTTTTTCATACGAGAACTGCGAGAACCAATCTGGGCCGTTCAATTCCCCCTCCTTTAATGTCATCACCTACCCATGAATTCCGCACATGCACCATGCCACACTTGATTCCTTCCACGCTTTACATCCATGAATTCCACTTATTAAATCAATGGCTAAAATTGAGTTTAGGAGTTTTCGTATAAAAAACAGTTCTCCTTTAAATCTTCCCCTATATATATAAGAGTTTAAACAAAAATTATTTTTTATACGATAACTATACTTTTAGAGGAAGTAGAAAGCAGAAGGAAAAATAATAAACCATGGAAAGAAGTGGAGGGGCCCGGAGGCAGCTAGGGTTTGTTATAACATTTTCTGACATATTTTTAGCATTTAACCTTTCTTCTCAAAATTTGAAAATTATTAATTTATGCATCAAGTTCAAACAGTTAAAATTTCATAAAGATCACTCATGTGAAAATGAAGATATAAAAAGACAATAACAACAATACCTAATTCTGTTAGGATATGGAAAAGGTAAAAGGTAGACAATCATATTTCTACCCGTAGATAGAGAGATTGTTTCATTAGATAGACTTCTAGCAACGAAAATAAAAGACATAGAAAAGAAAAAGGGTAATAAAAAATAATACATAAATAAATAATAAAAAAATAAAAAAAGCTCAAATTACAAAGAAAAATAAATACAAAAGACGCAAAAAAGAAAAAAAAATTAAATCTAAAAAGGTTTAAAAATCCTTCTTTCAAAAATAAAAAAAAATGTTTAATTTATTTAACTAATTATATATATTTTTTTAATAATAAATATACACGTCTCCTTAAACTATATAGTGTTCACAATCTCGGCTTGAACTCTCGGCTTTGAAAAAGGAATAACAAATTAACAACAGCTTGATACCGATTAAAAACCATTTGGTATTTAACTTATATTTTACATATTCATGATTTTTATTATGTTTAAGCTTGGTACTGCAAGATCAAGAACCGAAAAGTATTTAACTTATGAAAAATGATATATCCTCCTACTTCATTCTTTTACTCGCTCCAAGATGCCATGTATACTCCACTAATTCTCTTTCCTCATCTCCTCCCTTGATTTTGACACATGTCTTGATCAAATGAGTAGGAGGATAAGTAGGAACAAAATTTAGGAGGATATATCATTTCTCTTAACTTATTTTACGTAGTGATGATTTTTATTTCTGTTTATTTCTTTAAATATTCCCTTATATTTCAACTTATTTAACATAGTCACGATTTTTGTTTCTGTTTATTTTGTTTAAACACTTCCTTATATTTCAAAGGTTTAATTAGTAGTATCATATACCATTGCTTGTCACTATTTTACACAAGAAATATACAAATCACTAAATATTGGTGATGATCATCATCAGGGCCGGCTCAATGCATATGTAAGGAGTGTACTTGCACAGGGTCCAATAAATTATAGCACCATATTTTTAAGTAGTATCATATACCATTATTTGTCACTATTTTACACAAGAAATATACAAATCACTAAATATTGGTGATGACCATCATCAGGGCCGGCTCAATGCATATGTAAGGAGGGATAGGGTGTGGTAGGGTGCATGTGAGGAATTCATAGGTGGGCAATGACATTGAAGGAGGAGGAATTAGACGGCTTAGATTGGTTCTCGCGGTTCTCGCGCTAACAACGGTTCTCGCATGAACTTTTGTCTATATATATATATATATAACACCCTAATTTAGGGCCTAGTAGTAAATAGTTGTACCCTATGTTTGTATAGTTGTACGTCGACATTGACCAAGTTGTTTTGTTGATTAATTGTTGTTAATTGTTAGTACACGTGGTTATGTGGTTAAAGTTGGAAATGTGTCAATAGATAGAGTCGGTAATTTATTGAACGGTTTCAATTAATGATTCCGAAAATATCTCCGTTAGTTGAAACGAATAAACCTAAGTTGTGTTGCAAGTTGAATAGGAGAACAAAATACCCAAGTGGGGTATTAAACCCACTTAAGTCGGCCTAAGGGCCTTGCCCTTATCCCCTGCCTAGACAAAAACGTACCAAAACAGGCACAAACTCACACTTATACACATACAAACACTCTAAAACCTGATACTTGGAGGAGAGATCAAAATGAGCAATTTGCAAGTAAATTTTAGTACTCAAATCGAGCATCAATCTGTTCTTGTTGTGATTAATCAACTGAAATTGTAAGTACTCTCCTTCAAGAACTTGATTTTGAAGTATTAATGGTGGTAAATCTAATTAGATGTCAAAGTGGGTGTTAGTTGATAATTTGGAGCTAGGGTTGTGTTAGTAAGCTCCTAATGGTGTTAAAAACAAGTAGAAGAAGTAGAAACATGCTTTCAGTCGATTAGAAGGTCAAAAACGTCGAAGTTGCAGGTTTGAGTTCGAACAGGACGAAGCCTGCTGTAACAGAAGTTCCTACGGGGCAGGAAACACTCTCTGCGCCCGTAGGGGGTTATTATGGTCTCTGCGGCCGTAGGCAGGGTTCTCTACGGCCGTAGTAATATATTTTGTGTGATTTACCACCTACGGGTGAAGGAACGAAGCCTACGGGCGTGGGTACATAACCTACGACCGTTGGCACCCAAAGAATCACACCTGCAAGCGTAGGGTATGGTCCTTATGGCCGTAGGGTATGGTTTCTTGGGAAGGAACTCTTGCGGGCATAGGATACATTCCCGTGGCCTTAGGAGGTGTCCGAAAGGTGTCCCGCGGCCGTAGGTCACGTCCTCTACAGCCGTAGGAGTTGTTCCAGGTTACTTGTTGCTTGTTGTTCGTTGTACGTTTGCATAGAAGCAATGATAGTACTTTTAGACGTTGACGGAACCTACACGTGATGTGTTAGGTGATTCGGACGACTCTGTGTGTTCTTGGGATTCCCGAATTCATATCTGCCTCCTGTAATCTCGATGTGAGTACCGGTTTCCCATGAGTCTCGGTAAGTAGCGTTGTCTGTTGTTTATTGGAATATGTTGTCGATGTCGCACATGTGCGTATATGAGGTATGATATGCCATGTTGTTATATACTGTTGCCATGCTAAGTTGCTTTACACGTTGGTTATGAATCGCATGCGTATAGTTGAACCCGTAATGGGTTGTTGTTGTGTGTTGTATTGGTCCAGACTATTGATGGCATGGTTAAGGTCAGCTTTCTTACCGAAGGCTGGATCCCTTTGATGTAATAACGGTGATCAACGGTACTCGGTGTGCAGCACACCGGGGTGGTCTTGCAAACCGCCGCTCCTTAACGTGAGTTGGGATCTTAGCTTTCGTTGAGATCCATGTTGATGAGCTTCGAGCTTTGTAACACGTTTGGTGGACTGCTCTTCGCTCCCCCACCATTGCAGATAGTTGTAGCTGATGGTCCTCAGTTTGAGTCGTTGAGCCGGGCTTCCCACCCTATGAGATATGATTCCTACTGACTCGTTGGCGCGACGCTATGTGTTAGGATAGCCTTATGTGAAGTCCCGTGTTGGGATAACCTGCTTATTGACACTTATGTGTAAATATGTGCTCACTAGCTAGTTGTAGCTAATGGTGCCTGAATTTCCCTTTTTGCAGATGCGAGGTAGTTGGCCTACGTGAGGTGGGGAACCTGTTGGTGGTTGATGTAAATATCTTTTGCGGAACACTGTTTGTTGTATCAATCTGTGATCCGATGGTCGGTAGTTTGTCGGTTAGTTGGTAACTCCTGACAGTTGAACTTGGCATATTCTTTTGTTGTATTATAACTTCCGAATCAGTTAACACTTATAATATTTTGTAAATGACGTTTACTTCCGCTATGCGTTTTTTTATTAAAAAGCTTTAATTTTCCCAAATTTTAAGCGCGTGAAAACCGGTGTTACAATTAGGTATCAGAGCCTAAGTTTGAGGAATTGGGTACTCGTACGAGTATTCAATCTCAAGCTCGGGTCCGACCATCGTTAAGTGTTCCTAGTTGGGTATTTGGGGTTGAGTATGAGCGTTATGTGGTAGTTGCATGTTATAAACTAACTTATAGCGTTAATAGTTGTTGAATAAGTAGAGTGCTAAACGTTGTTTCCGTGTATGTAGTAAGTTGATATAGAATGGTTGAACAACGAGTTAATACTGAAGAGGCTCTTAAGCGCATGGAGGATGAAGCTTCGAGCGTTCATCCCGAAGCTGAGGAAGGATCTGCCTCGCATAATGACGAGCCGCTAAGGCAAGATCCATATCAGGCCGTGCGTATTATACGTATGGAGGAAGAGCTCCGACTCACGAGGGAGCTATTGTTAGCGGCAATGCAGGGTCAGAAGCAGAAGAAATGTTCGTATAAGAAGTTTCGTTCTTGCGGTCCAAAGGAGTTTGAGGGCGGTGATGGTCCTTCAGGTACCATACGGTGGCTCCGGGAGACCGACCAGGTGTTTGACTCTTGTGATTGTGAACCCGAGTAACGTGTCAAATATGCGGCACGGATGTTGAAGGGTAGTGCTTTATTTTAGTAGGATTCTGTGAAAGCGACGTTGAGTAAAGAGGTTGTTGCTGCCATGACATGGGAGCAGTTTGCTGAAAAGGTGAGGAGACGATATTGTACCGATTATGATTTGGAGAAGATGGAAAGAGAGTTCAACGCTCAACGCAAGGGAGACAAGTCGGTGGATGTTCTTATCCAAGCCTTTATCGATAAAGTGAGATTCATTCCTCACTTGGCGACGGATGATGTTGCAAAGATGAGAAAGTTTGTGGCAATGTTGCCTATTGATTATCGCGCTTATGTTAGAGTGGCTGGGAATTTGGATCGAGTGTTTGAGATAGCTCGACAACTTAAAGATGATTGTATACAGGGTAAAGATGACCGAGTTGGTGAAGGTCACAAGAGAAAGTTTCAGCAGTCGTCAAAGACGGGTCCTTCTAAAGGACAATCTATTGCAGGTGGGAAGTTCGATTCCCAAAAGAAGCCGAAGGTGGATCTTCCGTGGTGTGCAACTTGCCGTACGTATCACAGTGGTGACTATTATAAATCCACTGCTCGATGCTTACGGTGTGGGCAGAAGGGGTACGTGGTTGCCAAGTGTGAGTTTAAAGAGGATGTTTGTTATAATTGCCACAAGCCAGGGCACAGAATATTTGACTGCCGGTCGAAGCAAAGTACCGGTGCTGGTGGATCTACCTCTGGGCAGAAAAAGGATGGTGCTCCCTGAGCCAAAGGGTGAGCATTTCAGATGACAGCAGAGGAGGCCAAAAGTGCTGGGGACGTGATAACGGGTACTTTTCTTATAAACTGTACCCCAGCATGTGTATTGTTTGATTCTGGAGCTACGTATTCTTTTGTGTCTGTATCTTTCTGTGATAAACTGCAAATGCCTGTATCTGTATTATCTGAGCCATTAAGAGTAGAGACTGCTAGTGGTAAAGTAGTTCCAGTTGTTGATAATGTCTCTCAAGCTGTTATTGATATCGACGGGGGTAGTTTTCCTGTTTCTCTTCTCTTTATGCCGATTGCGGGATTCGATGTTGTAATTAGGATGGATTGGCTGAGCAAGCTGAATGCTGAGATTTTCTGTTCCAAGAAGTTGATTAAAGTTCCTCTACCTGACGGGTCATATGTTGTGGCTCGCGGTGAGAGACGAAAATCAGATATTCCTGTTATTTCTCTGATGAAAGCAAGAAATTCAGTTTCAAAAGGTTGCGAGTGTTATCTAGCACATGTAATTGATGCTACATTGGAGAAACGTGTTGTTCGTGATATTCCGGTGGTGACCGTTTAACCAGAAGTGTTTCCTGATGAGTTGCCTGGGTTACCACCAGTTAGAGATGTTGAATATCGTATTGATCTTGTACCGAGGGCTTCCCCTGTGGCCAAAGCTCCATATCGTCTTGCTCCTTCCGAGGTTCGTGAGATGATGATGCAGATTCAGGAGTTGCTAGATAAATGCTTTATTCGCCCGAGTTCTTCTCCTTGGGGTGCTCCAGTTTTATTCGTGAAAAAGAAAGATGGAACGATTAGAATGTGCATTGATTACCGGGAACTGAATAAGCGAACGGTAAAGAACAAATATCCTTTGCCGCGGATAGATGATTTTTTTGATAAACTGCAGGGAGTGACGTGCTTCTCAAAGATTGATCTGCGGTCGGGATATCATCAAGTGTTAGTTGCTGACGAAGATGTTCCAAAGACGGCTTTCCGTACTCGTTATGGTCATTATGAGTTTTTGGTGATGCCATTCGGTTTAACCAATGCACCTGCTGTTTTCATGGACTTGGTGAACCGGGTTTGTCGTCCTTTTCTTGATAAGTCTGTGATTGTATTTATCGACGATATTCTTATTTATACAAAAACTGAAGCTGAACACGAGTCGCATCTGCGACAAGTTCTTGAAACTCTTAAACGAGAGAAGCTTTATGCTAAATTCTCGAAGTGCGAGTTCTGGTTGCGAGAGGTCCATTTTCTTGGTCACGTGATTTGCAGTGGTGGCGTGAAGGTTGATCCAGCGAAGGTTGAGGCGGTGATGAATTGGGGAGTTCCCCGAACTCCTTCTGAAGTTAGAAGCTTTCTTGGCTTAGCTGGTTATTATCGGCGGTTTATCCGTGACTTTTTTAAACTTGCAGGTCCTCTAACTAAAGTAACTCGCAAAGATGTTGTATTTGTTTGGGCGGAAGCTCAAGAACAAGCGTTTCAATATTTGATACGGCTATTATGTGAAGCTCCAATACTTTCTTTACTAGACCGATCGGAAGATTTCATTGTTTATTGTGATGCTGCGTACTCTGGATTGGAGTGTGCATTTATGCAGCGTGATAAAGTGATTTCCTACGGTTAAGGCAATTGAAACCTCCTGAAGGCAACTATCCGACTCATGATCTTGAGTTGGCAGCTGTGGTGTTCGCGTTGAAATTATGGAGGCACTATCTTTACGGCACTAAATGTGTGGTTTGCACAGATCACAAGAGCCTATAATATGTCTTCACGCAGAAAGAGCTCAATATGAGACAACGCAGATGGCTCGAGTTGATAAAAGATTATGATTGTGAAATTCGCTACCATCCTGGTAAGGCCAACGTGGTGGCGGATGCCTTGAGTAGAAAAAGCTCTTCTGTAGACGCGAAATTTATGAAACTTACTGTTGTTTCCGATATCATTGCCCGCTTGAAGGAAGCACAGCAAGTGGCATTGCAAGATGAAAATCTGAAAGCCGAGTTGATGAGGAAGCTGAAATACCAACTTGTTGATGATACTCGCGGATTAAAGACTTTCCAGTCTCGCGTATAGGTGGCGCTCCATGGTGGTAATCGTGATATGATACTGCAGGAAGCTCACAAATCTAGGCCATCGGTTCATCCGGGCAGCATAAAGATGTATCACGACTTGAAGGTGTTGTTTTGGTGGCCTACGTTGAAAAGAGACATTGCCTCTTTTGTAGAGAATTGTCAAATCTGTGCGCAAGTTAAGACAGAACATCAGAAGCCTTATGGTAATCTGCAGCAACTTGAGATCCCTGAGTGGAAGTGGGATCACATTACGATGGATTTTGTGACAAAGTTGCCGAAAAACCTCAGAGGTCGTGATGCAATTTGGGTCATTGTCGATCGGTTGACCAAGAGCGTTCATTTTCTAGCAATTAGCGAGTATACTCCATTGGAAAAGCTAGCAAAGTTGTATGTAAATGAAGTGGTGTTACGCCATGGTTTGCCATGTTCGATTGTATCTAATCGTGATGCGCGATTTGCTTCCCATTTTTGGCAGAGTTTGCAGAATGAACTTGGTACTCGTGTTCACCTGAGCACGGCGTATCATCTGCAGACAGATGGCTAGTCAGAGAGAACGATTCAGACGTTGGAGGACATGCTTTGCGCATGTGTCCTCGAGTTCGGTGGTGCTTGGGATTCTCACTTGCCTTTGATCGAGTTTGCTTACAACAACTCGTATCACTCAAGTGTTGGGATGCCTCCATATGAGATGTTGTACGGGAGGCATTGTCGCACACCAACATGTTGGCTCGAGCCCGGTGATAAGCAGTTTTCCGGACCCGAGATTGTTCAAATCACAGCTGATAAAGTGAAAATCGCTCGTGAGAAGTTGAGAGCCGCTCGAGATAGACAAAAGGAATACGCAGATCCAAAATGTAGACCTGTTGAATTCAAGGAGGGCGATCGAGTATTCTTAAAAGTCTCTCCTTGGAAAGGTGTTATTCGATTTTGCCGGAAAGGCAAATTGAGTCCGCGTTATATTGGTCCGTTTAAAATCCTTCGTAAGGTTAACGACCAGACAGTGTCGCTTGAGTTGCCACCAGAGCTTTCTAGAATTCATAACACGTTCAACGTGTGTTATCTGCGTAAGTGCAAAGTGGAGGAAAACCAGATTCTGCCTCTGCAAGAATTGAAAGTAGACGCTTGAAAACGTCTAGTTGAAGAGCCTGTTGAAATACTTGGTTCAAAGATCAAGAAATTGCGCAAAAAGATGATAAAGCTGATTTTGGTCAAGTGGATTTACAACCTAGGTTCAAACATGACCTGGGAGACAGAAGACGACATCCGGGCTCGATACCCTCAGTTGTTTGTGGACGATCTGATTCCGAGGACGGAATCTTCTTAAGGGGGTAGATTTGTAACACCCTAATTTAGGGCCTAGTAGTAAATAGTTGTACCCTATGTTTGTATAGTTGTACGTTGACATTGACCAAGTTGTTTTGTTGATTAGTTGTTGTTAATTGTTGGTACACGTGGTTATGTGGTTAAAGTTGGAATTGTGTCGTTAATAGATAGAGTCGGTAATTTATTGAACGGTTTCAATTAATGATTCTGAAAATATATCCGTTAGTTGAAACTGATAAACCTAAGTTGTGTTGCAAGTTGAATAGGAGAACAAAATACCCAAGTGGGGTATTAAACCCACTTAAGTCGGCCTAAGGGCCTTGCCCTTATCCCCTGCCTTGACAAAAACGTACCAAAACACACACAAACTCACTCTTATACACATACAAATACTCTCAAACCTGATACTTGGAGGAGAGATCAAAAGGAGCAATTTGCAAGTAAATTTTAGCACTCAAATAAAGCATCAATCTGTTCTTGTTGTGATTAATCAACTGAAAATGTAAGTACTCTCCTTCAAGAACTTGATTTTGAAGTATTAATGGTGGTAAATCTAATTAGATATCAAAGTGGGTGTTAGTTGATAATTTGCAGCTAGGGTTGTGTTAGTAAGCTCCTAATGGTATTAAATAACAAGTAGAAGCAGTAGAAACATGCTCTCAGTCGATTAGAGGGTCAAAAACATCGAAGTTGCAGGTCTGAGGTTGGCAGGGTTCTCTGCGGCCGTAGTAATATGTTTTGTGTGATTTACCACCTACAGGTAAAGGAACGAAGCCTACGGGCGTGGGTACATAACCTACGACCGTTGGCACCCAAAGAATCACTCCTGCGGGAGTAGGGTATGGTCCTTATGGCCGTAGGGTATGGTTTCTTGTGAAGGAACTCTTGCGGGCGTAGGATACATTCCTGCGGCAGTAGGAGGTGTCCGAAAGGTGTCCTACGGCCGTAGGATCTGTTCCAGGTTACTTATTGCTTATTGTTCGTTGTACGTTTGCATAGAAGCAATGATAGTACTTTTAGACGTTGACTGAACCTACATGTGATGTATTAGGTGATTCGGACGACTCTGTGTGTTCTTGGGATACCCGAATTCATATCTGCCTCCTGTAATCTCGAGGTGAATACCGGTTTCCCATGAGTCTCGGTAAGTAGCGTTGTCTGTTGTTTATTGGAATATGTTGTCGATGTCGCACACGTGCGTATATGAGGTATGTTATGCCATGTTGTTATATACTGTTGCCATGCTAAGTTGCTTTAGACGTTGGTTATGAATCGCATGCGTATAGTTGAACCCGTAATGGGTTGTTGTTGTGTGTTGTATTGGTCCGGACTGTTGATGGCATGGTTAAGGTCAGCTTTCTTCCCAAAGGCTGGATCCCTTTGATGGAATAACGGGGATCAACGGTACTCGGTGTGCAGCACACCGGGGTGGTCTTGCAAACCGCCGCTCCTAAACGTGAGTTGGGATCTTAGCTTTCGTTGAGATCCGTGTTGATGAGCTTCGAGCTTTGTAACGCATTTGGTGGACTGCTCTTTGCTCCAACACCATTACGGATAGTTGTAGCTGATGGTCCTCAGTTTGAGTCGTTGAGCCGGGCTTCCCACCCCGCGAGATATGATTCCTACTGACTCGTTGGCGCGACGCTATGTGTTAGGATAGCCTTATGTGCTGTCCCGTGTTGGGATAACCTGCTTATTGATACTTATGTGTAAATATGTGCTCACTAGCTAGTTGTAGCTAACGGTGCCTAAATTTCCATTTTTGCAGATGCGAGGTAGTTGGCCTACGTGAGGTGGGGAACCTGTTGGTGGTTGATGTAAATATCTTTTGCGGAACACTATTTGTTGTATCTATCTGTGATCCGATGGTCGGTAGTTTGTCGGTTAGTTGGTAACACCTGACAGTTGAACTTGGCATATTCTTTTGTTGTATTATAACTGCCGAGTCAGTTAACACTTATAATATTTTGTAAATGACGTTTACTTCCGCTATGCGTTTTTTAATTAAAAAGCTTTAATTTTCCCAAAATTTAAGCGCGTGAAAACCGGTGTTACAATATATATATATATATATATATATATATATATATATATATATATATATATATATATATATATATATTATATATAAAGTTCAAATGAGAACTGTTTTTTGTACGAGAACTGCGAGAACCAATCTAAGCCGTCCAATTCCCCCTCTTTTAATGTCATTGCCTACCCATGAATTTCTCACATGCACGCTGCCACACTTGAACCCCTCCACGCTCTCCATCCATAAACTTCCCATATCCAAGGAACTACTGAGATTGGTTCTCGCAGTTCTCGTTTGAACACTCCCCTATATATATATATATATATATATATATATATATATATATATATATATATATATATATATATATATATATATATAGGGTGCGGTTCAAACGAGAACCGTATTTCGTACGAGAACTGCGAGAACTAATGTGGACCAATCAATTAATTTGTAACATTAAAATTATGTCCTAAATGAGAAAGGGTAAACTTGTCAAAATAAAAATTGTTTCCACACAGGTCAATACCCACGACCTGATACCCCATCTTCAACAAGCTGTCTCTTTCGTTCTCCCTTCAAACATTGACTGTGTGGTGGTCATGAAATCTCCAGCCAAATTTCTCTCCGGCGGCCCTTACGAGACACAACCATACAGGAATTAGAAGCAGATGTAAGTAATTTTTGCAGATCTACATCCTTCTCTCAACCATCGCAAATAAGATGCAAATCTCTATCTCACCCATGGAGCCGAGCTCACCTCTGAAGTTTTTAACTACTTCATTTCTCCCACTTGAAGGTAAGACTATATATAATCAACGCCATCTAAGATCGATTCAAACAACATCATCGAGGTCGGCTTATTCGGTTCTCGATCTACAAAAATTTTTCGATTTCTTCACCACTGTGAAGCTCTACCTCACCGGTGGTAGCTTTTTTAAAACGAAGCCTCGATGATCTGAGTTCAAGGATTTTGGATAATATTTTACTTTTTGTTTGTTTTAGGTTTTAATTGATTTTGGTTTTCTTCAATGCCTCTGTCGATTTGAAGTATGTTGATTTTAGTTTCTTCTTTTTGTTTTAGTTTCTTCTTTTATTTAGGATAAGATTTCACTTTTTGTTTGTTTTAGTTTTTAATTGATTTTGGTTTTCTTGAATGCCTTCGTTGATTAAAAGTATATTAATTTTAGTTTTTTCTTTTATTTAGTTTTCTCTTATTTAGTTGAAGCACATATGGACTACAGAAAATGAATTAAATATTACCTTTTATTAATCTGAATCTGTGATGGAAAAAACTAGGTAAATCAGGTGCAAAAATATTTGCACTTGTGCGAAAATATTTGCACTTGTGCAAAACTATTTGCACTTGTGCAAATATGTAAATATTTGCACATGTGCAAATGTCGAGCTATAGTGGAAAAAAAACTCAGCAAACACAATAAAAAAAGTTTCAAAAAATTATAGCAAGATCGGTCTCAAATTAAAAAATATAATTTTCTCGTTAATTTGGTATAATTTTCGTAATTTAACGTTTTTTCGTTGGATTGATATATTAGTTTAAAAACTGTGGGGGTAATGTAAAAATATCCAAATTACCCTTAATTAATTAATGATAAGTTTGATTATATTAAGGTTATCCGTTAACAACTCTTTAATCTCAACCCTCCATCTCTTTTATCAATGGCTATAATTGGTTCTCGCAGTTCTCGTACCAAAAACGATTCTCGTTTGAACTGTCCCATATATATATATATATATATATATATATATATATATATATATATATATATATATATATATATATATATATATATATATATATATATATATATATATGAAAAAGTTCATGCGAGAACCATTCTTAGTGCGAGAACCGCGAGAACCAATCTAAGCCGTCTAATTCCCCCTCTTTCAATGTCATTGCCCACCCATGAATTCCTCATATGCACCCTGTCACACCTTATCCCTCCACGCTCTCCCATCCATGAACTTCCCATATCCAACGAACGGATGAGATTGGTTCTCGCGGTTCTCGCACTAACAACGGTTCTCGAATGAACCCTCCCCTATATATATATTAGGTAGGATGTTATCCTTAAAGCCTTTAAGCTTTCAAGGCCCAAGTGCCAAACCTAATTCCCAAAGTAGTTTATCTTTGAATTATCCCTAATCAGTATATCCTATTCAAGACGTTAGAATTAGACGTTGACTGCACCTTCTAGGCTTCGAAGGTTCGAAACAAGAGAGGGAGTGAGCGATGACGCCCAACTGTTATACTCTTCCAGAAACTATTCCCAAGATCAGTACTCGTCAAAAGATTAAAGGTTTGAAGCCCATTTCAATTCTCTATAAATCAATTGTCAACAACTCAACTCTGAAGAGATTCAAGACTTTTGCTTCTGGATTTCGTTTCTTGCCGTCTGTATACTGCTCTGAATTCTCGATTCAACGACAACACACAACAGTGGTCTGTATTATGCTCTGTATTCTCGATTCGTATTCTTGAGATATGAGGGAGGAGATACCTGTTGACGGAGATAAAGAGCGAAGCGGCGACGGCGAGCCGACGACGATAAGAGATGAAACGGATATGGTGAGAGAAATGCAGTTATCGCTAATGGTGTCGGCTTTGGTGTTTCCGGGGTTTCAATTTTTGCCAGCGGACAATATCATTCCAGAGGTTGATAATTGCGTTGATATCATTCCAAAGGTTGATTTATGCCACCATGAGCCATGGGATTTACTATGTTATTGATTCTTTCCGTGCCCTAATTATAATGAGTTTTTGTAGAATCATATTGATACGCGTTGCAAGTGATTAATCTGTTTATATTTTCAAATACTTACGCTATGTTCCTGAGTTAAAATTAGGGGAAAAAAGAAAAGATTTAGGAAGGAAAATGAATTTCAGTTGTGTTCCCAAGTTTTCTAGGAGAGAAAAGAAAAGATTTTGAAAGGAAAATTTTCTTTTATTTTCCTTCCAAATTTTCCTCCCAAAGTAGGAATGATTTTGGAAGGAAACAAAATAACACTTCAAATTTCATTTCTCTTCTAATTTTTTTTCGAACTCGGAAACACGCAATGACAAAAACATTTCCCTTCCTTTTCTTTTCTCTTCTCTCGCTAATTTTCTATCTTTCCATTTTCTTTCCACGTATAACTGTGGAATACAGCGTTAATCTGTGGGTATGGAAAATCTGCAAGGTTGCAAGGTACTCACTGACTAATCTGTTTATAATTTAATGTAAATACTTAGTATAATTATATATGGTTATGAATTTGTGCTAGTATAGTAGTGTTCTAATAATCTAAATGAATAACCCGAATAATACTATAAGATTGAATGAAAATCATAATCTTATTTTTAGTATTTTTTATCATAGAGCCTATTTTTATTGGAATTGCACAAGAGCTCCAAAATTTCATAACCGACCCTCACCATCATCAGTAAGTTTACATTAAAGTGTAAACAAAAATTGATCACGTTTGTATTATGTGTTTATAAAAATATACATCTGCTCATATACAAGATAAGTTATATTATTACCAAACCATTTTTTACATAAAGACCACAGGTGAAAAACAATTGATGACAAAATATCTAGTTGAAGACGTGGATAGGTACAAAATATCTATTAGCTCAGCTATCTTGACTTTATCATATATATTGAAAACCAATTAAATCAAATAATTATTCTATTTATATAATTTTTTTTAACGTTATACATAAAACATTTAGCAAAATACATTAACCTAAAGTTTGATATTGCTTCACATTTAAAAAATAATGTTTTCTAAATAGAGGTCTGAATATTCTTCTTCAAAAACATGTTTATATAAAAAGTGTTAATTATATTTTTGGTCTATGTATTTTGTTGGAAATTACCGAATTGATCTATGGATCAAATTAGTTATGGGTTTAGTTTCTAACTACCCGAATTCATTACACTTTGGCTCCTTTTAAATTTGAATTGACAAATTTAACCTTATCTTATTATTTTAATCATTCTATATAGTTTTTGTTGATTGCATAATATTAAATGACATGTGATCTTTTCTAAGAAAGACGACGTATTCTCTCTCTTTACTAGCACATAACCACCATCACCATTCTCATCCAAAAAAACCTGGGGCAAACACTCCTCTCTATCGCAATGTAGCCACTGGACAACGAAGACTTAAGGAATCACTGTCATTACCATCCTTGCCACCACCGTCGTTGTGATCCTTGTCAACCAACATTGACGTCGCTTTATAGGTTACATGATTAAGATCTACGCTTTTAGGGACGTGCTCCATATTGGGGTGGTGGTGGCAGTGGCAAGGTAGAGAATGTGTTTGTGGTCGTGTGGCTGGAGATGGTGAGCTTGGTTGGAGGTGTAGAGATGTTTAATAGAGGGGGCTTGGTTGGTAGAGAGAAAATATGGAGAAGATGGTTATAGTGATGTTGGTTGGGTTGATCGAGGTGGGTTTATGAGTGTTATGGCCGAACTTTATAATCGTAGCCGAAGAAGATAGTGGTGCTAGGGATTATGGCCGGAGAACATCGGCAAACTAGGATGTTTGTTTCAAATTTCAATAATAGTACTTAAAATGCGAACAAAACATTTTTAAATTATTTTAAGAATTTGAATATTGTTTAATAAATTGAAAATTAATTTAAAAACTAATAAAAGTGAATAAATTAAGACAAAATGGTAAAATTGTCGATTCAAGTTTGAAAGAGATCAAAATGGTAACACAATCTTACAATTTTCTAGACTCAGAAATCAAATTCGTAGTTTTCATTAATTCACAAGGAAAAAAAATGTAAGTAACTCTAAAATAACGCACTATTACATTTTTTAATAGAATAACAAACATTATTTTATCATTAATAAATCATAAAATTTGAACAAGAATTTTGAACCTTATCTCGTATATATGAAGTGTATTACGTGTATGAACAATATATAATTGATAAGTTGCTACAAAATAAAAAGTTAAATAACTTATCAAAATAGATTTTATTCTTTTCAAAGTGGTGGGTCCATTTGGGTCTACAAGAAAAGGAAACGTACACCCGATCATTATTGGTTTTGTAAGTATGTGGGGTTCCAACTCAAAACCAATTGTTTATGAGAGGAGTAGCACATGACACTTATAAAGCAGATTACAAAGTCACTCTTCGTCCGATGTGGGACATTACTCAACACGCCCCCTCACGTGTGGCGTCATTTTTTTCGCGCCTAACACGTGTATACTTATGGGTTACGTGGAGTGGGTGAATCGTGCTCTGATACCATGTAAGTTTGTGGGGTTCCAACTCAAAACCAATTGGTTATGAGAGGAGTAGCCCAGGATACTTATAAAGCAGATTACAAAGCCACCTTTCGTCCGATGTGGGACATTACTCAACACTAGCTCAAATCACCCATATAGTCTGAGTTACAGAAGGGTTTTAGGTTCTAAATCGAGGTGATGGTTCAGGGCAGCTTCGAGAGCTCCCCTTTAGCTGTTCAACGATCGACCCTTTCACAAAACCTAACCAAACTACGATAATACACTGGCAATAGTCATACAACATAGAATCAACAAAGCCTACGGGAGCAATTTGAGCTACGACGAAGTTTCAGTACATAAAACCTCAAAATGCTTCTCGGTTTCATGAGATTCTCGAACAGGGCAGCCCACAAATCTTTCTACTGTGTTTTGTGTAAACCTTGTTACCTTTTTGGTGCTAAGTTGTGGTTTGGTGTTATTAAAATCCTTTTTGAAAAAGTGGTGTTACACAAATATAGTACTATTTTCATTTACTTCTCCTCATAAATTTTAAGTCATAACCGAAAATATAACTTAATACACATTAGAATAAATTGTATACCGGTGGTATAACTAGGGGTGAGATCGGTTCAAAAACCGGACCGGACAGTAAAAGACCGGACCGAACCGAAACCCGAAATGCATAGAAAATTAGGACCGAAGACCGGACCGACTAGTCCCGGTCTGGACCGGTCTTGGTCTGGTTCGGTTCGGTTCGGTTCGCCGGTTTTTTCGGTCTTTTAGTTGTTTTATACATTGTATCAAACAAAACCGACCCTGACCGGACCGGACCGAAACCCGAAATGTATAGAAAACAAGGACCGAAGACCGGACCGACCAGGCCCGGTCCAAACCGGTCTCGGTCCGGTGTGATCCGGTTCGTCGGTTTTTTCCGGTCTACCGGGTGGGTCCCATGCTCACCCCTAGGTATAACCAAAGGCTACACATTAGAACACTAATAACGTAATTCTATCTCACATTAATACACTAAGTGCATATTTCATATTCTTAGTTATAACCGACGGGATATTAAAGAAGAACACTATTTGCATAACTTTACCTCACAAATTCATTTTGGTAACACTTTAAGCCCAAACTTATAATTTGGTGACACATCATTCACCTACCCATCCTGATTGGCTGATTAACTTAGTTTCAAAAATTAGAGATCAATGAAGGATGCCACATATGATAGAAAGGTTATTAAGTTAGAAGAGATATAGAAAGATAATTACCTTTAAACTTACATTAAAACATAAATTAGTAAAAATTACTTTATATCATCGTTAAATGAAATTAAATATTTTAATTTAATGATAATTTAAATTGAAACACCATTTAGGCCCATTAAAAAATAAAAATCTCAACTCTTAAAATCATGTCACATCAGCAAAAAATCATCATTAATTGACTTCGATTTGGAAAAAAACACATCTTCTAGGCAATGCCACATAGGATTACAAACATTTTAAGTTATAAAAGATATAGATAGATAGGATGAAGAGTACAATGATCTATACCCTACTTTCTCTAAACAGTATAACATATCCCTGACCTAATCCTAAATCTTCACTTTTGTTATCCATATAATGATTTAAACTCACAATCTTACAAGAAACCTAAGCACTAAATATGAATACACTATAAGCACTTTGGTTATGCCCTACTTATTTTTGTCTAAACTTTTTAACAATCGTGAATCACATGATCATTATCATGATCATCTTCCAATAATAAACTATTAAACCTGTTGAGTAATGTCCCACATCGGACGAAGAGTGACTTTGTAATCTGCTTTATAAGTGTCCTGGGCTACTCCTCTCATAACCAATTGGTTTTGAGTTGGAACCCCACATACTTACATGGTATCAGAGCAAGGTTCACCCGTGGCTGGTCAAAGGCCACACGGACTCCACGTCACCCATAAGTATACACGTGTTAGGCGAAGAAAAAAAAAGAACGCCACACGTGAGGGGGCATGTTGAGTAATGTCCCACATCGGACGAAAGGTGGCTTTGTAATCTGCTTTATAAGTATCCTAGGCTACTCCTCTCATAACCAATTGGTTTTGAGTTGGAACCCCACAAACTTACAGCTAGAACCCCCCTCAAAATTAGAACCGTATAGTGTAGTGAGTGTGTGTGTGTGTATGTGTGTCGTTGCTTATGGTAATGGGTGTGTGTGTGAGAGAGAGTCATCGGAGGTGATAGTGTGTGTGAGTGCGTGCGTCATCAGCAATAAGAGAGTGGAGTGTGTTCGTGTGTGCGACGGTGTGTTCGTGTGTACGTCAGTGTGTGAGTGTGGGTGTGCGTGTCTCTCTGTGTGTGTGTGTGTGTGTGTACGGAGAGTTACCGCTGGCAAGGCCATCGGAAGGGGTGGTCGGAAATCGAAAATGGGCAAGGTGACCAGGAAGCTTAGGGTTATGTTTTTGTGTTTGTGTAGGCTCTAAAAGCAGAGTTAAGCTTTTAATATATATATATATATATATATACACGAGCATAATACTCGCGCAATGCTGCGGCGAAAAATAGTTTTTGTTTTGCAATATGTCGTTTTAAAAAATGTAATAATATGTTATTGGTGTGATTTAATGTTACGAAAAAGTTTTCAGCATGTCCGTTTTTTTTAAATGTTTCTTATATTTGTATCAACTATTTTATTAGTTTTAAAAATAAATTCTAAAGAACATTGAAATAAGAAAAAAATTTTATATTTATAAAATAAGGAGAGAGAAGTTACTAAGATTTTGGAAATTATGTGTTAGTGAGAGAGTATATTTTAAATGAATAAAAAGTTAAAGTAATTAGGAAAGTGAAGTGGTTAAAGATTGCGTGGATGAGATTGGTTTAGATTAAAAGAAGGGTGGAGATTTATTGTTGATTGAAATTTAAGAAGTTTTAACACTAAAAGAAGAGAGAGTGTAGTATGGTTTATATAGTAGTATAAATATAGTTAATTGTAATTGTTAGTAGGGTTTGTTAGTATGTGTTGGGCCTATTATTTAATTTAACCTTTGGAGTTTGTACTTTAATTTTAGTGAGATAGGCTGAATTTATATATATATATATATATATATATATATATATATATATATATATATATATATATATATATATATATATATATATATATATATATATATAGAGAGAGAGAGAGAGAGAGAGAGAGAGAGAGAGAGAAGTTCCATCGAGAACAAAAAAAAATGTGAGAACTGGGAGAACCGATATAAACCGTAAAATATATACCAAACGACAAGATATTAAATTATGAAAATTATACCAAATATGCTCTTTTAATATGACATCCATATTGCTATATTTTTTTCAACAAAAAAATTTGTTTTTTCCGAGTTTTTTTTAGCACTATAAAGTATGTTACATATATATAATCAGTACTAACATATATGTAATCAGTACTATAAGGTATGTTACATATATGTAACGAATTTTTTTTTGTTGCAAAAAATATAGCAATATGGATGTCATATTAAAGAGCATATTTTTGTCGTTAATTTGGTATAATTTTCATAATTTAATATCTTGGCATTTGGTAGATATTTTAGTTTTAAAAAAATGGGGATCGGTTCTCGCAGTTCTCGCATTTTTTTTGTTCTCGATGGAACCCTCCCATATATATATATATATATAATCAGTGGACTATTTTCTGATTAGTGGGTCTGTATACAAATTTTGGTGAATTTATTTATTTAGTATTTGGGCCTTAGCATTTTTTCTTAAGCCTATAAGGTTTTAGCATGAACCAATGCATCCTTACATATTTAATTAGTTTCGGCCTTTATTCAGATTTATCTTGGAATGAGAATATTACTTATACATATTTAGTTGGACCATAGTGATTTAATTAATTATTGGGCCCTATTCGTGTACCATGGATCAAGGATATGTAAAAATACGAAGTTTGGTTGAGATAGATTATTATTAATAATATGCTTCTAGACTTTGACGACCGAATACATATAAATAGCTTTACTAGTGCGACTTGGACTATCCGACTTGGTTTTGCGAGTATTCGACTTGGGATTTTACTAGCTTTCGACTTAGCATATGCGTACGACGTAACCATCCGACATAAGAGTTGATATTTTTAAGGATCCGACCAATTTTGAGAAACCATGATATTCGACATATATAGTATTATGTACAATCTGACTTGGTCTTATAAAGTTAGAATTCGAATTGTTATATTATGGGATGATTCGACTTACGTATATAAATTCTCAGGATTCGACTTTAGGCCCAATAGGCCGTGTAGCGTATTTATGTATAGTTTGGGCCTAAAGGCCCATTAAGCTACGATTCGATATATATATATATATATATATATATATATATATATATATATATATATATATATATAATTGAAGTGTCATGCAACTTAAGAGGGCGATGAGGATGACCCGATATACTTACACTATAGAATCCGAATTATGTTTTCTTTCAGTGGAACGGTTCGAGTGGAGATCTGACATTGAGAGGTCCGACCCGACTGTGAGACCGATATAGGAATTATAAGTTAAAGAGTCATGCGATGAGGGAATTAAATTATTGATTCGGTGAGATATGTATATTGCAGGTCCTCGTGATTGGACGCGATAACTACCCAGAGTTGTGAAAGCTGCTACATTTGATTATGTTGCGGATCATGTGAGTCCACTAACTTATACATGATATTAGTGTGAAATATATGTGTTGTATATATGTGAAATGTGATGTGTGTGAATGAATATGATGTGGAGGGTTACGTTGTGTGAGTGAAAACGTAACTCGGGCACAGTTAGACATAGTGTGAAACCCTTTGTACGGATTGGGTAATCGACTGTGACCCAAAGTGTGAAATCGTTTTCGGTGCACTGAGTGTTGGGTATAACGCAGCGGAAGATAAAAACGTATAAAACAATTTTTCTATGTACAACGCCACCAACACGCCCCAATGGACCAAACTCTAAACATGCACTTTTCAACTAAAATAAAGAACAAGAAAGATAAGAAATGTACCAACCAAGAAGTCACTTGATGCCACCTCTTCTTGTTCCTTTGAATGATGTCGGATGTGAAAACACAAACGGAGTGTTCCTCTATCGGTATCCACACCAAGTTTCGTCGATTCCCACGTGCTAGCTATGCTTGGATGCCACTAAGAGCTACACCAATGATACACACCAACTTGAAGTCTAATTCACCAAGATTAGTCTTCCAAGTAAGTCTATTGTGAGAGAGAATTCATATATGCTTCAAAGTTATCATTAGCCATACTCTTAGCTCCAAGACTAGTCTTTTGACCCTCGAAAGAGACAAAAACCGGCCTTAGAAAGTCTAGAGTCAATAACCATTAATACCCACTTAAACTAGCATTAAAAACCAATTAAATGGGCTGTTACTGCACTGGGCACGGTCGTTCCTGTCAAAGGCATGCTCGTGCCTGCTCAGCAAGGCTCACCCATACCATGCCTGACTTGGATCGTGCCAGAGCATAGGGCACGGCCGTGTCTCCAAAAGGCACGGCCGTGCCAGCCAAAAGGGGTATTCCCAAGGCATGCCGGCCTTGGGCTCATGTTAGGCCGTGAGGCACGCCCTTGCCTACAAGAGGCACGGCCGTGCCTAGCCCACCAAGACCCAACTTTTGGGTTTTCCTTGTCTCTCGTTCAAGGTGTTGCCGGAATCAATACTTGGCGTGTGACCCAATAGGCCTATGCCTCATCGGCAATGACATCAACTCTTGTGTGTCAGTGGACATATTCCAACAGACTCCCACTTGCACATGTCACACCTACGAAAGACGTTACCGACATAGATTCGCCTCTAGCAAGGCATCTATGCCCCCAAGTCAGCATAGGGTATGTCATCCATGACAAGTACCAACCTACAAAGAATGGTCCTATAGATAAGTGATCATTCATCCCTTCGTTCACGATATCCATGTGAATGCGAGGCATGGAGCACAGTCAACCTCCAGACCATCCACGATTATATTTCTCGATCAAGACTAACTATGACAAAGAAACAAGTTGCAAAATTGATTCATTATAAATTCTACTCGAGCGCGGATACACATTTAGGTGTCATCAATATAGTCAACGAGGGGCCCGTGGATATCTCTCAAAAGAGGAACGAATACCTTCAACTACATCGTCCCATCATACTAGCAAGATCTTGCCTGAAAACTTCACTTATAACGGCCAGTTACGAACCGCGTTAGAAAGCAATCAAAGCAAGACCCAACTAACACTCAGGAAACACAAGTATATCCGGTAGAATGATAAACAATATTATCATCGTGATTTACTCGTGACCTTTGTTGGGAAAATGATCTCATCAGTTTAGATTTGATGAGACAAAGTTAAGTTTGTAAGATGAGTTCTACGTATAACTTAAACATAATTATGAAGCTTAGTCAGACTAAACACTTATAGTGTTTCAGAGTGAGTATAAGCTGAATGTAAACTGAGCATGTGTTCGATCAGTTTATATTATACCTTAGTTAAATTATTAATGTGTTTGATAATCTGTGTATGTCACATAAGGTATATATATCGAGTATTCAGCTTGATGTGTTTCAAGCTGAGTGACTCAGCTTAGAAGCAGAGTCAGCTCGACAGAGTTACTAAATTTGTTTTATTTAACTCTTTGGACTTCTAAGGATGAGTTAATAATTATACGTGTTAGTTCATGTTTGAATTCGGGTTTGTTCCCGAAGAACTCAGCTTGATGAGTTTCAAGCTGAGTAACTCAGCCTGACTAAAGAAGTCAGTCCAAGAGAATTTAAATGTGTTTTAAATTATGTTTTAACTCTCTATATCTACGGCGCGGATAAGAAGACTCCAGAATCAAGATTGAAGATTGAAGACTCAAGATAAGAAGATTCAAGATTCAAGATTCCGAGTTATCCGATAGTTAGTTAGCAAATTAGGATTAGTCCAGTTTGTTAGGAACCGTAGCAACATGATTATAAATACTTATCTCCTGATAAGTTTAGAGGTACGACTTAGAAAAACGACTAAGTGTTGCAGAGCCAAAACCTCACCTCACTGTATGTGTTACGATTCTTGAATCACTGTTTGTCAGTTCAACGTGATCAAGAAACTCACAGATTGCTAGATCATTCGTGTGTTCGAATTATCACATCAGTTGTGATATTGGTAAGTAATCATTAGTTGATTCAATATGTGAAAAATCCTGTTTAGAGAGTCGTCAGTATCTATAATCATAAGTTGATTATAGATAGCTAAGTTTGAGAGATTGAGAGATTTATATTAGGTGATTATATATCAAGAGTTGCTTACTTGATAATTAATGTGATCATCTTCTTATTCAAAGCATTGTAATCATCTTCATATTAATAAAAGCATTTGACTAATTGTGGTTTGATTTACAGTGTGTAACACTTTTATTTGATTTGTTCAATTTCCGCAGAAAGTGTATTCAACCCCCCTTTCTAAACACTGTTCCTTGTTGTTATTCTCACCAAGGGACCAAACACTGGTATCAGAGCAGGCTGAACAATTTCATTAGTTGAAAGTTTAAGATTCTGAGAAAGTTTACAATGTCTACAAGCAAAAATTCATCAAACTTTCCACAGATGTCTGCCAAAGGCTGTCCCATATTTGATAGGTTTGACTATCCTATGTGGAAGTTCAGAGCCATGCTATTCCTCAAGTCAATTGACAACCGTATGTCGGATGTTGTCACAAAAGGACCTATATTCCCCAAGATTCCTGCTACTGTCAGTGATACGTCTCCTGGCAGATCTGAAAAGGAAACAAGAAAGCCTATTGCATCTTGGACTGATGAAGATTGGAAACTCTTCAATCTGGATGACAAGGTAAAAAGTGTTCTGGCAAATGCTCCGACCAACGAAATCTTGCGCACTGTGACTGGGTGTCAAACTGCAAAAGATATTTGGGACACACTGAGTGTTACTTATGAGGGCACGGATCTGGTCAAGCAACATAAGAGAAGTCATTTGAATAGATCTTATGAAAACTTCTTTTCAAAGAAGAATGAAACCTTGTCAGATTTGTTCACAAGGTTTCACTGCTTGATAAATGACCTACTAAGTGTGGGTGTAAAGAAAGATGATGCTGAACTTGTGCTGAAATTTCTGGATGTGTTACCAGAGAGATTTAACGATGTAACAACAGCACTGAGGGCTGGAGGAACACTGCACGTGTACAACCTACAGTCCATTTATGGGTTTTTGATAAATCATGAACAAATCACTGAACACAAGAGAACTTCTCAACAACAACTCAAGGAGTCTTTGGATAAGAATGAAGTTGCATTGGTTGCACAGAAAAAGAAGAAAAGTTCCAAGACACTGGTTGTTGAATCTGAGACTGAGTCAGAATCTCAAGCTGACCACTCAGACTCAGACGCAAGTGATACTGATGATGTTCATAATATCACTGAGCAAATGGCAATGTTAGCCAGACGTTTGAGAAGAGCTCAAAGGGAAAGAGGAAGATCTGACAGGGGCAAAGGAAAGAGTTCCTTTGATCCCAAGAATGCTGTGTGCTTCAACTGTCAGAAGAAGGGACACATTGCTACTGAGTGCAGATCAAAGAAGGTGGAATCAACATCAGTTGTTGATAAGAATGCTTACAGAGCTAATAAATACAAGAAGAAATATACTCAGCTTAAGAAAGGAAAGCCAGAAGACAAACCCAGTGCAAAAGGATTATATGCTGAAACCGGGGATACAGAATCATCTACCTCAGATGATGATGTATGTCTGATGGCTCAAGAAGATGAAGAGTTGGAGATAGATGAGGTTGATTATGGTTTGTCCGAGTCAACTTTTGAAGCTGACATGAAGGAAGCTGAGGAAAACAACAAGCTTAGTGACTTGGATCCTGCTTCCATGTATAAGGTCAGTAATTTCAACTCTTATACTGATGAGGAAAAGGGTCTTGCTTTTGATTATCTGCTGAATGATTTCAATACCGTCCTTAAGTCTCAAAATGACCTCAAAGATGAGATAACTAAACTCAAGAATTAGATTAAGGAAAATAAGTCTCTCATTGATGTTGGTAAGAAAGCACAATGTGATCTTGAATGTCAAAGACACATTAATAAACTTCTAAGTGAAGAACTTCAGGAAGCTAAAGACAAAGCTGACCAGCTTCAAAAGGTCATTGAGTCTTGGTGTAAGTCATCAAAGCTTGTTGAAAAGTGCATAAACAAACAAATTCCTAAACATGTAAAGGCTGTACTTGGAGGTGACTATCAAACAGCAGCTTATGTAGCTGATGATGAGATAGCAAGTACAGACTCTGAGGAAGATAGACTACTGATTGAGTCTCAGAAGTCAGCCTCAGAGAAGAAACATGGTCAAAACCTTAAATACAATATGTTTGTAAAGGCTAAAGATCATGGAGAAGAGTGCTCAACATCCAAATAGCATGGTAAGTCTGTGCTGGACAAATTAAGCACTCAGCCTATTCAAAGAACTTCAGTCATAGAAAGGCTTAATCCAAATCCTTTCAAAAGACAACATTCTCTATCTGGATCGGAGAGAAGTTACAAGAATAGGAAGACCACTGTAAGTCAGAGGTCAAATCACAACCATGGTAAGTCCAAAGTTGTGGATCTTGGTATATCCAAGAAGATCAACACTGGTAAGTCCAAACCTGTTGAAACTGGTAAGTCTAGTCACCATGGCAAAGGTAAGTCCAAAGTCATGGAAAATAAGGTTGTTAGTCAAACTTCTAATCAAAAGTATAACAAAAAAATACCTGACAAAGGTAAGTCCAAAGTCAGTGATCATCATGTGAATCAACTTCCAAAGAAATTTGAAAAGCTATCCACCACATATAATCCTAAGACTAAGAGCAAGTTCTCACAAGGATTATTGGACACTCTACCTCCTGTAATCATTAGAAGAAGGAGATGCTACAAGTGCAGAAGTAGAGGTCATGAGGCTAAGGACTATGATGTAGAAATCTCAAGGCCTGAACAAGAACAAGCTGATCAGCCTACACAGGACTCAACTCCTGCTCAAGCTGAACAGTCAGTTCAACCCGATGGAGATGCTAAGTGCTCCTCATCTGAACCCACCAAGAAGTGGGTTCCCAAACAAAACTAATGTGTTTAGTTTTCATCTCATGTGCAGGGTTCAAGTAAATGGTACTTGGATAGTGGATGCTCAAGGAACATGACTGGGTGGAAAGGATTTCTTAGTGATTTCCAAGAAGATGAAGGTCCTAAAGTAACATTTGGAGACAACTCATATGGAAGAGCTAAAGGCTATAGAAAGATGAAAGCTGGCAAAGTTACATTCCAGAGGGTTGCCTATGTCAAAGGTCTCAAACACAACCTGATTAGTATCAGTCAATTGTGTGATGAAGATAATGTTGTTACTTTTAGGAAGAAAGCATGAACAATCTATAATGCTAAGGGAAAGCCTGTATTAAGAGCTAAAAGAGAAAGAGATGTGTATCTACTTGATCTAAATTCAGCTGATCCCTATACTGAAACCTGCTTGTATTCCCATTCTGTTCATAAGCTGAGTTGGTTATGGCATAAACGTTTATCTCATCTAAACTTTAAAAATATAAATATGCTGTCCAATAAAGAGTTAGTCTCTGGATTACCAAAGATCACATTTGTCAAAGACAAATTGTGCTCAGCTTGTGAACAAGGGAAACACCATAAAGGGTCTTTTAAGTCAAAGCAAAATTTTTCAATAACAGACCCACTGCATATGTTGCATATGGATCTGTTTGGACCCATAAGTACTCCAAGCCTGAGTGGCAAGAAGTACACACTGGTGATAGTAGATGAGTTCTCAGGATTCACCTGGGTAATATTCCTTAAAGCTAAAAGTGAGGCTGCCCTGGAGATAATCAGTTCTATCAAACATGAAGAGTTGCAAAAAGGTTTGTCTGTAAAGCAACTAAGAAGTGATCATGAGACTGAGTTCAGGAACTCTACTCTTGAAAGCTTCTGTGAACAAAAGGGAATATTACAAAATTTCTCATTTGTCAGAACCCCACAACAGAATGGAGTTGCTGAAAGGAGAAATAGAACCCTAATTGAGGCTGCTAGAACAATGCTATGTGAGGCAGGATTGAAACTCTATTTCTGGGATGAAGCTGTTAGTACAGCCTGCTATACCCAGAATAGATCAATCATTGTCAAAAGACATGGAAAGACATCTTATGAGATGTATAAGTCTAGAAAGCCCAATATAGGTTACTTCTATATCTTTGGTTCAAAATGCTATGTGCTGAATCAAAGAGATCAGCTCCATAAGTTGGAACCTAAAGCTGATCTTGGAATATTCGTTGGTTATTCCTCAATCTCTAAGTCTTATACAATATATAATACAAGGAGAAAGGCAATAGAAGAATCAATTTATGTCTCTTTTGATGAAGACTGTTTTGATCAAGCTGATAAGAGTCAAGCTGACTTGGTCAGTCTGAGTGAGCTTGAAAGGCCTAAGGAAACCAACTTATCAAATCCTATGTATGTGATAGGAGATGATAGTGATGATGATGTGTGTTCATCAAAGAAATCATCACAAACTCCAAGGGATTCTCAAGCTGAGAAGGATGATGAGTTCGTCAACCCCTTTGGAGCTGAAGTCACTCAAGCTGAGAATCTCAGTGATCATCAGTTTGTTGACAATGCTGCTGTTGAGACTGAGGATGTGTGTTCACCTCAGCGTTCTCCACATCACTCAGATTCAGAACCAGACTCTCCAACTACAACATTTAAATTCCTCAAAGATCATCCTCAAGATCAAATTATTGGAAATGTCCAAGAAAAGGTCATGACCAGATCCAAAGCTACAACTAATTACGCTGCACACTTTGGTTTTCTAACTCAAATGGAACAAAAGAAGACTGAGGAAGCCTTAGAGGATGAGGATTGGATTGAAACTATGCAAGACGAATTAAATGAGTTTGAGAGAAATAAGGTCTGGAACCTTGTCCCTGCCCCCAAAGATCATTCAATTATAGGCACTAAGTGGGTCTATAGTAATAAAATGGACAAGGATGGAGTGATAGTGAGAAACAAATCCAGGCTGGTAGCACAAGGGTATAAGAAAGAGGAAGGAATTGATTATGATGAAACCTTTGCCCCTATTGCTAGAATTGAAGCCATAAGGCTGTTCCTGGCTTATGCAGCATATTAAGACTTCAAAGTTTATCAAATGCATGTGAAGAGTGCTTTCCTAAATGGAAAACTTCAGGAGGAAGTCTATGTGAAACAACCTCCTGGCTTTGTAAGTTCAAAGTTTCCACATCATGTCTATAAGTTGGACACGGCTTTGTATGGTCTTAAACAAGCTCCAAGAGCTTGGTATGATACACTGTCCACTTTTCTACTATCCATGGATTTCACCAGAGGTAGTATATATAAGACACTCTTTATTAAAAGAAGTAAAGGACATGTGATTCTTGTACAAATCTATGTGGATGACATCATTTTTGGTTCTACCAATGAATCTCTGTGTGAGTGGTTCTCCAAAATAATGTCACAAAAGTACAAGATGAGTATGATGGGTGAGATGACATATTTCCTAGGCCTGCAAATTCAACAAAAACCTGATGGAATATTCATCAATAAAAGTAAGTATGTTCTTGATTTGATAAAGAAATATGGTTTTGATTCAAGTTCAACCATGAAAACGCCCATGTCACCAGCTGTCAAGCTGAGTAAAGACTCAGATGGAAAGTCTGTGTGTCAGTCTATCTATAGAGGAATGATAGGTTCATTGCTCTATTTGACAGCTAGTAGACCTGATATTATGTTTGCTACTTGTGTTTGTGCAAGATATCAGGCAGATCCTAAAGAATCACATCTTCAAGCTGTGAAAAGGATCTTTAGGTACCTTAAAGGTACACCAAATCTAGGTCTTTGGTATCCAAAGGACTCTGGATTTGAGTTAGTTGGTTTTTCAGATGCTGACTATGCTGGGTGCAAGTTAGACAGAAAATCAACTACTGGAGGATGTCAAATGCTTGGAGGGAAGTTAGTCAGCTGGACTAGTAAGAAACAGAACTCAGTGGCTACTTCAACTGCTGAAGCTGAATATGTTGCAGCAGGAAGCTGTTGTGCTCAAATCCTTTGGATGCAGCATCAGCTTCAAGACTTTGGAATGAGTTTCAAGAAAACTCCTATCTTCTGTGATAACCAAAGTGCAATAGCCATCACTTACAATCCAGTATTCCATTCAAGAATCAAGCTGAGGCTGAAGCTCTACTAGTACTGGCCAAAGGAGCAGAGAGGCAAGCTCAGACTGAGGGGGAGTCAGAAATGAACAAAGAGGAACCTGCAGCTAAAAAGTAAAAAGTGATAGAATATGAATCTGAAGCTGACAGTGTTTCTGAAACTGAAGAGGAAAAAGCTACAAGGGAGATGATTGAAATGTTTGAACTAGAGGAAGCTGCTGAGCTGGGCATATCCCTTGATGAGCTAAGGAAAAGGAAAGAAAAAGAGGTCAGGGATCAAGAAAAAGAAAAAGAAAAGGAAGCTTTGGCACGAGCTGAAGTTGTATATACTGGTCCAAGACCTGATCTAATTCCATACTCAGATGCAGAACTACAGGAATGTTACTTCAGAAGGAGCTACAACAAAGAGATCAGAGGAATGACCTTGAGCAGAGCAAATGGAGCTATCATTCTCCTTTTGAGCTTAGTGACAAATCAACAGTGGGAATGGACATGAGATACGTTCACATGATGGGCTACATTGAATGGCAAAGGATAATGATGCTGCTCAAGAAATTTAAAAGAAGTCAGATCATACAAGAAATTCTATCTGAAGTCTCCAAGTTGATTGCTCGAGCTGAAGAACTGAGGTATGTACCAGGACCTGGTCTGCAGTGGGATAATTTGTTCGACATGCCTGTAGGAGTAGAATTTAGAGAAAATCAAAGTATCAACACTCCTATTCAAGGTTTCATGTTTAAAGATCAGGCAGGTATTCCCAGTGTTATTAAGCAAAATGAGGTTTGCTATCTAAAAGCTGAGGATGCCTTGAGAATAAGAAACTGTTGTGGTAGTGAGGAGTCAAATCAGTTAATAAAGTATAGGCTGAACAAACTCATTAGAGTACAACAGAAGGAACTTCAGGGAAACGATGAAGCTGAAAGATTGTTAGATGAGATCAATAAAGAGATCATCATCTGGGAGCTTCTACATCCTGAGTTCATCAGATAAATTAGATTAGTTCTAATGTAAATATTAGATTAGTTCTAATATTTTTGTAAGCACTATGTGTGCATGATCTAAGTGATCAACAATTTTTGTATTATGATTAGTTCAATTAATACAAGTATAAAGTTTGATATGTTCAACTATGTTGTGATGTGTTCTTATTCATAAGTTTGATAAGTTCAGCAAAAAAAGAATAACATATAAGTTCTTATTCATTTATGTAATTAGTTGGGGTGTTCAACTAAAAGTTGGTTTGTTCCAGTTTAAATTGATAAGTTCAATTAAAATTGATATGTTCAATAAATATTTGATCAGTTCAAATAATAAAATCTTAATAAGTTTGAGATTTAAAACATAATTCTGTTAAACAAACTTAAGAACTGTTTGATGGTTTTGTCATCATCAAATAGGGGGAGTTTGTTAGGAAAATGATCTCATCAGTTTAGATTTGATGAGACAAAGTTAAGTTTGTAAGATGAGTTCTACGTATAACTTAAACAGAATTATGAAGCTTAGTCAGACTGAACACTTATAGTGTTTCAGAGTGAGTATAAGCTGAATGTAAACTGAGCATGTGTTCGATCAGTTTATATTATACCTTAGTTAAATTATTAATGTGTTTGATAATCTGTGTATGTCACATAAGGTATATATATCGAGTATTCAGCTTGATGTGTTTCAAGTTGAGTGACTCAGCTTAGAAGCAGAGTCAGCTCGGCAGAGTTACTAAATTTGTTTTATTTAACTCTTTGGACTTCTAAGGATGAGTTAATAATTATACGTGTTAGTTCATGTTTGAATTCGGGTTTGTTCCCGAAGAACTCAGCTTGATGAGTTTCAAGCTGAGTAACTCAGCCTGACTAAAGAAGTCAGTCCAAGAGAATTTAAATGTGTTTTAAATTATGTTTTAACTCTCTATATCTACGGCGCGGATAAGAAGACTCCAGAATCAAGATTGAAGATTGAAGACTCAAGATAAGAAGATTCAAGATTCAAGATTCCGAGTTATCCGATAGTTAGTTAGCAAATTAGGATTAGTCCAGTTTGTTAGGAACCGTAGCAACAGGATTATAAATACTTATCTCTTGATAAGTTTAGAGGTACGACTTAGAAAAATGACTAAGTGTTGCAGAGCCAAAACCTTACCTCACCGTATGTGTTACGATTCTTGAATCACTGTTTGTCAGTTCAACGTGATCAAGAAACTCACAGATTGCCAGATCATTCGTGTGTTCGAATTATCACATCAGTTGTGATATTGGTAAGTAATCATTAGTTGATTCAATTTGTGAAAAATTCTGTTTAGAGAGTCGTCAGTATCTATAATCATAAGTTGATTATAGATAGCTAAGTTTGAGAGATTGAGAGATTTATATTAGATGATTATATATCAAGAGTTGCTTACTTGATAATTAATGTGATCATCTTCTTATTCAAAGCATTGTAATCATCTTCATATTAATAAAAAAATTCGACTAATTGTGGTTTGATTTACTGTGTGTAACACTTTTATTTGATTTGTTCAATTTCCGCAGAAAGTGTATCAACCCCCTCTTCTACACACTGTTGCTTGTTGTTATTCTCACCAAGGGACCAACAACCTTGTCCATGAAGTAAACTCAGGTGTGGGTCCTCCAGTCACTTGATCCTTCATCAAGTACATGTTAAGTGTTGTGTAACCATGTATTCAATCCAAGATGATTACCCTTACCAACGACTTACCTCGATCTTAATTCACTTCTTCCTCCCTTACGAAGAATGACCGATCGTGGATATTTAGAATAAACAAGTTATTCAAGGAAGCGGTTAAACATGCTAAGATGGAACACAATAAAGGCTAATGAAAGTACCCGCTCCACGCACATTACCAAATCCCCATTTGATAATCGATACAAGCAACATCACACTTATTGCTTAATATTCCCAACACATAGGCATATCAAATTTAGCTAAAACCAACTCAAGCCAAAGTCTCCTTGCACCTTAAGTACGTGCAAGCCTAGTATGACGAATCATCACTAGCTTGCGACAATAGCTTAGTTAACGGATTAAGCCAAAAGCTATCTATGTGTACTCTTATAACCACCATATCTCTTCACACGCCCATTACTTTTAAAGTGTGCGTCGGCAAGATCATGGTCCATTGTCTAAGCCTTTGTATTCTCACTTGTTCTAGAATAACCCAATTGAATCAACAAAGCATGAATATGGTCATTGTCCACGAGACATCATACTCTCATTAGATCTGTGAAGGTCCAAATAGAGTCATGATTCCCAAGACTATGGTTAATTCCTATGAACCATCGTACCCTCAGTTTCTCCAAAAGGAGCCTAATAGAATCACGACGTTCAAAACTATGATCCTCTCATTTAAGCCATCATTGAGTCAATGAAGCTTAAAGAATCATTTTATGTGATAACAACAACACTAAGCTAGCATAAGATTACTCTAAGCCACTTTCAACCACCGAACATCAAGAACATATCTCAATACTTCTTGAACTCCATAAGTTCCACTTTGTATCTACTATATCTTCTTATTAAGCAACAATCCCTAAATCTGGTTTATGAACCACCAATTTAGGACATTGTGCCTAATAAGATAGATATACAATACTAGGAATGCAAACGCTCCCACTAGCTCTGGCATTCATTTAAGTTTCATCATTGCTTCTCGGAAACTCAAAATTTATGATTTCTATCAAGCAAAGATCCAAACTTTGAGACGCTTCACGTAAGCCCACGAATGGACTTCTTGGGCTTGTAGACATAACAAGGATACTATCAATGTACAAGACTATCGGAGAGTGTTGAAACACTTCTTCAAAATTCCCATGAAGGAAAACAGTCTTTACTTTTAACCGCTATACCTCATAGCCATGAGAAGGTAGTAACATCCGTGAGTATCTGAGTTACTTTCAACATTACCACTAGAGATGAATTTCCTTGTGATACCATCCTCATGGTAAATCCCAATGGAACATTTTCACTAGTCGGCGTTTAAAGCTGTCCACAACTATATCCATGTTGGTCTTCGTATCCTAAGACTCATGCACACCTACTAGGTTAAAATCAAGGTGTTGGATCATCCAAGTCCATTACTTGGATATCCGACATGGATTTCATCCCATTCTCATCACCTCTCTCCTTCTAGTAGAACCGAAGCCCACTACGCATTCCGATAGTTGATGAATTCAAAACTCATCTTTGAATCGTCTTCCTCTAGATATAGAAATATATCTATCTGGCCTTTATGACGACTCCTATCAGAAATAGGAAGAGTCATAGCATAATGCCAAATACTCCAGCATAGCCATGCTGAGTTTCAATCATTACTGATTGAGTGCTAGTGCCAACATCAGGTTTTACCATTCAAGGCTTACTTTCCTCCTACTGGTTCGCACGGACATCTAGTTTCCACTTGCCATCGAGCGACAAAGCTTGTCCTTGAAGGCTCGTGAAATAGATATCTCATGGTCTCATCAATAGTGCCTAATGGAGTAGCACCTCCAGATCCCGGATTCCTCTACCTCACGTTTAAATGTATGCTAGATAATCCAGGCTTTGAGATAGACAAGCAAAGACACCCTTTCTAGTCATATCTCCTAAGATGCATACTAGACCATCTTTGTTGGTTCCATATTTAGAACATTTTCCACCACTTGCAAGTATTCCCAAAACCTTGGGTATGAACTTGAAACCAACCGATAACTGGCACGTATCTTAGAATGTCCGGTATTACATGACCCCATATGCCAATTTGTCCAAGGAGAAGAGAATAATAAAACAAGCCTCACAATTCTTTATGATGGTTAACAAGTTCACAGTTAAAGTACTTAACATCTATTAAAGATTCAAGTATCTTATCCAATTTGCCCGTTTGACCATATGCTTTGTTTCCGTAAGTTTTGAACACCTCAAAAGGTTTCAAACATACCATCCCTGCTACCACCATGGGTAAAGGAAACGAAGTATATGGAGTTATCCACATGGAGCGCTTGAAGAAAATAACACACATAAGTGTGATCGAATTCCACAAGCCACTAATCCTCTCACTAACGCCGGTGAAGGATATATATGTCATTTAGCGTAATAAAAAATTCTTGCACTCAACATTCGATCCAAGACCAAATGTATCCAAGATCCTAAACCACACCGACCTTGGTGATGCAAGTATTATTTATATGGCTAAATCGACTTCGTAATAAGGATAACTAATCCAAACCATTTTGGACTCAAACATTTCATTCATGATTAATTTTATTACTTATAAGCGAAAGCTTATAAATGCCAAGACATGGATAAATTTTTTAAAGAATTAAACACTCACAAATATATTTAAGATTCAAAGAAACATCCATCGTCAAACAAGACATATTAGATATAATATTTCTCTCGCCACGCAGGGCAGATAATATATATGCATATAATAAAGAAATACAATAGCTGGATCGAATGGCGAGACCCATACTCCCATTTCTTCCAAGTTTCCCTTCTTGAAGTCCAGCTCTCCACACTTCATCATTCTACTTCCGTCTAACACTTGCACTTTGAAACAATTTGTAACAAACGTGAGCGTTATAGCCAGCATTTCATAAAACACATCAAGAAGTAGAAAAGCAATGGAGTTAACCATGAATGTACCTGAAGATGAACAGTTATTTCCTTTGCCTCATGAGAAGCTTCAACTCCTACACACACTCAGGACAAGTTTCACGCGGCCAATATCCATGATCACCACAGAAGTAGCTCACTTCTCCCAGAAGGGCCACATCCATCCTCTCATTGTTTCATTCCTTACATAACCGGGTGAACAAGGCTGACTTAGGCTTGACAACTTTAGACTCAAAAGTCTTTAGCATGCCTTGCAAGTCCATTAAGGATTCCACCATTTTGTGCTTATGGAAGTCTTTAACAAACTTATCATAGCACGCGATCAGAGACTGGAGAATTATATTCACCAAGCTCCTTCCCAACGGGAAATCCTAACCTTTCCATTTGGTCAATGTATGCCCTCATACGAGAGACATGAACACTAACCTTCTCACCCTCCTACATCCGGCAACCGACAAGGGCCTTGACACATTCAAAGCGTTCCTCCCTAACCTCTTGTCAGAATGTATCCTTTAATTAGTTAATCATGTCATACGCACTCATATGCTCGAATTTCTTTCGCAACTCGCAGCTCATAGTCGATAACATGAAAAGAGAAACCTCTTTAGTGTCTTTGACAGGCTCTTCAAAAGCGTATCTATCGGCCCAACTCGTGTTGGTAGCAGGTGGCCCCGGAAAGGGTTCCTCGAGGATGTGCAACTTTGATTCATGGCGAAGGACAATACTTAATTTCCGATGCTAATCAACGAAGTTCACACCAACGAGTTTCTCCTTTTCAAGGAACGAACGGAGCGATAAGTTCGGTGTTGTGTTGTTGTTGTTTGCCATCTAAGTTTTTTAGAGTACACGTTTTAGTTGATTTGATACAATCCTTGTGAATATAATTACCCAAGTAGTTTATGAAAAACAAATTATTTAAACAAGGCTAAGAACCATATTTCACTCTATTACATGACGGGTAATCCGCGGATCACGAAGCAAGCTATTTAGGCCGGTAACCATTTTACCGACTGCAAACATTTTGCAACTCTTAGGTCCTAGCGGGATCCATGGACATCCATTATGTCATTTGGCATGTTTGATCCCTTCCCGCACAAATTCACTTGTTCCTCTCAAATGACTCGGTTAATGCTCGACGCCACTCAAGAATCACAACGAATTTGTAAGTCGTCCGTCAAGACACACGTTGGTACTCTCAACCAACTATCGGCTCGGGTAGAGCTCGACAACCAACATTGCGAGTTGCCAAACGTACCTTCAACACATCTCCACAAGGAATGACTCGGTTAATGCTCGACAATCATCCAAGTTTCGATAGATTCGGGTGGTGTCGTCTTACGGATGGCGCGTGACTAACTTTTGAAAAACGGGTTTTTGTTTTTCCGGTTAAAACATTTTTAACCATTTTTGCGTATTAACAAGACAAGTGATAAATACCAATTTTTATCTACTTATAATATAATACCATTTTTATATTATTTGTTAATTCACTATGAGCGGCAAATTGTAAACCATTTTTACAAATCATTGCATTTTATTATTTGTCAAAAATTATCTAGCATGCGAAGAGTCCGAAACAAACCATGCAAGAAAAATAATAAAACGCAACCACACATAAAAAATATAGTTCGGTAACATGCCCAAAATTCCTATGCGTTTTCCCCGTGAGTCAAACGAGGAAAACAAGGTCGACTAAGGAAAACAAATATCCGAAGAACCCAGTCGGGTGTGATCCCACTGAATCCGGCATCTCCATTAGCATTCCAGACTTTCATCTCGCCGAGACATCAAAGCCTTGACTCCCGATGGTGTGTTACAATTTAAAATTAAACTTCTATACTACTATACAAATACATAGAAGAATAAAATGGCGCATAGGCCACATTCCTATACTACTATACAAGCACAAGGAAAAAATAAACGGCATACAAGCCGCACCTAAAAATAATTAAATTACACCTATACAGCACGCAGGCCGGAAACCAAAAACAAAACCATAACACACCAAACACCAAAACACACAAGTCTAAGGGGCATATAATGTTACCGAACAAGCCATGAAAACACAACCAAGACAAAAGCATGGTGTGCCACACAAAACCATGTCAAACATAGATTTTGATCAAAATTGTCAAAAATCACTCAAGGCACAAAGACAATCCTAGTACATATGCATTAGTGATTCTAAGACCAAGTTTAAAATCACATATTCATATATACTCCTATAAGTATATGTTTTTATGCACTTCATGCCAAGCCATACAAAACATATAAATGTAGGAACCAAAATATAGTGGGGTACAATAAGATCCAAGACTGATCCAAACAAGGTCAAAACTGGATTTTGAAAAGCTCAAATTTTTTGTTTTAAAATTTTTCAGAAACTGGTCACGAAAGTCACGGGCACGGGCGTGCCCTGTGAAGGGTATGGGCGTGCCCACCATAGTGCCACCGGACCGAGCTTCAGATTTTCAAAAACTCAGATTCTACTCAGTACAGCCCGTACCTCGAGAGGTACGGCCGTACCCCAGCCAATGTCACGACCGTGCCTCGAAAGGTACGACCGTTCCCTATTGCCAGAAACACAAAATCAATTTACAACATATTCTGCTGGTACAGCCCGTACCCCCACAGGCACGGCCGTACCCGGCCGCCGGCAAGCCTCGTGCCTCCAAGAGGTACGGCCGTGCCCGGTCGCCGGAAAACCATTTTCAGCAGAATTTTCCAGTTTTTCAAACCAAATAGTGCAAAGTCATGTTAGAGATGGCTCTGATACCACTATTGGGTATCGGTGACATCTAGAAACGCAGTAGAAGATAAAAACGTATAAAATAATTTTTCTAAACACAATGCCACCAACACGCCCCAATGGACCAAACTCTAAACATGCACTTTGCAACTAAAATAAAGAACAATAAAGATAAGAAATGTACCAACCAAGAAGTCACTTGATGCCACCTCTTCTTGTTCCTTCGAATGATGTCGGATGTGATAACACAAATGGAGTGTTCCTCTATCGGTATCCACACCAAGTTTTATTGATTCCCACGTGCTAGCTATGCTTGGATGCCAGCAAGAGCTACACCAATGATACACACCAACTTGAAGTCTAATGCACCAAGATTAGTCTTCCAAGTATGTGTATTGTGAGGGAGAATTCATATATGCTTCAAAGTGGTCATTAGCCATACTCTTAGATCTAAGACTAGTCTTATGACCCTCAAAAGAGTAAAAAACCGGCCTCATAAAGTCTAGAGTCAATAACCTTTAATACCCACTTAAACTAGCCTTAAAACCCAATTAAATGGGGCTGTTACTGCACTGGGCGCGGTCGTGCCTGTCAGAGGCACGCCCATGCCTGCTCAGCAAGGCACACCCATTCCATGCCTGACTTGGGTTTGTTCCAGAGCATAGGGCACGGCCATGCCTCGAAAAGGCATGCCCATGCCGGCCCAAAGGGGTACGCCCAAGACACGCCTGCCTTGGGCTCGTGTTAGGCCGTGAGGCACGCCCATGCTTGCAAGAGGCACGACCGTGCTTGGCCTACCAAGACCCAACTTTTGGGTTTTCCTTCTCTCTTGTTTAAAGTGTTTCCAGAATCAATACTTGGTGTGTAACCCAATAGGCCTATGCCTCATCGGCAATGACATCAATTCGTGTGTGTCAGCGGCCATATTCCAACACTAAGTCGGTATTATGTGAAATGAATATGTGAACGTGGATTGATCAGTGAAATATGATATGTGCATACCTAGTGTGGTGTGTAAGTTAGTGTGTTGGCTAAGCTTTATGCTTACTGTTGTGGATTTACTATTTTCAGGACCTAACGGTGGAGTAGCTCCGGCACTGTGAAGATGGCTCATCGCTTTTAATGTTTCCACTGTTTCCATCTTTCAAACATTTCATTTTCACTATATCTGTAATTAATATTTGAAATACTTTACAACGTGTAGTTCCGAGTGCGGGACCTCGTTGTGGTTTTGTGAACCGCTCCTTACAGATATATTATAGTTTGTGAAATGCTTTTCGTCTCCGCTTTACTTATTTATTTCTTATTTCAAACAAAAATTGGGACGTTACAACTTGGTATCAGAGCCTTGGTTTGAGGGATTCGAACATTCTAGCGGTGTGTTCGGACTTAAACCTTGGTTCTAAGTTTTCAAACTGTAAGTTTTAGGACTGTGGTTAGGGTTCTTTGCATGTTCTTCTTTGATTGTTGCTTGGGATCTGACCCATGGTTCGAAGCCAGACTGCGTTTTCGAACAAATGATGAACTGTCAGCTGGAGCTTGATCCTGACGAGCACAAAAGGTGAAGCATAGTATTTATTGTGTAGTGAAATATACTGTGTAGATTAATCCATGGTGTTGAGAATGTGTTGGTGACTGTATCCATGTTTAGGAAAATTATGTATACTCTAAGCTATGCATAGTGGTAACCACGTAAGTTTAAAATGGATCATTTGGCCTTATTACATGTTCTTGTTTCATTGTTGTGGTAGGGTAGAATCAGAAACTCGACTACTTATGTGGCTTAACATTATGCAGAGTTGTATACATAATATGCTTAGACTAGGATACGACGATTGATGTGTGAAAGCTTACGTGTTATGATATGATTGTACTGAAGTGTGAAACACTAAGGTGTATGTGTATTAAATTGAGAAATTTATTGTGCTAATTGAAAATTGTGAAAGTTGATAAAGTAATAGCGATTGCATCCACGTCTATGTATATTGTGAATACCGGGTGCCATGCATAATGGTACTCATATCAATTTAGAATGGTTGGTTCGCCTTTATTGCATCTTCTTGTTTGATTGTTGTAATGAGGAAGAACCAAGTGTTCGACTATTTATATGAATTAATAGTATGCATAGTGGTATACATGATATATTTAGATTGGGATGCAATGGCCATAATGTATATGAAAGACTGTTATGAGAAACATGGCCTAAGCCTATGAATCGGGATTTCAAGTGGTAATGGCAAGACTCGGTACGTGTGGTGTGTTTAGAATAATATAAGGGCCCATATTATTACAAGCACATGATACCTACCAAGACTTACCGGAATCGCGAGGAATCTTGAGAATCAGGTGAGGGGTACTTGTAGGACGGTGGTATGCCTATAGAGTAGGAGTGCTTTAGTACTTGTAGGGCTAATTCAGATGATGTGAAAGGCATATTGGTATGTGAACAGAATGTGGATACGAATTTCGGTATGAGTAGCACAACATGATAAAGCCACTTGTTGATGAAGGCGTTATCTATACTTCCAAGCGATGATGGAGGAGAGAAGAGTGGAGCGGGACATTACTACAAGCTGTGATAGTACGTGAGTGAAACCAGAGACACCTTCAAAGATGTTGATAGTAGATGAAAGCACTATTGATGTATTCGTTAGTTGTAGAGACATATGATAAGTGAAAGGGGTTCCCTTTAGACCTCACACCAATACGTGTGTGAGAATTTCAATTAGTGGTAAGTGTAGGCTGGCCGGATCATCACCAAGCCAGTATGCTTTGCAAGTAAGAAATCGTGCGGGTTCACACCCTAAGTGGGGGAGAAATTCTAGTCGTCAATAGATGTGAGAAAGAAAAAATGATGTGGTGTACGACTGTAAAGGCAATCAAATAACTTCGTAAAGGGGTACTGCGTTTCTAGCACACGTGAGCGACATCAAGTTAAGAAGAAGTAAGAAAAAGCGTTTCAGATGTACGAGTGGCGTATATTATTTCCAGAGATAAATCCAGGAGGGCAGAGGACACGGCAACTTCCTAGGCGCGTTATATAAGGCAAGCGGAGGGTTTGCACTAAGATTTTGGAGACAATATCGGACAACGTCAGGTGTACTGTCTACCCGGGCCGCAAAATCCTGAAATGTAGGATGATGAGAGAAGAAAATAGATAGTCATGTTAGAAGATTACGGCTGCAGGACCCTATGTCACCTAGAAAATGTTGAGACTATAGCGAAGGTTTTGAGTAAATGACCCGTTATCTGTTACTAATTGTTGGGGAGATATCAATATCAAACCTAAATCAAACCTATCTATTAAGTAAAATAGGATTTGATGTTAACAAAACCATATATTCAGTTTTAGGCTTAAATTGATGAAAAACATGTGTTGTTTTTCATCTGAGACTTAAAGAATTTCTAAGTAAGAAATGTCAGCTGACGAATCATAGTGTCAGCTGAACACTAAGTATCAGCCAAAGGACCAGCTTCAGGAAGATCAGCTGAGAAGAAAAGATCAGTCGAAAAGCCATCAGCTGAGGAATCACATTGGATCAGCTGATGGTCTAAAACCATCAGCTAATGAAGATCTCAAGATCAGCTGAGCAGTCAAGGATCAACTGACACAATCACATTGATCAGCTGATGCCTCTCATCTGTCAGATAAGGTATTTACTACTTATCCAATCTTTTCTTCATGAGCTGATCATACTCAAATGATTAGCTGAGCCCTTGGGATCAGCTGACAGTTTAGTTTGATCAGCTTATTAGCTATACTTTGATTTGTATTATTAGTTGAGCATCTCGATCAGCTGAGCAAATCTAGTCAGCTGAGTCTTTCACATTTATCCTTAGCTGAGCTAAATTACAATTGTAGTTCAGTGTCCGTTAGCTGAGTCTTTATTGTATATCTCAGTTAATAGCTTTTCTATGTAATAGTTTCTTTAGTCAAAGGCAGAACATGTGTTGTTCTTATTATGCCTTAGATCTTTCTTTGTAAAAGTACTTACCACGTTTTGGATCTGCAAAGAAACAAAAAGGATAGATCTTTATCCCCTGGAAAAGGAGAAAGATACTCTTGAAAAGAAGATCTCGAAGATATGATGTTAAGTATGGCTGACAACTCCATACTTGGTAAAGTCACATCTTCAGAAAGCATGGTGTTGATTAAAGTACAAGCATGAAAGGAGAAGTTTACTTTTCCAAGATATAAAGGTAGTAGTTTTATAATATAATAATAGATAGTGGGTATACTCATTACTGAAAAGTATGTTCACTTTATACACTTTGTGTATAAAGTTAACTTACTTTTCACCCACTAACTTTATCTATTATAATATTATTAAACCAAGTACCTTTGTCTCCTTCTCTCTTCATCAACTCGGACACACCTTGCTTATATATACTCATGCGTGGAAACATGCTAAGTATGCGTTGAAAAAGCACTGAAATCTCATAAGTTGAGAATTAGAAGAGTTAGCATTTTACTTTCAGTGTAACAAACTTGTTCATGTGTTGAACGTCTTAGATATTAGTTGTTTAAGATTAGCATTGTCTATGTGTTAGACAAATTTAGTTGCCACCTTTTATTGAACTTAGATTTTCCGCATCTAGTTCATGTAATTCTTGATTAACATAAATAAGAATTATATAAAAGTAAACCGTGTGTCTCTTAAATTTTAATTTGCTAAAGTTTCTATTCAACCCCCCTTCTACAAACATTTGGTGTTGTAGTATCCATTCGGGACCAACACTAAGAGTATTATTTATGAATTAGACAGTAGCTACAACCCGATCAGGCTCACTCGGAGCCATCCAGCAAGGAACTTTAAGAGTCAAGAATTAGAAATGAGAACGATTAATAGGAGAAAAAGCACCGGTGACAAGGTTAGTCATGAATAGATGATACGTTACGACACGTTTAAGTAACCAAAACGATAATTACCCGGTTTCTGGAAGTAAATGAAGAATGTATAAATTATTGTTGAGAATTAATATTTTCGACGCACCTTGTCGAAGCGATAAATTGTACGACGGAGTATGACTTTTACGACTTACATTGTTGTAAGCGGACTTAAAAAGGATCCTTAATATTTATGATTATTATTACTTTAGATATACAATGCCCATGTCATGATTTTAAGGTTAAGTTGAATGTATAAACTGTAAGACATTACATGGACTTAAGAACCTATTAGACGATATTGATTGTTTGAATTATTAATAGGCTAAGTAATTAGAAACAGATTTAGAGGGAAAGGGTTAGGTAAGAGCATAGTTAGGGTTCGGTATGATATGGGAACAAGAGACGATGACGAGTAAGTACTACCCGGATTTTTCGAATAGTGCACACCCGAAGGGGAGCTCTCGAAGCTACCCTGATCCCTTACCACAATTTCGAACCTAAAACCCTTCTGTAACTCAGATTATACGGGTGATTTGAGCTAGAACCCCCCTCAAAATTAGAACCATATAGTTCAATGAGTGTGTGTGTGTGCACCGTTGCAGATGGCAGTGGGTATGTGCGTGTGTGTGTGTGAGTGCGTGCGTCATCGGCAATCAGAGAGCGGATCGTGTCCGTGCGTGCGACGGTGTGTTGGTATATACGTTAGTGTGTGAGTGTGGGTGTGCATGGCTATGTGTGTGTGCGTGTGTGTGTGCGGCGAGTTACCGCCGGTGAGGCCATCGGAAGGGGTGGTCGGAGATCGAAAATGGGGTGTCAAGAGGTTTGAAAGGAAACCCTTCAAAGGAGAAAGAGCCATGTCAAAACCAAAGGCCTCTGAAGGTTGTTTCTCTTGTGGCAAGACTGGTCACTATGCCAGTGAATGTAAGTCCAAAGGAAACACAGGGTTCAAGGGTTCCTCAAGCTCAGACAGCAAGATTGATTATGAAGCCAAGTATTAGAAGCTTCTTGCTGCTGTCCTTGACAAGAAGAAGAAGAAAGCTTAGAACAGGGTGCTGGTTGCTGAAGAAGAAGATTGGGCTGAGGAAGATCTCTCAAGTGATGAAGATGAGGTCCTCACAGCTCAGTTCAGTTTGATGGCTAGCACAACAAGTACAAGTTCCTTTGATGAGGACATGAAGAAAGCTGCTAAAGCTTGTACTTCTCCTGACTGGGATCCCTCTTCTATGTATCAGGTTGGAAAATTTATTAACTATGAAGATAATGAAAAGAACACTATGTTTGATTATCTGTGTGTTGAGTTTCAGTCAAATATTCAAAGAGAAAAGAAGCTAAAATTAGAAATAGAATCACTAAAAGAGAGATTAAGTCTTAAAGATGAGAAACTGAAACAAATGAAAAAACTGGAAGATGATTTAGCTAATCAAAAGATACTTAATCAGATCTTGGTAAAAGAAACCAATGAAGCAACAATAAAGTTTAATGACCTTCAAAAAGTAGTTAGATCTTGGTGTGTATCTGCTGAGAAGACCACTCAATGTGTCAATGAGCAGATTCCAAAACAAGTTCAAGCTATTATTGGTGGAAATTATTCTCAAGCTGCTAACTGTGTTGATTTTAGCGAGAACATAAATATCTTAGAAAAAACTGATATTTTACCTCTTACTTTTCAAAAGATTGTAAAAGGAGAAAGTATTATCACTAACAGATTTGTCAAAAGTAAAAGTACTCAGCTGAAAGACTCAACCTCTTCAAAAGTTGGTTCAAGTTCTATTGTCTTGACAGAAAGCAAAAGTACTGAAAATTTAAGTGTAAAGGAAGTAAGTAAAGGAATGGAATCATTTGTTGATACCAAAGAGACATTCTGTTGTCAAACCTTGAAAGCTGATACATTAAAATTAGGAACTCAGCTGACTGAAAATTCTTTAGCTAATGATGTTACATCAGCTATTCAAAAAGTAGATGATAACTGCTCAGCTGATATCCTGTCAGCTGATCATGGATCCTCTTCTGTTTGCTTTCACTTCAAACTCTTTTAATAGGAGAAACTAAGAGTAAAAGACATTTTGTTTACAAAAAGTCTCAGTCTGCCATACCTAAAGTTGATCATAAACTCATTTTTACTAAGGGTCAACCTAAGGTAACTGTAAACAAAGACCTTATTAGTTTACAGAATCAGCTGCAACAGCTGAATGGTGAAATCTGTCAGCTGATGACCCATAGTCATCAGAAAACAGTTAAGACATCTCTTAGGAAATTACCAAAACATGTTAAAGGCTCCAAAAATAAAAAATATTATAAATTTAGGAGCAAAAAACATAAGGCAAGTAATTGTTCTCTTGAAAGTAACTCAAGACAGCGGACTGATTATGATAACACAGTTGTTTCTCTCATTCATAAACAACCTAATATAAAGTGGATGGCTAGGTGCAATCCACAGGGGTCCACTTAAATGTGGATGCCCAAGTGTCACTAACCTTCTTTCAATCACAACTATGCAGGGTCTGAACACATGGTATCTTGACAGTGGATGCTCAAGGACCATGACAGGATGTAAAGCTTTGCTTAGTAACTACAAGAAGGAAAAAGGTCCAAGAGTGACCTTTGGTGATAACAATTGTGGGCAAACAAAAGGCTACGGAGAACTTCATAATGGGAACCTAACCTTGTCCAAGGTATCATATGTTAAAGGGCTTAAGTACAATCTCATCAGCATAAGTCAGTTATGTGATGGTGATCATAAAGTCCTCTTTACAAAGACAGGTGGTTCCATTTTAGATCAAGAAGGTAAAACAATAATTTGTGCAAAGAGAACCAAGGATGTATATACTCTTGATATGTCCTCTGGTGATCCATCCAAGTTAACCTGTTTGTATACCAAGTCAGTAACTGACACAAACTGGTTATGGCACAAAAGGCTTTCCCATTTAAACTTCAAAAACATTAACAAGTTGAGCAAGGGTGAACTAGTGTCAGGACTACCTTCACTGACGTATGTTAAGCCTAAACCTTGTTCTGCCTGTGAGAAGGGAAAGTAGCACAAGACCTCGTTTCCATCTAAGCAAGCCTTCTCCATTACTAAACCTTTCTACATGTTACATATGGATCTATTTGGTCCTGTTGCTACTGCTAGTATTGGTGGAAGTAAGTACGCATTGGTAATGGTTGAGGAATTCTCAAGATACACTTGGGTCATCTTCCTAAAAGCAAAGAGTGAGGCTGCTGAAGAAATTATAAGTTTCATTAGAAAGATGGAAGTGCTCAATGGTAATCTGGTAAGGATGCTTAGAAGTGATCATGGAACTGAATTTAGAAATCAAACTTTCTGCTCCAAGAACTCCACAACAGAGTGGTGTAGCAGAAAGAAGAAACAGAACTTTGATTGAAGCTGCAAGAACCATGCTGTGTGAGAGTGGGTTAGGATTCAACTTCTGGGCTGAAGCTGTCAGCTGTGCATGTTTTACTCAGAACAAATCCCTTGTAATCAAGAGGCACAACAAGACTCCTTATGAAGTGTTCAAGGGAAGGAAGCCCAGCATCAGCTTTCTACACATCTTTGGGTGTCAGTGTTTCATTCTGAACCAGAAAGATCATTTGTAGAAATTTGCACCAAAAGCTGATGAAGGTGTGATTGTTGGATATTCTGTGATCTCCAAAGCTTATAGAATTTACAACATCAGAACAAAGGTCATAGAAGAATCAATCAATGTAAGTTTTAATGAAAATGACTTTGTTGCTTCCTGTTCTACTAATCCATCTACAGGTGAGGAATTTAATGATTTGCTGCATACTGAAGATAACACTCCAGTATCAGCTGATCCACTCCTATCAGCTGATCCAATCTCATCAGCTGACATAGATGACTTAGATGAACCTGTTCCAAATCTACAAAACACCTCTGCACATTCTATCCTGAATCAACCCATACTTTTACTGAATGATGAGAATCATGATTCAACATCAATGGACTCTAATTCCATATCAAACATTCCCTCATCAGTAGAAGTCCCATCAGATTGTAACCAAGAAATTCTGTCAGCTGATCAACCAGAAGTCTCATCAGCTGATCCAAACCAAAGAATTTCAACTCCCATAATCCAAAACAATCCAAACTCTCCCCTAATCCAAAATGCCTATAAAGACCACAAGGATCATCCTAAAGATTAGGTTATAGGTAACATAGAAGCACCTGTACTAACAAGATCAAAAGCTTGTAATTTCAGTTTATACACAGGTTTTGTTTCTATGATTGAACCAAAGAAGGTAGATGAAGCTCTAAATGATCCTCACTGGATAAATTCCATGCAAGAAGAATTGGCTGAATTCACTAGGAACAATGTATGGACTTTGGTGCTAAGACCAAAGGACAAATCCATCATTGGTACTAAGTGGGTGTTTAGAAACAAGATGGATGAACAAGGGCTAATCATCAGAAACAAGGCAAGATTAGTTGCACAGGGGTATTGTCAAGAAGAAGGTATTGATTATGATGAAACCTTTGCCCCTGTTGCAAGACTTGATGCAATAAGACTGTTTCTTGCTTATGCTGCCTTTAAAGACTTCAAAGTATTCCAAATGGATGTTAAGAGTGCTTTCCTCAATGGTGAATTGAAGGAAGAGGTGTATGTCAAACAACCTCCAGGTTTTGAGGATGCAAGCAAACCAGATCATGTATACTTCTTGAACAAAGCTTTGTATGGTCTGAAGCAAGCCCAAGAGCCTGGTATGATACCCTCTCTTCTTTTCTGACCACTAAAGGATTTACTAGAGGAAGCATAGATAGCACTTTGTTTATAAGAAAATTCAAGGGTGATGTAATACTAGTGCAGATATATGTAGATGATGTAATATTTGGGTCTACAAATGTTGATCTTTGCAAAAAGTTTTCCAAACTCATGTCTGATAATTATCAAATGAGTATGATGGGTGAATTAAACTATTTTCTAGGTCTTCAAATCAAACAAGAGGTTGATGGAATTTTCATTCATCAAACAAAGTATGTAAATGACTTACTTAAGAAATTTGAGTTTGAAAATTGTTCTTCATGAAAACACCCATGTCCACTGCCTTAAAGCTTGGAAAGGATATTGATGGTAAATCAGTGAACATTACAGCTTATAGAGGTATGATAGGGTCTCTTTTATACCTCACTGCAAGTAGACCAGATATTATGTTTTCTACATGTCTTTGTGCTAGATACCAAGCAGATCCCAAAGAATCTCACTTAGCTGCAGTTAAAAGAATTTTCAGGTATTTCAAAGGAACTCCTAATCTAGGTCTTTGGTACCCCAAAGACTCTGATTTTGAGTTAGTTGGATACACTGATTCTGACTTTGCAGGTTGCACACTAGACAGAAAGAGTATATCTCGGGGTTGTCAATTATTAGGTGGAAGATTAGTCAGCTGGTCAAGCAAGAAACAGAACTCTGTTTCAACTTCTACAGTTGAGGCAGAATACATTGCTGCTGGAAGCTGCTGTGCTCAATTGCTATGGCTGCAAAATCAACTACTGGATTATGACATACAGTTTGAAAATTCCCCAATTCTGTGTGACAACACAAGTGCCATATCTATCTCTAACAATCCTGTTTTGCATTCAAAAACTAAGCATATTGAAATCAGGCATCATTTTCTTCGAGATAATGTGCAGAAAAATAAAGTTTCAATGCAATATATCAACACTGATGTTCAATTAGCTGACATTTTTACAAAACCTTTGGATGAGTCGCGGTTCAACTTCCTAATATCCAAACTTGGCATGTTAAATTTGTAATATATTCTTTTCTTAGGTAGTTAATTTTGTGAAAATAATTTTATTTGTGTGTGAAATGAAGTACTTATCTAAGCTTCTTCATAATTTTACTTATGATAGATCAGCTAATGGAATTATGTCAGCTGACGATCATCAGCTGATACTATACATCAGCTGATAAATCATCAGCTAAGACTTAGAAGCTCAGCTAAGTACATTCATTAGCTGACACTTATTTTATCTCAACATGGATCAACTGACACTCTCGTTTGTCAGCTGATGATTTTCAAAAGTCAAAAATCCTGTGTCCCCACACTTATATTATTAATTTCTCATTTGTATTTATTAAGTTACTAGGTCGTATTTAATTTCTGTTAACTTGTCCGTTAGTTTTTGGTGTATTTATTATCTTATCCGTTTATTTACCTTTTTGCAGACGTGACAGTTGCTTTTTGGAAAATATTTGTGTAACAGTTTAGGTTTCCAAGGAGGATATAACATGTTTTGAGCGGTTATTCATTTCTTAAGCTTTCAAAATTCCCAAACACTCTTTCTCTCTCAAACTTTCAAACCCTAAACTCTCGTTGCTCAAACTTCATTCACTCTGTAATCATGGTGATCTTCAACCCTGCAACTTCTCCAAACGCCATTGATGGTGAAAATGTCACACCCAACTCTGAAATCACAATACGCCCAAACAACTTTCTCATAAACACTGACATTCCCGCGAGCAAAGCAAACCAGGGATACGAACCTATTGTGGCTTTCATAACTGCCCATCCCCTGTTCACATGTCTATCTGCTTATCCTCTATTTATCTTTCCAAACATTGTTGGTGAGATGTGGTACACTGCAAGGTACCATGCTAATCAAGACCTAATCACTTGCACCTGCCTCAATGGTACCATCAACATAAACATCACTACTGATTCTCTCAGACAAGCGATCTCCATACCCAATATGGCCCCATTTCAACCTTTTGCTACAATGGATCAAGTTCTAGAGGTTTTTCCCCTGATTGGCTACCAAGGTGCTGTTTCCCATGGCCAGTATAAACTGTCTGCTCTAGGATACCCATGGAAGTATTTGGCTAGTGTAATCATTCGATGTTTTGGTTACAAGTCTGGCAGCCATGACCAAATGAATCAGTCTGAATTGATGATTCTTCATGCTTTGGTCACAGGGAGGAATATTGACTTCACACAAGTCATATTCTCTGAAATGGTGGATAAGATCACTCTGGGCACATCAAAGAAATCAACCAGAACCCTAGTTCCTTACATCAGGTATCTAAGTTTAATTGCACTTAGAGATGTTCAGAGGGAACATATGTTGGGCTAGCTGCTCACTTGCACACAATGACCATCCCTCAAATGGGTTAGAAAACTTTCCATTTGATAAGGGAATTTCAAGGTCCTGCTATCACTGATCAAATGCAAGAGTTGATTGATGTTGCTGCTGAGGATGCTGAAAATGAAGAGGAAGTTGATGCTGAGAATATTGAGGGTCAAATGGCTGATGATTATGAGTCTCCTGATTTAATCACTGATCATTCTGAGGAGTCTATGACTCATGCTCCAGATGAAGCCTTAGTGGAAGAAGAATTGATGTTTAGAGCAGATGTGTTTGATGAACCAGCACATGATGAGCCTATTAATCCTGATGCTGAGGGTGATAATGACAGTAGTGCTGACAGTGGTCAAAATGATCATGATGAGGGAGATGATGACTTTCATGGTGGTGATGCTGGAATTACTTATGCTGAAAATGTTCAAGATACCACCTCCTCATCTTCTCAAATTGGGATGCCACTCGCACATTTCCCTGTTCCTTCCAGCTCAAGCACCCCACAAAATCAACAAAGTGGTGATGCAGCTGATGGTGATGATGCTTAGGAAGACACAATTTCTGACAATCTTATTCAACTGATTGAGATCAGCAAGACTCAGCACATCTCAGGTATACTCTTACTCTCTGAGGATACTCATTTGGTAAACCCCACCAGTGAGAACACAACCTCTCCTCCAGTTGTAACACCCCCACAACAGCCAAGCTCTAGTGTACTCCCAACAGTCACTAGTTCTACTCCCTTAGTAAGCCAAATAGAAACAAGGTCATTAGAGATGGTGCACACTGCACTTATCTCAGAGGGATTGCACACTGCACCTCTGACCTCAACTCCTATAGCTACCTCTTATTTTGAGGGGGAGCTCATGGAAGTTGATATAACCCTACAACCTGTGGGTGTGTCCTCACAACAGGGCACATCTATAAATATGGGATTGCTGCAATCTGGGTCACCCTCCCAACAGGGTGATGCCATTGAAAGACATACCTCCTCCCAAGGTCATACTGTGTCTACACCCCAATTGAGTCAAGCCTTTCCCTTAGTAAGTTCACAACAACTTGCTGTAATAAGGGATACCCCTTTGAGTGCAACCCTCACTCACACTCACATATTTGCACCTATTTTTGATTCAATTCTTACACAAGCTAGTGCACTACCTGTCAATACTAGTGGCATAAACCAGTCATTAGTACAAGGTACAATTTCTGTTCCCAGTGATCTTAGGCCTCTATACCAAGGTCTAAGTGAGGGACCACAATCCATTACAGTTCTTGGCATCATACCACAATCAATTACCACTCAACCCATTCCCTCTACTACTTCTGAACCCTCACCCCAAATCCTTCAAAGCTTACTATCTATCTCTTAAAAGATGGATAGTCTTCAAGCCTCCTTTACCTCTTTCCAAACTCAAACAGAAACTCAACTCTCTCATCTAACCCAAGAGATTGAGTCACTCAAATCAACCAAATCCCAAACCCAACCCACCCCTGCCCCTATTGATCTTTCTCCAATTCTAACCAAATTGGATCAACTTCTTACCCAAACTTCTACTCCTACTCCTATTCCTTCACCTCCTATCTCAAATCAAACCATTACCACCCTAAACCAAACCATATCCAACCTTCTCAACCAACTGTCTACCCTAAGACCTTCCCCACCTAACATCTCTGTAACCATCCCTGACTCTATTCTAAGAGTACCCACCCTTCTCCATACCATAGATGCTGAGGTCACAAGACTAACGTGCTGTTTGTTTTTTGAAGACATAAATGTCTTATGTCTTATTCCATTTCTGCAGGATAAGATGTGGTTTAAAAGGTCTTATGTCTGCGAATGTCTGCGATTTAAGACTGTTTGTTTTTTAATTTTAAGAAATGTCTTATTTACTATATTTACCAACCACCACCTCCACCACCATCACCACCAACAACCACCGCCTCCGCCACCGTCACCGCCACTGCCCCGTCACCGCCGCCGCCAACGTCACCGCCACCGCCCCTCCACCGCCGCCACCGTTACCGCCGCCGCCACCACCAACAGCCATTGCCGACCACCATAACCGCCGTCGACGCCGCCGCAACCGTCGCCGCCGCGGCAACCGTCACCGCCACCGCCCCGTCATTGCCGCCGCCACCGCCACCGCCGCCGCCACCACCGTCACCGCCACCGCCACCACCGCCCCTTCATCGCCGCCACGCCAGTGACGGTGGCAGCAACGGTGGCGGTAACGGTGGCGGCGGCTGCGGCGGTGGCGTCGGTGATGGTGGCGGCGGCGGCAACGGTGACGGTGGCGGCGGCTGTGGTGGCGGTGGCGGTGGCGGCGGTGACGGGGCGGCGGCGGTAACAGTTTCCGCGGCGGCTGTAACGGGGTGGCGGCTGTAACGGGGTGGCGGCGGTAACGGTTGCCGCAGCGGTGACGGTGCCGCGGCGGCAACGCTGGCTGCAACGGTGACGGTGGCGGCGGCGGTGATGGTGGTGGCGGCGGCGGTGACGGGGCGACGGCGGTGCTGTTGGCGACGGTGACGGTTGCCGCGGCGGCGACGGTGGTTGCAGCGGTGGCGGCGGTAGCGGCGGCGGTGGTGGTGGTGGCGGCGGCAGCGGTGGTGGTGGGACGGCGGCGGTGAAGGCGGCGGCAGTGACGGTTGCGACGGCGGTAACGGTGGCGGCGGCGTCGGTGGCGGCGGCGGTGACGTAGGTGACGGCGGCGGTAACGGTGAAGGTGGCGGGGCGTTGACGGAGCGGCGGTGACGGTGGTGGCGGCGGCGGTGGCGGTGGCGGTTGGTGGTCGGCGGGGGTGGAGGGTAGCATCGGCGACGGTGGGTTTAGAATATGTGATAATAAGTGGTTTTAAACCACTTATCAAAATAAGTGATTTTAAGTTCAAATAAGTTCTTAATGCACCTTACGTCTGATTTTAAACAAACGGTCTTTTAATTAAATGTCTGCGAGCCCACAGACATTTGTAAGAATAAGTACTTATTATAGAAAAACAAACGAGGCCTAAGCCAGTACTCCAGGCAGAGGCACAGTGACACTCTCAGAGAGTTCACCAACATCACTGATGCTATTAGAAGGCTTAGACCTCTCATCTCCACCTCAACCCCTTCCCAAGCTTCCCAACCCCATTCTTTTACCACACCTGGTGCCCCTGCTAAGCCTAATGCTTTTCCTTCCTCTGATGATGACAAAAAGGGGGAGAAGTCAAAGAAGTCAGTTAGAGAACCTTCCCCAGACACCATATAAGGGACAGCTGAGGTTCGGGCTATGCAAGCAGAGGATGCATCTGCCCCCAATAAAACAGAAACTCAAAGACAATCAGATGTTGAGGCGGAGAATCCAACTGAGGGGGAGCAACCTGCTAAGTCTAAAAGACGATTCAAGCAAGCAGCTAGAAGGAAGAGTGCAAAGAAATCAAAGCAAGGTGAATCCTGTGCTCCAATCTCCATATCAGAAGATGATTCTGATGATGATGAAGAAGATGATCAGCCTCTGTCCTCTATGTTCAACATAAAGAAGCAGAGCTCCTACACTACAGCTCCACCAGTCCAAGCTTCCTCTCTAGTTCAATCAAGTCAACTAACTCCCAGCAGTTCATCAAGAAGAAAAGGAAAGAAGATAATGACTACTGAGGAGATTGAAGAAGAAGAAAGAAGAGAGGAAGAGCTAACACAAGAAGAAGAGAGTCTCAGAGAGCTCAGTGAGTTAGCTGCTGCACTTGGTACTTCCATAGAAGAAGTTTTGAAAACCAAGGAAAGGCATCAGGACTTCACTTCTCCTGAAGATCTTGCTGCAATTATTGGTGTAACTGATGATGAGTTAAGAGAGCTACAAGAAGAAGAGCTGATTATGATGACCTCTCAATCACATCAAGTACTGGATTGTTGGTCCCGAATGGATACTACAACAACAAATGTTTGTAGAAGGGGGGTTGAATACAAACTTTAGCAAATTAAAATTTAAGAGACACACGGTTTACTTTTATATAATTCTTATTGACGTTAATCAAGAATTACATGAACTAGATGCGGAAAATCTAAGTTCAATAAAAGGTGGAAACTAATTTTGTCTAACACATAGACAATGCTAATCTTAAACAACTAATGTCTAAGACGTTCAACACATGAACAAGTTTGTTACACTGAAAGTAAAATGCTAACTCTTCTAATTCTCAACTTATGAGATTTCAGTGCTTTTTCAACGCATACTTAGCATGTTTCCATGCATGAGTATATATAAGCAAGGTGTGTCCGAGTTGATGAAGAGAGAAGGAGACAAAGGTACTTTGTTTAATAATATTATAATAGATAAAGTTAGTGGGTGAAAAGTAAGTTAACTTTATACACAAAGTGTATAAAGTGAACATACTTTTCAGTAATGAGTATACCCACTATCTATTATTATATTATAAAACTACTACCTTTATATCTTGGAAAAGTAAACTTCTCCTTTCATGCTTGTGCTTTAATCAACACCATACTTTCTGAAGATGTGACTTTACCAAGTATGGAGTTGCCAGCCATACTTAACATCATATCTTCGAGATCTTCTTTTCAAGAGTATCTTTCTCCTTTCCAGGGGATAAAGATCTATCCTTTTTGTATCATTGTAGATCCAAAAAGTGCTAAGTACTTTTAAAAAGAAAGATCTAAGGCATAATAAGAACAACACATGTTCTGCCTTTGACTTTAAGAAAATATTACATAGAAAAGCTATTAACTGAGATATACAAGAAAGACTCAGTTAACAGACACTGAACTACAAATATAATTTTGCTCAGCTAAGGATAAGTGTGAAAGACTCAGCTGACTAGACTTGCTCAGCTGATCAAATTGCTCAGCTGATAATACAAATCGTAGCAGCAGCTAATAAACTGATTAACTCAACTGTCAGCTGTTCCCAAGGGCTCAGCTAATCATTTGAGGATAGTCAGCTCATAAAGAGAAGATTGGATAAGTAGTAAATACCTTATCTGACAGATGGAAGGCATCAGCTGATAACTTGTGATTGTGTCAGCTGATCCTTGACTGCTTAGCTGACCTTGAAGTCTTCATCAGCTGTTGGTTCTAGGCCATCAGCTGATCCAGTGTGATTCCTCAGCTGATGCTTCTTTGACTGATCTTTTCTTCTCAGCCGATCTTTCTGAAGCTGGTCCTTTGGCTGATACTCAGTGTTCAGCTGACACTATGATTCGTCAGCTGACATTTCTTACTTAGAAATTCTTTAAGTCTCAGATAGAAAAACAACACATGTTTTTCATCAATCTAAGTCCAAAACTGAATATATGGTTTTGTTAACATCAAATCCTATTTTACTTAATAGATAGGTTTGATTAAGGTTTGATATTGCTATCTCACCAACATGGATACACCACAAGAAGATGACCCTTCTACCAAGAAAGCTCCTAAGAGAGGAAAGACTCACAAGGAAGCCATTCAAGCTCTGCTGAACTTCAACTTTGGAGGATTAGCTCAGCAAACTGAAAGGCAAGCCAAGGAGTTCAGAGACAACAAAGAAAACTTGGTAAACAGAAGATGTGAAGACATCATCTCAAGGGTTACTCCATACAAAGGTACTGATGAGGGTCCTTATCTCAGAGTGGTGGGAAGAGATGAAAGAAAGACTTATGAAGATACCTATCTTCAACATTGCAAACTTCTCTCCTTCTTTGAAATGATAGAGATCCTGTACCATCTCCTCAAGTCCAAAAGTGAAATTGTTCAAAGGTTCATGCAAAAATTTGAATACTGGATACTGATGTCAATCTGCAATAGGCTCTTCACACATGATCAGTTCATTGAACACATCAATCTGATTGAAGATGCTTTCAAAAAGAATTCAAAAGCTTTTGTCACCATTGAATAGATCATTGTCAATCCTGACTATCCTTTTCTTCCTGCTTATGAAAGTCTCAACACTACTTTGCCCTCCAATATTGAGCCAGAAATGTTTAAGTACATAACTAAGCCTGAAAGAGGGATGTTCTTCAAAAACAGAGCTGGTGATTAGAGATTCCTAAGAGAAGCTGACATAGGAAGAGCGCCAAGAGCTTTAATTTTTCAAGCTATAAGACTGGCAAGAGGACAGACAGGAAGTCAACACTTTGAAAGTCTGATGGAGACTAGAGCTGATGAACTAATTGCCACTATTCCAGTTGAACATCGTCCAGATATCAAAGAAGAACCTTGGTGGGAATGAAGACCACTTCATAACTAGATTAGATGTAATTTCAATTCCTAGAATAGTTCAACTTTTGTACTTAGTTTAACTCATAGTTAGATTTGTCTATACAAACTCTGATGTAAATTCTTTGTTCTGTAATCAAGCTTGAAACTTTGATCATGGACTACTTAGCTAAAATGCTAGTATAAATGACTCTTAGTAGATAGCTCACATAGTGTAAATATAGAAAATATAAAAAATCCTAAAAACAGTAAAAGGATAGAAAAGATACCACAAAAACAGAACTTGGTACTTCATAAATGAAAAGATTCCCAAAAACAGAATATCAGGGAACATACTTTAAAGAGTTACCAAAAACAGATAGCTAGGTAACCAAATTGCACTTAAAAGTTTAATCATTACAAATTCGAGTCAAACTGATTCTTCTTAAATAGATAAGGTTTTGTCATCATCAAATAGGGGGAGATTGTTGGGGAGATAGCAATATCAAACCTAAATGAAACCTATCTATTAAGTAAAATAGGATTTGATGTTAACAAAACCATATATTCAGTTTTAGGCTTAAATTGATGAAAAACATGTGTTGTTTTTCATCTGAGACTTAAAGAATTTCTAAGTAAGAAATGTCAGCTGACGAATCATAGTGTCAGCTGAACACTAAGTATCAGCCAAAGGACCAGCTTCAGGAAGATCAGCTGAGAAGAAAAGATCAGTCGAAAAGCCATCAGCTGAGGAATCACATTGGATCAGCTGATGGTCTAAAACCATCAGCTAATGAAGATCTCAAGATCAGCTGAGCAGTCAAGGATCAACTGACACAATCACATTGATCAGCTGATGCCTCCCATCTGTCAGATAAGGTATTTACTACTTATCCAATCTTTTCTTCATGAGCTGATCATACTCAAATGATTAGCTGAGCCCTTGGGATCAGCTGACATTTTAGTTTGATCAGCTTATTAGCTATACTTTGATTTGTATTATTAGCTGAGCATCTCGATCAGCTGAGCAAATCTAGTCAGCTGAGTCTTTCACATTTATCCTTAGCTGAGTTAAATTACAATTGTAGTTCAGTGTCCGTTGGCTGAGTCTTTATTGTATATCTCAGTTAATAGCTTTTCTATGTAATAGTTTCTTTAGTCAAAGGCAGAACATGTGTTGTTCTTATTATGCCTTAGATCTTTCTTTGTAAAAGTACTTAGCACTTTTTGGATCTGCAAAGAAACAAAAAGGATAGATCTTTATCCCCTGGGAAAGGAGAAAGATACTCTTGAATAGAAGATCTCGAAGATATGATGTTAAGTATGGCTGACAACTCCATACTTGGTAAAGTCACATCTTCAGAAAACATGGTGTTGATTAAAGCACAAGCATGAAAGGAGAAGTTTACTTTTCCAAGATATAAAGGTAGTAGTTTTATAATATAATAATAGATAGTGGGCATACTCATTACTGAAAAGTATGTTCACTTTATACACTTTGTGTATAAAGTTAACTTACTTTTCACCCACTAACTTTATCTTTTATAATATTATTAAACAAAGTACCTTTGTCTCCTTCTCTCTTCATCAACTCGGACACACCTTGCTCATATATACTCATGCATGGAAACATGCTAAGTATGCGTTGAAAAAGCACTGAAATCTCATAAGTTGAGAATTAAAAGAGTTAGCATTTTACTTTCAGTGTAACAAACTTGTTCATGTGTTGAACGTCTTAGACATTAGTTGTTTAAGATTAGCATTGTCTATGTGTTAGACAAATTTAGTTGCCACCTTTTATTGAACTTAGATTTTCCGCATCTAGTTCATGTAATTCTTGATTAACATCAATAAGAATTATATAAAAGTAAACCGTGTGTCTCTTAAATTTTAATTTGCTAAAGTTTCTATTCAACCCCCCTTCTACAAACATTTGGTGTTGTAGTATCCATTCGGGACCAACACTAAGAGTATTATTTATGAATTAGACAGTAGCTACAACCCGATCAGGCTCACTCGGAGCCATCCAGCAAGGAACTTTAAGAGTCAAGAATTAGAAATGAGAACGATTAATAGGAGAAAAAGCACCGGTGACAAGGTTAGTCATGAATAGATGATACGTTACGACACGTTTAAGTAACCAAAACAATAATTACCCGGTTTCTGGAAGTAAATGAAGAATGTATAAATTATTGTTGAGAATTAATATTTTCGACGCACCTTGTCGAAGCGATAAATTGTACGACGGAGTATGACTTTTACGACTTACATTGTTGTAAGCGGACTTAAAAAGGATCCTTAATATTTATGATTATTATTACTTTAGATATACAATGCCCATGTCATGATTTTAAGGTTAAGTTGAATGTATAAACTGTAAGACAATACATGGACTTAAGAACCTATTAGACGATATTGATTGTTTGAATTATTAATGGGCTAAGTAATTAGAAACAGATTTAGAGGGAAAGGGTTAGGTAAGAGCATTGTTAGGGTTCGGTATGATATGGGAACCAGAGACGATGACGAGTAAGTACTACCCGGATTTTTCGAATAGTGATTTCGAGGACGAAATCGAATTTAAGTGGGGAGAGTTGTAATACCCAGTTTCTGAATTAAGTAGAAAGTATATTATTACGATAGTTACTATTATGTTTTAAGAGAAATCTTGGATAGCCAGTAATATTACAGTTTTAGTTTTGAGACATTATTTTGTTATCAAAGTACTAGCGTAAGTTATGAGTTTTAAGTAGATAGAATTCGGGATTTAACAATTGTGATGTTAGACTTTTATAAAAAATATATATAGATGTTTCTTGTGTGACTAGTAATTTTATCATGGACTCTTAAAGGGAATTGGGCTTAAGCCTTAATATTTTAAAAATTGGAATTAGGTTATTAAATTAATTTGGGTTGGTCTTTTAACTAGTTGGGGGTGGTAATATTAATTGGGCTTGTGAAGGTTATTTGATTTAAGTAAATAAAAGAAATTGGAAAAGGAAAAAGAAATATAATACATAAATAGTATATTATTTGAATATTAAGGCACAATTTTTGATAAAACATTGTAGCTGCATAGCACAAAAAGAAAGGTCCCATTTGTTCCTGCACCGACCATCGGAGCTCCAAGATGCACCGCCATATCTCTGTCGTGCCACCGTCGCCGTCACGGGGATTCGACGAGGAATAAAGGCCAGGTAACGTTTCTTACTCTTGTTAACTCATATACATACGTTTTCGGTCGATTCGGCCAGGTCTAGATAGATTTTGTGGGCTGCCCTGTTCGAGAATCTCATGAGACCGAGAAGCATTTTGAGGTTTTACGTACTTAAACTACGTCGTAGCTCGAATTGCTCCCGTATGCTTTGTTGATTCTATGTTGTACTACGATTGCCAGTGTATTATCGTAGTTTGGTTAGGTTTTGCGAAAGGGTCGGTTGTTGCACACCCGAAGGGGAGCTCTCGAAGCTACCCTGATCCCTCACCAGAATTTCGAACCTAAAACCCTTCTGTAACTCAGATTATATGGGTGATTTGAGCTAGAACCCCCCTCGAAATTAGAACCATATAGTTCAATGAGTGTGTGTGTGTGTGCACCGTTGCAAATGGCAGTGGGTATGTACGTGTGTGTGTGAGTGCGTGCGTCATCGGCAATCAGAGAGCGGAGCGTGTCCGTGCATGCGACGGTGTGTTGGTATGTACGTTAGTGTGTGAGTGTGGGTGTGCATGGCTATGTGTGTGTGCGCGTGTGTGCGCAGCAAGTTACCGCCGGCGGGGCCATCGGAAAGGGTGGTCGTAGATCGAAAATGGGGAAGGTGACCGGGAAGCTTAGGGTTAAGTTTTTGTGTTTCTGAGTTTTGGAATATGCCCACTGACACACACGACTTCTTGTCATTGCCGATGAGGCATATGCCTATTGGTTCACACGCCAAGTATTGATTCCGGCAACACCTTCAATGAGAGAGAAGGAAAACCCAAAATGTTGGGTCTTGGTGGGCCAGGCACAGCCGTGCCTCTTGTAGGCATGGGTGTCCCTCACGTCCTGGCAAGAGCCCAAGTCAGGCGTGACATGGGTGTGCCTAGCTGAGCAGGCACGTGCATGCCCTTCAAAGGCACAGTCGTGCCAAGTGTAGTAACAACCAAAATAATTGGATATTATTGACTCTAGATTTTTTATGGATGTTAGAAGGCTATCATGCATGGTCTATATAGTGTCTTTTGAACCTAAGGAGTCAATGTTAGCCACTTGGTTGATATACTTGACGAAAACTCTCTCAAACACACTTGGAAGAACAAGAACTTGTGTTTTGATCTTCAGGTTGGTGTACTACATTGGTGTGGCTCTTGGTGGTGTCCAAGCATAACTAGCACGTGGGAATCATTAGTGCTTGGTGTGGATACCGGTAGAGGGATTCTCGTTTAAGTCCTCGCATCCGACACCATCATCTACAAGAACAATAAGAGGAAAGTCTACGTGTGGGTACATTTCTATCTTCCTTGTTCATTATTTTAGTTGCATTGTTCATGTTTAGAGTTTGGTCCATTGGGGTTGTATTGGTGGCATTGTTTTAGAAAAATTGTTTATACGGTTTTTAACTTCTGTTGCGTTTCTAGATGCCACCGATACCGAACAGTGGTATTAGAGCCATCTATAACATGGCTTTGCACTTTTGGTTTGAAAATCTGGAAAGTCTTTCGGAAATGGCTTTCCGGCGACCGGGCATGGTCGTACCTCTTGGAGGCACGGGCCGTGCCGGCGGCCAGGCACGGGCGTGCCTGTGGGGGTACGGGCTGTGCCAAAAGAATGGTTTTAAAATGGTTTTTGATTCTGGACAGACGACGGTCACGGCCGTGCCTCTGGCTTTTCTTGACCAGAATCTGTAAACATTTAAAACAGAACTTTTGGTGTTTAAAAATTCCTGTTTTGTCATTTTTTGATCTGGTTTTGATCTGATGATAACCCCACTATATTTTGGTTCTTATATTTATATGTTTTGTATGACTTGGCATGAAGTGCATAAAACATATACTTATAGGAGTATATATGAATATATGATTTTTGACTGTGTGCCTTGAGTGATTTTTGGTAACCCCACTAGGATTGTCTTTGTGCCTTGAGTGATTTTTGACAATCTTAATCAAAATATATGTTTGACATGGTTTTGTGTGTCACACCATGCTTTTGTATTGGTTGTGTTTTCTTTGATTGTTCGGTAACATTATATGCCCCTTAGCCCTATGTGCTATGGTGTTTGGTTTGTTACGGTTTTGGTTTTGGTTTCCGGCATGCGTGCCGTATTGTTGTAATTTAATTATTATTTGGTGCGGCTTGCATGCCGTTTATTTCATTCCTTGTACTTGTATAGTAGCAGAGGAATGTGGCTTGCGCGTCATTTTATTCTTCTATGTATTTGTTCAATAGTATAGAAGTTTATTTTAAATTGTAACACAGCATCGGAAGTCAAGGCGTTGACGTCTCAGGGAGATGAAATCCGGAATGCTAGTGGAGATGCCGGATTCGGTGGAACACACCCGACTGGGTACTTTGGCTCTTATTTTCCTTAGTCGATCTTATTTTACTTTGGATATTATATATATATATATATATATATATATATATATATATATATATATATATATATACACAAAAGTTCATGCGAGAACTGTTGTTAGCGCGAGAACCGCGAGAACCAATCTAAGCCGTCCAATTCCCCCTCCTCCAATGTCATTGCCCACCCATGAATTCCTCACATGCACCCTGCCACACTCTATCCCTCCATGCTCTCCATCCATGATACTTCCCATATTCAAGGAACGGCTGAGATTGGTTCTCGCGGTTCTCACACTAACAACGGTTCTCGCATGAACCCTCCCCTATATATATATATATATATAACTAGAGGACTATTTTTTGATTATTGGGCTATATACAAATTTAGATGAGTTCTTTTATTTAGTATTTGGGCCTTAGCATTATTTCTTAAGCCTATAAGGTTTTAGCATGAACCAATACATCCTTACATATTAAATTAGTTTGGGCCTTTATTCAGATTTATCTTGGACTGAGAATATTATTTATACAGATTTAGTTGGACGTTAGTAATTTAATTAATTATTGAGCCCTATTTGTGTAGAATGGATCAAGGATATGTAAAAATACGAAGTTTACAACGTGTTTCCACTATTTTCATCTTTTAAATATTTCTTTTTAATATATCTATAAATGATATTCGAAATACTTTACAACGTGTAGTTCCGGGTGCGGGACCTCGTTATGTTATTGTGAACCGCTCATTGCAGATACATTATAGTTTTTGAAATGCTTTTTGTCTCCGCTTTACTTATTTATTTCTTGTTTCAAAAAAAATTGGGACGTTACAAGAATATTTTCAACAAAAACCCAGGAGCTATCCGGCTAACTCAAACCGCTGGGGCCTTTCCCTTGCCTGAACCATATACACATGCATGCACAAAATACTGAACATAACTAATGCTTAGTGAGCATACCACTGAACAGTTATAAACGTAAAGCATGAGTATCACTTCTCAGGATGCCTCGCATCCCATCTGTGAACCTGCAAAATTGCACAACTGTTAACTCGTCTCAGGGGATGACCACACCTCGGTGTAGCCAAGCCCCTGAGACATCTATGTGGGTATAAGGATCTCACTATACCCCTATGTCCCCGATACAAAGTTATGGTCACACACAACTAGGTATCCTCTGTTCTTGGTATGAAGCTACTCGTAGCTGGGTATTCTATGTCCTTGCATATTGCTACACACACAGTATAACAACACACCTCCACTTAACATCCATAATCATATTTTTCAATAACACAATTGTATTCTATTCACATTGCATATAAACACGTATAAGTCATGTTTAAGGTAAGTACACTCACCTTAATAGCTATATATATTAAGTAGTGCGAATACATGTTGTCACGGGTAGACACGTCAACTTTTACTGCCTACAAGACATATACATATATGCATGAATACTCACTAAACTGCTGCAAAACAGAAACTGCACAGAATAGGGGCATGTCCGTGCTTCATATCTAGTCCCGGTCGTGACCTCTACAGACCAAGGCGAACCCTTCAGGGGCACGGCCGTGCCTCAAGAACAACAGCAGCAGTTACGTACACTGCCTGTTGTTTTAATCCAAACAATTCAAAAACACACCATAGAAGTGTTGTCCTGCACTTACTCGACCCAAAACAGATTCTAACACATTTAAACAACATCAAAACACACACACAACAACCACAAAAATCATTGATCCCTCATTGGGATCTTCTTTGACCTCAAAACCCATTCAATCAAACAAAGATCATAACTCCAAGCTATCCAATCACTATATGATCAACTTCAGATGTTAAACCTCACTACTTGGATTGAAATCAACAAAGCAAGAGGGTAGGAAAGTATGTATACGTATGGTGTATGTGTGTATAAAACTAGTTTGACTATGCAAAGTCAAATAGCACAAGATATACATCTCTACTTCCATAATTTGCACAAACAACCCTTGGACTTAATTAGCTTTCAAAAATGACAATTTCAGTCCCTCTACTTATTAAACATATATAAACACATAAGGGAAAATTTCTAAACATACAAAACACTTAACAACCAATTAACAAAACACGTAACAAGGAACTTTCAAACCTTGGAGTGTTACAACTCTTCCCCACTTGGAACGATTTCGTCCCCGAAATCTACTATGCAAACAACTGAGGGTAATTCTGTCTCATATCACTTTCAGGTTCCCATGTGTAATCTGAGCCTTTCCAGTGTTTCCACTGTACTTTCACAACGCCTATCTGTTTGTTAGAAAAGATAAAACAAAATATCCTGAACCGTTTGAAATAGTCACCTAACAAACAAAGCCATAACATTAAACAAACTACACATATAAATATGTACATTTTTAATAGACTTAGCAATTGCGTTTCCTCTACAACCATATTTCGTTATAAAATAAAAGTTGTTAAATCTACAAAATAGAGAGATAATTTATCTTCTACGTTAAATTACTAATTGAAGCATTATCATAATTTATAAGATTACTAAATTACTTTTAAAATAGATCACAATCTGAAATAGGATATCACTTGGTTTAAATGGGTCATTTAGGGTTCTAAACCCATTTAATTTGTGAATAATGTTTATGGCTTGAAGTAGACTTGTTTGGGGTCAATATCGGTTTCAGAATGAGCTGGAATCGTTTATGCTTAATATGGTTTGGTAATAGGTCGAATTTCAATCATAAAAGACTCTTAAAGGTGTTGATTGTTAGTTGATTTCTCAAGAGTTTTGACCAAATTAAGGATTTTTATGTTTCTTAAGTTTTGTTTGATAATATTTTTTACAACACTTCATTTGAGTAATAGATGTATATTTTCTGTGTATTTAGGCCATTGAGGTGGTAGAATTGAAATGTATCTAAAAGTAGTGATGAAATGGGTCAAAATTAACCAGTTGTGAGTCATTATGTTAGTGGAAGTATTTGTCATTCATAATAGAGATTTAAGACCTCTTTTGTGTCCGAAATACAGTACAAAAGAGTTAGAAACAAGTTTGGGTCTATTTGGCCTTAAAGTGGATAAGTTATGGCAAAATTAAAAAAAAAGTAATGTTAGCTAAGTGCAAGTCCTCGCGGAGCACGACACATGTCTCGCCAAGCGAGCACGCATAATACTCTTTCCAGCAAAATTTTCGTGGTGCAAATTACAATTACTCCCGCAGCAAGACCCTATTCAGTCCTAAAAACTTGTTTTAAGCCTCCTAAGTATTAGTTATGATCTTAAGATGGTTCCTTATGGTCCATAGTCATTTTTTAAGTGTTCTAAACACTAAAGTAACCATTACGAAGGCCTTGATCACTAAGATGTGGATTCTAACTCATGTTTAGATGGAATTGAGCTTCATCACTTGACATACGGCATTGGTGTAGTGATGGAGTTGTGATCCTTATCACACCTTTTAGGTGAGTACACCATGCGGATACTTAGTTTTTATAAAGATAATAAGTCATCATAATTATGTTTTTATATTCCTTGAAATATGATGCTCCATATAGGAGTAAGATATGATTTTGGGTTAACTCATGTGATTTTGAGAATGATGAATTGTGTTTACACACATTGTGTGAGATTTGAGCTTATATGACTTAAAGATATGAATTAAGAGCTACTCAATTGTTGAGTTAATATGTGCTTGGATTGATTGACCTATGTCATGTGATTAATGTGATCTTTGTGATTATTTGCTTTACATAGTGATAATTCCTCAACCATTGGGTGACGTAGTTCATGTGGCTTTGGCGTTTGGGAACCTAAATACACGGGTGGTTGTGGATTGGTGCAAAGAGTGGAGTGGGATGATAGTACCAAGGATGACTGTGTGGTTTAAGAGGCTGGCGAGCGAACCGAACCAGTGTATACACGAGTAGACTTGGGAAATAGATCATTCACTCCTGACAACCATTGTATGGTGGAATACTGCGTGCTCCCCTAGCTTGACGGGGAGATGTGGTTATTCCCCATATGGGCACGTGTTGACTGTGGCTAGCTACCACGTGGAGATACTATGACTCGATGGACAGACCCACATCCTTATGTGCTCTTTTATGTATATTATTATATTAAGTTCAATTGTCAAACTTGTGTTTTTAAAAGATGATGACTTGGTTTAATAAGAAATATATTGGTGATACTCACTAACTATATTGCTAATAGCTAACAGTGTTTAAAACGTTTTGTATCCGAAGATAGACTAGTAGTCTGGAGAGGTGGGTAGTTGCTATAGGCTTGACTTTGGCATGGATTTTAGCTATATGGTAATGTTTGTCCCTTGGTGAGAATAACAACAAGCAACAAATGTGTAGAAGGGGAGTTGAATACACTTTCTGCGGAAATTGAACAAATCAAAATAAAGTGTTACACAAAGTAAATCAAACCACAATCGAATGATTTGCTTTTCATTAATAAGAAAATGATTACAGGCTCTATCAAGTAAGCAACTCTTGATATGTAAACACCTAATATAAATCTCTCAATCTTTCAAACTTAGCTATCTATAGTCAACTTATAATTATAGATACTAACGACTCTCTAAACAGGATTTAATCACAGATTGAATACTTAAAATCTCACACCTAATGTGAGTATTCGAACACACGAAAAAATTGGCAATCTGTGAGTATCTTGATCACGTTGAACTGACAAACAGTGATTCAAGAATCGTAACACATACGGTTGAGGTGAGGTATTTGGCTCTGCAACACTTAGTTGTAATCGTTTCAGTATCGTACCTCTAAACTTATCAGGGAGATAAGTATTTATAATCCTGTTCCTTCTGTTCCTAACAAACTGGACTAATCCTAATTTGCTAACTAACTACCGGATAACTCGGAATCTTGAATCTTGAATCTTGAATCTTCTTATCTTGAGTCTTCAATCTTCAATCTTGATTCTGAAGTCTTCTTATCCTTCTCGTAGATATATAGAGTTAAAAAGATAAGTTTAAAACATATTTAAACTTTCTTTAGGCTGACTTCTTACTCGGACTGAGTTACTCAGCTTGAAACTCATCAAGCTGAGTTTTTCGAGAACAAACTCGAAAACCAACATGAACTAACACGTATATTAATAAACTCATCCTTAGAAGTCCTAAGAGTTAGCTAGAACTTATTTAGCAACTCTGTTGAGCTGACTCAATATATATGTTGAGTCACTCAGCTTGAAACACATCAAGCTGAAAGCTCAATATATCTTAGGTGACATACACAACTTATGACACATAGTGATAACCTTACTAAGATACAATATAAGCTGATCGAACATATGCTCAGCTTATATACAGCTTATACTCAGTCTGAAACACTATATGTGTTTAGTCTGGCTAAGCTCCATAATTCTGTTTAAGTTGTATCTAGAACATATCTAACAAACTTAACTTTGTCTCATCAAATCTAAACATATGAGATCATTTGCTCAACAAACTCTCCCTATTTGATGATGACAAAACCACCAAACAGTTTTTAAGTTTGTTTAACAGAATTATGGTTTAAATCTCAAACTTATTAAGATTTTATGTTTGAACTAATCAAATATTAATTGAACATATCAATTTTAATTGAACTTGTCAATTTTAAGTGGAACACGCCAACTAAACATATTATTGAACAAGAACTAATCAGTTATTCATTCAAACTGAACTTATCAGACTAATAATTATGAACATATCATAACACAGTTGAACATATCAAACTCATACTTGTATTAATTGAACTTATCATAATACAAAAGTTTTGATCATATAGATCATGCACACTTAGTGCTTACTAAATTAAAACTAATCTAATTTTCACAATAGAACTAATCTATTCAGGATGTAGCTCTTCAAACTCCTTGATCTCCCTGTTGATTTCTTCAAGGATTTCTTGCAAATTAGGCAAGTGTTGAAGCTGATCCTTTTGTGATCTAATAGCTCTTTTTATTCTGTATCAGAACCTGGCAGTTTGTTAAGTCCTTTCCACTATTTGTCTCAGAGCAAACACCTGAGATACCCCACATGTATAGATACTTGCATCAGACTGGAAGCATTGTACACTATTTTTGTCCAAGTACATGAATCCTTTCTGAGGTTTTTCCACATATGTATTTTCTTTGAACTCCATGCCTTCAGGAAGGTTGAGACTGTACTTACCTATATTTACTAATCTAGCTGGCTTTGTTTGCTTCTTCTTTCCAACTTTATGAAAAGAAGTCAGTAGGGTAGCTATCTCAGTCCTGGGTATGATTTGCATCGCATCAGCTCTTGCAAGTAGCCTTAAGATCTCGTCTTTAACTTGATTCCTGGCAGAGGACTTTTCCATCTGCTTGATGAGAATAGCCACTTGCTTCCACTCTTCATATCCCAGTTTATGTAGTTGATTCAGCTCCAGAGAAATTAATTCACCATTCTTTAAGACGAACTCCATAATGATAATCCCTTGAGCTGAACTCAACCTGAGTGAATCAATCTGAGAAGAGAAGTAGGTTCTTGTATAACACTGAGTTATGTTCTCCTCCTCTTGTTGATCCTGAATAGGAGGTTATTCTACCTTTTCCTCCTTAGGCACAATAGGCAGTTTGAGTTTAGCTAATTCCTCATTCTGCTTTCTGATTTGCTCAGCCCATACCTGTTCACTTGCTCGTTTCTGATCCACTAACACATCTTGAGCATCCAATTGTCTTCTTCTTAATTCTTCGATAGATATCCTAAGCTGGTCAGCATCTTCTTGTTCCATTCTCCTCACTGCCATCAGTGAAGCTCTTTCTTGTAAAGTCATTTTGTCAGCAGAGTCTTCAATAGAGGCTGATGATTCACTGAGCATCATTTTTCTTCTTTTCTGCTGAAGGAGTTCTGACTCTTCTGAGCTAACCACTACTAGTCTCTTGCCTTTTGCTTTTTCAGTCAGCTCAACTTCTTTTTTCTATTTCTGTCTCCCCCTCAATCTGTTCTGCTCCCTTTGCCAATAGTAGTAGAGCTTTAGCTTTGACTGACCCAGCTTCAACATCTTGAACCTTCTCCCCCTTTTTGTCATCATCAATAGGTTTCAAAGTCTTTTGTTTTTGTTGAAGGGCAGCAACGGCAAATTTCAAGTGTAACACCTCCTCATCTAGAGAATCCAAAATCATGATCATTTCCTTCTTGGTCTACTTTCTCTTTAGGTGCAGCTTGTCAAACTGACTTTTAAAGAAATTCATCAAGTCATGCAACTCAGCCTGAGAGGATTGGAATTTGGGTGCATCATTCAAGGGTTGGTGTGTAGCCTCAAACTCATTTGCACTAGAGTTTGGACCCTGTGAATCACCTTGGTGTGTAGATGAAACATTGACAGGTCGTGCTTGTAGTGAAGAGAAGTAATGGGGCTCGAAACGTGAAGTGTATGGGTAGGTGGTTGGCTAATTGGTTTGGAGGGGGGTGATTGACCCTGGGGATTGGTCATTTCTTCAATGTGACCTAAGTGTGTTTGCTTAGGCACAGTAGTGGACTCTCCCATGGCACTTGAGAGTGTGGGCTGAGTAGACACCACACCCGGTTTAGGCTTTAGGGTTGATATGAGCCTCGAGGTTGACACCTGAAGAGTAGGCATCTCCCCCTCAACTCTTGCCGGTTGAGGGATCAAAGTGATCGCAGCTCCACTGATGCCTTTAGGAATGGCACCACCTATGGCAGTTTTTCTAGTATAGGTTCGGATATTATCCCTATCAGTTGTGGGCATACTAGGGGTGGCTTCAAAGTGGGATTGTAGATGGAATGAAGGTGGAGGAGATGGGTTAGAGTGGGTTGGGATTACCATAGCCTTATCTCCAAAAATGGATGGAGAAAAATGAGAAGAAAGAGAAAGTGGAGAGGTCTTACCAGAAGCAGCTTCACTGTTTTCTGGTTCAGCTTGTGCAGAGTGCTCAGCTTGATCCTCGGTGTCAGCTTGGGAAGCTCCCCCTTGATTAGATCCCTCTTCTTCACTTTCTGATGAAGCTGCCTCTGCTATCAGTAGCATGGGCTCACTCAGACCCTCTTGCTCTGGGAACATGTCGTTGCTGAACATCTTGGGGCTGAGTGTAGGAAACAGGAACACATCCTGATCAGCTTCATATAGTGCTGCCCCCAGCTTGGCTTCAAATGCCAAGGACATATATCTTATGAAAGGTACATGAAGATCCCTTGTGGTCTTCATCACTTGAACCCTTAGTTCGTTGAAGATAAGTAGAGCACAGTCCAGATTTCGGGCAAAGTATATGTTGTATAGCAGCTGCATCTCGAACTCATTTACCTGGTCCAATCCTCCAACCTTGGTACCAAGTGAATGAATCACTGTGGAAACCATGAAACCCCAACTGGTTGGAAAGGTGGCCTTTTTTCTTACACCCTCTGTCTGCGGGTGTCCCATTCTGGGTAGGACAGACCTAGCCACCTGTCTCGTCACAGCAGACTTGAACTCATCAGATTGATGGAGTTGAAGAACCTCCCTTAGCCTGTGTACTGTGAGAGTAATGGTCCTTTCTCCGTTCAGCACTGTGCCCCGGATTTCGTAGTTGTTTTGGTCGTAGACACACGTAAACCAAAACTCGAGCAGATGCTGAGGAACCACATGTAAAGGTGCTCCAGTGAAAGAAAAGCCAATGGGCATTTACGAATATAGTTTACCCATGGTTCGTATAAGGGATTGCTAGGCAGGCACGCTGGTTGTTGATTTTGATCAGCGGCAATCCGTTGTTCTTGAACACAGCACCCCTTACCATTCTGTCACTGAGATTCAGAACGGTTCCGTCCATAATTGAATATAGGAGAATACACTAAGTAACTGTTCTATTCGCACTGAGCAATTTATGTAGCACTGAGCGATATTGGATTCGCACTGAGCAATTTATGTAGCACTGAGCGATATTGGATTCGCACTGAGCGATTTTGGGTTTCGTGATTGATGAAATGAGGAATTGCACTGAGCAATTTGTGGTTGTTTGCGAAAGGTATTTTAGAAGGTGAGAAGTCAGAGTTGTAAGCGTAAACTTCTCTAAGCCGGTTATGATCGGTATATATACCTTTCTGAGGAGAGAGAAAAGTTACCGTTATAATCCCTTTTTATCCGTTACGCCGGAAAAATTACGGCTTGATTTAACAGATAGAGGGTAGAAACATATCATCTTCCAACGGATACAAGTGTAAAATAATATTATGAACGCATAATAAGATTATAAACACTGTTAAATTATACCAATACACAATTGATATTCGATGAGATTTGAGACTGACTCAAATACACATTAACATATGAATTAATGACACGTAGTAATCAAATCATAGTTTGGACACACCAAGCTGAGTAAACTTATTACTCAGCCTAAGTCAAGCACTCAGCTTGAATTGAGCACTCAGCTTGAGATTGAAACTCAGCTTGAGTAGAGCACACAACTCAGGCTCAATGACACTTAGTCATTATTGTTTGAGACTTACTCAAACTAACACTTATAACTACACTGAGTAGTTAATGTAGGTTTGAAACTTACCAAACGTGTGAACCAATCACACAACATGAGTTAAGCACATAGCTCAGACTCTATGACACTCATTCATTTATGTTTGAGACTGACTCAAACTATATATCTTAACTACACTGAGCAGTTAATGTATGTTTGGAACTTACCAAACGTGTGAACTCATCATTCAGCATGACAGGTTATACAGTTTATGAAAACTTATTTATAAACTGTGCACTCGGCTTAAGACACGGAGTCTTTGTCAAACTGAAAACCCAGATTCTAGACACTTAACTAGGGGTTGAGCATACCCAATTTACTTAGCAGATACATAAACCTCTTTTCATAAAGAGGTTTAGTAAAGATATCTGCTAATTGGTCATCAGTGGAGATAAATTTTATGTCAACTTTACTTTTTTCCACGATGTCTCTGATGAAGTGATGTCTAATTTCAATGTGCTTGGTTCTTGAGTTGATGACTGGATTGTAGGTTATGGCTATAGCACTTTGGTTATCACAGAAGATAGGAGTTTTCGTGAAACTCATACCAAAGTCTTGAAGCTGATGCTACATCCATAGGATTTGAGCACAACAACTTCCTGCTACAACATACTCAACTTCAGCAGTTGAAGTAGCCACTGAGTTCTGTTTCTTACTAGTCCAGCTGACTAACTTTCCTCCAAGAATTTGACATCCTCAAGTAGTTGATTTTCTATCTAACTTGCACCCAGCATAGTCAGCATCTAAAAACCAACTAACTCAAATCCAGAATCCTTTGGATACCAAAGGCCTAGATTTGGTGTACCTTTATAGTACCTAAAGATCCTTTTCACAGCTTGAAGATGTGATTCTTTAGGATCTGACTGATATCTTGCACAAACACATGTAGCAAACATGATATCAGGTCTACTAGCTGTCAGATAGAGCAATGAACCTATCATTCCTCTATAGGTAGACTAACACACAGATTTACCATCTAAGTCCTTGCTCAGCTTGACAGCTGGTGACATGGGTGTTTTCAAGGTTGAACTTGAATCAAAACCATATTTCTTTATCAAATCAAGAACATACTTTCTTTGATTGATGAATATTCCATCAGGCTTTTGTTGAATTTGTAGGCCTAGGAAATAAGTCATCTCACCCATCATACTCTGGCTTTTCAAGCTCACTCGGACTAACCAAATCAGCTTGTCTTTTATCAGCTTGATCAAGACTGTCTTCATCAAATGAGACATGAATTGATACTTCTATGGCCTTTCTCCTAATGTTATACACTCTGTATAATTTGGAGATTGAGGATTAACCAACGAATATTCCTGGATCAGCTTTGGGTTCCAACTTATGGAGATGATCTCTTTGATTTAGCACATAGCATTTTAAACCAAAGACATGGAAATAACCTATATTGGGCTTTCTAGACTTATACATCTCATATGATGTTTTACCATGTCTTTTGACAATGATTGATCTATTTTAGGTATAACTAGCTGTACTGACAGCTTCATCCCAAAAATAGAGTTTCAATCCTGACTCACACAACATTGTTCTAGCAGCCTCAATTAGGGTTCTATTTCTCCTCTCAGCAACTCCATTTTGTTGGGGAGTTCTGACAGATGAGAAATTTTGTAATATTCCCTTTTGTTCACAGAAGCTTTCAAGGGTAGAGTTTCTGAACTCAGTCCCATGATCACTTCTGAGTTGCTTTACAGACTTACCTTTCTGCAACTCTTCCAGTTTGATAAAACTTATTATCTCCAGGGCAGCCTCACTTTTCGCTTTAAGGAATATTACCCAGGTGAATCGTGAGAACTCATCTACTATCACTAGTGTGTACCTCTTGCCACTTAGGCTTGGAGTACTTATGGTTTCAAACAGATCCATATGCAACATATGCAGTGGGTCTGTTATTGAAAATTTTTGCTTTGATTTAAAGGACCCTTTGTGGTGTTTCCCTTGTTCACAAGCTGAACACAATTTGTCCTTGACAAATGTGATCTTTGGTAATCCAGAGACTAACTCTTTATTGGATAGCATATTTATATTTTTAAAATTCCAATGTGATAGTCGTTTATGCCACAATCAACTCAGCTTAGGAACAGATTGGGAATACAAGCAGGTTTCAGTATAAGGATCAGCAGAATTAAGATCAAGTAGATACACATATCTTTCTCTTTTAGCTATTAATACAGGCTTTCCCTTAGTATTATATATTGTTCCTGCTTTCTTCCTAAAAGTAACAATGTTGTCTTCATCACATAATTGGCTGATACTAATTAGATTGTGCTTAAGAACCTTGACATATGCAACCTTCTGGAAAGTAACTTTTCCAGCATGCATCTTCCCATGGCCTTTAGTTCTTCCATAGGAATTGTCTCCAAATGTTACTTTAGGACCTTCGTCTTCCTGGAAATCAGTAAGAAGTCCTTTCCACCCGGTCATGTGCCTTGAGCATCCACTATCCAGGTACCATTTACTTGAACCCTGCACATGATATAAAAACTAAACATATTAGTTTTGTTTGGGAACCCACTTCTTGGTGGGTTCAGATGAGGAGCACTTAGCATCTCCATCTTGTTGAACTGACTGTTCAGCTTGAGCAGGAGCTAAGTCCCGTGTAGACTGATCAGCCTGTTCTTGTTCAGGCCTTGAGATTTCAACATCACAGTCCTTAGCCTCATGACCTCTACTTCTGCACTTGTAGCATCTCCTTCTTCCAATGATTACAGGAGGTAGAGTGTCTAATAATCCTTGTGATAACTTGCTCTCAGTCTTAGGATTATATGTGGTGGATAACTTTTTAACTTTCTTTGCAAGTTGATTCACTTGATGATCACTGACCTTGGACTTACCTTTGTCAGATCTTTGTTTGTTATCCTTTTGATTAGAAGTTTGACCAACAAAATTCTTTTCCATGACCTTAGACTTACCTCTGTCATGCTTACTGGTCTTACCAGTTTCAATAGATGTGGACTTACCACTGTTGATCTCCTTAGACTTACCAAGGTCTACAACTTTGGACTTACCATTGTTGTGATGTGACCTTTGACTTACAGTGGTCTTCCTATTCTTGTAGCTTCTCTCCGAGCCAGATAGAGAATATTGTCTTTGAAAGGATTTGGGTTAAGCCTTTCCACAACTGAAGTTCTTTGAATAGGCTGAGTGCCTAATCTATCCAGCACAGACTTACAATGATGTTTGGATGTTGAACACTCATTTCCATGATCTCTAGCTTTTACAAACATATTGTATTTCAATTTTGGATCATGTCTTTTCTCTAAGGCTAACTTCTGAGACTCAATCAGTTGTCTATCCTACTCAGAGTTTGTACTTGCTATCTCATCATCAGCTACATAAGTTGCTGTTTGATAGTCATCTCCAAGTACAGCTTGTACCTATTTAGGAATTTGTTGGTTTATGCACTTTTCAGCAAGCTTTGATGACTTACACCAAGACTCAGTGACCTTTTGAAGTTGGTCAGCTTTGACTTTAGCTTCCTGAAGTTCTTCACTTAGAAGTTTATTAATGTGTCTTTGACATTCAAGATCACACTGTGCTTTCTTACCAACATCAACGAGAGATTGATTTTCCTTGATCTCATCTTTGAGTTTAGCTATTTTAGCTTTGAGGTCATTTTGAGACTTAAGGCTGGTCTTGAAATCATTCAGCAAATAATCAAACACAAGACCCTTTTCTTCATCGGTATAAGAGTAGAAATTACTGATCTTGTACATGGAAGCAGGATCCCAATCACTAAGCTTGCTGTTTTCCTCAACTTCCTTCATGTCAGCTTCAAAGATTGATTCGGACTGACCATAATCAACCTCATCTAATTCTAACTCTTCATCTTCTTGAGCCATTAGACATACATCATCATCTGAGGTAGATGATTCAGTATCCCAGGTTTCAGCATATAATCCTTTTGCACTGGGTTTGTCTTCTGGCTTTCCTTTCTTGAGCTGAGTATATTTTTTCTTGTATGTATCAGCTCTGTAAGCATTCTTATCAGCAACTGATGCTGATTCTCCCTTCTTTAATATGCACTCAGCAGCAATATGTCCCTTCTTCTGACAGTTGAAGCACACAACATTCTTGGGATCAAAGGATCTCTTCCCTTTGCCCCTGTCAGATCTTCCTCTTCCCCGTTGAGCTCTTCTCAAACGGCTGGCTAACATTGCCATTTGCTCAGTGATTATCTTAACATCCTAAGTATCACCTGAGTCTGAGTCTGAGTGGTCAGCTTGGGATTCTGACTCAGTCTCAGATTCAACAACTAGTGCCTTGGAACTTTTCTTCTTTTTCCGTGCAACCAATGCAACTTCAGCTTTATCCAAAGACTCCTTGAGTTGTTGTTGAGAAGTTCTTTTGTGTTAAGTGATCTGTTCATGATTTAGCAAGAACCCATAAATGGACTGTAGGTTATACAAATGCAATGTTCCTCCAGCCCTCAGTGCTGTGGTCACTTCATTGAACCTTTCTGGTAACACATCCAGAAACTTCAGCACGAGTTCAGCCTCTTCTTTCTTAATGCCTACACTTAGCAGGTCATTAATCAAGCAATGAAACCTGGTAAATACATCAGCCAGGGTTTCATTCTTCTTTGAGAAGAAGTTCTCATATGATCTGTTTAAATGATTTTTCTTCTGCTGTATGACCAGATCTGTGCCCTCATATGTAACACTCAGAGTATCCCAGATCTTTTTTGTAGACTGACACCTAGTCACAGTATGAAAGATCTCGTTGGTCAGGACATTTGCCAGAACACTTTTTGCTTTGTCATCCAGATTGTATAGTTTCCAATCTTCATCAGTCCAGGATGCAGCAGGCTTTCTCATATCCTATTCAGTTCTGCCAGGAGACGTATCACTGACAGTAGCAGCTATCTTGGGTATGATAGGTCCTTTTGTAATGACATCGTACATACGATTGTCAATGGACTTGAGGAACAACATGGCTCTGAACTTCCACATAGGATTGTCAGATCCATCAAATACGGGACAGCCTTTGGCAGACATCTGTGGAAAGTTTGAAGAATTATTGCTTGTAGACATTGTAAACTTTCTCAGAATCTTGAACTTTCAACTTATTAAATCGTTCAGCCTGCTCTACCAGTTGTTGGTCCCTTGATGAGAATAACAACAAGCAACAAATGTGTAGAAGGGGGGTTGAATACACTTTCTGCGGAAATTGAACAAATCAAATTAAAGTGATACACAAAGTGAATCAAACCACAATCGAATGCTTTGCTTTCATTAATAAGAAGATGATTACATACTTTATCAAGTAAGCAACTCTTGATATGTAAACACCTAATATAAATCTTTCAATCTTTCAAACTTAGCTATCTATAGTCAACTTATGATTATAGATACTGACGACTCTCTAAACAGGATTTAATCACAGATTGAATACTTACCAATCTCACAACTAATGTGAGAATTCGAACACACGAAAACATTGGCAATCTGTGAATATCTTGATCACGTTGAACTGACAAACAGTGATTCAAGAATCGTAACACATATGGTTGAGGTGAGGTATTTGGCTCTGCAACACTTAGTTGTAATCGTTTCGGAATCGTACCTCTAAACTTATCACGGAGATAAGTATTTATAATCCTATTCCTACGGTTCCTAACAAACTGGACTAATCCTAATTTGCTAACTAGCTACCGGATAACTCGGAATCTTGAATCTTGAATCTTCTTATCTTGAGTCTTCAATCTTCAATCTTGATTCTGAAGTCTTCTTATCCTTTCCGTAGATATAGAGAGTTAAAAAGATAAGTTTAAAACATATTTAAACTTTCTTTAGGCTGACTTCTTACTCGGACTGAGTTACTCAGCTTGAAACTCATCAAGTTGAGTTCTTCGAGAACAAACCTGAAAACCAACATGAACTAACACGTATATTAATAAACACATCATTAGAGGTCCTAAGAGTTAGCTAGAACTTATTTAGCAACTCTGTTGAGCTGACTCAATATATACGCTGAGTCACTCAGCTTGAAACACATCAAGCTGAAAGCTCAATATATCTTAGGTGACATACACAGCTTATCACACAATAGTGATAACCTTACTAAGATACAGTATAAGCTGATCGAACATATGCTCAGCTTATATACAGCTTATACTCAGTATGAAACACTATATGTGTTCAGTCTGACTAAGCTCCATAATTCGGTTTAAGTTGTATCTAGAACATATCTAACAAACTTAACTTTGTCTCATCAAATCTAAACTGATGAGATTATTTTCCCAAAAGGTAATTCTTGAATTTACTATTCCTTTAATTAATCGACATGAGATTAACTCATGTAACATTAAAATTCGAGTTATAATAACAAATGTTTTATAAGTTCACATTTAAAAATTGTACTCAAATTTTTTAAGGCAGTCAAGAGAAGTTTAATTTACTACAAGTTTCAGATGCTTCCGCTTTAGTTAAAATATTTTATATAAAATTTTGATAGGTTTTGAAAAGTTTAAATTTGTATTGAAATTTAGGGTGTTACAGAGGTGTCCTTCCAGAGCTAAAAAATTGTCCTCTATGTTCGATAGTGCCCGAGACAAATGACCTTTTATTTACCGAATGTTATATAGCTCCCGCAACCTTGTGAAGGAGAGTGGCAATTGGATTTTCAAAATGGCTCTAAACATTCTATTTTGAGGTGATTCTACAACTAAAAATGGTCTAATTTCTAATTCCTAATTATAACCCATCCAATTAGTTTTTAAGTTAATGCATAGAAAATAGAAAAACTAAAAGTTGTCATCCAGTGGTTAATTGTATATACATAGACTAAAAGTTGTCACTCAGTGGTTAATTGTATATACACAGACTTGGGTGTGGACGCAAAATATATTAGGGTGTTCATAAATTTACCCTTCCAAATTACTAATCAATGGGCTTGTAGTTTAGTGATGTCAACCATATTGATAAGATGTTTCTCATGATTTAAGTGTGAAATTAGAGAGTAGGTATGTCTAGTTAAATAAACATTGAACTTTCTTTTACAGGCAAGCAACAAATTTATATGGAAGTGTCAATAACAAACTCGTGACATTTAATATCTTCTCACCCATACATAATGTTCCAACAAATAGGTTTTACAAGTATAACCAGTAACCATATATGAAAATTTGAGAAATGCTCCACCCATCTCCTCCAATTAGAGCGAGCGAAGTGGTTAAGTTTGGGTGAAGGATGAGGATCGAGAGCGTCATGGTCAGTGACGGTCTACGTCATAGTGCCATGGTGGAAGCATCCGAGGGTGGCTATCGCATAGCTTGGAGCTGTGTGATTGAGATTAATGGGTCCAGCCTGGACCATCTCTCTTTTCTTTCTTTTCTTCTTTTATTTTTTTGATTTTTTATTAGTTAATGTGTATTATATGAGTCTCAAAATTTTAATATGGTGATAAGTAACTTTTCTAAGATTAGGTATTGAATTGAATGATGAGAGTAAAAAGCTTACGCATAGCGAAGTATAGGGTTGTAAAGACTCTTATATAAGTATCATGATATTTTGATAAGTTAAGCTTGGAAAAGTGTATAGGTCTCTACTTGTATAAGCAAGTAGCATTTCTATCGTTCTCTGCTTATATAAATGAGGTGACCTGTCATAATAGAGCCCACCATGAGACAACTTGTAATCAAGTTCACCAGTCAAGATCTCATTTGCATTATAGGCATGCGGTGTATTTTTATAGCATGTAACAAATTCCATAGTAATTTTTTAAGCTAAAAAAGAATATAGTTTTTTAAATAAGATGTAGATTCTTCTTTTGGAGAAATTTAGTTTTACATATAAGTATATTTGTTGCTATGTAACAGGTTAGTGAAACATATATATATTTTTAATAAATTATTTTATTTTGTGAAATAAATATGTGTATATTTATTGTTTGTCAATGAAATAGATTTAAAAAAAATGATGAACATTAAATGCAAAACTTGAATTACATCTAAAATTAAGAACATATATGTAAAGAAATTCTATTTATTCTTACTAGATCTTTATACTTTTTTTCTTCCTACCCACTAAATAATAACATGTAGAATTCACATATTCTATGTCTTTGCCTCCTATCTTGATTTTAGCATTTGTCTTAATCTTGTGAGTAGAAACACAAAATAACCTTTTAAAGAGGTGATATATATATATATATATATATATATATATATATATATATATATATATATATATATATATATATATATATATATATATATATATATATTATTCTACTATTTCCTCCAACTTATATTCCTATTTATAACATCAACATAAATATAAAAATCCATAGAGGAGATAGGAAAAAAGAATTAATAGATTTTATATGCATGATTAGAAAAATAAGGTTAAAAAATAATAAAAGGATATATCATTTTCAACCAGTTACATATACATTATTGAATATGAAGTTGTATTCAAAAGTCACATACGATCATGACAAATTAATTATGAGAGAAGCATATGTAAACTAATATTGACATGTTCCCCACATGCTTGCCTCAATAATGTATATTCACTTTACTTTATGTGGTCATCCAATAATCCAAGTGTATATCACACATTTACTTAAAACATGCTACATTCCATTTCAAGCTAAATAGAGGACCTAGGCTTAATGAATTACGATAACATACTCAATGTTGTTGTTACCTTTAAACATAATATTACTTATTTATCTTATTAAGACAGAATTATTATAATATAGTTAAGATTAAAATCACATATTTAATTACAATAATAAGTTTACTCAATTTCATCTAAACGATTATATAAGTATATAAATATAAGATGTAGGCTTAGTGAATTATGATGACATAATCAATTAATGTTGTTATTATATTTAAACATAACACTACTTATTAATGTTTTTAAGACATAATTATTATATGTAGTTTAGATTAGAACTACATATTTAATTACAATAATAACAGTACTTAATTTTATTTAATCAACGATTATATAAGTATATAAATATAAGATGTAGCTAGGCTTAATGATTTATTATGACATGATCAATGTTGTTACCTTTAAACATAACACTGCTCATTAATCTTTTTAGGACAGAATTATGATTTGTAGTGGAGATCAAAACTACATATTCACACCAATAATAAATACTCAATTCCATCATTGATTATATGAGTACATAAAAACAAGATGTAGGCTTAATGAATTATGATAATGTGATCAATGTTGTACCTTTACACATAACACCTCTTATTAATCTTTTTAGGATAGAATTATTATATATAGTATAGATCAAAACTACATATTCAATTATAACAATAATAATACTTAATTTCATCTGGATGATTATATAAGTATATGAACACAAGATGTAGGCTTAATTTTATGATGATATAACCAATGTTAATTGTTACCATTAAACCTAATACTACTCATTAATCTTTTTAAGGTAGAATTTTAATATATAGAGTACACTACAAGAAAATCAAGCATCAGAAACATATTTCCCACGTTCAAATTTCGTGGGAAATTTTTAACAGATTTGAGTCAGAAAGCCGATTTTCAACGGATTTCTCATGGATTCCATGGGAAAATACAGGGAAATCCGAGTAAATTGGTTTTCCCACGAAGCTTTTAGCTATGGTCGATTCAGTGGAAAATCCGAGAGAAACATCCTTTTCCCACGAATTTTCCACGGATTCTACCGACATAAAAGAGGGTGCTGTCTTGTAATGAAATTAGTACTGACATGTTCCCTTCTTGTTTTCTTCAATATAATGTATACTCACTTTACTTTTTGTGTTCATCCGAATATCCAATAATAAGTGTATATCACACTTCTAATTGATATGCTTAGAGTTTCTTCTCTTGAGAATTCATATTCTTTCTACTAAATAAAAATTTTTTTTTTTTTTTAAAAGCAACTAAATAAAAAAAAATTTTTTTTTTAAAAGCATTCTACTAAATAATTGATATTCTTTCTACTAAATAATTGATGAGATGTTATAACGAATATGTTCGGTATGAAGTTTTTTGAAACCGTTATCTTTTTGTTTTGAAAGAAAAGACTACAAGTCATATTTGGATGAAAAAGTTGGAAGCTTTTTCTACAACAAAAAAAACTCTAAAACAAAAAGCTTTTTTAAGTAGCTTTTAAAACTAGCTGAATCTTTTTATATACAAAATTACATAAATACCCTCTATAATTGTCTTAAAATTTCTCCTATTTTTATAAATTGTTTTTTTTTTGTCATCTTACACTATTAAACTCTAGCTACCAATTAATTTGACAAACACATATATAATCAAAACATACAGCTTCTAGCTCCAACTACCAGTTGTCAGCTATCAGCTAACAGCTTCAAACTATAACTACAATTATCAGCTTTTTTAGTCAAACATACCCGTTTATTAATTTTTTTTAATTTTGATATTTATCTTGATCGAGTAGTTAGTAAAAATGATAAAAGTGGGATAATAGAACCTCTACTTTCTTTTACTAGCTTGTTGATCCCTCTCCATATTACATCTATAGTAGCTTCTATTTGTTTATTAATAAGAAGTTCATGAATTCTTAATAAATATCTTGATAGTCCAGATATTTATACTAATAATAATAATAATAAAATAATGATATTTATATGATTATACTTCATTATATAGCCAGAAACAACAAACAACGCGTATGGTCGGTCCCTCATTCTTGCAACCTTCAATTTTTTATTATCTTATTTTATTTTATTTTTGAAAAGCTGAAACATTTAATATCTAAACTCATTATATTTTATTATTTCAAAAGTTCATTGGATGAAAGCCTTAAAAGCTATATCCTATAGAAACTAACATAGGACAGAGAGAGTAGTCATCTCTCTCAATAGCTTAATTGTCTCCAGTATCATATCATTTTATAAAACATTAGCAGGTAATATTTTTACCTTACTTTGTCCCTAACCGTGTTTTTATTAAAAGAGAGACGCATATAAATAGATATTTAGGTGAGAATGTAAGAATAAATCTTAGCTATCAATTAGATATTGATCTATTAGATCTAACGGTCGTAATTAATCACCCGTCATAATTCATGAATGTCACAATTCATGGTTGGGTTATTTAAAAAATGAGAGAACAATTATAAATCATCGATCAAATCAAATATAGGGTCAAGATTGAGTATCATATTCTCACCTAAATGATAGTAGCCTTTATTCTGGCAGGTAGAATCTTGAAGATGTAATAACCTAAGTTACAAAAATTATTGAACGATGTATTAAGTAAAAGTTAAGGAAAATAGTTAAAAGCTATTGATTATTAAATGGTTTTAAATAATTATTTCTCCCTTTTTCCCACTTACGGTCACACAAACACATATACATCCTTAAGAAAATTCGGAAAGAAAATGAAGAACAAGAAGAGAAGATCATAATTTGGAATTTAGAGGTTCAATCAAGGAGTATAGCTTTTAATCTTGATTCAGTTAAATCAAGAACAAAAGATTGCAACAAATTATCTTCTTCTCCTAGATCTTTTCTTGAGTTAAGAAAGTAGGATTTGATTATTCAAGTGTATGTACATTTCTTTTGAACTCATGAATGACTATCAAATCTAATTTCGTGAATTTGAAAACCCAAATGGGTAGATTTATCATGAAATGATCAAGATTTGAGATTAGGGTTCTTAATGGCTCAAGATGGTTAAATCTTAATTGGGACTTAAAAGTGATTGTTAGATAGGGTTTTATTCGTCCTAGTTCTTTCCATGTGTATGATTTGGTCGAGTGGATCAAATGTGTGGTAGGTTACTGCTGTGTGCGGTTGTGCTACGCCAGCATCTGGCCTAGTAGGGCGTTGCTATGATGGTGCAATATTGTATCCATAAAATGTGGTGCCTGTGTGGTAGTGAGATTGCCTGGAAGGCAAGTGTGATTGCTTGTGTGGCAAAAGTGTGATGCATGTGTGGCAAGTGTGATACCCTAGTGGCAAATACCTGTGTGGAAAAATTTGACAAGTGTACATTATATGTTAATTATTATTATTTGAGTATTATGTGGAGTTAGTCACTAGGCTTCAAGCTCATTTTCTTCGTTGTTTATTCTTTTAAGGTTTTATGGCAGACGAGACTTCCATGTGGACATGCTAAAGTGTTTTGTGCAACTTTAAAGGAAAACTGTTTTTCTTTTACCTGTGCCGGTCATTGTCTTATTTTAATAAAGTGTTATTGTTATTTTTGTTGTTACACGCCTTAAAAAACAGGTGTTACAATTCAAGTGTATGTATTATTCCTTTTGGACTGATGAATGGCTATCAAATCTGATTTCGTGAATTTGGAAACCCAAATGGCTAGATCTATCATCAAATTATCAAGATTTGGTATTAGGGATGGCAAAAAGCCCTGTACCCGATGGGGGATTCGTTCTCCGATCCCGATTTGACCGGGGAATCCCCGAGTTGACCGGGGATAGGGATGGGGACGGGGATTCCCCGAACTTAGAAACGGGGATGGGGGCGGGGATGGGGATACCTCCCGGTTTCCCGACCCCGAACCCGCACATATTATATATACATATATATAAATTTTTAAAGTCAAATTTCTCATATAAATATGCATTTGTGTCGAATCTAACTTTTTTTTACATTAATATGCATATTAATAAGATTGTTTTTTTGCTTGAATATACATGATTGCATCATCCGATTTATAAAACATAGAGAACGAAAAAAACTAATATGATGAAATTGCTAATATAGTTTTTGTAGAATCATCTATGAAAGTATTATAAGCGTCTTTCATGGACATATATGTTAGAGAAATTATATATTTGATCTATAATGTTATGTGTATTATAGAACAAATTAGTAAATATATCATGTCTTTTATGATGAACATCGCATATCTAACGAACTATTAAAATACTTGGTTGATTACATTTTGATGTGAACCGGTTGGAAGGGTTAAGTTAGATTTGTAATTCTAGTTTTGTATTCTCATGTATATCTATTTAGATAAATCGATATTGTAGACGAAGAAAATCCCCGATTACCCGCGGGGTTCCCCGAAACCCAACGGGGATGGGGATGAGGATGGGGATGCAAGTCAATTCCCCGACTAGGATGGGGGCGGGGATGGGGACTGGGGTGGGGAACGGGGATGGGGATGGGAATAGCGATTCCGAAACCCCCGACCCCGTTGCCATATGGATATGAATATGTAAAGAATCTAAAGTCATATGGATACGAATATGTAAAGAACTTTGCATGCTTATACAAATATTTTTACGGTTATACAAATTTGATTATACTAATACAATCTTATAGGGATTTATTTATAGATATACTAGTACAGAAATAGTCACTATGTTATAAGTACAGAAACAATACTTATATAGATATCAAAATAGTTACGGAGATATTTTATGTATAGTGCTCGTATTGATGTAATTACGAACATAATAATATAGATATAAGTAGACACATTATATATATATAGGCAAAAGTTCAAACGAGAACTGTTTTTCGTACGAGAACTGCGAGAACCAAACTGAGCTGTCCAATTCCCCCTCTTTTAATGTCATTTTCCCTCTCATGAATTCATCACATGCACCCTGCCACACTTGATCCCCCCACGCTCTCTATCCATGAACTTCCCATATCCAAGAAACTGCTAAGATTGGTTCTCGCAGTTCTCGTACGAAAAACAGTTCTCGTTTGAACCCTCCTATATATATATATATATATATATATGTTGGGGTTTCATGGGCAACCAACGGAAGCAAAGAACAACATGAAAAGCCAAAGGTACAAAGCATACAAAGCACAAAAATTAAAACCCCACAAATGGGATCACGCCAACCACGAGTGCTAACTTGCCTCTAGTGGTACTTCTCTTGAACACCACTTGTGGAACAGCAACAAAGGACAACTTTTCTCGAACCTCTCTTGTAAAACTCTCTCTAAGTCTCTTGAAGCACTTAAGAGTGTTTATATGTATGTATTGACCAAGAGTGCAAATGAAGACCAAGTAAGTCCTTATATAAAGTTCAAGTGACAATTCAGATGCCTCTTGGCCGGCCAAAGACCCCATGATTTTTATCACATGCATTGGCCAACTTTAGAGGTGATTTGACAAAAAACACATGCAGCTGTAGCGGCGCTAACCCTTAAGGGTTAGCGGGCTAACCCCTTAAGGTTAGCGGCGCTATCGCGGCCTGTCAGGTGACATGACACAAAGTACATGCAGCCGTAGTGGCTCTAACCCATAAGTTTTAGCGACGCTAACACCTTATGGTTAGCGGTGCTAATGCGGCCTGCGATGTCAACTTTTGTCTTTTGCCATTTTTGGTCCCTATACTTTAGTTGCTGTCAGGTTTGACCCCGGTGTATGACCCAATAGGCCCATACATCATCGGCAGTGATTCGAACGGCGTTTATAACAAACTCCCACTTGCACATGATGCACCGTATCTTTAAATCACAGACAAAGAGCGGCCTCTAGCAAAGCATCATTGCCCCCAAGTCAGTATGGGTTTCATCATCACGAATAAAACCAGTTCTAAAGAAATGATCCTATAGATAAGTAATCTTATACATCATTTTGTTTGCGATATCCTTGTGAACGCGAGACATGGATTAAATGTCAATCTCCAGATCGTTCACGATTATGTTTCTCGATCTTGATTGGTGGTGACCAAAAGTTTAGGATATATCTGATTCTCAATCAATATTTCCTTGTGCATGGCCATGCGAAATTTGGTGTCAGCTCCCAATCATCGAGGGGCCAGGGATATCTCTCATATTAGAGGAACAAATTCCGTTGACTACATAACCCTATACCATACTTCTTGTCTTACCTAGCTATTTCCTTTATCACAGCCAGTCACGAACTGCTTTTGAAAATGGCTAAAGTAAGGAAGAACTATGATATAGAGGTTCATACATCTCGGGTCTAAGGACGTAAAATATTATCATCCTAAGTTACTCGTGACTTTAATCCGTGAAGTATACTTGGGTGTGGGTCTTCTAGTCACTTGAAACCCTTTTCAAGTACAGACAAACATTGCACCTTAATTCAACCATTTTGAATTCAAGGTCATATGTTTATCTCAATCTTAATTCAATCTTTCTTCCATAAGATTGACTGACTGTGGAAAGTTTGAAATATTATAAAATATTTCTGGAAGTGTTTAAACATGTTAAGATGGAACACAGTAAAGTCTTATGAATGTAACCGTATCACACGCATATAAGATCTCCATCATATATTGAAACAATCATAAGTTACAATACTGTCTAAAAGTTCCCAAAAATAAAATTACATATCAAACAAACTAAATAAAAATCTCAAGCCAAATCGCTAGCATATCTTACACCTATTGCTCTAGTGTGAGAATCATGGGCTGCTTGCGGTAACGGCTTAGTGAATGGATATGCCAGGTTTCCATCCGTTGATACTCTACTGATGACGATTTCACCACTTTCAAATACATCCCGTATAAAGTGGTATTTGCGCAATATATGTCTTGTCCTCTTGTGAGCTCTTGGTTCCTTCGCCAAAGCCACCGCACCCTCATTGATACAGAATATTTCAACAGGGTCCGTGATGCTTTGAACCATTTCTAGCTCCTGGAGGAGTTTCTTCATCCACACGGCCTCTTTAGCAGCTTAACTTGCCGCTATGTATTCCGACTCAGTAGTCGAATCTGCAACCATGTCTTGCTTCGAGCTCCTCCAGCTGACAGCACCACCGTTTAATAGGAATACAAACCCCGATTGTGATCGGCAGTCATCCCTATCGGTTTGGAAGCTAGCATCCGAGTAACTCTTTACTCTCATCTCTTCTTCCCCACCATATACCAAGAACATCTCTTTCTTACGCCTCAGTTATTTGAGAATGTTCTTTACGGTTCTCCAATGAGGTTCCCCGGGATTCGCCTGATATCTACTAGTCATGCTTAAAGCACATGACACATCAGGACGAGTGCATAGCATGGCGTACATGATCGATCCTACAGCCGAAACATATGGTACTCGCTTCATTACTTCTATCTCCTCTTGGAAGGTAGGACATTGAGTCTTACTCAAAGTTAAACCATGCAACATAGGGAGGTTTCCTTTCTTGGATTCCTCCATCTTAAAGCGTCTAGTGACCTTATCTATGTATGCACTTTAGAAAGCCCGAGTAGCCTTCTAGATCTATCTCTATAGATCATGATTCCAAGAATGCAACTCGCATCCCCTAGATCCTTCATTGAAAAACAACTCCCTAGCCAAGCTTTAACACTCCTTAGGCTCGGGATGTGATTTCCAATGAGTAGAATATCATCTACATACAGGATTAAGAAGACAATTGTGCTCCCACTAGCCCTGACATATACACATGGCTCATCTTTGCTTTTCAAAAATCCAAATTCCTTGATTTTCTCATCAAAGCATAGATTCCAGCTTCGAGATGCTTGATTGAGTCCATAAATGGACTTCTTTAATATACAGACCTTGTTCGGATACTCCGGATGTACAAAACCATTAGGTTGTGTCATATACACCTCTTCAGAAAGCTTCCCGTTAAGGAAGGCGGTTTTACCATCCATTTGCCATATTTCATAATCATGAAATGCAGCAATAGCTAAGAGTATCCGGATAGACTTCAACATTGCCACTGGGGAAAAAGTTTCATCATAGTCTATTCCAGGCGTCTGAGTAAAACCTTTAGCCACCAGTCGGGCTTTGAAGGTATCCAAGGTTCCATCCATGCCGGTCTTCTTCTTGAAGCCCCATTTACACCCTATGGGTTGAACTTCGGGTATGGGATCAACTAGTTCCCAAACCTGGTTATCCGACATGGAATGCATCTCACTCTCCATTGCTTCTCTCCACTTTGCAGACTCAGGACCCGCCATGGCTTCCTTGTACTTGGTGGGCTCATCATGATCCACTATTAACTCGCTGCCCTCAGATATGTAGAAACCATATCTCTCTGGCTCATAACGAGTTCTACTGGAACGCCTTGGAGTAGATAATGGAAAAGTGTCAGGTACCACAACATTTTCTTGCTCAGTTTCAACCATCTCAGGTTGAGTGCTAGTGCCAACCTCAAGTTCTTTATCGGTTGACCCTTGATCTTCCTCAAGGTCAATTTCCTTACTGCCAATTTGCTTGGATAACATTTCTCTTTCAAGGAAAAATGTCCTTCGAGCAACAAAAACTTTGTTCTCAGAAGGTTTATAGAATAAATATTCAACACCGGCAGGAGGATATCCGATAAAGTAACACCTTTCCGAGCGAGGTTCAAGTTTGTCTTCAGCCACACGTCTCACGTAGGCTTGACAACCCCAGACTCGTAGGTATGAAAGTGTCGGCTTCTTATTATGCCACATTTCATAAGGTGTTTCCACAACTTTCTTGGTTGGTACGAGGTTAAGGACTCTTACCGCCGTTTCTAGAGCATATCCCCATAAACTAATAGGTACCTCAGTCCGACTCATCATAGACCTTACCATGTCAAGCAAAGTCCGGTTCCTCCTCTCGGCGACCCCATTTAATTGTGGAGTCCTCGGAGGTGTTAATTGTGAAATGATTCCACAATTCCTAAGATGATCGGTAAACTCGGTACTAAGATACTCTCCATCTCTATCAAACCGAAGTATCTTTATTGTTTTGCCCAATTGATTCTAAACTTCATTTTGGAATGTCTTGAAGACCTCTAAGGTTTTATGCTTGTGTTTAACAAGGTAGACATACCCATACCTACTATAATCATCTATAAAGGTTACGAAGTATCTTAAGTTGTTCCTTATGACATGCTTGAAAGGCACACATACATTAGTATGAACAATATCCAAAAGGTCCTTTCGCCTCTCACTTGTTCCCGTGAAGGGTGCTTTTATCATCTTGCCTAATAAGAAAGATTCACATACATCACTTGACCCATGGTCAAATGATTCCAAGATCCCATCCGCTTGGAGCTTGGTGATGTTGGTCTTGTTTATATGACCAAGTGCCACAAAGAGAACTTGTCCAAACCCTTTTTTGAATCAGAATCAATATTCATGATAGATTTTCCAGATTCAATGTATGCATTTGCCTCATATATGCCATGACACGGTAATTCTTTAAAATAAACAACATCATTTTTAAAGTAACATACATTAGTATGAATAATATATAAAAGGTCCTTTCTCCTCTCACTTGTTCCCGTGAAGGGTGCTTTTATCATCTTGCCTAATAAGCAAGATTCACATACATCACTTGACCCGTGGTCAAATGATTCCAAGATCCCATCCGCTTGGAGCTTGGTGATGTTGGTCTTGTTTATATGACCAAGACAACTATGCCACAAAGAGAACTTGTCTAAACCATTTTTTGAATCAGAATCAATATTCTTGATAGATTTTCCAGATTCAATGTATGCATTTGCCTCATATATGCCATGACATGGTAATTCTTTAAAATAAACAACATCATTTTTAAAGTAAATAATTGTTCCACTAACAAATTTAAAATCATAACGTCATCATACAAAACATGCAAAGAAATAATGTTTCTAGCCACATGGGGCGAATAGCATACATCTTTTAATAAAATAGAATAGCCGGTCTTGAATGAAAGCTCCAGATCTCCTCTTGCTTCCACTGGGAAAATTTCTGAATTTCCCATCACAAGATCCAGCTCTCCCCGCTCCAAGCTCCTACTTGTCCTTAGCACCTGCACCATATTACATATGTGAGTGTCATAGCCGGTATCTATAACCCAGCCTTTAGAAGTAATAGTTTGATGGATTTCTATCATGAATGTACTTGAAGAGTCGGGTCCCGATATGCTCATCGCCTTGAGCTTATTGAGTCCCTCAAGGTACTTTGAGCATCTTTGACGGTAATGCCCCTTGCCCCCGCAGAAGAAACATTGAGCATCCTCCGGGGTCTTGGTTTGGGGAACCTTCCCCTTTCTCTTTCCTTTGGAAGGGGTGCTCTTCTTCTTCTTCTTGGAGATATGGCCCTCCCGGATGGCTAGAACGGGAGTGGAAGAAGAAGATGGCTTGCTCTTGGTCATGCTTGCTTCGGCAGTTTTGAGCATAACTTGCAGCTACATCAAGGATTTATCCATGCTATGCATATGATAACTCATAGTGAATTGATCATATGCACTGGGTAGGGATTGGAGGATCAAATCGACTACCATCTCTCTCCCGATGGAGAATCCTAACTTCTCCATGCACTCAATGTTTGCTTTCATACGCAAAACATGAGCGCTCACATTCCCTCCATCTTGAAGCTTGCAAGCGAGAACGGACTTGAAGCATTCATACCTCTCCTGCCTCGCCTGCTGTTGGAACATGTCCTTCAGCTGTACGATCAGGTCGTAAGCACTCAAGTGATCCATTTACTTTTGCAAATCGGTACTCATTGTGCTCAACATGAGGCATGTAATCTCTTCAGTCTCCTTGAGGCGTTTTTCATACGCCTCTCGAAGCACCCTCGTTGCACCACTTGGAGGTGCCTCAATGGTATGCATCTTTTCTTCATAGCGTAGGACGAGCTTTCGCTGCCTATGCCAATCCATAAAGTTGCTACCGTCAAGTTTCTCCTTTTCAAGGAAAACTCGAAGAGAAACGTTCGTTGTGGTGGTGTTGTTTGTGCTTGTTGATGCCATCTAAAATTGCAACGTAGATTTTAGTTAGTTTGATATTATTATCTTGTTAAAACAATTTACCCATAAAGAATCATCTTAACAACGCTAAGAACCGTATTTCGTCCTACCATGTGACGGGGATACCGCGGATCACATGATAAAACTATTTAGGTCGGCAACCATTTTGCCAATTGCAATCTCTGTTGCAATCCTTAGCGCCTTGCGGGATCCTACGACATCCAAGGTTCGTTTGGCATGTTTGATCCCTTCTTGCACCAATCTTAAGCTTTGAAATTTTGATTCACTCGTGCTAAGCTCGACAATCAATCAAGATTTCAAACTTAAAATTGCAAATCGTCCGTAAAGACATACGGTAACAAAATCACGAATGTTGGCTCATGCTAAGCTCGACAACCAAAATTGTGAATTTGCCACAATCACCTTCCACACAATTTTATGATAATTAGCTCGTGCTAAGCTCGACAACCAAATCCCATAAGTGTTGGTCCCGTAATTCTTACGGATGAAGCAATGCTAGATGATTAGTGTGTGATTGTGTGTGTGTTCGGTTGAGAGAGTGAAAGCCGAGAGCTTGAGAGAGAGAACACAAACACAAGAGTTAGAAATATGCAAAGCATTTTTTAGAAAAGGTGGGGTAAATGCCTTTTATAGCATTTGCCCAAGTTACAATATTTACATATTTGCACCCTTACTTTTTATAATCTAACATTCTCCCCCTAAGTGAGGTGTGCAATGATTCACAACAAAGAAAGAAATATATCTATTCATAGACTGATTTGTTGCGAATCCCGAATGCCACTTGCCACTTCCTTACTTGCCTTTTGTTTGACAGTGTAGTCTTCACCTGTTCTATAGCGCGATAGGCCTGGACATGTTGATCATAAGTGTAGGCCTCACGGTTATCCCATACCTTCTAATGTATCTTGTGATGAAGGATTTTCAATGTGCCGTTTGAGTAGGACATCAGCTCATCAAGTCTTATGAAGATCTTTTCACCTTTGGTGTTCTTGGAGACGACTCCTCGTTCACCCTTGAAGCTTTCATATCCTTCATCAATCATAGTCAACTCTTCAAGCTTTTCTAAGTCTGGATGGCTCTGGTTAGGCTTTAAGAGATTGATTTTCCTGTAATTGTTCTCGGCTCTAAGTTGCAGATCATGCTCCTCTATGAATTCCATCAGATTTCTTAAGTATCTCATCAAAGCAGCTCTCCCAAATTCTTCTTCTGGCCACTTTCCTCTCTTCTGAGAAAGAGTGTCAAAGATAAAGCTAATGTCTTCAACTTTAACAAACCTAAGATCTGCTTCGGTGAGGAAGTATGTTAGGTTGTTTGCTCTCTTGACGTGAAAGATGGCATACTTTATTCTGAAGGTGGTTTGAGTGTAGACATTGATGAGTTCAACGATTGGATATTCTGATTTGTTCTCTTCTGGATTAGACATAGACTGAGTGAGGATGTGTTTGTATCTTCTTCTTTGCTTATCATCCATGTTCCGCAACTCGGGAGGGATAACCTGTATTTGTTCACTGCAAAAGATGTCTGAGATTCTTTCTTCAAGATTGGCAGCATTAACATAATAGTTTTTCCATAAAGGTTGCCGGCCTGCACTTCTAGTGAACATGTTGCTTGCATCCAGACCTGGATCTCCTTGGTACACTGGAGGAGAAGGTGGTACTATGAAGTGTGGTGGCAAGGGTCATTCAGATTCTTTTCTAACATTCTCAACTGCCTCTTTCTGTCTGTTTCTTTCTAGTACATCAGCAGCTGATTCTTGAAACTGACCACGAGGAGGATGGAAGGTTTCATGAACTTCAATGTTTACTCCACTGAGAACCCTGGACATGTCGAAGGTGGTTTTCTTCTGTTTAGGTTCCCTTCTAGGTTCCCTTCTAGAGATTGATGCCCATTCTTTTCTTTTAAGTGCAAGCTCTCTCTCACTGATGACATCATCAAATCTGTGGACAACTCTGGGTGAAGTTAGACGTGTAGTGTCTTTCACATATTCATCTATATCTCTGAACATATCACGAATTTCAGGATCCTCATGTTCCTCCTCTGGTTGGGTAGAACTGCTATCTCCTATATGCCTTGCAGGTGATGTGTGTATAGACTCATATAAATCCTCCATTTCATCATCTGAGTCACTAAACAAGTTAAGCATCTCGGCATGGGACTGCTCATAAGGTATTTCACCTTCTCCAAGATCGATTGGCCTCAGTTCAGATTGTTGCTGAGGTACATAGAGTACAATCTGTTTGTCAGCATTCTCCTTTTGTTGTTGTTCATAAACTTCATCGGCCAATTGTTGTGCAGTTTTCTGTTTTTGTTGTTGTTGACTTCCAGACCCAGCTGAACTTGTACCTGCAGATAAGTATGAACTGAAACGGGAACAGGTACAACAGGTACATTTGCAACCACAGAGGGAGAAGTCATATATCTTCTCCTTTTCTCCCCGTCGGGTTGATCCTCAGGATCCTGATCATCCCGACTCCTCTTGCTGCTATGCACCTGAGTCTTACAAGTTTGTTCAAGTAATGTCAGCCTCTTAGTAACCTTCTCCAAAGAGGTGTAGAAGCCTCTAGTTACCCCATCGATCTTGCTGTTGACATCTTCATGAAACTCTTGAAAGTCATCCAAGGAGATTCCCTGTGGACATTGTTCGCTACGAAGAGTAGTTAGAAGGTCTTGATCATGTGCAGATTCTGGCCTTTAATCCAAAAGTTTAACATACAGCAAGCTTTTCAAAGCATCCACTGACTTGGTTGCTGGATCCGGTTGCGGCTGTGGCTCTGACACTTGAGATCTAGCAGTAAGGAGTGCTTCAATTCTGTTTAATTGCTGAGCTTGGGCCTGGGAGGATTGTTCCATCCGATCCAACTTTTGATTTGTCATCTGCAGTTGTTGGTGGATTGGTAGCACTGCTTATTGAATATAATCTTGAAGCTCTGCACGTGTAACAAACCCGGAATCACGAAGATTTCCAGTTGAGGTACTAGCCACAGAGGTAGTACCACATACTGGAGCAGCAGGGATGTTGGCTCCAGCAGGATTTCATTCTAATCCTCGAATGGCACCGTAAGAGGTACCACCTATAGAAGTTGAGGAGACTTGACTGTCGTACATGCTCAGTGCATCAATTGTAACCCTGTGTTGGTCAAGATAAGCGGAGATCCGCGGTATATCAAATTGTGCATTAAAAGGAGTCGAGGACGAGGGAGGCGGTCCTCTATGTTCAATAGGTCTAACTCCCGATTGGGGTAGACCTAGTGTATATGCTAAAGCCCTGTGCAATGAAGACGGTGCCTGTTGAGAGACACCGTAGTAGCTTGGTGGGGTTGAAAACTACACGGGTGGGATAACCGCGACTTGTTCAATATGAGACCCAACAATGTCAGGTCCCGTAGTAGATGTGGCTATGTGGCTTTCTGGGGCGAGGGGTCCCGCAGCACTCTCCTTTTCTTTTCTCACCTCCTCTCTGTCACGCTTACTCCTAACTACAATACTATCTTCCTCTTCACCACTACCAGCACCATACCCCGCATATTGATCAGGTTGTAGTAGAGAATCAGGGATGACAGAGCCAGTTTTAACAGATAGGCTATGAGTTGGAGAAGTGACTGGAATGTCATGTTCTGGGGCTACAATTGCCTGTCCGTAGGTGGAAATTTTAGTAGGTTGGGTAAAGGGATTCAAAGATATGACCAGACCACCAGGTCGTAGAATTACTTGAGTAGGTTGAATAGTGTGGGCCTGGTTAGGAGAGGTAGTATGTGGGTCGGTGAGTTTCATGAAGGAGGGAGTGCTTTCAGTTGGTTGTTCAATTGGTTGCTCAGGGGTGCCTATAGGAGAAGTGATAGGTTCAAAGGTAGGGGCACCTTCTGGTTGGGAAGCAGACTCATCGTGAGAAGATTCGGAACTGGATGACTCAGAAGCGTCAAGACCAAGTTCTTCTAGTATAGTTTGAGTGTGGGTGGTTTGAGAAAGAGATTTGATAATGGTTTGAACGGTAGTGAGATCATATGCATCTCCTCCCTCTCTAATAAGACCTTCACCTTCTTCTCCACCCCTCTCTTCATTTTCTCTCTCCACGTCCCTCTCAGTATCTCCCATAGATGTCTAAGGCCTATTCTCTAAATCCTCACCGGGTACTACACCTCCCTGGGCAGGTATGGCCGGTTCTGGCACAACCATGGTAGGTATCCCTACACTCTCCCTATAACTCACAACAGTATCGTTTTGCTCACATAAGTTTAAAAGTGTTACAGGGAAAGGTTTTGGAATAGGCAAGTTGGCCGGAATGGCAGGTTTAATATGAATGAAAAGTTGAGGGGTAATAGAGGGTAAACCTGTCCGGCGGGGAATCTCTGCATTCTGATCCATCACATACTGGATGATCATGGGTAGAAAGCGTTGGTACGGCAGCATGTTGGCATCCTTCTTCTTTTGTGAGTTCTTCCTTAGCATTGTAGCTTTGATATCCTGGAAGAGAAGGAATGCATAGTCCACATGCATATGATTTGCCGCTGCCACAAATATCTTGAGCTGATGCTCCGTTGGAAACACATACCCTAAATGCTTGGGGTGAGACATCGTTGAAGCACTGTCATAACAGTGTTATACTTTGGATGTAGACCGGTGCATTTGAACTGATACTTGCGAGTGAGCGCACCGTCATATCCCATTGCCCTTATGGAAACAAGGCATGCTTCCTCGTCTGGGATTTCCTCAAAGACTGTTGTAGGAGGTCTGCTGTCAGCCCTTGGTAGTCTAAAGATTGATCGGAGACCGTGGACTGGTATATCAACAGTAAATTCATCCACCTCAGCATGAATAACTTCCTGCCCTCTGTCATTGATGAACGTATAATTCAGGGACATGTGTACCGGTTGTAGCTGGATTGTACGTCAGAAGATGATTCAGAGGATGTATTCTTAGGATTTTTGTCACAGTAGGATAAGCAGGATTTTTCAGCTTGTTTAAGTCAGTGTAATGGTTGTTTGCATGAGTCATAGTGTTAAGGAACTCAGCTTGGGGCATGATCTCCTCAGGGTCGCGTACAGCTTGAGTCATCTTATCTGTGCAAATAGATAAAACAGTTAAGTTAAAGATAAAGAGATATGTATGAAAAACAACGTTCAGTTTTGAAGTTTGGTCAATCTTTAGTGATTTAAAAGAAAGTTGACCCTTGTTGACCAAAAATACCAAGTATGAAAATTTTGTGAAAAAACCCCAACTCCGGAAGCCCCATTGTGTATATGATGATTTTAAGTATAAACAGGTTGTTTTGACACTTTTAATATGACAATTAGATAGTAATAAACAACTTTGTAGTACTTGAGGATAGTCCAAAAATCATCCTAACACCCTTTTTAAAGCCAAAATATGAACTTATGCTGTAAGTTCATTGTCCTCAAGAACACGAAGAACACTTTTTGAGATTTTCGAAATATTTTTGCAACAAAGTGTTCTCCATGTGCTTAGAACACCCATTGCAAACTTGGATTGATCAAACAACTTTGTTTCGTGTCCCAAAAGTCCAACCAAAGTTCCGAAAGTCACTATCGCATTCGGCTGTTGTAGGTCCAAAAATCATCATTTTAACTCAAAATTTGCAAAATGTAAACCGTACAAGTTGTTACCTATATGAATAGGAGTATTTTCAGACTAAAATTATAAATTTTGGCAGCGTAACGAGAAGATTCGTATTATCAAGTAGCCAAAAAACGAGAGAGAACTTAGTGAAATTTTAAATCTGATCGCGTGAAATGAACAGGTGAGGATGGGACGGTTATAAAGTTAAAGGACACGTGTCGCGTGTTTATTGGATGAAACAACGGTGAAAAAACGCGGCTGATAGATGAATCGCAAGGTAAAAACATGCAGCTGATAGAAGTTCTGAATCGCATGCGATTCACCCTTTGGTGTGTTAATCGCATGCGATTGAGCCTTAGGTGTTTAACAAATTCTATCAGTTGTCTGAATCGCATGCGATTGACCCTTTGGTTTGTTAATCGCATGTGATTGGTACTTGGTTCTTGGCAGATGACATTCTATCGCATGCGATTAAGGGATAGTTAACAGGTGATGCAATCCCATGCGATTGACTGCTAATGCGATTGAAACCTGTGCGATTGAACCAAGACTTAGAAAATTTTCATTTTATTGAGTTGCAAGAAATCCCATGTGATTGAAGCATCGAATTGATTTTACAAGATATCTTGATTTGGGTTTTTGTTTTGACACACTCCCCCTAGACTCTTGCATCTGCTTATGAAAAAAAAAAATTGGGGAATGTGCCAGCTGTGTACTTCTCCCCCTACACATGTGCATAATGTGTATGAATCGTGCATAATGTGTATGAATTTTCTCCCCCTACACATATGTAACATGTGTATAACCAGAAATTCACTCCCCCTTGAGTGTTGCATCAGTAATCTGCACAAAGAACAAATAGTGTAACACCTACTCTAAACCTAAGAGAAGAAAGAAAGGAAAAATGAAGCAACATTATGTTATATTTGCAGGTTTAGCATGCCTAACTTAGATACCAACTCAGTGAAGCGATTTTCGTCTAATGGTTTGGTAAACAAGTCAGCTAGCTGATTTTCAGTAGGAACATACTGGAGCTCAATAAGACCTTTTTCTACGTTATCTTTTATGAAGTGATAACGGATATCGATGTGTTTAGTTTTAGAGTGGTGTAACGGGTTGCAGGAGATAGCTATGGCAGACTAAGAGTCGCATAGCAGTGAAATTTTGTCATACCTGAGGCCAAAGTCTGATAACTGAGTACGTATCCAAAGACTCTGTGAACAGCACATTGCAGCAGCAACATACTCAGCTTCAGCTGTAGAAGTGGATACGCAGTTTTGCTTCTTTGAGACCCAGCAAACTAAAAGATCTCCCAGAAAGTGGGCACTACCAGAAGTGGTTTTCCTATCAATCTTGCAACTGGCATAGTCAGCATCGGAGTAAGTATGGAGATCCAGATTTGAATCTTTGGGATACCACAGACCTAGATCCATAGACCCTTTAAGATATCTGAAGATTCTCTTAACTTCTAGAAGATGTGACTCCTTGGGATTCGCTTGGTATCTAGCACAGAGACAGGTAGAGAACATTATATATGGACGACTTGTAGTTAGATACAGTAATGATCCAATCATCCCACGGTAAGTTTTCAGATCTACTGGAGAACCATCAAGATCTGCTGATAGCTATGCCTTAGCAACCATTGGTGTAGATATGGGTGTGCAGTTAATCATATCATACTTCGTGAGAAGTTCTTTGATATACTTAGATTGGAAAATAAAACTGCCATGACTAAACTGCTTCACTTGGAGTCCGAGAAAGAAAGACATTTCTCCCATCATACTCATTTGGAATCTGTTAGCCATTATTCTAGCAAACTCGTCACTGTATTTTGGATTTGTAGACCCAAAAATGATGTCATCCACATATATCTGAACTAAAATCTTGTCCCTACCCTTAGTGTTTGTGAATAGAGTGGTATATGTCTTTCCTTTGGAGTAACCTTCACCAATCTAATATTCAGATAAGACGTCGTACCATGCACGTGGAGCTTGCTTTAACTCGTACAAGGCCTTATCTAGGATATAGACATGATTAGGATATTTTGAATTGATAAAACCCTCAGGCTGTGAGACATAGACTTCTTCTTTGAGAACACCATTAAGAAATGATGTCTGCACATCCATCTGAAAGACACAAAAGCTTCTAGAGGCTGCATATGCAAGAAAGAGTCTGATAGCTTCAATACGAGCAACGGGGGCAAATGTTTAATCATAGTCAATACCCTCTTGCTGATTATAGCCTTTAGAAACCAACCTAGCTTTGTTACGAACAACCACTCAATCCGAATCCCTCGTGTTATGGAATATCCACTTAGTTCCAACAACAGATTTTCCATAAGGTATAGGAACTAATCTCCAGACTTTGAGATGATCAAATTGATGTAATTCTTCCTTCATTGCAATTACCATCTGGATCATCTAATGCTTCACAAGTCTTGGGGGGTTCAATTATGCTTAAGAAACCCGAGAATTGACATTCGTTTGCTGTTGTTGCTCTTGTTTGTACGCCAACTGAGGGATTCCATATGATGTTCTCTTCAGAGTGATGTCTGATCCATTTTGTTTCATGTGAAGTAGAAGGCGAAGGAATAAGATCTTGTAGGTGTCGTGCTTCTTCTTCATCCTCTCGGAAGAAATGTGGGTCTTAATCGAACACAGGTGGGCTATCAGGGTCAGCAATCTGAGAATTCACAGGGGGGCGTGTGACAGAGACAGATGTAGAATCCTCAGCATACAGATTGGCAAATGGATTCGTCTCAGTGATCGTAGGAGCCGTGATAGTCACACTTGTTTGGGTAGCTGTGTTGTTCTTGTTGTTAGTTAGAACAGGAGAAGATTCAGATCTAAAGAAATCAAACATAAAGTCAAGATTAGTATTCGAACTAGATGGATTGTTTGACTCTTTATTTTGAAGAACCGGTCCTGAACTGGTATGTTCAGAAGCAGTTTATGTTGATTTAGGTGGAAAATCTGTAACATTCAATGCATCATCGAATGTTACATTTATACTTTCAACAATTGTTTGGCATTGTATAATTGTTTGCCAGATACGTTACTCAAAACATTTGGATTTTCAAAACAAAGCCCATCGAATGTCCATCTTGAAAAAGGTCGTTCCTTTTGTTTGTACAAAAAGATGGTTTGTTCACTTTGCCCTCTTTGATTAGAAGGTCTTCAAGTTCTTTAATTTTCAAGCAAAGAACACTTTGATCATTTTTGAGAATTTCTGAATCTTTTTCTGCACCAATACGTTCTGCTTTGAGATCGTGTATGATGATGTTGGTTTTATCAGTTAATTCAAGAAATTCATATTCTTTCACTGCTAATTGAACTTTAGATTCATTTATGTTTTCTCTAACTGTTCAATTGTGACTTGTACTTCTTTGTCTTGTGTATGAATGGCCTCCTTCAACACTTGATTTTTATTTGTCAGTTTAATCACCTTAAATTCTAACTTTTTTATGCGTTTTAATATAGTTTGTATATGTTCGAAGTTAAAACCCATGTTAGAGTCAGAGATAGAATGTACCTTTCTGCTTTCAGCAGTCTCCTCCTCAGCATCGGAGAGATCACCACCTTCTTCATCCCTATCACTTGCTCCATTATTAGCCATGAAATAGAACTGTGCTTGATCCTCACTATCTGGATCACTCTCGGAGTCTGTGTCCTCCAGGAACTGATCTTCTTCCACCATAAGTGCATTCCCAGCCTGCTTTTGCTTTGACAGGCGGTACTTTTGTCTGTAGTTCTCAGCATCTTTGACCTTCTTTTGTGGACAGATCCTAATCATGTGGCCAGATCTCCCGCAGTTGTAGCACTTCGAGTCTGTTTTCTTTTCATCTCTCTATTCTTCTCTTTGAAATCTAGGCTTATCAACAGGAGCAAACCTTTCAGGTCTCCTAGACCCAGAGGTGAACCTTTGTCTGTTGTTGGTTTTATTAAATTGATTTCTGAAGGTTTTGCCAACAACAGAGAGAGCATGAATGGCAGCTTCAACAACATCTTCATCATCATCATTCGGTTCAGATTCACTGAGAATCACCTGTTTGAACTTCATTGTTCAGGATATTCCCTTGGAATTCTTTTGACTGCTACCAGGGCCAAATGATCTGCAGCTGGTTGTTTAGGAAGAGACTTTAGTATTTCTTCTTGGTACTAATTGAGGTCTTCAAATATGTTGTGAAAGGTGACTGTAGTGAGATCTTTGTTGATTTGTTTATATAGTCGAACATATTCCTTCCACTCAGGACCCAGTGACTTCAGAAAAACACAGTTCAAGTCTAGGTCAGTTATGATGATTTGGTTTGGCCTCATTTCATTTTGCAATTTGCAAAATCTACCATAGGTTTCAAAAAGCAGCTCGTTCTCTCGAACACTTAAGTCAAGATAGTTGTTGACCAGTTGGGTACGTTTGATGTTTTCTCCTTGCTCAGTACCCTGCAACTACTTCTTGATTTCATCCCAAATTTCTTTAGCAGTGGCTAAGCTATCTATTTTGGTGTAGATCTCTGAGGAGAGTCCTTGTTTTAGATAGTACTTAGCCAGTCTTTCGGCCTTCTTGATCTCTTTTTCATGAGATGTGAGCTCTTCAGCAGTCTTTTCCCTCTCGTGACGGAGAATGGCTGCATTGTTGTTAGGATCAGCCTCCACTACCTTGATGAACTTCTTGTTTCTTTTTTTAATACATTATATCATCATTTCTCCGTGCATCTCGTTGTGCTCTAGGAAGTCCGTAAACCTTCCTTTCCATACATTGTATTCACCCCTGAACAAACTGGAGGTTTTGTATCGGTACCGATGGACATCATTTCATTTGAACTTGACATTTTGAGAATTTAATAAAGAAATGATCGTTCACTTGTTATATATGGATTGATTGTTCGAAAAACTTGATAAACAAAATGTGGAACTAATTCACTTTAATTCAACTTTGAATTAGATCTTGTAAAGATTAAATTCAACTTTGAATTATATAGAATTGAGTTAATTTAATTCAACTTTGAATTATATCTGAGTTTGATTAAATTCAATTTTGAATTAGAATTTTAAGTTTTAAGTCCGATTGTCTTCTTTGTTTAAAGTCAAGTCTCAATGGTTCTATCATTTGTCCAATAAGTTCAAGGTATGCGATAGGTGTTATGCGATTGGAGACAACCCTTGAAAATTGAGCAGAGTAACTTCTTGGTTGTGATTGAATAGGGTAACCAATAGTATGCGATTGATTCCTGTAGCACCAAACACTTAGAATGAACTGTTAGTTGCTACAATCGAATGTTATTCAAGTAACCTGAATCGAATGCGATTGCCTTTGTGTGTAATCAAACCCTTGAATCGCAAGGGTCAATAGAATGCGATTGATGAACCAAGACTGCGGATCATAGCACTTTAAACCATCCAATCGCATGCTATTGAACTTACGCAGCTGATAACACTGAGTAGCACTTTGTGAATTTCAACCTTGATAGACTTCTATAAGCCTCATAAACTAGTCAATCGCATTGACCAACAACCCGGCTTATAAGATCTAATGTGTCCCTATCAAATCTGAAGGCCTTACCCCTTATGGTGTCTACCCACTTGTACCTTGATTGGTATGGGAAGTACTTGAGATGCCTTGTTTTACACTTAAACTTTAAAGAATAAATAATTTTTTTTAATTAAAGCCTGACTTCTTCTTCTTCAAATCTGCATTTAATCCTCAAGAACACCATAAATGCTTAATTTCCAGAAAATTAAATGCTATAAAGTGGAGCATTTAATGAACTATTGGACTTTTTCCTTTAAAATACCACTCGGTTTTGAAGTGTTCTTCAAGAAAGCCTTATAAATTAGTAGAAATCTTCAAAAAAACCCGGAAGGATGATATAAAGAGTAGTGATTTATACCTCAAACGTGTTCTATCTTTGGGAAATGTTAGAAATCGCACCTTTCTTGAACAAACCTTGTGGTTGTATGCTTTGTTGAACCCGAAAGCTTGTTCTTCACCTTGAGCTTGAAGTTTTCGACAATTTCCTTTGTTGTTTTTCGAACAATCACGATCCAAAAACAAGTTTGACTCTGATACCAATTGTTGGTCCCGCAATTCTTACGGATGGAGCAATTCTAGATGATTAGTGTGTGATTGTGTGTGTGTTCGGTTGAGAGAGTGAAAGCCGAGAGCTTGAGAGAGAGAACACAAACACAAGAGTTAGAAATATGCAAAGCTTTTTTTAGAAAAGGTGGGGCAAATGCCTTTTATAGCATTTGCCCAAGTTACAATATTTACATATTTGTACCCTCACTTTTTATAATCTAACAATAAGACTAGATTCGGATGGTATCGTCTTACGGATGGTACATAATTTAAGTTTTATGGAAAGACGGGCATTTGTTTCCGGTTTGGTTTAAGATTAACTCATTAGTGACAAATCCTAATTTCACTAGGTGAGTTAATCTTGTATGTGAGCGCGCGAGAGAATTGTAAACCATTTTTAGCAAATCTCTTGTGATTTTAATAATTTTCGAAAAATTATCTAGCATGCGAATCCTAAGCAATACATGCATATAAAATCACAATCACACGCATAAGATACTATAATTGGTAACCCTTGCCATAAATCTTATGCATTCTTCCCGTGAGCCAAACGGGAAGAACATGGTCAATTCTAAGGGACAAAGTCTTCGATCCGAGCTCCCACTAAAACCGCCATCTCCATTGGATTTCATTGGCTTTATGGTCACCATGCTCCACCTCTTTTGACTCCCTTTTGTGTGTCTTCATCCACCATAAATTACAATACATACAATAGAACAAAATTGGTATGCAAGCCACATTATACCTATTTATCTATTAAAATTACATGGATGAATGAAATGGCATGCAAACCACATTTATTATAACAAATTTATCAAATGAATAATAATACAACCACAATTGCATCCATACACACAATTTAACCACAAAACCAAGGCAAAGTTACCAATCTATAAATCCAAATACTACCAAACATACACTATAGCTACTGGAATAACATATTAAAACAACAAAAATAAAATTCCAGAAGCTCAAAAATTTTGCCAAAAACCCAAGACCATAAACTGTTTTTAAAAAAGAACAAAAACTGATACAGCGACGATAACGCGCCGTTAACCATGTTCGACAGAAAACAAACATTTTCATTTCGAGTTTTTTAGGCCACCATGTGCATAACTAACATAGAGGTGGCTCTGTTACCACTGTTGGGGTTTCATGGGCAAGCAACGGAAGCAAAGAACAACATGAAAAGGCCAAGGTACAAGCATACAAAGCACAAAAATTGAAACCTCACAAATGGACCAAACTCTATGTAATAGAAATGCAACATGAAAAGAAAAGAGAAGAGGTTATACCAGCCTCCTTAGCTCTAGAAAACGTGAAAATGTGGTAAAGGTGATGCTCCAAGAACCAAAACCCGGTTCTTCTATTGAGGTATACCCTGGGAATACGCCAACCACGAGTGCTAGCTCGCCTCTAGTGCTACATCTCTTGAACACCACTTGTGGAACTGCAACAAAGGACAACCTTTCTGGAACCTCTCTTGTAAAACTCTCTCTAAGTCTCTTGAAGCACTTAAGAGTGTTTATATGTATGTATTGACCAAGAGTGTAAATGAAGACCAAGTGAGTCCTTGTATAAAGTTCAAGTGACACTTCAGATGCCTCTTGGCCAGCCAAAGACCCCATGATTTGTCTCACATGCATTGGCCAACTTTAGAGGTGATTTGACAAAAAGCACATGCAGCCGTAGCGGCGCTAACCCCTTAAGGTTAGCGGCACTATCGCGGCCTGTCAGGTGACATGACACAAAGTACATGCAGCCGTAGCGGCTCTAACCCATAAGTTTTAGCGGCGCTAACGCGGCCTGCGATGTCAACTTTTGTCTTTTGCCATTTTTGGTCCCTATACTTTAGTTGCTGTCAGGTTTGACCCCCGTGTATGACCCAATAGGCCCATACATCATCGGCAGTGATTCAAACGGCATGTATGCATCAGTGGGCATATTCTAACAATATATATATATATGAAACACATACTGATATGTGGATATAGAAATACAATTATGGTGCTCAAAGGATATAAATATAGATATACTTATAATGGTATAGTTATGAATTTACATAGAATAATAAAGTGTATAATTACAGGCAGAGGAATACCGTTTTCCCACAAAAATAAGTAATTAAGTATGAATTTAAGGTTACGATATAGATATAAATATATTTATGGAGGTAAAGGCATGAGAACATAGATATAAATATATAATATTAATACGAACACGGGTGAAGCTATATAAGCATTATTATGGAAAATATGGAGAAGATGCAAAATAAGTGATTATGTAATTACAATATGATTGCATAAGTACGAGAACAATGAACTGTGGTTATAGGGATAGCAAAAATACCCGATCCCGATGGGAATACCCTAAACCGAAACTTTTGGGACGTGATTTCGGACTGGTAAATGGTTATGGGACCGGGTATGGGATTTCTTCCAAAAAATTTCGTGGGTATGGGATGGTTATGGTTTTAGTCAATATCCGCCCAATTATCCGTCCCATGTACCCGATCCTGAACCATTTATATTTTTTATAAATTTATTATAAATATAATATATATTACAATCTTATTATATATAAGATAATAGGAATTACAAGATTAATAGTCCACGCTTCTCTTTGACACTTTTGTGAACAAAAGTTATTTCATTTTCATGTAACGATTTAAATTAGATTATCATGAAATTTGGATAGTTTATACTTGTATGGTGATTGTATTACATTAATTAAACGTCGAATTTGTTGAATGTTAATGTTGCTAGAAAATGAAATTTAAAAAAAAAACTCATTGTTTGACGTGATTCGCATGAAATTCTAGGGAGTACGTAAACCTTTGTTTAGAAGAATTTAATTGACTAGGAATATATATGGGATACCCGGTGGTATACCCGCGTCCCCGACGGTTATTTAGTAATGGGATACCCGACGGAACGGGACCGGGTACGGGACATAGTTTTATAATAGGGTATGGGACTGGGATGACCAATACCTGTCCCATTGCCATCCCTATATGTGTATAATTATATACAGTGTTAATATGGATACAGATATAGCTATATGAATATTATTATCATGGTTAACATGGAAGATATACAACATAAACGAGTATCTAAGGGAATATTATGGAGTATACATTAGTATAGAAAAGAATAATAACTAGATGTGAATAAGTTATAAGTGTATACTATCTAAGTTAATTATGAAGAATATTATAATGATAATATAATAACACGGGACTAAAATCATTATATATATGGATTCTGATTACTTACTGAGCTTCTAGCTCATTATTTTTATTTTATACTTTACACGTACTACTAATTAATTGTTAGTGCAGCAGCATAAATAAAATTATATGATCTGCAGAAAATAAAATATAGAACAGAAAAGACAAATAGATTTTGAAGCTCGTATTGAATATGATTGCCTTAAACAGATTTTCCGTCTGTTCCCAGGGTACGACAACGTAAACAGCCGTGCTGCCGGAGATGACACTTGCCTGAAAATATCGCCGGAAAACAATGTGCAGCAGAGAGGAAGAGAGAAGACTGTGTTTTCTCTTTTTATGTACTCTGAATTAGATTCTCAATGTTGTTTATATACTGATAATAGCAGTATGTAACTGATAATACATACTTAATACAATTAATTATGTATTCAAATGCATCAGTTACAGCATTAAAGTGTATCAGTTACAAAAATTAAACTTACTGATACTGATCTGATGAAAACAAAAAATGGCAAAACCCATGCAAGCTTGAGATTTCGGAGCTGCATTCGTGTCCGCAGGTCGCACCCACACACAAGTTCGGTGGATTTAGCCTACGAAATCCATCATCAGCAACCCCCCCTGCGCGCGGGTAGGACTTGGAGTAAAACCAAGAAGAAGCTTGTAAGCCTCTTACACTTCTAAGGTTATAAACCTCTGAAAATTTACTCCAATTTCCGATGTGGGACACTTCCCATACCCATTTGGTTTTTGCCAGATTTCATTCCAAGTACTCAACTTTCAGTGTCGATATCTCATTCATACATTCTCCGTTTTGGAAACATTATATATCGTTTCGAAGCTCTCATAAAGGAGAACACAAACCCACTAAGAGTTTTATATATAACACATATTCATGTATTTAATTGTGTCCAAAGTTAGTAAAAACACATATATTTTTACAAATTTTTCCAACAAACCCCTACATGAATGGAGATCGATGTCTGCACATGAAATCCATACGAAATTTCAAATAGTAGGATTCTGAATAGGATAGGTAGGTGTTACCCTTTGAACCTTCCCTTTTGAAACATACTTGGTCTCCTAACAGTCAGTAGACTCGATGTCTTTGAACTGAACCGTCATTTATGTAGACTATAATATATTTTACACATAATTCTTCCTAACAAGGTCATATCCTCATAGTCGTGTTCGTAATGGTCATGAACACTAGCCAGGTTCTACGAGAGCTTGAAACACCACTTTTCTAAAATAGCTTTTAGAAATGCAATTACTACTGATTAGCATTCTAAAACATCAGAGTTTGTGAAAAACTAACTACAACACTTTAATGCTAACAGTTTTACAAAAAGTAGTGTTAAAAGTACTATTTTCAAAAGCTGGGAGCTATCCAACTCTGCAGAGCACCGGGGCCTTACCCTTGCTAGAATCTGGTTACCTGCATGTACAACATACTAAAACGTAAGCTTTCGCTTAGTGATCATACTACTGACTAATAAACACATTGCATGAGTATCTCTTCTCGGGATGTCTCACATCCCAACTATAACCTGCAAAACAGTCAAACTGTTAACTAGTCCCGGGGTATGATCACACCTCTCGCGTAACCAAGCCCCTAACGCTTTATCTGTGGGTATAAGGATCTCAATATACCCCTTTCACTATTCTGGATACAAAGTATCCACTTTTCTTAGTACAAGACTTCTCTAAGCCAGGTACTTTCGGTACTCGAGCACATACATAACACATATCACAAACACATATATCATATTGGTCACTTGGTACATAAATGCATACTACTCATATCAAATACTATAACATAGTGCTATTGAACATCTGAACAGCAGCCTTTAACTTAACATATCAAACATACAATTGATATACTAATCACTTAATGCACAAACATATACTAATCTGATTAAAGGTAAGTACACTCACCTTAACAGCAGCTAAGCAATTATACCCCTCTCACAGAAACGTCAGTCTCTTATTGCCTACAAGCAATAAACATGTGCTACATTAACTTCTATACGCTCTATGGCAACTTAAACTGAACATTTAAGCAACAAACAGCTTGACCTGGTCCTAGCCCTCCCTACGGCCGTAGGGGTTCATTCCTACGCCCGTAGTAGTGTTTCTAGGCTTCCTACGGTTGTAGGCTATATGCACTACGCCCGTAGGCTAGTTCCCTTCGTCCTTAGACGGTAACTCATAAAACACTATCCTACACCCGCAGGAATCCCTACCTACGGCTGTAGGAGACAAAACAACCAGTAGTTCTTGACACCTCCCTACGCCCGTAGGGAATAATCCCTGCGGCCGTAGGAACAGTCGGTACAGCAGACTCATCTGCTCTGTTCGACGACAGCAACTGCAATCCGAGGTTTTACCCTCTATCAACTATACTACTGTATTTACAAAACTTCTATACCAACTTACTCTGAACAAATCTACATATTCTTAACAATTTTTAGTTGATGTCATTCACCAACTCTATTGTCTGTCATCAAACTCAAAATTCTTTTGTGATCTGATCTACACAAGCTTCTAGTACGGTTATGCTCTAAACAATTCTTTAAACTAAGGCCATGTCAGTCACAATCTGTGCTTCTAACTTTCTCTACAACAACATGGTTCACCAGTCTTTCACTGTCTCATATAACAAGTTCAACGCGTACGTAACTTTTCTCCCTGGTAGACACCCCCTAATACAGAAAATCTCATTCCGTCGTTATTAATCATCAATATTCATAACTGGATCTAAAATCTTCCCTCCGAAGAGGAAGCTCGCATACTGAACAATCTTTACACATCTACTCCTGCAACGGGTTCTTTCTTAGATTTAACTCTTACTAATGCTTTAACCGTAACCTATACTGCTGTATCCACGTACTGTGATAACATAACTTTCTTTTCCTTCTAAAACTTACTCAACCACTTGGTTGATAATATCTGGAACGTTTACATATAGGACTTCACTCTACTCAATCACTGCTATCCCCTTTACTAAACTGATCTCGAGATCTTGCAATCCCTCTGTAACAACTCCCTCTAAAGGGTTACTCATAAGTCTACTGTTTAAAAATAAGAATTGCATCTGAAAAATAGGTATTTCTGGACTTCTAATGTATACTAGCCTCAGGCTGCTTTATCTAACTCGAATCAGCTTACCGCATACTATAAACTCATGATCAGGTATCTTTAACATATACTACTAAACAACTTTCTCTGTTTCTCATAATAAGGTATGTAATATTATTAATACTACATATATCTCATATTCTGTTCTTGTCTTATTCACGCATACTGTACTATCACGTATCACTTCTCACTTGATTCACAAGGTACTGACATGGCAATCTTAAGCTCAACTGCATATCACATGTTCTTTGCATACACTGGCCAGGCGTTGTGAGGAACATATTATACACAGTTGTTCTTAATACCGTCATGGGATACCCCGATTCACAAGCTTAGGTCACGTATATGGCATAACCAATTATATCTGTTAAGCATTCTTCTTTTCTCTGATATCATTTAATAATTAGCCACATAACTATTAAACATGCAAAACATTGATACTCATGCTCGATCTATAAAACTGATAACAAATCATAAACTTCTATTAACCGTATGCTCACCAAGACTACTGCCCCAGGGATAGCTCCTCCTGACCTCAAAACCACGGTTTAAGTTCAGACATCACACTCATGTGTGCCCAAATCCCTTAAACCTTGGCTCTGATACCAAGTTGAAACACCATATTTCTAAAATAGCTTTTAGAAATTCAATTACTACTGATTAGCATTCTAAAACATCAGATTTTGCGGAAAACTAACTACAACACTTTAATGCTAACAGTTTTACAAAAAGTAGTGTTAAAAGTACTATTTTCAAAAGCTGGGAGCTATCCAACTCTGCAGAGCACCGGGGCCTTACCCTTGCTGGAATCTGGTTACCTGCATGTACAACATACTAAAACGTAAGCTTTCGCTTAGTGAGCATACTACTGACTAATAAACACATTGCATGAGTATCTCTTCTCGGGATGTCTCACATCCCAACTATAACCTGCAAAACCGTCAAACTCCCGAGGTATGATCACACCTCTCGCGTAACCAAGCCCCTGACGCTTTATCTGTGGGTATAAGGATCTCAATATACCCCTTTCACTATTCTAGATACAAAGTATCCGCTTTTCTTAGTACAAGACTTCTCTAAGCCAGGTACTTTCTGTACTCGAGCACATACATAACACATATCACAAACACATATATCATATTGTTCACTTGGTACATAAATGCATACTACTCATACCAAATACTATAACATAGTGTTATTGAACATCTGAACAGCAGCCTTTAACTTAACATATCAAACATACAAATGATATACTAATCACTTAATGCACAAACATATACTAATCTGATTAAAGGTAAGTACACTCACCTTAACAGCAGCTAAGCAATTATACCCCTCTCACAGAAATGTCAGTCTCTTATTGCCTACAAGCAATAAACATGTGCTACATTAACTTCTATACGCTCTATGGCATCTTAAACTGAACATTTAAGCAACAAACAGCTTGACCTGGTCCTAGCCCTCACTACGGCCGTAGGGGTTCAATCCTACGCCCGTAGTAGTGTTTCTAGGCTTCCTACGGTTGTAGGCTATATGCACTACGCCCGTAGGCTAGTTCCCTTCGTCCTTAGACGATAACTCATAAAACACTGTCCTACGCCCGCAGGAATCCTTACCTACGGCCGTAGGAGACAAAACAACCAGTAGTTCTTGACACCTCCCTACGCCCGTAGGGAATAATCCCTGCGGCCGTAGGAACAGTCGGTACAGCAGACTCATCTGCTCTATTCGACGACAGCAACTGCAATCCGAGGTTTTACCCTCTATCAACGATTCAAAACTTGTTTTCTGACATAAGGAACATCCCTTAGCATGTACTACTATCTCTATGACCATTTAATCACATCAAACTAAAAGAAACACAACACAACTAAGGATTCAACCTTTGAATCCCTTTTTCACCCAAAAACATCAAGAATTAATCTAAAGCTCTTACCTTGATGTAACTGATCGAAATGGGTTACTCAAACTGATGCTACAAGCTGTGATTATGGTCCAAAAGTCAGAATACTACTTGAGAGCATAAGTGTACGTATGTGTGTCTTCAATTTGTAAGAAATACTTTGACTAGCAAAGTCAAAGCTGATCCAAACCTATATACATCATCTTTCTCAAAATGACCCAAAGGTCCCTGCACTATAATTTCTATCTCTTGACACTTTTAGTCCCTCACTTCTTAAAAAGTACATACTCCACTCAAAACAAATGGCAACTTGTTAATCAATTAACACTTGACATTTAAATGAAGAAACTTTTAACCTTGGGGCGTTACAGAGCTATAAGGAATTACACCCTAATAATTCCCTTAGAAGCGACCCCACTTCTCTCTCACATAGGTGATTCTTAATAACCATTAAAAGCCATAATCTTAACCTCATTGTCACTATTTTAGGAATGGGCTAGGAAGTTTATTAACCCCCCACAGTAACCTTCTTCATTCATACAAATAGGTTATCCTTTTGAACCCAAATCTTGGGATCTCTAGTCTTTTAGGTAAGGTTTCCTTTGTATGAGTTATTCATTAAAGGGCTTTAATCCCATTCCTTTTATCTCTCTATATCTACGGCATGGATAAGAAGATTCCAGAATCAAGATAAGAAGATTCAAGATTGAAGATTTCGGGTTATCCGTTAGTTTGTTAGCAGATTAGGATTAGTTCTAGTTTGTTAGGATTTGTTGGAACAGGATCATAAATACTTATCATCTGATAAGTTTTGAGGTACGACTACTCAATGAGTTACAGAGCCAAACTCAATTCACCCCAACCTATTGATCGTATGTGTTATGAATCTTGATTCACTGTTTGTAACTTCAATGTAATCAAGAAACTCACAGATTGCCAATTGTTCATGTGTTCGAATCTTCACGTTTGTTGTGAAGTTGGTAAGTATTCAATCTGTGAATAAATCCTGTTTAGAGAGTCGTCCTGTATCTACAATCATAAGTTGATTATAGGTAGCAAAGTTTGAGAGATTGAGAGATTTGATCTACATTAGGTGTTTACATACCAAGTGTTTCTTACTTGGTTGTTACTCTAATAATCTTCTTATTACTGAAAGCAAAGCATTCGATTAGTTGTGGTTTGATATGTGTTAACACTTTTTATTGATTTGTTTAATTTTCCACAGAAATTCTATTCAACCCCCCTTCTACACATTACTTTCTTGTTGATACTCTCACCAAGGGACCAACAACTGGTATCAGAGCAGGATGAACGATTTCATAAGTTGAAAGTTCAAGATTCTGAGAAAGTATACAATGTCGACAAGCAACAATTCATCAAACTTTCCTCAGATGTCTGCTAAGGGTTGACCCATATTCGATGGATCTGATTATCCTATGTAGAAATTCAGAGCCATGCTTTTCCTCAAGTCCAGTGACAATCGTATGTACGATGTCATCACTAAAGGACCAATCATCCCCAAGATTCCTGTTGTTGTCAGTGATAAGTGTACTGACAAAACTGAAAAGGAAGTGCAGAAGCCTGTTGCATCCTGGACTGAAGAAAATTGGAAATTATATTCTCTGGATGACAAAGCGAAGAGTGTTCTGGCTAATACCCTGACTAATGAGATCTTGCATACTGTGACTGGGTGTCAATCTGCAAAAGAGATCTGGGATACTCTGAGTATTACATATGAGGGCACAGATCTGGTCAAGCAGCAGAAGAATAATCATTTGAACTGATCTTATGAAAACTTCTTCTCTAAGAAGAATGAAACCTTGGCTGATGTGTTTACCAGGTTTCACTGCTTGATTAATGACCTGCTAGGTGTAGGCATTAAAAAGAATGAAGCTGAACTTGTGCTGAAATTTCTGAATGTGTTACCAGAAAAGTTTAATGAAGTAACTACATCACTAAGGGTTGGAGGAACATTACACATGTATAACCTACAGTCAATATATGGGTTTTAGCTCAATCATGAACAGATCACAGAGCACAAGAGAACTTCACAACAACAACTGAAGGATTCTTTTGATAAAACTGATGTTGCATTAGTTATACAGAAAAAGAAGAAAAGTTCAAAAGCCTTAGTTGTTGAATCAGAGACTGAGTCAGACTCTCAAGCTGACCACTCAGACTCAGACTCAAGTGATGCGGATGATGTTCAGACAATCACTGAGCAAATGGCTATGCTAGCCAGACGTTTAAGAAGAGCTCAAAGGGGAAGAGGAAGATCTGACAGGGGGAAAGGAAAGAGTTCTTTTGATCCCAAGAAAGTTGTGTGCTTCAATTGTAAGAGGAAGGGACACATTGCTATTGAGTGCAGATCAAAGAAGGATGGATCAGCTTCAGTAGCTGATAAGAATGCTTACAGAGCTAATAAGTATAAGAAGAAATATACTCAGCTCAAGAAAGGAAAGCCTGAAGACAAGCCCAATGCAAAAGGACTCTATGCTAAAACTTGGGATACGGAATCATCTACCTCAGATGATGATGATAAATGTCTGATGGCTTAAGAAGATGAAGAGTTTGAAAATAGATGAAGTTGATTATGGTCTGTCTGAATCAACTTTTGAAGTTGACATGAAGGAAGCTGAGGAATACAGCAAACTTAGTTACTGGGATCCTTCTTCCATGTACAAGGTTAGTAATTTCAACTCTTACACCGATGACGAAAAAGGTCTTGCATTTGATTATCTGCTAAATGATTTCAAGACCAGCCTTAAGTCTCAAAATGACCTCAAATCTGAAGTAGCTAAACTGAAAAATGAGATTAAGGAGAATCAATCTCTCATTGATGTTGGTAAAAAAGGCACAATGTGATCTTGAATGTCAAAGACACATTAATAAACTTCTAAGTGAAGAACTTCAGGAAGCCAAGGATAAAGCTGACCAACTTCAAAAGGTCACTGAATCATGGTGTAAGTCATCAAGGCTTGCTGAAAAGTGTATCAATCAACAAATTCCTAAACAGGTACAAGCTGTACTTAGAGGTGACTATCAATCCGCAGCATATGCAGCTGATGATGATGAGATAGCAAGTACATACTTTGAGGAAGATAGACAACTGATTGAATCTCAGAAGTCAGTCTCAGAGAAGAAACATGGTCAAAACCTTAAATACAATATGTTTGTAAAGGTAAAAGATCATGGAAATGAGTGTTCAACATCTAAACAGTACAGTAAATCTGTGGTGAACAGATTAGGCACTCAGCCTATTCAAAGAACTTATGTTATAGAAAGGCTTAATCCAAATCCTTTCAAAAGACAATACTCTCTATCTAGCTCAGAGAGAAGTTACAAGAATAGGAAGACCACTGTAAGTCAGAGGTCATATCACAACAATGGTAAGTCCAAAGTTGTTGACATTGGTAAGTCCAAAGAGATCAACACTGGTAAGTCCAAAGCTGTTGAAACTGGTAAGTCCAGGAAACATGACAATGGTAACTCCAAAGTCATCGAAAAGAAGTTTGTTGGTCAAGCTTCTAATAAAAAGGTTAATAAACCTAGATCTGACAAAGGTAAGTCCAAAGTCAATGAGGATCAGGTGAATCAACTTGCTAAGAAGGTTGAGAAGTTATCCACCACCAATAATACTAAAACTGAGGATAAGTTCCCTAAAGGATTATCAAATGATCTATCTCCTGTAGTAATTGGTAGAAGAAGATGCTACAAGTGCAGAGGTAGAGGACATGAGGCCAAGGACTGTGAAATTGAAATCTCAAGGCCTGAAAAGGAACAAGTTGATCAGCCAACACAGGACTTAGCACCTGCTCAAGCTGACCAGTCAGTTGCACAAGATGAAGATGCTAAGTGCTCATCATCTGAACCTACTATGAAGTGGGTTCCCAAACAAAACTAATGTGTTTAGTTTTCTTATCATGTGCAGGGTTCAAGTAAATGGTACTTGGATAGTGGATGTTCAAGGCACATGACTGGGTGGAAAGGACTTCTAAGTAATTTCCAGGAAGATGAAGGTCCTAAAGTAACATTTGGTGATAACTCCCATGGAAGAACCAAAGGTTATGGGAAGATGCATGCTGGCAAGGTGACATTCCAGAAAGTTGCATATGATAAAGGTCTTAAACACAATCTGATAAGTATCAGCCAATTGTGTGATGAAGATAATATTGTTACTTTTAGGAAGAAAACAGCAACTATATACAATGCTAAGGGTAAGCCTGTATTAATAGCAAAAAGAGAAAGAGATGTGTATCTACTTGATCTTAACTCTGCTGATCCCAATACTGAAACATGCTTATACTCCCAATCTATTCCTAAGCTGAGTTGGCTGTGGCATAAAAGATTATCACATTTAAATTTCAAGAATATAAATATGCTATCCAATAAAGAGTTAGTCTCTGGATTGCCAAAGATCACATTTGTCAAGGACAAATTGTGCTCAGCTTGTGAACAATGGAAACATCATAAAGGGTCCTTCAAGTCAAAGCAAAACTTTTCAATAACAGACCTACTGCATATGTTGCATATGGATCTGTTTGGACCCATAAGTACTCCAAGCCTAAGTGGCAAGAAGTACACACTAGTGATAGTTGATGAGTTCTCACGATTCACCTGGGTAATATTCCTTAAATGCAAAAGTGAAGCTGCCTTGGAGATAATAAGGTTTATCAAACAGGAAGAGTTGCAAAAAGGTAAGTCTGTTAAGAAACTCAGAAGTGATCATGGGTCTGAGTTCAGAAACTCAACCCTAGAAGGATTTTGTGAACAAAAAGGAATATTACAAAATTTCTTCTCAGTTAGAACTCCTCAACAAAATGGAGTTGCTGAAAGGAGAAACAGAACCTTAATTGAGGCTGCAAGAACAATGCTATGTGAGGCAGGATTGAAACTCTATTTCTGGGATGAAGCTGTAAGTACAGCATGCTATACCCAGAATAGGTCAATTATTGTCAAAATACATGGCAAAACAGCATATGAGATGTATAAATCAAGAAAGCCCAATATAGGTTACTTCCATGTCTTTTGTTCAAAATGCTATGTGCTGAATCAAAGAGATCAGCTCCATAAGTTGGAACCTAAAGCTGATCCTTGAATCTTTGTTCGTTATTTCTCAATCTCCAAACTTTACAGAGTATATAACTCAAGGAGAAAGGCTATAGAAGAATCAATTCATGTCTCATTTGATGAAGACAGTTTTGATCAAGCTGATAAAAGACAAACTGACTTGGTTAGTCTGAGTGAGCTTGAAAAGCATGAGGAAACCAAAATGTCAAATCCTATGTATGTCATGGATGATGACAGTGATGATGATGTGTGTCCATCAAAGAAATCATCTCAAGCTCCAAGGGACTCTCAAGCTGAGAAAGATGATGAGTTCATTAATCCCTTTGGAGCTGATACTACTCAGACTGAAGATCTTGGTGATCAACAGTTTGATGACAATGCTGCAATTGAGACTGAGGATGTAAGTTCACCTCAGAACTCTCAATATCACTCAGATCCAGAACCACAATCTCCTACTACAACATTTAAATTCCTCAGAGATCATCCTCAAGATCAAATAATTGGTAATGTTCAAGAAAGAGTAATGACCAGATCGAAGGCAACAGCAAACTATGCTGCTTACTTTGGATTCCTATCTCAAATGGAACCAAAGAAGACTGAAGAAGCCTTAGAGGATGAGGACTAGATTGAAGCTATGCAAGAGAAATTAAATGAGTTTGAGAGAAACAAAGTCTGGAGTCTTGTCCCAGCCCCCAAAGATCATACAATTACAGGCACTATGTGGGTCTATAGAAACAAAATGGACAAGGATGGAGTGATTGTTAGGAACAAAGCCAGGCTGGTAGCACAAGGGTATAAACAAGAAGAAGTAATCGATTATGATGAGACCTTTTCCCCTGTTGCTAGGATTGAAGCCATTAGGCTATTCTTAGCTTATGCAGCATATAAAGACTTCAAAGTCTCTCAAATGGATGTGAAGGGTGCTTTCCTAAATGGAAAACTTCAGGAGGAAGTCTATGTGAAACAACCTCCTGGCTTTGTTAATTCAAAGTTTCCACATCATGTCTATAAGTTAGACAAGGCTTTGTATTGTCTTAAACAAGCTCCAAGAGCTTGGTATGATACCATGTCCAACTATTTACTATCAATAGACTTCACTAGAGGTAGTATAGATAAGACACTCTTTATTAAAAAGAGTAAAGGACAGGTGATTCTTGTACAAATCTATGTGGATGACATTATTTTTGGTTCTACAAATGAATCTCTGTGTGAATGGTTCTCCAAAATTATGTCAAAAAGGTACAAGATGAGTATGATGGGTGAAATGACATATTTCCTAGACTTGCAGATTCAACAAAAGCCTGATGGAATATTCATTAATCAAAGCAAGTATGTTCTTGATTTGATAAAGAAATATGGTTTTGATTCAAGTTCAACCATGAAAACAGCCATGTCACCAGCTGTCAAGCTGAGCAAAGACTCAGATGGTAAGTCTGTATATCAGTCTACCTATAGAGGAATGATAGGTTCACTACTCTATTAGACAGCTAGTAGACCTGATATCATGTTTGCTACATGTGTTTGTGCAAGATATCAGGCAGATCCTAAGGAATCACATCTTCAAGCTGTGAAAAGGATCTTTAGGTACCTTAAAGGTACACCAAATCTAGGTCTTCGGTATCCAAAGGACTCTAGATTTGAGTTAGTTGGTTTTTCAGATGCTGACTATGCTTGGTGCAAGTTAGACAGAAAATCAACAACAGGAGGATGTCAAATGCTTGGAGGGAAGTTAGTAAGCTAGACTAGTAAGAAACAGAACTCAGTGGCTACTTCAACTGCTGAAACTGAGTATGTTGTAGCAGGAAGCTGTTGTGCTCAAATCCTGTGGATGCAACATCAGCTTCAAGACTTTGGTATGAATTTCAAGAAGACTCCTATCTTCTGTGATAACCAAAGTGCTATAGCCGTGACTTACAATCCAGTCTTCCACTCAAGAACCAAGCATATTGAAATTCGACATCACTTCATCAGGGACATCATGGAAAAAGTTAAAGTTGACATCAAATTTATCTCCACTGATGACCAACTGGCAGATATCTTTACCAAACCACTTGATGAAAAGAGGTTTACGTATCTTCTAAGTGAATTGGGTATGCTCAACCCCTAGCTAAGTGTCTAGATTTTGAGTTTCAGTTTGACAAAGACTAAGTGTCTTAAGCTGAGTGCACGGTTTATAAATAAGTTTTCATAAACTGAATATATTGTCAAGCTGAATAATGAGTTCACAAGTTTGGTGCGTTCCAAACATGGTTTAACTACTTAGTGTAGTTAAAGTATGAGTTTGAGTTAGTCTCAACCCGAAATGACTAAGTGTCATTGAGTCTGAGCTATGTGCTTAACTCAAGCTGTGTGATTGGTTCACACGTTTGGTAAGTTCCGAACATAGCTTTAACTACTCAGTGTAGTTAAAATATAAGTTTGAGTCAGTCTCAAACATAAATGACTATGTGACATTGATTTTGAGCTGTGTGCTCACCTCACGCTGAGTATAAATCTCACGCTGAGTAGTGAGATCAGGCTGAGTGCTTGACTCACGCTGAGTGATATGTTTCCTCAGCTTGGTGTGCCCAACTCATGATTTAATTACTGTGTGTTCTTAATTCATGCAACATTATGTTTGAGTCTGTCTCACATTGTGTTGTTACGCTGATTAAGTATCGGTGTAATAAAACAATGTAAATAATATTGTTGTAAGTCAATAATATTAATTTACAAAATTAACCGTTGGGAGATGATAAGTTTCATCTCGATCACTGTTACATTGCGCCGTAAGTTTGTTATGTGTAACGGATAAAAAGGGATTTCCAATGGTAACTTTTCTCTCTCCTCAGAAAGGTATATATAACGCCTAAAACCGATTTCCAGAAGTTTACGCTTACAATTCTCACTTCTAAACTTCTCATACACTCAAATACCTTTCAAAAACACCTCTATTGCTTAGTGCATTCAACCGTTCAGCTTCAAAATCCTAATCGCTCAGTGCGTATACGATTAACTCAGTGTCAATCGTTCAACTTAATCCGATTCAAAATGGACGGAACCCTTCTTATTCTTGGTGATAGAATGATTAGAGGTGCTCGGATGAAGAACAATGGTGTGTCGTTGATTCGAATCAATATCAACGTGTCTGTCTTGAAATTCCAGAGAGGAAACAAGGCCGAGGATACGAAGTATGGACTACATTAGAAAATGCCCCTTGGCATTCGCTTTTTCAGGAGCACCACTCCACATCGTTCCACAACACCTATTGGAGTTCTGGTATACTTGAACTTACAACCAGAACAGGGGAGAGATCACTGGCACTGTTCTAAATGGGGATAGAACAGTTGTCATTAATGTGCAGTGGCTAAGGGAAGTTCTTCAACTCCCTGCAAATGGTGTGTTCGAAGCTGCTGTAACAAGACAAATGGCAAGGTCTGTCCTACCCAACATGGGTCACCCACAAATAGAGGGTGTGATAAAGAAAGCCACTTTTCCTACTGGATGGGGCTTCATGGTGTCCACTGTGTATAAAGTCAACGAGTTCGAGATGCAGCTGCTCTACAACATGTATCATGCCAGAAATCTGGACTATGCACTGCTCATCTTCAACGAGCTCAAAGCCCAAGTTGTGAAGACACCAAGGGATCTCCATGTACCATTTATAAGGTACTTATCCTTGGTGGAAGCTGAGTTGGGAGAACAGCATTATGAAGCTGGACAAGATGTGTTCCCTGCTCCAGCACTCAGCTTAAAAATGTTCAACAATGACATCTTTCAAGAGCAGGAAGGTCTGAGTGACCCAATGCGATGGATAGCTAAGAGAGCTTCATCTGCAAGTGAAGCTGAGGAGTCGGATCAAGGGGGACCCCATCTAGAGCTGAACCAGATTATCGAGCTGAGCAGCCAGCTCAAGCTGAGCCTTCCTCTGAAGCTGATGGTGCTTCATCCTCCTCTGGTTCTAAGTCATCTTTAGAGTCTGCATTTGTTGACAGACTCAGACCAGGTATCACTACTCCTCTCTCAACTTCTTCTCACTTTTCTCTATCATCTTTTGGAGATAAGATTGTGGTAGACCCAACGCAGTGTAACCCATCTCCTCCACCTTCCATTCAACTTCACTCTGAAGCCACACCTAGTATGCCCACTACTACTAGGGAGAATATTCAAACCAATACACACAAAACTGCCAAAGGTGGTGTCACTCCTAAAGGCATCACTGGAGCTGAGATCACATTGATCCCTCGCCAGACAGGAGTTAAGGGGGAGACGCCTACTCTTAAGGTGTCAACCTCGAGGCTCATTTCAACCCAACAGCCTATACCGGGTGTGTTGTCTACTCAGCCCACACTCTCCAGTGCCATGGGAAAGCCCAGAGCTGTGCCTGAGCAGACACAATCAGGTTACACTGAAAGAATGACCAATCCCCAGGATCAATCACCCCCCTCCAACCCACTAAGCCAACTACCTACCCATACACATCACGCGACGAGCCCAATTACTTCTCTTCACTTCTCACACCCACCAGCATGACCAGTCAATGATTCATCTACATACCAAGGTAAATCACAGGGTCCAAACTCTGGTACACATGAGTTTGAGGGTATACACCAACCCTTGAATGTTGTACTCAAGTCCCAACCTTCTCAAGCTGACTTGGATGATCTAATGAAATTCATTAAAGGTCAATTTGACGCATTGCACCTCAAGAGAAGACAATCAAAGAAGCATATGTTGCGGATCCTAGACTCTCTGGATGAAGAGGTGCTGAGGTTAAAATCTGAAGTTGATGCCCTATCACAAAAACAGACTTCAAACCCTATTGATAATGACAAAAAGGGGGAGAAGGTTCAAGAGGCTGAAGCTGAGTCTGTCCAAGCTGAAGCCTTATTACTACTAGCTAAGGGAGCAGATCAGATTGAGGGAGAGAAACAAAAGGAGATAGAAACTGAAACTGGGCTGACTGAAAAGGCTAAAGGAAAGAGAATCAAGGTATTGATACACCTGTTTAGGGGTTTATGTTTAAGGATCAGGCAGGCAAACCTAGCTTCATAAAGGTGAATGAAATATGTTATCTGAAAGCTAAGGATGCCATACATATAAGAAGTTGCTGTGGTGATAATTCAAATCATTTCGTGAGATATAAGCTTAACAAAATCATCAGAGTGCAACAAAAAGAACTTAAAGGAGATGTAGAAGCAGAAAGCCTTCTAGAAGAGATAACCAGAGAAATCATTCTTTGGGAGGTTCTACACCCCGAGTTCAAAAGATGAAATTTTGTAATAGATTAGTTCTATTTATAATTATTAGATTAGTTCTAAGAATTTGTAAGCACTAAGTGTGCATGATCTTAGGGATCAAAATTTTGTACTCTGATATGATCAATGAATACAAATATTTGTTTGATAAGTTCAATTAATATTTCATAAGTTCAAAAATTAAAATATTGATAAATTTAAGATTTAAAACATAATTCTGTTAAACAAACTTAAGAACTGTTTGATGGTTTTGTCATCATCAAATAGGGGAAGTTTGTTGGCAAATGATCTCATTAGTTGAAATTTGATGAGACAAAGTTAAGTTTGTAAGATATGTTCTAAATAGCTTAAACATAATTATGAAGCTTGATCAGACTGAGCACTTATAGTGTTTCAGACTGAGCATAAGCTGAATATAAGCTGAGCATATATTCGATCAGCTTAGACTATATCTTGGTAAGATTATCAATGTGTTTGATAAGTTTTGTGTGTCACCTAAGATATAGGTTGAGTATTCAGCTTGATGTGTTTCGAGCTGAGTGACTCAGCTTATAGACTAAGTCAGCTCAACAGAGTTGCTAAGTAAGTTCAAGCTAACTCTTATGACTTCTAAGGATGAGTTAATCATTATACGTGTGAGTACATGTTTGTTTTCGGGTTTGTTCTCGAAGAACTCAGCTTGATGAGTTTCAAGTTGAGTAACTCAGTCCGACTAAAAGAAGTCAGTTTAAGAGAATTTAAATATGTTTTAAATTCCTTTTATCTCTCTATATCTACGGCATGGATAAGAAGATTACAGAATCAAGATAAGAAAATTCAAGATTCAAGATTCCGGGTTATCCGTTAGTTTGTTAGCAGATTAGGATTAGTTCTAGTTTGTTAGGATTCGTAGGAACAGGATTATAAATACTTATCATCTGATAAGTTTTAAGGTACGACTACTCAACGAGTTAAAAAGCCAAACTCAATTCACCTCAACCTATTGATCATATGTGTTACGAATCTTGATTCAATGTTTGTAAGTTCAATATGATCAAGAAACTCACAGATTGCCAATTGTTCGTTTGTTCGAATCTTCACGTTTGTTGTGAAGTTGGTAAGTATTCAATCTGTGAATAAATCATGTTTAGAGAGTCGTCCTATATCTATAATCATAAGTTGATTATAGATAGCAAAGTTTGAGAGATTGAGAGATTTGATTTATATTAGGTGTTTACATATCAAGTGTTGCTTACTTGGTTGTTACTGTAATCATCTTCTTATTAATGAAAGCAAAGCATTCGATTGGTCGTGGCTTGATATGTGTTAACACTTTTTATTGATTTGTTCAATTTTCCGCAGAAAGTGTCCCCTTTCTACACATTACTTGCTTGTTGATACTCTCATCAAGGGACCAACAAGTTTACATACCTTGTTCTCTTGTCCTGGGGAAAAAATCCCTCAGGCTGCTTGTAACACCCTGAAATTCAACCCAAAATTAAAAATTTTAAAACTCATTTTCGAAACATGATTTATGTAAAAAAAATTAACTAAAGCGGAAGCATCATAAACTTGTAGTAATTTTAAACTTCTTTCAAATATCCTTGCAAATTTAAATACATTGTTCAATTTTAAACTTAATAATCATTCTTTATTATAATCCCAAACTTGGTGTAACAAAAGTCAATCTTACGACCATCAACAAATAAATAGGAAATCCAGACATTACCATATGGCTAAAGCAAGCCCAAAGCTTCTACCCGCCTCACATAGGCCATCAATCTACCTGCGGATACATAAACATTTTATACAACATGTTAGCTATAAAATATAGCTAGTGAGTACAACCAAAAACATTTATCTTTCCAAATTAAGTCATCATATCTTAAAACACAAGTTTGGCATTAAATACAACATACAGAAGTACACATTAGAGCACATAAGGATGCGGGTCTGTCTATTGAGTCACTGTATCTCCACGTGGTAGCTAGCCACGGTCAACACGTGCCCACATGAGGGATAACCACATCTCCCCGTCAAGGTGGGAGAGCACGAAGCATTCCACCATACAACGGTTTTTAGGAGTGAATGCCCTGTTCCCCAGGTCCACTCGTGTATATACTGGTTCGGTTCACCCGTCGGCCTTTTGAAACACACGGTCATCCAGGCTACTGACATCCCCCTCCTCTCTTTGCACCAATTCCATACCACGCGTGTATCGAGTCCCAAATGCCGAAGCCATATAACCCATACACGTCACCAAATGGTATAGAATTCACTGGTACAAAGCATTATCACAAACATGGGTCCGGACCAAAACTCACCCCTAAGGGTCACATATATATCACATGCCATAAGGCTAAATAATCCCAAACATTTAAGCTTATCAACAAGCAATTGAAAGTCACATAAATCATAGTTCATAAATCTTAAGCATAAATGCTTAATAAGCTACATCCATTTGGCATCACAATGCCCATATCACATAACAAGTACAAACACTCTTATCAACTCATATCATATGAGTATCACAAGATTAAACCTCACTCCTACACGGAGTATCATGTTTTCAAGAATTGAATATTACAATCATGTTAACATGATAGACCTTCTCCTAAGTGGAGTGTTGGTCTCCTTTAATTTCCTTAATGATAATCAATTCATCGGTATAAGAAAATCATACAAGTACCACATCCTTTAATTCATAAGTTTCACAAAAACAATTTGCCAAACACCTTTAAAACACATCTTATGATGACTTATAATCATATATAAAAACTTGGTATCCGCAGGGTGTACTCACCTGAGGGTGTGATGAGGATCACCACCCAACCACAATAAATCTCACTTGATGTCAAACCTATTACAAAGGTTTATACAAAACTTGCTTAGATAACTTAACCAAATTGTCAAGCCAAAAAGAGACATATTCAACCTCAATACTAGATGACTTATGAGGCCTCAAACACACTTTAATATAAGTTACTTAGGAATTCCAAAAAGCCCCTTAAAAGCTTAAAGTCAAATATTAAAAAGAATCTTGTTTTACCTTTGTCAAATATACTCCCAAAACTGACACTCCTTCTGTATTTCGACATTTAGGCCAACCAACTGTTGGAATTTGCTTCTGTGATCAAAATATGGATTAAACTAGACACTCCTAGCTTTCCAACGATATATGATACACTTAAATCCGATACACGGTTGATTTTTAACGAATTTTATAAAACAGTCCAGAAAGTGCTGAAATATGACGAACAGCAACATTAATCCGAATTTTCTTCACCAAATCTTGCAATTTTATCATCTAAATCAACTCCAATGATTATCAAACTCAAAACTAAGTTTATACAACATGTTTTCATCATTTCTATCATCCTAAAACAGATTATAGCATTACTAACATAAACAATTAGTTGTCAAACCCTGACTCTTACAATTTTGATCCGTTATCAACAAATTCATCAAAAGACCATATCTACTAATCAATGGATACTAAAATCATATTAATTAGGTCATGAAACTTACTTGATATCATGAACAATGTCAGCCCCCAACTTCAATTTAATGGACATCAAGTCTTCAATGGTCAAACCTAATGCTAGAGCACCTTAAATTGCACAAAATTCTCACATGCAACGAGTAAGATGAACAAAATCATGGACTTTCTCTCCTTGTCTCGCTTCCAATGGCGGAAACAAAGTGTAGGAGATGATTCTAGACTTCTAATTATCTCCAATTTCCTTATATAAACCTTTATTTGGTGATTAAAATGCTATTTAGTCATATCCCCTTCAAGACACTTGATATTTAACTTCTTAACCCACTCTATAGGAGTTTGTACTTTATGAACAAACAATAAAATTCTGCCATAACATTTTAATAATGCCTATCATGCTTTGCTTATTTGTAAAATAAGTAATAAAACTTGTACCTTCAAGCTAAATACCCAAAAATCCATATTTAGCATAAAATACATCAATTAAATTCACCAAAAATCATATATAAATATAAACTCCAACCAATACTAATTATAAAACATTTTTATGTCTCATAATACTTATAAGAATAATATTTCAAAATACCGAATATTACACTGCTCCATGTATATTTCTTCTTCTAAATCTCCATTTAGAAAAGCAGTTTTCACATCCATTTGATGAATTTATAGGTTTCTAATAGCTGCAATGGCAAGCACCAATCTAATGGATGTTATCCGTGTTACCGGCGAATATGTATCAAAGTAATCTAGACCTTCCTTTTGTCTATATCCTTTGATCACTAATCTTGCCTTGTATTTATCAATACTACCATTAGCTTTCATCTTTCTCTTAAAGATCCACTAGTTACCATGTATGGTTTTGTAAGATAGAGTCTATCTCACTCTTGATGGCTTCTCCCCATTGAGGTCCTTCAGAAAAAGTAACTGCCTCACGATAGGTCTTAGGTTCACTTTCCACCATGTAAGTGAGAAAATCGGGACCAAACGATTTTTCAACCCTAGCCCGTTTACTTCTTCTAGGTTCTATCTCTTCTTCCTCATATTGAAGAACTTGTTCATCCTCTCAAACAATTTCTTTATCTTTAGAAGATGAGATTAGATTTTCCTTGTTCAAACAAGGAAATATATCTTCAAAGAATGAAGTATTCCTTGATTCCATAATAGTATTCTTGTGTATCTCAGGATTTTTAGAATCGTGCACAAGAAACCGATAGGCACTACTATTTTTGTGCATATCCAATGAATACACAATCCACTGTTTTGGGTCCTAGCTTTTGTACCTTAGGTGGTGGTACAACTACATTAGATAAGCACCCCCACACTCGTAAGTACTTATAAGATGGCTTCCTACCCATCCAAAGTTCATATGGTGTTTCATCCTTTTTCTTGTGGGGTATCTTATTCAAAAAATAATTAGCTGATAAAATAGCTTCCCCCCACATGTTCTGATTTAAACTAGAACTAATCAACATGGCATTCACCATTTCTTTCAAGGTACGATTCTTTCTCTCAACAATTCCATTTTGCTGTGGTGAATAGGGTGCCGTGAATTCATGCTGAATTCCACTTTGTGAACAAAAATCAGCAAATGGTGAAACATACTCACCTCCCCTATCACTTCTAACTACCTTGATTTTCTTGTTAAGTTGATTTTCAACTTCAGTTTTATACAAGTCAAACTTGTCTATTGCTTCATCTTTACTTTTAAGTAAATATATATAGCAATATTTCGTGCTATCATCGATGAACGTGATAAAATATTTATTCACACCTCTTATAGAAACCGATTTTAAATCACACACATCCGTGTGAATTAAATCAAGGGGTTCGGTTTTCCTATCAACCGATTGGAAAGATGATCTAGTAAGTTTGGCTTCAACACATGTGGGGCAATTGTGATTTGAGTCGATATCAAATTTTGGTATGCATTTTAATTTAATTAAACGTCGTAAAGAATTAAAATTAACATGCCTAAACGTACATGCCAAACATTTGAAAACTTAAGCATATAAGCAGAAGTAGAACCAGTTTTATTCATAACTTTTTCATCAAGTACATTCACTTTGAACATGCCATTCAAGGCATATCCCTTACCCACATACATACCACTTTTGGATAAAACAAACTTATCCGACTTAAACACAAGCTTAAAACCAAACTTATTCAACAACCACCCGGAGACTAGATTTTTGCGAAGCTCCGGGACATACAAAATATCCTTAAGCTTATGATCTTTCCCTGAGGTCATCTTCAAAATCACATCTCCAACACCCTTGACATCGGCGGTCGCGGCAATTCCCATGAAGAGCTTTTGCCCATCATCAATAACTTTGAAAGTGTTGAAATTACTTTTGTCATGACACACATGACAGGTAGCTCCGGTATCAATCCACCATTCATTAGAATCCGAACTAATCACATTCACCTCCAAGACCATGGCGGTAAGATTCATGGCCGAGAGATCCGTAATCATGGCCACCAAGTCCACATTTTTGTTCACCATGTTAGCTTGACGTGGATTGTCTTTCTTGGGCAATTTACAATCCGCGGCTTTGTGACCCGGTTGGTCACAATTGTAACACTTGAACTTCTTCTTGAAAGTTCCATTTTTAGGACCAAGAAACTTTGTTTTCCTTTTGCCTTTGTTTTTGGAAGATTGACCAACTTTCACCACATTAACCTTTGAAGATTCGGCACCATAACCTTCCTTCTTCAAAGCCAACCGGTTGTCTTCCTCAATACGAAGACGTACCACAAGTTCCTCCACGGACATTTCTTTTCGCTTATGTTTAAGATAGTTCTTTAAATCTATCCATCCGGGAGGAAGCTTTTCAATCATTGCTGCCACTTGAAAAGTTTCACTAAGAATCATTCCTTCGGAAAGTATATCATGCAAAATGACTTGAAGATCTTGAACTTGACTCATTACGGTTTTCGAGTCAACCATTTTGAAATCCAAAAAACGAGCAACAACATGCTTTTTGGTTCCCACATCTTCGGTCTTATACTTCCGATCCAAAGACTCCCATAGTTCCTTAGCAGTGGTTACTTTGCAATAAACATTGTAAAGTGGATCGGCAAGCCCATTCAACACATAGTTGCGGCGCAAAAATTCTGAATGCTTCCAAGCATCCACCGCACTCACAGATTGAGTGTCGGCCTCTCCTTCGGCAATTTGAGGAGCAACTTCGGTAAGAAACCAAGCCAAGTTCAAAGTGGTCAAATAGAAGAACATCTTTTGTTGCCACCTCTTGAAGTTCAAACCGGAAAACTTCTCCGGTCTTTCAGCATGATTGGCCATCGTGTTTGGCACCGGTGTGGTATTAGTTGTTGGGTTAACAATAGTTTCCGCCATCCTGAAAATAAATTTCAAGTAAGCAATTAGAAGGAAACTTCAAATCTGTTTTAGCATAACAGAATAATGTTCACAAAGAACACAGTTAAAACTTTATTTTATTTTCCCTTTTGATCCGATATAGTATCTAAAAGCAGAAAATATATAAGAACAAAAATCTGTTTAAGATTGTTAGTGCATTAACATAAATAAAATTATATGATCTGCAGAAAATAAAATAAAGAACAGAAAATACAAATAGATGTTGAAGCTCGTATTGAATACGATTCCCTTAAACAGATTTTCCGTCTGTTCCCAGGGTACGACAACGTAAACAGCCGTGCTGCCGGAGATGACACTTGCCTGAAAATATCGCCAGAAAACAGTTCAGCAGAGAGGAAGAGAGAAGACTGTGTTTTCTGTTTTTATGTACTCTGAATCAGATTCTCAATGATGTTTATATACTGATAATAGCAGTATGTAACTGATAATACATACTTAATACAATTAATTATGTATTCAAATGCAACAGTTACAGCATTAAAGTGTACCAGTTACAAAAATTAAACTTACTGATACTGATCTGATGAAAACAAAAAATGGCAAAACCATGCAAGCTTGAGATTTCGGAGCTGCATTCGTATCCGCAGGTCGCGCCCACACACAAGTTCGGTGGATTTAAAAACAAAAAACAAAAATAAAAGATTGTACACCTCACATATTTTACTTTACCCATCGAACTTACTTATTTCGAGAAAAGATCAAATAGTATCTAAAAGATGTTGTGATAAGAAAGTAAAAAAAAAAATTCGGGTTGCCGTGTTAGAAGCACATGATTAGAGCCCGACTCATTTATTTATTCATATTAGGATTGAAAACATCAACCCGTATATATGAGACTCATGTAACCAATTTTATTATACATGTTAGTTAGTGTGTTACCAAGTCATTTGCAGGTTAGTGATTTATTAAATAGTTGGAAAGTTGTAATGGGTCTAGAAGTTAGAAGATCAACTGCTTTAAAAGTTATATGTGCCGACAAAAATCATAACTTTTAACATCAAGAACTTTCTTATTTATATTTTTACAAACTAAAACAATTTAAAAATGTAAATTTTAGAAATTCAGATTAAATTACATCAAACTTGATTTATATATGAAATATATAAAATCTACATAATATATTAAACAGGTTTATGTATCAATCCGTCTAATCTATATACAACTCTAAACTCAACCTAATTATCATTCATATCACAAAAATTATTCCAAACTCGACCTAAATATGTTATACGTATTAATGAAAATACGTTTATTTTAGTATTGTGTCGGGTCGACTCAAGGAATACACAAAGCACATGGAATAAAAATATCATACGAGTGGTTTGGTCATTGGTGTTTGCTCATTAAAAGCACGTGGGTCTGAACCATTTTTCCTTTTCCTTAATTACAGCGTGTCCCATTTTTAATTTATTATTTAATTTATTTCAAATTAATGATTTGTCAACACGTTGGATCTGACCGTACGCTTTAGTCTTTATCCACCTTCTCTCATTTCATTTCATTTTTTTTTCTTCTATAAGTAGGTGAGCCTTTCAACGAATCTAACATATACACACAACACACTACAACGACTACTACTCCTACTAATCGACTACTTCCATTTTTAGCTTTTCGGTTTCATTAATGGCGAAACAGTTTGTTAATGGCGGACATGAAGCATCATCTTCATCGCAGCAGTTACCTCTATTGTCTCTCAATCATGTCTCCTTTATTTGTAGATCTGTAAGCAGATCCGTCAAGTTTTACAACGATGTTCTCGGATTCGTTCTTATCAGACGTCCTTCATCCTTCGATTTCGAAGGCGCTTGGTGAGTATCTGTTTCTATTTTTTTTTCCCAGTCATTTAAGGATTTGTAGTTATTGATTCAAATGTACGTTGTTCTAGACACAAAACGTCGGAAATCGAGTGCTCGTTTTCGTAATTTTGTAGTTTTTTTTATACCTAAACTTGATTTCGTTTGCCAAATCGGAGAATTGTTTTGTAATAGTTTTTTACGGTGCATCGATTGGGTAAAAACTGTAAATCGATTCAAATGTACGTTGTTCTAGACTTAAAGCGTCTGAAATCGAGTGCTCGTTTTCGTAATTATGATCCGATTTTGTAGTTTTTTGGACCTAAAATTGATTTCGTTTGCCAAAGTAGAGAATTGTTTTTGTAATCGATTTTTACTGTGCTTAGATTGGAAAGAAAGTGAAAATCGATTCAAACTGTACGTTGTTCATGACTCAAATCGTCTGAAATTGAGTGCTCGTTTTCGTAATTTTGTAGTTTTTTAACCTAAAATTGATTTCCATTTCCGAATTGGAGAATTGCTTTTTGTAATCGAATTTTACTCTGCTTCGATTTCGAAAAAGTGAAATTCGATCATGAACTATAGCTTTTACAGGTGATAATAGTAGAAATTTCAATGAAAACTTAAATCATGTTAAAATGTAACAGGTTGTTCAACGATGGAATTGGAATCCATTTGTTAGAAGTGGAGTCAACTCCAACCAAGACAGGAGTGATCAATCCAAAAGACAACCACATTTCGTTCCAATGTACGAATATGGATCTCATAATCGAGAAACTAGAGAAATTGGGTGTCAAATATGTAACCGCGGTGGTGAAAGAAGGGGGCATGGAGGTAAACCAACTGTTCTTCCATGATCCAGATGGTTACATGATTGAGATCTGCAATTGCCATGTTCTCCCTGTTCTTCCAATCACCTCATGCCCACTCAAAAAGCTCAAACCTGTTCCACAAACCAACCAAGTGAAATCCTCCATTGAAGGTATGTTAATCAATTGCATACACTTCTCATTATTATGTAATAATTGTTCATATCAACTTAAGGATGATTTGTAATATCTTTAATTTGGGGATGTTTATGAAAATGTAGATAAATTAATATCCAAGAATTACTTCTGTGGAGAAGATGAGGGGTTGATGATGGACAATTTGTTAATAGACATGATGGGTATCTCCTTTTAAGAGCAAATTCATGTAAGATTCATTGGAACTTAATTATTTAGTCTACCCTGGCTTCCACTTGCAGTTTTGTATTTATATTTTTACCTTCTCCAAGCTGTTTCTTTCAATTGGAAGAGCAGCCATTTGTATGTAATTGTGTAGTAGCTAGAATGGAGGAAGAAATGCTCATTTGTATAGATGGCATTTTGTATAATATGTAAGCATATGTACTCTTAGAGTGATTGTTGATTCTTTAATCCATTGTCTTTTGAGCTTGATTTTAAAACCGCCAAACACTAAGTAACAAACTATCTCAACAAGGTCGGCATCAAATTTTACTTTTGCTCCTTTACACCATTAAACCGCTCACTTTCTCTCGACTTTCTTTCTATAAGACTTTCCCTACCGTCACTGGCTCGTCCTCCAGCTGTCACACTAAAAGGCACAAGTAGACCACATTTACAACAATACACCAACATTCAAAGTACAAAATCACATGGCTTACATGGCAAGAGTTTAGTTTAACTGTGACAGAATGTAAATTACTCGGGTTCATCTGCATAGGCATGTCATAATAGAGCCCACCATGAGACAACTTGTTATCAAGTTCATCTGCATAGGCATGTGGTGAATTTTTATACATGTAACAAACTAAGTTGCACGGAAACGGATACGGCATCGGGAAACGGATACGGAACGGATACGGGAAACGGCAAAACTCAAAAATTTAAGATACGGATACAGCAGAGATACGACAAATATATAATATATATATATATATATATAAGAAATTTCAAAATAGATATATATTGATGTAAAATGTAAATAATTTTAATAATATAATAAATAATATTTCAAAAGGTAAAAATCTTTTAGAAAAGAAAGTTGTAAAGCCTGCAAACTCCTTGGAACTCGACCATTCTTGGAACTCAACCATGCTTTTAGATTTTCAACCTACTCTTTTTTTTTTTAATCGGAGACTACTCTTCTCTCTCTTTGCTCTCACTATCTCATTTTCTTTCAAGCCCACACCTCACCTCATAGCTCTTTTCCGGCGAGTGTGTCGGAGCTCCTTTCTTGCTCCGTTCCGGCGAGTGTGTGAAGCGTGAATGGCTGCTGTCGACTTGGTTCACTGGAGACGACGAAGGTTCCCTGTCGACGTGAAAAAGCCCGTTAAAAAAGTGGGCGAAACTTGACCGAAACTTGACGGAAACTTCATTGAAACGTTTCCAAGGTTTTCGAAACGTACCTGGAGGTTTCCGAAACGGGAACGGCACTCATTTAGGCGTTTCCGTGCATTATAGGTAACAAATTCCATAGTAATTTTTTAAGGTCACAAAGAATATAGTTATTTAATTTAAATATATATTCTTCTTCGAAAGAAATTAATTTTTCCATATAAATACCACATTCACACATTGTACTATCTTACAAGTTGCAGAGACGTGTATTTTTACCGATAAATTAATTTCTTTTCTAAAAAAAACCCATGTGCATTTTCGGTTGTTTGTCACTGAAATAGATCAAAAAAATTGATGAACAATAAATGCAAATCTATAATTACGGTTGTTTTTCTATATATATAAAGAAAAATTTTATTTATTCATACAAAATTTTCTATTTCATCTTTGTACCCATTAATTGATAACATGTGAAATTCATGTACACTCCTTCTATGTCTTCTTTCTTAATTTTGACACTTGTTATAATATTGTAAATAAAAAACTAAATAGAAATAGAATATAGAAAAATATAAAAACTGTTACATATATAAATTCGTGAGTACGAAGGTATATAGATTCTATTCAAAAGTCACATAAGATCATGACAAATTAATTAAGAAAAAGCGTACGTATATTAATATTGACATGTTCCGAATTTTTTACCAAACCCATGTTTTTTACAAAAATATTTACCAAAGTATTGTACTTTAAAAAGTATTTACCAAACTATTATTTTGAATAAAATATTTTCTAAATTAGTGGGGATTTAATTTAATGTTGATTTCAACTATCTAATCTATTTTTACGTGGTTATAGAAAACGTAGTTATAGACATTAGCCTAAAAAACCATTTATATCTCATTTTTAAGTAGCTATAGTTATCAATACGTACGATTTTAACTATGAACAAAAAATAGAGAAATAAAATAATTTCAACAAAAATACGAAGATTCGTAGTGTTCAACAAGTAATATTTCATACAATTATTTGTCCAACATAAAATTTTCAACTCCCAAAATCATCAATAAATGTAATCAAATCATATATTTACGATTTATCTTTGTATTTGTTCATCGATCACGATGCATTCTTCTTGGCTTTGAAGGACATCTTTTCTGATTATGACCACTTTGTCTACAAATTTCACAAAGGTTCGTTTTTTTCCCTTCTTTAATATCCATTCCAGTACATAGCCTTGTTGAGTGAGGACGACCCTTTTTCTTTTTTTTTAAATCTGAATTTGGAAGCATTTCACGGAATGATGATTGTGGCCAATATGCTTCATGAGGAAGTGGGGAAAACTCAGATGCCCAAGTGGCACAATAATCTAAAATCGAGTAAACATGTGTGAACATATTGCCGGTTATTCAATGAAAGTTTGGCACATGCACTCAAGACATGAGAACAAGGATACTTAAATATCTCCTACTTACCACAGGTGCAAGTTGATTCTTTCAAATTAACTATTTGCACATTTCTTCCTTTTTGAGTTACCACCTCAATTATCCCTTTCTTCCGGTTAAAAGATCTTAAGGAATGTACGCTAGCTTTTGACATTAAAGCTACTTGTTTTGCAATAACATGAGGGGTATACATATCTCCTTTAGCTTGAGCACTTGATCCCATAGGGCGCCTCACATCAAAGTAGTGCACTAATCTATAGAATGTAAGTTGGACACATAATGTGATCGGTAAAAAACGAGCACCTTTAAGTACACTATTATAAATCTCTGACAAATTTGTAGTAACTAACCTGTATCTTTTTTCACCATCATGTGCAAGTGTCCATCTATCAAGTGCATGTCTTTCGAGCCATTCACGAGCTTGTGGATTTAGCTTCCCAATTTCTTCTATTATCGAGTTGAACTTGCGAACTTGATTTGTGACTTCAAAATATTCACTTTGTTTACGCTTGCATGCACGAAGTTTCCATTTGCAGCCACATTGTTTCAACTTGCATCTAATTCTCCAAATGGTCCGACTTGTTTCAACAACCTCAAATTGTCTATGTGTCTTAATGGTGTAGAGTTTGATAGCTTTAATAAGTTCTTCCTTGTTAATGAAAGAATCTTTTCCTAATTCTTGATTGAAATCATGTTTACTCTGAGAATGAGATACCTTCCAATTGTCGGTGGTTGTCATCTCTATTCCCTCCAAATTAGTAAAAGCATAAGGCACTTGAATATCATAATTCATTCCATCTACATGTATGTTCCCCACATGCTTGCCTCAATAAAGTATATTCACTTTACTTTTTATGGTCATCCAATAATCCAAGTGTATGTAACACTTCTAATTGAGATGCTTAGAGTGTATTCTATTTCAGAAGTATTGGATATTAGATTGGAAATATAACCGTTAAAGTTATTTTGTAAATATAGAATCTTTAGCAGCTAGATTAATTAATATATAAGAAAGAGGTAATGCTTGACCACAAAGAATTTCTGTTAGCTTAGTAGTAAGCGTATTGATTCTAACAATTTGTATCATAGCAGGCCATGGGTTCGATCCTGGCCATATGCGTAAATTGCTAGGTCTGCAGGGCATCTTAAACATTTTCGGGCCCAGGAAAAACTAAAAAATGGTCCCCTAAACACACTAAAATATATTAAAGGTTGAATAAGAAATCCACAATTGTTGAAGTTTTCAAATTCTTCATAAATTTATCCATTCACTTTATTTGAGATTGTTTTAGGTTTTCAAGTTCTCTTTTGATTCTTTTTTGGCTAGAGGATAAATACATTTTATATAACTTGATTTATTAATTAATTATAAACTGATTCAGGATTCAAATAGACAAATAATTTAACTTGATATCCAGTGATTTAACTATGCAAGTAATTACACTAATTAACTTGATATCAAGTGATTCGAGTAACGAGTTTATCTATAAACTAAATAACTACTAAACTAATTAACTAGTTATCAATAAAATTCTGTTAAATTTTAAGTATTTTAAGATTTCAAATAAGTGGCACCAACAAACTTGATAGTTGATAATTTGTTATCAAGTGATTAAATTAATCTATATATATATATATATATATATATATATATATATATATATATATATATATATATATATATATATATATATATATATATATTTGCGAAAAGTGCGAGAAGCAATTTAAGCCATCAATTGGATTTTGATCATGTGGTTGACATTAATAGTAATTAATATTTTAATTTAATTCAAAAGGGTATATTAGTAAACAATAATATATTCTCTCTCCATTTTCTAACTAATTTTTCTCTCTCTAATTAATTTCTCTCTTATCAATTTTTTTTCTAGATTTTGTTTATTTTTTATTTTATATATAAATTTTTTTTTCCAGAAATTTCTTCGTATATTAAACTGTTCATTAGTGAATCATAATATTTTTGTATGATTTTTTTATCTTTTATTACTGAAAGCTACAATTAATATTTGCTTTCAACTATAAATTTATTCTTTTATTTAAGAATGAATAACCTAAAAAATAACCACGAAATGCCTAACATATGAATTCTTTTATTCAATAATGAATATCAGAAGACAAAACCAACTCTAAAAATGTCCAAAAAAAACTAAATTAGCTATTGAACGTATATAAAAAAAACCCAAATCTATATAAAGGTTTCATTCGTTAATAAACAAAAACTTGGTTTCCTAATCTAAAACTTTTATTCATTAATAAACATGAAAAAAAAGATAAATACAATAGCTTATTCTTTAATAAACACAATAACTTATTCTTTTATCTATTTAAGAACTTTAATCTTTGAATAATAAAGAGAAAAATAAGAAAAATTTAACTTGTGTTCATCATCAGTATTGAACAAATATATAAACAACATAAATACGTATAAACAGTATTGAACAAATCCATCACCATTATTGAACAAATATGTATACAACCTATGTAAATACTACAGTTCTATTAATTCAAAATATTAAATATTGTTCATTCGGTAATTTTCAATCCATGCTTTTGGGTTTTCTTCTAAAATGGTCAATGGTGAACATAAAAAACACACAAAAATATATAATCTCATGAATACGTTCACGAGTAAACAATATAATGAAAAACACTATTCTATATATCAAATAAATAGATAATAAGAACACACACAACATAACTACAATAGGAGTGATATAATCCAACTAACATAAAATCAATTATTCTAATATTACAAAGAAGTTTATCATGAACAATATAATATTCAAATAAAACTCAGGGACAGATGAGTGTTAAAATCAAGTGTTATTCAGAACCCATTTTCATATTTTCATTCAACTGAAAGCAAAGTCAAAGAAAACAAAAAATGCACTACAAAAACAATTTCCATCCCATCAGATTAATTCAGAAAAAAGCTTGCCCAAGGATTTTCTAGAAACAAATCACCATGAAATGATGAAGATACATCTGGAAGAAGAAAAGGAAATATGGAGGAGTTGAGAGTTATACGGGATTTAGGAGAGAGATGGGATTGGAGAAGGCTGCTAATTACTATATTATCCTTTTAATTATTTAAATGATATCCTTAAAGTTTGATTTATTTACTAAAGTATCATTGTTAATCTTAACCATTGATTAGTTGATCGTAAGGTGTAGATTACTTCTCGCATTTTTCGCAAATAACACCCTTTTCGCATGAACCCTTGTCTATATATATATATACATATATATATATATATATATATATATATATATATATATATATATATATATATATATATAAGGAGTTTATTTGCGAAAAATGCGAGAAGCTATTTGGATCATAGGATTAATCAATTAATGGTTAAGATTGATCATGATAATTTGGTAATTAAATCAAATTTTAGAGATATTTATTTAATTGATAAAAGGATAAATAGGTAATATAGTTCACCCACTCCTATTTTCTCTCCTCCCCTACCGTGTGATGCATTTAACCTCCCCCACCTCATTTTGAAAAACCTAGATCTGTTTCCCCACTTTCTATTTCTATGGTGGCCGCCAACCTCCTTGCCTCCGACTTGCTCCGCCACCAACTTCATCTACCCAACGATAGAACGCTACTGTCGAACACCACAACAACAAAATGCTCCAACCTCAACCCTCGCTGTCGAGAACCACAAAAACTACCGTTCTGACTCCGCCGCCCGGCGATTCCACCACCCGTCTTGACTCGCCGCCGAGTGCTTTTGCCCGAGCAATTTTGAGGCCCAGACTCCTCCGCCGTCTTGCTCTATTTAAGAGATAGCAAGCTGCTCCCACCCTCTACCGTCGTCGGCCGCCTGTTCCAACCTGAATCCTCGTTGCCCCGCCGTCCGTTGAGCATGAAAACAAAGTCAAAATCGTCGAACACTTCACTAATGTCGCTCTTATGCACAGTTCTGTAAGGATGCACATTTTATATTGTTAAATAGGTAATATTGATAGATACGTTTTAGTATGGAACCAATTATAAGCGTTTGATATATGAAACCAATTATATACTTTTTTGGTTTGTTTTTATAAATTTAATTATCTCTATCTTCATTTCAATATTTTATTTTTTTAGTTTATTCATCTCAGCCATATGCTTTGACTTCTTTATACTAAAAAAGCTTGAACAAGTAATAAAAAAGCTTGTTATGGGCTGTATTCACGGATGAACACAGTACGTATAACAAAAATTATGTATATCTTATATTATGTTCAGTAAAGAACACTGTATTAATAATAAATTACTAGTTTTGATAGTTGTTGGGTGTGCCTATATTCAGTGATGAACACATTACACCTAAGGAAAATTTTGTAAATTGTACAGACGTGTACAACATTGAATATTGCAAAATTAATATTAAAGCGCATTTTTTTCTGGTAGTGTTCAATATTATATACAGTAACGCCGGAAAACTGTAATAGATGTGTTCGTCGTTGAACACGGTAAAATTGTTAAGTTATTATTTCTGATTTATTTTGTTTGAAAATTTTAGGAGAGGGAATTTATAAGAGAAATAAATTGGAAAGAGAATAATTTTGATGGACCATTATGCCCTTTTAATTAAAAAAAATATAAAAAAACATGATTAATCAAGACCACTAAATCAAATACAAATAAGAGGCTAAGATTGCTTCTCGCACTTTTCGCAAATAAGACCCTTTTCGCATAAACCCTCCCCTATATATATAATCATTGTTGGTTAAGTTTTCTTAAATAAAAATTTAATTAACCAATCAAAATCTCTCATTTCCTCAATTTTGACCAATAATTTTGATTTTGATTTCTAAAATTGTAATGATGGAATGAGAAATTAATTGAGAATGGGAGATTAAATCTCAGCCATTCATTTTGTAAGTGGAATTCATGGATGGATAGTGTGGGGTAATCGAGTGTGGCAGGGTGCATGTGAGGAATTCATGGGTGACCAATGACATTGAAGGAGGGGGAATTAGACGGCTGGGATTGAGTCTCCCATTCTCAAAAATATTTAAGTTCTCATTTGAACCTCCCACTATATATATATATATATATATATATATATATATATATATATATATATATATATATATATGTGTGTGTGTGTGTGTGTGTGTGTGTATACTGCATTATAAAGCATTTAAATTTCTCTCTTACAAATTTTAAGACTACTAAATTTTAAGTAGTATAAGTTTTTATGCTTAAGATACAAACACTTAAAACAATAGTCTAACCAATCATCCCCTTAATTATCTCAACTAATTTGAAGCAACTATTACTTTAATAAATTTTTAAACATCACAATAACTATTTTAATTATTTAATTTGGCTAAATTAGGTACATCAATACCATTTGAAGGCTATAGTATCTTTTTCTCTAATTGTTTAATAATAATATTTTTTTATTTTTTTGCAAAAACTATTTAACAACTAATAGAAAGGACAATGGAAAATAATGTTATTTCATTAATTTTGTTGGTGAAAAGTAAACTTACTTTAATCAAGGATTGAATAAAGTAAATGTAATATTTTGCAAAAGTACACCCTATGTACAATATTATAACATTAAATCTCATGCGTTTTGACTTGGAAGTTTAAACATCTCTTTCCATGATTGTATTTTTATCAACAGGCTGCTTTCTTCAGATTTGACTTTACCAAGTATGGAGTTGTCAGCAATACTTAAATTGTTGAACAAATCTTGAGATCTTCTTCTAAAATATCTTTCTCCTTTTTCCAAATGATATGATTGATCCTTTCTGTCCCGTACTTGATCCAAAAAGTGATTATACTTTTACAAAGACAGATTCAAGGCATAATAGAACAACACATGTTCTGCCTATGACTTAAAAACAGATACAAAGTAAACAAGATACTAGAATAATAAATTCCGTGACTTAGCTAACAAAATGTACTAACAACACATGTTCTGCCTATGACTTTCTTCAAACAACCGAAAATGATAACTTTCTTCCAGCCTTGATAATGATAGTTTCCAGTCGAAAATGATTTCCCAGCCACCACCGGAAATGATAATTTTCAGCAGAAAATGATAATAATTCCAGGTGAATATGATAACATTTTCTAGCCACAGACAATGATAACTTTCCAGCCGAAAATGATAACACTTCCAACTGAAAAATGTTAGATTATGTGTAGAGATAATTAATGAGCATATTGTATCCAATGTTATAAGAGACTAAAGGGTCACACTGCTACACACCCAAATCAGAACAGTTGGATTTCACCATAAATCTGTGTGGAAATAATTAATTAGGTTGGATTAATTATTAAAGAGAAAAGTAAATAATTAATCAGTAGAATTAATTATTGAAAAGAGAGATATAAATAATTAATCAGTTTGTATTAATTATTAAAAGGAAATAAATAATAAATACTTATTTATTATTTAAACAGAAATTAAATATTAAGTTTTAATATTTTACGGACCAGTTAATTAATAGTTAATTAATTAACTAGTAAAGTCCAGGGGGTCAAAGTGAGAAGATTGAAAGTTTAATTAAAACCAGTGGGCTTTTAATTAAACGGGCTTAGGTCCATCTAATCCTTATATATATCCTTAAGCCTTAAGGATTAACATAAGACAAAAAAGGATTAAGAAAGATAACCCTAGCCACCACTCTCCTTCCCTCTCTCTCTCGTCGCACTCCCTCTCAGCTCTCTCTTTCCTCTTCGTCGAATTCGAAGAAGCAAAACACACCAAGTGTGTTTTTTGACTTGGTGTTCAACGCATACGCACACATACATTCTCGGTTTTTCGAGTATCGTTGTTTGGTGATCCTGGAGCAGTCTAGCAGCCAGTTCCAAAGGAGGTGCAGTAGTGGTGGACTTACTTTAGCAATCCTATTGTTTCTGATCAGGTATATTTTCTTATAGCCTTTTCTGTGGATTGTTAGTTTATTAGAAGCTGCGTTGATCATCAGTTTTAAGATCCTAACCATTTTGGGGTTTAGAGGGTTGTGTTCAATCCAGTTCCGCTTTTAGGATTGAACCAGTAGAATCAAACCCAGGTTTGACCAGTTTGTGTCATTGGGTGGTTTGGTAAGGTCAAAACCACCCTTCAGTGGTATCAGAGCCTCGGCTCTATGATCCATAGTTTCTAGTTTTATCTATTTCTAGATTTAAGGTTTTTGCTCGTGATCTTAATATTGTTATCAATTTTTCGAAAATTAATAGGTAGCAAAAACAGTTTGATTTTTGCTATCAGGTTTAATCCTATTAATCAGAAAATTTAAACAGTTAGTTTGAATGGTTGAAAAGGTTATGATTTTTGGATAGTGATAAGTTTGATCAAGAAAATTAAACAGTTTGTTTAATTAGTTAAACCTCTTTTATCTAGTTAGTTGGTTTGTTTGATAGTTGAATGATCTTCTCCATCTTGTTTCTTCTCCTCATGTTTTTTCGAAAACTATAAGGGATAAAAACAAGTTTTCTGTTTTTATCCAGTTGATAAAAGGTTTGTTTTTAATCAGTTAGGTTTAAACCAGGTTTGTGTTTAAACGGTTAAAAATGATAAACTTTTTTTTATCTAAAACTTGATCTTAACCAAGTTTTGAACTTTTTGTTTAAAAGGGTTAAAAATCTAGTTTTAAGATAATTAGTTATTAATAAAACAAATTTTGTTAAAATTAATAATTAATTGTTTTTTGGTTTTTGAATTAAATCCAGTTTTTAATCAGTATATTAAAACAGTGAGTTTTAATAGGTTAAAAAGGATTCAAAATATTTTATTAATCGGGAAACGGGAACCGAAACCATCACCGTGACCGTTAGCGGCGCTAAAAGGGATTTAGCGGCGCTAAGAGGACTTAGCGGCGCTAAGGCCCAATGGGTTCTCGGCCCAAGAGGGCTTCGGCCCAGTGGGTTCTCCGGTCCGAGTGGGTCACGGACCAAGTAGGTCTCGGCCCAGTGGGTTTTTCGGATTAACGGGGTTTCTACCCAGGAGATGTTGGCCCAAATAGTTTTTCGGATTAATGCAAAAGGATTATTAATTTTTAGCTATAAAATTAATAAGATGTTATATAAACTAGTGTTATATGTTTTAATTAGTTTAGTTAAAATATATATTTTAGACTTTTATTTATTATGACTAGTTTAGTCATTTGTGAATAAATTCTAAAAGGGGGCAAAGTTTATATAACAAAGTGGAGAAACAAATTAGATAATTTTTTAAATTGACCAAAAGTTGTCGGTTTTAAGTTTTTGGAAAACTAGTAAAAGCCCGACATGGGATTTCATTCAAGTTTTCGAATGAAGTCAAGTTTCTCAAAGCTTTGTTGAAAACCTATTTTTTTGGTCAAATAAATTTAATTAGAAGATCATAATTCTCGTTTTTGGTTAATAGGTATTAATCAAAATGGTAAATGAGAATGTTTGAACAAATCAGGTTATGTGCTTAACAGCACAGTTTTTTTTGTTTATATTATTATAACTGTGTGGTTGTCTTTTATATATATAGTACTTATATATAATTGCGTGGTTGTGATACATATAGCTATAGTTTTGCCGACTTATGACTCGTTTTTCCTCTTCTTCTTTTTCTTTTGGTTTTGGGAAGGCCTGCGTGCCAATTACAATCCCTTTCTTATTTGTAATATTGTACTGGTTCGGGGAGGCCTGCGTGCCAATTACAACCTCATTCAATATTGTATTTGTAATAGATTAGTAATAGTTTAATCCCTCCACCAAGATGACTCGAAGAAGGTGATGAAGTAGATGGTGTTCTTCACGCGAAGCACGGACACTTCGGGGAGGTGTCAAGGCTAGTAGGAGCAGCATATCAAGAAGGCGAATCCAAGTCACTTTATCCTTAGGTTTTGACCTTAGGATTAGTTGGCAAAACTATAGGGTTTTTTATGCTTCTTATTACTTGCGTGGTTTTGTTTTTTATTTACTGTTTTTCATATAGATTTGTGACATTTATATGATGCTAAATAAAAAGGGGTTTAATAACAGGTTGTTATTAAACAGTGAAAAACCACGCGTTTTATGACAAACTTAAATATGACTTCCATTTGGTAGTCGTATTAACTAAATTTTTATAAATTTAAATTTTGTCAAAGTTATAAGTTTGGAACTTATAAAGGCCATTTTGTACACCTAGTTTAGGTACACATATAAATCGTATTTTTAAAACAGTTAGTTTTGAAATGGTTTTTCAAAAACTGGAAAATTAAGTTTTAAACTTAATAGTAAAACCCAAGAAAATCTTAGATCAATGTGCTACCCTTTTGGGGTTTAGAAATCCTATTGTTTCTGATCAGGTATATTTTCTTATAGCCTTTTCTATGGATTGTTAGTTTATTAGAAGCTGTGTTGATCATCAGTTTTAAGATCCTAACCCTTTTGGGTTTTAGAGGGTTGTGTTCAATCCAGTTCCGCTTTTAGGATTGAACCAGAAGAATCAAACTAAGGTTTGACCAGTTTGTGTCATTGGGTGGTTTTAGCTGAAAATGAGATACACTCATTCTCGCCCAAAAAATGATATAAATATACATGTTTTATTTTAAAATGATATAAAAACACATATGTTCTAAAAGAAAATAATATAAATACATTATTTCCAGCCGAAAATGATATAAACACACATGGATACACACGAAAATGATAAAAATTCACATGTTTTAGACAAAAATGATATAAATACACATGTTTTAGCTCAAAATAATATAAATACACATGTTTTTAGCTGAAATGATATAAATAGATATATTTTAGCCGAAAATGATATATATATATATACATATGGTTAGAGCCGAAAATGATAAAAATTCACATGATTTAAAATGATAACATTCTGGTATCATTTTCATATTGTTTGCATTTTTAATATAAAATTTTCAGTAGAAATATGATAAGAGTGATCTTGTTTGAAAGAGGATTAAAAAGTAAGTAGATTGATATAAATTTTTTTTCTCAAATTCTTAACATTGAAATAGTTATGGTCATTTAAAGATATAAGAGGTAAATAATAAATAAATAAAAAAGGAAATATTGGGTTGGGAATACTTATAAGAGGCGCGTGAAGTTTGTAAGACTTTTTACCATTACTATTTTGCCTTTTTAAATGAGTTGATAAGAATTGACCTTTGAGTTCTTTGTTTAAAGTTGAGGTTTTATGGATCATTGCCCTCTCTCTCTCTATATATATATACACACACATATACACACACACACACACACACACATATATATATATATATATATATATATACATATATATATATGGTAGATATATTGTAACAGGGAAATATTTGTAAGAGGGGTAAGAGTGATTGTGAGCCCTAGGATTTAATCAAAAGTCAACAAGAAATGGTCAAAATTTGATGACTTGTAACCACCAATTTAAAACAGATTAAGGGTAAATTAGGAATTAAAAATTTGCTGGAAACTCCTAAAATAACTCCTGCTCGTAAAAAGAATGTTAGCTTATATTTAAAAAATGATGAATGACAGATGCAAGTATTCATCAACAAACCTACAAGTCTATAACCACTAATTCAAGTAACACACGGTAGGGATGAGCGCGGTTCCAAAACCGGACCGAGCCCGATTGGAACCGAACCCGAAAATGGCTAAAAAGAAGAACCGAGAACCGTACCGTTTTAGTATAAGCGGTTCCGGTTCCGGTTAAATGAGTTGATAAGAATTGACCTTTGAGTTCTTTGTTTAAAGTTGAGGTTTTATGGATCATTGCCCTCTCTCTCTCTATATATATATACACACACATATACACACACACACACACACACACACACACACACACACACATATATATATATATATATATATATATATATATATATATATATATATATATATATATATATATATATATATATATATGGTAGATATATTGTAACAGGGAAATATTTGTAAGAGGGGTAAGAGTGATTGTGAGCCCTAGGATTTAATCAAAAGTCAACAAGAAATGGTCAAAATTTGATGACTTGTAACCACCAATTTAAAACAGATTAAGGGTAAATTAGGAATTAAAAATTTGCTGGAAACTCCTAAAATAACTCCTGCTCGTAAAAAGAATGTTAGCTTATATTTAAAAAATGATGAATGACAGATGCAAGTATTCATCAACAAACCTACAAGTCTATAACCACTAATTCAAGTAACACACGGTAGGGATGAGCGCGGTTCCAAAACCGGACCGAGCCCGATTGGAACCGAACCCGAAAATGGCTAAAAAGAAGAACTGAGAACCGTACCGTTTTAGTATAAGCGGTTCCGGTTCCGGTCCGGTTATTCGGTTCGAAAACCCGCAAAACCCAAAATTTTGATACCTCTTTTAAAACTTTCTATATCTAAGATTTCATGCTACAAATTTACATGCAAAAAAAAATATAAACCAAGTTTGGTTAACGTATGACAATTGTTGTAACTTTAGAGAATTTATATATCATATTATGACGTCTAATCCATGATTCCATTATATGTTTAATCACCAAAAGAAACATTAAAAGTATGTTCTACAACCCAAAAAACCACTATCTTACATGGATCATGTATCATCTATTCATCCATTCTATGTTTTATCACCGAAAGAAACATCAAAAGTATGTTCTACAACCCAAAAAACCACTATCTTACACGAACGCAGAAGGGGGACGAAGTGACGACTGACGAACGCAAGAGGGTGGAGGGTAAAAGTCGAGGTAGGTTTAGGAGGGTAGAAGTCGACGCAGGGAACTAGGGGAGGGTTTCTTGTTTATTAAGGATAAGATTATTTGAAATCTCTAATTAAAATGTAACTTGCCTTTTAATATTCCGGTCCGGTTTCGGGTAAAAAACCCATTTTATTGGAACCGGAACCGAAAGAACCGTACCCGAAAAAACAGAAAAGCTGGAATCGAGAACCGCCCCGCATATGTACAATTCGGTTCTGTTTCGGGCCGGTTCCGGTTCGATTCCAGTTTGGTTCGGTCCATACGGTTAATATGCTCATCCCTAACACACAGTATTCATCAATAAAAAAATGATGAATAACAAACTAGATTCATTAAACAGAAGTTTTTTAAAAAATTGTGAAGTTATCAACTCTAACTCAAATAAACAAGCAAACCATTGATGAAATATATTAATCAAATTTACCATCTAATGAATCCATTACAAATATTGAATCTGTAAACAAACAAACCATCTGATAAAATATATTCATCAAATTTACCAAAAATAAACACTCATTTGTATACGACACTATTGAAGAATATATTAATATGATGAAATATATTCTTCAACAAGAACATACCATTAATAAATTGATAGAAAAGAATGAACTATTACCATTGAAATCCAGTAACTAGTGTAATACCCGGACGGTGTCCGGGTTGACCTTTAAAAAATTAATGATTTATATTCATAAAATTTTAATTAGTGGTAACCATATAAGTAAAACAAAAACCTCAAATTTTAAATAGTACATAATACTCATAATATACTACTAGCAGTGTACCCGCGCAATGCTGCGACAGTAAATAGTTTCTGTTTTGTAACATGTCGTTTTCAAGGATGTAACGTGTAATTCAATGTCACGAAAAAAATTCGTGCCACATTTCCATTTTTTCTTCAATTTTTCATATATTTGTATCAACTATTTTATTAATTTTAAAAATAAATTCTAAAAAAAAACATTAAAAAAATTAAATAAGATTTATATTTATAAAATAAGGAGAGAGAAGTTAATAAGATTTTGAAAATTATATTGATGTGGGTAGATAATTGTGTTTGTGTAAGAGAACGTGTTAGTTGGTGAATATACTTTAATTAAATAAAAAATTAAAGTTTATTAGGAGAAAGAAATGGTTAAAAAAGAGTGGATACAATTAATTTAAATAAAAAGAAAGGTAATGATTAGAGATTGTCATAATTTTAAGAAGTTCTTTAACAATTAGAAGGAGAGAGTGTTAAATGGTTTATATAGTTATGAAATAAGAAGAGAGAAATATATAAGATTTTGAAAATTATATTATGTGGGTAGATAATTGTGTTTGTATAAAAGAACGTGTTAGTGAGTGAATATATTTTAAATAAATAAAAAGTCAAAGTTTATTATGAGAGAGAAATGGTTAAAAAAGAGTGGATGAGCTTAATTTAAATAAAAAGAAAGGTAAAGATTAGAGATTGACATAATTTTAAGAAGTTCTTAAAAATTAGAAGGAGAGATAGTATTAAATGGTTTATATAATAGTATAGAATAAAACTCAATTAATCAAAACATTAAGACCGAAGTTTAATACAAATAACATAATAATATGATTTAATCTTCTATTTATGTGAAAAAAATTAATTATAAACAAATATATGGGATAAATAATAATTAAAAATAATAATGATCAATAATATTAGTATTATAGAATTAGTAATTCTTAATCAAAAACAAATTTCATACACTGACATGATTTCTTAAATATAATTATAATATATTATTTAAACTAAATTCTTAAATTTTATTTGATAAACAGATATATTATTACAAAAAAGAAAATATTGCATACCTACTTTAATAAAGAAAAAAATAAAAGAAAAACTCGCCTTTTTTTTATCCCTCTAAATATATAGTCCCTCGCTACTCTCTCTCACCAAAACTTAACCCTCTCATCATAACCATATCTCCACCTTCCATCTTTCTCACACCACATCTGTTAGACCCCACCATCAAGATTACATCGTTTTTATTGCGAGTAATGCGAGAACCAATCTTGACCCTTGGTTTAATTAGATCAATGGCTAAAAAAATGACGGCTCATTAATGGTGCATTAATGAGTCATTAATGGCGGTCTACCCGGAAGCAATTAAAAAATTAAAAATATACTAATTTTTATAAAAATATCATATTACGATAAATTTTATACCAAAACGTAGATTAAAATGAGACGGTTGTAAATATATACTTATTTTTTTTCTTTAAACAAAATATATTACAAGTTATTAACCATTGTTTATAAACAACCTATAATTAATTATATTAATATACAAATTTTATAAAAACCCCTCATATTTTCATAAAACCCTCTCAAATATTTTATAAAACACCCTTAAATGTTTCATAAAACCCCCCTCCCAATTTGATTTAAATTTCCACGATGTTAATCAAAGGCACTACGTTGTTGTTACAGCAGTGTTTTATATTCATAATCAACGGCCCAGATTGCATGAGAGATATATATCTAATGGCTGACTAAATTTAAGACTTTATACGGTTGTGATTAAAAGTTAACATCATCTAACGACTAAGAATGAAAGTTGTCTCATGACGATTACCCTCACCGGCAACCATATATATATATATATATATATATATATATATATATATATATATATATATATATATAGATTGAAAAAAACCACAATTACCATTGAAATCCAGTACAATAAATTGATGAAAACCCAGGGGCAACCCATAAATTCATACATACAATCTCTATAAATTGATAAATAAAAATTAAAATAAAAACTATTATTGATGAAACAACACCAACCTTCATACCAAACTTTCCATCAATATTATTATTATAGAAACCACCTCGTCTCTGGCAGCCATGGGAGGTGAAAAAATCATGTGAAAAAATCGCCACTTTATACCAAACTTTCCATCATGTGAAAAAAAATGACGGCAGCCATGGGAGGTGGTCGACTTGAAGAGTCCTTCAAAACAAAAATCGTGACTGACTCTCCTCTTCAGATAAGATGAAGAGTCCTTCAAAACAAATATCATGACTTTTCGTACACAAAATCGAGGCCATTCTTTAGATCTGATGCAAATCGTGACTCTCCTTTTCAGATAAGATGAAGAGTCCTTCTTCAAAACAAATATCGTGACTTTTCGTACACAAAATCGAGGCCATTCTTTAGATCTGATGCAAATCGTGACTCTCCTTTTCAGATAAGACGAAGAGTCCTTCTTCAAAACAAATATCGTGACTTTTCGTACACAAAATCGAGGCCATTCTTTAGATCTGATGCAAATCGTGACTCTCCTTTTCAGATAAGACGAAGAGTCCTTCTTCAAAACAAATATCGTGACTTTTCGTACACAAAATCGAGGCCATTCTTTAGATCTGATGCAAGCAAACGTTGATGGTAACATCGGTGCTAGTGGTGATTTAACAAAATTGGTCCTGAACCGGTCCTGGACCACTGCCGGTCCGGTCCGGTCTGGACCTAGGCCGGCCGGTCCTCGGCGGACCGGTCCTCACGTAAGACCATTTGGTTTTTGAGCGATCAGGTCTTTTTTCGGACCGGTCCGACTTCGGTCCAGACCCGTCCGGTTTTCATTCGGATATCTTTCGGTTCGGTTTTAAATTTTAAGTTTCGGTTAAAAGTTCCGGTATTTGGTTTCCTTTTCGAATTTTTTTGACAATTTAAAAAGTAGAGAGAATAATGTAAAGACAATATGTAAAAAGTAGTTTTGTGTAAAGAAAAAAGAAAGAGATAGTGAGGAATTTCCGGTTTGTACTCTTTGACTGGCTCGGTCCGGACTGACTCTCGGACCGTTTCGGACCGGTCCTTGACGGTGTTCTGGTGTGGTCCGGTCCGGTCCAGACTGAGGAGTGGCATGACGGTCCTGGACCGGTTCAGGACCGGTCCGGTCTTGGCGGTCTTTGTCGGACCGGTCAGACTAGTCCCATTTGTTCACCTTAGTACCGATGTCTCCAAGGAAGCCAAAGCACCACCCAAACCTCTTGGCTTGACCACGGTGACCTTACTACATCTAACGTAGTTTCTAGTTCTTTATTAATAAAAAGTTCATTTATTCTTAAATAATATCTTGATAGTTAAGATATTTATAATAATAATTATTATTATTGTTAAGATATTTATAATAATAATAATTATTATTGTTATAATTATTATTGTTATAATTATTATAATATAATTATACTTCGTTATATACCCAAAAACAAGAAACAACGCGTATGGTTGGTCCCTCATTCTTGCAACCATTAATTTGTTTTTGCAAAGCTGCAACTTTAATATCTAATCTCATTAAATTTTATTATATCAAAAGTTCAATGGAGAAAAGCCTTCAAATCTATATTCTATAGAAACTACTAGCCTAGGTAACTTCTTTTACCTTTTAAACCACGTCATCGTCAAGTTAATTTTTTTCTTTTTAGCATTTAATTTATTTTATAAAACCATATATAGCAGGTAATTTTTTACCCCGCTTTCACATTAACCATCTTTTTATTAACAAAAATAGAGAGAGACACACTAGATGAAAGATATCTCATCGGGGCCTTCATTGTGATGAGCAGAGTCTTGGTCTCTTGGAGACCCCATTGGAGTAGTGGGTAGTGTTTCCATTAGCGAACTTTGGCCTTTTAGCTCAAGTTGAGGAGTTAGGTGAGTACTTCATTTACCCTTCTTATCAACAAGAGATAAATTCGACATAAAGTTTTTAAATATAAAAAAAATTAAAAAAATATATAAGATTGTACATCACACATTTTACTTTACACATTGAACTTACTTATATCATTAACAATCACAAGTAATTCTTTTACTAATTTCATCTTTAAAAAACTTTTTTTCATCAATGATATAGATTTACTTATGGAGTTAACACTTCTAAAAGAATTATTCAATATTATCATAAATTAATTGTGGTCAACTCTTCTAAAGAAATTTGTTAGTTTTTTTTTGTCGGTGTTCGGTTGATTATATGTTTATGTTCGTGTTCGCATTTGTTACTATAAATCTTCTAATATTTATAATAGTGTTATCTACAAATAATCTCATTTTTAATATGAAATATGTCACTTTTATAAGCCGACACATCATTACACAGAAACCGTACTCGCTTTCCTTCTCTGCATAATTTTACATGCTTGTGACTCTTTTTGAACAATAGCAACTAAAAAAAGTTATGATATGGAAGTAAAAGAATGTGGTGTAGATTAGAAGGGATATTTGTGCCGTGTTCGGGTCGGTATGTCATAAACACATGACTCGAGTCCGGCCCGTTTATTTATTCGGGTTAAGATAGAAAACACCCGCATAAGTGAGACTCGTGTAACCCTTTTAATTATACGGGTTAGCGTGTTCACGGGTCATTTGCAGATTAGTGAATTATTAAAGGTTTGACGAGTTGTAACGGGTCGAGAAGTTAGAATATCAACAGCTTTAAAAATTACACTAGCCGTCAAACATGATAATTTTTTACATCAAGAACTTTCTTTTTAAATTTTTCACAAAACAAAACAATAGAAAATTTGGATTTTAAAAGTTCGGATGATAATTACATCAAAACTTACTTTATATATGAAAAATATAAAGTCTATTAGAATATGCCCATTGATGCATGTACACCATTTAAATCACTGCGGATAATGTATGGGCCTATTGGGTCACACACCGGGGATCAATCTCGACAGCAACCCAAGTGGAAGGACTAAAATAGACAAGTTGCAAAAGTTGGTGTGCAGGAAGAGATCACGCCTCGATCTCTTAGAAGATCGCGGCGTGATCTATTGTGGCGGTCACGACCGCGATTTCTTACGGGATCGCGGCACGATCGTTTGTTAGACTGCATGTTGCTTTTTGCCTCTTGAATTGGCCAATGCATGTTTGAGTGATGTTTGCATTTGGCCGGCCTTGGGGTAGCTTAAGTGACATTTTGAGGTCTATATAAGCATACCTCATGCATTACTTCCTATTCTTTTGCCACATTGAGTACACACACTTAAGAGCAAATTTGAAAGGTTTTTTGAAAGTGAGTTCTTGAGTATGTCCAGAGCTTGGTTGCTATACCTTTGGTGATTTCCAGTAGTGAAGATAATCAAGGCTTGCTAGCACTTGGAATTTGGCGAAACCCGGGGTGGACATTGATAGAGGAAGCTCGGTTTTCGGCTTCTAAGAGTCATCACCATCAACCAACTCGTTTCTGGAGCTAAGGAGAAGGGTATAACATCTTTCTCTCCTTCTTTTTCTAGTTGCATTTTTTATGTCATAGAGTATGGTCCATTATTTGGGTTTCTTGTATAGTGCATTATTTTTTTGTACCTTTGTGCAATTTCCTTGTACCATGCTTCCGTTTGATTGTCATGAAACCCCAACAAAGTCTACATAAAATATTAAAGAGGTTCACGTATCAGTTCGTGAAATGTTAATATACTACCCTAACCTGACCTAATTATTAGAATAAATTACTGAATGGTCCTTGTGGTTTTACCAAAGTTACTGGTTTGATTTTTTAAGATAAAACAATACTCTACATCTACCTAAGGATTCATTTTTGTTACTTGTTTGGTTCTTTTGACTAAAAGACGTTAAAAATAGAAGTTAGTTTGTATATTAGTGAAGGGTATTTTGTCATTACAACTCTTACACCTATTTCCAAACATACTTCTTCCTCCTCCTCCCTCCCCCTCCTTCTCTCTCTCTCTTTCACACACACACACATATATATACATATATATATTGGGTAAGGATACATATAGAACCTTCTTTAAACATAGAACCTAAAGAACCACTTCTGGTGGTGACACGTGGCAATATGACTGCGGGGTAAAATTGGAAGATAAAAATAACCAACCACATCCACGCGCCTCCTTTTAAACACTCCAGGCAAGAAGTTTCTTTGGAAAAAAAACCCCTCAATCTTTAAATGATAACAACTCGTTCGTTTTTTAGAGTTTAAGCAAGAAAATTATATCATTAGATTCAGTTTTTCGTCCTCTTTCAAACTAGATCAGGTTTGATATATTTCTAAAACTTTTTTTTTAAAAATACAAAGTTTGCATTTTGAACTGGGTTTAATTCCAAAATACAAACTGAAAATGCTAAACTGCAATCTGAATCAATGAAAAATACTACCCCAAAATGCAAAATACATATTTAAACCCAAAAATGCAAAATTCCATACACAATAAAAAATTACATATTCAAAACACAAAGTTGCAAAATTACTACACAATAAAAATTACATATTCAAACAAAAAAAAATGCAAAATTACATATTCAAAACCCAAAAAATGCAAAATCGAGATGACGATTTCTGGTGTTTTGAATTTTGGTTATCTTCTTCATCTAGATTGCATTTTGAGTTCTTCATCTCGATTGTGGTTTCTGACGGTTTCTGCATTTTCGTTTTGATATGCTGGGTTTTTGCATTTTCTTTCTTGTTATGCCGGGTTTTTGCATTTTTTGTCTTTATATGATGAGTTTTTGCATTTTCGTCCTTGTTATGTTGGGAGTTTGCATTTTCGTTCTTGATTTGCTAGTTTTTCCATTTTTGTATTTGCATGTTCAAAATAAAAGTTTTAGACATATGGGAAGATTGGTCTTGATCAATTAAAGAGGAAGAAAAACTGAACCTAATGGTATATTTTTTTGTTAAAAATTAAAAACATGACATAGTTATGATCAATAGAATGATTAATGGGTTTTTTTTAAATGTGAAAACTTGAATTGGCTGGAGGGGGAGGCGTGAACTTGCAACAGGTAAGAATTTTTTCTTTAGTTCCTAAATTGCCCCTTAAAAAATCTTATATGTTAATGAATTATTAGTTTCCATATATATTACTTTTAATCGGAGCCCTTGATCATAAATATCCAAGGGTGCATATTAGTTCTTTAGGTTCTATGTTTAAGGGGTGATTCTATGTTGATCCATTCTCTCACTCACTCACTCTCTCTCTCTCTCTCTATATATATATATATATATAGGGTAAGGATACACATAGAACCCTTCTTAAACATAGAACCTAAAGAACCACTTTAGAGAATGACACGTGGCATGTTGATTGGAGGACAAAATTGGAAAAAAAAAAAAGATGAAACTCACGCGCCCCTTTGTTTCTTCCAGCAATTTTATTTAAAAAAAAAAAGAAAACCCTACCAATCTTTAAATGATCATAACTTATTCGTTTTTAAGAATTTTAGTAAAAAAAAGTATATCGTTAGATTAAGTTTTTCATCCTCTTTCAAACAAGACTAGACTTGGTATATTTCTGAAACTTTATTTTTTTTTAAAATGCAAATTTTCCAAGAATTGCATTTTCACCTGGGTTTCATTTGAAAATGCAAAAATGCAAAAAACGAAAATGCAAAAATCGAAGATGCAAGTCACGCATATGCTTCTATAAATGCAAATTTTGAAACCAATACTGAAAATGAAAACAAAAACTAACTGAAAATGCAGCACAAAATGCAAAACAAAATTTGCATTTTCATAAAAAAATTTAAAAAATATGGGAAGAGTGGTCTTGATTGAAAGATGATTAAAAAACTAAAAGATTGGTATAATTTTTTCGTTTAAATTCACAAAACTTAAAAAGTTATGACAATTTAAAGTTTTGGGGGGTATTTTTTATTAAAAACGTGGGTTTGTTGGGGGGATTTTCCATCTTTGCCCTTTTGAATGTTAACTAATACATGATAATTACAATTATGTCATCCTTAATCTCATCCATTAATTTTAATGATCCAATAGACCAGATTAGTTCTTTAGGTTCTATGGTTAAAAGGTGGTTCTATATTGATCCATTTACTCTATATATATATATATATATATATATATATATATATATATATATATATATATATATATATATATATATGTTCACTTGATACATTAATTCTCCCCAAACCATTTGTTAGCATATACTATGGATCTTCCAAAGAAGTTGCTTCCTAGGATTTCTAGCTGAAAGGGTATCCAAAGGCTTTGCTTTGCTCTATATAACTACTTGCAGCTTCAAGAAATCATTGGGTCCAGTCTTAAAGGAATGGATGCATTTGAGAAACAAGCCATAGAGTTTGCTTGAAGAATGGTTTTATACTTCTGCTAACTGCCATTGAATGTATTTAGAAACATCAAACGGGTTAATTTAGGTTGAAATAGTTAGGTCATGTTGTTGAGTAATGTTTCACATCGGGTAAAAAGAGTGACTTTGTAATGAGCTTTATAAGGATCATGAGCTACTTCTCTCATAACTAATTGGTTTTGAGTTGGAGCATCATAAATTTACATCGTATCAGAGCAAGGTTCACTACTCCACGTAACTCATAAGTATCCACGTGTTAGGCGCGAGAAAAAAAAGAACACCACACGTGAGGGGGCATGTTGAGTAATGTCCCACATCGGACGAAGAATGACTTTGTTATGAACCTTATAAGGATCTTGGGCTACTCCTCTCATAACTAATTGGTATTGAGTTGGAACCTTACAAACTTACAGGTTTACCTGCATGGCTTTTTTTTGCTTTTAGTGTTTTAATTAATAAGCAGTAAATACTTTAATTAATTATCATTACAAAAACAATGTAACTTGTAAGTTTGTGGGTTCCAACTCAAAACCAATTGGTTATGAGAGGAGTAGCACATGACGCATATAAGCTTATTACAAAGTCACTATTCGTCCTATGTGAGACATTACTCAACATGTGGCGTTTTTTTTTTTGTTTTGCGCCTAACACGTGGATACTTATGGGTTTCGTGGAGTCCGTGTGGCCACGGGTGAACCTTGCTCTGATACCATGTAAGTTTGTTGGGAGCCCAGGACGCTTATAAGCTCATTACAAAGTCATTATCCGTCTTACGTGAGACATTACTCAACATAACTAAAATAATAATCGATACCTTTGAATAAAAACAAAATCATACATTGCAAATAGAATTTGGGTGACTTTTAACCTGTCGACGTGTTCTAACTACTTTTTTATTTGACCCATTTGGCTTGTTTAAGCAAAAACACAAAAAAGCTTTTTAATAAAAGACAAACTAACTTATATTTTTAACATTTGTTAGTTAAAAGAATTAAACAAATAATAAAAATAAGACTTCAGGTATATGTAAAATAATTTTTTATCTTAAATAAATAAACAGTAAGTTTAGTGAAACCACATATTCTCTTGTTATTATTTATGTCACATAAATTATTTCAGAACTAATATATTTATTATACGTATGAACTCAAATGCTTTTATGTTCGCATGATTTGGAAATTGCGACCAAGGAAATAATTGAAGAGCAATTGGATTAAAAATATCAGACAAGAGGGCTTTGGTGTTTGCGCATTAAAAGCACGTGGGTCATAACCATTTTTCTTTCTCCATAATTACAGCGTGTCCCGTTTTTTATTTTTTATTTAATTTATTTTCATTTATGATTTGTCAAGACGTTGGATCTAACCGTACACTTTAATCCTTATCCATCCTTCATTTCATTTTTCTTCTATAAGTAGGTGAGCGTTTCAACGAATCAATATATACACACACTACACATACTACTACTACTATCAGTACTTCCATTATCAAAACCAATTTAGCTTTTCAGTTTCATTAATGGCGAAACATGTTAATGGCGGACATGACGCGTCATCTTCATCGCAGCAGTTGCCTCTATTGTCTCTCAACCATGTCTCCTTCATTTGTAGATCTGTTAGCAGATCCGTCAAGTTTTACAACGATGTTCTCGGATTCGTTCTTATCAGACGTCCTTCGTCCTTCGATTTCGAAGGCGCTTGGTGAGCATCTGCTTCTATTTCTCCAGCGATTTAAGTATTTGTAGTTATCGAGTCAAATGTACGTTGTTCTAGACTCAAAACGTCTGACATCGAGGGCTCGTTTTCGTAGTTTTGATGTGATTTTGTCGTTTTTTTAATACATGAAAGTTAAAACTGATTTCGTATGCCAAATAGTAGAATTGTTTTTGCAATCGATTTAAATGTACATTGTTCTAGACTCAAAGCGTCTGAAATCGAGTGCTCGCTTTCGTAATTATGATGTGAATTTGTAGTTTTTTGTACCTAAAATTGATTTCATTTGCCACAATCGGAGAATTGTTTTTGTAATTGAGTTTTACTGTGCTTAGAATGGGAAAAAAAAATGAAAATCGATTCAAAATGTACGTTGTTCTAGACTCAAAGCGTCTGAAATTGAGTGCTCGTTTTCGTAATTATGATGTGATTTTGTAGTTTTTTAACCTAAAACTGATTTCGTTTTCCGAATTGGAGAATTGTTTTTCGTAATCGATTTTCACTGTGATTGGGGAAAAGAGAAAATCGATCATGAAGTACAGCTTTAACAGGTGATAATAGTAGTAATCAATGAAGACTTAAATTATGTTGATGAATTGTGTAACAGGTTGTTCAACCATGGAATTGGAATCCATTTGTTAGAAGTGGAGTCAACTCCAACGAAGACAGGAGTGATCAATCCAAAAGACAACCACATTTCATTCCAATGTACGAATATGGATCTCATAATCGAGAAACTAGAGAAATTGGGTGTCAAATATGTAACCGCAGTGGTGAAAGAAGGGGGCATGGAGGTAAACCAACTGTTCTTCCATGATCCAGATGGTTACATGATTGAGATCTGCAATTGCCATGTTCTCCCTGTTCTTCCAATCACCTCTTGCCCACTCAAAAAACTCAAACCTGTTCCACAAACCAACCAAGTGCAATCCTCCATTGAAGGTATGTTAATTAATGGCATACTCTGACTCATCTCATTATTATATAATACTTGTTCATATTAACTTAAGGATGATTTCTAACATCTTTGATTTGGGGATGTTTATGAAAATGCAGATAACTTAAGATCCAAGAATTACTTCTGTGGAGAAGATGAGGGGTTGATGATGGACAATTTTTTAATAGACATGATGGGTATCTCCTTCTAAAGAACAAATTCATGTAAGATTCATTGGTACTTATTTAGTCTGCCATGGCTTCCACTTGCAGTTTTGTATTTGTATTTTTACTTTCTCCGAGATGTTTCTTTCAATTGGAGAGCAGCCTTTTGTATGTAATTGTGTAAACTGTAATAGAGTGGAGGAAGAAATGCTCATTTGTATAAGTGGCATTTTGTATAGAGAGGTGATATATCCTGCTAATATTTCCTTTACTTATTCTTTCACTCACAAAATCAACACAAGTGTCAAAATCAATGAAGAAGATGAAGAAAAAGAATTAGTCGATTACACGTGTCATTTTGTGATGAATAGAAAGATGAAGTAGGAAAAAAATAATAATAGAGGGATATCATTTTCTTTTGTATAATATGTAAGAATGTGTTCTTAGAGTGGTTATTGATTCTTTAATCCATTGTCTTTTGAGCTTGATTTCAATGCCCTTTGAACATCTCAAACTGTCAAACCCAAAGTAACAAACTATCTCAACAAGTTCGGCATCAAAATTTACTTTTTGCACATTTAAACCTGTAAACCTAACAACTTTACATTCTGATGTATGTTTACACCAACACACGCACTTTAAACTAAAACTCGCTCACTTTTTCTCGACTTTCTCTTTATAAGACTTTTCCTACCACTGTTGTCTTGTCCTCCAGTTTTCACCTTAAATGTTGCAATCCTCATAATTGTTGCCTTCTCCTTTTCTACACCCTATTCCATCACCACCAACATCAAAGACGTCATCATAGTTGCGATCAAAGAGATGCATTTATGGTTCCGATTTGATCCTTGTCGATTAGTGTTTGGTGTTCCAATTTATTGCGTTTGGGGTTTTGATTTGTTCTCATTGATCAACTTTAGGGTTCCCATTTAAATTTTATTCAACTGTTTTTGTGTATGTGTCAATAGTACAAATCTGCGATTTGGTCACACAGTCGGAATTAAACGGCCACATGTTCGAATATTTATGTGACTAAAGGTACGAAAATAAGTTCCTCGTTATTAGTTAGCCACTTATGAACTCGGATCGTGTGACTATTAGGTAATGTATCGCCACACATTCAAATATTTATGTGGCTAAAGGTTATAGATATTTTTTGGCAGATTATTTAGCCACATATTAATTTGGAAAACGTGACTAAATGCCATAAATGATCACACACTTAATATATTGTGACAAAAGTTTGTCACACACTTGAATTACTGTGACTAAATGCCATATACGGTCACATAAAATAATTGTTTATGTGTCTAAATCATAGATTCGAAATTGTCACACATGTGTTAAGTGTAGCCAAAATTGTACATATGGTCACGCAGCTTATTATGTGTGTCTAAAGTTTAACGGCGCCAAAAAGTAAAGTATATAGTCACATTTATTTCTAGCACGATCATGTGTGACTATATGGCTTTATAATAGCCACACATCATAACAAATGTGTATCTAAATGTTGTTTATGGCCACATTAAGTGTTTGTGTGTCTAAATCATGAGTCTACATATGGTCACATGAAATAATTGTTTATATGTCTAAATCATAGAATCGAAATTGTCACACACGTGTTAAGTGTAGCCAAAATGGTACATATGGTCACACAACGTATTATGTGTGTCTAAAGTTTAACGGCACCAAAAGGTAAAGTATATAGTCACATTTATTTCTAGCACGATCATGTGTGATTATATGACTTTATAATAGCCACACCATATCATAAATTTGTATCTAAATGTTGTTTATGGTCACATTGAGTGTTTGTGTGTCTAAATCATGAGTCTACATATGGTTACATGATATAATAGTTTATGTGTCTAAATCATAGATTCGGAATTGTCACACATGTATTAAGTGTAGCCAAAATCGTACATATGGTCACGCAACTTATTATGTGTGTCTAAAGTTTAACGGCGCCAAAAGGTAAAGTATATAATCACATTTATTTCTAGCACGATCATGTGTGACTATATGGCTTTATAATAGCCACACATAATGACAAATGTGTATCTAAATGTTGTTTATGACCACATTAAGTGTTTGTGTGTCTAAATCATGAGTCTATATATGGTCACATGATATAATAGTTTATGTGCCTAATCATAGATTCGGAATTGTCACACATTTGATAAGTGTAGCCAAAATCCGGTACATATGGTCACACAACTTATTATGTGTGTCTAAAGTTTAACGGCGCCAAAAGGTAAAGTATATAGTCACATTTATTTCTAGCATGATCATGTGTGACTATATGGCTTTATAATAGCCACACCAATACAAATGTGTATCTAAATGCTGTTTAATGCCACATTAAGTGTTTGTGTGTCTAAATCATGAGTCTACATATGGTCACATGAAGTAATTGTTTATGTGTCTAAATTATAGATTTGAAATTGTCACACATGTGTTAAGTGTAGCCAAAATCCGGTACATATGGTCACACAACTTATTATGTGTGTCTAAAGTTTAACGGCAACAAAAGGTAAAGTATATAGTCACATTTATTTCTAGCATGATCATGTGTGACCATATGGCTTTATAATAGCCACACCATATCATAAATGTGTATCTAAATGCTGTTTATGGTCACATTGAGTGTTTGTTTGTCTAAATCATGAGTCTACATATGGTCACATGAAGTAATTGTTATGTGTCGAAATCATAGAGTCGAGTTTGTCACACATGATTATGTTTAGCCAAAATACGGTACATAAGGTCACATAACTTATAAATTGTGACTAAAGTTTATCGTGTGTTTTCAAAATTAAACAGTTAATTAAATTTGATATTTAGTCACATATTAACTGTCTGTGTGTCTAAATCATGAGTGTATATATGGTCACTTGAAATAATTATTTATTTGTCTAAATCATAGAGTTGAGTTTGTCATACATGAGTTAAGTGTAGCCAAAATCCAGTACATATGGTAATATAAATTATTAATATTCATAATTCATTTCCCCCAAGTTTGACTTTAGATAGTCAAAATGGGAAATCTTGTAAAGTCAAAATTGGAACCGTTTTGAATTCGAAATTGGGAATCGTTTTGGTTAGTTCAAAAGAGGATGTCGTTTGTTTTCAATTGAACTACACAAACAACGAATATTATAGCAAACAACAGACAATATTCATTGATTAACATCTGTGAATTTTCAAAACATTACATCAAGAGACAGATAATAATAAAGAAAAAAATAATCTAGAAAATCAGCAAGCCCATCAGAGTACAAGTTTTGAGAGTCAAGAGACTTGATAATCTGCTCACGTAATTGGTTATTCATAGCATACATACTTGTGTGATGAGCCAATTGAGAATTAAGAAAATCAATATGGGCCCTGTCAAAATTCGAAATCTTCGATTGAGAATTAATCTGGGAAATGCGGAGATTTAATTCGTCTATATTCATCTGAATATCGACAATAGCCATTTCAACATCTGCAAGTCTTTTCTTGTCCTTCAAGATGTATTGATCAACCACTTTCATCAAGAAACTAAAGTCTGTGTATTTTTTTCTGTTGCGCTTTGAAGGGTTTTGCGATTCTGGAACATCCATTTTTTGGGAATGAAATCAGATGAAAGGGCAGTATGTTCGTGAAATAGATGGAAGATGAAAAATTTATAATAGATGGAGAGGATGTATCTTCGTGTTTCAGATGCAATTTGAAAGGCATATAAATACCAAAAAATAGAGGCAAAAGTGCGGGAAACAATAGGGTGAAAAAGGCGCTAAAACAGTATGAAATATTTTGACTGAATTGACCTGATTAATATCCCATTTCCCTGACTTTTGACTTTAGATAGTCAAACTGTGAATTATTTTGAAGTCAGTTGCCGTTTTGTTGACTTGACACAGATGAAATGGGAACTATTGTAAATCTAATATTTTGTTTCTGTTATGATCAACATATTTCGAATATATTATGGTAATTTGCAAGGTTAATGTACTACAAGTAATAAATGGCAATATATGTACTAAAAAGATACAATTTATCATCTATATGAGTTAAGCAAAAAATACAATTGAAGGGTTTTTTTAGGGTATAAAAACATATTATTAACATGCACAGCGGAATAAAACCCCCTCCAGTGATCTCATCTAACTCGTACAGAAACTATAACAGGTAGAGGATTAAAAGATATACCTTTAAGCAAACCCAAAAACTTTTAGTTTCAACTCTAGATTGCTGCAGGTTATCCACCGCTACTGCACCACCTCGAACTGGCTGCTAGACCGCCTAAGGATTAAACCTTGGATAAAAAACGCAATCCATATGTGTGTGTGTATTTGCGCCGCCTCCGACAACCACCCTTGGTGGTTCGGTTTTGCTTCACGCCGCCGAAGGGAGAGAGAGAGAGAGGGGAGAGTGTTTAGGGTTATCCTCTTTTTCCTTTTAATTAACTTATGTGATTTAATAAGGCTAAATAAGGTTTATATATAATAAACCCTTATTAGGCCCAAGCCCGTTTAATTAAAGCTCAGCTTTAATTAAACTATTAATCAATTACAGAAAATACCCCTTGACCTTTCTAATTAATTAATAACTATTAATTAACTGGTCCCGTTAATATTTAAACTAAATATTAACTTCTCCTCTTTAAATAATAAATAACTATTATTATTTTTCTCTTTCTCAATAATTAATTAAACTATTAATTATTGTGATACACAAACAGGTAAAAACCAAAAGGTTCTAATTGGGTGTGTAGTAGTGTGATCCTTTAGTGTCACATAGTATTGGACACGATGATACATGTTATCTATCTCTGCACATAATCTAACAGACTCCCACTTGTGCAAGATAAGTAACACTCATTGTACATCGTTGGCCTAAGGAGGTCCCTAGCCAAACGCTTAGGTTAACCAGACTACGAGATCTCTTATATCTAGAGACATAATCCACGCCTTGGATTATCTAGGCCTTTCCTTTTGCATCGCGATATTCCGTAATGTGAGTGTTTGACATGGAGCAGGGATCTTATTAAATATTCAGATTTTCTTGACTCTGATTTCGACACTCTGCAATTACGGTTTGCCGAATGAAAAAGTATCATTCTAACCGAGCGCGACCACGCATTTTCAGTAGTCTTAATCGTCGAGGAGCTCAGAAAATATCTCTCCTAAAAAGGAGGCGCAAATCCCATCTTGACTATTTGCAATTTGAGCACACAGCTTCCGCTGCACCTAGACATGCCCCTTATGATCACCCTGTTACGGCGTGACGTTAGAACGCGCTAAAGTACAGAAGTTACCATGCCCCAAACCAAATATCTCAGGTCTAAGGACAACCTATCAAGTTTACTTATGTTAACGCTCCATGAAGTAAACTCGATGCGGATCACCCCAATATCTATCCCCTGATAAATATCTATGAATATTTGGTCACAATCTTGTGCTTTTATTCATTCTCGGATACATCATCATATATCCGTAATAGCGTTACCTCTCTAATGTAGCTCCCACTACATTAAGTAGCTACGGGTATTTAGACAATTCATCACTTGACTTGTCATGGATAGGTTAAACATGCTAAAAATATATAACTAGAAACAATTATGCAAAAACCTCCTATTTCAATCCCATGAAATGTAATTACATAATAAAAGAGTTTCAAGTTACATCTATAGTAATAATAAAAAACACGAACAAGCTACTATGTTCTAAGTACTGCATTCCTATAGAACTTTCATGCCTCTCATGCTTAGCCCTAGCTAGCGGCTTCGTCAACGGGTCAGCAATGTTGACGTCCGTCGGTATCGTTTGTAACCTAATATCATCTCTTCCAATGATCTCTCGGATGAGGTGATATTTCCTGAGTACGTGCCTAATCCGCTGATGATCTCTGGGCTCTTTAGCTTGCGCCACAGCCCCTCAGTTGTCACATAATATATCGATCGGTCTAGAGATACTGGCAACAACTCTAAGATCTGAGATAAAATTCTTCAGCCAGACAGCTTCCTTTGCCGCATCACTTGCCGCAATATACTCTGCCTCTGTAGTAGAATCTGCTATTGTATCTTGCTTCTGACTCTTCCAAGATATGGCTCCTCCGTTTAGGGTAAAGACAAATCCTGACTGCGACCTAAAGTCGTCCCTGTCGGTCTAGAAACTAGCATCAGTGTAACCAGTTACACTGAGCTCATCCATCGAACCTCCATAAACTAGGAATATGTCTTTCGTCCTTCTCAGGTACTTGAGAATGTTCTTGACGGCTACCCAATGAGCTTCACCAGGATTTTGCTGATATTTACTCGTGACACTGATATAATAGGCAACATCGGGTCTAGTACACATCATGACATACATGATTGAACCAACTGCCGAGGCATATGGTATCAATTTCATCTTGTCCTGATCTTGACTAGACACAGGACACCGAGCCTTGCTCAAAATCGCGCTAGATTTCATAGGAATAAATCCTTTCTTGGATTCATCCATCTTGAATCTTTTCACGACTTTATCAATATATGTACTTTGACTAAGTCTGATAAGCCGCTTAGATCTATTCCTATAGATCCTTATACCTAGTATATAAGCAGCTTCTCCCAAGTCCTTCATCTGGAAACATTTACCTAACCAGGATTTTACTCCTTGTAATACTGGTATATTGTTTCCTATTAATAGTATGTCATCTACATACAAGAGTAGGAAGGTTACCGCGCTCCCACTGAATTTAGTGTAAACATACGACTCGAACTCACTTTTGGTAAAACCAAACTCTTTGATACGCTCATCAAAGTGTAAGTTCCAGCTCCTAGATGCTTGCTTTAGTCCATAGATGGATTTAAGCAACTTGCATACTTTATTAGGGTTCTTTGGATCTGCAAAACCATCCGGTTGTATCATATATACATCCTCTGTCAGTTTCCCGTTAAGGAAAGCGATTTTGACATCCATCTGCCATATCTCATAATCAAAATATGCTGATATGGCCATAAGGATCCTAATAGTCTTAAGCATTGCCACTGGGGAAAAAGTTTCATCATAGTCAACACCATGAGTTTGCGTGAAACCTTTTGCCACTAGCCTTGCCTTAAAAGTATGCACCTTTCCATCCATGTCTGTCTTCTTCTTGAAGACCCATTTGCACCCAACAACTTTACTGTGTTGAGGTAAATCTACTAACTCCCAAACTTGGTTGTCATACATGGATTGCATCTCTGCCTTCACGGCTTCTAGCCATTTCTCAGATTCTAAACTTGAGGCAGCATCTTGGTAGGTAGTGGGTTCTAAAAGATCCCCTTCGTCTTGAGCAAATAGGAATCCCAGATACCTATCTGGCTCATTACGAGGCCTACTAGACCTGCGAAGGTCCTGTGTTTGCACCTTTTCCTCAACCACAGACTCGGGTTGGGATTCAACGATTCTCTATTGAACCACAGGTTCAATTATCGGTGGTGGTGTAATCTCCTCCTCTTCAATTTCTTGAAGCTCTATTTCTTTTCTTGGAGTTTCTGAGTTAAGAAATTTCACCTCCAAGAACACCCCTTTACGAGCAACAAAAACTTTGTTCTCATCTGGGTTATAGAAATAGTATCCCATGGTTTCCTTGGGATAACCCACGAAGATTCACTTATCTGATTTGGGATTGAGTTTATCCGTGAATGTTCGCTTAACATACACCTCACATCCCCAAACCTTGAGAAAAGACATTTTGGGCTTTTTCTCCGTCCATACCTAGAACGGTGTCTTTTCAACCGATTTGGTTAAAACCCGGTTCAGCATGAACGCCGCTGTCTCGAGTGCGTGTCCCCAAAAAGACAATGGTAGTGAACTTCGACACATCATTGATCGTACCATGTCAAGCAGTGTACGATTCCTCCTTTCTGATACACCATTCATCTGTGGTGTATACAGAGGTGTGAGTTGTGAAACAATCCCACATTCCTTCAAATGATCGTCGAATTACTGACTCAGATGCTCGCCACCTCGATCCGACCGAAGCGACTTTATCTTCTTGTCCAGCTGATTTTGTACCACATTCTGAAACTGTTTGAACTTGTCAAAACTTTCAGATTTGAGTCTCATGAGGTAGACATAACCGAACCTACTGAAGTTGTCAGTAAAGGTTATGAAATACCGGTATCCTCCTCTAGCTTCTGGAGTGAAGGGTCCACACACATCTGTGTGTATAATCCCTAATAACTCGCTGACCCTTTCATTCTCACTGTTGAAAGGATGCTTTGTCATTTTACCAGACAAACAAGATTCGCAAATATCATATGACTCTAAGTCAAATGGTTCTAGAATTCCGTCATCTCGAAGTTTCTCTATGCATTTTTCGTTTATATGTCCTAAACGACAATGACAGAGGTTAGTTTGATTCAAGTTACTCTTGGATCTCTTACTTATATGATAGATATCATTGTTATCTAGATTTAGCGTATATAGACCATTTTCTGGAGTAGCTTTGAAAAAGAAAATATCATTTTTGAAACATGAAATAACTTTTTCATTCAAAACATAATTAAATCCACAGTCTATGAGCAAATCAAATGAGATAACATTTTTAATAAGTCTAGGAACATAGTAACAAGGTTCTAGTTCTAAGACCATGCCCGAGGGCCAACTAAGACAATATGTTCCTACAGCTTCAACACCAACCATGGAGCCTTCGCCTACCCGTAGGTCCATATCTCCTTGTCTTAGCTTCTTACTTCTCTTGAATCCCTGCAAATGATTGCATATGTGATGACCACATCCGGTATCCAATACCCATGATTCATAAGAAGTAATAAGACAATCTATCATAAAGATACCTGAGTCATTGGGCGAACCAATGTCCAGCTGATCTATGTCGAGTGAGTGCTCGCATGAATCCTTGCTGCCACAGTCTGGGCAATAAATCTCTCCAAGTTCTTCCAGCCAGTCATCCTCCTGCATAGGGTTCACAACTGTTGACTCTAACTGCTTTGGATTTAACTCATCGCTGATGCACATAAGGGTTTCGTGCAACCCTGCGACAGTCATCTCAAAATCACCGAGGACATACATTACTCTTTTCTGGTAATAGTCCGACAAGGAACCGAACAAGAGCATAACTAGCTCATGTAGTTTTGATTTTGACCCAAACTTTCATAGCAATCTAGGAGCCTTCTCATATTAATGAGATGATCGTTAATTGGCTGGCTTTCTTTCATTTTAGCTGAAAGAATTTCCTTCATCAACAGCATGCGACATATCCGTTCACTATACTTGAACTTCCGCTCCAGTCCTTGAACAACCTCATAAGACGACTTCTCACGGAGATCATCCGTAAACTCGGATGATGCTGTGAGAATGAGAATCGACATAACGTCAGACTCGTCATCCAGATACTGATAGTAAGCATCATACTTACTATCCTGGGCATCTACTCCTGGTCGCTCTGGAGGTAATGTCTCAATAATGTGAACCTTTCCCTATGCATTCAAAACATTTTTCAGATGCATCTTCCACACAGCAAAGTTTGGACCTGAAATCTTCCACTTGCTAGTGATGAGATTTAGAGATTCTCTTGGTGAATAAAACGGAATAACAGATATAAAAGACATCTACAGAAAAAGAAAAAGGTAAAACCGATTCAATATTGATTACATCTTCTAATAATTATTACCTTTTAAACAATAAATTATTAGACTAGGATCCATATTTCACATATCCCGATGCAAGGTTTGGGCACTTCCCACCGGGACAATGCTATTTCTGGTAGGTAAAAACTATACCAATCGTATCCTACCTGGACACGACTCCTAGATCCGTGGGACATCGGTTACAAGAACCGTGCATGTTTAGTCCCTCTAGTGCATTTTGGGCTGTGACTCCCGATTATCACCAAAATAGATCGCACCACCTAAGACAGTGTGAACTCTGGCCGGGACTCTCGATTATCGCAGAGTCTTTCACACCCTCCGACACCCGAGTACCGTTTAACAGGAAATGTGTACCATTAGGTGGGTAGCACACTGATCTAAGATTTTTCTAAAAAGGATTTCAAAGTTTTTGACGAGAAAAACTTTAATGCCAGTTTTCTTTTAAAAACATCTGTTTAATAATTAACTATTATTAAAACCCTTGTTTTATTTCATCGTAAGAATCACAACCACGGATATATAATATAACTATGTCTTAGCCTTGCCCTTAACTAATGTCGGTTTCGTGAGCCACACGAAAAACCCGACGGTCAAAACCTAAGTGGAAAAACACAACACACATGGCATGGCATTCTGAAGCTCCCACTGGCTCCAGCATCCAATCCTTCTCCTTGCTCCTTGGTCTAGATATATATATATATATATATATATATATGTATATTTTTAATAATTCTATTCTATTCTATTGTCTAAAAAACTAGAAATATAAAAGTACAAGATATACAAAGGCACGCAGGCCCGCTAATCTAAAACTTTTACAAAATAGAATAGGGGTTTTAAGTGGCACGCAGGCCTCCCCACACAATAGAATAATAAATCCATAAACAACCACAAGTGCAGGAAATAAACAATCCACAAGGTCTAGGGCTCGGCTATGACATCCCAAACATGTACTAAACTAATACATGAAAGTAAAACAACAACTGATTTCTAATTATTCATCTTGATGAAAATTACTGATTTTAACAACCTGTTAAAACCCCTATATTGCTTTTCTGTTATTTGCTATACATATATATTTCAAGTTTTATGCTTTGATAATTAATCAAAAACTCAAAATAATATTTAAACTTTAAATAAAAACAACAACTGTATTTGAATTTAATATTGACCTCAAATATCTGAACCGCGAGCTGGGCCAAAACATTTAACTGGGTCAAGACAAAAAACCAAAAAACACGGACCGGAAAAACAAACTGGGCCGAGGCCCATTTGCTTTAGCGCCGCTAACCCTAGCCGCTAAACCCTAACTGGGCCGCTGGCTTCCTGGGCCGTGGCTTCTGGGCCGTAGCCCACCACACAGTTAGCGGCGCAGTTACGTCGCGTTCCGCAGTAGACCGCTGCCGATCGCAGCCCCACCTGAGGCGGCCGCGGCGAGAATGGTGGTCCACCTCTCGGTTTTCGCAAAATAACAACAATAATAAATTAAAAAAAAAACAGATTTAATTAAAGATTAAATCTAATAATCTTTTATCAAAAGTTTATACAATAAAAAATAAAACTTGATTTTTATTATTCTGGATAATAAAAACTTTTTCATTGATAAAAGATAAACCTTTTTTTCATCAGAATAAAAGAAACCTACCTAGTTCCTTACGAGGTCAGAAGTGGCTCTGATACCACTGAAGGGTTTTTTAGGGTATAAAAACATATTATTAACATGTACAGCGGAATAAAACCCCTCCAGTGATCTCATCTAACTCGTACAGAAACTAAAACAGGTAGAGGATTAAAAGATATACCTTTAAGCAAGCCCAAAAACTTTTAGTTTCAACTCTAGATTGCTGCAGGTTATCCACCGCTACTGCACCACCTCGAACTGGCTGCTAGACCGCCTAAGGATTAAACCTTGGATAAAAAACGCAATCCGTATGTGTGTGTGTATTTGCGCCGCCGCCAACCACCACCCTTGGTGGTTCGGTTTTGCTTCACGCCGCCGAAGGGAGAGAGAGAGAGAGGGGAGAGTGTTTAGGGTTATCCTCTTTTTCCTTGTAATTAACTTATGTGATTTAATAAGGCTAAATAAGGTTTATATATAATAAGCCCGTTTAATTAAAGCCCAGCTTTAATTAAACTATTAATCAATTACAGAAAATACCCCTTGACCTTTCTAATTAATTAATAACTATTAATTAACTGGTCACGTTAATATTTAAACTAAATATTAACTTCTTCTCTTTTAATAATAAATAACTATTATTATTTTTCTCTTTCTCAATAATTAATTAAACTATTAATTATTGTGATACACAAACAGGAAAAAACCAAAAGGTTCTAATTGGGTGTGTAGTAGTGTGATCCTTTAGTGTCACATAGTATTGGACACGATGATACATGTTATCTATCTCTGCACATAATCTAACAACAATGAACTTTAGAGTGTGCCAACTTCACCAAGACATTGTTCACTTCGATTTGCGTATAACAATACCGCCACATTCAGTTCGATAGTAATCGTCTCGTGATTCATTACCCAAGTCACGTCGATCTACATGTGGCAATATGTTATCATTGTGCGGGTGAATGACAGTATTAAATTTATCATCGACTTCGTCATATGTATCTTTGTAATTCTTGGGAGACGTCTTAAAGATAATAGACAGTTTTTTATCTAGCTGATGTTTCACATAAAATACTTGTCGTGCTTGTGAGGCTAATATGAACGTTTCAACCTTGTGGCCTAAATTATCTAGGTCAACCAATGTATAACCAAGATTAGTATCGCGTTTAACCCCACCAGCTCTATGATTAACCCAATCACATTTGAAAAAAGGAATTTTCCTGAAACGATAATCTAGTACCCATATTTCTTGTAAAACCCCACAATAAAATCTGTCTTGTGGTTGCAACTTCTTTGGATATATGCAGATCTATTGCCTCAACACTAACCCCACTGTTCTTGTAAACCCTGCCATCACGAGATTTTGTACGAAATTCATACCCATTGATGTTACATACGTCGTATTTAACTACGGTGGCGCGTGGTCCATATGAAATCCACCTTAGGATTTCTGATATACTTTCTTTGGAGATCGCTAACTCTCTCTCAACCTGAATTTTATTAATATATTACAAGTATATATGAGCTTCAAATTTAAGGAACAACAAGCAACAACTATAAATAACATACGGATTACCTCTTTGCGTAACCAATTAGCAAAAGATTTTCTATGCTCATTCTCCAGCAATGTTATTCGTTTACCCGGGTTTTCTGTTTCCAAAAGCTGTTTGTGTCACCTAAAACAAGGTGTTTGATTATTATATATGATAGAACATTATAATTAACAAAATAGACATGTGTTAGTAATAATTACTCAATATACGGTACAATTTCATCTGTATTCTGTATTACATACAAATGTGCTTTCTGAAAGAGTTCCGTAGAAACTTCACTTAATTTGCCGGCCAACATTGGTTTTCTTTCCTCATCTTCATCAGTTTCATGTTTATCAGGTGGGATACCAATAGTTTTCATTGATTTTTGATATTCACTGAAAAACTCTATTGTTTCTTCTGCAATATTCTCCTCAGCAATGCATCCCTCTGGTCTATTTCTGTTTTGCACATGTCCTTTAATAACCTTCATACATCTTTCGAAGGGATACATCCACCGAAAGCATACAGGACCACATAATTTTACCTCCCTAGTTAGGTGCACAGTCAAATGGACCATAATATCAAAAAATGACGGAGGAAAGAATTTCTCCATGAGGCACAGTGTCACACAGAGTTCCTCTTCTTATCTAGTTCTTGTAATGTGATTTCTTTGCTACATATTGATTTAAAGAAAAAGCAAAACCTGATAATAGCATATCGTGTGGCTTGAGGCATTATTGAACGAATTGAAATGGGAAAAAAACTCTTGCATTTGCATGTGATAGTCATGCGATTTATGGTTAATGAGCTTCTTATCCTTTAGGTTGACCAAACTAGAGAAATTTGAACAATAGCCGTGTGGTACGCTGATGTTGTATAATGTTTCACAAAATATGTCATTTTCATCATTCGTTAATGTGTAACCTGCTGGATGTAGTGTTGTTTTGTCTGCTTCTTGCCTAGCAAACAACTCTGGTTTTATACCCAACTCAACCAGATCTAATCGAGCATTCAGTCCATCTTTTGTCTTTCCCGGATTATTTAGCAAAGTTCCGACTAGACTCTCACCAACGGTGTTTTCTATATGCATGAAATCAATACAATGTTGAACAGAATAATGCCTCCAATACCTAAGTTTTCGATACAAAATGTTGAATTTCTTCTAATACGCACCATTTTCTTCATTTACTTGGCTTGAACCTCTGCTTGTTTTCTTTTTCTTTTCTGCTTTTGAATCTTCCCACCTCTGCCTCTCGTATCTTCTTGGCTTTTTGATGTCTTATTGTTTGTTTGTTTTCCTTTTCCCCACTTATTTTCAATATGTTGTACCTCGTTGTATATTTGTTCCCCGGTCATTGGATTTGGAGAGCGGCCAAATTCTTGTTGTCCATTAAACGCCTTCTTTTGCTTTCTGAACGGATGGTTATATGGTAGATATCGTCTGTGACCAACATAGCTTTGTTTTGATGAGGCAGGAAGTCTAAAACAATATGTATCTTTCCCACATACTACACAACCTTTGAATCCACTGCATGGGCAACCACATAATGTACCAAGTGCAGGGTAATCATTTATTATCCATAACACAACGGCACATAGATTAAAGTTTTCTTTTGTGGAAGCATCATATGTATCAAAACCTACCTCGAATAAGCGTTGCAGATCATCAACTAAAGGTTCCAAAACAACATCAATATCATTTCCCGCGTATCCTGATATTAATACCGAAAGCATGATAAAATTCCTTTTCATGCACAACCATGGAGGAAGGTTGTATATGACAGTTAAGACTGGCCATACACTGTGATGCCTATTTCCTCTGTTGACGTCAACTCTATCAGCCGATATTCCTTACCGTAGATTTCTTGGATCCTTAGCAATTTTGGGGAATTTTTCATCTATGGTACGCCATGCCTGTGAATCTGCCGGGTGACGTAAAACACCATCTGTTATCCTCCTTGTCGCATGCCATCTTAAGTATTCTGAAATACTTTGTATCTTGAAGAGTCGTTGCAGTCTTGGTATAACTGGGAAGTACCACATTACCTTTGATGGAATGTTTTGGTACACTTTATGTGTCTTATTATCCACCTACCATCTTGATATCCCACAAGTTTGACATACAGTCAATTTCTCGTCCTCCTTCCAGTAAAAAAGGCAGTTATTGATACATACATGTATCTTTTTGTATCCTGACCCCATCAATTTCATAATTTTTTTGGCCTCATAAGTGTTTTCTACCAATTCGTTACCATCAGGGAGCATCTTTTTTAACAATCCTAGTAACTCAGTAAAAAACTTATCTGAACATCCATACTTGCTCTTCAAGTTGAGTAGTTGGACTATTGCAGACAACTATGTAAAGTCAGGACATCCTTTGTAAAGTGGCTTCTCTGCATCTAATAATAGTTCTTGAAACTTGACATGGTATTCCTCATCAAAATTATCTTTAGTAGCATTAACCATTTCTATTGTTTCTGGTCCATCTGTTGGAATTTGTGAACCAAATTCCGTGTTTTCAACAAATTCTGCTGTAACATTGTCAGGTTTTGGCCCACTTATTGATGGCTCATCCTTTTCCCCATGTTTTATCCACTTTGTGTAGTTTAGATTAACCCCATTGCTGACCAAAGGGTGATGCACTTCATCCACTTTATGCTCTATGGTTTAAACATTTGGAACACGGACATGGCATTTTTAGATGTTAGTTATTCACTCGTGGGTCAGCGTTCCTCATCTTCGTCAAGTTCTGCAATGCGTAATTAATAAACTCTGATACTCCTTCAAAATAAGGTCTCATGGTCCTATTTGTACCCATACAAGACTTGTCCATGTTTATAAATGTCAAAGAACAAGAAATAGAGAAGAATTAAACTGGATGAAAAGTCGAAATTTAGAATTTGAAGCCTTCGAGTATCGAATACTCTTTGCGGCGTATTTAATTAGAGACAAAACGGATAAAATAATTCTCCGTAATTAATGTGTGTTTAAAAAGGAATAGATCATTTACTCTCACCGGTTGATTTTTCAAGAAGATTGTGTTTGTTTGAATTATGTGTTTTTACAAAAATACCCTTACTAATAAAATATAGCATTTTATTTATAAGGGCAATAAAGTAATTTTATACACTACACAGTCTAGGCGCCATAATTCCCCACTGCACGTCGTTTCAGTTATCGGAGTTTGCAGACCATCTTTTGATCCTCCAAAAAAACAACCCAAACAGTTTCAAACCCTAGAATCATCAGTCACTTTCAACGATCACCATGGAAGCATCTACTTCAAACAAACGGCAAAAAACTGCAGTAAGAGAAACAACATTAACTGATCTTCCTATGGGAGTTATGGAGAAAAGTTTTGCACACTTGGGGGCGGTCTCTGCCATCGATTATGTGCGGTACAAATGCATGTAAGTGTCTAATACAATCTGTCTATTTTTAATGTGTTTGGTAATATTGTTAATTTGTACAATAATAAATAATTTTTTTGTGTATCTTACAGTTGCCACACTTTTTTTGAGGCCTCTGATAGCGAAGAGGTCTAAGAAGAATGGAATTAGAAAGTATACAAACTGTGATGAATGAGTTGTTTAGTCAGGGTAGAAGTCAGTTCGTCAACAGATGTAGAGCAACAGGAAACCCAAACATCATGTATAGAGATGGAATGATATATGTACATTTATTGTTTGTTATTGAAGTAATTAAGTTTAATTATACATTTTATTAACTTTTTTTTGAATTTTGTGATATACGTACATTTCAGATGAAGATATTCAACTTTGATGAAGAGAAACAAAAGAGGGTAGGGAAGGAGATGCTTGAGAATGCATCTGCCTTAGGACAAATGGATGCAAAGTTTGTTCTAGGGATGTTGAAGATGGGAGATGGCGATGACATCAGCCTTAAAGAGGAAGCTATTGGCGTGTTGAATGATGTCTTCCCTTCTGATAGAGCTCGGATTTTGAAGCGAACCTTACGCACGATACAAGTCATAATGAGGTTTCGGCGGGCGAATTTGCAAGAAATACATTTTAGTTTATACAATTTAGGCTGTCCCGACCACCTTACTCATCATTCAAGGCTAATTACTCTAGATAGGGGTTTTGATGATGACATTGCATGGGTCTTCAATTGTAAAGTTTGCTGTTAGATAGCTTGTTTTGTTAAATTTACTAGAATATTAGGGATACAGTATTAGATTGTGAATGAGTAAATATTGTTTAGGAATATTGTAATCCAATACTTTTTTGGTATATATATATATATATATATATATATATATATATATATATATATATATATATATATAGGGGAGGGTTAATGCGAGAATCGTTGTTAGTGCGAGAACCGCGAGAACCAATCTTAGCCGTTCCTTGGATATGGGAAGTATCATGGATGGAGAGCGTGGAGGGATATGGTGTGGCAGGGTGCATGTGAGGAATTCATGGGTGGGCAATGACATTGAAAGAGGGTGAATTGGACGGCTTAGATTGGTTCTCGCGGTTCTCGCGCTAACAACGATTCTCGCATGAACTTTTGTCTCTCTCTCTCTCTCTCTCTATATATATATATATATATATGATCAATCATTAGATTGTGAATGACTTAATTAATGTTTGTGAATGATTTGATTACTATTTGCTAGTAATACTGACTTTTGATAGTCAAACTATGAAACTATGAAAAATGGAATACTGACTTATGATAATCAAAGTATGAAACCATGATTCTTGGAATATTGACTTCTGATAGTCAACTGACTTTTAATTACTGACTTATGAATGAAAAATGAAATACTGACTTATGAATGAAAAATGCTTGATAATCAAAGTTTGAAACCATGTTTGTGAATGATTTAATTACTGTTTGTGAATGAAAATGAAATTATGATAAATGGAATACTAAGTTTTAATAGTCAAACTATAAAACTATGATAATTGATAATGAAATACTGACTTTTGATAGTCAAAGAAGATTGTGTTTGTTTGAATTATGTGTTTTAAAAAAATACCCTTACTAATCAAATATAGCATTTTATTTATAAGGGCAATAAAGTAATTTTACACACTTCACAGTCTAGGCGCCATATTTCCCCATTGCACGTCGTTTCAGTTATCGGCGTTTGCAGACCATCTTTTGATCTTCCAAAAAAACAACCCAAACAGTTAAAAACCCTAGAATCACCAGTCATTTTTAACGATCACCATGGAAGCATCTACTTCAAACAAACGGCAAAAAACTGTAGTAAGAGAAACAACATTAACTGATCTTCCAATGGCAGTTATTGAGAAAATAATTACACACTTGGGGACTGTATCTGCCATCAATTGTTTGAAAGTGAAATGCCTGTAAGTTTCTAATACAATCTGTCTATTTTTTCATCTATTTGGTAATATTGTTAACTTGTACATTAAGAAATCAATTTGTGTGTGTATTACAGTTGCCAAACGTTATTGGAGGCCTTTGATAGCGAAGAGGTCTACAAACATATGGAAGTAGAAAGTTTATTCAGTCGTAGGTTCTGGTTTAGTGACAATAGACGTCAACTGATCATCAGATGTAGAGCAGAGGGAAACGCAAACGTGATGTATAGAGATGGAATGGTACGTACATTTAAACCTTGTGTGTATATTTACTGTTTGTTATTGAAAGTTATGTTTTTTACATTTAATTTATTAATTTTTGTATTATTGACTTTTGTGTTATCCATTTAAGATGAAATTGTTCAACTTTGATGAAGAAGAACAGAAGAGGTTAGGGATGGAGATGCTTCAAAATGCATCTGCCTTAGGAAAGAAGGATGAAACGTTTGTGTTGGGGATGATGAAGATGGCAGAAGGCTTTGAGAGGAAATCGGAAGCTCTTGCCATGTTGAATAATGCCTTCCGTTCCGATAGAGCTCAGATTGTGCCACCGATATTAGAGAGGATACAAAGAATCATGTTTCTTTGGTGTTCTAACCTATACCGAGCACAAAATTCTTTCAACCCGTCCTGTACATACGGGTTTTTACAATTTAGAAGCATGGTTATTCAACTATAATGTTTGTTTATGGGACATTTGTTATGTTAAATTTGCTAGAATATTTAGGATTAATTTATAATTAGATTGTGAATGACTAAATACCTTTGGTGAATGTAATTAATACTTATTTTGGTATATGATATATCACTAGATTCTGAATGACTTAATTACTGTTTGTGAATGATTTAATTAATGTTTGTGAATGACTTAAATAATGTTTGGTAGGAAATGTTTGTGAATGACTTAAATACTTTTTTTGAAATACAGTTCCTACCAAACAATACTATGATAAATGGAATTCTGACTTTGGATAGTCAACTTCGATGGTTATTCAATTGTAAAGTTTGCTTATGGAAGACTGACTTTTGATAGTCAACTTCCATGGTTATTTAGATTGTGAATCAATAAATACTGTTTGTGAATGTAATCCAATACATTTTTTGGTATATGAATATATTTAGATTGTGAATGACTTAATTACATTTTCCTAGGAACTGCTGGTGGACTCAGTTGCTTGAAAATAGAACAAAATAGACATGGAATACTGACTTTTGATAGTCAAACATGATAAATGGAATACTGACTTTTCTGTTTTATTAAATGGAATACTGACTTTTCTGTTTTGATAAATGCAATACTGACATTTAGCTTCACAGAAATGACTTAAAATGAATGAAGCAAAAGAAACAAATTATAATACCATGTTCAAATATCATATTTAGATAACTAAAACATAGAAGAGTTAAGTATCATACTAAAAGCCAAAATTAATTTCCATTTTCTGGATAGAAACTGTTGTGATTTCAGTTTACAAAAGAAACCATTGTTTACCATGTACAAACAAAAAACATCCAAAAAGATAGATACATCAACTACCATACTAGTCTAATATAATCACATTCTTTTTGGAACTTCCTGGTACACCATCATGACTTTTATTCAGATTCTTGAGCAACAGTCTTTGACTTCTTCTTCTGGTCTTAATCTCGAACTGGATTAACCTCTTCAGCTGCCTCATCATCTTCACCTTAATTTTGCTCTTCAACTTTAACTTGTACTACGACTTCAACAACCTCAGCAACCCCAGCAATATGAATTTGATCTTCCACTGGAAATGGCACTTCTTGAACTGACACTTCTTTAGCTGTACCTAAATATCTTTTAGGCTTACCAAGTCTTATTGATTTTCTGTAACAAATGGCATAAACATAATACAAAAGTCAGAAACTGTAAACAGACATATGTAATTGACGTAAACAAATGGCATAAACATAACCCTTCTTGAATGATTCACTGAATTAATACAGTAATCATGTGTGGAATTTAATTAACTTTTTGGGGACGAAGATGAAGAGGATTTGCACGAACTACATTATCCGTCTTATGGGGGTAGGGTTTATTATATGGTAAACACTAAACAAACATAAGAAATTGACGTAAGAAATGGCCTAAACATTACACAAATATCATAATATGTTAACAAACATATCTAATTGACGTAACAAATGGAACATAAACATAACACAAAAGTCAAAAACTGTATATGATACAATGACTCAACACAGGAGATAAAGAAGAAAAATCGATCAACATTCTTACCTCATAACGATGATTTCAACGATTGAACACAGTAATCGTGTGTGGCGTTTAACTCAACACAGGGATTATGTATTATGGTTATGGGTTTTTTGGTCATGGTTAGGGGTTAAGTGGTATGGGTTTATGGTTTAGGGTTAATTATGGGTTATGGTTATGGGTTAACTGAACCTGGTTAGTGGTTAAGTGTTATGGGTTTATGGTTTAGGGGTTATGTGTTATGGTTTAATTGGTCCCGGTTAGTGGTTAAGTGTTATTGGTTTATGGTTTAGGGGTTATGGTTATGGGTTTATTGCTCGAGCATATATGGTTAGTGGTTAAGTTTTACGGGTTTATGGTTTAGGTGTTATGTGTTATGGTTATGGCTATGGGTTTATTGGTCATATATGGTTACGAGTTAAGTGGCATGGGTCACGGTTAATTAATATGGTTCATGTGTCATTGTTAGGGTTTAGGGTTTAGGAACCCTAAACCCTAAACCCTAAACCTTAACCATGACACATGAACCATATTAATTAACCGTGACCCATGACACTTATTAATTACTGATTGTCACCGATCAGGGTGTTAGTAACCATGACACATGAACATGAAACATATTACACATGAACCATATTACTTTCTTGTTCTTAGTCATAACCCCCTAAACCCTAAACCCAACCATGACACATGAACCATATTAATTAACCGTGACCCATGACACTTATTAATTACCGATTGTCACCGGTCATGGTGGTAGTAACCATCACACATGAAAATGAACCATATTACACATGAACCATATTACTGTCTTGTTCTTAGTCATAACCCAATACACGTGACCCATGACCCATGTTAATTACCGATTGTCACCGGCCAGGGTGGTAGTAAACCGTCCTAAAATTAATTTTTATAATTATATTATCTAATATTTTATAAATTATAGATTAAAGTCACCTGAAATTTTTAAATATTGTTAATTATGCCTTGTAAAAAATTAAATTCTTATTTAATTAGGCCTTTGGAGCCAAAATTTTCAACTTTACTAAAAGAAAAAGGCAATTCAGTTTCCTGAAATTTCAAAAAAGGCAATTCCGACTATTCAGTTTCCTGAAATTTCGATTATTGCCGATTAGAAAATGAAAAAAATTCAAAACTTTCGTTCTCCCGGCAACCAATTATTTGAAAATTTTAACACATTTTTGCCAGTCATGAAGACGTGTTGTATATATTCTATAACAAAAAATCAATTGAAAATTTTTAAACTCTTTCCTGTTCGATTGATTCCTAAACAACTAATTAACAATTCTAATATTTCCCTTTTAGAAATATCTATTCAAGAAATATGGAAATTGCTCAAGTCGATGATCATGACCATCAACTTCTTAATCATGATATGGGTGACAACATTCTTGGATATGAATTAGAGGATTTTACTAATGATGAGGAGGAAGATCATAACAACAAAAACCCTCTGATTGGGAAATGTATAGTTAAGAGGGGCATAACCAGGTTATCCATGTTTCGCAAAGAATATGGCCAACCTGGTGGACCAAAGCTTCTGGTAACCTTCGATGTGATGAATAGGATATCAGGGCCAAATAGAGCATTGTTTATAAGTTTTTTAGGATACGTGGTTCGTGAGCATATAGGTTTGAAGATTTTATCCTGGAAGAAGGTAGGTACAGAAGCAAGAGATAAAATTTGGGATGAAATCACGGTATACATGATATAACTACCTTTATCCTTCAGCATTTACATTATGTGAAACTAATTTACAACATTGTGTTGATCATTTTTTGCAGCAATTTTTTGATGTTCACGAGAGTCGTAGAAACTTAATAATGCATCGTCTTGGTGGACTTCTAAGGAATTTCAGAAGGAAAATGAGACAAGTATACATACTGCCCAATCAAAATAAACCTTCAAAATTAAATGAAGTCCCGGCAAAATATAGTGCGATTGTTGAATCCCCGGCGTGGGTCAATTTTGTGAAGTATACGAGCTCAGAGGAATACTAGGTTTTAATTTGTCATTTTTTATTTAAGTACATATCTTTTCATAATTTTGTGTTTGTATCTAAACACCTAATGAATTTGTGTTGTAATTAGGAAAAGTCAGCTACAACTAAAATGGCGCGTTCCAAGTCTGTTTATCAGCATACAATGGGACGAGGTGGATACATACATGTCAAAGAGAAAATGGTAAACTGTTCTAATATATTATAATTTATTACGTATTTGAACTTGGTTTAACTTTACATTTTGTATGTATTTGATGTTTATAAGATAAAAAAAATAAAGAAATCAAACCTGATTAAGAACCCCCGCGTTGTATAATGTGGTTGAAAGGAAGGCCAAACAAATCAGGAAATTTTGCAGATGATGAGACTAAATCAGTGGGAGATAAAATTGTAAGTATGACTGCATATTTTATTATCACTTTATGTTTAGTTTGATATATATATTAACTTATTTTCCATATATAATAACTTTGCAATGATGCCCTGACAGTTGTATTTGGTAAGTAAAAGGGAGGTTATGCAAGAGGAGTTGGAGGTGGAGTGACATACAATAAGTATTTTGATCTTCCTCGAAACAGACAAGCATCAGATGAAAGAATTGCGTTACTTGAATGTCAACTCGATAATGAGAGATGCGAGCGTTAAGAAAAAGAAGTAGTAATACAGAATTTGTCCAACAAGGTGACAAAAACAAAAGGAATGCTTGCTCATCTGAGTGGTCAGTTGAAGGCATAAGAGGAGATGATACGGTCTTTGACATCAAAGGAAAGACTTTTTTCCAATTATGCTAACATTTACATTGTGTGTTGCTAACAAATGCATTTCTTAATTTCTATTGCAGCTGTCTAATGGAGATGGATGCATAACACCGTTAAGTGATGATGTTGTATGTGAGATGGAGGCGAGCATTCAGAAGTCTAATGGACTTGCAACTTCTAACAACGAAATGGAAACAATTGTAAGTAATAAAACATCTACCCTGTATCCCCCTGTGATTTTTAAATTTTACATACATGTCGCGTTTAATTAACGTGTTTTATACATATAGGAAAAGGTTAAAACTGTCAAATCTAACAAAAAGCCTGGATCACAAAGAAACACGTCTCGACATCGAGACTCTGAATCGTAAGAAAATATATCTCCACCACCAGTACAAGTATGTATATCCACATGTTCATATATTGTGTGTTTGTGTGATCAGCTGATGTGTGTTTGTGTGATCAGTTGTCTTGTTCTATCACCTGATCATTGTGTCTTGTCTAGCTGACCATTTATTTATTATATTCTGTAGTTTAAATAGCTGATAGATCTTAATTTGTTGCATCAGCGGATCATTATGTGTTGTGTAGCTGTCTTGTTCTTATCATTGTGTGTTTTTCAGGAAATTAAGTGTAAGTTGTGGCACTCAAAGAGAACAAGTGTTATTGCTTTGGGAACTGTATACAAGACTGATGGAAAACAAACTTTTCATAACGCAAAAATTTGAAAAACAGAATGTGGGTATCAAGTTTACAGAGGTTAGCAAATAGCAACATATAAACATGAATTAAATCAGCAGCTCAATTTACAAAAAATTCAACAAACAGAATGTGGGTAGATCGATACCTAAAAAGAAAAACAAAACAAAACAAATTCGATGATTAACAAGTAATTTGAACAAAACAAAACAAAGTTGTTCTGCCATTCCTATGTCTAAACAGAAAATTTGAATAAAACATTGAATATATGGCACAGGTATAAGTACAGATTAACAAGAACAATTGAGCAATTTGAACAAAAAAGTTAACCACAAGAACAGTGAAAAGAACAAAGAAAATTTACCTGCAATCGAGATGAATGGCGCGACGGGATGGCGAGACGGCGAGTCGGCGGTGGTTGTTGGGCCGGCGACGGAAAATCAATGACAGAGGACGGTTGGCTCGAGGACGGGTGTGGTTGTTTACGGTGGTGGTTGTTAACATTGGTCGCTGCAGGCTTGTTAATGGCGGTGGACGGTTGGCTCATGAACGACGCTCAACGCGTCGATGATGGAGCAGAGGGAGGATTCGACGATGGAGAAGATGAAATCAGGAGAGGAGTCGACTAGTCAAGGGTTAAGGGATGGCGGCGGGAAAAAGTTGAAAACCCTAACGTATTAAAAGGTACGGTTCTTTATATATTATACACTAATTATAGATATATAATAATAATATTAATAATAATAATAATAATAATTATAATAATAATAACTTTAACTAAAATATTATTAATAATAATAATTATTATTATAATCGAGAACGGGTATTACTAGACGATACTCAATTGCTAACACAATCGCTGATTCACCGGAAAGAAAGGCATCAGAGGAGGTTTTTGATGGGATTTGCCTATTTACATATTTAGGAGAACCGGAGAGCACCCGTAAGTTTGGATCCTCACATATCCCTTATGACCCGTGATATGTTGTCATTCCCACCCAAATGACCTAGTGCGTTTTTTTTTGTTAAAGCCCATTATCGCCCATTGTTTTTAATAAAGCCCAAACTTACCTATCTTTTAAGTGTCGTGTCTAAATTGCCGGTGCATTATATATAGATGTATATGTATTTATACATAATTTTTTATACTAATATAATTTTATAGTTTAGTATAAAATTAATTTTAATTTAAAAAAATAATCTATATTTTTACAACATATTATTTGTTTATAAAAAAGTTTTACTTTCATTAACTAATAAAGTATTATAAAATAAAATATTAATAATATAATACTCTTATATTGATATTGTATTTAATTTTAAAACACAAAGATGAAACAATACCTTGATTACACAACCTTTTATTTAAAAGTTGCTTTTAAGTTATAGAAATGCAACCTTTTTAAACAAAAGTTGCAATTTTTAATAAGTTTTTGCAACTTCAAATAAAGAGGTTGCATATGGTATTCTAATGCAACCTTTGCATATGGTCACACATTTTAACACATTTGGTCACTTTTTAATTACAACTATGTGACTAAATCATCAAAATTAAAATGCCGTGTGACTGAATATTACAAAACGTCACATAAATATCAAATTCATGTGACCATTGTGTGAACAATAGTCACACGAAATAGACATTTACTTGACTTTAAAAAGCATATGGTCACACATTTTAACACATTTGGTCACTTTTTAATTACAACTATGTGACTAAATATTACAAAACGCTACACAAACATTACATTCATGTGGCCATTACATGAACAATAGTCACACATACACATTTATGCTTGACTTGAAAAAACATATGGTCACACATTTACGACCTGTGGTCACTCGACCTTTGGTCACACATGCGCTGAAAAAGCAAGTGTGACTATACGCATATCGTCACACATTTTTGGTGTGACGAAATCGTGTTTTTCTACTAGTGTGTGTGTATGTGTTCAACCAATTTGTGCCTGTTATAAATGTGTGTTTGGGTGTCTTCACCCACTTCGTGTGTGTACCCGATTTGTGTGTGTGTTTTGTTCAAGTTTGTGAATGAGTTTGTTTATGTGTGAAACTGACGTCTCTTAACTAAAATTGTTAGAAATAGTCCCAATTATTCATGGAATTGAGTGTTGTGTTGTAAAAGACACGAGGTTGAATATTAGTGGATAAAAGGGATAAACAAACGGTTTTGGTTAAAAATGAACCTGTTGACAATTCTTTGTGGGCGTAAAGGAATCCTTTACAGTCGTAAAGGTAAGAAAACGGTTGTAAGATAATAAGGGGTGGGCGTAAAGAGCCACAAGGTCGTTATAGCCGTAGGGTGTTTGATACAATTCTTAAGAAACCCAAAGTAGTGAAAAGGTCATAAACTATCATGGGTGGTTCATGATTGTATAGATGGCGTGAAGGGTTGATACGGCTGTAAGGGGCCGTATCTCGCTAAAGACCATATTCTTAGCTATTTTGTCTTATTTAATTGTGAGGATATCATAGGATGTTATCTAAGTGTGGAACAATCGTGTCATAGTTTTATATGAGAGTTGATCAACTAATTGGAGTTGGCTTCATTCATGCGTATTGTGCTAATGTGAGTGCATTTACTTATATAACTATAGAGTATAGACCGATTGCATTGATGGTACTCTAAGATGATATTAAGCTACTATTATTAACATTAGAGTCAATTATACCGATGATTCTTTGAAATATGTCTAATTCACACTCCTAATTCTATATTTAAAATTGCAAAACTAGTCCTTAATGTTAAACTTTTGAAAAAGGCTATATTACCATTTACACATTCCGTACTTATATAACATATATAAATCATTTAGTAATTATTTAATTATAAAACAATATAATATGGGGTATTATTATTTAAATTAAGTAAACACAAACACCCTTTATAATACACTCTCCGTCTCTCGATCCTATTTTCACAGGAACATCGTCGCCATGATCCTTTTCCCGTGACCATCTTCTGTCCGTTACCGTCAACGCCGACAACAAGTCGACTCCACCGCCACCATCCCCTGTCACTAGCTGACTCCACCACCGCCATCCTCTATGTCTTCTTCTTTTCTCTCGAGATCCGTGTTCATAGGTGGTGATTTCGAAATGGGTTTGTGGTTACAGGTGAGATATGTAGTTGTAGGCATGTTTTCTTCGATTTAGGTGTTTTTCTTTCATTATTTTGATGAAGGGTCTTAGATCTAGATTAGTGTTATGGTTTGAATATGGGTTTAGGGGTTGTAGATCTTCGAGTGTGTGTGTTCTTCGAGTCTGTGTCTGTTTTCTTTGAGTCCGTGTGTACAGATCAATGTTTGTGTATTCTTCAAGTGTGTGTGTTTTCTTCGAGTGTGTGGTCCATGTGTATATGTTCTTCAAGTGTGTGTTTTTTTCAAGTATGTGTATGTGTCTATGTATGTGTTCTTCAAATGTGTGTTTGTGCATATAAATGATTTTTGGTTATCACAGTCAAATTAGAGTTCTTATTCATCAATCTACATTTGTTATTAAAGTTGCTAATTTTTGTAAATGACTTTTGAATCCTTCAAGAAAACTAAGAAGAAGAAGAAAACTATTAAAAACAAAAATCATTGGCTAACATTAAAATAAATGTTAAAAAAAATGTGATAATGTTTATTTGGTTAATTGGTTAACGGATGAACTTTTATAACATAAAGTTAAAACCAAAAAGTAATTTTATTTTATTAATTTTTTACTAATAATCATTCATGTAACACTAAAAAAGATAGCATTGTCATTTTGATAAATCTACTGGCCGTTCTTAAAGTTAGCGGTTAAAGGACCGTCCATGTTTAACTTTTGAAAATTAAGGACCGATTTTATTAGATTTTAAAATAGGGTTTATTTCCTAAAAGTATATCAAAGTTGTCACTTTTTGCTATTGTGTATACCCATCTTTCAAAACTCCCATTTAGTATATTAAACTTTCTAAAACTCACGATTTATGCATTGGGTAACTTGTTACTTGCTAGATGATGAGGTGTAACATGTAATAGCTGATGTGGCAATGACTTGGGTGCTTATGTGGTGTTCTCATATTTAGAAGATAATAAAAAAAAATTTTAAATAATAATAATAATTATAATAATAATAATATATGGATATCATCGATTCTTGGGAAGTGCAGATCTTGGGTTACGAGGGGCTTTAGGGATTTGAACATATTTGAGAATAATAAATCGATTCAACACGTTTTTGAGTTTAGATCGCAGTCACCATCGATCGAAGCTACCATCGCCAAGATTTGGACACATTTTTGAGTTTAGATCTGAACACGGTTTTCGTTTTTGAGTTCAGATCTGAACACGTTTTTGAGTTCAGATCATGATCTGCCTCATCATCAACGAGAACGATCACCTCTATCGCAGCCACCATCGCCAAGAACTCTATTGTCACCATCATTGGAGGTAAGTACAGGTTAGGGCGATTTGGGTTTTTTATAGATCTACGGTTTCGACATATATTGCTCGATGAGATTTTGGGTTTCGACATATATTGTTCGATTTGGGTTTCTTTCTACAGATCTAGGGTTTCATCTGTTCATATGCTTCTTGTTCTTGGTACAAATTTGTGTTTGTTGTTGTTTCATCTATGTTCATACGAGATTTAGGGCTTCTTCGTTTATGTGTTATGAAATGAAGATTTTTGTTATCTTGTTACAGATCTGTGTTTGTAATTGTCTGTGTTCATACGTGATTTTTGTTTTCTTGTTAAAATTTGAGTTCTTGATGATGTTCTTTTGTTCTTAATGTTCTTGTGATTTTCATTGTATTCTTCATGTTTATATTGATGAAAATAAATTAAAATGACATGGCATCTGATAATAATCATATTTTAATGACATGGCAGCGTTAAATAGGATGTGGAATTACAAATAAATCATAATTAGAAAATTTACCTGCAACTTGTATAACAAGTTTTCCAATACATAAAATGGTAGTTTTGACAAGTTGAATACACAAAATGGGAGTTTTTAAAGATGGGTATACACAATAGCAAAAAGTGACAACTTCGGTATACTTTTAGGAACTAAACCCTTTAAAATAACAAACCGAGAGTGTTATGCGTACATATCTTAAAGGACTATACGTGTAATCAACTCTTTTTACTAGTTTTTTTGAAGAATTTCACATATATTCTTCAGAATTTTTAGATTACATCTATATATTTACAAACTTCCAAATTATATCGATATTCTTCTAAAACTTTTAAGTCTAATCTATTATTAAATAGCTATCTAAATATTACTTAAATAATTTAAAAATCCAAAAACATTGTCTCCAAATTTATTTATTTATAAATTTATATACTACCCCTATCTAGACTAAAAACATAAACACTTAAATATAATAATCTCTAGGGAGAAGTTTATTTAAGTACCGTATTTAATGCGAGAACCGCGATAATAACTTTTAACCACCATTAATCCTCATTAATGACCTCTTAATAGGTGACTTTTGATCATTTAATATTTACCTAACGGTGAATTGATTCCGCGTGGATGATGTTAGATTATATGCAGAGATAGATAACACGTGTCATCGTGTCCAATGCTATGAGACACTAAAGGATCATACTGCTACACACCCAATTAGAACCATTTGATTTTACCAAGTTGTGTGTAAGAATAATTAATTAGTTAATTAGTTATTGAGAAGGAAATATAATAATAGTTATTTATTATTTTAAAGGAGAAATTAATATTTAGTTTAAATATTAATTGGACAAATTAATTAATAGTTATTAATTAATTAGAAAGGTCAGAGGGTGTTTTCTGCAATTAAGTAATAGTTTAATTAAAGTTGGGCTTTAATTAAACGGGCTTGAGCCTTAATAAGGTTTATTATATAAATAGCCTTATAAGCCTTGGAATCACATAAGGATTATTACAATTGCAAGAAGAAAACCCTAGCCTCCTCTCCCTCTCCCTCTGCGTTGACTTCAAGAACACCCCAAGGGGGTTTCGACTTTTGGTCAAACACACACACACACACACACATAGGCTTGCGTGATCGAGTTTTGGTGACATCCCGTGGCAGTCTAGCAGCATGTTTGAGGTGGTGCAGTAGCGGTGTTCTACCTTTAGCTATCTGGATTTAAAGTATCAAGATTTTTGCAGAAAGGTATAACCTTTAATCCTTATTCCTTGTTTAGTTTCCTGTACGAGTTAGATGAGATCACTGGAGGGGGTTTTTGTTTAATTCCGTTGCGTATGATTATTATCTGATTTTATACCCTACAAAACCATTCAGTGGTATCAGAGCCACTTCTAACCTCGTAGGGAACTGGTTAGGTTTCTTTTATCATGATGAATAGGTTTATTTTTTTTTATCAAAGTTTTAACTTTTTTGATTTATCCAAGTGTTTTTGAAAATCAAGTTTAGATTTTTAAATTGGATAATGATAGGTTTTGATAAAAAAAAGGTTTAAAGGTTTAATTTTTATTGTTATTGTTTTGCGATTTGGAGATCGGCGGCATTAAGGCCACTGTAATCGGCGACGGCTCACGACGGAACACCACCAGCGACGGCGGCGTCGGCGGCTGGCTTCGGCTGGTTGTCGGCGTCGACTGCTCTCTTCGCTGCCACCAACAGCGTCGGCGGTAGGGTGGTGGTCAGCGGCCAGGTTTATGGCGAACGGCGTGGTGTCAGGATCGGATATTGCTTAATACCAAATAACAAGAATTATCTTTTGAAATAAAATCAGAGTTGTTAAAAAGACAATCTATAGTTTTGATCACAATCAATTAAGAAGTTGCGGAATCACACTTAATTGATTATAAAGGTTTTGAACACAAGAACAATTCAATCAATAAACACAAAGTAATACTGCCAAACAAAGATGTTTATTGATAACCAATCGATGATTACAATATTCACTTACACCTCCAATCTAACTTCTTATGTTAGACAAAGAACACAATTTGTTCTTAGGTTTTCAAAAGAAACTTAGAGGCTAAACACTTTCTGAAAACAAATAACAATTACGAACGAATGTAAAAACAATATGATCAAGAGATATATATTCTAATCGAGTATTTATAGACTCTTGATCCTCCTTGATAAGTTGACAGTTAGGTAATCTTCTATCTTCTGAGATAATCTTGAAAATCTTCGACTTTGATAAAGATATACTTCAAATCCACAAAGATAGCATATTCCATAAATAGCTTAACCGAAACTGTTTGTTGAATAAAACAGTTCTGGTCTTCTTCTAACAGTCTTCTCTTCAAGGTCTTCTAACAGTTGTAAACACTTCAACTAATAGTTCTGAACTTTGTACTAACAGTTGTAATGCTCACAGCAACTGTTAGTTACAACTGTTTTCATACTTCACTTTAACAGTTTTCAACTGTTTTTCACATATTTCCTCTAACAGTTTTACCTTTGCATGTCCAACAGTTTCCATTACTTAGCAAATTTCCCAACAATCTCCCCCTAACTTAAAGTATTGAACAATACACTTAAGTTGTTTGTTTTAAGGGTTCAACCATAGAAAAATTAACATAAGCAAAGAAAATATTTACATTAAGTATGCAAAGTTAAACTGTTACAATCAAAACATAAAAGTAAGAAAATTACACTTTCTTTGATTGCAAAGACTCCAATCTGTCTTTCATCCGCTTTATCAGATCTTCTTTCATGTTAGCAGGACCAAAGAACTTTGTTTTCAACATATACATCAGCTTTATTTTACCATGTTCAACAAAGTCAAAATCAAACCACTGAGTTTGTCCCTTTCCCATTACCATATGATAAACTCTTGATTTGTCATATACTTTCATAGATCTTATTGGAAAGACATCATCAATTATCACCATGGGCATTGCCTTCAGTGGATCACATATGATTGTTAAGTGCCTCATCAAGGCTCTGATTTCAATCTCAGCAGCTTCCCTGTAGTGACTTACTCCATATTCATACATTTCTTGAATATCTCTCCTAGTCACACTATCCATCAACTGTAAGAAACTGGCATAGCTTTCAATCGGCTCTACTTCTCTTACAATTATCACCCCTTTCTTTCCAGTTTCAATCCTCAAAAATTCAAATCTCCACTCAGTAATGTGGGATTTTTGTCCTAGTTGCTCTGCCACAAGTTTATCTATTCTTTCTTCAACTTCCATTCTAAGTCTATCATGAAGGATGGTTTGAACCATTTCAGCTTTAGCTTTCTCTTCAGACTTTTGGACTGTTTGGGATTGTTGATGCTGTTGAGGTTTCTTTTCAGCTGCTGGCTTGGGAGGTGGAACTGGTTTCTTCCTCACAACTCTTTTTCTTTTTACTCCCTTACCAGCTTTCTTTCCTTTTTCTTCTTCATCTATCTGAGCAGTGAATTCATCAGCAAGCTGTTGAGCCAATTCAAAATCTGTCTGTTCTTGTTGCTTAAGCTCAGCATCCAGCCTTTGTGCTAATTCACGATCATGCTCTTCTTGTTGTTCTTTGGAGAGCTTTAGCTTAGGAATATCAACCACAACTTCCTTTCCCTTACCTAGCACAGGAGGCCTCTTTTCATCTTTCTTTCCTTCAATAATTGCAATGCCTTTAAACCCTGGCTTAGGTACAAGTGGTTCCAGCTTTGACACTTTCCCATCTAACCACCCATCATCAATCTTTTGAGCCATTTTTAATGTGCCGATGTTAAGAGTTTGAGCACCTATTTCAATCAGATGATTTTGCTTAACCTTTGACCATGCTTTGAAAACCTCAGTTGTTGGATAGTCTCCTGTCATAATCATCTTGTTTATCAACACCCTATCCACTGCTGACAACCTTTCTTCTTCTTCAACTGGTTGAACACTTGCAGCTGTTTGTTGAACTAGAGCAACTGTTGTTTCTGAATCTACAACTGTTTGTGTATCCGGTGCAACTGTTAGTTCAGTCTGCACAACTGTTTCAGCAACTGTTGGTTGAATCATCACCGACTTTAAAGATTTCTCCCCCTTTTTGATTGGAACTGTTTGAGAAGGGGGTTTGGCACTAGTTGTAGACTTTTTGAGCATTTGATCATGGACTTGAAGGACATCAGTAGCCTTCTGCAATGTATCTGACAGAATTTTGATCTGTTTATCTTGCTTTATGATTAATTCATTATGTTTGGTCAGAAGCTTGTCTTGTAGAAAGTTCCTCTTCTTGAGATAGAGGAATGCAGCAAAAAATGGTACAAGATCAGGATTCGTCAATGCTTGATGTTTCATACTTGCCTCAATGTCAGCCAGTGTTGCCACTGTGAACATATCATCGGCAGATAGAACTGGTGGGTCACTCCTTGAAGTTCCCTCACCAGTTCCCTTTTTTCTTGGTACTGGGGATTTCCAGAAGCTGTTGTACCAGCCTCTGTTGCCGTGGTTGAGGTCTTACCTATGATGACACTGCCCTGCTCACCCCTTACGGATGAAACAGTAGTACCAGCCTCAAGAACCACATGATCACCCTCTAGTGGAGTGATCACCTCCTTATTGTGCCTGGGAGACAGCACTGGGGTTTCCCTTTGGATATTATGCACAGGTGAATGCACCTGTGCAGGGCTAACAATTTGAGGCTCTTGAACTGTGGTGGAAGAAGCACCAACAGTTCTCTTTTTCTTTCTAAATGTTATGAGTGTGGGGCCTTGTGTTGTAGCTTGAGACAAAGTATCAGAGGGAGAGATTTGAGTATCATGGACTGTGGGTTCTAGAGTTGGTGGTGTAGCAATGATTTGGGTTTCATGCTCAACTCTAGCAGCCCTGTTTCTTGTAAGAAACTCCACTATTGCAGAGAGTGGTGGAGTTATGGCACCAGAGAAATTCTTGCCATTTATAAGCAACTTGCTCAATGTGGAGGCCACATGAGCAGAGGGAATTATGACCCTCTTGTGTTTTTGGAGATTTGGCAACAAAGAGTTTAGCAAAACTTGCACAGATCTGGGATACATAAAAAAGAGACCATATTTGGTCCCGAGATGCTTTACCATGCCGTTAAAGATTAGTTTTGAAAAATTGAAGCAACGATTGTTGGCCAAACAGATCAAGGCCAAGGCAATGTTGCTTCCAAACTCATTCCAACCCGTTCTTTTGAGACTGATACACTGCTGGAGAGTATGAATTAGATACTTCCAGTGTGAGCAAAATTGTCCCTTATAGAAGGTACCCTTTCCCCTAGGGCCCTCATACCCAAGTTTTACCAACTCAGCATGCAAAAATTCTAGAGAGACAGAATCAGAATACTCACCATTGCTATCATTGTGTTGAAGATGTTGGCGTATGGTATCCTCAGAGATTGAAACGGCCAAACCATCAACTTTTGAATCAATCCATTGCACTCCATCAGCTTCCCGGAGTGTAGCATGTTTACAAAAATGGTCGATATGAGAAGTGTAGATGGTTAGATTTATGGTGAGAGCCGTGTTGAGATTTGACATCGAGAGATAGTCAATCATGTCATGAAAAGCATTGAGATCAACAGGTTTCGAAAGGAAGGCAAGCATGTTGTGTTCTTTGACAAATGGAAGGGGAGCCATTGCGATTTGAGATGAAAATTCTAGGGTTTTAGCGTTTGAGCGAAGTTCAGTAAGCGTAAATGAAACTGTGAGGAGGGAATGACTTATATATGTTTCGAATATTAAATGCAATTCAAACGTCCTCAGAGGTTCTGCAAGGACTAAAATACCCTTTGAACAAAACTAACAGTTAAAGGAAATAACGAGCTAACAGTTGAGAACTGTTTTTGTAATAAACATCAACTGTTATTAAAATGAAGTACTCCCCCTTAAATGAACATTCCGTTTGTCTAACAGTTGTGAACATCATGTACTAACAGTTGAAAACTATTAGTTGTATCACATACAGCTGTTCCCTGAACATACTTAGACAGTTGTTGGACAATAAAACTAACAGTTGAAAACTGTTAGTGAGAAAACATAGATAAACAAACAATTGTTATTCCATGTTAATCATTCCAATATTGGAGATCAAAAAGTTGAACCTGCTCACATCAAAAGCTTTAGTGAACAGATCAGCTAACTGATCATCAGTATGGACTTTCATAACATGGATTAACCTTTTCTCATTGCAATCTCTAATGAAGTGAAACCTGATCTCAATGTGCTTTGTCTTAGAATGCTTCACTGGATTGTTGACAATGCTAATAGCACTTGTGTTGTCAACATAAATAGGTGTATTCATGAAAGACATACCATAGTCCAAAAGCTGATTCTGGATCCACAACACTTGGGAACAGCAGCTTGATGCAGCAATATATTCAGCCTCAGCTGTTGAAGTTGAAACTGTTGTTTGTTTCTTGCACTGCCATGAGACCAACCTTGAGCCAAAGAATTGACATCCTCCAGAGGTTGATTTTCTGTCCACATTAGCTCCACCATAGTCACTATCAGAGTATGCCACCAAATCAAAAGGTGAATCCTTAGGATACCAAAGACCCAGTTTTGGTTGGCCTTTAAGATATCTAAAGATTCTCTTTACAACAAACAGGTGTGACATCTTTGGACTACATTGAAACCTGGCACAAACACACACAGCAAACATAATATCTGGTCTAGAAGTAGTTAAGTACATTAAAGAACCTATCATAGACCTGTACAAATGTATGTCTACTTCCTCCCCCTCAGAATCTGCTCCCAACAGTTTGTGTGTTTCCATAGGAGTGCTTGCCAGCTTCACATCTTGATAGCCAAATTTGTCCAAAATGTCTTTGACATACTTAGATTGACTGAGAAATATACCAGTTGGCTTCTGTTTCACTTGTAATCCCAAGAAAAATGTGAGTTCTCCCATGGAACTCATCTTAAATCTCTTATGCATGATGACTTCAAACTCCTTGCACAGGCTGTCATTAGTGGATCCAAAGATTATATCATCAACATAGATTTGAACAAGCAAAATCTTTGTTTTAACCATCTTTGTAAACAATGTCTTGTCAATGGTGCCTTTCTTAAAACCATTCTCAAGCAGATAAGATGATAATGTCTCATACCAAGCTCTAGGAGCCTGATGCAATCCATACAATGCTTTATCCAACCTATATACCCTGTCAGGATACTTTGAGTCTTCAAAACCAGGTGGTTGACACACATATACCTCCTCATCAATAGTTCCATAGAGAAAAGCTGACTTGACATCCATTTGATACACCTTAAATCCTTTATAGCTTGCAAAGGCAAGGAACAGTCTGATTGCTTCTATCCTTGCAACAGGTGCAAAGACATCATCATAGTCTATTCCTTCCTCTTGTGTATAACCCTGTGCAACAAGTCTAGCCTTGTTCTTGATTACAATCCCTCTCTCATCCTTCTTATTTCTGAACACCCACTTGGTGCTAATAGCTCTTTTGCCTCTTGGAAGTTCAACTAACTTCCAAACTTGCTGAATTTGAAACTGTAAGAGCTCTTCTTGCATTGCTTCCACCTATGAAGGGTCTTTTAAAGCCTCTACTGCTTTCTTTGGTTCTATCTGAGATAGAAAGCAGTCATTCACATCAAATTGTTCAAGATCCACATCACTATTTTCATTCTGCAGCATAGCTCTTGTTCTAACAGGAGTGGTTGGATCACCAATGATCTGCTCTATTGGATGATTCTTGTGAATTCTTGATGTAGAGATGTATTCTTCAGTCAGTACATTCCCTAAATTTGACAAATCAATCTCAGATTCACTATCATTCCCAGAAGAGTTGCATCCCTGATCTGCAACTGTTTGATGTTCAGAATCAGTGTGTTGTTGAGGAACATGAGATTCCATGTCCTTTGAAGGTTCAGCATCATCATTCATTGAACTAACAACATTTTGAATCAAAGGAATTACTACAAAGTCTTCAATGGCTTTGTTTTCAACAACAGTTGTTGGATTTGAGCAAACTGTTTCAGAACTGTTTGAGACTGTTTGTGGATTTGCACTAACAGCTGTAGGAACACCTGCAACTGTTTCTGTAGAATACTCAAAAGAAAGAGATTTAGACAATGCATCAATATCAAATAACCAATCAGGACCATTACCTGCAATATTGATCCTATTCTCATTGAAGGAGACATTCATACTCTCTTCTATGACCCTAGTGACATTGTTAAAAGCTCTGTATGCTTTACTCTGAGTGGAATATCCTACAAAGTATCCTTCTTCTGCTTTACTCTCAAATTTGCCTAATTGTGATTTGGTATTCAGGATAGTGCATGGACAACCAAATGGTTTGAAGAAGTTGATCAAAGGTTTTCGTTTAAGGAACAACTCATAAGGAGTTTTCCCTTTGGACTTGACTATTTGTACTCTATTCTGAACATAGCAGGCATTGTTCACTGCTTCTGCCCAGAAAGTCATTGGGAGCCTAGAATCAGCTAACATGGATCTAGCAGCCTCAATCAAAGTCCTATTCCTTCTCTTAGCCACTCCATTCTGTTGAGGAGTCCTAGGTGCACTAAACTGTCTTGTAATTTCTTTTTCCTCACAAAAGTTGTTTAACTCATAGTTCTTAAACTCAAACCATTATCAGATCTAATGACTTTCACCTTCAAATCAGATTGATTCTCAATTCTAAGAATAAGAGACTTAACTAACTCAGCAGTTTCATTTTTAGTTCTAAGAAATTGAACCCAGGTAAATCTGGTGAAGTCATCAACTATTAGTAAACAGTAGGCTTTCTTACCTATACTGACCACAGATGTTGGACCAAAAAGATCCATATGTAACAGTTGTAAAGGTGCAGTAATGGAAGAAATTTCTTTGGGCTTATAAGAAGTTTTGTGTTGCTTGCCTTTGAGACATGCTACACAATGATCATCACATGAGAATTCTTTCTGGGGCAAACCTCTTACCAGATTGTTTTTAGCTAACAGATTCATGGTTTTAAAGTTCATGTGACACATCCTTCTATGCCAAATTGCAGACTCATCATGAGATGCCTTTGAGAGTAAACAACTTAATACATTCTGTTTAGCAACCTTTTGTGTATCCAGACAGTATACATTATCCTTTCTAGGTGTTCTTAAAAGAACATCCTTTTCATCCAGTTTAAAATCTTTTGACAGGATAATGCATTCAGTGTCTGTAAACAAGACTTTGTTTCCATTGTCACAGATTTGAGAGACACTTAACAGATTGTATTTAAGTTGTTCAACAAAAAAAACACCATTAAAAGTAAGTGTACCTGCCTCCACAGCTCCTTTACCTGTGATTCTTCCTCCCTTAGCATTTCCTCCAAATGCTACATATCCTCCATTGATTCTTCTGAAATTCTTCAAACAGTGTGGATTTCCAGTCATGTGCCTTGAGCATCCACTATCCACTTGCCAAATTGATCCATGATCGGCCCTATGAATGCTCTGCACAAATAAAAATCAGTTAGTAGCAGGAAGTACCCAGGCCATACAGGTCTTGGGTACACCATTCAAATCATAATACTTAAACAGAGTTTGAAGAAATGCTTTAAGCACAGCATCAGGAGTGTTTACATCTAATCCAACTACAGAACTAGTACCTGCACAACCATCAACATAATTAGTTAAAGAATGGTTTGAGTCCATACCTGAGGATGATAGGAGAGCAGCATTGTGGCTAGGGGTAACAGACTTTCTTTTTCCCTCTATCTCTCCCTCAAACACAATCAAACTGTTGTAAAGGTCATCTAACTCTATATCTTCCAGAGAATCCTTAGTTCTCCATTGTGCAGCATAAACTGTCTATTCTTCACCTAAGGACCTAAGGAACTTCCTATTGATCTCATCCTGTTCTAGTCTAACCTTTGCACTCTCAAGTTGACTAACCAGCTTATAGAACCTGTCAAAGATTTGAGTTATACTCTCATTCTTCCCACTAGTAAAGTTCTCATAAGCCTGTTTCAGAAGATCCCTTTGGTTCCTTTTGGAACTTGCATTCCCTGCAAACCTCTTATCTAATGCATTCCACAATTCATGAGCATCATCAAACTTTTTGAACTGATGCTGGTATTCGTTGGGAATAGCAATCTGAAGAATGCTAAGAGCTTTCATCTCAATCATCCTCTCTTTCTTTTCAGCATCAGTTCTTGGTGGTGATTTCTTCTTTGGTTTTCCTGTTTCATATAAATCAACAGTAGTAATGGGGTCCTTTTCTATGATTTCCCAAATAGCATAGTCCATTAATTGAACATGCTGCCTGATTCTTAGTTTCCACATCTCAAAATCAGTTGGTTTGAGCATGGGAACACGAATGTTTGACCCAGATCCAGTGTTGTCAGAAGATCCACCAGACTCCATTGCAGTATGGTGATTGAAAAACACAATTAAACTTTAGAAAAACTTTAAATAAAGAACCATAGCAGAATGGTGCAAAAACCTTCAACTGGTGATCTATGGAACCTTAATGATAAGGCTCTGATACCACTTGTCAGGATCGGATATTGCTTAATACCAAATAACAAGAATTATCTTTTGAAATAAAATAAGAGTTGTTAAAAAGACAATCTATAGTTTTGATCATAATCAATTAAGAAGTTGCGGAATCACACTTAATTGATTATAAAGGTTTTGAACACAAGAACAATTCAATCAATAAACACAAAGTAATACTGCCAAACAAAGATGTTTATTGATAACCAATCGATGATTACAATATTCACTTACACCTCCAATCTAACTTCTTATGTTAGACAAAGAACACAATTTGTTCTTAGGTTTTCAAAAGAAACTTAGAGGCTAAACACTTTCTGAAAACAAATAACAATTACGAACGAATGTAAAAACAATATGATCAAGAGATATATATTCTAATCGAGTATTTATAGACTCTTGATCCTCCTTGATAAGTTGACAGTTAGGTAATCTTCTATCTTCTGAGATAATCTTGAAAATCTTCGACTTTGATAAAGATATACTTCAAATCCACAAAGATAGCATTTTCCATAAATAGCTTAACCGAAACTGTTTGTTGAATAAAACAGTTCTGGTCTTCTTCTAACAGTCTTCTCTTCAAGGTCTTCTAACAGTTGTAAACACTTCAACTAATAGTTCTGAACTTTGTACTAACAGTTGTAATGCTCACAGCAACTGTTAGTTACAACTGTTTTCATACTTCACTATAACAGTTTTCAACTGTTTTTCACGTATTTCCTCTAACAGTTTTACCTTTGCATGTCCAACAGTTTCCATTACTTAGCAAATTTCCCAACACGTGGGGGCGGGCCAAGTCATGGTCGGTCCACCGTTAATTCCTTCGGCCCAGTTTTGTTGCCCAATATCTTTTAGGTTAGTTTTGGGTAACACCAAACAGGATTAAATTTAAAAGTTTTCTAAAAGATTATATTTTTAATCTTGTAATTAAATTTTTTTAATTTTAGCCATGATTATTTTATAATAATCAAGTATTGATTAAAATTAATTGTTTTAGTTTTTTTTAAATCGTACAACAATATTTATATAACAATTATTATTAAACCAGGTGATTTTAACAGTTGGTTAAAATCAAGTTGATTCATCAGATTATGATAATTAGAAATCAGTTTTTCATGTATTAGTTTATACATGTTTGGGATGCCATAGCCGAGCCCTAGACCTTGTAGATTGCTTTTACTTTTCTGCACTTGTGGTTGTGATTGGTTTTTCTATTCTATGGTGCGGGGAGGCCTGCGTACCACTTACAACCCCTATTATATTATGTAAAAGTATTAGATTAGCGGGCCTGCGTGCCTTTGATTATTTTGTAATTTTTCTTTTCTAGTTTTTAGATTCTAGAATAGAATAGATAGAATATATTTCAAGCTGATACAAGGACCAAGGAGCAAGGAGCAGGATTGGATGCAAGAGCCAGTGGGAGCTTCAGAGTTTCATGCCATGGGTGTTGTTTTCCACTTAGGTTTTGGACCGTCGGGTTTTTCGTGTGGCTCACGAAACCGACATTAGTTAAGGGCAAGGCTAAGGCATAGTTTTTGTGGTTGTTTTATTTCTTTACATATTTTATATGCGTGGTTGTGATTCTCACGATGAAATAAAACAAGGGTTTTAATAATAGTCATTATTAAACAGTGTTTTTCCAAAAGAAAACTGGCAAAATCCTTTTTAGAAAAATCTTAGATCAGTGTGCTACCCACCTAATGGTACACCTTTCTTGTTAAACGGTACTCGGGTGTCGGAAGTGACCAAACCTTGGGAATTCGGGTTCAAACCATTGCGGGGAAGGGTGTGAAAGACTCAGCGATAATCGGGAGTCCTGGCCAGAGTTCACACTGTCTTAGGTGGTGCGATCTATTTTGGTGATAATCGGGAGTCCCGACCCAAAATGCACTAGAGAGACTAAAGCATGCACGGTTCTTGTAGCCGATGTCTCGCGGATCTAGGAGTCGTGTCCAGGTAGGATACGATTGGTATTGGTTTACCTACCAAAAATAGCATTGTCCCGGTGGGAAGTGCCAAACCTTGCATCGGGAAATGTGAAATATGGATCCTAGTCTAATAATTTATTTTTAAAAGGTAATAATTATTAGAGGATATAATCATATTACTGAATCAGTTTTATATTTTCTTTTTCTGTAGATGTCTATTTTATCTATTATTCCGTTTACTCACCCAAGAAATCTCTAAGCCTTATTGTTAGCAAGTGGAAGCTTTCAGGTCCAAACTTTGCTATTTGGAAGATGCATCTTAAGAATATATTAGATGCACAGGGAAAACTATACGTCATAGAGACTTTGCCTCTAGGACGACCAGGGGTAGATGCCAAGGATAGTGAGTATGATTCTTACTATCAGTATCTGGCTGATGAATATGATGTTATGTCGATTCCTGTTCTCTCAGCTTCATCCGAGTTTATGGATGATCTCCTGGAGAAGTCATCTTTTGAGGTTGTTCAAGCATTAGAGGAAAGGTTCAAGAATAGTGAACGGGCATGTCGTTTCTTGCTAATGAAAAAAATTCTTTCGCAGAAGATGCAAGAAAACCATCCTATTAGTGATCATAACATCAATATGAGAAGGCTTCTTGATTTCTATGTGACCCTTGGATCAAGATCAAAGCAACATGAGCTAGTCATGCTCTTGTTCGGTTCCCTATCTAACCATTATCAGTCTAAGGTAATGAGTGTTATAGGAAGCTTTGATATGACTGTCGCGAGTCTGCACAAGATCCTCATGTGCATTACTGACGATCTAGATCCAAAGAAGCTAGAGTCGACGGTGGTAGACCCTCTGCTAGAGGATGAATGGTTGGAAGAGCTTGGGTAAATTTGTTGCCCAGACTGTGGTTGCAAGGATTTATGCGAGCACTCACTTGACATAGATCAGCTGGACATTGATTCGCCCAATGACTCAGGTATCTTTATGCTAGATTATCTTATTAATTCTTATGAATCATGGGTATTGGATACCGGATGTGGTCATCACATTTGCAATCATTTGAAGGGATTCAAGAGAAGTAGGAAACTAAGACAAGGAGATATGGACCTGCGGGTAGGCGAAGGCTCCATGGTTGGTGTTGAAGCTGTAGGGACATATTGTCTTAGTTTTCCTTCGGGCATGGTCTTAGAACTAGAACCTTGTTATTATGTTCCTAGACTTATCAAGAACGTTATCTCGTTTGATTTGCTTATAAACTGTGGTTTTAACTATGTTTTAAATAGCAAAAGACACATATCATATAAGTAAGAGATCCAAGAGTAACTTAAATCAGACTTATCTCTGGCATTGTCGTTTAGGATACATAAATGATAAACACATAGAGAAACTCCGTGATGACGGAATTCTAGAACCATTTGACTTGGAGTCATATGATATTTGCGAATCTTGTTTGTCTGGTAAAATAACAAAGCAGCCTTTCAACAGTGAGAATGAAAGGGCAAGTGAGCTACTGGGAATAATACACACAAATGTGTGTGGACCCTTAACTCCAGAGGCTAGAGGAGGATACCGGTACTTCATTACCTTTACTGACGACTTCAGTAGGTTCGGTTAAGTCTATCTTATGAGACTTAAATCTGAAAGTTTTGACAAGTTCAATCAGTTTCAGAAAGAAGTACAAAATCAGCTGGACAAGAAGATAAAGCTGCTTCGGTCCAACCGAGGTGGTGAATATCTGAGTCAGGAATTCGACAATCATTTGAAGGAATGTAAGATTGTTTCACAACTCATACCTCCGTATACACTTCAGATGAACGGTGTATCAGAAAGGAGGAATCGTACATTTCTTGACATGGTATGATCAATGATGAGTCGAAGTTCATTGCCTTTGTCGTTTTGGGGGCACGCACTCGAGACAGCGGCGTTTATGCTGAACCGGGTTCCGACAAAATCGGTGGAAAGGACACCGTTCGAGATATGGATGGGGAAAAAGCCCAAAATGTCTTTTCTTAAGGTTTAGGGATGTGAGGTGTATGTTAAGCGAACATTCACTGATAAACTCAATCCCAAATCAGATAAGTGTATCTTTGTGGGTTATCCCAAGGAAACCATGGGATACTATTTCTATAACCCAGACGAGAACAAAGTTTTTGTTGCTCGTAAGGAGGTGTTCTTGGAAGAGAAGTTTCTAAACTCAGAGATTCCAAGAAAGAAAATAGAGCTTCAAGAAATTGAAGAGGAAGAGTTAGCATCACCATCGATAATCAAACCCGTAATTCAATAGAGAATTGTTGAATCTCAACCCGAGTCTGTGGTTGAGGAAGAAGTGCAAACCCAAGACCTTCGCAGGTCTTGTAGGCCTCGTCATGAGCCAGATAGGTATCTAGGATTCCTAGTTGCTCAAGACGAAGGGGATCTTTCAGAACCTACCACCTACCAAGATGCTGCTTCAGGTTTAGAATCTGAGAAATGGCTAGAAGCCATGAAGGCAGAGATGCAATCCATGTTTGACAACCAAGTTTGAAAGTTAGTGGATTTGCCTTAACACAGCAAAGCTGTTGGGTGCAAATGAGTTTTCAAGAAGAAGACCGACATGGATGGAAAGGTGCATACCTTTAAAACTAGGCTAGTGGCAAAAGGTTTCACACAAACTCATGGTATTGACTATGATGAAACTTTTTCCCTAGTGGCAATGCTTAAGACCATTAGAATTCTTATGGCCATATCAGCATATTTTGATTATGAGATATGGCAGATGGATGTCAAAACCGCCTTCCTTAACGGGAAGTTGACAGAGGACGTATATACTATACAACCGGATGGTTTTGCGGATCCAAACAATCCTAATAAAGTATGCAAGTTGCTAAAATCCATTTATGGGTTGAAGCAGGCATCTAGGAGCTGGAACTTACACTTTGATGAGCGCATCAAAGAGTTTGATTTTACCAAAACTGAGTTCGAGTCATGTGTTTACACTAAATTCAGTGGGAGCGTGGTAACCTTCCTAGTCTTGTATGTAGACGACATACTGTTAATAGGAAACAATATACCAGTATTACAAGGAGTAAAATCCCGGTTAGGTAAATGTTTCCAGATGAAAGACTTGGGAGAAGCTGCTTACATACTTGGTATTAAGATCTATAGGAATAGATCTAAGCGGCTTATCGGACTTAGTACATATATCGACAAAGTCGTGAAAAGATTCAAGATGGATGAATCCAAGAAAGGGTTTATTCCAATGCAATCTAGCATGGTTTTGAGCAAGGCTCAGTGTTCTGTGTCTAGTCAAGATCAGAACAAGATGAAGTTGATTCCATATGCCTCGACAATTGGATCAGTTATGTATGCCATGCTATGTACTAGGCACGACATTGCCTATTCCATAAGTGTCCCGAGTAGATACCAGCAAAATCCGGGTGAAGCTCATTGGGTAGCTGTCAAGAACATTCTCAAGTATCTGAGAAGGACAAAAGACATGTTCCTAGTTTATGGAGGTTCAATGGACGAGCTTAGTGTAACTGGTTACACTGATGCTAGTTTCCAAACCGACAGAGACAACTTTAGGTCGTAGTCAGGATTTGTCTTTACCCTAAACGGAGGAGCTATATCTTGGAAAAGTCAGAAGGAAGATACAATAGATGATTCGAATACAGAGGCATAGTATATTGCAGCAAGTGATGTGGAAAAGGAAGCTGTCTGGCTGAAGAATTTTATCTCGGATCTTAGAGTTGTTGCCAGTATCTCTAGACCGATTGATATATTCTGTGATAACTCAGTGGCTATGGCGCAAGGTAAAGAGCCAAGAGATCATCAGCGGACTAGGCATGTACTTTGAAAATATCACCTAATTCGAGAGATTATTGGAAGATGGGATAATAAACTGCAAAAGATACCGACGGACGACAACGTTGCTGACTCGTTAACGAAGCGGCTAGCTAGAGCTAAGCATGAGAGACATGCGAATTCTATAGGGATGCAGTACCTGGAATATAGCAGCTAGTTCAAATTTTTGATTATTACTATAGATGTAACTTGAAACACTTTTATTATGTATTTACATTTCATGGGATTGAAATAAGAGGTATTTACGTAATTGTTTCTTGTTAGTCTATTTTTAGCATGTTTTAACTTATCCATGACGATTTCAAGTTATGAATTGTCTAAATGCCCGTAGCTACTTAATGTAGTGGGAGCTACATTAAAGAGATAATGTTATTATGAATATTTGATGATTTATTCGGGGTTGAATAAAAGCACAAGGTTGTGACCAAATATTCGTAGATATATATCAGGAGGGATAAATATTAGAAGTGATCCGCATCGAGTTTACTTCATGGAGCACCATCATAAGTAAACTTGATAGGTTGTCCTTAGACCTGAGATATTTGGTTTGGGGCATAGTGACTTCTGTACTTTAGCACGTTCTAACGTCATGCCGTAACAGGGTGATTATAAGGGGCATGTCTAGGTGCAGTGGAAGCTGTGTGCTCAAATTGCAAATAGTCAAGATGTGATTTGCACCTCCTTTTTAGGAGAGATATTTCAGGGCCGCTCGATGATTGAGACTACTGAAAATGCGTGGCCGCGCTTGGTTAGAATGATAGGTTTCATTCAATAAACCATAACTACAGAGTGTCGAGAACAGAGTTGAGAAAATCTGAGTATTTAGAATAAGATCCCTGCTCCATGTCTAATACTCACATTACGAAATATCGCGATGCAAAAGAAAAAGCCTAGATAGTCCAAGGGGTGGATTATATCTCTAGATGTAAGAGATCTTATAGCCTGGTTAACCTAAGTGTCTGGCTAGGGACTTCCTTAGGCCAACGGTATACAAGGAGTGTTCTTATCTTGTATAAGTGAAAGTCTGTTAGATTATGTGCAGAGATAGATAACACGTGTTATCGTGTCCAATGCTTTGAGACACTAAAGGATCACACTGCTACACACCCAATTAGAACCATTTGGATTTTACCAAGTTGTTTGTAAGAATAATTAATTAGTTAATAAGTTATTGAGAAGGAAAAATAATAATAGTTATTTATTATTTTAAAGGAGAAATTAATATTTAGTTTAAATATTAATTGGACCAATTAATTAATAGTTATTCATTAATTAGAAAGGTCAGAGGGTGTTTTCTACAATTAAGTAATAGTTTAATTAAAACTGGGCTTTAATTAAATGGGCTTGGACCTTAATAAGGTTTATTATATAAATAGCCTTATAAGCCTTGGAATCACATAAGGATTATTACAATTGCAACAAGAAAACCCTAGCCTCCTCTCCCTCTCCCTCTGCGTCGACTTCAAGAACACCCCAAGGGGGTTTCGACTTTTGGTCAAACACACACACACGCATAGGCTTGCGTGATCGAGTTTTGGTGACATCCCGTAGCGGTCTAGCAGCCTGTTTGAGGTGGTGCAGTAGCGGTGTTCTACCTTTAGCTATCTGGATTGAAAGTATCAAGATTTTTGTTGAAAGGTATAACCTTTAATCCTTATTCCTTGTTTAGTTTCCTGTACGAGTTAGATGAGATCACTGGAGGGGGTTTTTGTTTAATTCCGCTGCGTATGATTATTATCTGATTTTATACCCTACAAAAACCTTCAGATGAATCATTACTTAATGTTGCTTAATTTTTTTAAAATAACCCATTTAATAAATTATTAATTAGTGATTAATGAATCATTAATTAGTCATATACATTATATCCATCGATTATATTTATGAAAGGATCAAGACTTGTTGTTTAGGTTCTTGTAATAAGAAAAATTCTCAAATAAACCTCCTCTAATCTCTATATAATATGTTGAGATTAAATTTATTCCCTGTTGTTTCACTTCAGAGTAAAAGTTTGGGGGATGAGAAATTATGAAACATGTCCTCATATATGAGCAATGAAGTGTCACCGCCGAATGAGATCGTCATCACCGCCATCATGCTGCACCATCGGCGACAACCGCCACCTATATAGTCATCGACGACAACCGACGAGTACCTAATTTAGTTTGAAACATCAGCCACTGCCATATATTCTTCACCGACATCACCCTCCACCATAGTTAAAGCGTCGACCTTTATATTATGGTGGGCACTCTCGTCGCTGATTTATGTCACTCTCCCTCTCATCTAGCCGGAGATCTCATCTATTTTTTTAATCATAACTTCCGATCGGAGACTAAACCCCAAAACCCTAGGTTCATTATGCACCGTGAATTGACGATACCCAAGTTCTTCCCTGCTCGCCGTCGACCTCTGCCGTAACACTGCCGCCGCATCAGTTCTTCATCACATATGATTATAGTTTCCGCCACATAAACATGTTTCATCTGTTTTTTCTTTGTTTTACTTTCTAATTCTTTTGATTCATCAATTTTAGAAGTCTGGATGTCTCTGTTGGTCCCGAATGGATATTACAACAACAAATGTTTGTAGAAGGGGGGTTGAATACAAACCTTAGCTAATTAAAAATTAAAACACACGGATGTACTTTATATAATTCTTATTGATATTAATCAAGAATTACAATGCGGATAATCTAAGTTCAACAAAGGTGGCAACAGTTTTAGTCTAACACATAGACTAGCTAATTCTAACTAACTAATGCTTAGAATCTTCAACACATGAACAAGTTTGTATACACTGTGAAATATTTTGCTAACTCTTCTAAATCTCAACTGATGAAATTTTATAGTGTTAAGCATGGAGAATGCTTGAATATATATAGAAGCTTGGTGTCCGGATGGTGGCAAAAGAAGGAGACAATAAAGTATAAGAATAATAATATTATAATATATAAAGTTAGTGGGTAGAAAGTAGATTTACTTTATACACGAAAAGTATAAAGTGCATGTACTATCTGATAAAGTGAAACTCACTATCTATTATTATATTATTAAACTCATACCTTTTGCCTTGGAAGTGCAAGTTACTCTTTCCATGCTTGTACTTTATACAACACAATGCTTTCTTCAGATTTGACTTTACCAAGTATGGAGTTGCCAGCCATACTTTGTTGTTGAAACAAATCTTCGAGATCTTCCTTTTGTAAAGTAGCTTTCACCTTTTCCAGGGGGTCAAACTCTATCATTTTTGTCTCTTTACAGATTCAAAAAGTGCTAATACTTTTACAAAAGAAATCCTAAAGGCAAAATAGAACAACACATGTTCTGCCTTGACTTAAGAATAAAAACAACCAAGTGTTTATATTTAACACTGGTCAGCTGATGAAACTTAACTCTAAAAAGCAATAATACTTTTGCTCAGCTGATGAAATAAATAAGGACTAAAGAGAATAAGTTAATCAACCCATATGATCAGTAGACCAAACATGTTATGATGATCATGTAGAGTGAAAAACTAATAAAAGTTACTTTAATAAAAAGTAAACTGCTTATCTGAGCTGGAGAAGTCTTCAGCTGATGCTTTGTGTCACTAGCTGATGCTTTCGAGGTGTCGGCTGATGCTTTTGATCCTCAGGTGATGTTTTGTAAACCATCTGTTGATACTTGATAAATCCTCAGCTGATGCTCTTTTCTTCTCGTCTGATCCTTTGAAGCTGATTCATCTTCTGATACTTAGAGTTCAGCTGATGTTTTAACTCATTAGCTGATGATTCATACTTAGAAAATTCTTTAAGTCTATTTTGAAAAACAACACATGTTTTTCAACATTCTGAACTCAAAACTAAGATTATGGTTTTATAAACATTAAATCCTATTTTAAATAATAGATAGGTGAAAGTCAAAATATGTGATAAAGATGAGTTACTTGGTGGTTTCTTGGTAAACTTAGTATGAGTATGAGTATGAAGGCTCAAGAACACCAAGAACAAAGAAGTTGAACACTTTGCATATATGAGAGAATAAATCTTCTGGAGAAACAATTGAAATGGCAAAGGTTTCCTTGCAAACTAGGTTTGCAAGGCTTAAATACATGGAGCAACATGGGTTATCAAGGCCTTTGGGCTAAATCATGGACTATCCTAAATGACATCATGGGCTACTCCAATCTACCAACATGGGCTAACCTATTAAATAGAAATGGGCTAAACCCTTACATCATTAGCTAGTCTAATGTTTATAATAATAACTTCGTAATTAATATATTTACACAAGGACTACAAACAAAATATTTCCTAACAATCTCCCCCTTTTGTAGCCATCTCTCTTGTTGGATTTTGTTGCATCTTTATCAGTCTCCCATTTTGATTATACATATATTCCTTTCTTTCTGCATTCTTGTGAAGCTTTGTGGGAATAAAGATGTGATGTCTTTAGAATGTCTTCTCATCTTGAGATATCTTCAAGTTGTTGATGAGAGCTTGATCTTTCAGGCACACAATGACATCTTTGTAGATCTCCTTGATTTCGCACCAGTAACCTAAGGAAAGAAACCTTTGGTTGTATGAACGGTTTTGCATATAGTGGTTTTCATCATTCTTTGAACATGAGTATATCATAAATATGTGACAATTAAAGCGTTCTTTGTAACACCGGGATCTCATAGATTTCCCGTTAACACGTCAGTTAAAATAAACTGAGTGACCTACGTTCAATGTTGGTTTGATGTTAGCACTCGTAGGATTTCCATCTGTCACTGTAAATATCGTATGATATTACTCAAGATGTTCCGACACTGTTATAAAACAGGCAACTGATTCCATACGTGTCATATAAGAAAATAGTATTGCAATTGGTTCTAGACTCAATAAGTGCACGAAAGAAGTCGAGGACCGGAGTAGGTGTCCTCCTATTTTCAATATCAACAATCTCTAAGTGAGATGTCAATAGTGCATGTGATAAATCTCCGTGTGAAGTTAAAACAATTATCTTTTAAGATATAATTGAGTAGTTGGGTGGGGTAAGTGCATTACATCACTAGGTCCATGATGACTATTTCAATACCAGTATAAAACTAGTAGTAGATGTGGCTACCCAGATTGACATTGTTTAGTGAGGATCTTTATTTTCTTTTGATCCTTTCTCTCACCCTCAGCTCTCTAAGTATTTTTCAACTTCCCCCGCAAACTCTCTTTCCAAAATGATATTTTATGTATCGTGTGTTGGATACATTTTGACACTTGTAATCAATGTTATGGGCAATCAATGTGATTTTCAACAAGAATGATTTTTAGTAAGGAATTTGTTGAATTTTATTGTGAAGAACAATCTGATCAACCAAAGAATGAACAATCACGAATTGATGTATCTTAAACTTTCAGAATGATTTGACTGTCAGAAAGCTCAAAATTATTGTTGATCATATGCACCCACATCTCCTGTTTCATCCCTCTCTTTTTCATTTTCCCTCTGCACACCAATTAGTATCCCAAGATAACTGATTCTGCTCACTTAGATGACCTAGTAAGTAACCCTTACTATCTCTTTCTAGTATATGGTGAGCTCCTGGGGCAGGTACTTCCGGTTATGGATTGACCATAGGAGTATAACATGCCTACACTTCCTTACTCATAGTGCTTTTGATCACATTGTAAATATGACAATAAGTGTAAGTGACACTTGAATGACGATTCTAGTAATTATGAATCAGATAATGGAATGATTCCAGAATGATATGAGATGAAATACAAGAAATGAAAGATGATCATTTAAAAGATCAACAGAAAGAAAAAAGGTATCAAAATGAAGCAAAGATTGGGTACCTTCTTGAACTGGATAACAAGATTTAAAATTAAAAATCTTTTTGGATTTTGAACATTTTGTATTGTTTTTGGATTTTTGATTTATGAATGTTTTTGGGTTTGAAAACTGATTAACGACAATCAAGACAATTTAAAACAAACTCCCCCTCGAACATAGCATTTCGAGCGAGAGATAAAAATTATATTTTGTCTGATTTCTCCCCCTACACGAATGCATATTAATGTATTCGTGTACACTTGTGAACTGACAAAATTACAACAAACTCCCTCTCGAATAATGCGTGTTTCATTGATTCGAGCGATGCAGAGAGTTATCAAATTTTGAATTTTCGTGTAGTCTTATGACAATGACGCTCCCCTTAGAACCGAGCTTCTTTATTCCTAGAACACGTAACCCAGCCACGTGTAATATCTTTTGAAAAAAATGCGGAAACAAGAACTGAAAAATTAAAGGCGGATTAAGTGGTGAATTACATTTACAGATTTAGCATTCCCAACTTAGACACCAAGTAGTTGAACCGAGATTCATCTAACGGTTTGGTGAATATGTCAGCAAGCTGATTATCAGTGTTTACATATTGTAATTCGATTAATCCTTTTTCCACATTATCTTTCAAGAAATGATACCTGATGTCGATGTGCTTGGCTTTAGAGTGATGTACCGGATTGCACGAGATGGTAATTGCACTTTGAGAATCGCACAACAAGGGAATTTTAGAATATTTCAGACCAAAATCCCTGTGCTGGGTTCTCATCCACAGACTCTGTGAACAACAGCTAGCAGCAGCTATGAATTCAGCTTCTGCAGTAGATGTGGACACGTAATTCTGTTTCTTTGAACTCCAACAGACAAGTCGGTTACCCAAGAAGTGTGCACCACCAGATGTCCTTTTTCCATCAATCATACACCCGGCATAATCTGAGTCGGAGTACGCAACTAGTTCAAATGACGAATCTCGGGGATACCATAACCCAAGGTCTGGTGTTCCCTTCAGATATTTCAAGATTCTTTTGACAACTAGGAGATGTGATTCTTTGGGATTGACTTGAAAGCGGGCACACAGACAAGTAGAAAACATTATACCAGGCCTACTAGCAGTCAGATATAGTAGAGAACCAATCATACCCCTATAAGTTTTCAAGTCCACTGCCTTTCCATCAAGATCAGCAGACAACTTTGTTTTTGAAGACATTGGGTTTGACTTGGTCGAGCTGTTGGTCATTTCATATTTTCTTAATAAATCCTTGATATATTTAGACTGATTTATGAAAATGCCATTGGAAATCTGTTTTACTTGCAATCCAAAGAAGAAATTTATCTCCCCCATCATGCTCATTTCAAAATTGTTCGCCATGGTTTTAGAAAACTCAAGACTATAAGACTGGTTGGTAGAGCCAAAGATAATATCATCTACGTAGATCTGGACTAATAGATAGTCATCTCCTATCTTCTTTGTAAACAGAGTCGTGTCAATCTTTCCTTTGGAGTACCCTTCTTGCACAAGATAAGCCGATAAAACGTCATACCACGCTCAAGGAGCTTGTTTGAGTCCGTACTTTTTCAAGGATGTAAACATCGTTTGGTCTTTTAGGGTCAACAAATCCCTCTGGCTGATAGACTTTGAAATCCTTAAAGGCGGCATAGGCTAAGAAAACTCTTATGGCTTCTATGCGAGCAATAGGAGCGAAGGTTTCATCATAGTCAATACCCTCCTGTTGGTTGTATCCCTTAGTAACCAGACGAGCTTTGTTGCGAATAACGACCCCATCTGAATCCTTCTTGTTTTTTAAGACCCATTTGGTACCCATAATAGTTTTACCAGGGGGACGGGGTACCAATCTCCAAACTTTCAGCCGTTTAAACTGGTTTAGTTCTTCTTACATGGCAATGATCCAGTATGCATCTTGTAAGGCATCGGCTGTACGTGTTGGTTTAAACATGCTTATGAAGCTAGAGAATTGACACTCATTGGCGGTTGCTGATCGGTTTTGAACTCCTGTTTCAAGATTGCCAATGATTTGTGTCTCGGGGTGAGCACTCATCCATTTTGTTACATGGGGAGTGGGGATATTGTCATTTAGAGATGTGTCGGGTAGTGTGGTGTCATTTCTTTGAGGGAAGAATTCATCCAACGGTTGTTATGTGGATGTTCCCTCATCTTGGGCTACAAATTCTGGATCAAAGTGAGGAGATGGTTCATAAAATACCTCACTGTCAATTTCTTCAGTGGCCGTAGGATGAGTCATCAAAAGTCACATTTATACTTTCAACAACAACATCTGTTCTTTTATTTAACACACGAAAAGCTTTTGACTCTTGAGAGTAACCAAGGAAAATCCCTTCATCATCTTTTGAATCGAATTTTCCTAGGTTAGCTTTCTCATTAAGGACAAAGCACCTATTACTGAATACATGAAAGTATTTGATATTAGGAACTATGCCATTAGCAAGTTCATATGGAGTTTTATTAAAGCGACGGTGTAAAATAGATCTACTTTGAGTGTAGCATGTTGTGTTGACTGCTTCTGCCTAATAGGAAGGTGGTAGATCTGCATAAGATAGCATGGTTCGAGCTGCTTCAACAAGGGTTCGATTTCTTCGTTCAACCACACCATTCTGTTCAGGTGTGTATGCTACAGAGAATTGATGCAAGATCCCTACTGAGTCAAGATACGAATATAAGGTTTTGTTCTTGAATTCAGTGCCGTTGTCAGTACGAACAGTACCAACTTTTTCACGAAACTGATTTTGCACTTGCTTGAGAAATGCGATGATGATTGATGGAGCTTCATCTTTCGTTCTCAAGAACTTGACCCAAGTATATCTTGAATATTCATCAACTATCACCAACATATATTTCTTCCCATTTCTAGATTGTACCCACATCGGCCCACACAGATCCATATGTAACAGCTGGAGAGGTGCAGTAGAGCTAGACACTTGTTTTACTTTGTGTGTTGCTCTTTTCATTTTTCCTTTCTCACGGTGTTCACATAGATGTTCCTTCTCGAACTTTAATCTTGGAATGCCACGAACTAAGTCACCTTGAACAAGTTTGTTGATATTTTTAAAGTTCAGGTGAGATAATTTGCGGTGCCACATCCAAGTGAGTTCCGATGAGTCTTTGGACAACAAGCATACTGAGTGTTTAGTGTCTAGATGGCCAAGCTCAATTGTATACAAATTAGATTTTCTAGACCCACTCAATATTTCGTCACGATTTTCTGTTCAAACCGAGCAAGTCATGGCTTTGAAATTAACTTTTAGCCCTTTGTCACAAAACTGCCCAATGCTAAACAGATAGTGACCAAATCCTTCCACGTATGAGACATTTCTTATTTTTATATTTTCTTTTATAATATCGCCGGTTCCCGTTATTGGTGCTACTTGGTCATTCCCAATCCGAACATTTCCCGAGTACTTTGGGACAAAGTTCATGAGAAGACCCTTCTCCCCGGTCATATGCTTTGTGCACCCGGAGTCCATGTACCACCTATTAGCAGCCTGCACATGGAAAACAATATAAGTTTAGGTACCCTGTTGGTGTTGGGTCCTTGCAAGTTAGCACAAGTAACAGATTCTAATTTTTCATCTATTAGTGGTTCTATTCTTTTTACAACGGGAACCCATATTTGTTTGGTAGGTGGAGGTCGTGTTGGTGACTTTGTTTGAGACAGTTTGGATTTGACGGGTGGGGGTGCCTCCTTTGAAGTGTCCATGACTATCGGTGTGAAGCCTAGTGAGAGAGATAGGTCATCCTGAATGAATTCAAATCCTTCAGGCATTGGTCCTGTTTTCCCATCCCATGTGACGAAGGGGGTAGGAATTGACTGTTGGGTTTTAGGTTTCACATGATAGTTTGGTGTGATCTGTCGTAGAGGAGTTTGAATGAGCTTGGTTGGAGCTTCCTCTTTTGTGTGAGGATGGTTCCTCACGGTTTTGTCGTTGGCGTGGTTCCAATTGTTGTGGTATTGACGGTTTGGGGTCCAATTATTTGGAAAAATATTATTTGTCTTTTTATAATTGGAAAGCCGAGATGGTGATTTATGCACGTGTGAAGAAAATGTGTCACTTGATTGGAATCGAGCTCTACTTAAGCTTTTCTTTCACCAATAGGTTATCTTGTGACCCTTTTTGTTGATGAAGGAAGTTTGAGTATGCAGTGATTCAAATGGTATATACGTTGGATCTAGTTTAACTCCGCGATTTTTGCGATCTTGGTCATACACACACTGATAGGAACAATGTCCTTCCATACAACCATCACTCATGCAAAACATTTCAGTTTTAACAGAATTAACACGCGGTTTAACAGACTTAACAATCAACACAGTCGAATTCAGTATAGAATTTTAAATTTGTTTGATTAGAAAAATTAGCGGGGTAAACTAAATTTTCTTCTCGGCTTCCTTCTTCATCCTTCTCTTGGCTCTTCTTTCTTCTCCAGCCGAGCATCTATTTCTTCACCCCCTTCACGCTTGTACCTAGATGTATGCATAAGTTAGATGAAGAATACGCTAACATATCATCTTTGGTTATTGTTTGCAGGGTTTTGTGTGGTGAGTGGTTCGTGGTGCTTTTGACTGGAGAGGTTGGGATGTGCTTGGTAAATCGGTCATGCTCGTTCTACTAATCTTGGCCTTTCCTTTTAAAGCAGTTGATTCAGGTGTGTGAGACTTGAAAAATTCATTCTCAATAAAATTGAGTTTTGATTTAAGTTTGAAATTTTCAGTTTCAAGATTTACACACTCTTCTATGTATGCTCTGCAATTTTCTTCAAAAATGGCTAGATCAGTTGTTGCTTCGTGGTTCAGATCGATTAGGGTTTACAGATTCAATTTCGCCAATTTTATCCATTAAAATCTTAATTTCAAACTGATTAATAATTAATACAAACTGATTAATTATTTATTTTCTTTCTAATAATTAATACAAACTGATTAATTATTTATTTCTCTCTTTTCAATAATTAATCCAATCTGATTAATTATTTACTTTTCTCTTTAATAATTAATCCAACTGATTAATTATTTCCACACAGATTTATGGTGAAATCCAACTGTTCCGATTTGGGTGTGTAGCAGTGTGAACCTTTAGTCTCTTATAACATTGAATACAATATGCCTATTAATTATCTCTGCACATAATCCAACATCAAGAACACCAAGAACAAAGAAGTTGAACACTTTGCATATATGAGAGAATAAATCTCCTGGAGAAACAATTGAAATGGCAAAGGTTGTCTTGCAAACTAGGTTTGCAAGGCTTAAATACATGGAGCAACATGGGCCATCAAGGCCTTTGGGCTAAATCATGGACTATCCTAAATTACATCATGGGCTACTCCAATCTACCAACTTGGGCTAACCTATTAAATAGAAATGGGCTAAACCCTTACATCATTAGCTAGTCTAATCAATATAATAATAACTTGTAATTAATATATTTACACAAGGACTACAAACAAAATATTTCCTAACAATAGGTTTAATTGTGGTTTGATATTGCTATTTCCCCAACAGTCTCTATACTCATTATTTCAGTGGGTTGTATATCTGCTTATTAATCAATTTTAGGTTTCTAAATTATTATTCTATCTACACACTTGCAGAGACTGAATGTTTATCTTTATATCGATAGGTTTTATTTTTATATCTCCATGAATATTTTTTTAAGAATTAATTGCACCAATGGTTCTTTAACTATCTAATAGTTGTAAGTTTAGTTATTTTTTTAAAAAAGTTGCTAGAAAAGTCATTTAACTGCCCAAAAGTTACACCAATGATCCTTTTAACGTTTTCCGCTTGTGAAGTCATTTTTGAAGCCACAAGCTTCCACTTTCTGCATACTTGAAAAACCACCCCTTGAAACCACCGCCTACCACGGTACCACCACCGTATACACCCAACAGTCGATAACCACCAAGAACACCCAAATCGAAAACCCACCAACTGCCGCCGCCTGATATCGCCTGGAACCCACAAACCGCCACCTGAAAGCGTCTGGAACCCACCAACCGCCGCCTACCACCGCCCGAGGTGAGGCACTTTTGTCCATCTGAAACCCACTTCGTTAGACCATCCGCATCGGCGTGTGAGGGAGGGGCGTGAGAGGCCTTCACGCGGAGGAACACCATCGCCGGCCCATGTGAGCGGCCGCTCACGGTCGCGCTCGTGAGGGTGGTCGCGGAAGTGAAGAGGAGAGGGAGAGCCGTTGGGGTAGCCGTTGGGGGGTTTTTAAATATATATTTTTTTTTATTTAATCCATTTATCTCCTATAAATATAACCTCTTCTCTTTAATTTTTTCACACATATTTTTTCTACATTCTCCTCTCAAACATCTATATTCTCCTCTTTAAACATTTATATACATACAAACATGTCATCTGATTCGTCGGATTATTATGACGAAGATATCGAGATTACTCAAGCGGAGATTTTCTCTCCGTTTATCGTCAAACCCGCACCAATTTGTTTATTGGAATGTCGAATGCGGTTTTGGATGTGTTGCGTGAGTATGATGAAGTTAGCTCGAGTCAATCATCAAGACGGCGAGGCCCGGATCAATTTAGAGACCGTAAAGCTGCACACGAGCAACTTGTAAAAGATTATTTTGCGGAAAACTGCAACTGCAACTTCACCAAAGGTATCATAACTCTTTATGGTAAGCGATACTTACGCAAACCTTCTTACCATGATATTCAGCGTTTGTATACCGCACACGAGAGTAGGCACGGGTTTCCTGGCATGTTAGGAAGCATAGATTGTATGCATTGGGAATGGGACAACTGGCCAAACGCATGGCGAGGGCAGTACATGAGAGGTGATCATAAGAAACCGACCCTTATGGTAGAGGCGGTTGCATCACACGATCTTTGGATTTGGCATGCATTCTTCGGAATGGCCGGGTCCAACAATGACATAAATGTTCTAAACCAGTCGCCGTTATTCAATGATCTATACAACGGGCGAGCACCGCAGTGCCCATTTGAAGCAAACGGTGTACAATACAAAAACGGCTACTATCTTGCAGATGGGATATACCCTGACAGGGCTACTTTTGTCAAATCCTTCAAAACACCTCTAGATCAAAGACGAGTAAGGTTTTCTACCGCGCAAGAAGGGGCAAGGAAAGATGTGGAACGGGCTTTTGGCGTGCTTAAACAACGGTGGCATGTGATAATGCACCCGACGAGAATGTGGCATACGGATAAAATACGTTCAACAATGTACGCTTGTATCATATTGCACAATATGATATTGGAAGACGGAGAACAAGTGATTTGTCCATTCGACGAAAACATTAATCAATCAAACGATGAAGACGACGTAGAGATTAGCGAACAACAATTTGAGACTAATGTCCGAGAAGTACGAAGTGCGGAAATGCATCGCAACCTTCGATCGGATCTAATCGAGCACATTAATCGGCTTCCGAGATGGAACGACGACGATAACTAGTATTTTTTATTTAAATTAATGTAGTTATTTTTTTTTTTTGTAATTTGAAATTTATAAAATATTATTTGAATTTATATTGTTATTTAATATTTTTTATAGTTATTATGTTTTAAATATATTGTAAAAAAAAAAAGAAAAAGAAAAAGGATGTGAAGGGTGTGATGGATGCAGGGGTTTGTGTGATGTGATGTGAAAATGGTGGAAAGCTGATGTGGAGCTGATGTGGCTGTGTGAGGGGTGTGATGGATGTGGATGGTCTTAGCCCTAATTTGATAATGGATTTGACTGCTGCTGTTGCTAATATCTATGAAAAACAATTTCTTGCAAGTTTTAAGGCTGTTTTGGGTGTTGGCAGCACACAAGTCGACCAGAAAGTCGCTAATTTACCAATTCTTTTCTTCTTGTGTTGATTCTTCTTCTGGTGACGGAAAGCATTTAAGGATGAATAGAGAGAGAGAGAGAGAGAGTCAAAGAAGATGAGAGAGTCACAGAAGATGAGAGTGACACATGATGGTGGTGATGGTGGCACACGACGGAGGTGAAGGAGGTGAGGTGGTGGTGGTAGGTTAGGAAGAATCAGAGAGAGAGAGAGAGAGGGAGATAAAAGGGGTTTTTTTTAATATATTTAATTATTATTATGATTGTATAATAGTCCATTTATAAAAAAGCTAATTACACTAATGGTCATTTAACTATTCAAAATTTGCGACTTTAATCCTTTTTTAAAAAAATTGCAAGGATAGTCCTTTGACAGTCCAAAAGTTGCACCAATAGTCATTTTTAACGTTTTCCGTTAATTAATTCTGTTAGTTTTTGTCAATTGACTATTATACCCCTTACCCTTATTTTTTATTTATTTTATTTCATAATTATATTATATTAATATTATTAATAATTAAAAAGCATTAAAACTACCCACTCCCTCTATCTGTCACCTCTCTTCTCTCTCTCCTCTCTCTCTCTCACGACGCTGCAATCGGGGTGTCTGTTTGTTCAAACTTATTTTAATTTATTTCTGCTAATGTGTGTCGCGGTGTGTGTGTGTGTGTGTATGAAGATCTAGGGTTTTTGCAATGGTGGTGGGCGGGATCTAGGGTTTTCGAGTTTGGGCAGATCTAGGGTTTTTAGGTGAGGTTTTTGGGTACAATAACATTTTGTACCCATTAACCACTATGAGATTCCTTAATCGACTAACAATGTTGGGAGGTACAGCCACCGCTCCCAAGAGAACTGCTTCTTTTTCTTTACTCTATTTTTTAACCAATGGAAAGCCATCAACTGAACGTAGAAGACCCTGTCCTCACTGCTTTTAGCATTACCGAATACTGTTGAGTTTCTAAATTCCCATATGAAATATGCAACCATTGTAACCACTGCCTGCCAAATTTCTCGCGAGTTTCTGGGTAACAATTCAGCAGAGCCTGTTACCAATTCTTCCAAGGTCTCGACTTGTGAATATTGAATTCCCCACCATCGATGTACGAAGCTCTAAACTTTGACTGCCTCCTTACAATTGAATATCGCATGTTCAACCGATTCCTCCTTATCCTTGCACCTAGGACATAACACCGACGGGACATCGATACCTTTGTCTACCAACTTCATAAGGACCGGGATTCTTCTGAGATTCAACCTCCACGCAAATATGCATACTTTCCTTGAAACCAGTTTAAACCAGTAGGTTTTATGACCCTGAAGCAGTTGTGGCGTTATCTTACCCTCCAAGTATCGCCTGAAGAGTTGGACTAAAAACCGGCCGTCCATTTCGCAAAAGCAGTTCCAGACGTCGTCTTTACCTTTCTGGATGGATACTGAGTTGATTATGGATACCAGCCCCCTGAGCTTGTCTGCTACCCGACCAACCAGAAAGCCGCTTTCACCAACACTCCAGGTCCACCGGTCATCTATCCAGCTACCCATATTGCTAATCATCTTGTCTTGCTTGCCCAACTTGTTGTATAGTCTTTGAAATCTATCTGCAAGACAAAAATCTCCCGACCAAACATCGAACCAAATATTTGTATTTTTGCCATTCCCAACCTTAACTTTGAAAAATGAATCATCCATCAATTCTTTCTTTCTTAGTTCCCCTTCCGCTTTTATAATTCCACTCCAAATTCCATTTCTTTTAAGGATGAAATTCTTTCCCAGCCCCCCCCCCCCCCAAACCCCGTATATACTTTTTATCACTTTGACACAAAACGCATTTGGTTCGTTATGAAACCGCCACCACCATTTTATAAGTAAACTAAAATTGAACAAATTAAAGTTACCCAACCCTAACCCCCAATTCCTTATCACTCACCACTCGTGCCTTCTCACTCTATCTAATTTAGAGAGAACACAAGTAGGAGCATGGAACACTGAGAGATAATAAACCGGCAAACTTGAGAGTACGGATTTGATCAACATCCACTTTCCCCCAAAGGATAAAAACTTACATTTCCACGATGACATCGTGCATCAAAATTTCGTTGTGTTCATTAGTTCATATTTTGTGTATCACAAAGATTTAGTCAATTTATTTGTTTGGATGCACATCAAATGTTTGTGTATCATATTTGAGGCAAAACATAATATCTTTATGAAAGCACATAGAGTATTACTTGAAGTTGGTAGTCATCATTTTTTTTAAAATTATGGTAATGTGAATTTAAAAGCGAGCAAGATTTTAGGAGCTATCATTTTTTCTAATTCCTAATCTATCCTCAATATTTATTATTTTATCATTTACAAATAATTAAATTTTGGCAATTTCTTATTAACGTTTGATTAGATCTATTGGCTCATATTACCTTTTACACATCTTATGATAATTCACACTTGCAATAAATACATGAATTTAAAAGTTTATAAGGATATTAATATAATTAGAGGTTTATAAGGATATAAAAGTAATTTAGAAATTCTAGAAGGATATAAATAAAATTCTCTTTTTTATTAATTAATTTGAAAATTTTCCAATTTTAATTAAAAATTTTAATTAGTTTCTTCACAATACATACAACTGAACTTTAGGTCTAACAGACAATAAAATCGGTGCAGTAGCAAAATTTGGCGAAAAAGGTTTACAACTTTTTTGATGGATGTATGATGAAATAAACCGATCTAAAAATGAAACAAAATTCTACTCTTTGTAATATATTCTGTTACTTCCATCTTCTTATCCACTAAGTTTTAAGTTTTGATATATGAAATTTATTTTATCAATTTCTCTATTTATTTAACTACTTGTCTTAATTATTTAAGTATAAAGATTAAAAGTATTTAATAGAAGTTTCTAGCATACTTAGGGTTAAACTATGTGTTAGTGCAAGCAAAAGATTAATATTTAATATATCTGGTTTTGATGATGCAATTTTAAATAATATTATTAAAATAAAAAACATACATATCCAAGTTAATATGAAAATAGTAAGTTTGGAAAAATAAGAATATATATATGTTGATGAAAGATCAAAGTATAAAAATATATACTTGTATGTTTCGTAAAAATTAACTAATGAGTTGTAACAAAAAATGACAATATGATTTTAAAAGTATACATCGTTAAATTGTCATTTTTATAAAAATAAATTTTCACTTATAAAAATTATTCCATACTGCGTCAAGTGATATCTATCTGTGGAATAAAGTTTTTATAAATATTTGCCAAAATATCTAAATAAACGTAAATTTATAAATTGGAAAAAGTGAAAATATGTATTTTAGAATACACGATAAATATCCTTAAGAGGTATTATTATACTGTGTTTACAAATGATTGGTGGAAGAATATCTTTGGAAGATCTTGCAAGTACATGCAAGTACTATGAGGTGTCACCCTCTAAATTCAACATGTGTTTAATTCTTTCAAAAGTCAGTCCAAACACACAGTGTAATGATATTTATTTTGGTATTTATTAATTATAAAATATCAGTTTAAAAGAGGAAGACGAAAAACATCGAAAATATTTTTAAACGACGCAAGGTGGCTATAGCTCTGGCCACGGCCGATACACGGTCGACCGTGGATCGACCGTCAGCACAGCAGGGTTGTCCCCACCTCCTTCCTCTCTCTTCCTCTATAAATACCAACTCATTATCAAACAAAAACCACCTTTTGCAATCTGAAAATTCTCTCCTCTACAAACATTCATATGTTGATCTTTCATTTTCAAATATATACTTTTGAGTGTGTTGATTCTTGAAGTTGTTTTCTTCATTTGTAAGAGTTATACAATACTTCAAGATCAAGCAAAAGGGAAGCAAGAAAAATACATTGAGTGATATACACTTTGAGTGAATCGATTTTTCTTGTATTGAGATATTAGTGTTCATACACCATTGTTGGTGTTCTTGGTGAGGTGTTCTTGAGTGAAGAACACTTTGAGTATTTTAGTGGGTTTGACTATTCCCCACTTAGTTTGTAAGTTTGGTGGTGATAGTTCTTGGTGTAGAACTAGTTGAATCTTCTTGTTGAAAAAGATAGTGTTCTTGGTGAAGAACAAGGTGTTGGATCTAGTGTCGATCTTTGGTGGTTATCATCTACCCGTAAAGGTGATTGTACTACGGTGATCTCTTCCGGGTTAAGAGATTGTTGCAAGTGTTGCTAGTGGAATCCTTGACGGAGGTAAAGGCGTGGATGTAGGTTGGAATTCAACCGAACCACGTAAAAATCTTGGTGTCTTCCTTCTAAACCCTTAACTCTTTAAATTTCCGCACTTGCATTTGCATATTTATTTTTCGCAAGCATATTTACATTTCTTGTATTTTATATTCCTGCACTTTATTTCCTATTTCTTTTATTTATTTATTTCTGTCATTATCAAGATTAATATATATATATATATATATATATATATATATATATATATATATATATATATATATATATATATATATATATATATAAGAGTTTATATTTATATTATATTTTATATATATATATATATATATATATATATATACATATATATATCTGGTACATTGATATATATATAAGCACTAATATATATTTTATTCAAAAAGAAACATCTATGTGCAGACTGTGCAAAATGCAAAATGCAGAAGTCATCTCATTTTAGTAAATCGGAGATAAGTACAACTAAGCCACTTCAACTGTTACATATGGATTTGTGTGGTCCGATGAAAGTTCAGTCTAGGAATGGGAAGAAGTATATTTTAGTCATGGTGGATGACTATTCCAGATATACTTGGGTCAAGTTCTTGCGTTCAAAGGATGAAGCTGCTTCAATCATCATTACTTTTATCAAGCAGCAGCAAAAAAAGCACAATCAGAGTGTTGGTGCCATTCGATCTGACAATGGAACAGAATTTAAGAATAACACTATGAAAAGCTACTTTGACCTTGTGGGAATCACGCATCAATTTTCTGCCTCATACACACCTCAACAAAATGGTGTGGTGGAACGACGCAACCGAACTCTGGTTGAAGCTGCTCGTACCATGTTGTCCTATTCTGGACTCCCACCTTCCTTCTGGGCTGAAGCAATCAGCACTGCTTGCTATACGCAGAATCGTTCTTTCATACATAAACGTTTAAATAAAACTCCTTATGAACTGGCAAATGGAATTGTGCCTAATATCAAGTATTTTCATATATTTGGTAATAGGTGCTATGTGCTTAATGAAAAAGCTAACTTAGGAAAATTTGCAACAAAAGCTGATGAAACAATTTTCCTTGGGTATTCACAAGAGTCAAAAGCATATAGAGTTTTCAATAAAAAAACACAAAATGTCCAAGAAAGCATAAACGTTACATTTGATGATTCATTAAATGTTATTTCAGTTCCACCATTACATTCTACAAACGATTCTGAACATGTCCGTTCAGAACCGGGTCTTCAAATTACTGTTACAAACATTGAATCCAATTCAAATGAAAATGATTTAAATTTTATGTTTGATATCTTTCACTCTGCATCTAATCCTGTTACTCATGTTTCCAGGACTGAACCTGTTCTTCAAGAAAGTGTTACTCTTCCTCCTCCAACAGTAACAACTTCAAATCTGTTTATTGATTTTCCTCTTGAAGACGCAACATTTGGTTCTGTTACACGTCCTGAAGAGGCTACTCCAGAAGCGGAATTTGAGAGTTCGCCTATCTTTGATTCAGATCCAAATCTGCCTACTGAAGCTGAGGAACAACTACCATCTTGGGAAACTTTCTTTCCTTCTGCTTCAACTCCCCATGAAACTAAATGGACGAGACACCATCCTGAAGATCAAATCATTGGCAATCCCAATGTTGGTGTTCGTACCAGATCTGTAACAACAAATGAATGCTTGTATTAAAATTTCCTAAGTATCATTGAACCCACAAAGGTCTCTGAAGCATTCAATGATCCAGATTGGGTTGTAGCCATGCAAGATGAGCTTAATCAGTTTGATAGACTAGCAGTATGGAGATTAGTGCCACTTCCGCATGGGAAATCTGTGGTAGGGACTAAGTGAATTTTCAAAAATAAAAGAGATTCTGATGGTGTGGTTGTTCATAATAAAGCTCGACTTGTGGCAAAAGGCTACAATCTATAGGAAGGCATTGACTATGATGAAACATTTGCTCCTGTAGCCAGAATTGAAGCAATTCGTCTTTTTCTAGCATATGCTGCAAGTAAAAGCTTTAAAGTCTTTCAGATGGATGTGAAAACGGCATTTCTCAATGGTATTCTAAAGGAAGATGTATATGTTTCACAACCTGAAGGATTTGTTAACTCTCAACATCCAAACCATGTTTATATTCTAGATAAGGCATTATATGGTCTGAAACAAGCATCTCGTGCATGGTATGATGTCCTATCTGAATATCTTCTGACTGAGGGTTACACGAAAGGAACATCGGATACTACACTGTTCATCAAGGTCAGAGGCAAAGATAAAATTTTGGTGCAAATATATGTTGACGATATTATCTTTGGCTCAACAAATCGTAAGTACAGTGATGAATTTGCTAAAAACTATGGCAAATCGTTTTCAAATGAGTATGATGGACGAAATGACTTCTTTCCTTGGTCTCCAGGTAAAGCAACTGAGTTCTGGTATTTTTATTAGTCAGTCCAAGTACATCAAGGATTTACTCAAAAAGTATGACATGCTTACCTGCTTAGCTATTTCCACTCCGATGGCTACCAAAACAAAGCTGTCTGCTGATCTAGCTGGTCCATCTGCTGATCTAAAGACCTATAGGGGTATGATTGGTTCCTTACTGTACTTGACGGCAAGCAGACCTGAGATCATGTTTCCAATCTTTCTGTGTGCTCGCTTCCAGGCCAATCCCAAAGAGTCGCATCTCAAAGCAGTCAAGCGGATCTTTCGTTATCTCAAAGGAACTACGGATTTAGGTTTATGGTATCCTAAGGATTCAAATGTAGACTTGTATGCCTATTCAGACTCAGACTATGCTGGTTGTATGATAGATCGGAATAGTACCTCTGGCAGTGTACATTTCTTGGGAGACAGATTAGTTTGCTGGGCCTCGAAGAAACAAAACTATGTATCTACATCAACTGCTGAAGCTGAATATGTTGCAGCTGCAATGTGTTGTACCCAAAGTTTGTGGATCCGGACATAGTTATCAGATTTTGGCCTTCAGTATGACAAGATCCCATTATTCTGTGATTCGCAATCAGCCATTGCCATTTCATGTAACCCGGTACACCATTCTAAAACCTAACACATTGACATCAGATATCATTTTATTAAGGATAATGTGGAAAAAGGACTCATTGAACTTAGGTATGTTCATACTGCTAATCAATTGGCTGACTTATTCACTAAACCATTAGACGAATCTCGCTTTAATGATTTAGTTTCTAAGCTTGGAATGCTTAACATGTCTGTCTGACATACTGAGTTTCCTTTTTCTTTATTATTCTTTTTGGTTTTGAATAGGTATTATACAGTTTATTCGTTTTGCAGGTCTTTAATCCAAGAAAGAAGAGGGAGTGTCTAAATCTTTACACATACTGCATATGTGTAGGGGGAGAAGTTTAGACATTTTCAAAATACATGATTTTTTGTCTCACTCAATCAAATTCCGAACATTTGAAAAATTTAATGCACTGATTGAGGGGGAGTTTTTGCTATGTATTTTCAATAAATAAATGAAAAGGAGAAATTAGAAAATTAAAAAGCGCAAAATTGGAACTCAGAAAAATAAAAATAAAATAAAATTTTAAATTTAAAGGTTGTGTATAGATCGCATACGATCTATATATGAGTTGATACACAAAACTCACTTGCGATCCGTCCTCAGATTCAAAACATCAATCGCTTGTGATCTATTAGTGATGTACAGCTGGTCAATTTGACTCACATGATCGCATGCAATCTTTTCACTTGTCTCGGAGTACAAGGTTTGAGTCACTTGGGTAGACTTGATCGCATGTGATCCCTTCATGTGAGTACAATGGTACACATTCATTTGGACAGACACGATCGCATGCGATCCATTCAACTCACAAGATCGCATCTGATCCACTCAGTACACAAGATCGCATGCGATCTATTCGTCTCCGTTACCCAAGAATTCAAAAAGCTACCTTATTCAAAGGTCCAATCTGTGAGTGCCACGTGTCCTGTCATTTCATCTAACCTTTACTTACCCCCTTCCGATCGTCTCTTTCCTTTCATTCTCACCAAAATCTTACCTTCGATCTCCATTGTTACCCTCTCACACAACCTCCACGAAACTCTTTCAAAATTTTCAATTTTTATATCGTTGTGACCGCGTGAACAAGGTGAACAATTCTTACGGTGGAATTTCAATTATTTCGAGTTTTGATTGGTGTTTTTAAGGGAAAACAGGTTCGACAGTTGAGGGTTTTCTCGGACTGTTTTTTCATCATTTGACCTTCAATTTGCACTCGATTGTCATTGGTGTTTTGAACAATAATTCTTAGATTCTCATGAGGAACATGGATCTATAAAAAGTTTTTCAAAATTTTAACATGTGTTCTTCGTAGTAATGTGTTTACACTAAAAATTTGGATTTTGGTCCCTTACTAGGTGTTAGGGTCATTTTTTTGCCTATACCTCAGTGTAACAAAATTGCTCATATATTTGAAATCACTGTGTATTGAAGACCAAAATTTCATTTTTTACTAGTTTAACCATCATTTACACAATGGATGTTCTAGTGTTAGGGTGTTTGGTTAAAATTCCAAATTCTTTTTACATTAAGTGTTTTAGTCAAAATAAGTCAACTTAGTATCAAAAGGACGAGTTAGATCTAAGTTTGATCATTGTTCATGAGTGTGTGTGTTTACTACTTATCTTTGTAGTACTTATCATGTGTGTGTTTATTACAGATTTAACCTGGTTTACTGTTTGTTGCAGATAAATGGCTAATATGGAAGGTGACCCCACATCACTTGTTCCTTCTGTGGCTCCGAGTCAGCTAGCCCAAAACCCTAAACCAAACGAGCTCTTAATGCCTAGGGCAGAATACCTATCTGTAACCACTCATGATAACAATCAATTCATTGACCTAGCCACTTTGAAAAACCCAACCTACCCCGAGCTTACATAAATCCTTCGTGTTCATCCACTAAATTACTTGCTTACATACAACCCTACTGTCACTGGTACCCATGTCCCTGAAGTTTATGCTAAACAGTTTTGGAAAACTTGCTATATTCATACCAGTCGTACTGGCACTGTTTCTATTCGAGCAGAGGTTGATGAGCTCACCATTTTAGTAACAGTGGATAGACTTAGAGAGATTTTTCAACTCCCCACTGCTGACAGTCATCCACTAGCAGTCACCTTTGATGATAATCTTGATGAGGAAACTTGTCTGGCTGCACTTCAATCCTTTGGTTACTCTGGTCCATTGGAAAGGAAGAAACAGTTTAAACAAAACAATTTGCATCCAATGTATAATCTTCTCATGACCATACTCCAGAGATGCTTAACAGCCAAACACACTGGATATGAGTTCCTCACTGAAACACAATTGAAAATCTTTGTTGCTGCTGGTAATCATTTACATGTGGATTATGCTCAATTACTATTTAATGACTTTGAAGCAACTATGAGACAGAAAAACCGTCAGAAGAAGTCTGGAGCAAAGTATCTACCATATATGTGGTTCATACCAATGATTATTCAACATGCTATGGATCATAATCCAGCCATTCCCAGATGTGCAGGTTCACCTTCTATTACTCCAAAAGTCATTAATATTTTTAAACCTGCTATTCTTGATCCACTTCCTATTCCTCAACCTTTACCTGTATCTTTATTGGATCTCTGTGAGCAATCAGATGTAATAGTCGATTATAGGGCGAGAGTAGGGATATCTCCTATGGTCAGACCAGAGCCGGTCATACCTATCCAAGGGGGAGTAGCACCAAGTGAGGTTATAGTGGATATGCCTCAGTCATCTGTGTGAGATGCTGAGAGGGGAGAGCTGAGAAAAAATTCTGAGAGGGGTGGTGAAGCAGGTGAGGATGAAACACATAGAGAAGGAGCAGAGACATTTGAACCAGCAACTGTTCTTGAAATAGTTGAATCTTTAGCTGTGAATACTGATGTTCAGTCTGAGGCATCTACTGAGCAAATAAATCTTTCCCACTCAGATTCTAGTAGTTCTGCATCTGTGTTGAACACTGTGACTACTTCACCTGTGCGTATCAGTTTATCTCCTGTGAGTACTCCAGATGCCCCCAATTATTCATACTCCTGAAAGCACCCCATCCTACATGAAACTAACTGATCCTGATGAAAATTCTCCAGTGGTTAGTACTCCTGTTGTGACAACTGCTGACTTGACTCCTATTGTCCAACCTCCCGTCAGTCAGGCAGGTCTTACTATCATTCTCAATCCAACTCCAACCCAAGTCATAATTCCTCAGTTTGTTCCTAATGTTCAAATAGCTCCTGATCATGTTCATGAACCATCTTTTGAGATTGCATCTGTTTCACATGATACCTCACAGTTGTCTCCAAATCAGTATGCTGGTTATGTTAATGTAGATGAAGATGATGTGAGTAGTAGTTGTGTGAGAAAAGAAAATGTGAGTGTTGAGATTTCCCCAAACCAAGAAAGCCGGGCAACAACATTTGCTATTGGACCTGACACTGTTAGGTCCGATATTGAAATAGACACGGCTATCCCATCCGTGCATATTCAAACCCCACCAAGCTACATAGGAGATCCTCAAAGATCTTCTAATTTATTGCACAGGGCTATTACACATAGTCTATGACCTTCTCCTTCGGAGACTGGACGTATTGAAACTAGAGGACTGCCTCCCTCGTCCTCGTCCATTCCTTCAGAGCACACTGATTATCCGCGGATTTCCGCTTTTCTTGATAAACACAAAGACACTATCAATGCACTGGTCTCACTAATCAAAAGTGTAACCGGAACATCCATAGATAATACTCCTGAGGGTATTATTCGAGGATTGGATGGAAATCCTACTGGAGTCAACCCCACAACAGCTCCTTTAGGTGGTCCAGCCTCTGTGGCAGGAACCTCAATGGGTGTCTCTCATGATACCTGGTTTGTTACACAGTCTGAGCTTCATGATGCAATTCAACAAGCTGTGACTCCCTTGCAATCTAAACTTAATCAACTCGACTCCAAACTTGACCGATGGTTTTCTACTATTACTGATAAGTTTGCTGAAATTTCTGACCGGTTGAATGCTATAGATGTTACGTGCAAGGTTCAAGCTGGTACTCGAACAAGAAGACGTGACGATCATGATCCTGATGACGTCCCGAGGGGGAGAAACGTAGAAGATTGTATATGAGTTCAAGCGCTGTAGTACCATTTACTCCACTGAGTCAAAATTTTCCAGGTGAAGGTTCTAGTAGAGGTGGTGATTCTCAGGCTGATGATGTTCTTAAACAAAAACAGATGGTTATCTTTGAATAGAGGCCTAGTGTAAATGAAGAGGGGGAGATCGAACAAAGCAGTGAACAAACAGAGGAAGTTAATCTTGAATCAGACACAGAGGAGGTACATAATTGGTATGGTGATGTTGGGGTTGAAATGGAAGCTGCTAGTTCTGATGAATGCTTTGACGAAATTAATGCTGAAATTGATAAGTATGTAACTTCAGTAACAAATCCTGAAGCTCTTCATACACAAGTTGTCAGAAGGTTTGAGGATGACTTGGAACCAGCTGAGATAGAAAAGAGAAGAAAAGGAATAGAAAAAGTTGGTAGATTTAAGACCAAAGCTACAAAGAAAACTTTTGATGTTTCAAGAGTTCTAAGTGGGGTAAACCTTGAAGTTCATTATGTTTTTCCACCCCCAACAGGTCAGTTTCAGACATCTGCTGCGGATTTGCTAAGACAAGAACAACAAGAGGAAGCAGCCCAAGAGTTTGTAAGAAGTACTGAAAGGCCAGTGCCTCCGAATGTAATTGTGCCCCCTGCTACTTCAGTGTATACTGGTACTCCGTCTCTCCATAGACGCAACATGTTTACAAGACAAGCAAGACTAAATCCAATCTGGAGGGATTACTCAGTGAACGGTCCATATCTAGAAGATAGAATTCAAGAGATTTATGTGGATGAACTTGAAACTAGGACACCTCCAGAATTGAGACATTTGAATGAAAGTCAAGTAATAAGATATCAACATATGTCGGAAAGGTTCAGAACTCCCAAAGAGCAGATCATCTCTGAATATCCAATAACCAAACTTCTCAATATTTACAGTGATGATGAATTTGGCCATACAATTGTTTTGTTTGTAGTGGAAAGGTCAAATGGTCAGAAGTTTACATTCAATGAAGCAGATCTCAGATACATTCAACTTCACGATATAAACTTCATCTATTTGTACCTGTCAGAAAAACAAGGAAAGAAACCAAATGAGGTGTTTGGCCGTTCTACACTGATGAAGTATATGAGAAAGTTAATGGAGTTTATTGAAAAGCATGACATGCAACTGGCAGCTGAGAACAATCACGAAAAGGTTAATGTTCAGAAACCTCAATAAAATCATCCTAACTTGGATCAAATGGATCTATTAACCATAGTAGATGCTGATCACAAGTTCTTCAATAGTGAACCAGGTGTCGTATTCAGAAATTCAAAGAAAGAGAAAACATTCGTCCGTTTGTGCGATGTTTTGGCTTATTGAGATGGCACGCTGAGGATTTTATACAACAGTCTTGAGATGAAAAATGCAAATGCTGGAACATCTATCACAGAGCAAGAGAGACAACGTATTGGGCTTTACATTGAAAAATTCAAGAAAACACTGGAGAGCAGGAGGATCATTAGAAAATGGCAAAGCTATTTTAGATTACGTAATAGTGTACCTTAACTGTTTTATCTTTGTGTAGTCCAAATGCTTGTAATAGGAACACTCCTCGCTTAGGGGGAGATTGTTAACCAAAAAAGTGAGGGTGTATTTTGTAAATTGTACAAGGCTATAAAAGCCCCCCATGCGAATTGAATACTAAGCTTTGCAATCATTTTGACACAAATCTCAAGGTGTATGTGTGTGTTTTCTCTCTCAAATTTGCACTGCTTCATCCCTGCTGGGACCAACATATATATATATATATATATATATATATATATATATATATATATATATATATATATATATATGTATATATATATATATATATATATATATATATACTTATAATAAATATAAATATAAACTCTTATATATATATATCTGGTACTTACAATCAAGATATATATATATATATATATATATATATATATATATATATATATTACAATATATATTTATATACTTTCCGTAATTTACATTTCAAGCATCTTATATGTATATATATATCTGGTACATTCATCAAGATATATATATATATATATATATATATATATATATATATATATATAAGCACTAATATATATATATATATATATATATATATTTATATATTTTAAGCATCTTTTTATTTCTGCATATTTATCTTCAAGTCATATATCTGTATCTACTAACGTTTGTTTATCTTGTGTCCCATATTTAATTATTTAATTAAATAAATAAAAAAGTGGTCATAGAAACTATTAATCTTTGTTTTAACATGATTTAAACCTTGAATTTTATTTTACTTTTGGTTTAAACCTTCAACTTTATTTTACTTGTTGGTTTGAACCTTAAATTTTATTTCTAAATGATTTAAACCTTAAACTTTAAATATAAATCTATTTAATCCATAAACTTTCATTTACTTACTTAAAAATGGGTAAAAAGTAAACCTACAACCTATTCAACTGGCTACCTTATACACGACTAGTAAAACGTTTAAAGCATAAAAGGGGAGCGGCGGCGAAATCGACGACGGGACCAAGGGCAGCAAACGGCGAAGCCGACGACGGGACCATAGGCGAAGCCTACGACGGGACCAAGGGCGAACGGCGCTGCCCTTGGTCCTGTCGTGGTCGTCGCCGGTCGCTGCCCTTGGTCCCGTCGTCGTCCTCCCCGTTCTTCGCCCTTGGTCCCGTCGTCGTCTTCGTCGGTCGCTGCCCTTGGTCCTGTCGTCAACTTCGCCGCTGCTCCCCTTTTATGCTCTAAACGTTTTACTAGTCGTGTGTTAAGAGGAGATGAGGTAGCCGGCTGAAGAGGTTGTAGGTTTTACTGTTTACTCATTTTAAGTAAGTAAATGAAAGTTTAAGGGTTAAATATAAATATATTTAAAGTTTAAGGTTTAAATTATTTAGAAATAAAGTTTAAGGTTTAAACCTTATAAGTAAAATAAACTTTAAGGTTTAAAACAGAAGTAAAATAAAGTTTAAGATTTAAATCATGTAAAAACAAAGATTAAGGTTTAAACCAAAAAGTAAAAGAGAGTTGTTTTTTCCATTATTAACCCTATTTAATATCTCTTAATTGTTTTTTTGCCATCCACCTGCTTCATCTCTTTGTGATATTTATACCTGCTATGCATTTTACAATTCTGCTTGAAGATATACATCAAAATCATATAATTAAAAAGTAAAACAATATTATCTTCAGCTACTAACCAAAAACAAGGTAATTTGTCCTTTTCATCATTTATTAACAAGAAACAATAAAAATTTCAATAATACCGAGATCCTTCAATGAGAACGATTATAAAACATGAAATTAAGCATGTTAAGGTTTATACTCAAACATGAAATAATAATTGAGAAATGTTTTTCGTATGATAACTATGAAAGCTGTTTGTAACACTATTAATGACTCATTAGTAAGAGTTCTTTATATATTTAAATATTTATTCAACCATAATTTGCGTCAAGGTACATTATAAATTTGTGAGACTTGATTTTTCCAAAATATCTTTTATTAATGTATCATTAATAAGCCGTCAAATTTTTTTAAATATTGATTAATTCAAATCAAGGCTAAGAATAGTTCATACATTTTCGTACGAAAAACAATATCACATAATAATTAGAAATGTATAATTGAAATGGTACACAAACAAAATCAATGTGATAAATTTTCAGAAGTTAATGAGTTCATGTACGAGTGTAAAAATCTATCATAAGAATATAGACTCTTATGAGCGAGTCACGAATGATTGAATATGGATTTATGAATTTATGTTGTGAAGTCACAAACGATGAAAAGCAACTATTAAAGTAAAATGTATAACTAGTGAGGATATAATAATAAGTGAAATATAAATATAAATGAAAATTAGTTGAGGTAAGGAACGGGCGGTGTTTTTGATAAACACCATTTTAAGGCTGTCAATGGTTTGGATCAGATCACGTCGGACAAATATATGACCTGACCCGTTGACCCATTTAATTGAATTTGGATTAGATCCATTAACATGGAGATCCATTTAGTTGGATTTGAATCGGATCAATTATTAGTGAATCATGACCCGGAGCGACCCATTTAATATTATATATTTGGTGGTGGTCGTAGGCGGTGGCGTTTGGTGGTGGTGGTCGTCGGTGGTGTCGATGGTGGAGGTGGCGGTTGGTGGTGGTCGGCGGCTGTGGTGGCGGTTGGTGGTGGTCGGCGGCGGTGGTGACGGTGGTGGCGCTGGCGGTTGTTGGTGGTCGGCGACGGTGGTGACGGTGGTGGTGGTGTCGGTTGGTGGTGGTCGACGGCTTTGGTGACGGTGGCGGTTGGTGGTGGTTGCTGGCAGTGGTGCCGGTGGTGGAGGTGGCGGTTGGTGGTGGAGGTTGGTGGTGGTCGGTGGCGGTTGGTGGTGGTCGGCGGCAGCGTCGGCGGTTGGTGGTGGTCGCCAGTGGTGGTGACGGTGTTGGAGGTGGCGGGCGGTGGCGGTCGGCGGTGGCGGTGACGGTGGCGGTGGCGGTCGGCGGTGGTCGGCGGCGGTGGTGGAGGTGGCGATTGGTGGTGGTCAGTGGCCGTGTTGGTGGTAGTGGCGATGGCGTTTGGTGGTTGTCGTAGGCGGCGGCGGTTGGTGGTGGTTGCCGGCGGTGGTGGCGGTGACAGAGGTAACGGTAGCGGCGGTTGGTGATGGGAGCGGTAAAGGACGGCGGAAACGGTTGTGGTAATACAGGTGGTGCCGGCGGCCGGCGGCGGTGGTGGCGGTGACGCCGAGTGGTGGGGGTGGTGGCAGGTGGTGGTAGCGGCGGGTGGTGACTGATAAATTGATGATGGTTGGTGGTTGTTAAAATTAAATTGTAGTTTAATATTAATTGGATCGACCCAGACAGATCTTGGATCGACCCACGTAGTGATCAAATTAAATGGGTCGACCTATTTGATCTCTTATTAGAACGATAGATCTAATTTTAGACCCGTTGGATCATATAAATGGGAAAGATCGGATTGGATTTGGGGTAAGATATGCCGATTGACATCCCTACACCGTTCCTAACAAAGATAAAATACAAGAACTATCTAGAAAGGTACAATGTGAAAGTAAGAAATGTTAGCACGAGTAATACGTGTGAAATTTCTGAAATTACTTACTCTGTTTTGGATTATATAAGACAAATTATATATGTATTAGAACAATTGTGTAATTAAAAGAGTACTCGAAGGTATTTCAGGTATAATTTAACTTTTGAGTAAGTTAACAATTACACTTGCAAGGCTGCGAGTATAAGTGCATTGCCGATGATGACCCGTTTGGACGGGTCGAGAGAGCTAAGTATGTCTTGATAAGGAAACTTAAGTAAGGTACTAAAACTAATAATGTGAAATGTATGACATCAGAAGAAAAGAAAAGTAAGGTGCATGTGATAGATAAATGTTAGATAAAGTATCTCATAGGTATCAAGTTGGGTTGAACACTACCGCATATAAAAGACATGAAACATTCATAAATGTAAAATATGAAAACAAGTAATGCTAGCGCAATAATTAAGTATCAAATAATAAAATATGTAACTGGATTATATAACCTGTTTTGAATTATATAATATAAGAAATGTTTAATATAGTTTATACTTAATCCATAGTCTTGAGGGACTAATTTTTGTCTTTGGATCAGCCACATCAATGGTCAAGATTGAATTTAAAATTTTGGGCGGAGTGATATTTTCATAATTCACATGTGATGTTTTTTACAATCACATGTGATTGTATACTGAATCAGATTATGATTGGATATTAAAATTTCAGAACTATGTTTTTTATATGGACTATATTGAACACAAATCTATATAATATATGAACATCTTAAGTGCAGAATGTGATAAAAGACAAAATCAAATTGATTATGCTTATATATGAACCCAATAAAGAAAAAGGGTGATCCTAATGTAATGTGAATAATTAATTCATTAGAATCAGTTAATTCGATAATATAGTTCTTACATAAGGATTGGTACTTGAAACACAAGTTACATACATGTAAAATTCGGCATTCAAGTGTAAAAGGAAGAAATGATTACAAATGTAAGTAAAATATCTAAGTACATCTGAAATTTTTAGCCAGAGAATGATAGATGAAAAACGAATATTTAACTGGTGTCAATCAATGATGATAAAGGGTTTGTGCATGTACATGTACAATAAAAAAAATGAATATTTAGAAATTAGCATGTATTCAGAGATGACTATGGAAAGGAACGAGTAAAATATAATATGTGTTATATAAACAAATTTATGGAGAAGACCCTAATTCTTTATTTGAGTACAAGTAGAGCGTTTGCTTTTTTCGAAACAGATTCCTCCTATTGACGACTTAATATATTGTTTATCTTATCCTGTTATCTTGAAACTCTAAGTTTTCTTTTTCATATTAGAACTTTCTTCGTTAGCCATGTTTCTTCATATATGACTTTACTAAAGATGTAGTTGTCAGTCAAGCTTTAGTATTTGAGCAAATTTTCGAGATCTTTTCATCATAGATACCTTTAACCTTTTCTAGAGACAAAGTTTGGTCTTGTTTGTATCTTTAGAGGATACAAAAAGTACAAATACTTTTACATTTAAAAGATCTAATGCATCATAGAACAATACATGTTTAGTCTTAAAAATTACATTAATAAATAGAGTTTATACATCAAAATATATTTCATGACTTCGTTAAAGAGTATACTTGAATTGACATAATAAGTTGGTCTTCAGAGAGAGGCGTTGACATATTCAGTGACAAATATTGGTTTCAGCTAATTAGAAAGTTATTTAAGCTGATGCTTTGATATTTAACCATCTGAAAGGTTTCAAAGTCTTTAAGCATCTGAAATGCTTCAAAGTCTTTACGCATCTGAAATGCTTCCAAGTCTTTTTGCTGGAACTCAGTACTCGGAAGAGTCATTGTTGATACTCTATTGTTTGTAACTTTTGCGTCAGAATTTAAACAACACTTGTTCAATTTCAGTCTAACCGAAAGTATGCCTTTATTATCATCAAATCCTATATGTTTCAGTGGACAGTTTTGATTATGGGCTGAAATGATTATCTCTCAAACACAACCACGCTTTGTACTCCTCAAAACTTTTTTATTTTAAATTAATTATACATTATTTTATTCTGCTTTTAATATTACAAAGTTTAAATTAAAATTTTTACGATTATGTCATATATTTTATAAACTACGAAAAAAATAAAAGATAATAATATTGATAACTAACTTTCATTAAAATAAATATAAAAATTACATTTAGTTAATGAAATAGGAAAAAATACAAATATAAATAGAAAAAAGTTACAACTAATAAATCCGCATAGACAACTTATTTTTAACCCATATTTGTTTCATTAATTGTGTTTTTTTCCTCTTAACGATCTCAAGATCTTAACCTTCCAAACTTTAGTTGGATTGTTTAGAAATCGTGACGCATTTTGGAATTCTTTTTCTATTTGTAAACGAAGTTTGTGTTCATTCTGCTCAAGAACCTTCGTGTTGTATTCGTCTTCAAAAGCCGCAAAGATCTTTGAATGATTGATTAAATTCTTCCAATGAAGTCGCGTATGAAGTCAAACCAGTCATTTTCCTTTCTTTTTTCTAATCGGATGTGACGGTTCTACAAATTCCACCTCGTTTTCATCTTTGGTTGACTATTCGTTGAGGTCGAGCGGATGTGTTTGTGCGTCCGATAAAATGTTGGAGATGGAAGTTTTGGTTCTTTTGCCAGAACCATACAAAGGCAATGGTGGAACAGGGGCCAAATTAGGAGAAACTCAAATTATCCATTCATGTTCAACGACAAAATTTATTTTGTAAACATTTCTATATATTATATATAGACGATTTTCTTATTGTCCCCATCACTTTGGCCACTGTTGCGGATCGTGAACAATTTGTTGTATATCCCGTTGAATGCCGCTACTTTCTTGTACAACGTTTCTCATTTTTTAGTTGAGTTGGTGGTTCGTACATTTAGTTATCTATGTTTCTTTGTGGAAGTAATCCACAACATAGTTCCAAAAAGAAATATTTTTTGTGAGTTTCCGACTTGCTTGTCTTCGGAAACATCAACCCGCCCCTTCGCCAAAGCCACCTCCTTCTTGGGAATCCATTTGGTGTTCAGTTCTCGTCCTTTTTTTATCCCGTTTCTTTGCGTTGTGATCTGGATGTGGGTTGGGTATTTTGAACGAAGACATGCTCGTTTTGGGTCTCCGATACGGCGTTGAGACCGTGTTTAGTCTTAGGTATGGTTTCGGGATCAGGACAAATGTTGTTAGCATCAAAAGAGGTTCGATTTTGATAACTAAACTCGATGAAGGCAATTTGTGTAGGAAAGTTTGGATTTTGAATGTGAGGTTGATTGTAGCCCATATTGTATTGAGGGCTAGGAAGGTTGTATAGTTGCGGTGGAGCAAACATAGGATTCATTATGTATATATGTGATGACATATCAAGTCACAAGATGTTGAAACACGAATTTGGTTGACGACTTTTGGAATGAAAGGAGCTTGCAATGTTAGAAGAACACTCCATTTTTTATGAAGGTTGGTAAAAAAAATATAAGAATTTTATCAAATATAGAATGAAAAATACTAAGAGAACGTCGTATAAACAATGTAAAAAGCATGTTATTTAGAGTTGTGTTCAATAAAGTCCATATAAAAAACAGTCCTGAAATTTTAAAATTCAATCACATGTGATTCAGTATACAATCGCATGTGATTTGTAAAAACATCACATGTAATTACGAAAATGCTACTCCGTCCAAAATTTTAAAATGTAATCTAAACACTATTGATGTCATTGATCCAAAGGCTGAAATTAGTCTTTTGAGACTATAAATTAGTACAGACTATATTAAACATTCTTCTATTGATAGTATGGTAAAAATTAAAACTAAAAATTTCTTTTTTTCACTTTTTAAATGGTCAAATGACTGACGCTTTTCTGGAAATAATACAAATGCACCATCTCTCACTCAAATGCCAAAGTTGTTTGAATTATTCGAACTAGTACCCTGGGGTGGTGTACTGATGTGCATAAAGCGTACCAGTTTTAAATTTATAAAATCCGATATTATTTAGAACGACTACAACACAAATAGGCAAGTGAACCTAATCGTATTATAGTATAGAAAATAAGTACGGGTGTCGAACTCTCGGGGAACGAGTATGATTTGATAAAATTATAATGATTTAAATATTAAACGAGCTAAACTAAACTAAACTAAGGACAAGAAAATAAATAAAGCAATTAAATGGGGGGATTTATGGTAAAAGTGATTACTTCAACCAACTAATGCCACTAACAACCTAGAAAACCACTAAAGCATGCAAGAAAGACAAGAAAGCGAATAACTCGGAAAATTAAATAATATGATGAAGATGTTCCATCCCTAGATTCAATTCCACTCTTTTCACGGCAATTAATTCATGGCAATAAGAGCTAAAGACACTTTGAACATTCATGTATCAATTTCGAAATTAGTTAAAACCTTGGTCCAGTTCTAAACGTCTAATTAGACCAATTAATAACCTTTATGGTCATAAGCGCGATTAAAAGGGATAATTAGCCAATTAATTCGATTACCAAGTAAAGACTCAACCTTTAATGTTTCATATGATCAACAAAACACCACTAACACATAAACGTCATTATATGTTTAATCACATGCAAAATCATCTATTTAAAGTTGCTTAACACTAGGATTGGATCAATCAATATCTCTTAAATCATCAAGATGCAAGCTTTATGCATTAAATGGTCTTTTAAAACATAAAACTCAGATTATAAACAACCAAAACAGATTACTAAGCATGGATGAACTAAGATTAAGCTAAACTTGAATTAAAACATGAATTAAGCATAAAAGCCATGAATTAATAAACCATTACAAGAGTTTCGTCTCCTCTAGGGAGGGAAACAGAAAATCTAGCCAAGATTAATCATTCTAAACTTCTGGAAATTCATAAGAAACAAGAACATGATGAACAAGAATGACAAAACTGTAAAAAGCCGAATGATTAAGCCTTGAATCTTCACTTTTGAGCTCCAATCCTCCAAGCACTTGCTCCAAGCTTCTAAGATGAATTAATGGTGGTTTTTGAGAGTTTTGGTGGGTAAAAATCGGCTGGAAGTGATAATTCCCGGAGAGAAGATAAAAAAATATATATAGTGCTTGACTACAGGGGATCGCGCCGCGACCGGCAAGATCGCGCCGCGATCGCAGCTGATCCACTTCATTCTCGCCGTTAAAATTTCAAACTGCAGATGAGATGCTGCCACGTCATCGTCACGACGCGACCGGGAGCTCAGTTCGCGGTCGCAGGTTTGACCGACATATTTGACTTTTTCTGATTTTTGCATATTTATCTTGTATTTTCTCATCTTATCACTACAACTTCCGAATTTTGAACCTGAAAAACAATATTAACATTATCAAACACCTTTAATATATTTTTCATATTTTCTAATAAAAATATCTAAATATCGCATAAAATATATATATAAATCCCGCGATATCTGTTAAATTATAAAAAGTGAGGGTGCAAATATGTAAATATTGTAACTTGGGCAAATGCTATAAAAGGCATTTGCCCCACTCTTTCAATCTAAGCTTTGCATTTCCAACTTCCTTGTGTTTGTGTTTTGCCCTCTAGCTCTCGGCTCTCTCTCTAAACCGAACACACACAAACACACACACTAACAAGAAAATCATCTAGCATTGATTCATCCGTATAATACGGGACCATCAATTGGTATCAGAGCCAAACTTGTTTGGCTAGTGATTGTTCGAAAACAACAAGGAAAAATTCAAAGATTTCAAAATCAAGGTGAAGAACAAGCATTCGGGTTCTACAAAGCATACAACCACACGATTAGTTCAAGAAAGGTACGAGTTCAAGTATTTCCCAAAGGTAGAACACATCGGAGGTATAATCTATACTTTTTCGACCATCTCTTCGGATTTTGTTAAAAGGAATTTACTGTTTTATACGGTTTTATTTAAGAGAACATAAAACCGAGTGGTGTTTTTCAAGTAGAAAGTTCAATGGTTCATTAAATGCTCGACTTTTTGGCATTTAATTTTCTGGAAATTCGAGCATTTATGGTGTTCTTGAAGCTTAAATGCAGTCTTGAAAAAGAAGAATTTGGTTTTGATTAAAAATAATTATTTATTCTTCAAACATTAAGTGTTGAACAAGGCAACTCAAGTAATACCCATACCAATCAAGGTACAAGTGGGTACACCATAAGAGGTAAGGCCTTCAGATCTGATAGTGATACATCAGATTCTATAAGCCGGGTTTGTGGTCAATGCGATTGAAGGTGATACACAGCTTATAGAGTCCTTCAGAGCTGAAAAATTGCTAAGTGTTATTCTGAGTGCTATCAGCCGGTATATAAGTAATCGCATGCGATAAGAAGTTCCCAATTTATCTATCAGCCGCATTGATTTATCTGTGCGATTCTTTGTATTGTTTCAACAATCGCATTCTGTTGGCTGTGCGATTCGAAGATTCTAAGTTGGATATCAAACACATCAAGGGCAATCGCATGCGAATCAATGACTTGATAAGCATTTGATTGACATCACTAACTGTTTATTTCTAAGTGTTTGATACTACAGGGATCAATCACACTCTATTGGTTACTCTATTTGATCACTACCAAGAAGTTACTCTGCTCAATTTTCAAGGGATTCTACCAATCCCATAACACCATTTGCATACCTTGAATCTATTGGACAAGTGATAGAACCATTGGGACTTGACTTTTGAACAAAGAGGACAATCGAACTTAAAACTTCAAAATCTAATTCAAAATTGAATTTAATCTAAATCGGATATAATTTAAAGTTGAATTAAATTTACCTAATTCTATCTAATTCAAAGTTGAATTTAATCTTTACAAGGTCTAATTCAACATTGAATTAAATTGACTTAGTTCCTCAATCATCACCTAGAAGTTCTCAACTCCAATTTGAAAAGAATACTATTCCTTCTTGTCAGTAAAAGTTTTTGAACAATCAATTCACATAACAAGTAAACGATCATTTCTTATTAAAACTCTCACAATGTCAAGTTCAAATGAAATGATGTCCATGGGAACCGATACAAAACCTCATGTTCTGTTTCGAGGCGAATATAATATTTGGAAAGGAAGGTTCATGGACTTCTTGGAGCACAATGAGACACACGGAGAAATGATGATCGACTGCATCATGAAAGGGAACAAAAAGTTCACCAAAGTTGTTGAGGCTGATCCGAACAACAATCCCGCCATTCTCCGTCATGAGAGGGAAAAGACTACTGATGAGCTCACAGCTCAAGAAAAGGAGATCAAGAAGGCTGAAAGATTGGCTAAGTATTATCTGAAACAAGAACTCTCCTCAGAGATATACACCAAGATAGATAGCTTAGCCACTGCTAAGGAAATATGGGATGAGATAAAGAAGAAGTTGCAGGGTACTGAGCAAGGAGAATATATCAAGCATACCCAACTAGTCAACAACTATCATGACTTCAGTGTTAGAGATAATGAACTTCTTTCTGAAACCTATGGCAGATTTTGCAAACTGCAAAATGAGATAAGGTACAACCAAATCATCAGAACTGACCTAGATCTAAACTGTGTTTTTCTGAAGTCTCTAGGTTCAGAATGGAAATAATATGTTAGACTGTACAAACAATAAAGATCTTACCATAGTCACCTTCAACAACATATTCGAAGACCTCAATCAGTACCAAGATGAAATACTGAAGTCTCACCCTAAACAGCCAGCTGCAGATCCTCTAGCCTTGGTAGCTACAGAAAGAATTCCAAGAGAATCTTCATCAAGATCAATGAAGTTCAAACATGTGATCCTCAGTGAATCGGATCCTGATGATGATGATGAAGACTCAGTCGAAGCTGCCATTCATGCTCTCTCTGTTGTTGGTAAAACCTTCAGAAATCGCTTTAATAAAACTAACAACAGACAAAGATTTACCTCTGGCTCCAGAAGACCAGAAAGGCTTGCTCCTGTTGACAAGCCTAGATTTCAAAGGGATGAGAGAAAGGAGGAAAATAAGACGGATTTGAAGTGCTACAACTGTGGGAGATCTGGCCACATGATCAGGAACTGTCTACAAAATAAGGTCAAGGACCCTGAATACTATAGAAAAAAGTACCGCCTATCAAAGCAAAAGCAGGCTGGGAATGCTCTTATGGTGGAGGAAGACCAGTTCCTGGAGGACACAAACTCCGAGAGTGATCTAGATGGTAAGGATCACGCACAGTTATGTTTCATGGCTACTATTGGAACAAGTGAAAGGGATGAAGATGGTGGTGATCTCTCCGATGCTGAGGAGGAGATCGTTGAAAGCGGAAAGGTACATTCTATCTCTAACTCTAACATGGGTTTTAATGTTGAACATATACAAACCATATTAAACCGCATGAAAAAGTTAGAGTTTAAGGTGACCAAGCTAACAAGGAAAAATCAAGTGTTAAAAGAGGTCATTCATACACAATACAAAGAAGCACAAGCTACAATTGAACAATTAGAGAAAAACTTAAATGAATCTAAGGTTCAATTAGCTGTGAAAGAATCTGAATTTCTTGAATTAACTGATAAAACGAACATCATCATACACGATCTCAAAGCAGAGCGTACTGGTGCAGAAAAGGATTCAGAAATTCTTAAAAATAATCAGAATATTCTTGGTTTAAAAATTAAAGAACTTGAAGACCTTCTCATCAAAAGAGGGCAAAGTGAACAAACCATCTTTCTGTACAAACAAAAGGAACGACCTTTTTCAAGATGGACATTCGACGGACTTGGTTTTGAAAACCCAAATGTTCTGAGTAAAGTATCTGCCAAGCCATTATACTATGCAAATCTATTTGGCGAAGGGCTAACTCAACGAATGATATTTGTTGGTCAAGAGGAAGAAAGACTTGAAGAGGATGCCAAACGGACCTTACATCTCAAAACTAAAAGTCCCTTCAATTATACAAACCTCAATGACTCATACTTCACTTACCCACCTCCAACACTAAATTCGCCTGTCACCACTCCAATCTATATAGATGAGGAACTGTATACTCCTGAAGTTCCAAAACCCCAATTTCTATACATTCCCTACAAGGAATTGCAGCGAAGGTTTCAAACCTTGCAAGAGTTTTGCTTCACCCATCTCATACAAGGAGATATTGCCAACGCTTTCCACTCCGAAATCACACCTGAAATAATCTCAGTTTCTTCCCAATCACCTGAGCTCACTCAATTAGCTCAAGAAAATACCATCCTTCACAAGCGTATCCAAAACATTTTTAATCATGATGAAAAGATCATAGATAACTTGTGTAGGGAAAACACGACATTAAAAGAACGCATCATCCAAGTCAAACAAGAGATGCAGCCTCCTACTCCATTCACTTTCTCTCCATACGCAGAACGAATTGAAGATTCTAAGCATGCGTCTACATCTTCCCAAGATGTCTAACCCAAAATAAAATCTGTTAACAATCCTACTTTGAAAACTTTAAAGCAAAAACAGATTTTCAAACAAAAATCCACTTCTACTTCTAATCACATTTCTCGCATGAACACTGACATACCTGAATCTTCAAAAGCAGCTGCTAATCGATCACGACTCAATTCTAATGTTTTACATTCTGCTGCAGATGTGAAGAAGCTTGGGAGTGAAGAGCATAAAATAAACATAACTTGGAAGAGAGTCATTCCTAGGTCATCTAGGAAATGTTCGAACACTAGACAAACATGTGAACAAATTTTGATGTTTGATACCGTCTATAATCATTCAAGTTTACATGATAAAATTATCTCTTCAATGTTTTGTATTAGTGATGGTTGTCTCCATGGTCATTGTGAGTTTAATTGTTAATATGATCACTTAAGAAAACAAATTGGAATTAAACCATGTGAGAACTGGACAGATTTTTACGCTAATCAGATTTGTGTTCCATTTATAAATTCCAAAGGATATATCATTCATCAGTGGATCACCACTCGTCAGTCACATGCACTCAAACGTTTAAATAAATCAAAATGATTACTGACGATCAAAGAACTGGAAGTCTACAGATGGCAGGGTTACGAAGCATTCAAACAGGCATGGATTGATCACGAAAATGACTTGCATTCTCAAAAACGATCTCGCAATCCACCTTCCAAAATCACGCCAAAACTTCCAAACCCAAGCCATCCTCCAATCGACGAGTAGTACATCCTACGGCTCCCAAGGCTCCAATTCAGCAAAGGCAAGTTGATGCACCGAGGTCACAAAGAATTCTTAAGAATTCCTTAAAAGCTTGGATTCGCAAACATAACGGTTCCGCAACTCTTTTGAATCCGAATCCTCCGCTTCCATCAACTATCAAACCAAAGGTGGTACCGAAACTTCCGTCTAATCCAATTCTGTCTCAATCTATTCCTTCTCGACAAAAGATTAAACCCACTTGGGTACCTAAGGATAGATCATTGGAAGTTTTACAATCACCAGTTGAAATAATCAATACTCAACCACTTCTAGGAACTAACAATCCAGGACCCATTCATATATGAGGGACCTAAACGTGTTTTACTCTCTTTTTGCAGGCGCCTAACCTGTGGTACCTGGACTCCGGTTGTACCAAGCATATGACTGGCAACAAGAGTCTTCTAAAAAATTATGTTCCTAAGTACTCCGGGAATGTACGTTTTGCGAATGACAATGTTGCACCAATAATGGGGTACGGAGACATAGAGAAGAAGCACATCAAGATCAAGAAAGTCTTCTACGTTGAAGGGTTGCGTCACAATTTGTTTAGCATTGGACAGTTCTGTGATAAGGACCTGGAGGTAGTATTTAAGAAGAACAAATGTTCTGTGCTGACTGAGAATGGGGATGAATTACTGGCAGGTGCAAGGAAATCTAACCTATATTCCATTGATTTGGAAAATTATGACTCCCCTACCTTCGTGTGTCTACAGTCTGAAACATCATCAGATCTTACTTGGCAATGGCACAGAAAACTCTCTCACCTGAACTTTCAGAATATCAACAAGTTAGTCACTGGTGACTTGGTGAGAGGCATACCCAAGTTAAGATTCAAAAAGGATCATCTGTGTACAGATTGTGAGAAAGGAAAAATAAAGAAGGCTTCACATAAATCTAAACAAGTGTTCAGCACTACAAAGCCTTTGGAACTGCTGCACATGGATCTCTATGGTCCTATGAGGATTCAGTCTAAAAGTGGGAAGAAGTATATTCTAGTCATGGTGGATGACTACTCCAGATATACTTGGGTCAAGTTTCTGTGATCAAAAGATGAAGCCACTCCAACAATCATTTCCTTCATCAAGCAATAGCAGAATAAGCATAGTCAGAGTGTTGTTTCCATCCGTACAGACAATGGAACTGAATTCAAAAATAGTACTCTGAAGAGCTTTTGTGACCTTGTTGGGATCAACCATCAGTTCTCAGCTGCATACACTCCACAACAAAATGGTGTCGTGGAAAGACGCAATAGAACTTTGGTTGAAGCTGCCCGTACCATGCTATCATATTCAGGGCTCCCACCTTCCTTTTGGGCTGAAGCAATCAGCACTGCCTGCTATACGCAGAACCACTCTTTTATTAATAAACGCTTTAATAAAACTCCATACGAACTGGCAAATGGCATAGTGCCTAATATCAAATACTTTCATGTTTTTGGTAATAGGTGCTTTGTGCTTAATGACAAGGATAATCTAGGAAAATTTGCTCCCAAAGCTGATGAAGCTATTTTCCTAGGTTATTCTACTGAGTCCAAAGCCTACAGAGTTTTAAACAAACGAACAAAGATCATTGTTGAAAGTATCAATGTAACATTTGATGACGCATTGAATGTTACAGATTTTCCACCTAAATCAACAGAAAACGCTTCTGAACATACCAGTTCAGGACCGGTTCTTCAAAACAAAGAATCAAACAATCCGTCCAGTTTTAATACTAATCTTGACTTTATGTTTGATTTCTTTAGATCTGAATCATCTCCTGTTTTAACTGTCAATAGGAACAACACAGCTGTACATACAAGTGTTACTATTACAATTCCTACGGTCACTGAGACGAATCCATTTGCAGATCTATATGCTGACGATTCTACATCTGTTTTTGTCACTCGTCCCCTTGTGACTTCTCAGATTTCTGACCCAGAGAGTCCTCCCGTGTTTGATTCAGACCCAAATTTCTCCCGCGAAGATGAAGAGGAAGGACGACACTTACAAGATCTTATTCCTTCATCTTCTACTTCCCACGGGATAAAGTGGACCAGACATCACTCTGAGAATAATATCATAGGAGACCCTTCAGTTGGCGTTCAAACACGAGCAGCAACAGCAAACGAATGTCAATTTTCAGGTTTTCTAAGCATCATTGAACCCACCAAGACTTCTGAAGCATTATATGATCCGGATTGGGTGATGGAAATGCAGGAAGAACTACACCAATTCGATCGTCTCAAAGTCTGGAGATTAGTTCATCTTCCATATGGCAAATCTGTTGTTGGAACTAAGTGCGTGTACAAGAACAAACGGAATTCGGATGGAGTGGTCGTTCGTAACAAAGCTAGGTTGGTTGCTAAAGGCTACAATCAACAAGAGGGCATTGACTATGATGAAATATTTGCCCCCTTTGCTCGTATTGAAGCTATCAGACTCTTTCTTGCATATGCAGCCTCCTGAAGCTTCCGAGTCTTTCAGATGGATGTGCAGACACCTTTTCTTAACGGTGTTCTCAAAGAAAAGTATATGTCTCACAAGCTGAGGGTTTCATCAATTCAAAACATCCAAATCATGTTTATATCTTAGATAAGTCCTTGTACGGATTAAAGCAAGCTCCACGTGCATGGTACGATGTCTTATCTGAATATTTGATTGGTGAAGGCTACTCAAAAGGAAAGACTGATACCACTCTGTTCACAAAGACTAAGGTGGCGTTTTGTTCGCAGGAATGTTTCTGATGGAATTGGATTCTCTGATGGAATTGGAATCTGCCAGGAATTGATTTTGAATCTGTAATCTGTTTGGTTGACAGGAAATGGAATTGGAATCCTTTTCCATAATCTGTTTGGTTTGCAGACAATATAGATGAATTTGATCGCAGATATGTAAAATGACAGGATTACCCTTCATGCTTTTTTTCCTGAATTTAGCTTGTTTTATAACTTTTATGTAAACATTATATTAAATAAATTACAAAATCATAGTAATAAACATACTAATAAACATAATAAGTTAAAATCACTACAATATGAATTGTCATAAGTTACCAAAATAATATAGTAATCATTGGATACATCCAATTACCAAAATATGTGGGATGTTTTTAACAAAATATAGTTATCAAAAAACCTACACATCCAAATAGCAATCATCCTAAAAAAACACCACAATTCATACTACTAAGCTTCCAACCGCATTATTGAACGCGTCATCACTTCGGTTCTTCCTCTTCCTTGAAATAATAAATCAGATCACACAATCAAGAATCAAGACCACAAAATCAAGAATCATGAATCATGGCACACAATCAAAAATCAAGACCACACAATCAAGAATCATGAATCAGACCACACAATCAAGAATCATGAATCACACCACACAATCAAGAATCAAGAATTTGTTATACATGTATAATCACTGTTGGTGAGAGAGGAAGGGAGAGAACTTACTGAGGGCAGCAGACAAGGATGGCGGCGGTGGATGACAAGGGCAGCAGGTCGGCGGTGAGCAAACCTCCGGTCAGCGGTGAGGACGAGGGAAGCAGCTGTGGAGACGACGACACCGGACGGCGGTGAGCAAACCCTATGATCGGCGGTGATGTTCGGCGCAGCCTGCGGTGGAGACGAAGCTGGTGGAGACGACGAAGCTGGTGGAGACGACGAAGCCTGCGGTGACCTAGCTCGGCGACGACGCAGCAGACGACGCACGTCGATGGAGACCACGAAGCTCGTTGGAGACGACGATAGTGGTGGAGACGTAGGTCGGCGACGCAAAGGCAGAATGAATCGATTGATTTGGGGGAACGGTAATAGGGTTTTAGTTTGAATGAGGGTAACAGGGTAATTAGCCACTTTCCTTTGTTCCTTGGATTTTAAAATCCCTCCATATATGATAGGATTTTAGAATCCCTTATCTAAAGGATTTAAATTCCTTTAAAATCCAATTCCATAGCCAACCAAACATGAATTACTAAGGAATTCAAATCCAATTCCCACAGAATCCGTTGGATTCCTGCCAACCAAACAGGGCCTAAGGGTAGGGACCAGATTTTAGTTCAAATATATGTTGATGATATCATTTTTGGGTCTACGAATCCAAAATACAGTGACGAGTTTGCTAAGATCATGGCGAACAGATTTCAAATGAGTATGATGGGGGAGATGTCATTCTTTCTCGGACTCCAGGTGAAGCAGTTAAGTCATGACAGTTTTATTTGCCAATCCAAGTATATCAAAGACCTTATTATGAAGTATGATATGATTAACTACACACCCATATCCACACCTATGGCTGCTAAGGCACAGCTATCAGCAGATCTTGATGGTTCTCCAGTAGATTTGAAAACTTACCGTGGGATGATTGGATCGTTACTGTATCTAACTGCAAGTCTTCCGGACATCATGTTCTTTACCTGTCTCTGTGCCAGATACCAGGCGAATCCTAAAGAGTCACATCTTCTGGCAGTTAAGCGGATATTCAGATATCTCAAAGGGTCTATGGATATTGGTCTGTGGTATCCCAAAGATTCAAATCTGGATCTCCATGCTTACTCAGATGCTGACTATGCCGGTTGCAAGATTGATAGGAAAAGCACCTATGGCAGTGCACACTTCCTGGGAGATCGTTTAGTCTGCTGGGCTTCAAAGAAGCAAAACTGCGTATCCACATCTACAGCTGAAGCTGAGTATGTTGCTACTGCAATGTGCTGTTCACAAAGTCTCTAGATACGTACACAGTTATCAGACTTTGGCCTCAGGTATGACAAAATTCCATTGCTATGCGATTCCCAGTCTGCCATCGCTATCTCCTGCAATCCGGTACACCACTCTAAAACTAAACATATTGATATCCATTATCACTTCATATAAGATAACGTAGAGAAATGTCTCATTGAGCTCCAGTATGTTTCTACTGAAAATCAGCTCGCTGACTTGTTTACCAAACCTTTAGATGAAAGTCACTTCACTGAGTTGGTATCCAAGTTAGGCATGTTAAACCTGAAAATATAACATACTGTTGCTTCATTTTTCCTTTCTTTCCTTTTGTTTAGAGTAGGTGTTATACTTTTTTTTATTGTGCAAATATCTGATGCAACATTCAAGGGGGAGTGATATTTTGGTGATACACATGTAGCATATGTGTAGGGGAGAAATTAATACACATACTGCACATGTGTAGGGGGAGAGGAATACAACTGACACATTCCCTAAATTTTGAAAATTTTCATAAACCAAATGCATGAGTCTAGGGGGAGTGTGTCAAACAGACACTCAACTCAAGATATCTGGGAAAATCAATTTTTCAACTCTCAAAATCCAGATATTTTGAATTTTCAGAAAATTTCCAACTGTTGGGTTCTATTGCAAACAATCGCATACTATGCTTCAATCGCATAGGATTTCTTGAAACTCAACAAATTAAATTTTCTAAGTCTTGGTTCACCCACACTGAAGTACAATCGCATGGAATTACAAAACTTTATTATGCCTCAATCGCATGGATTGTCAATCGCATGGACTTACAAGTTTTCAATATGCCTCAATCGCATGCAATAGATCATCCGAGAACCATGAACCAACTAAGATGGAACAAGTTGTACTTCAACCAGAGGAGATTATGCCTCAAGCAGAGTTTCTGAACTCTAAAACCCTTGACAACAACTATTATGTTGATCTCACCAAGTTGAAAAACCCTACCTACCCCATTGTTACTGAAATTTTAAAGATTCATCCTCTAAACCACCTCCTGACATATAATCCCGCCACCACTGGCACACATGTCCCTGAGCTTTATGTTCAACAATTCTGGAAGACGTGTGATGTACGTACTAATGATAGAGGGACTGAGGTCATCCATGCTGAGGTCGATGAATATACCAGGGATATACCTGTAAACCGCCTTAGAACATTCTTTCAACTACCAAGGGCTGACAGTAGACCTCCTGCAACAGCCTTTGAGGAAATCCCAGACGAGGAGACATGCCTTGCCGCAATCAGGGAAATGGGATATGATGGAGAACTGACCCGTAAAAATCAAATCAAACGCACTAACTTGCATCCCAAGTACAATACCTTTATGACGGTGCTTCAACGGTGTCTCACTCCAAAGCATTCAGGGTATGAATTTCCAACGGAGCATCAGCTCAAACTCTTTGTGGTGGCTGCCAATCATCTCCATGTAGATTATGCATTCCTACTCTTCCAGGACATCAAAGCTACAATGCTTAGAAAGAACTCCCAAAAGAAGAAGGATGCTAATTTACTGCCATACCACTGCTTCATTCCAATGATCATCCAATACTTGATGGATCAGAATGCTGACATCCCTCGTCGGGCAGGTTTACCTTCTATCACTCCTAAACTTCTTTATACATATTAAACCTGCCATCTCTACCAACCTACCTGTTCCAAAACCATTCCGTATATCACTTCTGAACTTATGTGAGCAAAATGATGTTGTAGTGAGTTATAGGGAGAGTGTAGGAATACCTACTATGGTTGTGCCAGCACTGGCCATACCTGCCCAAGGAGGAGTAGTACCTGGTGAGGATGTAGAGAATAGGCCTCAGACATCTATGGGAGATGCCGAGCGGGATGAGGAGAGAGAAAATGAATAGAGGGGTGGAGAAGAAGGTGAAGGTGGAGAAATTAGAGAGGGAGGGGATACTTATGATCCCACCACCGTTCAAACAGTTGTCCAATCTATTTCTAAAACCACCTGAACCAAAGCTGTACTTGCTGAACTAGGTTTTGACACCTCTGAGTCATCCAGTTACCAGTCTTCTCATGCTGAGTCTGCTTCCCAACCAGGTGGTGACCCTACCTTTGAACCTGTCAATTCTCCTCTGAGCACCCCTGACAAACCCATTGACCAACCAGCTGACTGGACCCCTTCATTTATGAAACTAACCGACCCACATACTACTTCTCCTAACCAGACCCACACTGTTCAAACTACTCAAGTCATTCCTCAACCCAGTGGTCTGGTCATAAATTTGAATCCTTCTACCCAAATTCCCGACACTCCTGTTGTACAAACTTCCATAGTGGCTTCAGGCCAGTACATGCCTATTGTTACTCCTTCTCAGGAGTTATCTGTTGAAACCGGCTCTGTCACCCATGATTCCTTATTGTCCCCAAATAGATATGCAGGGTACGAACCTGGTAGTGGTGAAGAAGAAGATAGTTATATCATTAGGGGTGTGAGTGAAAATGAGGAGGTGAGAAAAGAAAAAAAGAGTGCTGAGGGACCTCTAGCCCCAGAAAGCCGGGAAGCCACAATTACTATGGGACGTGACACTGTTGGGTCCCGTATTGAACAAGTCACGGTTATCGTGCTGTGCAAATTTCAACCCCACTCAGCCACTACGGTGTCTCTCCACAGGCATCGTCTTCATTGCACAGGGCTATAGCACATACACTAAGTCAACCCCAATCGGGAGTTAGACTTATTGAACAAAGAGGACCGCCTCCCTCGTCCTCGACTCCTTTCAATGCACAATTCGATATACCGCGGATCTCCGCTTATCTTGACCAACACATGGTTACAATTGATGCACTGAGCTTGTATGTCCAACAAGTCTCCTCAACTTCCAGAGGTGGTACCTCTCAAGGTGCCATTTGAGGAGTGGAAGGAAATCCTGCTGGAGCCAACATCAATGCTGCTCCAGTAGATGGTACTGCCTCTGTGGCTGGTACCTCAACCGGAAGTCTACTTGATTCCGGGTTTGTTACACATGCTGAACTACAGGAAACTATCCAACAAGCCGTGGCACCTCTCCAACAACAACTCACTGAAGCAAATCAAAAGTTGGATAAGATTGAGGCACTCCTTGCTACCAGACCTGAAGCTCCTGAGCCACAGCCGCAACCTGATCCAGCAACCATGTCAGTGGATGCTTTAAAAAGCCTTATGTATATCAAACTCCTGGAACAAAGGCCTGAATCTGCTCATGATCATGACCTTCTGACAACTCTACGCAACGAACAACGTCCACAGGGAATCTCCTTGGATGACTTTCAATAGTTACATGAAGATGTTAATAGCAAGATTGATGGAGTGACTAGAGGCTTCTATAATTCATTGGAGAAGGTTACTGACCGGCTGACTATCCTTGAACAAACCTGTCAGGCTCAGGCACAGAGTGGCAAAAGGAGACGGGATGATCAGGACCCCGATGATCAACCCGAGGGGGAGAAAAGAAGAAGATTGTACATGTCTTCTCCCTCTGTGGCTGCAAAGGCAACAGTACCAGTTACTCCACTAAGTTCTTTATTATCTGTAGGTACTAGTTCTAGCTAGCATTAGAAACAACAACAATTGGCTGATGAAGTTCATGAACAACAACATGACAATGCTGACAAGAAGATTGTACTTTATGTACCCCAGCAACAATCTGAACCGAGGCCAATAGATCTTAAAGAAGGTGAAATACCTTATGAGCAGTCCCATGCTGAGATGTTTGAGCTATTCACAGACTCTGAAGATGAAATGGAATATCTATATGAGTGTATGCCCACATCACCAATCAGACATGAGGGAGAAAGCAGTACTGCTCAAGAAGAGGGGCTTCAGTTTGACATCTTCAATGATTTTGATTTAGATCAAACAGAAGAAACTCAACCGGAGGAGGAACCTGAGGATCCTGAAATCCGTGACATGTTCAAAGATATAGATGAATATGTGAAAGACACTACACGTCCAGCTTCACCCAGAATTGTCCACAGATTGGATGATGTAATCAATGAAAGAGAAATTGAACTTAAAAGAAAAGAATGGGCAGCAATTTCTAGAAGGGAAGCCAGAAGGAAACCTAAAAAGAAGAAAACTACCTTCGCGTGTCCAGGGTTCTCAGTGGAGTTAATATAGAAGTCCATGAAAACTTTCCTCCTCCTCGTGGTCAATTTCAAGAATCAGCTGCTGATGTATTGGAAAGAAACAGACAAAGAGAAACAACTGAGAAAGTTAGAAGAGAATCAGAATGGCCCTTGCCACCAAACTTCATAGTGCCACCTTCTCCTCCAGTGTACCGTGGAGATCCAGGTCTGGATGCAAGCAATATGTTCACTAGAAGTGCAGGCCTGCAACCATTATGGAAAAACTATTATGTTAATGCTGCCAATCTTGAAGAAAGAATCTCAGACATATTCTGCAGCGAACAAATACAGGTTATTCCCCCCGAGTTGCGGAACATGGATGATAAACAAAGAAGAAGATACGAACACATCCTCACTCAATCTATGACAAATCCAGAAGAGAACAAATCAGAATATCCAATTGTGGAACTCATCAATGTCTACACTCAAACCACTTTCAATATAAAGTATGCCATCTTTCACGTCAAAAGAGCAAACAACCTAACATACTTCCTCACCGAAGCAGATCTTAGGTTTCTTAAAGTTGAAGACATTAGCTTTATCTTTGACACTCTTTCTCATAAAAGAGGGAAGTGGCCAGAAGAAGAATTTGGGAGAGCTGCTTTGATGAAGTACTTGAGAAATCTGATGGAATTTATAGTGGAGCATGATCTGCAACTTGGAGCTGAGAACAATTACTTGAAAATCAATCTCTTGAAGCCTAACCAGAGCCATCCAGATTTAGAAAAGCTTGAAGAGTAGACTGTGATTGATGAAGGGCATGAAAGCTTCAAGGGTGAACGAGGAGTCGTCTCCAAAAACAGTAAAGGAGAAAAGATCTCCATCAGACTTGATGAGCTAATGTCTTACTCAGACGGCACCTTGAGAATCCTTCATCACAAGATTTATCAGAAGGTATGGGATAACCGTGAGGCCTACACTTATGATCAACATGTCCAGGCCTATCGCGCTATAGAACAGATGAAGACTACACTGTCCAACAGAAGGCAAGTTAGGAAGTGGCAAGTGGCTTTTGGGATTCGTAACAAATCAGCTTATGAATAGATGTATTTATTTCTCTGTTGTGAATCGTTGCACACCTCACTTAGGGGGAGAATGTTAGATTATAAAAAGTGAGGGTGCAAATATTTAAATATTGTAACTTGGGCAAATGCTATAAAAGGCATTTGCCCCACTCTTTCAATCTAAGCTTTGTATTTCCAACTTCCTTGTGTTTGTATTTTGCTCTCTAGCTCTCGGCTCTCTCTCTCTCTAAACCGAACACACACAAATACACATACTAACAAGATAATCATCTAGCATTGCTTCATCCGTATAATACGGGACCATCAATATCAAAATACCCCACACTTGAACTTTGCTTGTCCTCTAACAAATCACAATTTTATCCAGGCTAATGTATTTAAATAAATAACATCATTCTCATAATCATTAAATACCGCTGAAAATTGTCAACATGTTTGATTAGAAACAAACCATCGATTACACCAAGATCTATGCATATACTCGTGTTGTAGTCCTCTCTGAACTTCTCACCATCCCAAATACTTTCTCTTTTTATCAATAACCAACCCTTAATTAATAAATCTTTTGATGGTTAATTTACCCCTTAAGAACCCCCCAACCTCAAGATTTATTGCAGATTTCTCAGTTTTACTTGACACATGCTTTTATTATTTTGCTTATATAAGTCTATGACTTTCGATGGTTCAGCCCAACTGATCCCAAACCAGTTGGCTTTAGGTGATTAGGTTTAGAACACCCTGTAGGATTATATGCCCACTGACACGCGTAGATTAGTAATGCTACTGATGATACATGATCTTATTGGGTCACACGCCAAGGATTGATCCCGACAGCACGCATCGCAAACGAGAGAAAAGGACAAAAGGGAGATAACGACCGTTATCCCTGCCCGTTATTGTATGGGAGATAACGGCCTTAGATAACGGCCGTTATCTCTGCCCGTTATTGTATGGGAGATAACGGCCTAGATAACGGCCATTATCCTGCCCGTTATCTGTGTCTGACATACTGCAGTTAATGTTTTGTCATTTTCTGCACTTGGCTCAAAGTGGGAAATAATTGAGGCTTCTTGGGGGCTGCATGGACGACTTAATTGTCAGTCTAGGCATGTGAGACTGCTCATAAAAGTCTAATATCATTTCCCATTTAAAAGCTAGACCAAGATAATGCAAATCACATCTCTCTCTCTCTACTTGCTCCTTATGAGTTCTTGAGAGTTCCTCCAGAAATGCTAAGTGTTCTTTAGTAGTTTATGGAGCTTGTGGGCTATAACAAGGTGTGGTTTCATAGCTTGAAGATCACAACTTGACTTACTAGCATTTGGGGATCAAACAAACTTGGAGTGGACTATCAATAGAGAGTTGCTCTCTAGGTGACTATGAATTCATCCCAACCATGAAGATTTCAGAAGCTGGAGCATGGTATATTTCCTATTCCATCTCTTTATTTTGGTTGCATACATATATGTAGAGTTCCACCATTGACGGGTATTGTTGGCATCTTGTTTTTCTACCCAAATCCATGTTTTTATCACGCTTCAGCTGCGCGGGTGAGATGGCCAACGAAACCCAACAGTGGTATCAGAGCCATCTCTACATAAGTATTGCACCTTGATGGCCTGAAAATCAAAAACGAAATTTTCCAACTGCTGGGCAGGGATAACGGCCTTTATCTATGGATAACGGGCGTTATCCTGTTTGTCATAACGGGTGTTATCTTGTTCAAGATAATGGCCGTTATGTAGAAGGTAACGGCCGTTATCCAGGCCATTATCTGTCATTTTGACAGCTTTCCGTTTTATACTCGTTTTCGGTTTTGGCACTTTCGATAGCTTCTGGATTCTTTTCAGAATATTTGTTTATGTTCATGTTGATCTCCAAAATATTTTAATTAACATATTTATATACATGCTATGATTTTGGCATGAAATGTATACATGTATATATTTATGGTGAGTATATATATATTTATATGTTTCATCAAAATTAATTTGATGTTACTAATACATATATATACTAGGATTATTTTTGTAAATGTAGTTTTGTCAAAATAATCTTATTTAAAATATTCTTGGTCTATTTGGTGTTAGACACCATTTATATTATTTGTCGTTGTATATATTTTGTATCCGGTTATATATTTGCCCATAGACCTATGTTGTTGGTTTTTGGTTGTTCATATATTTATTCATTCATTTGGTGGTTTTTTAACCACAATGGTATGTAATAATTAATTCGGTTAGTAAATTGTATATTTGTTACGGATTTCATGCCGTTTTATTATTTTTGTACTTGTTAGTAGCATAAAATTACAACCGCGGCTTGCACGTCGTTTCTTTTCAAATTTGTATGTAATTGTGGAAAAGAAGAAAACCGAAGACAACCATCGGGAGACATGCTCAAATCCGGAGGTCCAAGTGGAGGTGACGGATTTAGTGGGAGCAAACTGACAAGGTCAAAGGTATATGTCCTTAGATTGACCTTGTTCTTCCGTTTTGGCTCACGGGAGAACACATAGGATTTTGGGGCAAATTACCGGATATATATATGTGTGTGGTTGTTTATTATTTTGTATTTTCTTGCGTGGTTGTTAGGAATTCGCATGCTAGAAAATTTTTCAAAATAATAAAAATCAAGAGTTTTGTTAAATTTGTTAACAATCTCGCGCGCGCACACGATTAACAAACGAATATAAATATGTATATATTTTATGTTCAAAGTGAAAAATGTATTTTGTCACTTATTTGTTAATCAAACCGCAAATAGAGGTTTTTTAAACCGGAAAAACTAAAGTCCCGTTTTTCTTATTAATGTAAATTTGAAGCACCATCCATAAGATGACTCCACCCGAATCTAGTGAAACTTGGATGGCGTCGAGCTTAGCACGAGTCATTCTTGTCTAACTATGTGGAAGGTGAGGGTGGAAACTCGCAATAATTAGTTTTCGAGCTTAGCACGAGCTAGTTGTTGGTCTAGAGTACCACCGAGTATCTTGATGGATAATTTACAAATACAATTTAAAATCTTGGTTGATTTTCGAGCTTAGCACGAGTCAAACAAAATTTTAATTTGTGTTTGGTGCATGAAGGGATTAAACATGCCAACCGATATAATGGATATCAACGAATCCCGCAAGATGCTAACGAGTTATAATAGAGATTACAATCGGTAATATTGTTACCGGCCTGAAATAACTCCATGAAGTGATCCGCGGCAAACCCGTCATGAATTGGAGTGAAATAAGGTTCTTAGCCCTTGTTAAAATAAATTGGTTTTATTAAAATCAAATGGGTAATTATTTTAACTAGGATCACATCAATATAAACTTCGACGTGTATTCTAATTTTAGACGATAACGTTAACAACACCACATTAAAATAAATACTCCGTTCGTTCCTAGTAAAGAATAAAATCATAAATGTAAACTTCGTCGACTAATATTAATTATTGAGTCAAAGTTGTACATTATTGATAAACCCTTTTAAAGCCATTTTCTACCAACACGAACTAGGTTACTAGATACGCATGAAAAATATGAAAGACACAAAAGAGGTTTCTTATTATATGTTGTTCGACTTAAGAATTACGAAAGCATTTTAAAGTGCGTACAATATAATTAACCAAGCTGAATGGATGATCCATCAGCAGGCTAAAATTAAAAGAAACTCTATATGTGTGTCTAAACCTAAGTCGGTTGTCGAATGCAAGAAAACGGGAAAATAAGTGTCTATGTCCTTAAGATTAAGGTGTACATAGACCATGTGGAAAGGACATGGAGAACTCCTTGATAAGAGCTTCATGGTATGCATAGCTTAAGCATGACCAATATGAAATTCACCTTGTCCATTCCCGCTAGAGCTTCATGGTATGTTGAAAACTTCTAAGTCTAAACATGACCAACATGAATCTCGCATTATTAAGGCTACTAAGGAACGAGTAATCATTAAAATAGAAATTGACCTCTAATGGAAGTTTTGGTTACACCAAACCTACCATATTAATGGAGATAGAGGACAATGAGATTGTGCATATAGATGACACTCCATGTGAGGTAGTTTGCTAATTCCATAAAAGATTACAATTTAGTGCCACCACATTTTCCCTACGCATCTAGATAAGCGAAGAACTCTTTTGAAGAATTAGTTCTTCAACTTCAGGTGCATTCATGATTTAACTCCATTTCTTTTCTACTTTTAAAGGCTAGTTTTTGAACGCTAGCTATTACATTCACGTTTGTCGCAAATTTATTTGCTTCAAAGTGAAAGTATTAAAGAGAAGTAGAGACACGAGACAAGGAGATCTGGACCTCAAATGGAAAAACAAGCAAGTTGTTTCTATTGAGAGGATTGAAAGTTTGAAACTTGTCTATCCATTCAGCTAATATATTACTTCAAATAGATATTTGTTTATGTCCTGCGTGACTAAAAAGAATATATCCATTATGCTTTGGTATACGATGTATATTATTTTGAATCATGTATATGTTTCAAATTTTATACATGTCATGGCATTTATAATAAACGTTTGCTTAAGAAGTAATAAAATAATCATTAATGATTTGGATAAGTTACCCTTATGATGTAATCAATCTAACCATATAATCAAGACTTGTATCACCAAACTCCGGCGGTTAAGAATTTGGAATCGTTTGACCACGGGTCAAATGTTGAGAACAAATCTTGTTTATCGGGATAGACGACTTACACATCCTTCACTTATGCATGTGAGAGGAATGATAGCTTGTTGAACTACGTACACACTTGTGTGTAGACTATTCAAGCAAATCATAAGGTATAAATCCAAATACTTCGTTACCTTTACCAATGATGGTAGAAGAAATGGATATATCTATTTTATAGATAAATGTTTGAAACCTTAGAGGTGTTCAAAACACACCATGACGAAGTGCCTGATGAATATAGATAAAGAACAAATGAAACTTGAATCTAGTTACACAAAGGTTGATTGTCGAGCTTAGCACGAGTTAATCCTTGTGTGAATTTGTAGATTAAGTAAATATTTTCTAAATCTTATAACCATCAAAAGAATTATGAGATTGTCTTACAATTCACTCCTCCTAGGACACATAATTGATGAGTAGGACTTTAGTATCCAAATGTTTGGGATATACTAAAGTAGTGGCGGGCTATGTTATTAATCTTATACCAACAAAGATGGTTAAGACTACACCTTAGAGGATGAAACTAGAAAGAGCATATTTTCTTGTTCATCTCAAAGTATGGATTGTCCAAACCTACGTTTTAAACGTGAGGTAAGGGAACCTAGAATCTAGAGGTGTTACTCCATTAAGTATTCTACCTAGACCATGGGATTTTTTTTGACAAACCTTAAAGAACAAAATGTTTGTTACTTCAAGGACATGTTTACTTAAATGGAAACTAATATCCATGGATGTCTATAGAAGTTAAAGTTAACCTTGAATGGAAGAACCTGATGTTGGCACTAGCACTCAATCAGAAATGACTGAAACTCAGCATAGCAATACTGGAGAACCTGACAAAAGTCATTTTCTTTTGGACTGGTATATGTCTTCACATGACAAGATAGTTGTAGATCTCTATATCTATAAGAAGACACCTAAATATAGGAAGCATAGTGGACCTAGAGTTCGCTATAAGGAAAAGACAATGAAAGAGAGATGCAATCCATATATGGGACTTGTTTAAATCAACACCTAGTATCTTGATGGATGGTACAAATTAAAATTCTAGGATGATGTTGAACTTAGCATGAGTCAAACGAAATTTTGAATTTGCATTATCTAAGGGAAACCCAAAGGTGTACATGGTTCTTAGAAACAAGAAACCTGTTGGTCCCGAATGGATACTACAACAACAAATGTTTGTAGAAGGGGGGGTTGAATACAAACTTTAGCAAATTAAAATTTAAGAGACACACGGTTACTTTTATATAATTCTTATTGATGTTAATCAAGAATTACATGAACGAGATGCGGAAAATCTAAGTTCAATAAAAGGTGGCAACTAGATTTGTCTAACACATACACAATGCTAATCTTAAACAACTAATGTCTAAGATGTTCAAAACATGAACAAGTTTGTTACACTGAAAGTAAAATGCTAACTCTTCTAATTCTCAACTTATGAGATTTCAGTGCTTTTCAACGCATTCTTAGCATGTTTTCATGCAGGAGTATATGTTAGTCTTGATTTGTTTACATTCCATCAGCGCTGAAGTATTCGAAGAAGATTTCAGCAGAACACTTTAACTGAAGATTTGTCTCGTCTTAAATAACGATCATCTGAAGGGCTGAAAGTTTCATCTCTGAGACTTTCAGTTTACTGAAGTTAGTCTTCAGCAAATGGTCCCCTCAGTGACGTCATCAACTGTCACTTTCAAGACGGTTTTGCATGAGGAAATCTGTTGCTAATCAATTCACTAGATTGTGACGTTTGTCACCTATTCAACGGCTAGGATTGATTAGGGAAATGTATAAATACTCTTCTCTTAGTCGAGAAGAGTGTGCTAACGATTACTGTATGTTCAGTAAGCAATAGCTAAAGTTTGTCTACTTTCTCTCAAGTCTGTACTTGTTTTTCATTGAATTTAAGAAGTCTGTTCTTCTTAAATTCTCGTCTGTAAAGTTTGTTATATCAATATTAACAATCTTTGACATCTCTTTCTGTTCTTATAATTACTATTTCCGCACTTAATTGTTATTTAAGTTAGTAATATTCACTATTTGGGAACAACAATTGGTATCAGAGCAGGTTCAAATTCTTCTATAATTTGTGATCTGCCGAGATGTCTAAAGTTGATTATAATGATAATGGGTCTTCTGGTAAACCACCAAAGTTTTCCTCTGATAATTTCTCTAGCTGGAAGGGAAGAATGCTTCTCTATGTTGAAAACTTGGATACTATGTCTCTGTCTGTCCTAGAAAATGGTCCTATCATTCCAAAGACCATTTCGCTTATGAGTGAAGAAGGTGATCTACTAGAATCTCTTCCTAAACCAAGGAACCAATGGACTGAAGAAGATAGGAGACAGGTAAACTTGGATGCTAAGATTCGAAATAATATTGCTATCTCACTTCCAAATGATATCTATCATACTATTTCTAATCTGAAAACTGCAAAAGATATGTGGGAAGCCTTGTGTATAGCTTACGAAGGAACTGATGAGGTGAAGGAGAACAAGAGAACGAATGTCATCAGGAAGTATGAAAGTTTTTGTGCTGAAGAATCTGAAACTCTTACTGAAGTTTATACCAGGTTTACTTGTTTGCTGAATGATATGATGGAAGCTGGTGTTCAGCGAGAGAAGATTCAGATTCTTAACAGGTTCCTGGATGCTCTTCCCAGTGAATGGGACACTATGTGTCTTGTTCTCAGGACCAACAACAAGCTGAAGAAGTTGGATATGAGAAAGTTGTATGGTATTCTTCTGAATGATGAGCAAACTAGAGCTCAGAAACTGGAGCTGAAAAGATCAGCTAAGAAGAGCTTAGCTCTTATAGCAGAAACTGAGGTACCAGCTCATCAAGTCTCTGATGATTCTGACACTGAGACTGAAACTGACTGGGTAGCTGGAGATGAAGAAGGTCATCCAGAGTTCAAGGTTGAACGCGCGTTTATAATGAAGAACTTCAACAAGTTCCTAAAGTTCAAGGCTAAAACCAATGATCAAGGTTCAGGCAGCTTCAAATCCACCACTGATAAATCCAAGCAGGAATGCTACAAATGTGGCAAGCTTGGTCACTTCGCTGCAAACTGCTTTGTCAAATCCTCCTCCAAGAGTTATCCATCAAAGGCTGACAAGTACAAATCAAAGTACAAGGCACTGAAGCTGAAAAGTCAAGAATCATCTGAAAAGAAGAAAGAGAAGGCAATGATCGCTAGAGACCTGAATTGGACTGACTCGGAAACATCCGATGATGATCAAGAGTCTGAACAAGCTCTGTTTGCTGAAGAATTCTCTGGGTGTGCTCAGCCCTACATGTGTTTGATGGCAGCTGAAAGCCAGTTCAAGAAAGATCTAGCTACTGCTGAAAGGTTGAGTTCAGCTGAGGGTTGGAATTCCTCTATGATGTACAAGGTATCAAACTTTCAGAATTATGAGTCTAATGAGAAAAATGATATGTTTGCTTATTTAGTGTCCGATTTAATTTTTGCGCATAATGAACAAATCATAATCAAGAAAATCTTTTCAGATCAACAAAATCTGATTCAGAAAACTAAAACTGAAAATGACACTCTTGTTCAAGAGTCCCTTGCATTGAAATGCCATCTAGAGCTGTTAACAAATGAAATAAAAATGGCTAAAGCAGAGCTATCTTTAACAAACGATAAACTCAAAGATCGTCAGTCCATAATTGATCTCTGGCTCAGTCCCAATAAACTTGCTTTTGAGAGTATCAATCATCAAATGATCATTCAGAGAGAAAGAGTTGGGTTAGGAAAAATTAAAGAAGCTGCCTCATTTAGCAAAAAATGTAAAAATGTTGATGAAATGTTTTTCAGTGAGTTCACTCGTGAAAACATAGGAAACTCAAACATGCTATATAAAAGATTTACTAAGGCAGCCAGTGAAGTCCCTGAGTTCAATGAGGAAACTAATTCTGAAATCAGAAACATACAGTTGCCTTCCGATAGCTTGTTTGAAAATCAGAATTATTCTCATCCCACTGAATCCGTATTCAACATGATCACTGAATCTGAATTGATTACTTCAGCTGAATCTGAACCCATAACTTCCATCAAAACTGAATCCACTTCAGTTCACAACATCACTGAACCTCTGACAGTTGAAGCTTCATCTGGATCTAATCATTCAAAACATAGTCAGAAGTTCAAAATATCAAAAACACAAAGTGTTCAGTATGAAAAGCCAAAATAAAAAAGGTTGAGCAAATTTCGAAAATTTGAATCAACTCTGAAGATTATGATGAATCAGTTAAAAGAGTTAACTAGATCTAATTCTCAAAAGGATAATACCAAACAGCAAAAGGATTCCAAATCCACACGTAAATGCTATAAATGTGGTATTAGAGGTCATGAAGCTAAAACATGTGATTCTCCTGTCGCTACCTGTAGCATTTCTTCTGAGCCCATCAGCAGGTGGGTTCACAAATTGGTTTAACCTTTTTGTTAAATTATGCAGGGAGGTCAAGGAAACAATACCTGGTACCTTGACAGTGGATGTTCTCGACATATGACTGGATGTAAATCGTTACTGACAAAAGTTACGCCAGCTGATGGTCCACAAGTTTTATTTGGTGGAGGTAAATGTGGAAAAATAGATGCCTATGGTCAATTAAAGAAAGGTGTTATTCACATTAAGAATATTGCTCATGTTACCGGACTTGAGCACAATCTGATTAGTATAAGTCAGATGTGTGATGCTGACTATTCTGTTCTTTTCAAGAAATATAAGTGTTCTATCAGAAACAAAGAAGGCACTGAAGTCCTTCAAGCCAAGAGAATAGATAACATGTATATTCTCGATTTCAATTCAGTCTCGTCTCCTTCAGATGTATGCTTTTTATCACAGTCAGTCAAAGAACTACATTGGTTGTGGCACAAAAGGTTGTCACATCTAAATTTCAAAAACCTGAGTAAATTGGCACAAGATCAACTTGCCAAAGGATTGCCTAAGATTAGCTATGTGAAAGACAAGGTGTGTCATGCTTGCGAAAAGGGGAAGCAAAAGAAGTCAGTTTACAAATCAAAGCACTGTGATCAGATCAATCAAGCATTTCAGTTGCTTCACATGGATCTCCTTGGACCTGTCAGCACTCCAAGCCTCAGTGGAAAGAAATATACTCTAGTAATTGTGGATGAATATACACGTTTCACTTGGGTATTTTTCCTGTCTAAAAAGAGTGAAACAGCTGAGATCATTATTAGCTTCATCACAAGAATTAATCGTCAGTACGATGTTCATGTCAAACAGCTGAGAAGTGATCATGGTACTGAATTTCGAAATAGAACCCTTGAGGATTTCTGCGAAGAAAATGGGATCGTTCAGAATTTCTCAGCTGTCTACACCCCTCAACAGAATGGAGTTGCTGAAAGGAAGAATTGCACTCTAATCGAAGCTGCACGAACCATGCTTGCTGAAGCAAAGATTTCATTACGTTTCTGGGCTGAAGCTATCAATACAGCATGTTACACACAGAACAGATCATTGGTAGTTAAAAGGCACTTGAAAACACCTTATGAACTACTGCACAACAAGATTCCAAATATTGGTCATTTGAGAATCTTTGGTTGTACATGCTTTATTCTGAACAGTAAGGATCGCCCAAGTAAGTTTGCTCCCAAAACTGATGAAGGAATATTTCTTGGGTATTCCAACATCTCCAAGGCATATAGAGTGTTTAATTTCAAAAGCAATACTATCTTTGAAACAATGGATGTCACATTTGATGAATTAGATCTTCAGTCAAGACACTCAGATCAAAACACTGAAATTTCAGACAACTGGGATGAGTTGCTTTCCTCTCCCTTTGAAGACACTTCAGCTGATCTGCCACCAGAAACAGCTTGCGATGATTGTGATGAAAATGGCATACCTCCTATTACTCCCATTCCCATTTCAGTTGATACATCCTGTAAAACACCAACTCCTGAACCCTTTAACCCTGACATACCACTGATTGATTTTGACTCCCAGTCTCCATCCTCAACTGAAGTTCCCTCTGATCCCTTTATCGAAATAAATTCCTCCTTTGCTGACTCTCCAACTGAACCATTTCAAGTTGCAAAACCCATACCTCATAACACAAAATGGACTAAAGCTCATCCTCTTGATCAAGTGATTGGAGATCTAAATGATGGGGTTCGTACTAGAGGTTCAGCAACACCCGGGTTTTGTATGTTTGCTGACTTTATTTCTCAAATTGAACCAAAGAAAGTGAATGATGCTTTAAAAGATTCACATTGGGTATCAGCAATGCAAGAGGAACTGAATGAGTTTAAAAGGAATAAAGTATGGAATCTCGTACCACCCCCATCGAATCAGTCTGTGATAGGAACCAAATGGGTCTTCAGAAACAAGAAAGATGAATCAGGGGTTGTCATTCGGAACAAAGCAAGATTAGTTGCCAAGGGATATTGTCAGGAAGAAGGAATTGATTATGATGAGACATTTGCTCCCGTTGCACGAATGGAAGCAATTCGCATATTTCTTGCTTTTGCTGCTCATAAAGGTTTCAAAGTTTTTCAAATGGATGTCAAATGTGCTTTTCTCAATGGAGAACTGAAAGAAGAGGTATACGTTCAGCAACCACCTGGTTTCGAGAATCCAAAATATCCAAATCATGTCTACAAGCTAGACAAAGCTTTGTATGGATTGAAACAAGCACCTCGAGCCTGGTATGATACTCTTTCAGCATATCTTCTTATAAAGGGATTCAAACGAGGTACAATCGATAAAACTCTCTTTCTTGGTCGAGAAAAAGGTGATTTGCTTCTTGTTCAAATATATGTTGATGACATAATTTTTGGGTCTACTAATGAAAATTTGTGTAAAGAATTTGAAAGAATCATGACCAAAAAGTTTCAAATGAGTATGATGGGAGAGCTAACTTACTTTTTGGGACTTCAAATTAAGCAAACTGAAACCGGTATTTTTATTAATCAAGGAAAGTATATTTCTGACTTACTGAAGAAGTACAATTTCACTGAATGTTCAGTTATGAAAACTCCCATAGCTCCCAAAACCAAGTTAACTGCTGATCTTGATGGAAAAGCAGTTGATTTGCCTACTTTTCGTGGGATGATTGGTTCTTTGCTTTATTTAACTGCTAGTAGACCTGACATTATGTTTTCTACATGTTTATGTGCACGATTTCAAGCAAATCCAAAAGAGTCTCATATGTCTGCTGTATCCAGGATTTTCAGGTATTTGAAAGGTACTCCTCTTCTGGGTCTTTGGTATCCCAGAGACTCAGGTTTTGATCTAATGGGATTTTCAGATTCAGATTATGCAGGTTGTCATTTGGACCGAAAAAGTACCACTGGTGGATGTCAGTTGCTTGGACACAAACTCGTCAGTTGGCAAAGCAAGAAACAAAACTCTATTTCTCTATCTACTGCTGAAGCTGAATATATTTCAGCAGGGAGTTGCTGTGCACAAATTTTGTGGATTCAGCATCAGCTTGCTGATTATGGTGTTTCACTTGCAAAAACTCCCATCTACTGTGACAACACCAGTGCCATAGCCATTTCAAACAATCTTGTGCTTCATATGCGAACAAAACACATCGATGTTCGTCATCACTTCATCAGAGATCACATTGCTAACAATGATATTGAGCTATATTTTGTTCCAACTGAACATCAGTTAGCTGATATATTCACCAAGGCTCTGGATGAAGTACGTTTTAATTATCTTGTTTCTGAACTTAGCATGCTGAATCTTTGAGCAACTGAAATTTTCAACTGAAACGTGGTCCACTGAAACCTGCTTGACTGAAATCTGCAAACTGAAACCTGTTCTACTGACCTCTCAACTAAAACTCTTTGGCTGAAAGGTAAGTTTTCTTTTACTTTATGTTAATAAAATATTGCTTGGATTTATGAATTTTTGTTAACTCAATTTATCTTTATTTGGGGTAGCATTTATTACAGCCGTCATTTCATGTTCAATTTTTATTTCAAATAATGATTACTTCTTTTCTTTATTTACCTTTACTTTTCACCTAGATAATCTCATTCTTCTCATTCTCACCATCTTTCATCCTCTTCCCTCCATTTCTTCCTCTCATTACTGTTGCTACTTTCTTCATGGAACTCACCTTTGTAATCATCAACCATCCATTCATGTACACCATCACCATCAGGATTAATAATATAGGGCTTGGAGCATCAGTCCAAATCGCCGTAAATCTTCTTGATTAATCAACTGGGGCGATCATCTTTTGGCATGGACACAAGATTCTTTTGGCTATTTGCTTTTGATCATTTTTAATATGCTCCATTGTAACTATGTTGTCTGAATTTCTCATTAATGGAAAATAGTCTTATGATATGTTCTGTGCTCTTCTTTACTATCTTATCTTTATGCTTAGTTCATAATTTTTACTTTACTAAGTCAATGTAATTCTTAGTTATTTTCACTTAATATTGTTCTCTGAAATACCCTGATTAACAGCCTTTCAGTTTGCAAATATTAAATGATAATAAATAAAAATTATAAACATCTGCAATTTACTTCGGTTACTGTTTTTTTTTAACTATGGTTAGTTTATGGTTTCATCTAACGGTTGGATATTAATCAAATACGGTTTTTATTTTTGAAATCACCGTCTCATTCTCTATTCTCCGCTCATCACTCCTTTCTCTAACAACCTATATAACGCTACATCATCTTCTTCAATCTTTTCTTTACTGTTTCACTTCTCCTTCGACACGCTTTTACTCTCTCTAATCATGTCTCGCCCAGCAACCATGTGTGTTCATCTTCCAGAATCAGTTATACCAATCATCTCAAATGCTGATATTGTTTTCAAATCGAACAATATTTTTGTATCGCTCACTCCTGTTACTTCCAAATCAAAATTCTTCCATCTTCTCAACTTTCTTCGGCATTGCCCCATCAACTATGCGTTAACCACCCAACTCGACATGTTTGAGGAACATCTGTGTGAATTTTGGATGACCGCTACTGTTCTCGATGAGACCTCTACAAACCCAAAAATATCTTTCACCCTCCTGAACGGCAAGCAAAAATGTCGTGTTGACAAGTATTTTCTTGCTGAAGCTCTTCATCTTCCCACTGATGATGAGTCTCCCTGTGAACCTTTCTCAAATCAGCAAAGGAAATTATCAATGAATATCTGAAGATTCCTGCTACTTCATATATCAAAGGCAAAACCCTAGTTCGAAATAAACTCCCATCCGTGTGGTGTAGTTTCTTCAGTATTCTTTCCTTTTGTATGACTGCAAAAACAGGAGGAATGGATCAAGTGGCTGACAACGTGCTGAGTTTAGGTCATGCTCTGATGTATGACACAAAAGTTGACTATGCTGCTTTTGTCTTCAACCTTCTTCTTACTCAAGTCAGAATGAAGAAGAGACATTCTCATATTCCTTTTCCTCGATTTCTTTCGCTGATATTTCGACAACTGATCCGAAGATCTCATTATTATTCAGCTAAGCATTCAGTTGAGTTGTCTTCTCTTCCTCACTCTGTCTGGTCCAGCACTGACTTGACTGATCCCATACCACTTACTGACATCATGATGGACTATGCACGGATGACAGACACTCCTGCTGGTTCAGTTCGTCGGTCTCCTTCTGCTGAACAACCTGAACAACCTGACCAACCTTCAGATTCAGAGGCCACTGCACAGCCTGCTCCTAAGAAAAAGAGGCATCTAATCAAACTGTCTTCTTTAACAAAAAGACATTCTGATGCCAAACCTGCTGCCGCATCCAAGAAACTGAAGCGTAAAACTCCACCATCTCCTGACTCAACCACTAAGCAACAACAAACAACAAAAGCTAAGACTGTCCTTACTGATCCACTACCCACTGTAAGTCTTCTCACCTCTACTAAATCTCTTACTACCAATGACGAGTGTAAATCACCCTCACACTCCAAGGCTCTCAAAACCAGTGATGTTGAGACAACCACAATCTCAACTGAGGTTCTCTCCACTTCAGTTGCAGTAATTCCCCCTGCTTCAGATGTTACCACTACTGTCACAGTTTCAGTATTACCAACTGAAACTACAGTTCAACCAAAATCCCTTGATGGTTCAGTAGTCCGAACTGATCCTATGGATTTAACCCATACAGATGATCTCTCAGCACCTAAACCATCTGAGTTTGATGTATTCACCCTCCATGATGAATCAGCTAAACCATCTGACTTTGAGAGACCTTTAACTCATGATGTTTCAGATAACCCTAAAATTGAAGTTATTCCTTCCTCTACCATCTTGGCCTCTGATGGTTCAGCTAATCCACCTGAACCTATGGCTATTTCTGTTGCTCATGAAGATGTAGTTACACACAAAGCTACTACTGAAGCAAAGCCCAATATAGCCCCTGATGATTCATAAAACCCGAATGTTTCTATGGCTATACCTACCCCACCTCAACAAATTTCCTTTTAAAAATTTAAACAACGAACAGGGTTTCATTTGTGATCCTGCTTCTGGTTTTGAGTATTCTGTCAATCTTCTTCCTCCCACTTCCAATCAATCTCATCTAGATAAACTGATGGCTTATGGGCAGGATATTTCCACTGACCTTAATGCTCAGTTTCCTTCTCTTCAACAAACACTTTTTGCCAAATCAGTAACTGATCCCCTCGACAGTTCTGACAAATCTGAAACCTCTTCTTCCTCCACTGAACAAGATTTTCTAGCTGATACAACCACTCCTTTGTCTCCTCCCATCATTCGTTCACCCACTGAGATTGATGATGACTCAATGTCTGTTCTTGATGCCTACTCAAAACTTGATGATTCCATTCGTGTCCTTCACAGTCAAGTTACAAAAGAGTTTCATCGGTTTCACATTCAGCACATGTCAAATGTCAACTTTGCTGACGAAATTAAAATTCTTACTGCACTTTTAATCGATTACATCAGTACATTAAACAAAGAATTTCAGTTTCACAATCAACTCCGGGTCACTCTCTTTAAACAACTCCGTGACTATATTGCTAATGGCAATAAACGTTACGAGGAAGTGTTATCTAAGCTTTCAGCCTCTCAGTCATCTTTATCTGAGTCTCTTTCAAAGTTTCAAATCACTTTTCTCAAAACATTCACTGACAATATTTCGCAACTCCGCGATTCTCTAAAAGCTTATCCTTCTAAACGCTATCTTCAGTCTTATCACAAAAAGGTAGTTCTGAAAGATATGCAGCGTATGATGGTCGCCACACTGAACAAACCCATTGTTCCACGATTGGAAAGAATAGAAGCTGCTACAGTCTCTTCCTCAGCTTCTAAGGGGGAGAAAATTTTGAAATCTTCAGTTGTGGCTAGAACCATAAAAGCTCAGATCAAGAAAAGGAAAGCAGAGTCGCTACGAGATAAAGAAGAAATTCGTCAGCTGAAACAAACAATTAAAGAGTATTCTGTGTTTAGAGATGAAACTGAAAAAGAACAGAGAGAATTGAACAGATGGTTTGAAGAATCTCTAAGTGAACCTGGGGATGAAGGTAATGCTAAAATCTCTGAAAGATCTTCTCCTGAACGTGACTTTAATATGTTAATTCAATCTCATCCTCAAAAAGTCACTCAACCTGAGACATCCTTGATTATACATCCTAATGCTCCTCATACTACTGAAAGTTCAGTTTCTGTATCTGAAACAATGATGAATGTTGATATTCCTAGTCCTAGGGATCTAACATCAAACACTCTGAATCCAACAATCCTAGATCAGATTCCGCTGATAATCTCCAAAACTGATTTTCCTTCAGTTATCAGTGAGAAAGCTATTTCACCTATCAGGAATCCTGATAAAGGTAAAGGTATTGCAGATGAAACTGAAGTAGTAAAGCCTAAAGTAATCAACACTGAAAAACTGTTGTTTGATAGCATGAAGGCAATTAAAAATCAGGTGTCCAACAAAGGGGGAGATCAGGTCACTGAAGAAGATGAAGCTGCTGCTCTTGGGTTGACCTTGGAAGATTACAGAATGTCTAAGGAGATAGCTAAAGAGACTGACAGATTACAACGTATTTATGAAACTGAAGCAAAGAAGACAGCTGAACTTGAAGCTGGTCAACAAAAGACTAAGAAGAAAATGTCTCCTCAATCTCTTCAGCTTGCTGTTGAAAAAGAAATTGAAGAGGAAAGAATGGAAAAAGAGAAAGTCAAGCTAATGAGAGAACGAAAAGAAAAGGAATGGTTTGAAACCAGAATGAACAGAGCTGACCCTAATCCAATCACAAAAATCAGGGTTACCAAAGAAAAAGGTGAAAACATAGTTGAGATCTCGAGAAATAAAAATTTCCTCAAGGTTCAGTATGTCTCCGAGGGAAGTGTCTGAACCGACTGAAACTAACGGAACTGGTTAGGTCAGTTAAGAAGAGGCTTTCTTATCTACAAGAATCCTATGATCTTCTGAAGAAACGTTATCAACCTTCTGAAGATAACACTGAAAATCAATATAAGGTTCAACCTTTAAAGAAGAGAGGAAGAAGGTATTCTAAGAGATCAGAAGAAGAGATTGTTAAGCTTATGGCCGCTGGTGTTCTTCCAAATTGCAGAAATATGGATTGTTCTCTCCCTTCAGGTTTCGTATTCAATGACAAACTAGTTCTTGACAATCCTAGAGGATTTTTCTTCAAGGATGCTTATGACAGACCAAGTTTTCAGAGGATGTCTGAACTTGACAATGCTGATTGGATGCATCTGAAGGCAATATCATCCTACTTTAATTCAAGGGATCCTGAAACTGCTGATATTCGCCTGAAGATTGTACAACTATTTGAAGCCAAAAAGCCTAGAGATCCTGAAACTGAAATATGGGAAGAAAAAGCCAAAGTCATGGAAGGCACTCAAGCACACAAGCCATCAAGAAGCTCTTGATTTCTCTATGAACTTTATTTTCTTGTATTTCTTTTCTCTTGTAAAACTTTAAAAAATTCAAAAACATTGGAAAATGAAAAGAATCCAAAAATATTCAGTCTGAATCATGTACATATGAGTTCTTTTAAGTATATAGTTCTATTTGTTTATTCTAAGTAAATAATGATGGTCTATAAACAAATAGGGGGAGATTGTTAGTCTTGATTTGTTTACATTCCATCAGCGCTGAAGTATTCGAAGAAGATTTCAGCAGAACACTTTAACTGAAGATTTGTCTCGTCTTAAATAACGATCATCTAAAGGGCTGAAAGTTTCATCTCTGAAACTTTCAGTTTACTGAAGTTAGTCTTCAGCAAATGGTCCCCTCAGTGACGTCATCAACTGTCACTTTCAAGACGGTTTTGCATGAGGAAATCTGTTGCTAATCAATTCACTAGATTGTGACGTTTGTCACCTATTCAACGGCTAGGATTGATTAGGGAAATGTATAAATACTCTTCTCTTAGTCGAGAAGAGTGTGCTAACGATTACTGTATGTTCAGTAAGCAATAGCTAAAGTTTGTCTACTTTCTCTCAAGTCTGTACTTGTTTTTCATTGAATTTAAGAAGTCTGTTCTTCTTAAATTCTCGTCTGTAAAGTTTGTTATATCAATATTAACAATCTTTGACATCTCTTTCTGTTCTTATAATTACTATTTCCGCACTTAATTGTTATTTAAGTTAGTAATATTCACTATTTGGGAACAACAGTATATATAAGCAAGGTATGTCCGGGTTGATGAAGAGAGAAGGAGACAAAGGTACTTGATTTAATAATATTATAATAGATAAAGTTAGTGGGTGAAAAGTAAGTTAACTTTATACACAGTGTAAAGTGAACATACTTTTCAGTAATGAGTATACCCACTATCTACTATTATATTATTAAACTACTACCTTTATATCTTGGAAAAGTAAACTTCTCCTTTCATGCTTGTGCTTTAATCAACACCATGCTTTTTGAAGATTTGAATTTACCAAGTATGGAGTTGCCAGCCATACTTAACATCATATCTTTGAGATCTTCTTTTCAAGAGTATCTTTCTCCTTTTCCAGGGGATAAAGATCTATCCTTTTTGTTTCTTTGCAGATACAAAAAGTGCTAAGTACTTTTACAAAGAAAGATCTAAGGCATAATAAGAACAACACATGTTCTGCCTTTGACTAAAGAAAATATTACATAGAAAAGCTATTAACTGAGATATACAATAAAGACTCAGCTAACAGACACTGAACTGCAAATGTAATTTTGCTCAGCTAAGGATAAATGTGAAAGACTCAGCTGACTAGATTTGCTCAGCTGATCGAAATGCTCAGCTAATAATACAAATCAAAGTATAGCTAATAAACTGATCAAACTAAACTGTCAGCTGTTCCTAAGGGCTCAGCTAATCATTTGAGTATGATCAGCTTATGAAGAAAAGATTGAATAAGTAGTAAATACCTTATCTGACAGATGAGAGGCATCAGCTGATCAATGTGATTGTGTCAGTTGATCCTTGACTGCTCAGCTGATCTTGAAATCTTCATTAGCTGATGGTTTTAAACCATCAGCTGATCCAATGTGTTTCCTCAGCTGATGCTTTTTCAACTGATCTTTTCTTCTCAGCTGATCTTTTGGAAGCTGGTCCTTTGGCTGATACTCAGTGTTAATCTGACACTATGATACGTCAGCTGACATTTCTAACTTAGAGATTCTTTAAGTCTAAGATAAAAAACAACACATGTTTTTCATCAATCTAAGTCCAAAACTGAATATATGGTTTTGTTAACATCAAATCCTATTTTACTTAATAGATAGGTTTGATTTAGGTTTGATATTGCTATCTCCCCAACAATCTCCCCCTATTTGATGATGACAAAACCTTATCTGTTTAAGAAGAATCAGTTTGACTCGAATTTGTGAAGATAAAACTTTTAAGTACATTTTTGGTTACCTAACTATATATTTTTGGTAACTCTTTAATATATGTTTCCTGATGTTCTGTTTTTGGGAATCTTTTCATTTATGAAGTACCATGTTATGTTTTTGTGGTATCTTTTCTATCCTTTTTCTGTTTTTAGGATTTTTGATATTTTCTATATTTACACTATGTGAGCTATCTACTAAGAGTCATCTATAATAGAATTTTAGCTAAGTAGTCCATGATCAAAGTTTCAAGCTTGATTACAAAACAAAGTATTTACATCAGAGTTTGTACAGTGAAATCTAACTATGAGTTAACCTATGTACAGAAGTTGAACTATTCTAGGAATTGAAGAAACAATACCACTAGTCTAGTTATGAAGTGTGGTCTTTATTCCTACCAAGGTTCTTCTTAACATCTAGAAGTCTGTTCAGAGGATTAGCAGCCAACAACTCTTCAGCTCTTGCTTGAATCAGATTTTCAAAATGTTCACTTCCTGTCTGTCCCCTTGTTAAATATGCAGCTTGAAAGAATAATTCTCCAAGGGCTCTTCCTAAGTCAGTTTCTCTTAGGAATCTCCAAACACCAGCTCTGTTCTTGAAGAATATCCCTCTTTCAGGTTCAGTTATGTACTTAAACATTTCTGGCTCAATGTTGGAGGGCAGAGCAGTATTGAAATTTTCATATGCAGACAGGTAAGGATGATCAGGATTAAGTATAATCCGTTCAGCAGGTACAAAAGCTTTGGAGGATTTCTTGAAGGCATCCTCAATCATATCAATGTGTTCCACAAATTGATCATGAGTGCATATCCTGTGGTAAACAGCCATTCTGATCCAGTATTCGAATTTTTTTATGAACCTTGTGGCAATTTCACTTTTGGATTTAAGAAGGTGGTACAGAGTCTCAATCATCTCAGTGAAGGAAAACATTTTGCAGTGATGAATATAGGCATTCTCTTGTGTTTTTCTTTCATCTCTTCTTACTAATTTGAGATATGGCCCTTCATCTGTTCCCTTATATGAAGTGACTCTGGAAATGAGATTTGGATCCCTTCTTTCTATCAAGTTCTTCTTGTTATCCAAGACCTCTTTGATCTCCCTTTCAGATTGCTGAGTTGTAACTCCAAAGTTGAACTCATGCAATGCTTGAATGGCTTCTCTGTGAGTTCTTCCTCTTTTAGGAACTTTCTTGACAGAAGGATCATCTTGCTGTGGTGCAACTTGTGTTGGATGTGAGTGAGCAGATAACATGATTATTTCTTCTTCTTGTAATTCTCTCAATTCATCATCAGTGACACCAATTATTGCAGCAAGATCTTCAGGAGTAGTGAAATCCTGGTGTCTCTCCTTGGTTTTCAGAACATCTTCAATGGTTGTACCAAGAGCAGCAGCCAGTTCACTTAACTCTCTAAGATTCTCATCTTCTTGATTCAACTCTTCCTCTCTTCTTTCTTCTTCTTCAATCTCCTCAGCAGACATTATTTTCTTTCCTTTTCTCCTTGATGTGCTGCTGGGAGTTGCTTGACTTGATTGTACTGGAGAGGAAGTTTGGACTGTTGGAACTTTTGGGGAGAGACTCTGCTTCTTTAAGTTCAACAGAGAGGACAGAGTCTGATCATCTTCATCATCATCATCAGATTCCTCTGATGGTACTTGAATTGGAGCACAAGATTCACCTTGCTTTGATTTCTTTGCACTCTTCCTTCTAGCTGCTTTCTTTAATCTCCTTTTTGGCTTAGCAGGTTGCTCCCCCTCATATTGATTCTCCCCCTCAACATTTGATTTTCTTTGAGCTTCTGTTTCATTGGGGGCTGATACACCTTCTGTTTGCATAGCCTGAACCTCAGCTGTATATGCATCAACAGCTGCCCTTATTGTTTCAGGGGAAGGTTCTCTTACTGACTTCTTTGACTTCTCCCCCTTTTTGTCATCAGCAGAGGAGGGAAAAGCAGTAGGCTTAGCAGGGGCACCAGTGCTTGGGAAAGGATGAGGTTGGGAAACTGGGGAAGGTGTAGAGGAGATGAGAGGTCTAAGCCTTTTGATGGCATCAGTGATGTTAGTGAACTCTCTAAGAGTGTCACTGTGTCTTTGCCTTGAGTACTGGCTTAGTCTGGTGACCTCATCATTAATGGTATGAAGAAGAGAGGGTACTCTGAGAATAGAGTTAGGGATGGAGACATAGATGTGAGGTGGTGAAGGCCTAAGGGTGGAAAGTTGGGTTAGAAGGTTAGAGATGGTTTGATTTAGGGTGGTAATGGTTTGATTTGAGATGGTAGGTGAAGGAATAGGAGTAGGAGTAGAAGTTTGGGTAAGAAGTTGATCCAATTTGGTTAGAATTGGTGAAAGATCAACAGGGGCAGGGGTGGGTTGGGTTTGGGATTGGTTTGATTTGAGTGACTCAATCTCTTGGGTTAGATGAGAGAGTTGAGTTTATGTTTGATTTTGGAAAGAGGTAGAAGAGTCTTGAAGACTATCCATCTTTTGAGAGATAGATAGTAAGCTTTGAAGGATTTGGGGTGAGGGTTCAGAAGAAATAGAGGGAATGGGTTGTGTGGGAATTGATTGAGGTGAGATGCCAAGAACAGGAATAGATTGAGGTCCCTCACTTAGACCTTGGTATAGAGGCCTAAGATCACTGGGAGCAGAAATTGTACCCTGTACCAATGGCTGGTTTATGCCACTAGTATTGATAGGTAGTGCACTAGTATGTGTAAGAATTGAATCAAAAATAGGTGCAAATATATGAGTGTGAGTGAGGGTTGCACTCAAAGGGGTATCCCTTATTACAGTAGCAAGTTGTTGTGAACCTACTAAGGGAAAGGCTTGACTCAATTGGGTTGTAGACACAGTATGACCTTGGGAGGAGGTCTGTCTTTCAATAGCATCACCCTGTTGGGAGGGTGATCCAGATTGCAGGAGTCCCATTGTTACAGGTGCACCTTGTTGGGAAGATGCACCCACTGGTTGTAGGGATGTATCAACTTCCATAAGCTCCCCCTCTACATAAGAGGAAACTATAGGAGTTGAGGTCAAGGGTGCATTGTGCAATCCCTCTGAGATAAGTGTAGTGTGCACCATCTCTAATGACCTTGTAGCTATTTAGGTTACAAAGGGAGTAGAACCAGTGACTGTTGGGAGTACACTAGAGCTTGGCAATTGTGGGGGTGTTACAACTGGAGTTGAGGATGGGTTCTTACAGGTTGGGATTACCAAATGAGTGTCCTCGGAGATTGAGAGTATACCTGTTATGTGTCTTGTCTTGCTGATGTCAATGAGCTCCTCCAGCTTATCAGAGACTACTTCATCATCAGAGACATTTTCATCTCCACTACTTGGTGCTCTATGAACAGAGTCACTTGATCCTTGTTGTTGATCAGGGTTGGGATAGGCAATGGTACCTCCAAGAGTCCTACTTGGAGAATCATCATCAGATTCGTCATCACTTTAATCATCACCATCATCAGCATCAGTACCAACACTTGAATCATTACCTTGTACAGGTTCATCAACATTCAGTTCATCAAAATTTCCTCCTTCAAATATGGCTTCATCATGAGTATGAGCAGGGGAGTGCTCAGTGTTTTCTATTATCATATCTTGAGACTCAGAATCATCAGCCATTTGTTCCTCAACATCTTCAGCAACAACCTCTTCTTCAACCTCAGCTTCATCATCAGTAATATCAATTATCTCTTGCATTTGGGCAGTAATAGCCAGACCTTGCTCTTCTTTATTATATTACAAATATTTTGACCCATTTGAGGCATGGGCATTGCATCAAGCACAGCAGCTATCCCAGTATACTGTTCCCATTGCATCTGATGAAGGACAAGTAAGCTCAAGTACCTTATGTAAGGAACAACAGTCCTTGTAGACTTCTTTGTTGTAGAGAGAGTAATCTTGTCCACCATATATGAGAATATGACTTGAGCGAAGTCAATATTCCTCCCTGTGACTAAGGCATGAAGCACCATCAGCTCTGTCTGGTTCATTTGATCGAAACTTCCAGTTTTGGGACCAAAGCAGCGAGTGATGACGCTTGCCAGATACTTCCATGGGTGTCCCAGCACAGACAACTTCTATTGACCATGGGCAAAAGGAGCATTGTAGAGAATTAGGGGTAGTACCTCCAAAACTTGATCCATTTGAGCAAATGGTTGATAAGGAGCCAATTTTGGCAGAGAAATGGCCTGTCGTAGAGTGTTGACAGTGAAATTTATGTTGATGTGGCCATTCAGACAAGTGCAGGTGATGAGATTTTCATTGGGTTGGTACCTAGCAGTGTACCACATCTCACCAACAATGTGAGGGAAAATGAAGTAAGGATGAGCAGATAGACAAGGAAACAAGGGATGGGCAGTAATAAACGCAACCATGGGTTCGTATCCCTGGTTTGACTTGTTTGGAGGGATTTCAGTGGTTATTATAAATTTATTGGGACAAATGATTAGTTCAGCGTTGGGTGCAACATTCTCACCAGCAACAGCGCGAGGAGTGGAAGCAGAGTTGAAGATCACTATGATTACAGAGTGAAGAAGTTTGAGCAACGAAGATTTAGGGTTTGAAGATTTTAGAGAGAAAGAGTGTTTGGGAATTTTGAAAGCGTAAGAAACGAAGAACCGCCCGAAAACATCTTTATATTTTCCTTGGAAACCTAAACTGTCACCAAAATATATTTCAAAAAGTAACTTTCACTTCTGCAAAAAGGTGATAAACGGAATAGTTAGTAAATACACAGACAACTAACGGACAATTAAATGAAATTAAAAACTACCTTGTAACGTAATAAATACAAATGAGAAATTAATAACATAAGTGTGGGGACACAGTATTTTTGACTTTTGAAAATCATCAGCTGACAAACGAGAGTGTCAGCTGATCCATGTTGAGATAAAATAAGTGTCAGCTAATGAGTGCACTTAGCTGAGTTTCTAAGCCTTAGCTTATGGTTTAGCAGCTGAGGTATAGTGTCAGCTGATGGTAGTCAGCTGACATAATTCCATTAGCTGATTTACCATTAGTAAGATATGAAGAAGCTGAGATAAGTACCTTGTTTCACACACTAATAAAATTATTTTCTCACAAAAAACTAACTACCTAAGAAATGAATATTTTACAGATTTAACATGCCAAGTTTGGATATTAGGAAGTTGAACCTAGACTCATCCAAAGGTTTTGTAAAAATGTCAGCTAATTGAACATCAGTGTTTATATAGTGCATTGAAACTTTCTTTTTCTGCACATTAGCTCTAAGAAAATGATGTCTGATTTCAATATGCTAAGTTTTTGAATGCAAAACAGGATTGTTAGAGATAGATATGGCACTTGTGTTGTCTCACAGAATTGGGGAATTTTCAAACTGTATGTCATAATCCAGTAGTTGATTTTGCAGCCATAGCAATTGAGCACAGCAGCTTCCAGCAGCAATGTATTATGCCTCAGCTGTAGAAGTTGAAACAGAGTTCTGTTTCTTGCTTGACCAGCTGACTAATCTTCCACCTAATAATTGACAACCACCGGATGTACTCTTTCTGTCTAGTGTGCAACCTGCAAAATCAGAATCAGTGTATCCAACTAACTCAAAATCAGAATCTTTGGGATACCAAAGACCTAGATTAGGAGTTCCTTTGAGATACCTGAAAATTCTTTTAACGGCAGCTAAGTGAGATTCTTTGGAATCTGCTTGATATCTAGCACAAAGACATGTTGAAAACATAATATCTGGTCTACTTGCAGTGAGGTATAAAAGAGATCCAATCATACCTCTATAAGCTGTAATGTTCACTGATTTACCATCAGTGTCCTTTCCAAGCTTTAAGGCAGTGGACATGGGTGTTTTCATTAAAGAACAATTTTCAAACTCAAATTTCTTAAGTAAGTTATTTACATACTTTGCTTGATGAATGAAAATTCCATCAACCTCTTGTCTTATTTGAAGACCTAGAAAATAGTTTAATTCACCCATCATACTCATTTGATAATTATCAGACATGAGTTTGGAAAACTTTTTGCAAAGATCAAAATTTGTAGACCCAAATATTATATCATCTACATAAATCTGTACAAGAATCACATCACCTTTGAATTTTCTTATAAATAAAGTGCTATATATGCTTCCTCTTATAAATCCTTTATTAGTCAGAAAAAAAGAGAGAGTATCATACCAGGCTCTTGGAGCTTGCTTCAGACCATACAAAGCTTTGTTCAAGAAGTATACATGATCTGGTTTGCTTGCATCCTCAAAACCTGGAGGTTGTTTGACATACACCACTTCCTTCAATTCTCCATTGAGGAAAGCACTCTTAACATCCATTTGGAAAACTTTGAAGTCCTTGAAGGCAGCATAGGCTAGAAACAGTCTTATTGCTTCAAGTCTTGCAACAGGGGCAAAGGTTTCATCATAATCGATTCCTTCTTCTTGACAATACCCCTGAGCAACTAGTCTTGCTTTGTTTCTGATGATTAGCCCTCGTTCATCCATCTTGTTTCTGAACACCCACTTAGTACCAATGATGGATTTGTCCTTTGGTCTTGGCACCAAAGTCCATACATTGTTCCTAGTAAATTCAGCCAATTCTTCTTGCATGGAATTTATCCAGTGAGGATCATTTAGAGCTTCATCTACCTTCTTTGGTTCAATCATAGAAACAAAACCTGTGTATAAACATATATTGCAAGCTTTTGATCTCGTTAGTACAGGCGCTTATATATTACCTATGACCTGATCAATTGGATGATTTTTTAGGTCCTTGTAGGTATTTTGGATTCTGGGAGAGTTTGGATTTCTTTGGATTGGGTCAGCTGATGAGACTTCTGGTTGATCAGCTGACAGAATTTCAGGAATGTCAGCTGATGAAACTTCTACTGAAGAAGGAATGTTTGATATGGAATTAGAGTCCATTGATGTTGAATCATTATTCTCACATTCGGTAAAAGTGTGGGTTGATTCAGGATAGAATGTGCAGAGGTGTTTTGTAGATTTGGAACAGGTTTATCTAAGTTATCTATGTCAGCTGATGAGATTGGTTCAGCTGATGGGATTGGATCAGCAGATACTGGAGTGTTATCTTCAGTATGCAGCAAATCATTAAATTCCTCACCTGTAGATGGATTAGTAGAACAGGAAGCAACAAAGTCATTTTCATTAAAACTTACATTGATTGATTCTTCTATGACCTTTGTTCTGATGTTGTAAATTCTGTAAGCTTTGGAGATCACAGAATATCCAACAAAGACACCTTCATCTGCCTTTGGTGCAAACTTCTGCAGTTGATCTCTCTGGTTCAGTATGAAGCACTGACACCCAAAGATGTGCAGAAAGCTGATGTTGGGCTTCCTTCCCTTAAGCACTTCATAAGGAGTCTTGTTGTGTCTCTTGATTACAAGGGATCTGTTCTGAGTAAAACATGCACAGCTGACAGCTTCAGCCCAGAAGTTGAATCCTAACCACACAACATGGTTCTTGCAGCTTCAATCAAAGTTCTGTTTCTTCTTTAAGCTACACCATTCTGTTGTGGAGTTCTTGGAGCAGAGAAGTTTTGAGATATTCCTTTCTCATCACAGAAACCTTCAAGAGTTTGATTTCTAAATTCAGTTCCATGATTACTTCTTAGCATTCTTACCAGATTGCCATTGAGCACTTCCATCTTTCTAATGAAGCTTATAATCTCTTCAGCAGCCTCACTTTTTGCTTTTAGGAAGATGACCCAAGTGTATCTTGAGAATTCATCAACCATCACCAATGCATACTTACTTCCACCAATACTAGCAGTGGCAACAGGGCCAAATAGATCCATGTGCAACATGTAGAAGGGTTTAGTAACGGAGAAGGCTTGCTTAGATGGAAAAAATGTCTTGTGCTGCTTTCCCTTCTCACAGGCAGAGCACAGTTTAGGCTTAATATATGTCAGTGAAGGTAGTCCTGACACAAGTTCACCCTTGCTCAGCTTGTTTATATTTTTGAAGTTTAAATGGGAAAGCCTTTTGTGCCATAACCAGTTTGTATAAGTTACAGATTTTGTATACAAACAGGTTAACTTTGATGGATCACCAGAGGACATATCAAGAGTATATACATCCTTGGTTCTTTTTTCACAAATTATTGTTTTCCATTCTTGATCTAAAATGGAACCACCTGTCTTTGTAAAGAGAACTTTATGATCACCATCACATAGCTGACTTATGCTGATGAGATAGTACTTAAGTCCTTTAACATATGATACCTTGGACAAGGTTAGGTTCCTATTATGAAGTTCTCCGTAGCCTTTTGTTTGCCCACAATTGTTATCACCAAAGGTCACTCTTTGACCTTTTTCCTTCTTGTAGTTACTAAGCAAAGCTTTACATCTTGTCATGGTCCTTGAGCATCCACTGTCAAGATACCATGTGTTCAGCCCCTGCATAGTTGTGATTAAAAGAAGGTTAGTGACACTTGGGCATCCACATTTAAGTGGACCCCTGTAGATTGCACCTAGCCATCCACTTTATATTAGGTTGTTTATGAATGAGAGAAACAACTGTGTTATCATTATCAGTCCGCTGTCTTGAGTTACCTTCAAGAGAACAATTACTTGCCTTATGTTCTTTGCTCCCACATTTATAACATTTTTGGTTTTTAGAGCCTTTAACATATTTTGGTAATTGCATAAGAGATGTCTTAGCTGTGTTCTGATGACTATGGGTCATCAGCTGACAGATTTCACCATTCTGTTGTTGCAACTGATTCTGTAAACTGATAAGGTCTTTGTTTAAAGATACCTTAGGTTGACCCTTAGTTAAAATGAGTTTATGATCAACTTTAGGTATGGCAGACTGAGACTTTTTGTAAACAAAAGGTCTTTTACTTTTAGTTTCTCCTATTAGAAGAGTTTGAAGTGATATTTGATCAGCTAAACAAACAGAAGAGGATCCATGATCAGCTGACAGGATATCAGCTGAGCAGTTATCATCTAATTTTTGATCAGCTGATGTAATATCATTAGCTAAAGAATTTTCAGTCAGCTGAGTTCCTAAATTTAATGTATCAGCTTTCAAGGTTTGACAACAGAATGTCTCTTTGGTCTCAACAAATGATTCCATTCCTTTACTTACTTCCTTTACATTTCAATTTTCAGTACTTTTGCTATCTGTCAAAATAATAGAACTTGAATCAACTTTTGAAGTGGTTAGGTCTTTTAGCTGAGTACTTGTACTTTTAACGAATCTGTTAGTGATAATACTTTTTCCTTTTACAATCTTTTGAAAAGTAAGAGGTAAAATATCAGCTTTTTCTAAGATATTTATGTTCTTACTAAAATCAACACAGTTAGCAGCTTGGGAATAATTTCCACCAATAACAGCTTGAACTTGTTTTGGAATCTGCTCATTGACACACTGAGTGGTCTTCTCAGCAGATACACACCAAGATCTAACTACTTTTTGAAGGTCATTAAACTTTATTGTTGATTCATTGGTTTCTTTTACCAAGATCTAATTAAGTATCTTTTGATTAGCTAAATCATCTTCCAGTTTTTTCATTAGTTTCAGTTTCTCATCTTTAAGACTTAATCTCTCTTTTAGTGATTCTATTTCTAATTTTAGCTTCTTTTCTCTTTGAATATTTGACTGAAACTCAACACACAGATAATCAAACATAGTGTTCTTTTCATTATCTTCATAGTTAATAAATTTTCAAACCTGATACTGTTGGTCCCGAATGGATACTACAACAACAAATATTTGTAGAAGGGGGGTTGAATACAAACTTTAGCAAATTAAAATTTAAGAGACACACGGTTTACTTTTATATAATTCTTATTGATGTTAATCAAGAATTACATGAACTAGATGCGGAAAATCTAAGTTCAATAAAAGGTGGCAACTAATTTTGTCTAACACATAGACAATGCTAATCTTAAACAACTAATGTCTAAGACGTTCAACACATGAACAAGTTTGTTACACTGAAAGTAAAATGCTAACTCTTCTAATTCTCAACTTATGAGATTTCAGTGCTTTTCAACACATACTTAGCATGTTTCCATGCATGAGTATATATAAGCAAGGTGTGTCCGGGATGATGAAGAGAGAAGGAGACAAAGGTACTTGGTTTAATAATATTATAATAGATAAAGTTAGTGGGTGAAAAGTAAGTTAACTTTATACACAAAGTGTGTAAAGTGAACAAACTTTTCAGTAATGAGTGTACCCATTATCTATTATTATATTATTAAACTACTACCCTTATATCTTGGAAAAGTAAACTTCTTCTTTCATGCTTGTGCTTTAATCAACACCATGCTTTCTGAATATTTGACTTTACCAAGTATGGAGTTGCCAGCCATACTTAACATCATATCTTCGAGATCTTCTTTTCAAGAGTATATTTCTCCTTTTCCAGGGGATAAAGATCTATCCTTTTTGTATCTTTGCAGATCCAAAAAGTGCTAAGTACTTTTACAAAAGAAAGATCTAAGGCATAATAAGAACAACACATATTCTGCCTTTGACTTTAAGAAAATATTACATAGAAAAGCTATTAACTGAGATATATAATAAAGACTCAGTTAACAGACACTGAACTACAAATATAATTTTGCTCAGCTAAGGATAAGTGTGAAAGACTCAGCTGACTAGATTTGCTCAGCTTATCAAATTGCTCAGCTGATAATACAAACCAACGTGCAGCTAGTAAACTGATCAAACTAAACTGTCAGCTGTTCCCAAGGGCTCAGCTAGTCATTTTAAGTAGTGTCAGCTTATGAGGAAAAGATTAGATAAGTAATAAATACCTTATCTGACAAATGGGAGGCATCAGCTAATAACTGTGATTGTGTCAGCTGATCCTTGACTGCTCAGCTGATCTTGAAATCTTCATCAGCTGATAGTTCTAGGCCATCAACTGATCCAGTGTGATTCCTCAGCTGATGCTCTTTGACTGATCTTTTCTTCTCAACTGATCTTTCTGAAGCTGGTCCTTTGGCTGATACTCAGTGTTCAGCTGACACTATGATTCGTCAGCTGACATTTCTTACTTAGAAATTCTTTAAGTCTCAGATAGAAAAACAACACATGTTTTTCATCAATCTAAGTCCAAAACTGAATATATGGTTTTGTTAACATCAAATCCTATTTTACTTAATAGATAGGTTTGATTAAGGTTTGATATTGCTATCTCACCAACAATCTCCCCCTATTTGATGATGACAAAACCTTATTTTGTTTAAGAAGAATCAGTTTGACTAGGATTTGTAAAGATATAACTTTTAAGTGCAATTTTGGTTACCTAGCTATCTGTTTTTGGTAGCTCTTTTAAGTATGTTCCCTGATGTTCTGTTTTTGGGAATCTTTTCATTTATGAAGTACAATTGTTCTGTTTTTGTGGTATCTTTTCTATCCTTTTTCTGTTTTTAGGATTTTTGATCTTTTCTATATTTACACTATGTGAGTTATCTACTAAGAGTCATCTATACTAGCATTTTAGCTAAGTAGTCCATGATCAAAGTTTCAAGCTTGATTACAGAATAAATTATTTACATTAGAGTTTGTACAGAGCAATCTAACTATTAGTTAAACTAAGCACAGAAGTTGAACTATTCTAGGAATTGAAATTACATCTACTCTAGTTATGAAGTGTGGTCTTCATTCCCACCAAGGTTCTTCTTTGATGTCTGGACGATGCTCAACTGGAATAGTAGCAATTAGTTCATCAGCTCTAGTCTCCATCAGACTTTCAAAGTGTTGACTTCTTGTCTGTCCTCTTGCCAGTCTTACAGCTTGAAAAATTAAAGCTCTTGGCGCTCTTCCTATATCAGCTTCTCTTAGGAATCTCCAATCACCAGCTCTGTTCTTGAAGAACATCCCTTTTTCAGGCTCAGTTATGTACTTAAACATTTCTGGCTCAATATTAGAGGGCAGAGTAGTGTTGAGACTTTCATAAGCAGAAAGAAAAGGATAATCAGGATTGACAATGATCTGTTCAATGGTGACAAAAGCTTTTGAATTCTTTTTGAAAGCATCTTCAATCAGATTGATGTGTTCAATGAACTGATCATGTGTGAAGAGCCTATTGCAGATTGACATCCGAATCCAGTATTCAAATTTTGGCATGAACCTTTGAACAATTTCACTTTTGGACTTGAGGAGATGATACAGGATCTCTATCATTTCAAAGAAGGAGAGTAGTTTGCAGTGTTGAAGATAGGTATCTTCATAAGTCTTTCTTTCATCTCTTCTCAGCACTCTGAGATAAGGACCCTCATCAGTACCTTTGTATTGAGTAACCCTTGAGATGATGTCTGCACATCTTCTATTTACCAAGTTTTCTTTGTTGTCTCTGAACTCCTTGGCTTGCCTTTCAGTTTGCTGAGCTAATCCTCCAAAGTTGAAGTTCAGCAGAGCTTGAATGGCTTCCTTGTGAGTCTTTCCTCTCTTAGGATCTTTCTTAGTATAAGGGTCATCTTGCTGTGGTGTATCCTGTACTTGATGTGATTGAGAGGTCATCATAATAAGCTATTCTTCTTGTAGCTCTCTTAACTCATCATCAGTAACACCAATAATTGCAGCAAGATCTGCAGGAGAAGTGAAGTCCTGATGTCTTTCCTTGGTTTTCAAAACTTCTTCTATGGAGGTACCAAGTGTAGCAGCTAACTCACTGAGCTCTCTGAGACTCTCTTCTTCTTGTGTTAGCTCTTCCTCTCTTCTTTCTTCTTCTTCAATCTCCTCAGCAGTCATTATCTTCTTTCCTTTTCTTGTTGATGAACTGCTGGGAGTTGGTTGACTTGATTGAACTGGAGAGGAAGCTTGGACTGGTGGATCTGTAGTGGAGGAGCTCTGCTTCCTTATGTTGAACATAGAGGACAGAGGCATTTCATCTTCATCATCATCATCAGAATCCTCAGATGGTAGTTCAATTGGAGCACAGGATTCACCTTGCTTTGATTTCTTTGTTCTTCTAGCCATTTGCTTTAGCCTTCTCTTTGGCCTCTGCTCTTCTTGAGCAGGTTGCTCCCCCTCAGATTTATTCTCCCCCTCAACAGCTGATCCTATTTCATCAGGGGTTGATGCATCCTCTGCTTGTAAAACTGACCTTGTCCTAACTGACTTCTCCCCCTTTTTGTCATCATCAGAGGAGGGAAAAACAGCAGGCTTTGCAGGGGCATCAGGAGTGGTGAAAGAATAAGGAGTTGGGGTAGGTGTAGAGATAAAGGGTGGTATGGTTGAGGGTGAAGGTGAGGCAGTGGGAATGGGAGGCTGAGTGAAAGGTGAGGTTGAGTGTCTAAGGTGAGAGGGAATAGGAGAGAAAGAAGGAATGGAAGTTGAGATAAGAGGTTTTAGGCTGTTGATAGCTTCAGTGAGATTGGAGAATTCTCTCATAGTATCACTGTGCCTTATCCTAGCACAAAAGTTGGACCTATTGACCTCAGTATCAATGTCTTTTAGGAGAGAGGAGAGGGTGTAGGAATAGGAGTAGAGGTTTGGTTTAGAAGTTGATCTAGTTTGGTAAGAATAGGGGAAAGATCAACAGGGGCAGGGGTGGGTTGGGGTTTGGGTTGGTTGGCTTTAAGTGACTCAATCTAATTGGTTAGGTGAGAGATTTGAGTTTCTGTTTGAGTTTGGAAAGAGGTAAAGGAGGCTTGAAGACTATCCATCTTTTGAGAGATAGATAATAAGGTTTGAAGTAGTTGGGGTGAGGGTTCAAAAGTAGTATAGGGAATGGGTTGGGTTGGAATTGATTGAGAATTGTGCTTAGAACTGGAATGGATTGTGGTCCCTCACTTAGACCTTGGTATAGAGGCCTAAGATCACTGGGAACAGAAGTTGTACCCTGTACTAATGACTGGTTTATGCCACTAGTATTGACAGGTAGTGCACTAGCATGTGTAAGAATTGAATCAAAAATAGGTGCAAATATGTGAGTGTGAGTGAGGGTTGCACTCAAAGGGGTATCCCTTATTACAGTAGCAAGTTGTTGTGAACTTACTAGGGGATAGGATTGACACATAGGGGTTGTAGACACAGTATGACCTTGGGAGAATGTCTGTCTTTCAATGGTATCACCCTGTTGGGAGGGTGACCCAGATTGCAGCAATCCCATATTTACAAATGTGCCCTGTTGTGAGGACACACCCACTGGTTGTAGGGTTATATCAACTTCCATGATCTCCCCCTCAAAATAAGAGGTAGTTATAGGAGTTGAGGCCAGAGGTGCAGTGTGCAATTTCTCTGAGATAAGTGCAGTGTGCACCATCTCTAATGACCTAGTTTCTATTTGGGTTACTAAGGGAGTAGAACTAGTGACTGTTGGGAGTACACTAGAGCTTGGCTGTAGTGGGGGTGTTATAACTAGAGAAGAGGATGGGTTCTCATTGGTGGGGTCAACCAAATGAGTATCCTCAAGAGTGGTAGAGATTATACCTTCGATGTGCTGAGTCTTGCTGATCTCAATTAGTTGAATGAGATTGTCAGAAATTGTGTCTTCCTCAGCATCATCACCATCAGCTACATCTCCACTTTGTTGATTTTGTTGAGAGCTTGAGCTGGAACTGGCAGGAAAGTGTGAGAGTGGCATCCCAGTTTGAGAAGATGAGGATGTGGTATCTTGAACATTTTCAGTATAAGGAATTCCAGCATCACCACCATGAAAGTCATCATCTCCCTCATCATGATCATTTTGATCACTGTCAGCATCATTGTCTTTATCACCCTCAGCATCAGGATTAATAGGCTCATCCTGTGCTGGTTCATCAAACACATCTGCTCTAAACATCAATTCTTCTTCCACTAAGGCTTCATATGGAGCATGAGTCATAGACTCCTCAGAATGATCAGTAATTAAATCAGGAGACTCAGAATCATCAGCCATTTGTCCCTCAACATTTTCAGCAACAACTTCCTCTTCATTTTCATTCTCCTCAGCAACAACATCTATCAATTCTTGCATCTGAGCAGTTATAGCAGGACCTTGAAATTCCCTTATCAAATGGAAAGTTTTCTGACCCATTTGAGGGATGGTCATTGTGTGCAAGTGGGCAGCTAACCCAACATAGTGTTCCCTCTGAACATCTCTAAGTGCAATTAAACTTAGATACCTGATGTAAGGAACTAGGGTTCTGGTTGATTTCTTTGATGTGCCCAGAGTGATCTTATCCACCATTTCAGAGAATATGACTTGTGAGAAGTCAATATTCCTCCCTGTGACCAAAGCATGAAGAATCATCAATTCAGACTGATTCATTTGGTCATGGCTGCCAGACTTGTGACCAAAACATCGAATGATTACACTGGCCAAATACTTCCATGGGTGTCCTAGAGCAGACAGTTTATACTGGCCATGGGAAACAGCACCTTGGTAGCCAATCAGGGGCAAAACCTCTAAAACTTGATCCATTGTAGCAAAAGGTTGAAATGGGGCCATATGGGGTATGGAGATCGCTTGTCTAAGAGAATCAGTAGTGATGTTTATGTTGATGGTACCATTGAGGCAGGTGCAAGTGATTAAATCTTGATTAGCATGGTACCTTGCAGTGTACCACATCTCACCAACAATGTTTGGAAAGATGAACAGAGGATGAGCAGATATACATGCGAACAGGGGATGGGTAGTTATGAAAGCCACCATAGATTCGTATCCCTGGTTTGCTTTGCTCGCGGGAATGTCAGTGTTTATGAGAAAGTTGTTTGGGCGTATTGTGATTTCAGAGTTGGGTGTGACATTTTCACCAGCAATGGCGTTTGGAGAAGTTGCAGGGTTGAAGATCACCATGATTACAGAGTGAATGAAGTTTGAGCAACGAGAGTTTAGGGTTTGAAAGTTTGAGAGAGAAAGATTGTTTGGGAATTTTGAAAGCTTAAGAAATGAATAACCGCTCGAAAACACCTTTAAATCTTCCTTGGAAACCTAAACTGTCACAGAAATATTTTGCAAAAAGTAACAGTCACTTCTGCAAAAAGGTAATAGACGGAATAGATATTAAATACACAGACAATAAATGGACAAATAAACTAAATTAAATAACCTAGTAACACAATAAATACAAATGGGAAATTAATAAAATAAGTGTGGGGACACAATATTTTTGACTTTTGAAAATCATCAGCTGACAAACGAGAGTGTCAGCTGATCCATGTTGAGATAAAATAAGTGTCAGCTAATGAATGCACTTAGCTGAGCTTCTAAGTCTTAGCTAATGGTTTATCAGTTGAGGTATAGTGTCAGCTGATGATCGTCAGCTGACATAATTCTATTAGCTGATCTACCATAAGTAAACTATGTAGAAGCTTAGATAAGTACTTCATTTCACACACAAATAAAATTATTTTCTCACACACAATTAACTACCTAAGAAGAGAATATATTACAAATTTAACATGCCAAGTTTGGATATTAGGAAGTTGAACCGAGACTCATCCAAAGGTTTTGTAAAAATGTCAGCTAATTGAACATCAGTTTTCATATAATGCATTGAAACTTTCTCTTTCTGCACATTATCTCTAAGAAAATGATGTCTGATTTCAATATGCTTAGTTTTTTAATGCAAAACAGGATTATTAGAGATAGATATAGCACTTGTGTTGTCACACAGAATTAGGGAGTTTTCAAACTGTAAGTCATAATCCAGTAGATGATTTTGCAGCCATAGCAATTGAGCACAGTAGCTTCCAGCAGCAATGTATTCTGCCTCAGCTGTAGAGGTTGAAACAGAGTTTTGTTTCTTGCTTGACCAGCTGACTAATCTTCCACCTAATAATTGACAACCCCCAGATGTACTCTTTCTGTCTAGTGTGCAACCTGCAAAGTCAGAATCAGTGTATCCAACTAACTCAAAATCAGAGTCTTTGGGGTACCAAAGACCTAGATTAGGAGTTCCTTTGAGATACCTGAAAATTCTTTTAACGGCAGCTAAGTGAGATTCTTTGGGATCTGCTTGATATCTAGCACAAAGACATGTTGAAAACATAATATCTGGTCTACTTGCAGTGAGGTATAAAAGAGATCCAATCATACCTCTATAAGCTGTAATGTTCACTGATTTACCATCAGTGTCCTTTCCAAGCTTTAAGGCAGTGGACATGGGTGTTTTCATTAAAGAACAATTTTCAAACTCAAATTTCTTAAGTAAGTCATTTACATACTTTGCTTGATGAATGAAAATTCCATCAACCTCTTGTCTTATTTGAAGACCTAGAAAATAGTTTAATTCACCCATCATACTCATTTGATAATTATCAGACATGAGTTTGGAAAACTTTTTGCAAAGATCAACATTTGTATACCCAAATATTATATCATCTACATAAATTTGTACAAGAATCACATCACCCTTGAATTTTCTTATAAATAAAGTGTCATCTATGCTTCCTCTTATAAATCCTTTATTGGTCAGAAAAGAAGAGAGGGTATCATACCAGGCTCTTGGAGCTTGCTTCAGACCATACAAAGCTTTGTTCAAGAAGTATACATGATCTGGTTTGCTTGCATCCTCAAAACCTGGAGGTTGTTTGACATACACCTCTTCCTTCAATTCTCCATTGAGGAAAGCACTCTTAACATCCATTTGGAAAACTTTGAAGTCCTTGAAGGAAGCATAGGCTAGAAACAGTCTTATTGCTTCAAGTCTTGCAACAGGGGCAAAGGTTTCATCATAATCGATTCCTTCTTCTTAACAATACCCCTGAGCAACTAGTCTTGCTTTATTTCTGATGATTAGCCCTCGTTCATCCATCTTGTTTCTGAACACCCACTTAGTACCAATGATGGATTTGTCCTTTGGTCTTGGCACCAAAGTCCGTACATTGTTCCTAGTAAATTCAGCCAATTCTTCTTGCATGGAATTTATCCAGTGAGGATCATTTAGAGCTTCATCTACCTTCTTTGGTTCAATCATAGAAACAAAACCTGTGTATAAACAGAAGTTACAAGCTTTTGATCTTGTTAGTACATGTGCTTCTATGTTACCTATGACCTGATCAATTGGATGATTTATGAGGTCCTTGTAGGCATTTTGGATTCTGGGAGTTGAAATTCTTTGATTTGGATCAACTGATGAGACTTCTGGTTGATCAGCTGACAGAATTTCTTGATTACAATCTGATGAGACTTCTACTGATGAAGGAATGTTTGATATGGAATTAGAGTCCATTGATGTTGAATCATGATTCCCTTCATTTAGTAAAAGTGTGGGTTGGTTTAGGATAGAATGTACAGAGGTGTTTTGTACTTTCGGAACAGGTTCTTCTAAGTCATCTATGTCAGCTGATGAGATTGGATCAGCTGATGGGAGTGGATCAGCTGATACTGGAGTGTTGTCTTCAGTACGCAGCAAATCATTAAATTCCTTACCTGTAGATGGATTAGTAGAACAGGAAGCAACAAAGTCATTTTCATTAAAACTTACATTGATTGATTCTTCTATGACCTTTGTTCTAAGGTTGTAGATTCTGTAAGCTTTGGAAATCACAGAATATCCAATGAACACACCTTCATCAGGTTTTGGTGCAAATTTTTGCAATTGATCTTTCTGGTTCAGAATGAAACACTGACACCCAAAGATGTGTAGAAAGCTTATGTTGGGCTTCCTTCCCTTGAGCACTTCATAAGGAGTCTCGTTGTGCCTCTTTATTATAAGGGATCTGTTCTGAGTAAAACATGCACAGCTGACAGCTTCAGCCCAGAAGTTGAATCCTAACCCACTCTCACACAGCATGGTTCTTGCAGCTTCAATCAAAGTTTTGTTTCTTCTTTCAGCTACACCGTTTTGTTGTGGAGTTCTTGGAGCAGAGAAGTATTGAGATATTCCTTTCTCATCACAGAAACCTTCAGGAGTTTGATTTCTAAATTCAGTTCCATGATCACTTCTAAGCATCCTTACCAGATTGCCATTGAGCACTTCCATCTTTCTAATGAAGCTTATAATTTCTTCAGTAGCCTCACCTTTGCTTTTAGGAAGATGACCCAAGTGTATCTTGAAAATTCATCAACCATTATCAATGCATACTTACTTCCACCAATACTAGAAGTAGCAACATGACCAAATAGATCCATGTGCAACATGTAGAAAGGTTCAGTAATGGAGAAGGCTTGCTTAGATGGAAACGAAGTCTTGTGCTGCTTTCCCTTCTCACAGGCAGAGCAAGGTTTAGGCTTAACATACGTCAGTGAAGGTAGTCCTGACACTAGTTCACCCTTGCTCAACTTGTTAATGTTTTTGAAGTTTAAATGGGAAAGCTTTTTGTGCCATAACCAGTTTGTGTCAGTTACAGACTTGTATACAAACAGGTTAACTTGGATGGATCACCAGAGGACATATCAAGAGTATATACATCCTTGGTTCTATTTGCACAAATTATTGTTTTACCTTCTTGATCTAAAATGGAACCACCTGTCTTTCTAAAGAGGACTTTATGATCACCATCACATAACTGACTTATGCTGATGAGATTATACTTAAGTCCTTTAACATATGATACCTTGGATAAGGTTAGGTTCCCATTATGAAGTTCTCCGTAGCCTTTTGTTTGCCCACAATTGTTATCACCAAATGTTACTCTTGGACCTTTTTCCTTCTTGTAGTTACTAAGCAAAGCTTTACAACCTGTCATGGTCCTTGAACATCCACTGTCAAGATACCATGTGTTCAGACCCTGCATAGATGTGATTGAAAGAAGGTTAGTGACATTTGGGCATCCACATTTAAGTGGACCCCTGTGGATTGCACCTAGCCATCCACTTTATATTAGGTTGTTTATGAATGAGAGAAACAGCTGTGTTATCATAATCAGTCCGCTGTCTTTAGTTACCTTCTAGAGAACAATTACCTGCCTTATGTTCTTTGCTCCCACATTTATAACATTTTTTTATTTTTGGAGCTTTTAACATGTTTTGGTAATTGACTAAGAGATGTCTTAACTGTTTTCTGATGACTATGGGTCATCAGCTGACAGATTTCACCATTCAGCTGTTGCAGCTGATTCTGTAAACTAATAAGGTCTTTGTTTACAGTCACCTTAGGTTGACCCTTAGTTAAAATGAGTTTTTGATCAACTTTAGTTGTTGCAGACTTAGACTCTTTGTAAACAAAATGTCCTTTTCCCTTAGTTTCTCCTATTAGAAGAGTTTGAAGTGATGTTTGATCAGCTAAACAAACAGAAGAGGATCCATGATCAGCTGATAGGCTATCAGCTGAGCAGTTATCATCTACTTTTCGATCAGCTGATGTAACATCATTAGCTAAAGAATTTTCAGTTAGCTGAGTTCCTAAATTTAATGTATCAATTTTCAAGGTTTGACAACAGAATGTCTCTTTGGTATCAACAAATGATTCCATTCCTTTATTTACTTCCTTTACACTTAAATTTTCAGTGCTTTTGCTTTATGTTAAGACAATAGAACTTGAACCAAATTTTGAAGAGGTTGAGTCTTTCAGCTGAGTACTTTTACTTTTGACAAATCTGTTAGTGATAATACTTTTTCCTTTTACGATCTTTTGAAAAGTAAGAGGTAAAATATCAGCATTTTCTAAGATATTTATGTTCTTGCTAAAATCAACACAGTTAGCAGCTTGGGAATAATTTCCACCAATAATAGCTTGAACTTGTTTTGGAATCTGCTCATTGACACACTGAGTGGTCTTCTCAGCAGAAACACACCAAGATCTAACTACTTTTTGAAGGTCATTAAACTTTATTGTTGCTTGATTGGTTTCTTTTACCAAGATCTGATTAAGTATCTTTTGATTGGCTAAATCATCTTCCAGTTTTGTCATTTGTTTAAGTTTCTCATCTTTAAGACTTAATCTCTCTTTTAGTGATTCTATTTCTAATTTTAGCTTCTTTTCTCTTTGAATATTTGACTGAAACTCAACACACAGATAATCAAACATAGTGTTCTTTTCATTATCTTCATAGTTAATAAATTTTCCAACCTGATACATAGATCGGCTTTTGGATTGGTCTTGGTATTGCTTGGAAGAGTCCCAGGGAAGCGGTCCTGGAGAACCAGAGAGATTTGCCCGATTTGGGTCTCATGTTGTGGATCGAAGCCTGCTGATTCCTGAGTGCTGCCTCGGTAGTCGATCCGATCCTCTTAACTAGCTCCTCGGTCTCTTTGTGCCTCTGATTGGACGCTGCTACGAATTGGTTGAGCATCTCCTCGAAATTAGGCGTCTTCTCCGGCTCATTTGGTGGTTCTTTCTGATAGGGTCCCAGACCGTGCTGCCTATATTTTGCCTCCATCTCCTTGCGTTATTCGGGATAAGGTTTCCAATTTGCCCTGCGGTGACGAAAGTATGCCTCGTCCTCCGGATAATCATACTTATCCCCAGAAGAATAACACGCATATTCCTTAAGATTCCCTTCCTCGTTATAAGGGCAATCTCGTGTAAGATGGGGTCCGTTGCAGTTTTTACAACCGAATTGCATGGCATGCATGTTTTGTTAAACTATTTTCATATCCCGCCCTAATGCATCCAGCTTGGCATTAAGGGCTGCCATGTGGTCTAACTTTTCGGTGGAGGAGGAAGTGTTTCTACGAAAGGAAGGGTCTCTCGCACAGTGCCACTGGTGGGAGTGTTGAGCCAACTCCTCTATAATGGCATTCCCCTGAGCAGGGGTTTTCTTCGGTATTGGCCTTTGAGAATCGACCATTTGTATTGTGCAGACATTGATACCATTATAGAAAGTTTGGACAACCTGGTGAGCATTAAGATCATGTTGCGGCCAGTTTTGCAGCATCTCCTTGTACCGGTCCCAGGCTTCATAATGAGTTTCGGCCTCCAATTGCGTGAAATTCTGGATTTGCATTTTCATCTTTGCAATTTTGGAAGGAGGACTAAACTGCTTAATGAATTTTGTTTTGAGCGCATCCCATGTACGGATGGGTGGCTCGGATCTTAGCCAACGTTTGGCTACGCCTTGGAGTGTTATCGGGAACACTCGCAGCATGACGGCATCTTTCGTTACTCCCGGAATATGGAAGTAATCGGCAATCTCGAGAACGGCCTCAACATGCTGGTTGGCATCTTCATGATCCTTCTCGGTGAAAGGAGTTTCCCGTAAAAGATGAAGGAATTGACCCTTGATTTCGAATGTGGTTTCGGCGGGAATTTCGGGACGATTAATCCCTGTTGCATTTCCTTCACAAAGGCCGCTCGCATACTCCTCAAGCGACAAATTTGCAAGATCTTCCGCCATCCTACGCAAACGTTCGCGTTCGCGTGCGGCTCTCTTTAAACGGTTGAATTCGCGCTCCGGTTCTTCAAATGGTTCAACATGCTCGGGAGGCGTATCAACGGATGGTGGGTCGGCGGACATAAAAAGAAAACCCTAAGTGGTGTCTAAGGAGCAGAAGCACTACCCTAAATAGGGCCGGAAAAACAGAAACAAAAACTAACAACTAAAACTAAAGCTACCAGCTAACACTAAAAACGAAAAAAGAAACAAGCTGTCGCAATAGATCGCGCCGCGATCAAAGAGATCACGCCGCGATTTATGGACAGAAAGCAGCCTACGCTACAACTAAGCAAACCAACAAGCAAACAAAAAGTTTAGAAATATCGGGCCGTGTACACATCATAGCATACATCTCCCTTGTTCGGAAAGATGTTCACTCGTTAACTTCCTAGCTGCTTGCACCTTCTATGGACAAGCCGGTTCGTTGTCCTTTGTGAACCCGAAACCATTGTTGCCCTCATAGTCGGATGGCGAAAATCGTTTGCTGAAGCGTGATTGATATTAAATCAAATGCAACCGTTCCCCGGCAACGGCGCGAAAAACTTGATGTGCATAAAGCGTACCCGTTTTAATTTATAAAATCCGATATTATTTAGTACGACTACAACACAAATAGGCAAGTGAACCTAATCGTATTATAGTACGACTACAACACAGAGGGTGTCGAACTCTCGGGGAACTAGTATGATTTGATAATATTATAATGATTTAAATATTAAACGAGCTAAACTAAACTAAACTAAGGACAAGAAAATAAATAAAGCAATTAAAGGGGGGGATTTATGGTAAAAGTGATCACTTTGAACATTCATGTATCGATTTCTAAATTAGTTAAAACTCTGGTCCAGTTCTAACCGTCTAATTACACCAATTAATAACCTTTATGGTCAAAAGCGCTATTAAAAGAGATAATTAGCCAATTAATTCGATTACCAAGTAAAGACTCAATCTTTAATATTTCATATGATCAACAAAACACCACTAACACATAAAGGTCATTATATGTTTAATCACATGCAAAATCATCTATTTAAAGTTGTTTAACACTAGGATTGGATCAATCACTATCTCTTAAAATCATCTATTGGTCCTAGATAATCAAGATGCAAGCTTTTATGAATTAGATGGTCTTTTAAAACACAAAACTCATATTATAAACAACGAAAACAGATTACTAAGCATGGATGAACTAAGATTAAGCTAAACTTGAATTAAAACATGAATTAAGCATCAAAGCCATGAATTAATAAACCATTACAAGAGTTTCATCTCCTCTAGGGAGGAAAACAAAAAATCTAGCCAAGATTAATCATTCTAAACTTCTGGAAATTCATAAGAAACAAGAACATGAACAAGAATGACAAAACCGTAAAAAGCCGAATGATTAAGCCTTGAATCTTCACTTTTGAGCTCCAATCCTCCAAGCACTTGCTCCAAGCTTCTAAGATGAATTAATGGTGGTTTCTGAGAGTTTTGGTGGGTAAAAATCGGCTGGAAGTGATAATTCCCGAAGAGAAGATCAAAAAATATATATAGGGCTGGACTGCAGGGGATCGCACCACGACTGGCCAGATCGCGCCGCGATCGCGGCTGATCCACTACATTCTCGCCGTTCAAATTTCAAACTGTAGATGAGATGCTGCCACGTCATCGTCGCGACGCGGCTGGGAGCTCAGTTCGCGACGCGATCGCAGGTTTGACCTACAGATTGGACTTTTTTGGATTTTTGCATATTTATCTTGTATTTTCTCATCTTATCACCACAACTTCCGAATTTTGAACCTGAAAAACAATATTAACATCATCAAACACCTTTTAATATATTTTTCATATTTTCTGATAAAAATAACTAAATATCGTATTATATATATATATATATATATATATATATAGGAAGAAGTTCCATCGAGAACCATTTTTATTGCGAGAACCGCGAGAACCAATCTGAGCCGTCTAATTCCCCCTCTTTCAATGTCATTGCCCACCCATGAATTCCTCACATACACCCTGCCACACTCAATCCCCCCACGCTCTCCATCCATGAATTCCACTTATCAAATCAATGGCTAAGATTGGTTCTCGCGGTTCTCGCATTTTTATCGGTTCTCAATGGAACCCTCCCCTATATATATATATATATATATATATATATATATAGGGGAGGGTTTAAACGAGAACTGTTTTTCGTACGAGAACTGCGAGAACCAATCTCAGCCGTTCCTTGAATATGGGAAGTTCATGGATGGAGAGCTTGGAGGGGATCAAGTGTGGCAGAGTGCATATGAGGAATTCATGGGTGAGCAATGACATTAAAGGAGGGGGAATTGGACGGCTCAGATTGGTTCTCGCAGTTCTCGTACGAAAAACAGTTCTCGTTTGAACTTTTACCTATACATATATATATATATATATATATAGGGGAGGGTTCATGCGAGAACCGTTGTTAGTGCGAGAACCGCGAGAACCAATCTCAGCCGTTCCTTGGATATGGGAAGTATCATAGATGGAGAGCGTGGAGGGATGAGGTGTGGCAGGGTGCATGTGAGGAATTCATGGGTGGGCAATGACATTGAAGGAGGGGGAATTGGACGGCTTAGATCGGTTCTCGCGCTAACAACGGTTCTCGCATGAACTTTTGTATATATATATCCCGCAATATCATGTACCCTTTGACACCAAGGGCTACTAAGGGGTGGACCAAGGATTTTTATTAACTGGTTGCACCATATAATGACGAAAATAAAATTGAGTGTGTTATTCGGCTTTTTTTTCTCGGGTTTCCGGTTAATCGGGTCGGATTAACGAGGTTTCGGCTGTTGTTATGGTATTTTAGGGCCAAAATTTAAAACAAAACACAACTTATATGAAGTCATGTTAACTAAAATGTTATTTTTAAGATACACTAAAGTATTTTAAAGGTATAAATTGAATATTGAACTACATCTTATTATTTCTTTCTAAAAAATAATTTTTCCTTTGATATTGGTGGCATCACCGGTTACACCCTGAAAATTGACTGGTAGCACCGTCTAAAAAAATTCAAAATTAACACTACGCACGATAATTTGACCGGTGTCCCATGACCACCAAGGATAAGAGGTCCACCACCTACTAATTCAGCATACAAATACTATGCGACTTGTTAGCACGAGAACCGCGAAAACCAATCTCAGTCGTTCCTTAAATATGGGAAGATCATGGATAGAGAGCATGGAAGGATAGAGAACATGATGCATGTAAGGAATTCATGGGTGGACAATAACATTGAAGTATGGGAAATTGAATGGCTCAGATTGGTTCTCGCGCTAACAACTATTCTCGAACTTTTCTCATGCGACTTGATGTATACCCTTTGCTCTCAAAGGTAAAACACTAAATTCGCCGAATTTCATAAAGTAACGTAAAAACTCTAGCTTTGACACATTGGATAGTATTCAATTTCTTTGACGAAGTTTAAAAGGATCTGACGATGAATATATGGAAGAAGTTCGTCCACAGAAAGGCTAAAAAATTTATAAAAAATTATAATACAGAAAAAGGATTATAAAATGCAGAATTAATATGTCGCACTTTTTGTACCACATTTATCCCTCATACCACAATGAAACCTGAAAAATAATATTCTCATATTCGTCTAAATGGACTACTTCTGATCTTCACCTGCAATCAACATTCAGATCTATACAAATACACCCACGTCAGTGGCATATGAACTAAATCAACTTTACACCTATTTAGTACTCACTTCAATTATCATGTCAAATGCTGAAAAAGATTGCCTTTTGCACTTTTTTTGACACTTTCGAGTTTAGTAACTACTAAGCTACCTGTATCCCGATAGGTTGTGTAGTTCTCATTCACCCATAGCAATGACAACAAATACGTCATCCAGGGACCACTTAACAAGCTTATGTTTGTCAACAGGATTAATAACGGCTCGTTCTGCTGATGCCAAACGATACCCTATAACGATTTCATGCCTTTGACGACCCCTCATCATGATATCATAAAAGCAGACTTCTTCCTGGTCATACAGATAGAATTCTGCAGGTTTAATACACATCTCGTTTCCCTGTACATTGTTATCAGTTAAAACCACTGTTAAAGATATCTTTCATTAATGAACTGAATGGTTGTTAGAGGTGGCAGAATGAACGGGTTGAATAATGGGTTTGAGGGTATGTTTGGCAGAAATAGCCGGTAGCTGTTAGCTGGAGCTTAATACTTTAAAAAGGACAAAAAAGAACAAATTCTAAAAAATAGGAGGAATTATAAAACAATTAAAGCGGGTAGTTAGCTAATTTGGTATATAAAAAGCTTCCAGCTAGTTTTAAAAGCTACTTCAAGAAGTTTTTTGTTTTAGAGCTTTTTTGTTTAATAAAAAGCTTCCAGCTTTTTATCTGAACATAACTAGCAGCTTCAAAAGCTTCAAAAAGCTTCGTACCGAACATACCCTAAGAGGGTGATTTTTTATTTAAGTGTGTCAAATATGAATACAAAAGGTATACGTTCGAGTAAAATGATTTACACATTCCTTTTAGCTAAAAATGTTTGATTTTACACGTTTGACCGGTTAGAGACAAAAGATAACACCGAGTTGAGCCACATCTTAGTTATAGGGAGATGATTGGGTACCTCTTCAGCAAAGAGTTCTTCAAGGACACGATTTATCTGTTTATCCTCGGCTACCATTGCTAGAGCCATGCTCACTAGCTCATTTGATAGCACATAATCGCTAATTTTGGTTACTGAAACAAGGTTCCTAGTCCTAGAGTCCAAGATCTCACTTATTATTATTGATTTATTAGAAGCCTGTTGCATCTCACGAATCCAAGAGCTATGAGAGAAACCAGAAACACGAAGAGGCGCTGAGCTAGTGTCTTTATAGGGAAGACGTTTTGACTGCAATAATTGATGGAATAAACAACTTAACGGGTATAATGAAGTTGTTAAAAATTATACATTCACCTTTGAAAAAACACAAGTTACCTGAATGTCTCGAATGAGGAGGAGGGTGGCTAGAGATCGTGAGTCGGAATGCACAATTGAATCTTCCACAGATTCATCTGCAAGAATCAGAATCTGTCTTTTCAGAGTTAGTAATCAGATTTGTCGATTTTCTTTCTACATTCTAACTTCATATTCTTGTAGAAGATTGATAATGATATCAATTTACTCTAATTACTTAATTAAATATTCTGAATTTATATTCAAAATTGAGGGCGTAAATCAAAATTCTAGAAAATCTTAACTTCCGTAATGAACTATTGAATTATGAACTAAAACTAGTTGTGCCAAGAATTTTAATTTTATGTTAATCTTGTACAACTCAAAATCAAATGGTAATCCTACAGTATTTATAAAAATGAGCTGATTCCGTTTAAAGGGTTCCTATTTGACCTACATTCTTTAGCTGTTCATTTCCCACGATTGGCGGTAACTTAAGAGTCCATTTAAATCTATATTATTTATATTAACAGGGTAAATGAGCTGATTTTAGTTAAATGGTTAGCTTCTTAAATGTAGTGGCAAGCAAACTTACAGAATCAAATGTCTCTAAAGGCAGAGTCTCCAAATGTTTTTTGATGACCGCATTCCCTACACGGTGTACAAGTTTAATGTTAACCAGACCTAAAATATCAAGTCCTCCATCCACTAACTTTTTTTCTCTCTCTTTTTCCACCACCGCATTAAACATCCACAACTCTGAACCTGGAGCCAGGAATGCCTCTAAAACCTGGTATATGACATAAAAAAGAATATATTTTAAGAATTAAGAGCAAGTCAAAATTATAGAAGATTAACATATATCAGTGAATTACCATAATCATATCATCAATATCACGTCGCCACCCACAAAATAATATCTTCTCTGGAAATTTAGGAGGCTCCACTTTTCCAGGTAAGAGACCCCTTCTTACCTGCAAGAGATAGAAGAACTAAGAGCACAATCTAGACCTTCATCCTACATTAAACACCTTTATGGACACAATGCAAGACAAAGTATAAAATATTAGCAGAAGTTACAAAACCCCTCAAAGATTGGCTGCATTTATGTACTCGTATGGAAGACTGCAATATTTTTAGACATTTATACTATATTACTATGCTTACTTTCCATAGGTTATTATATGCAGAATAACTTACATCTGGTAAAGGGCCAGGGAAATATGTGTCATCATCCTCAGCTATGACAAGTATTTCATCACCCTCTTTTAATATATAATCATCTTTTGGATTTATATTTATCTTTCCTCCCTCTGAAGCAACCTTTACTCCGCAAGGAATTGCGTCGGGAAAGGAAATAAGCACATCTTCAAACCGCAAACCATCTAACTGAGGCCACCTTTTAATATAAAACTCGGCGTTTTCAAACCCCAAGATATCTTCCCATATCTGTTGAAAAAAAATTCCAGAGTTCACAGGACTATCATTATTCTAAGGTCTAGACAGCCACAAGAGAATTCAAATAGTCTGTTTTTAGGATTATATTCAACGACCTGTGCAAGGCCAGGCTGCAGAGCACACTGTATCATCAACCGTCCAATCACGTCATGTGCAACCACAGTCTCGATTAGCTCTCCACCAACAAGCTTCACCAAGGGTTCATTATCAAGATCACTCATCTCAACAACCACATGGCCCCTTAATCCCTCTTTCACTCCAGTAAGGCTAAGCACGACCCTTAAAGCACGCGCATCACTCTAATGATGTCAAAATAATAGAATCAAGAAACTATTTTCGTATCAAGGTCATGAGACCATAACAAGAATGTGATTTTTAGGTAAGACATACCTGATCTGCATTTTCATCGGCTGCTAGTACTATTATAGCACGTGCCTTTGAAACTGAAACCTGAAAAAATAAATATATGAGAAGACATTAATAAAGAAAGTTATATGTAAAATTTCAAAAGTGTGCATGTGGTGTGTGTCTATTCTGGTGCATATGTGATGCAGTGAATGTAAAAATAGTTAGCAGAATCGTTCATGGAACAGTGGCAATTATAACCAAAAAAAATAAGATCGCAAGAACATATATGCTTCGACAACCTTCTTTAAGTCTGCAAGTATAAGAGGACTGCCACTTCTGCATATAACGGAAGTGCCCATGGAGCTGAATTCAAGCTTTGCTATATCCATCTCCATCTCCTCCTTGTCTCTTTCTGCTAAGACAACAACAACACCGCCACCAATGCTCTTATTTGCTATTGCCAGCTGCTTTAAAAGTGAACCCTGCAACCAAAATAGGCTCTCAATATCCACTTGGTTAACTATAATATAAACTGGTCTTTAGAAGAAAATAGGTGCATAAAGTAACTGAATATTACCAATTTGTCACTCCATCCAAGAACAAGAATGTGGTTGCTTTCAATTACTTCACTTTTCCCTTTCCGCAATGAATCTACCTTCTCTGAGATCGCATCTGAAACAAGCCCTAGCATCATTGCAAAAATAAGCATCCCTCCTGAACTTATAGAGACCGAAACAATTCTTGGTCCAGTGCCAACCCTATCTGCATGATTTCCTGAATCTGCCACAAATGACCAAGAAAGCCAAAGGTTTTCTGCAAGACTACCATCACTAACAGCATAAAGTGCCAACCCACCAAATGCTATGAGAAAAATGGTTGCAAAGAGAAGTGCAAGTAACTTTGCATAAGGATAGATAGAGAAGCACACATCAACCATATACGCTATTCTCTTCTTTAGTGGAACCTCTTCTTTGTTATTCTTGGCCCGCTTTGAGATATTCTTGATTCGGGGAAGATCATCAAGATATTTGTACAGCACAAAAGGCGTAATGAGAGTAAACAGAACAGTGTAGAGAGCAATGGTTCGACTGTCAGTATTTCCAATATAGACGAATGAGTCCTCATTCCCATGCTTCAAAATGTCGGTATTTTCATCATTAGCAATGTCATTATTCCTACAAATTCTAATAAGATCTTGATTATGTTCCTGCAATTAGGTTACTTTTTATCATTAAACAGCCAATAACAAACCATCTATATTTTCAAGATCATACAATAACAAAAATATAGACGGTAAATCTCAGAAGATTGTGTCATTAAGGCCACTGTTTTACTTAAAAGATAATATAAGTTGTTAAATGTTAGCCAAATTTCAAAATAAACATTAGCATTTTAAGCATAAGTGAATATTGTAAGCCATAATTAATCACAATTAATTTGTTGCAATTGATTTGGAGCACCCAAAAGGGATAACTTTGCAGTCCTGTGATTATACAAAGAAGTCTCTTTCTCTTAGCAAGAAACATGACTATAATGTTGTTAGTAAGAAAGAATAAGTTAAACATATTAGCACTACAAGATTCATTATCTTCCATCTTCATTTTGAGCCATTACTAACTTTTCATAGTTGTGAACCAGAAAAGATAATAAGCACATTGTGGTCACATTATCAGTTCAGCTTGAACAATATGATACCTGAAGCTTTGTGACTTCATTCCTCAAGCTAATTGCATAAGATGCCAATACTGCACATATGAGTACCAGCTGCATTAAGAAATAAACATGGCATGATCAGACATCAGACAATAAACCTCAAAATAAGGAATATGATGCTCCAATGGTTTCCTGCCGATGTATAAATAAATCCAGAAGAAGATAAGAAACTAAGTACCAGATTACGAGTTAATGAACTCCTGATCCTGGCATTCTTCCGTGCAGCAGTAGATGAAATTAGGGAAGAAGAAGAAGAAGTCAAAGAAGAAACAGGAATTTGAGCAGGCACAGGCTGAACGACTCTCTCCGATTTAGCATCTGACGTCGACGCCGTCGCCGGTGAATTTGACGTAACCGGAGTCGCACGGAGCAATTCCGCAGACAAATTTTTAGGCATCGAAGCGCTTCGGACCGGAGATGACACGGGCGGTTGTTTCCTCAGAGACTTAGACGCAGATGATTTAACAACCGTGACACGATTCCGAGTAGTGTTAGGTCCAAGAAACGACGGATAAACATAATCACGATCAGAAAATCCAAAGGTTTGACCAGGGAAAGTGTCGCTGGCGGTAGTGCTGGAGCTGTCGGATGAGTCAAACGATCGTCGAGGGGACCAGGTGGAGGAAGATGAAGACGGCGGAAGAGGAGGAGTTGACTCATCGGTGGAAGTGACGCGGCGGACGGCAGGGAAGAGTGGACCGGGGAAATGAGGAGTGGTGGAATCAGCGATCGTCCTGGATTTCTTAAGGAGAGGACGGCGTTCAGGTAGTGGAATGTTAGGGTTGGCTTTGGTGTCCGGTGAATCTCCTCCTGCTCCATTGGTGGTTGACATAATTTCGCCGGATCTTCACCGGAATCTGTGATTGTGAGGAGGCACATGGAGTGGAGATGGTGGTGGTAGGGTAGTGAAGGGTTATATCGGCCGGAGGGGAAAATATTTTAGTGAGTGGTGTGATGCAACAGTCCAAGTTTGTTTTTCACCGTTGCTAAAAGGTAACTCACGTGACGTCGTACTTCTTGTTCCAACTTATTTATAAAAGAAAATTTTAAAAATTAGGAAAAAAAATTACTGTTAAAAGCTTCACGTTAAATCTTTCATTTTTCTAGAATTTTTTTAATGAAATTAAAAATCATAAAAATGTTCACTTAGACCTTTTAAAAAAAACATAAAACTCTTTCATTTTTTTATATTTTTCCAAACTCCTTCAGAAAACACTTTAATTAAACATGTTTTTTATTATTTTTTTAAAATAAAACTTCACTCAATTATCTAAACATATTTTCTATTTTTTTTAGAAAATAAAAACTCTACTATTTTTCCCAGTACCTAAACGAAATCAAAAAAATTTTCTATTACTAAACACAAGAGATTTTGAAAAAGAAATTCACTCGATCTTTTTAACATAATAATAATTGAAATTAAATAAATAATACTATTTGTCTTTGTATTTTATATTTTTTATTCGAGAACCTACAAAAACTTTATTCATCTTTTCTTTAGCTTTCTAAATATACACTTCTATTTCATATCTTTTATCAATCATAGGATAACATACTACAATCAACTGTCTTAAAATCGATATCACTTTTTCAAACTTCTGTACAGCCAGACTAAGAACTTCGATCTCAGTCTCTTTTTTATTTCAAATGTGTAAAATAAACATGTATTATTATTATATTATATTTTCCAAGTACATGTCCAACAATTTTCTTTAATTAATCGCATAGTGAATCAATATTACATAAAAAGGGACAAAGGGAAAAGGTAGATCTTAAAAACAACTACTTTAATTTATAAAAAAAACAAGGGATAATTTCTTATATACCCTTAATAAACATCAAAATATCTTATTTACCCACCTTAAATACAAAATATCCTATATACCCTTATTAAACTTCATAATATATTATTTACCCATATCACTATTTTTACTAATTTTTTAATAATTTATAATCATTTTAAATCATTTTAAATTATCTATAATTATTTAAAAATTGAAAATGACCATATTACCCTAACCTCAAAATCACGTACTCTTACCCTATTCTTCCAATCGGTTATACACGTACCGACGTACGGCTGCTCTCACGTCGATCAATCTTCCCAGGCCACTGCAACGCATCCTCACTTTGATCGCCTCCATTCGCCGTCGACTCAGCCGGCCGCCGCACTGCCTCCCTTGGCCACCGCCGCCGCCGCACTGCCTCACTTGGTCGCCGCTGCTGACTGTAGCAACCGCCGTCCCTTCTTCACGTTTCCTCTTCGATGGGTCAGGTATGTATGTCGACATATATATTTAGTTTAACTTTCTGTTTGATGTTTGCTTTTGGTGGTTGATCATTGTTTTTGTTTTATTATTGTTTTTGCTTTTATGTTGAACCGATCATCCCTGGAAAAGAATTGTATTAAATCAATGGAAGATCTTTGTGCATGGAAAAGAATTGAATTAAATCAATTGAGAAAGATCTCTGTGTATGGAAATCTACGAATGGAATTAAATCAATGGAATTAAATTGATTATTTAGGTGCATCGAATGGTGTAACTGTAGACGTGTCCTTAGGCTACTGTATCGACTAAGGTGTGTTGTGGTCTGTTTTTATGATGTCTATGCATGATGTGTGATAAGAGGGGTGCACCGAGTTAATTTGGTTGGATGGAGCTGCTGTTATGCTATTATAATGATGCTTTGTTCATGTCTTTTGGAGAGCTAATGGTTTCACTATTTTCCCTGAGGTTGTACTGCTGCTGTAGGTTGCAAGATGAAGTGGTTATATTGTGTTTTGGTATGATAAAGTTCTAATATGTCCGTGAGATGGGTAAAGTGGTAAAAGTGGAGTTGTTGGGTCTCGTTTAATAGTTTTTGAGGTGTGGTAGTGTAAATATATAAGTTCAAAAAGAAAGAAGTGTTTGTATATATATAAATATATAACTTGGATAAATATGATATTTATAAAGTTTAGTAAGGGTATTGGTGATATTTTTAAAATAGTTTTAAAAGAAGGGTATAATAGTCATTTAATTATATTTTATAATTATAATTCTTTTAAAATGATTTAAAATTAATGAAATTGGTGATTTGGGCAAATAAGATATTATGAAGTTTAATAAGGGTATATAAGATATTTTGTATTTAATGTGGGTAAATAAGATATTTTGATGTTTATTAAGGGTATATAAGAAATTATCCCAAAAAACAAAGAAAAAAAGTTTGTTCGAAATCTCTTGCAGATTTGCTTTCTCAAGTAATCTATCTATATATTATTAAAAGGCTTACCTTCTTACAAATAATAGTAATAAAAAAAATTTCTGCACCAATAGAAACCCGTAACAAATTTTCCTCCACCTCAGCAGTTTACAAAATTAAAAAAGAAAATATGGAAAGATCCATATTCTAAAAACACACGGATACTTCCTAAATGGATCCTCCGACAGATTTTGAAACATGCTTCCCTTTTATGCCTCATTCATTCAGCGATGCAGAAACCCTAAAAGCATCTTCTCCTTTACGTTTCATCATCGCTTCGTTCTTCTCGATATTTCATTACAAGGTAATTTCCTAATGCTAAATCTTTACATGTTTCGTTTTTATTCATGGGTTTAGGTTGGATGATATACTAGAAAGACTTAGCTGCATAATCGGCCTAGGATGGAAATCTCAGATGATGAACAATCACAGATGATTAGTGTTTTGGAACAAAATCGAAATGAGGGTTTCTTACCTTGCTTTTTAACGATGATACTTCAATCGCCTCTACATATCGATTATGGGATGGTTTTTTATTCAACAATTTTAAAGGGATTTCGGTTCGAAGGTTTTTGATTTATGGGTTAAAGAAACAAGTTTCATCGAAGATTCAACAATCAAGAGATTCACGGCTTAAGGTTTTCGGTTTAAGGATCCTTTTCGAACCGAAGATTTTCTTCTCTATATGGATTGTGTTTCTATCGATTTAACAATCAATTTGTATTCTTCTTCAATTTTTTCTTCGGTGTGTCAAGATTCAACATTTGCGATTTCTGCAACGCTAGTCTCGCATGTATAGCTTCAGATTACGTTTTTTAGTTCCTCTTCACTGCTTTTCCAATTTATCTTTTGTTAATTGATAACTTTGTGTATTTGTCAGTAAATGTAAATACCTCAAAGAAAACCCTAAACAGGTATTGTTACTTATGTCTTCTACTTCGTTTCTATGTCACACAAGCTTCACAAATATGCAATGAAAATGGCGATGCTAAAGTATTTCTCCTCATTTGATTCACTAATTTTGTTGGTATGTCATTGTTCTTTTTTGAATTTTGTTTTAATTCTATTTATAACTTTATCATATTTAGATGTCTATCATGTTAGGTTACAACCTCGGGCTAAAATGAACCAATTGTACCTCCAGCTGCAATTGTACACTATTCTTGCGCCAGTTGTACCTTCGGCTGCAAGGTTTGTACATTATGCACTCTTAAGTTCAAGATTGGAACTTGGTAGAGCTTATTGGTGTTCTAATTGCAATTTATCATAAAATTTTCATTTCAATAGGTATGGCCTGTCAGGATCGGATATAGATTATATCAAATAACAAGAACTAACTTTTGAATAACAAATCAGAGTTGAATAAAAGTTAATCTTTAACTATGATCACAATCAACTAAGAAGTTGCGGAATCACACTTAATTGATTAAAGAAGGTTTTGAACACAAACCAATTCAATCAAACAGTAATTTTATTGATTAACCAGAATGATTACAATAGCAAACTTCACCCCCAATCTAACTTATTATGTTAGACGAATAACACAGATTATTCTTGGGTTTCAAAGAGAAACTTAGAGGCTTAGCACTATTCTGAAAGCAAATTACAATTTGAAGAATGAATGCAAAAACTTAATCAATGAGTACGTACATATTATAAATTCTAATCTAGCATTTATATACTCCTTGATTTTTCTTGATTTGCTGACAGTTAGGTAATCTTATATCTTCTGAGATAATCTTGATGATCTTTCAAATATTTCGGGATATCTTCAAAGATAGGGTTTTCCATATTTAGCTCAACCGAAACTGTTTATTGGATGCAACAGTTCTGGTTCTTCTAACAGTCTTCGGCTTCATGGTCTTCAAACAGTCTTAATGCCTTAGTTAATTTCCCAACAATCTCCCCCTAACTTAAAGCATTGAACAATACAATTAAGTTGTTTGTTTTAAGGGTTCAATCATAGACAAATTAACATACGTAAAGAATGAATTCCATATATTTATGCAAAGTAAACTGTTATAATCAAAATTCAAGAGATAGAAAAATTACATTTTCTTTTACTGTATAAGCTCCAATTTCTTCTTCAATCTCTTCATCAGATCTTCCTTCACTTTTGCAGGGCCATAAAACCTTGCTTTCAACATATACATTAGCTTTGGTTTACTGTGCTCGATGAACTCAAGATTAAACCACTGAGTTTGAGCATTTCCCATCACCATTTGATACACCCTTGATCTTTCATATACTTTCACAGTAATGATTGGAAATCTTTCATCACTTATCAACATGGGCATAACTCCCGGTGGATTACATATACTAGATAAGTGCATCATCAAGACTTTTACTTCAACCTCAGCTGCCCCGCCATAGTGACTTACTCCATATGCATACATCTCCTGTATGTCTCTCTTGGTCACACAATCCATCATATGGAAGAAACTGGAATAACTTTCAATTGGTTCCAGTTCCCTGACAATAGAAAATCCTTGCTTTTTAGTCTCTACCCTAAAAAATTCAAATCTCCACTCAGTAATGTGGGATTTTTGACCAAGCTGCTCTTTTTCTAATTTTTCAATTCTTTCTGCAATCTCCACACTTAGTCTGTCATGAAGAATGGTTTGAACCTTTTCAGCTTTAGCTTTTTCTTCAGACTTTTGGAATGTTTGGGGCTTTTGAACTGTTTGGGGCTTTTTCTTTTCAACTACTGGCTTGGGAGGTGGAACTGTTTTCTTCTTTACAACTCTTTTTCTTTTTACTCCCTTACCAGCCTTCTTCTCCCTTTCTTCTTCATTCAACTCTTGTGTAAATTCAGCAGCTAGTTGTTGAGCTAGATCATGATCTTTCTTTTCTTGCTGTACAAGCTCAGCATTCAACCTTTGTGCTAATTCCCTATCATGCTCTTCTTGTTGTTCTTTTGTGAGCTTGAGCTTGGGAATATCAACCACCACTTCCTTTCCCTTACCTAGCACAGGGGTCATCCTTTCATCTTTCTTTCCTTCAATAATTGCAATACCTTTAAACCCTGGCTTAGGTGCAAGTGGTTTCAGCTTTGACACTTTTCCATCCAACCATCCATCATCAATCTTTTGTGCCATCTTGAATGTGCTGATATTCAGAGTTTGAGTACCTATTTCAATCAAATGATTTTGTTTAACTTTAGACCATGTTTTAAAAACCTCGGTTGTTGGATAGTCTCCTGTCATGATCATCTTGTTAATCAACACTCTATCCACAGCTGACAATCTTTCTTCTTCTTCTTCCACTTGTTGAACACTTGCAACTGTTTGTTCAATTGGTGCAACTGTTGTGCCTTCAGCTGCAACTGTTTGTGTACTAGATGCACCTGTTAGTTCAACTGGTGCAACTGTTTCAGCAACTGTTTTTGGCTTTAAAGATTTCTCCCCCTTATTGATTGGAACTGTTTGAGAGGAGGGTCTGGCACGAGTAAAAGATTTTTGGAGCATTTGATCATGTGCGTGAAGGACATCAGTAGCCTTCTTCAAAGAAGCTGACAAAAATTTGATTTGTTGATCCTGCTTGATAATTAGCTCATTATGCTTTGTCAGAAGCTTGTCATATTGGAAATTCCTCTTTTTGAGATAGAGAAAAGCAGCAACAAATGGTACAAGATCAGGATTCGTCAATGCTTTAAGTTTCATACTTGCCTCAATGTCAGCCAGTGTTGCCACTTTGAACATATCATCGGCAGATAGAACTGGTGGTTCACTTCTAGAAGATTACTCACCAGTATCCCTCTGTTCTTGGTAGTGGGGATTTCCAGAAACTGTTTGACCAGCCTCTGTTGCCATGGCTGAGGTCTTAGTTATGTTAACACTATCCTGTTTATCCCTTGCGGATAAAACAGTAGTATCAGCCTCAGAAACCATATGATCACCCTCTAATGGAGTGATCACCTCCTCATTGTGCCTGGGAGACAGCACAAGGGGTTCCCTTTCGATATTCTGCACAGGTGAATGCACCTGTGCAGGGCTAACAGTTTCAATTTCATGAACTGTGGTGGAAGGAGAACCAACAGTTCTTTTCCTCTTCTTTTGAAATATTTTTAGTGCAGGGGCTTGTGTTGTAGCTCTTTCAAAGGTAGCAGAGGGGATTATTTGAGTATCGTGAGCTGTGGGTTCCAGAGGTGGTGGTGTAGCAATAAGTTGGGCTTCATGCTCACCCCTGGCAGCTCTGTTTCTTGAAAGAAACTCCACCATTGCAGAGAGTGGTAGAGTTATGGCACCTGAGAAATTCTTCCCATTAACCATCAACTTGCTCAATGTGGAGGCCACATGAGCAGAGGGAATTAGGACCCTTTTGTGTGTTTTAAGATTTGGCATAAAAAAGTTTGACAAAACTTGCACAAATCGCGGGTACATAAAAAAGAGACCATATTTGGTCCCGAGATGTTTTACCATGCCATCAAAAATAAGTTTTGAAAAGTTGAAACAACGATTGTTGGCCAAACAGATTAAGGCCAAAGCAATGTTGCTTCCAAACTCGTTCCATCCTGTGCGTTTAGGACTTACACACTGCTGGAGAGTATGAATCAAATACTTCCAGTGTGCACAAAAATGTCCCTTGTAGAAGGTACCCTTGCCCTAGGGCCCTTATACCCAAGCCTAACCAGCTCGGTATGCACAAAGTCTAGGGAAACAGAATCAGAATACTCACCATCGCGATCATGAGGTTGAAGAAGTTGGCGGATGGAGTCCTCAGAGATTGAAACATTCAAACCATCAACAGTGGAATCAATCCATTGCACTTCATCAGTTGTTCGAAGGGTAGCATGTTTCCAAAATTGATCAATATGAGAAGTGTAAATGGTTGGGTTTATGTTGAGAGCAGTGTGTAGAGTTGACATCGAGAGATAGTCAATCATGTCGTGGAAAGCAGTAAGATCAGCAGGTTTTGTAAGGAAGGCAAGCATATTGTGTTCTTTGACAAATGGAAGGGGAGCCATTTTGATTTGAGAGCAAAATTCTAGGGTTTTAGCGTTTGATCCAAGTTCAGAACGAGTGAATGAACTGATGAGGAGGGAATTGCCTTATATATGTTTCGAATGTTCAATGCAATTCAAACATCCTCAAAATTCTGCAAAGACCAAAACACCCTTTAGTAACTTAACAGTTGACGGAAAAAAAAATAACGCTAACAGTTGAAGAACTGTTTTCATAACATGTAACAACTGTTATTTAGAAATAACTCCCTTTTTGAAGATCATGATTTTGGACTAACAGTTATGCATTCTACACACTAACAGTTGAAGACTGTTTTTGTTAGAAAGTACAACTGCGATTGGACGAGTTTCTCCCCCTCAGATGCACATGGATTTTGCCTAACAGTTGGGCAGGCTATATGCTAACAGTTGAAAACTGTTAGTAGTATTTCAAACAACTGTTAAAAAATGTGCAACTGTCAACAAAACTTAGCTCATACACCTATCATAAGCTGATTCATCATAAACAAACCATTAGCCAACACAGTCATCAACAGAATATGTATTTTATTCATGTTTAACACAGATGAACTACAAAGTACATGCATTTTCACAAGCCATTGTTGGTACTGTTTATCTAATTGTGCAAGGGTCAACGAAATTCAGTCTTTTATGACTTCGATTTCTACACACATCTCTTTCTCTAACGGTTGTTTGTCTCTAATGGTTATGACTTCCATTAGACTCGGATGATGATGATGAGCACTTGCCAATTCATCATCAGCTAAGACCATGATGTGCAATGGAACTAGTCATCGATTACAATGACCTCCACTGCATCATCATCCGAGGCTAGAACGTCATCATCAGCATCATTTCTTTGAACATTGAACCACACTACTGAGCCTGTAGTGCCTTCCAGGTTCAAGTCGAACCTTAAACAGCAGTTGGTAGGCAACTCGTGGAAAAGAGTGAAGTTTTCAAAATCACCTCTTATACGAATATGATCAGTCGTTTTATATGGCCTACGTGGGTCTGGGTGCTGTGTCAAGGTGAACACATCTCGATCATCATGCATCTCAAGAACATAAGATGAGTATTTCCAAAGCTCATGCATTCTAACAAATGAGGCAGGGATGGTTACATAACTTTGTTTAGCATTAATTTCTTTGAAGTTTATGAGAAAGAAGTTAGTAGCCATTTGCAAAGAAAATTTTGCTCTTTGGAATGCAAATGTAGGTGTGATTTGTGAAGAATGCATGCAAGCTAATTTATAGACAAACTTGTGGTTGTGAATTGTTCAATAATTTAGCATGCAGAGACTTGTCATGTCCATTCACAACACTACAAAATAAAGTGACTTACCTTTATTAGTCTGGAACTGTTCTCAATAAAGTATTTACCTTTACCACATATCAAGGACATTCACGGATTTGAAAAATGTTTGTGGGATAGGTAACCAGATATGTCCAAAACTGGTTTGGGATTTGCACTTTTACTCTTCCCTGAATACTTAAAAGCAACAATTGTTAGATAACAATACTAACAGTTGCAAACTGTTAGTGTGAAAAACATTGAGTAATGAACAACTGTTAGTCCAAGTTAATCATTCCAATGTTTGAGATCAAAAAGTTGAATCTGCTCACATCAAATGCTTTATTGAACAGATCAGCTAATTGATCATCAGTATGGACTTTCATAACTTGGATTAATTTTTTTTCATTGCAGTCTCTTATGAAGTGAAATCTGATTTCAATGTGCTTGGTTTTAGAATGCTTCACTGGATTATTAACTATGCTAATAGCACTGGTGTTATCAACATAAATAGGTGTATTTAAGAAAGACAAACCATAATCCAGAAGCTGATTCTGGATCCATAGAACCTGTGAACAGCAGCTTGATGCAGCAATATATTCAGCCTCAGCTGTTGAAGTTGAAACTGTTGTTTGTTTCTTGCATTGCCATGAAACCAACCTTGATCCAAAGAATTGACATCCTCCAGAGGTTGATTTTCTGTCCACATTGGCTCCACCATAGTCACTATCAGAATATGCCACCAAATCAAAAGGTGAATCTTTAGGATACCAAAGTCCCAATTTTGGTTGGCCTTTTGGTATCTAAAGATCCTCTTCACAGCAAACAAGTGTGACATCTTCGGACTGCATTGAAATCTGGCACAAACACACACAACAAACATTATATCAGGTCTAGAAGCAGTTAAATACATTAATGAACCTATCATTGACCTATATAGATGTATGTTTACATCCTCCCCCTCAGAGTCTGCTCCCAACAGTTTGTGTGTTTCCATAGGAGTGCTTGCCAGTTTCACATCTTGATTGCCAAACTTGTCCAATATGTCTTTGACATACTTAGATTGGCTTAGAAAGATACCAAAGGGCTTCTGTTTCACTTGTAATCTCAAGAAAAATGTGAGTTCACCCATGGAACTCATCTGAAATCTTTTATGCATAATGACTTCAAAGTCTTTGCACAGGCTGTCATCAGTGGATCCAAAGATTATATCATCAACATAGATTTGCACAAGTAAAATCTCTGTTTTAACAATCTTTGTAAACAATGTTTTGTCAATTGTGCCTCTCTTAAAACCATTCTCAAGAAGGTAGGATGATAATGTCTCATACCAAGCTCTAGGAGCTTGATGTAGTCCATATAGAGCTTTATCCAACCTATATACCCTGTCAGGGTACTTTGAGTCTTCAAAGCCAGGGGGTTGACACACATATACCTCCTCATCAATAGTTCCATAGAGAAATGCAGACTTGACATCCATTTGATACACCTTAAATCCTTTGAAGCTTGCAAAGGCAAGAAATAGTCTAATGGCTTCAATCCTTGCAACAGGTGCAAAGAAATCATCATAGTCTATTCTTTCCTCTTGTGTATAGCCCTGTGCAACCAGTATTGCCTTATTCTTGATTACAATCCCTCTTTCATCTTTCTTGTTTCTGAACACCCATTTGGTGCCAATTACTCTTTTGCCTCTTGGAAGCTCAACCAACTTCCAAACTTGCTGAATTTGAAATTGTAAGAGCTCCTCTTTCATTGCTTCCACCCATGAAGGGTCTTTCAATGCTTCAATTGCTTTCTTTGGTTCTATTTAAGATAGAAAGCAGGCATTCACATCAAATTGGGTAAAATCCACACCACTGTTTTCATTTTGCAGCATATTCCTTGTTCTGATAGGAGTGGTTGGATCACCAATTATTTGTGATATTGGATGATTCTTGTGAACTCTTGATGTAAGAATGTTTTCTTCAGTCAGTTCATTCCCTAGATTAGACAGATCAAACTCACATTCACTTGAATTTTCAGCAGTATCACACACTTGATCAGCAACTGTTTGGGGTGCAGATTCAGTGTGTTGTTGAGGATCATGAGATTCCATGTCCTTTGAAGATTGAGCATCAATCAATGGATCAATAGCATTGGAGAACTCTTGTTGAAGCATAGGAATCACAACAAAGACTTCAGTAACTTTGTTTGAACCAACAGTTGTTGGTTTTGAGCTAACAGTTTCAAAACTGTTTGGGCTGTTGGAAACTGTTTGTTGATTTTTACCAACAGTTGTTGGGGTACCTGCAGCTGTTTCAGTAGAATACTCAAAAGAAATAGATTTAGACAATGCATCAATATCAAATAACCAATCAGGCCCATTACCTGCAATATTGATCCTATTCTCATTGAAAGAGACATTTATACTCTCTTCTATGATTCTAGTGACATTGTTAAATACTCTATAAACTTTACTTTGAGTGGAGTATCCTACAAAGAAACCTTCTTCAGCCTTACTCTTAAACTTGCCTAATTGTGATTTGGTATTAAGGATAGTACAAGGACAGCCAAATGGTTTGAAGAAGTTGATTAAAGGTTTTCTCTTTCGGAACAACTCATAAGGAGTTTTCCCTTTGGACTTGACTACTTGTACTCTATTCTGAACATAGCAGGCAGTGTTTACTGCTTCTGCCCAGAATGTCATTGGGAGCCTAGAATCAGCTAACATGGATCTAGCAACCTCTATCAAAGTCCTATTCCTTCTCTCAGCAACTCCATTCTGTTGGGGAGTCCTAGGGGCACTAAACTGTCTTTCAATACCTTTACTTTCACAAAAACTGTTTAGCTCATAGTTCTTAAATTCAGAACCATTGTCAGATCTAATGACTTTTACCTTCAAATACGATTGATTTTCAATTTTAAGAATAAGTGACTTAACTAACTCAGCAGTTTCATCCTTAGTTCTAAGAAATTGAACCCATGTGAACCTGGTGAAATCATCAACTATAACTAAACAATAGGCTTTCTTCCCTATACTCACCACAGATGTAGGACCAAAAAGATCCATGTGTAACAATTGTAAAGGTGCAGTAATGGAAGAAACTTCTTTGGACTTATAAGAAGTTTTGTGTTGCTTGCCTTTAAGACAAGCTACACAATGATCATCACATGAGAATTCTTTTTGGGGCAAACCTCTTACCAAACTGTTTTTAGCTAACAAGTTCATGGTTTTAAAATTCATGTGACACATCCTTCTATGCCAAATGGCAGACTCATCATGAGATGCCTTTGAGAGTAAACAACTTAACACATTCTGTTTAGCAATCTTTTGTGTATCTAGACAGTATACATTATCCTTTCTAGGTGTTCTCAAAAGAACATCCTTCTCATTTAGTTCAAAATCTTTTGATAGGATAATGCATTCTGAATCTGTAAACAAAACTTTGTTTCCATTGTCACAGATTTGAGGTACACTTAACAGATTGTATTTAAGTTGTTCAACAAAGAAAACATCATTAAATGTAAGTGTACCTGCCTCAACAGCTCCTTTACCTATGATTTTTCCTCCCTTAGCATTTCCTCCAAATGCTACAAATCCACCATTGATGCTTTTGAAATCCTTCAAACAATGTGGATTTCCAGTCATGTGCCTTGAGCATCAACTATCCACATGCCAGATAGATCCATGATTGGCCCTATGAATGCTCTGCACAAATAAAATCAGTTAGTAGCAGGAAGTACCCAGGCCATGCAGGTCTTGGGTACACCATTCAAGTCATAATAATTAAACAGAGTTTGGTTCTTTTTGATTTCATCCAAGTTAGATTTCTCTAATTTGTGTGATGAATACTTTGTAAGAACATGTGGTTTCCAACTGTTGTGATTAACAGTTGAGACCTTTGAACAACCAGTTGTTGTAGATGGTAAAACAGTTGGGTCATCATGTGACTTATTCTGTTTTGCAATTTGAGTACCAGTTTTACCCTCTTCAGAAACTGTTTGTTTCTGCAGTTTCACCCAAGCCAGACCAACAGTTTTTGGTTTTGATAAAACAATTATGGAACTGTTAGTTGGTTTGGATGTAACAGTTGTAGAACTGTTAGCCTGTTTTGGCTTATCAGTTTTAGAACTGTTAATCTGCTTTTTGAAACTTGATTTTTTGGTGCTACACAGCTGTGGGTTATAATAACAGTCTTGAGCCAAGTGATTGGATCTCCCACATGTATAGCACTTTTTAGCTTTCACAATAGGCAAACCAGTTCTTTGTGACCAGAACTGGTTCCTATTTCTTTGATTTCCTCTAACAGGTGCTGACTGAGGAAACTTTTGTACACCATGCTTTTGACAAGTGCATGTAGGCATTTCAGTATGCCTTTTTACAGATCTGGTTTTAGTCTGTGCTTTTGCAGCCTCCTTCTTGGGCTTTACAACTACAACTTCATCAACCTTCACTTTTCCTTTTGACTTAACACTAACAGTTGAGCTGTTTGGGTTAGAACTGTTTGGGTTCCCTTTGGGACTGTTAGTGTAAAGGTGGGGACTGTTTGTAACAGTTGTGGAACTGTTTATAGAATGAACAGCTTTTGAGTGTTTTGGCTCATTGGCGAGGGGTTCAGTGGATGCTTTTACAAATACCACAGGTTGTAAAGATGATTTTGTGGGAATGGGCTCACAACAGATGTGATTTTCATATGGAATAACTTCATCCTTCTTCATAACTATCTCAATATCTTCATCACTTACTTCTGACAGAACTCCATCTTCATAACTCTCAAACTTTGGATCAGCTGACTTAAGTTCTTCTTCCAAAGGATCATTAACATATCTGTCAGCTACCTCTGACATTGGATTTATGTAGTTTTGGTTGTAAGGAGGTGGGGTTTGTTTGTATCCTAGGCCGGTTTTTACCTTGTCTCTAACTTGAGATTGCAACAAGGTTTCAAGTTTAAGATTTGTTGCCTTGAACATGCTTAGATCAATATCAACACCCTCCAACTTCTTGGTTAACTCATCAACCTTACTTTCCTTCTCACTTAGCTTCTTTTTCAGACTATCAATCTCCTCTTGAAGCTGCTCTTTTTCCCACTTATGATATTTTCTATCATAATCCATTTGCAGTTCATTGGCTTGATAATCTTTTATTTTCTTTTCAAAGCTTTCAATGACTGAACTTGATTCATATCTCCTCTCCTCCATTTTGCTTAGAGCAGCACACATTTTCTTATTGTGCTCTCTAAACCTTTTAACAATAGCTCTACATTCACCAGGACATAGTTTAGAAGATACCAGAATGTCTTCAGATGCTGGTGAATCCAACTTGATGGAGGAGTCAGTCAATGCCATCAAAGCTTTGTTGTTTGTAGCCTTTTCTGCTTGATCACTCCAATCAAACCCATGACCTTCTTGTGAGACCAATGCTGAGGAGGTTTGATTCTGAGTTGGCCTCTGACCTTGATTCTGGACTTGTCCACCAGATCTGCACTCTCTTGCAAAGTGGCCAAGCTGTTGACATTTGAAGCATCTCACCTTTGACTTGTCAAATCCAGCCTTGCCATCAGCTCTGAAATTCATGTTTTACCTTCCAGTCCTTTTGATGAACCTCTTGGCTCTAACAGTAAGCATGGCCATCTGCCATTTGAGATCCATTTCCTCAAGATCATCAGGGTACACTTGTTCAAGATCCTTATTGGTGAGGGTTGAATGTGCATGGCTGGCAAGAAAAGCTTCAAGCACAGCATCTGGAGTGTTCACATCTAGTCCAACAGCAGAACTAGTACCTGCACAACTATCAATAGAGTTAGTTAATGAATGGTTTGATTCCATACCTGAGGATGACAGGAGAGCAACATTGTGGCTAGGGACAACAGTTTTTCTTTTTCCCTCTATCTCTCCCTCAAACACTATCAGACTATTATAGAGGTCATCTAACTCTATGTCTTCAAGGGAATCCTTAGTCCTCCATTGTGCAGCAAACACAGTCCATTCATCACCTAGAGACCTAAGAAACTTTCTATTTATCTCATCTTGATCAAGCCTAACCTTAGCACTCTCTAGTTAGCTTACCAGCTTGTAAAACCTATCAAAGATTTAGGTGATACTCTCGTTCTTTCCACTGGTGAAGTTCTCATAGGCTTGTTTAAGGAGATCTCTTTGGTTTCTCTTAGAGCTAGCATTCCCAGCAAACCTCTTTTCCAGAGCATTCCAAAGTTCATGAGCATCATCAAATTTCTTGAATTGATGTTGATACTCATTGGGAATTGTAATCTGGAGGATGCTGAGAGCTTTCATCTCCATCATTCTCTCCTTCTTTTCACCATCTATCTTTGGTGGTGGCTTCTTCTTTGGTTTTCTAGTCTCATCCAGATCAACAGGGGTAGTGGGAACAGTTTCAATGATTTCCCAAACAGCATAGTCCATTAATTGGACATGCTGCTTGATTCTCAGTTTCCACATCTCAAAATCAGTTGGTTTGAGCATGGGAACACGAATGTTTGACCCAGATCCAGTGTTGTCAGAAGATCCACTGGACTCCATTGAAACAAAGTAATTTGAAAACAATTTTAAAGAACAAAGCAAGATTGAAGCAAAACCTTCAACTGGTGATCAAAGGAACCTTAATGATAAGGCTCTGATACCACTTGTCAGGATCGGATATAGATTATATCAAATAACAAGAACTAACTTTTGAATAACAAATCAGAGTTGAATAAAAGTTAATCTTTAACTATGATCACAATCAACTAAGAAGTTGCGGAATCACACTTAATTGATTAAAGAAGGTTTTGAACACAAAGCAATTCAATCAAACAGTAATTTTATTGATTAACCAGAATGATTACAATAGCAAACTTCACCCCAATCTAACTTATTATGTTAGACGAAGAACACAGATTGTTCTTGGGTTTTAAAGAGAAACTTAGAGGCATAGCACTATTCTGAAAGCAAATTACAATTTGAAGAATGAATGCAAAAACTTAATCAATGAGTACGTACATATTATAAATTCTAATCTAGCATTTATATACTCCTTGATTTTTCTTGATTTGCTGACAGTTAGGTAATCTTCTATCTTCTGAGATAATCTTGATGATCTTTCAAATATTTCGGGATATCTTCAAAGATAGGGTTTTCCATATTTAGCTCAACCGAAACTGTTTATTGGATGCAACAGTTCTGGTTCTTCTAACAGTCTTCGGCTTCAAGGTCTTCAAACAGTTGTTGAAGTTCCAACTAATCAGTTCTGAACTTTGTACTAACAGTTGTAATGCCCACAGCAACTGTTATTAACAACTGTTTTCATATATTCATCTAACAGTTCACAACTGTTTTCCATAAACTCTTCTAACAGTTTCAACTTTGCATGTTAAACAGTCTTAATGCCTTAGTTAATTTCCCAACATGGCCTCAAGTTTGGATTGCTAGGAAAGAGCTGCTTGTCAGTAATTGATGTGTGTTTTACGTACTAGTTTTTTATTTATTAATCTGTGATTAATTGTACCAAAAACGACACGATTAGGCAAGTGTACCTAGTCGGTTTTCTTAGTAAAGTTGGCAAGCACGGGTGTCGAACTCTTGGGGAACGTGAATAATTTGATAATAATTATAAAAATTTAGAGAATAAACTAAATTAAACTACTAAGCAAATAAACAAAGAAAGCAATAAATGGGGGGATTTTAAAGAAAGTTTTTGAGAGCACTAATGAACCAAAATTACCAACACAAACCTAACTAAAAACTAAAGCAAGCAACGAGAGCAAAAGCAAAGAAATTATCGGAATTCCTTATGTGATTAAAACTTCCCTTCCTAGACTCGATTTTACCCTTTTCCAAGTTAATAATATTCAAGAGAATGTGTGCTATTTGACAATAAAGACCAAATATCGATTCCTAAATTGATTAGACTCTTGTTCCGAAAATCTAACCCTATAATTGTACTTATTAACAATCCTTATGGTCAAATGATTAATTAACTCGTCCAATTAGCCAATTAAATTCGATTCATGAAAAAAATTAATCATAATGATTTGTAATAAACAAAACATGAAACCAACATATAAAGGTAATTATATGTTGAACCACATGAGAAAGAACCGATTTTTAGTTGTCTAACCTACGATTAATCAACCACTAGTCTAGATTACCTAATGATCATAGATAATAAAGATCTAAGTTTTATAAAAATAGATTGATCATCTCACTTTTAACAAAACTCATATTGTAAACAACCAAAATCAGAATCTAAAACATGGATTATGAAGTGATTAAGACATTCATGACATAAACTTGATTAAGAAGCATACAAATCTCAATAAATACATCAACTTGTCATTAGGTTCATCTCCTCTAGGGAGGAAAACTCAGATCTAGCGTAGCATGTTCATAACAAAACTCTGGAAAAAGATTAGAATGAAAGCCATTGAGAGATTAGAACAATATAACTCATAAATATCAATGATGCTAGCCTTGATCTTCGATTTAAGCCCAAAATCTTCAATTCCTTGCTCCAAGCTGCTCTTGAATGCCTCTGGTATGTAACTAGGGTTGTATGACGGCCAAAGATGGTGCAAAAGGTCCCTGATCCGGAGAGGAATGCGAGAATTTATAGTTGAAAAACTCTGCGAGATAGCGCCGCTAACTAAAAGATAGCGCCGCTAACCCTTTCTTATCCCAACTTCTTCGAAATTTTGAAATTTGAAAACCTTGAACCTTATCCTCTTCGATAGCGCCGCTAACCAAGAGTTAGCGCCGCTAAACCTTTCTTTGTAGCACCGCTAAACCTTCAAACTTCACATTTTTCATTCTTTCCTCGGTCTTTCAACTTTTGGCCTTCTTTTTGCATCCCTTTGTATATTTTAGCCTGAATTCAACAAACAAAGGTAAAAACCACCTTTTTGACATAAATAGAACAATTTCTCGACTAAAACTATCTGGATATCGCGCAAAATATGTAGTTAAAACCGGCGATATCAAAATACCCCACACTTGAACTTTGCTTGTCCTCAAGCAAATCACAATTTTATTCAGGCTATGGAATTTAAACTAGCAATATCACCCTTGTAAACATTAAATATCATTGAATCATGTCAGCATGTTGGATTAGAAACAAGACAACAATTATACATAGACTTATGCATATACCCGTTTTATGGTCCTCCCTTAACTTCTCACCATCCCAAGTACTTTCTCTTTTTATCAATAACTAACCCTTAATTAAAGAATCTTTGATGGCTAATTTACCCCTTAAGAAACCCCCAACCTCAAGATTTATCGCAGATTTCTCAATTTTACTTGACACATGCTTTTATTATTTTGCTCATATAAGTCTATGACTTTCGATGGAACCCATGTAGCGAACTTTCTGCCCAACCGATCCCAAACCAGTTGGCTTTAGGTGATTAGGTGTAGAACACCCCTCAGAGCTTACTTGTTCGAGTCGCAAAGGCCACTTGTTTGACTTTTACTACTAGCCTTTTGGCTTTATTGTTGCTTTTCTTGGCCTTTGGCCTTATTACTGCTCTATTTTTTTTCTTTTTCTGATTTTCTAATTTTTTTGGATTTTTCTCAATTTAGCAAGCACATGATTAGTTAAAGAGAAATTCACACTCAGCTTATTTTTGTCGAGCTTAGATTCAGAAAGGGCTTAACCATGATTCAAAAATTAAAAGTTGGTTACCATAAATTGAAATTTCTATGGAATGGCGGAAAGCCACAAAATATCATGCACAAAGTCTAAACATAACCCTTGAACTTGTTTACAAATCAAACATCTGACATTTTCAATTACTACTTAACCCTTAACCGAATGATATTAAAAATAATAGCCCAAATACAAGAATGATTTAATGAAAGACAAATTAAGTTCAAGCTAGGAATCTTTTTCTAACCCCCTACCCCACACTTAGATTGTACAATGTCCCCATTGTACATGAAATCAAAAACTAAGGTAGAAAAGATTAGAAACAACTCCTTGGGTATCTGTTGGTCAAATGATCATATTAGTTAAGATTTGATGAGACAAAATTAAAGTTTGTAAGATATGTTCTGAATATAACTTCAACAGAATTATGAAGCTTGATCAGATTGAGCACTTATAGTGTTTCAGACTGAGCATAAGCTGAGTATAAACTGAGCATATAGTTGATCAGCTTAGACTATATCTTAGTTAGTTTATCAATATGTTTGATAAGTTGTGTGTGTCACCTAAGGTATAGGTTGAGTATTCAGCTTGATGTGTTTCAAGCTGAGTGACTCAAACTGTAGGCTGAGTCAGCTCAACAGAATTGCTAAGTAAGTTCTAGCCCACTCTTATGACTTCTAAGGATGAGTTAGTCATTATACATGTTAGCACATGTTTGATTTCGAGTTTGTTCTCGAAGAACTCATCTTGATGAGTTTCAAGCTGAGTAACTCAGCCTGACAAAAGAAGCCAATTTAAGAGAATTTAAATATGTTTTAAATTCTGTAATTCTCTATATCTACGGTGCGGATAAGAAGATTTCAGAATCAAGATTGAAGATTGAATACTCAAGATTGAAGATTCCGGGTTATCCGTTAGTTTGTTAGCAGATTAGGATAAGTTCTAGTTTGTTAGGATCCGTAGGAACAGGATTATTAATACTAACTTGTTGATAAGTTCAGAGGTGACCTAACCTCACCATCGTATGTGTTACGTATCTTGATAAATTGTTTGTATGTTCAACGTGATCAAGAAATTCACAGATTGCCAACATAGTTCGTGTGTTCGATCTTCACGTCTGTTGTGAAGTTGGTAAGTATTCAATCTGTGAATAAATCCTGTTTAGAGAGTTAGTATGTGTCTATAATCATTAGTTGATTATAGATAGCAAGTTTGATCAATTAGTTTGAGAGATTGAGAGATTTGATTTATATTAGGTGTTTACATATCAAGAGTTGCTTACTTGATAGTGTTGGTCCCGAATGGATACTACAACAACAAATGTTTGTAGAAGGGGGGTTGAATACAAACTTTAGCAAATTAAAATTTAAGAGACACACGGTTTACTTTTATATAATTCTTATTGATGTTAATCTAGAATTACATGAACTAGATGCGGAAAATCTAAGTTCAATAAAAGGTGGCAACTAGATTTGTCTAACACATAGAAAATGCTAATCTTAAACAACTAATGTCTAAGATGTTCAACACATGAACAAGTTTGTTACACTGAAAGTAAAATGCTAACTCTTCTAATTCTCAACTTATGAGATTTCAGTGCTTTTCAACGCATACATAGCATGTTTCCATGCATGAGTATTTATAAGCAAGGTGTGTCCGGGTTGATGAAGAGAGAAGGAGACAAAGGTACTTGGTTTAATAATATTATAATAGATAAAGTTAGTGGGTGAAAAGTAAGTTAACTTTATACACAAAGTGTGTAAAGTGAACATACTTTTCAGTAATGAGTGTACCCACTATCTATTATTATATTATTAAAGTACTACATTTATATCTTGGAAAAGTAAACTGCTCCTTTCATGCTTGTGCTTTAATCAACACCATGCTTTCTGAAGATGTGACTTTACCAAGTATGGAGTTGCCAGCTATATTTAACATCATATCTTCGAGATCTTCTTTTCAAGAGTATCTTTCTCCTTTTCCAGGGGATAAAGATCTATCCTTTTTGTATCTTTGCAGATCCAAAAAGTGCTAAGTACTTTTACAAAGAAAGATCTAAGGCATAATAAGAACAACACATGTTCTGCCTTTGACTAAAGAAAATATTACATAGAAAAGCTATTAACTGAGATATACAATAAAGACTCAGCTAACAGACACTGAACTGCAAATATAATTTTGCTCAGCTAAGGTTGAATGTGAAAGACTCAGCTGACTAGATTTGCTTAGCTGATCAAATTCCTCGGCTGATAACACAACTCAACGTGCAGCTAATAAATTGTTCAAACTAAACTGTCAGCTGTTCCCAAGGGCTCAGCTAGTCATTTTGAGCAGTGTCAGCTTATGAAGAAAAGATTGGATAAGTAATAAATACCTTATCTGACAAATGGGAGGCATCAGCTGATAACTGTGATTGTGTCAACTGATCCTAGACTGCTCAGCTGATCTTGAAATCTCCATTAGCTGATGGTTTTAGGCCATTAGCTGATCTAATGTGATTCCTCAGCTGATGCTTTTTGACTGATCTTTTCTTCTCAGCTGATCTTCCTGAAGTTGGTCCTTTGGTAGATACTCAGTGTTCAGCTGACACTATGATTCGTCAGCTGACATATCTTACTTAGAAAATCTTTAAGTCTCAGATAAAAAACAATACATGTTTTTCATCAATCTAAGTCCAAAACTGAATATATGGTTTTGTTAACATCAAATCCTATTTTACTTAATAGATAGGTTTGATTTAGGTTTGATATTGCTATCTCCCCAACAATCTCCCCCTATTTGATGATGACAAAACCTTATCTGTTTAAGAAGAATCAGTTTGACTCGAATTTGTAAAGATGAAACTTTTAAGTGCAATTTGGTTACCTAGCTATCTGTCTTTGGTAACTCTTTAAAGTATGTTCCCTGATATTCTGTTTTTGGGAATCTTTTCATTTATGAAGTACCATGTTCTGTTTTTGTGGTATCTTTTCTATCATTTTTCTGTTTTTAGGATTTTTTGATATTTTCTATATTTACACTATGTGAGCTATCTACTAAGAGTCATCTATACTAGCATTTTAGCTAAGTAGTCCATGATCAAAGTTTCAAGCTTGATTACAGAACAAAGTATTTACATCAGAGTTTGTACAGATCAATCTAACTATGAGTTAAACTAAGTACAGAAGTTGAACTATTCTAGGAATTGAAATTACATCTAATCTAGTTATGAAGTGGTCTTCATTCCAACCAAGGTTCTTCTTTGATGTCTGGGCGATGTTTAACTGGACTGGTGGCAATTAGTTCATCAGCTCTAATCTCCATCAGACTTTCAAAGTGTTGACTTCCTGTCTGTCCTCTTGCCAGTCTTATAGCTTGAAAAATTAAAGCTCTTAAAGCTCTTCCTATGTCAGCTTCTCTTAGGAATCTCCAATCACTAGCTCTGTTTTTGAAGAACATCCCTCTTTCAGGCTCAGTTATGTACTTAAACATTTCTGGCTCAATATTGGAGGGCAGAGTAGTGTTGAGACTTTCATAAGTAGGAAGAAAAGGATAGTCAGGATTGACAATGATCTGTTCAATGGTGACAACAGCTTTTGAATTCTTTTTGAAAGCATCTTCAATCAGATTGATGTGTTCAATGAACTGATCATGTGTGAAGAGGGTATTGCAAATTTATATCTGAATCCAGTATTCAAATTTTGGCATGAACCTTTGAACAATTTCACTTTTGGACTTGAGAAGATGGTACATAATCTCTATCATTCAAAGAAAGAGAGTAGTTTGCAGTGTTGAAGATAGGTATCTTCATAAGTCTTTCTTTCATCTCTTCTCACCACTCTGAGATAAGGACCCTCATCAGTACCTTTGTATGGAGTAACCCTTGAGATGATGTCTTCACATCTTCTGTTTACCAAGTTTTCTTTGTTATCTCTGAACTCCTTGGCTTTCCTTTCAGTTTGCTGAGCTAATCCTCCAAAGTTGAAGTTCAGCAGAGCTTGAATGGCTTCCTTGTGAGTCTTTCCTCTATTAGGAGCTTTCTTGGTAGAAGGGTCATCTTGCTATGGTGTATCCAGTACTTGATGTGATTGAGAGGTCATCATAATCAGCTCTTCTTCTTGTAGCTCTCTCAACTCATCATCAGTAACACCAATAATTGCAGCAAGATCTTCAGGAGAAGTGAAGTCCTGATGTCTTTACTTGGTTTTCAAAACTTCTTCTATGGAAGTACCAAGTGCATCAGCTAACTCACTGAGCTCTCTGAGACTCTCTTCTTCCTGTGTTAGCTTTTCCTCTCTTCTTTCTTCTTCTTCAATCTCCTTAGCAGTCATTATCTTCTTTACTTTTCTTCTTGATGAACTGGTGGGAGTTGGTTGACTTGATTGAACTGGAGAGGAAGCTTGGACTGATGGAGCTGCAGTGGAGGGGCTCTGCTTCTTTATGTTGAACATAGAGGACAGAGGCTGATCATCTTCTTCTTCATCATCAGAATCATCTTCTGATATGGAGATTGGAGCACAGGATTCATCTTGCTTTGATCTCTTAGAACTCTTCCTTCTGGCCACTGTTTTAAGCCTTCTTTTTGGCCTTTGCTGTTCTTGAGTAGATTTCTCCCCCTCAGCTGGATTCTCCCCTCAACATCAGATATTCTTTGAGCTTCTGTTTCATTGGGGGCTGATGCTTCCTCTGCTTGCTTAGCCTGAACCTCAGCTGTATATTCATCAACAGCTGCCCTTATGGCGTCTGGGGAAGGTTCTCTAACTGACTTCTTTGACTTATCCCCGTTTTTGTCATTATCAGAGGAAGGAAAAGCAGTAGGCTTAGCAGGGGCACCAGGTGTGGTAAAAGAATGGGGTTGGGAAGCTTAGGAAGGGGTTGAGGTGGAGATGAGAGGTCTAAGCCTTCTAATAGCATCAGTGATGTTGGTGAACTCTTTGAGAGTGTCACTGTGCCTCTGCCTGGAGTACTGGCTTAGTCTTGTGGCCTCAGTATCTATGGTATGGAGAAGGGTGGGTACTCTTAGAATAGAGTCAGGGATGGTGACAGAGATGTTAGGTGGTGACGGTCTTAGGGTAGACAGTTGGGTGAGAAGGTTGGATATGGTTTGGTTTAGGGTGGTAATGGTTTGATTTGAGATGGGAGATGAAGGAATAGGAGTAGGAGTAGAAGTTTGGGTAAGAAGTTGATCCAATTTGGTTAGAATTGGTGAAAGATCAACAGCGGCAGGGGTGGGTTGGGTTTGGGAATGGGTTGATTTGAGTGACTCAATCTCTTGGGTTAGATGGAAAGTTGAGTTTCTGTTTGAGTTTGGAAAGAGGTAAAGGAGACTTGAAGACTATCCATCTTGAGAGAGATAGATAGTAAGCTTTGAAGGATTTGGGGTGAGGGTTCAGAAGAAGTAGAGGGAATGGGTTGAGTGGGAGTTGATTGAGAAGTTGTGCTTAGAACTGGAATGGATTGTGGTCCCTTACTTTGACCTTGGTTTATAGGCCTAAGATCACTGGGAACAGAAATTGTCCCTTACTTAGCATGTGTAAGAATTGAATAAAAAATAGGTGCAAATATGTGAGTGTGAGTGAGGGTTGCACTCAAAGGGGTATCCCTTATTACAGTAGCAAGTTGTTGTGAACTTACTAAGGGAAAGGCTTGACTCAATTGAGTTGTAGACACAGTATGACCTTGGGAGAAGGTCTGTCTTTCAGTGGCATCACCCTGTTAGGAGGGTGACCCAGATTGCAGCAATCCCATATTTACAGATGTGGCCTGTTGTGAGGACACATCCACTGGCATAAAGGTGTAATCAACATCCATAAGCTCCCCCTCAAAATAAGAGGTAACCATAGGAGTTGAGTTCAGAGGTGCAATGTGTAATTCCTCTGAGATAAGTGCAGTATGCACCATCTCTAATGACCTTGATTCTATTTGGGTTACTAAGGGAGTAGAACTAGCAACTATTGGGAGTTGACTATAGCTTCGCAGTTGTGGGGGTGTTACAACTAGAGTTGAGGATGTGATCTCACAGGTTGGGATTACCAAATGAGTGTCCTCAGGGAGTGAGAGTATACCTGTGATGTGTCTGGTCTTGCTGATCTCAATGAGTTCCTCCAACTTATCAGAGACCACTTCATCATCAGTGATATGATCATCTCCATTACTTGGTGCTCTATGAACAGAGTCACTTGATATTTGTTGTTGATCAGGGTTGGGATATGCAATTGTACCTCCAAGAGTCCTACTTGGAGAATCATCATCAGATTCGTCATCACTATCATCATCACTATCACCATTATCAGCATCAGCACCTTTACTTGAATCATTACCTTGTACAGGTTCATCAACATTCACTTCATCTAAATTTACTCTTTCAAATATGGCTTCATCATGAGTATGAGCAGGGGAGTGCTCAGTGTTTTCTGTTATCATATCTTGAGACTCAGAATCATCAGCCATTTGGTCCTCAACATTTTCAGCAATAACCTCCTCTTCATTTTCATTCTCCTCAGCAGCAACATCTATCAACTCTTGCATCTGAGCAGTTATAGCAGGACCTTGATATTCCCTTATCAAATGGAAAGTTTTCAGACACATTTGAGGGATGGTCATTGTGTGCAAGTGAGCAGCTAACCCAGCATAGTGTTCCCTCTGAACATCTCTAAGTGCAATTAAACTTAGATACCTGATGTAAGGAACTAGGGTTCTGGTTGATTTCTTTCATATGCCCAGAGTGATCTTATCCACCATTTCAGAGAATATGACTTGTGTGAAGTCAATATTCCTCCCTGTGACCAAAGCATGTAGCACCATCAGTTCAGACTGGTTCATTTGGTCATGGCTGCCAGACTTGTGACCAAAACATCGAATGATTACACTGGCCAAATACTTCCATGGGTGTCCTAGAGCAGACTATTTATACTAGCCATGGGAAACATCACCTTGGTAGCCAATCAGGGGTAAAACCTCTAGAATTTGATCCATTGTAGCAAAAGGTTGAAATGGGGCCATATAGGGTATGGAGATCGCTTGTCTGAGAGAATCAGTAGTGATGTTTGTGTTGATGGTACCATTGAGGCAGGTGCAAGTGATTAGGTCTTGATTAGGATGGTACCTTGCAGTGTACCACATCTCACCAACAATGTTTGGAAAAATGAATAGAGGATGAGCAGATAGACATTTGAACAGGGGATGGGCAGTGATGAAAGCCACCATATGTTCATATCCCTGGTTTGCTTTGCTCGCAGGAATATCAGTGTTTATGAGAAAGTTGTTTGGGCGTATTGTGATTTCAGAGTTGGGTGTGACATTTTCACCAGCAATGGCGTTTGGAGAAGTTGCAGGGTTTAAGGAGACCATGATTACAGAGTAAAGCAGTCTATGCAACAAAGGTTTAGGGTTTGAAAGTTGAGAGAGAAAGAGTGTTTGGGAATTTTGAAAGCGTAAGAAAAGAAGAACCGCTCGAAAACACCTTTAAATCTTCCTTGGAAACCTAAACTGTCACAGAAATATATTTTGTAAAAAGTAACTGTCACTTCTGCAAAAAGGTAATAGACGTAATAAACGTTAAATACACAGAAAATAAACAGACACTTAAACTAAATAAATTAATACCTAGTAACATAATAAATACAAATGAGAAATTAATAAAATAAGTGTGGGGATACAGTATTTTTGATTTTTGAAAATTATCAGCTGACAAACGAGAGTGTCAGCTGATCCATGTTGAGATAAAATAAGTGTCAGGTAATGAATGCACTTAGCTGAGCTTCTAAGTCTTAGCTGATGGTTTATCAGCTGAAGTATAGTGTCAGCTGATGATCGTCAGCTGACATAATTCCATTAGCTGATCTACCATAAGTAAAATATGTAGAAGCTTAGATAAGTACTTCATTTCACACACAAATAAAATTATATTCACACAAAATTAACTACTTAAGAAATGAATATATTACAAATTTAACATGCCAAGTTTGGATATTAGGAAGTTGAATCGAGACTCATCCAAAGGTTTTGTAAAAATGTCAGCTAATTGAACATCAGTGTTTATATAGTGCATTGAGACTTTCTTTTTCTGCACATTATCTCTAAGAAAATGATGTCTGATTTCAATATGCTTAGTTTTTTGAATGCAAAACAGGATTATTAGATATAGATATAGCACTTGTGTTGTCACACAGAATTGGGGAGTTTTCAAACTGTAAGTCATAATCTAGTAGTTGATTTTGCAGCCATAGCAATTGAGCACAGCTGCTTCCAGCAGCAATGTATTATGCCTCAGCTGTAGAAGTTGAAACAGAGTTTTGTTTCTTGCTTGACCAGCTGACTAATCTTCCACCTAATAATTGACAACCCCCAAATGTACTCTTTCTGTCTAGTGTGCAACCTGCAAAGTCAGAATTAGTGTATCCAACTAACTCAAAATCAGAGTCTTTGGGGTACCAAAGACGTAGATTAGGAGTTCCTTTGAGATATCTGAAAATTCTTTTAACTGCAGCTAAGTGAGATTCTTTGGGATCTGCTTGGTATCTAGCACAAAGACTTGTAGAAAACATAAAATCTGGTCTACTTGTAGTGAGGTACAAAAGAGACCCTATCATACCTCTATAAGCTGTAATGTTCACTGATTTACCATCATTGTCCTTTCCAAGCTTTAAGGCAGTGGACATGGGTTTTTTCATTGAAGAACAATTTTCAAAGTCAAACTTCTTAAGTAAGTCATTTACATACTCTGTGTGATGAATGAAAATTCCATCAACCTCTTGTTTAATTTGAAGACCTAGAAAATAGTTTAACTCACCCATCATACTCATTTGATAATTGTCAGACATGAGTTTAGAAAACTTTTTGCAAAGATCAACATTTGTAGACCCAAGTATTATATCATCTACATATATCTTCACTAGTATTACATCACCCTTGAATTTTCTTATAAACATAGTGCTATCTATGCTTCCTCTTATAAATCCTTTATTGGTCAGAAAAGAAGAGAGGGTATCATACCAGGCTCTTGAAGCTTGCTTCAGACCATACAAAGCTTTGTTCAAGAAGTATACATGATCTGGTTTGCTTGCATCCTCAAAACCTGGAGGTTGTTTGACATACACCTCTTCCTTTAATTCACCACTGAGGAAAGCACTCTTAACATCCATTTGGAATACTTTGAAGTCTTTGAAGGCAGCATAAGCAAGAAACAGTCTTATTGCTTCAAGTCTTGCAACAGGGGCAAAGGTTTCATCATAATCGATTCCTTCTTCTTGACAATACCCCTGAGCAACTAGTCTTGCTTTGTTTCTGATGATTAGACCTTGTTCATCCATTTGTTTCTGAACACCCACTTAGTACCAATGATGGATTTGTCCTTTGGTCTTGGCACCAAAGTCCATACATTGTTCCTAGTAAATTCAGCCAATTCTTCTTGCATGGCATTTATCCAGTGGGAATCATTTAGAGCTTCATCTACCTTCTTTGGTTCAATCATAGAAACAAAACCTGTGTATAAACAGAAATTACAAGCTTTTGATCTTGTTAGTACAGGTGCTTCTATGTTACCTAGAACCTGATCTTTAGGATGATCCTTGTGGTCTTTGTAGGAATTTTGGATTCTGGGAGAGTTTGAATTGTTTTGGATTATGGGAGTTGAAATTCTTTGGTTTGGATCAGCTGATGAGACTTCTGGTTGATCAGCTGACAGAATTTCTTGATTACAATCTGATGGGACATCTACTGATGAGGGAATGTTTGATATGGAATTAGAGTCCATTGATGTTGAATCATGATTCCCATCATTCAGTAAAAGTGTGGGTTGGTTTAGGATAGAATGTGCAGAGGTGTTTTATAGATTTGGAACAAATTCATCTAAGTCATCTATGTCAGCTGATGAGATTGGATCAGCTGATGGAAGTGGATCAGCTGATACTGGAGTGTTGTTTTCAGTATGCAACAAATCATTAAATTCCTCACCTGTAGATGGATTAGTAGAACAGGAAGCAACAAAGTCATTTTCATAAAAAACTTACAGTGATTGATTCTTCTATGACCTTTGTTCTGAGGTTGTAGATTCTGTAAGCTTTGGAAATCACAGAATATCCAACAAACACACCTTCATCAGCTTTTGGTGCAAATTTCTGCAATTGATCTTTTTCGTTCAGAATGAAACACTAACACCCAAAGATGTGTAGAAAGCTGATGTTGGGCTTCCTTCCCTTGAGCACTTCATAAGGAGTCTTGTTGTGCCTCTTGATTACAAGGGATCTGTTCTGAGTAAAACATGCACAGTTGACAGCTTCAGCCCAGAAGTTGAATCCTAACCCACTCTCACACAGCATGGTTCTTGCAGCTTCAATCAAAGTTCTGTTTCTTCTTTCAGGTACACCATTCTGTTGTGAAGTCCTTGGAGCAGAGAAGTTTTGAGATATACCTTTCTCATCACAGAAACCTTCAAGAGTTTGATTTCTAAATTCGGTTCCATGATCACTTCTAAGCATCCTTACCAGATTACCATTAAGCACTTCCATCTTTCTAATGAAGCTTATAATCTCTTCAGCAGCCTCACTATTTGCTTTTAGGAAGATGACCCAAGTGTATCTTGAGAATTCATCAACCATTACCAATGCATATTTACTTCCACCAATACTCGCAGTAGCAACATGACCAAATAGATCCATGTGCAACATGTAGAAAGGTTCAGTAATGGAGAAGGCTTGCTTAGATGGAAATGAAGTGTTGTGCTGCTTTCCCTTCTCACAGGTAGAACAAGGTTTAGGCTTAACATACGTCAGTGAAGGTAGTCCTGACACTAGTTCACCCTTGCTCAACTTGTTAATGTTTTTGAAGTTTAAATGGGAAAGCCTTTTGTGCCATAACCAGTTTGTGTCAGTTACAGACTTGGTATACAAACAGGTTAACTTGGATGGATCACCAGAGGACATATCAAGAATATATACATCCTTGGTTCTCTTTGCACAAATTATTGGTTTACCTTCTTGATCTAAAATGGAACCACCTGTGTTTGTAAAGAGGACTTTATGATCACCATCACATAACTGACTTATGCTGATGAGATTGTACTTAAGCCCTTTAACATATGATACATTGGACAAGGTTAGGTTCCCATTATGAAGTTCTCCGTATCCTTTTGTTTGCCCATAATTGTTATCACCAAAGGTTACTCTTGGACCTTTTTCCTTCTTGTAGTTGCTAAGCAAAGCTTTACAACCTGTCATGGTCCTTGAACATCCACTGTCAAGATACCATGTGTTCAGACCCTGTATAGATGTGATTAAAAGAAGGTTAGTGACACTTGGGCATCCACATTTAAGTGGACCCCTGTGGATTGCACCTAGCCATCCACTTTATATTTGGTTGTTTATGAATGAGAGAAACACTAGTGTTATCATAATCAGTCCGCTGTCTTGAGTTACCTTCAAGAGAACAATTACATGCCTTATGTTCTTTGCTCCTACATTTATAACATTTTTTATTTTTGGAGCTTTTAACATATTTTGGTAATTGCCTAAGAGATGTCTTAGCTGTTTTCTGATGACTATGGGACATCAGCTGACAGATTTCACCATTCAGTTGTTGCAACTGATTCTGTAAACTGATAAGGTCTTTGTTTACAGTTACCTTAGGTTGACCCTTAGTTAAAATGAGTTTATGATCAACTTTAGGTATGGCAGACTGAGACTTTTTGTAAACAAAAGGTCTTTTACTTTTAGTTTCTCCTATTAAAAGAGTTTGAAGTGATATTTGATCAGCTAAACAAACAGAAGAGGATCCATAATCAGCTGACAGGATATCAGCTGAGCAGTTATCATCTAATTTTTGATCAGCTGATTTAGTATCATTAGCTAAAGAATTTTCAGTCAGCTGAGTTCCTAAATTTAATGTATCAGCTTTCAAGGTTTGACAACAGAATGTCTCTTTGGTCTCAACAAATGATTCCATTCCTTTACTTACTTCCTTTACAATTAAATTTTCAGTACTTTTGCTATCTGTCAAAATAATAGAACTTGAATCAACTTTTGAAGTGGTTGAGTCTTTCAGCTGAGAACTTGTACTTTTAACGAATCTGTTAGTGATAATACTTTTTCCTTTTACAATCTTTTGAAAAGTAAGAGGTAAAATATCAGCCTTTTCTAAGATATTTATGTTCTTGCTAAAATCAACACAGTTGGCAGCTTGGGAAAAATTTCCACCAATAATAGCTTGAACTTGTTTTGGAATCTGCTCATTGACACACTGAGTGGTCTTCTCAGCAGATATACACCAAGATCTAACTACCTTTTGAAGGTCATTAAACTTTATTGTTGCTTCATTGGTTTCTTTTACCAAGATCTGATTAAATATCTTTTGATTAGCTAAATCATCTTCCAGTTTTGTCATTTGTTTCAGTTTCTCATCCTTAAGACTTAATCTCTCTTTTAGTGATTCTATTTCTAATTTTAGCTTCTTTTCTCTTTGAATATTTGACTGAAACTCAACACACAGATAATCAAACATAGTGTTCTTTTCATTATCTTCATAATTAATAAATTTTCCAACCTGATACAAAGAAGAGGGATCCCAGTCAGGAGAAGTAAAAGTTTTAGCAGCTTTCTTCATGTCCTCATCAAAGGAACTTGTACTTGCTGTGCTAGCCATCAGACTGAACTGAGCTGTGAGGACCTCATCTTCATCACTTGAGAGATCTTCCTCAGCCTAATCTTCTTCTTCAACTACCAGCACCCTGTTCTGAGCCTTCTTCTTCTTCTTGTCAAGTACAACAGCAAGAAGCTTCTTATATTTTGCTTCATAATCAGCCACTTGCTCTTCATCAGAAGACTCCTCCTCTTCCTCCTCCTAACTGGACTCATCCACAACTGCAGCAAAACTCCTAGATCTTGTATCCTTAGGCACAAGGGCAGTAGATGGAGCTTTTGCAGCCTCCTTCATATCCTTGGTAGAGATCTTCCTTGGTTTCACTGATTGTTCATGATTCATAAGATTTCCATATAAACCAACCAGTGAAAGACCCTTGATTTTCTCACCATGTTTAAGCACAGTGATAAAATGATCCCAAGATTCTGGGAGAGAGTCTAGAAACTTGTTTACAGGTTCGTTACTGCTCTTGGAAACCTCTACCCTTATTAAGTCATTAATAAGGCAGTTGAACCTGGTGTAAGTCTGAGTGAGACTTTCACCTTTATGAGCAAAGAAGAACTCATATTCTCTAACCAGAAGGAGTTTCTTGTTCTCCTGCACTTCTTCAGTGCCTTCATATGCAACAGTCAAAGTGTCTAGCATCTCATTTGCAGATTTGCAGTTAAGAACTTGATGATAGACATCATTTGGTAGTGCAGAGACTAAGGCTGTTCTTGCTTTAACATCATGATTAACAAGTCTTTTGTCTTCATCAGACCATTGATTTATAGGCTTTATAATTAGTCTTTCAACGACAGGAACTTCATCAGTGGCTTCAGTTACTTGGATAGTTGAGGAAGGAACATAAGGACCTTCAGTCACAGTTTTGAGCATCACATCATCTACGCTTGACATATAGAGAAGAACTCTGCTTTTCCAGAGAGAAAAGTTTTCTCCCTCAAAAGTGGGACGCCTAGTGAGTGAACCATTATTTGAAAAACCATTTGAAGCAGCAACCGGAGTGGCCATTTAGTAGTATGGGGTAGAAGCAATTGAAGAGTAAGCAAAACAGATCCTAGATATGAGTTATCTAGCCTGCTCTGATACCAGTTGTTGGTCCTGAATGGATACTACAACAACAAATGTTTGTAGAAGGGGGGTTGAATACAAACTTTAGCAAATTAAAATTTAAGAGACACACGGTTTACTTTTATATAATTCTTATTGATGTTAATCAAGAATTACATGAACTAGATGCGGAAAATCTAAGTTCAATAAAAGGTGGCAACTAGATTTGTCTAACACATAGACGATTCTAATCTTAAACAACTAATGTCTAAGATGTTCAACACATGAACAAGTTTGTTACACTGAAAGTAAAATGCTAACTCTTCTAATTCTCAACGTATGAGATTTTAGTGCTTTTCAACGCATACATAGCATGTTTCCATCCATGAGTATTTATAAGCAAGGTGTGTCCGGGTTGATGAAGAGAGAAGGAGACAAAGGTACTTGGTTTAATAATATTATAATAGATAAAGTTAGTGGGTGAAAAGTAAGTTAACTTTATACACAAAGTGTGTAAAGTGAACATACTTTTCAGTAATGAGTGTACCTACTATCTATTATTATATTATTAAAGTACTACCTTTATATCTTGGAAAAGTAAACTTCTCCTTTCATGCTTGTGCTTTAATCAGCACCATGCTTTCTGAAGATGTGACTTTACCAAGTATGGAGTTGCCAGCCATACTTAACATCATATCTTCAAGATCTTCTTTTCAAGAGTATCTTTCTCCTTTTCCAGGGGATAAAGATCTATCCTTTTTGTATCTTTGCAGATCCAAAAAGTGCTAAGTACTTTTACAAAGAAAGATATAAGGCATAATAAGAACAACACATGTTCTGCCTTTGACTAAAGAAAATATTACATAGAAAAACTATTAACTGAGATATACAATAAAGACTCAGCTAACAGACACTGAACTGCAAATATAATTTTGCTCAGCTAAGGTTGAATGTGAAAGACTCAGCTGACTAGATTTGCTCAGCTGATCAAATTGCTCAGCTGATAACACAACTCAACGTGCAGCTAATAAAATGATCAAACTAAACTATCAGCTGTTCCCAAGGGCTCAGCTAGTCATTTTGAGTAGTGTCAGCTTATGAAGAAAAGATTGGATAAGTAATAAATACCTTATCTGACAAATGGGAGGCATCAGTTGATAACTGTGATTGTGTCAGCTGATCCTAGACTGCTCAGCTGATCTTGAAATCTCCATTAGCTGATGGTTTTAGGCCATTAGCTGATCCAATGTGATTCCTCAGCTGATGCTTTTTGACTGATCTTTTCTTCTCAGCTGATGTTCCTGAAGCTGGTCCTTTAGCTGATACTCAGTGTTCAGCTGACACTATGATTCGTCAGCTGACATATCTTACTTAGAAAATCTTTAAGTCTCAGATAAAAAACAACACATGTTTTTCATCAATCTAAGTCCAAAACTCAATATATGGTTTTGTTAACATCAAATCCTATTTTACTTAATAGATAGGTTTGATTTAGGTTTGATATTGCTATCTCCCCCTATTTGATGATGACAAAACCTTATCTATTTAAGAGGAATCAGTTTGACTCGAATTTGTAATGATGAAACTTTTAAGTGCAATTTGGTTACCTAGCTATCTGTTTTTGGTAACTCTTTAAAGTATGTTCCCTGATATTCTGTTTTTGGGAATCTTTTCATTTATGAAGTACCATGTTCTGTTTTTGTGGTATCTTTTCTATCCTTTTTCTGTTTTTAGGATTTTTTGATATTTTCTATATTTACACTATGTGAGCTATCTACTAAGAGTCATCTATACTAGCATTTTAGCTAAGTAGTCCATGATCAAAGTTTCAAGCTTGATTACAGAACAAAGTATTTACATCAGAGTTTGTACAGAGCAATCTAACTATGAGTTAAACTAAGTACAGAAGTTGAACTAATATAACTATGTGAGCTATCTACTAAGAGTCATCTATACTAGCATTTTAGCTAAGTAGTCCATGATCAAAGTTTCAAGCTTGATTACAGAACAAAGTATTTACATAAGAGTTTGTACAGATCAATCTAACTATGAGTTAAACTAAGTACAGAAGTTGAACTATTCTAGGAATTGAAATTACATCTAATCTAGTTATGAAGTGGTCTTCATTCCCACCAAGGTTCTTCTTTGATGTCTGGACGATGTTCAACTGGATTGGTGGCAATTAGTTCATCAGCTCTAGTCTCCATCAGACTTTCAAAGTGGTGACTTCCTCTCTGTCCTCTTGCCAGTCTTATAGCTTGAAAAATTAAAGCTCTTGGCGCTCTTCCTATGTCAGCTTCTCTTAGGAATCTCCAATCACTAGCTTTGTTTTTGAAGAACATCCCTCTTTCAGGCTCAGTTATGTACTTAAACATTTCTGGCTCAATATTGGAGGGCAGAGTAGTGTTGAGACTTTCATAAGCAGGAAGAAAAGGATAATCAGGATTGACAATGATCTGTTCAATGGTGACAAAAGCTTTTGAATTCTTTTTGAAAGCATCTTCAATCAGATTGATGTGTTCAATGAACTGATCATGTGTGAAGAGCCTATTGCAGATTGACATCCGAATCCAGTATTCAAATTTTGGCATGAACCTTTGAGCAATTTCACTTTTGGACTTGCGGAGATGGTACATAATCTCTATCATTTCAAAGAAGGAGAGTAGTTTGCAGTGTTGAAGATAGGTATCTTCATAAGTCTTTCTTTCATCTCTTCTCACCACTCTGAGATAAGGACCCTCATCAGTACCTTTGTATGGAGTAACCCTTGAGATGATGTCTTCACGTCTTCTGTTTACCAAGTTTTCTTTGTTGTCTCTGAACTCCTTGGCTTTCCTTTCAGTTTGCTGAGCTAATCCTCCGAAGTTGAAGTTCAACAGAGCTTGAATGGCTTCCTTGTGAGTCTTTCCTCTCTTAGGAGCTTTCTTGGTAGAAGGGTCATCTTGCTATGGTGTATCCAGTACTTGATGTGATTGAGAGGTCATCATAATCAACTCTTCTTCTTGTAGCTCTCTCAACTCATCATCAGTAACACCAATAATTGCAGCAAGATCTTCAGGAGAAGTGAAGTCCTGATGTCTTTACTTGGTTTTCAAAACTTCTTCTATGGAAGTACCAAGTGCATCAGCTAACTCACTGAGCTCTCTGAGACTCTCTTCTAACTGTGTTAGCTTTTCCTCTCTTCTTTCTTCTTCTTCAATCTCCTCAGCAGTCATTATCTTCTTTCCTTTTCTTTTTGATGAACTGGTGGGAGTTGGTTGACTTGATTAAACTGGAGAGGAATCTTGGACTGGTGGAGTTGCAGTGGAGGGGCTCTACTTCTTTATGTTGAACATAGAGGACAGAGGCTGATCATCTTCTTCATCATCATCAGAATCATCTTCTGATATGGATATTGGAGCATAGGATTCATCTTGCTTTGATCTCTTAGCACTCTTCCTTCTGGCCACTGTTTTAAGCCTTCTTTTTGGCCGTTGCTGTTCTTGAGCAGATTTCTCCCCCTCAGCTGGATTCTCCCCCTCAACATCAGATGTACTTTGAGCTTCTGTTTCATTGGGGCCTGATGCTTCCTCTGCTTGCTTAGCCTGAACCTCAGCTGTATATTCATCAACAGCTGCCCTTATGGTGTCTGGGGAAGGTTCTCTAACTGACTTCTTTGACTTCTCCCCCTTTTTGTCATCATCAGAGGAAGGAAAAGCAGTAGGCTTAGCAGGGGCACCAGGTGTGGTAAAAGAATGGGATTGGGAAGCTTGGGAAGGGGTTGAGGTGGAGATGAGAGGTCTAAGCCTTCTAATAGCATCAGTGATGTTGGTGAACTCTCTGAGAGTGTCACTGTGCCTCTGCCTGGAGTACTGGCTTAGTCTTGTGACCTCAGCATCTATGGTATGGAGAAGGGTGGGTACTCTTAGAATAGAGTCAGGGATGGTGACATAGATGTTAGGTGGTGACGTTCTTAGGGTAGACAGTTGGGTGAGAAGGTTGGATATGGTTTGGTTTAGGGTGGTAATGGTTTGATTTGAGATGGGAGATGAAGGAATAGGAGTAGGAGTAGAAGTTGGGGTAAGAAGTTGATCCAATTTGGTTAGAATTGGTGAAAGATCAACAGGGACAGGGGTGGGTTGGGTTTGGGATTGGGTTGATTTGAGTGACTCAATCTCTTGGGTTAGATGAGAAAGTTGAGTTTCTGTTTGAGTTTGGAAAGAGGTAAAGGAGGCTTGAAGACTATCCATCTTGTGAGAGATAGATAGTAAGCTTTGAAGGATTTGGGGTGAGGGTTCAGAAGAAGTAGAGGGAATGGGTTGAGTGAGAGTTGATTGAGAAGTTGTACTTAGAACTGGAATGGATTGTGGTCCCTTAATTAGACCTTGGTTTATAGGCCTAAGATCACTGGGGACAGAAATTGTACCCTGTACAAATGACTGGTTTATGCCACTAGTATTGATAGGTAGTGCACTAGCATGTGTAAGAATTGAATCAAAAATAGGTGCAAATATGTGAGTGTGAGTGAGGGTTGCACTCAAAGGGGTATCCCTTATTATAGTAGCAAGTTGTTGTGAACTTACTAAGGGAAATGCTTGACTCAATTGAGTTGTAGACTCAGTATGACCTTGGGAGAAGGTCTGTCTTTCAGTGGCATCACCCTGTTGGGAGGGTGACCCAGATTGCAGCAATCCCATATTTACAGATGTGCCCTGTTGTGAGGACACATCCACTGGCATAAAGGTGTAATCAACATCAATAAGCTCCCCCTCAAAATAAGAGGTATCCATAGGAGTTGAGGTCAGAGGTTCAATGTGCAATTCCTCTGAGATAAGTGCAGTATGCACCATCTCTAATGACCTTGATTCTATTTGGGTTACTAAGGGAGTAGAAATAGCAACTGTTGGGAGTTGACTATAGCTTGGCAGTTGTGGGGGTGTTACAACTAGAGTTGAGGATGGGTTCTCACAGGTTGGGATTACCAAATGAGTGTCCTCAGGGAGTGAGAGTATACCTGTGATGTGTCTGGTCTTGCTGATCTCAATGAGTTTTTCCAACTTATCAAAGACCACTTCATCATCAGTGATATGATCATCTCCATTACTTGGTGCTCTATGAACAGAGTCACTTGATCTTTGTTGTTGATCAGGGTTGGGATATGCAATTGTACCTCCAAGAGTCCTACTTGGAGAATCATCATCAGATTCGTCATCACTATCATCATCACTATCACCATTATCAGCATCAGCACCTTTACTTGAATCATTACCTTGTACAGGTTCATCAACATTCACTTCATCTAAATTTACTCTTTCAAATATGGCTTCATCATGAGTATGTGCAGGGGAGTGCTCAATGTTTTCTGTTATCATATCTTGAGACTCAGAATCATCAGCCATTTGGTCCTCAACATTTTCAGCAATAACCTCCTCTTCATTTTCATTCTCCTCAGCAGCAACATCTATTAACTCTTGCATCTGAGCAGTTATAGCAGGACCTTGAAATTCCCTTATCAAATGGAAAGTTTTCTGACACATTTGAGGGATGTTCATTGTGTGCAAGTGAGCAGCTAACCCAGCATAGTGTTCCCTCTGAACATCTCTAAGTGCAATTAAACTTAGATACCTGATGTAAGGAACTAGGGTTCTGGTTGATTTCTTTGATGTGCCCAGAGTGATCTTATCCACCATTTTAGAGAATATGACTTGTGTGAAGTCAATATTCCTCCCTGTGACCAAAGCATGTAGCAGCATCAGTTCAGACTGGTTCATTTGGTCATGGCTGCCAGACTTGTGACCAAAACATCGAATGATTACACTGGCCAAATACTTCCATGGGTGTCCTAGAGCAGACAGTTTATACTGGCCATGGGAAACAGCACCTTGGTAGCCAATCAGGGGCAAAACGTCTAGAATTTGATCCATTGTAGCAAAAGGTTGAAATGGGGCCATATGGGGTATGGAGATCGCTTGTTTGAGAGAATCAGTAGTGATGTTTGTGTTGATGGTACCATTGAGGCAGGTGCAAGTGATTAGGTCTTGATTAGCATGGTACCTTGTAGTGTACCACATCTCACCAACAATGTTTGGAAAGATGAACAGAGGATGAGCAGATAGACATGCGAACAGGGGATGGGCAGTTATGAAAGCCACCATAGGTTCATATCCCTAGTTTGCTTTGCTCGCGGGAATATCATTGTTTATGAGAAAGTTGTTTGGGCGTATTGTGATTTAAGAGTTGGGTGTGACATTTTCACCAGCAATGGCGTTTGGAGAAGTTGCAGGGTTGAAGGAGACCATGATTACAGAGTAAAGCAGTCTGTGCAACAAAGGTTTAGGGTTTGAAATTTGAGAGAGAAAGAGTGTTTGGGAATTTTGAAAGCGTAAGAAATGAAGAACCGCTCGAAAACACCTTTAAATCTTCCTTGGAAACCTAAACTGTCAGTTCTGCAAAAAGTTAATTGACGGAATAGACATTAAATACACATAAAATAAACAGACACTTAAACTAAATTAATTAATACCTAGTAACATAATAAATACAAATGAGAAATTAATAAAACAAGTGAGGGGACACAGTATTTTTGATTTTTGAAAATCATCAGCTGACAAACGAGAGTGTCAGCTGATCCATGTTGAGATAAAATAAGTGTCAGCTAATGAATGCACTTAGCTGAGCTTCTAAGTCTTAGCTGATGGTTTATCAGCTGAAGTATAGTGTCAGCTGATGATCGTCAGCTGACATAATTTCGTTAGCTGATCTACCATAAGTAAAATATGTAGAAGCTTAGATAAGTACTTCATTTCACACACAAATAAAATTATTTTCACACAAAATTAACTACCTAAGAAATTAATATATTACAAATTTAACATGCCAAGTTTGGATATTAGGAAGTTGAATCAAGACTCATCCAAAGGTTTTGTAAAAATGTCAGCTAATTGAACATCAGTGTTTATATAGTGCATTGAGACTTTCTTTTTCTGCACATTATCTCTAAGAAAATGATGTCTGATTTCAATATGCTTAGTTTTTGAATGCAAAACAGGATTATTAGAGATAGATATAGCACTTGTGTTGTCACACAGAATTGGGGAGTTTTCAAACTGTAAGTCATAATCTAGTAGTTGATTTTGCAGCCATAGCAATTGAGCACAGCAGCTTCCAGCAGCAATGTATTATGCCTCAGCTGTAGAAGTTGAAACAGAGTTTTGTTTCTTGCTTGACCAGCTGACTAATCTTCCACCTAATAATTGACAACCCCCAGATGTACTCTTTCTGTCTAGTGTGCAACCTGCAAAGTCAGAATTAGTGTATCCAACTAACTCAAAATCAGAGTCTTTGGGGTACCAAAGACCTAGATTAGGAGTTCCTTTGAGATATCTGAAAATTCTTTTAACTGCAGCTAAGTGAGATTCTTTGGGATCTGCTTGGTATCTAGCACAAAGACATGTAGAAAACATAAAATCTGGTCTACTTGTAGTGAGGTACAAAAGAGACCCTATCATACCTCTATAAGCTGTAATGTTCACTGATTTACCATCATTGTCCTTTCCAAGCTTTAAGGCAGTGGACATGGGTTTTTTCATTGAAGAACAATTTTCAAAGTCAAACTTCTTAAGTAAGTCATTTACATACTCTGTTTGATGAATGAAAATTCCATCAACCTCTTGTTTAATTTGAAGACCTAGAAAATAGTTTAACTCACCCATCATACTCATTTGATAATTGTCAGACATGAGTTTAGAAAACTTTTTGCAAAGATCAACATTTGTAGACCCAAGTATTATATCATCTACATATATCTGCACTAGTATTACATCACCCTTGAATTTTCTTATAAACAAAGTGCTATATATGCTTCCTCTTATAAATCCTTTATTGGTCAGAAAAGAAGAGAGGGTATCATACCAGGCTCTTGAAGCTTGCTTCAGACCATACAAAGCTTTGTTCAAGAAGTATACATGATCTGGTTTGCTTGCATCCTCAAAACCTGGAGGTTGTTTGACATACACCTCTTCCTTCAATTCACCATTGAGGAAAGCATTCTTAACATCCATTTGGAATACTTTGATGTCTTGGAAGGCAGCATAAGCAAGAAACAGTCTTATTGCTTCAAGTCTTACAACAGGGGCAAAGGTTTCATCATAATCGATTCCTTCTACTTGACAATACCCCTGAGCAACAAGTCTTGCTTTGTTTCTGATGATTAGACCTTGTTCATCCATTTTGTTTCTGAACACCTACTTAGTACCAATGATGGATTTGTCCTTTGGTCTTGGCACCAAAGTCCATACATTGTTCCTAGTAAATTCAACCAATTATTCTTGCATGGCATTTATCCAGTGGGAATCATTTAGAGCTTCATCTACCTTCTTTGGTTCAATCATAGAAGCAAAGGTGCAGTTAAAACATAAATTACAAGCTTTTGATCATGTTAGTAAAGGTGCTTCTATGTTACCTATAACCTGATCTTTAGGATGATCCTTGTGGTCTTTGTAGGCATTTTGGATTCTGGGAGAGTTTGAATTGTTTTGGATTATGGGAGTTGAAATTCTTTGGTTTGGATCAGCTGATGAGACTTCTGGTTGATCAGCTGACAGAATTTCTTGATTACAATCTGATGGGACTTCTACTGATGAGGGAATGTTTGATATGGAATTAGAGTCCATTGATGTTAAATCATGATTCCCATCATTCAGTAAAAGTGTGGGTTGGTTTAGGATAGAATGTGTAGAGGTGTTTTGTAGATTTGGAACAAATTCATCTAAGTCATCTATGTCAGCTGATGAGATTGGATCAGCTGATGGAAGTGGATCAGCTAATACTGGAGTGTTGTTTTCAGTATGCAGCAAATCATTAAATTCCTCACCTGTAGATGGATTAGTAGAACAGGAAGCAACAAAGTCATTTTCATTAAAACTTACATTGATTGATTCTTCTATGACCTTTGTTCTGAGGTTGTAGATTCTGTAAGCTTTGGAAATCACAGAATATCCAACAAACACACCTTCATCAGCTTTTCGTGCAAATTTCTGCAATTGATCTTTTTGGTTCAGAATGAAACACTGACACCCAAAGATGTGTAGAAAGCTGATGTTGGGCTTCCTTCCCTTGAGCACTTCATAAGGAGTCTTGTTGTGCCTCTTGATTACAAGGGATCTGTTCTGAGTAAAACATGCACAGTTGACAGCTTCAGCCCAGAAGTTGAATCCTAACCCACTCTCACACAACATGGTTCTTGCAGCTTCAATCAAAGTTATGTTTCTTCTTTCAGGTACACCATTCTGTTGTGAAGTCCTTGGAGCAGAGAAGTTTTGAGATATACCTTTCTCATCACAGAAACCTTCAAGAGTTTGATTTCTAAATTCGGTTCCATGATCACTTCTAAGCATCCTTACCAGATTACCATTAAGCACTTCCATCTTTCTAATGAAGCTTATAATCTCTTCAGCAGCCTCACTCTTTGCTTTTAGGAAGATGACCCAAGTGTATCTTGAGAATTCATCAACCATTACCAATGCATACTTACTTCCACCAATACTCGCAGTAGCAACATGACCAAATAGATCCATGTGCAACATGTATAAAGGTTCAGTAATGGAGAAGGCTTGCTTAGATGGAAACAAAGTCTTGTGCTACTTTCCCTTCTCACAGGCAGAACAAGGTTTAGGCTTAACATACATCAGTGAAGGTAGTCCTGACACTAGTTCACCCTTGCTCAACTTGTTAATATTTTTGATGTTTAAATGGGAAAGCCTTTTGTGCCATAACCAGTTTGTGTCAGTTACAGACTTGGTATACAAACATGTTAACTTGGATGGATCACCAGAGGACATATCAAGAGTATATACATCCTTGATTCTCTTTGCACAAATAATTGTTTTACCTTCTTGATCTAAAATGGAACCACCTGTCTTTGTAAAGAGGACTTTATGATCACCATCACATAACTGACTTATGCTGATGAGATTGTACTTAAGCCCTTTAACATATGATACCTTGGACAAGGTTAGGTTCCCATTATGAAGTTCTCCGTAGCCTTTTGTTTGCCCACAATTGTTATCACCAAAGGTTACTCTTGGACCTTTTTCCTTCTTGTAGTTGCTAAGCAAAGCTTTACAACCTGTCATGGTCCTTGAACATCCACTGTCAAGATACCATGTGTTCAGACCCTGCATAGATGTGATTGAAAGAAGGTTAGTGACACTTGGGCATCCACATTTAAGTGGACCCCTGTGGATTGCACCTAGCCATCCACTTTATATTAGGTTGTTTATGAATGAGAGAAACAACTGTGTTATCATAATCAGTCCGCTGTCTTGAGTTACCTTCAAGAGAACAATTACATGCCTTATGTTCTTTGCTCCCACATTTATAACATTTTTGATTTTTGGAGCCTTTAACATATTTTGGTAATTGCCTAAGAGATGTCTTAGCTATTTTCTGATGACTATGGGACATCAGCTGACAGATTTCACCATTCAGTTGTTGCAACTGATTCTGTAAACTGATAAGGTCTTTGTTTACAGTTACCTTAGGTTGACCCTTAGTTAAAATGAGTTTATGATCAACTTTAGGTATGGCAGACTGAGACTTTTTGTAAACAAAGGGTCTTTTACTTTTAGTTTCTCCTATTAAAAGAGTTTGAAGTGATATTTGATCAGCTAAACAAACAGAAGAGGATCCATGATCAGCTGACAGGATATCAGTTGAGCAGTTATCATCTAATTTTTGATCAGCTGATTTAGTATCATTAGCTAAAGAATTTTCAGTCAGCTGAGTTCCTAAATTTAATGTATCAGCTTTCAAGGTTTGACAACAGAATGTCTCTTTGGTCTCAACAAATGATTCCATTCCTTTACTTACTTCCTTTACAATTAAATTTTCAGTACTTTTGCTATCTGTCAAAATAATAGAACTTGAATCAACTTTTGAAGTGGTTGAGTCTTTCAGCTGAGTACTTGTACTTTTTACGAATCTGTTAGTGATAATACTTTTTCCTTTTACAATCTTTTGAAAAGTAAGAGGTAAAATATCAGCCTTTTCTAAGATATTTATGTTCTTGCTAAAATCAACACAGTTGGAAGCCTGGTAATAATTTCCACCAATAATATCTTGAACTTGTTTTGGAATCTGCTCATTGACACACTGAGTGGTCTTCTCAGCAGATACACACCAAGATCTAACTACTTTTTGAAGGTCATTAAACTTTATTTTTGCTTCATTGGTTTCTTTTACCAAGATCTGATTAAGTATCTTTTGATTAGCTAAATCATCTTCCAGTTTTGTCATTTGTTTCAGTTTCTCATCCTTAAGACTTAATCTCTCTTTTAGTGATTCTATTTCTAATTTTAGCTTCTTTTCTCTTTGAATATTTGACTGAAACTCAACACACAGATAATCAAACATAGTGTTCTTTTCATTATCTTCATAATTAATAAATTTTCTAACCTGATACATAAAAGAGGGATCCCAGTAAGGAGAAGTACATGTTTTAGCAGCTTTCTTTATGTCCTCATCAAAGGAACTTGTACTTGCTGTGCAAGCCATCAGACTGAACTGAGCTGTGAGGACCTCATCTTCATCACTTGAGAGATCTTCCTCAGCCCAATCTTCTTCTTCAGCTACCAGCACCCTGTTCTGAGCCTTCTTCTTCTTCTTGTCAAGGACAGCAGCAAGAAGCTTCTTATATTTTGCTTCATAATCAATCTTGCTGTCTGAGCTTGAGGAACCCTTGAAGCCTGTGTTTCCTCTGGTCTTACATTCACTGGCATAGTGACCAGCCTTGCCACAAGAGAAACATCCTTCAGAAGCCTTTGGTTTTGACATGGCTCTTTCTCCTTTGAAGGGTTTCCTTTCAAACCTCTTGACACCCTTTCTTTTCAAGAAAGGTTTGAACCTTTTAACCAACATGGCAGCCTGCTCAACAGCAGCTTCAATGCTGTCCATGTTCTCCAGAACTTCATCCCCATCAGCCACTTGCTCTTCATCAGAAGACTCCTCCTCTTCCTCCTCATTACTGGACTCATCCACAACTGCAGCAAAACTCCTAGATCTTGTATCCTTAGACACAAGGGCAGTAGATGGAGCTTTTGCAGCCTCCTTCATATCCTTGGTAGAGATCTTCCTTTGTTTCACTGATTGCTCATGATTCATAAGATTTCCATATAAACCAACCAGTGAAAGACCCTTGATTTTCTCACCATGTTTAAGCACAGTGATAAAATGATCCCAAGATTCTGGGAGAGAGTCTAGAAACTTGTTTACAAGTTCCTTATTGCTCTTGGGAACCTCTGCCCTTCTTAAGTCATTAATAAGGCAGTTGAAACTGGTGTAAGTCTGAGTGAGACTTTCACCTTTATGAGCAAAGAAGAACTCATATTCTCTAACCAGAAGGAGTGTCTTGTTCTCCTGCACTTCTTCAGTGCCTTCATATGCAACAGTCAAAGTGTCTAGCATCTCATTTGCAGATTTGCAGTTAAGAACTTGATGATAGACATCATTTGGTAGTGCAGAGACTAAGGCTGTTCTTGCTTTAACATCATGATTAACAAGTCTTTTGTCTTCATCAGACCATTGATTTATAGGCTTTATAATTAGTCTTTCAACGACAGGAACTTCATCAGTGGCTTCAGTTACTTGGATAGTTGAGGAAGGAACATAAGGACCTTCAGTCACAGTTTTGAGCATCACATCATCTAGGCTTGACATATAGAGAAGAACTCTACTTTTCCAGAGAGAAAAGTTTTCTCCATCAAAAGTTGGACACCTAGTGAGTGAACCATTATTTGAAGAACCATTTGAAGCAGCAACCGGAGTGGCCATTTAGTAGTATGGGGTAGAAGCAATTGAAGAGTAAGCAAAACAGATCTTAGATATGAGTTATCTAGCCTGCTCTGATACCAGTTGTTGGTCCAGAATGGATACTACAACAACAAATGCTTGTAGAAGGGGGGTTGAATACAAACTTTAGCAAATTAAAATTTAAGAGACACACGGTTTACTTTTATATAATTCTTATTGATGTTAATCAAGAATTACATGAACTAGATGCGGAAAATCTAAGTTCAATAAAAGGTGGCAACTAGATTTGTCTAACACATAGACAATGCTAATCTTAAACAACTAATGTCTAAGATGTTCAACACATGAACAAGTTTGTTACACTGAAAGTAAAATGCTAACTCTTCTAATTCTCAACTTATGAGATTTCAGTGCTTTTCAATGCATACATAGCATGTTTCCATGCATGAGTATTTATAAGCAAGGTGTGTCCGGGTTGATGAAGAGAGAAGGAGACAAAGGTACTTGGTTTAATAATATTATAATAGATAAAGTTAGTGGGTGAAAAGTAAGTTAACTTTATACACAAAGTGTGCAAAGTGAACATACTTTTCAGTAATGAGTGTACCCACTATCTATTATTATATTATTAAAGTACTACCTTTATATCTTGGAAAAGTAAACTTCTCCTTTCATGCTTGTGCTTTAATCAGCACCATGCTTTCTGAAGATGTGACTTTACCAAGTATGGAGTTGCCAGCCATACTTAACATCATATCTTCGAGATCTTCTTTTCAAGAGTATCTTTCTCCTTTTCCAGGGGATAAAGATCTATCCTTTTTGTATCTTTGCAGATCCAAAAAGTGCTAAGTACTTTTACAAAGAAAGATCTAAGGCATAATAAGAACAACACATGTTCTGCCTTTGACTAAAGAAAATATTACGTAGAAAAGCTATTAACTGAGATATACAATAAAGACTCAGCTAACAGACACTGAACTGCAAATATAATTTTGCTCAGCTAAGGTTGAATGTGAAAGACTCAGCTGACTAGATTTGCTCAGCTGATCAAATTGCTCAGCTGATAACACAACTCAACGTGCAGCTAATAAATTGATCAAACTAAACTGTCAGCTGTTCCCAAGGGCTCAGCTAGTCATTTTGAGTAGTGTCAGCTTATGAAGAAAAGATTGGATAAGTAATAAATACCTTATCTGACAAATGGGAGGCATCAGCTGATAACTGTGATTGTGTCACCTGATCCTAGACTGCTCAGCTGATCTTGAAATCTCCATTTGCTGATGGTTTTAGGCCATTAGCTGATCCAATGTGATTCCTCAGCTGATGCTTTTTGACTGATCTTTTCTTCTCAACTGATCTTCCTGAAGTTGGTCCTTTGGCTGATACTCAGTGTTCAGCTGACATTATGATTCGTCAGCTGACATATCTTACTTAGAAAATCTTTAAGTCTCAGATAAAAAACAACACATGTTTTTCATCAATCTAAGTCCAAAACTGAATATATGGTTTTGTTAACATCAAATCCTATTTTACTTAGTAGATAGGTTTGATTTAGGTTTGATATTGCTATCTCCCCAACAGATAGTCATTGTAATCATCTTCTTATTAATGAAAGCATTCGATTTCATATGGTTTGATTTGTGTAACACTTTTTATTGATTTTTTCAATTTTCCACATAAAGTGTATTCAACCCCCCTTCTATACATTACTTGCTTGTTGTTTATCTCACAAAGGGACCAACAATTTGTATCAGAGCAGTCTGAAATCTTTCATAAGTTGAAGATATCAAGATCCTGAGATAGAGTAAGATGTCAAAAAACAAAAATTCATCGAACTTTCCTCATATGGCTGCTAAAGGATGTCCCATATTTGATGGATCTGATTATCTTATGTGGAAATTCAGAGCCATGCTCTTCCTTAAGTCCATTGACACCAGAATGTACGATGTCCTAACTCGTGGACTAATTATCCCTAAGATTCCTGCTGTTGTCAGTCATAAGTCTCCTGACAAGACTGGAAAGGAAGTCAAGAAGCCTTTGACATCCTGTACTGAAGAGGATTGGAAATTACATTCTCTGGATGACAAAGCAAAGAGTGTTCTGGAAAATGCCCTGACCAATGAGATCTTGCATACTGTGACTGGGTGTCAATCTGTAAAAGAGATCTGGGATACTTTGAATATTACATATGAGGGTACGGATCTGGTCAAGCAGCATAAGAATAATTTTCTCAACAGATCTTATGAAAACTTCTTTTCTAAGAATAATGAAACCTTATTAGATGTGTTTACAAGGTTTCACTGCTTGATTAATGACCTGCTAAGTGTAGGCATTAGAAAGGATGAAGCTGACCTAGTGCTGAAATTTCTGGATGTGTTACCATAGAAATTCAATGAGGTGACAATAGCACTAAGGGCTGGAGGTACGTTACATATGTATAACCTACAGTCCATATATGGGTTCTTGCTTAATCATGAACAGATCACAGAACACAAGAAATCTTCTCAACAACAGATGAAGGACACTCTTGAGAAAAATGAAATTGCATTAGTTGCAGCGAAAAAGAAAAAGAGTTCAAAGGCCTTCATAGCTGAATCTGAGACCGAGTCAGATTCTCAAGCTGACCACTCAGACTCAGGCTCAAGTGATACTGATGATGTTCAGACTATCACTGAACAAATGGCTATGCTTGCCAGAAAATTGAGAAGAGCACAAACGGGAGTAGGAAGATCTGACAGAGGCAAAGGAACGAGTTTTTTTGACCCCAAGAAAGCTGTGTGCTTCAACTGTCAGAAGAAAGGACACATTGCTGCTGAGTGCAGAGTAAAGAAGGGAGAAACAGATTCAATAGCTGACAAGAATGCTTACAGAGCTGATAAGTACAAGAAGAAATATACTCAGCTCAAGAAAGGAAAGCCTGAAGACAAGCCCAATGCTAAAGGACTTTATGCTAAAACTTCGGATACAGAATCATCTACCTCAGAGGATGATGACAAGTGTCTGATGGCTCAAGAAAATGAAGAGTTTGAAATAGATGAAGTTGATTATGGTCTGTCTGAATCAACTTTTGAAGCTGACATGAAGGAAGCTGAGGAAAACAACAAATTAAGTGATTGGGATCCTTCCTCCATGTACAAGGTTAGTAATTTAAACTCTTACACCGATGAAGAAAAAGGTCTTACATTTGGTTATATATTAAACGACTTTAAGACCAGCCTTAAGCCTCAAGCTGACCTCAAAGCAGAAATAACTAAGCTTAAAAATGAGATTAAGGAAAATCAAACTCTCATTACTGCTGGAAAGAAAGCACAATGTGATCTTGAATGTCAAAGAGACATTAACAAACTTCTAAGCGAAGAAATTCAGGAAGCAAAGGATAAGGCTGACCAACTTCAAAAGGTCACCGAATCCTGGTGTAAGTCATCAAAGCTTGCTGAAAAGTGCATCAACCAGCAGATTCCTAAACAGGTGAAACCTGTACTTGGAGGTGACTATCAATCCGCAGCTTATGCAGTTGATGCTTGTCAGGATCGGATATAGATTATATCAAATAACAAGAACTAACTTTTGAATAACAAATCAGAGTTGAATAAAAAGTTAATCTTTAACTATGATCACAATCAACTAAGAAGTTGCGGAATCACACTTAATTGATTAAAGAAGGTTTTGAACACAAAGCAATTCAATCAAATAGTAGTTTTATTGATCAACCAGAATGATTACAATAGCAAACTTCACCCCCAATCTAACTTATTATGTTAGACGAAGAACACAGATTGTTCTTGGGTTTCAAAGAGAAACTTAGAGGCTTAGCACTATTCTGAAAGCAAATTACAACTTGAAGAATGAATGCAAAACTTAAACAATGAGTACGTGTATTATAAATTCTAATCTAGCATTTATATACTCCTTGATCTTCCTTGATTTGTTGACAGTTAGGCAATCTTCTATCTTGTGAGATAATCTTGATGATCTTCCAAATATTTCGAGATATCGTCAAAGATAGTTGTTTCCACATTTAGCTCAACCGAAACTGTTCAATGAATGCAACAGTTTTGGTTCTTCTAACAGTCTTCGGCTTCAAGGTCTTCAAACAGTTGTAGTAGTTTGTACTAACAGTTCTGAACTCTATATAACAGCTTTGAAGTTCACAGCAACTGTTGGTTACAACTGTCTTCACAATCTTCACTAACAATTCTAAACTGTTTCTTCAATAATTCTTCTAACAGTTTCGAACTGTCTTCCCAACATCCATTAACAGTCTTAACAGTTTTGATTTTTGCATGTATAACAGTTTCAATGACTTAGCCAATTTCCCAACAATCTCCCCCTAACTTAAAGTATTGAACAATACAATTAAGTTGTTTGTTTTAAGGGTTCAATCATAGACAAATTAACATAAGTAAAGAACATATTTATCATTGAATGCAAAATCAAACTGTTATGATAAAAAATTCAAAAGATAGAAAAATTACATTTTCTTTGATCTCAGGGATTCAAGTCTATCTTTGAACTTCTGAATTAGCTCATCCCTTACTTTTGCTGGACCATAGAACTTGGCTTTCAATTCTTGTTCCCTTTGTTCAGCTGCTAGCCTTAATGCAAATTCATGATCACGCTCTTCTTGTTGTTGTTTTGAAAGTTTGAGCTTAGGATAAACAACAACAACTTCCTTACCTTTGCCTAGAACAGGGGGCAACTTGGATTCTTTCTTTCCTTCCAAGATGACTATGCCTTTAAACCCTTTCTTAGGTGGTAAAGGTTCTAACTTAGCAACCTTTCTATCAAGCCATCCATCATGTATTTTCTGTGCCATTCTAGAAAAACTTATTCCCAGATATTGAGCACTAATGTCAACCAAGTAGTTCTGCTTAACTTTTGACCAAGATTTGAAAATCTCAGTGCTTGGAACATTTGCAATCGACACCATCCTATTGATTAGTACCTTATCAACACTTGAGAGCTGTTCTTCTTATTTTTCATCAACAGTTTGGACACTTGCAGCTGTTTGTTGATTTAAAGTTGCAACTGTTGGTTGTTGAGTTGCAACTGTTGGTGCAGCTTGAACACCTGTTTTTGTTACTTGAGCAGCTGTTGGTGTCGAATTCTCCCTCTTTTTGATTGGAACAGTTGAAGGAGGTTTAACAGCAGCTGTCAATTGTTGGAGCACTTGATCATGCTTGTTGATGATTTCATTGGCTTGTTTCAGGCTGTTGGTTAAAGCCTTGATTTGCTGGTCTTGGTGAAGAATCCTTTTGTTTTGTAAGGCAATCTTCTTCTTGACTTGCATGTATGCAGCAAAGAAAGGTGCAAAGTTGGAATTCGTCAATGCTTGGTGTTGCATTCTAGCCTCAATGTCAGCCAGTGTTGCCACTGTTAACATATCATTGACAGATAAAACTGGTGGTTCACTCAATTGAGATTCCACACCAATACCCCTCTTTTCTTGGTACTGGGTATTTCCATAAGCTGTTTGATCAGCTTCTGTTGCCATGGTTGAGGTCTTAGTTATGTTAACACTATCCTGTTCATCCCTTGCGGATGAAACAGTAGTATTAGCCTCAAAAACCACATGATCACCCTCTAATGGAGTGATCAGCTCCTCATTATTCCTGGGAGACATCACGAATGGTTCCCTTTCGATATTCTGCACAGGTGAATGCACCTGTGCAGGGCTAACAGTTTGGGATTCGAGAACTGTGGTGGAAGGAGCACTAACAGTTCTTTTTCGCTTTTGTAAAGTTTTCAGAGGTGTGGCTTGTGTTGTAGCTCTATCAAAGGTAGTAGAATGGATTATATGAGTATCATGAGCTGTGGGTTCTAGAGTTGGTGGTGTAGCAATGTTGTGGGCTTCATGCTCAACTCTAGCAGCTCTGTTTCTTGAAAGAAACTCCACCATTGCAGAGAGTGGTGGAGTTATGGCACCAGAGAAGCTCTTGCCATTTATCAGCAACTTACTCAATATGGAGGCCACATGAGCAGAGGGAATGATGACCCTCTTGTGTTTTTGGAGATTTGGCAACAAAAAGTTTAGCAAAACTTGCACAAATCTGGGGTACATAAAAAAGAGACCATATTTGGTCCCAAGATGCTTTACCATACCATTAAATATCAGTTTAGAAAAGTTAAAGCATCTATTGTTTGCTAGACAGATGAGTGCAAGAGCAATGTTGCTCCCAAACTCATTCCAACCCGTTCTCTTAGGGCTTATGCACTGCTGGAGAGTATGGATAATGAACTTCCAGTGTGCGCAAAACTGCCCTTTGTAGAAGGTGCCCTTTCCCCTAGGGCCCTCATATCCCAGTTTTACTAACTCAGTGTATAAATAGTCAAGTGAAACCGAGTCAGAATACTCACCATTGACATCATTCAGTTGCAGAGATTGACGAATGATGTTTTCAGAGATAGCGACCTCAGTGTCGTCTATCTTGGAGTCAATCCATTGAACTCCATTTTCTTCTCGTACAGTTGCATTTTTCCAAAACTGGTCAACATGTGAGGTATATATGGCGGGATTAACGGTAAGATCATTGTGAATGTTGGACATTGAGAGATAATCGATCATGTCATGAAAGACATGCAGATTATCGGGTTTGGCAAGGAAAGCGATCATGTTGTGCTCTTTGACGAAGGGAAGGGGAGCCATTTCGAGTTCGAGAGTTAGGATTTAGGGTTTGCGTGTGATTTACGTTTAGAACGAGTGAATGAACTGGTGAGGAGGGAATTGCCTTATATATGTTTTGAATATTCATGGCAATTCAAACATCCTCAAAATTCTGCAAAGACCAAAACACCCTTTATTAACTTAACAGTTGACGAACAAAAATAAAGCTAACAGTTGGAGAAATGTTTTCATAAGATGTAACAACTGTTATTTAGAAATAACTCCCTTTTCGAAGATCATGATTTTGGACTAACAGTTGTGCATTCTACTCACTAACAGTTGAAGACTGTTAGAAAGTACAACTGTTACTGGACGAGTTTCTCCCCCTCAGATGCACATGGATTTTGCATAACAGTTGGGCACGCCATATGCTAACAGTTGAAAACTGTTAGTAGTATTTCAAACAACTGTTAAAAAAATGTGCAACTGTCAACAAAACTTTTGCATTCCAAAGAGTATTTCAATCCATGTAAATCTGGTGAAATCATCAACTACAACTAAACAGTAGGCTTTCTTACCTATGCTGACCACAGATGTTGGACCAAAAAGATCTATATGCAAAAGTTGTAAAGGTGTAGTAATGGAAGAAACGTTTTTGGTCTTATAAGAAGTTTTGTGTTGCTTGCCTTTGAGACAGGCTACACAATGATCATCACATGAGAATTCCTTTTGTGGCAAACCTCTTACCAGATTGTTTTTAACTAACACATTCATGGTTTTAAAGTTCATGTGACACATCCTTCTATGCCAAATGGCAGACTCATCATGAGATGCCTTTGAGAGTAAACAACTTAACACATTCTGTTTAGCAATCTTTTGTGTATCTAGACAGTATACATTATCCTTTCTAGGTGTTCTCAAAAGAATATCCTTCTCATTTAGTTCAAAATCTTTTGATAGGATAATGCATTCTGAATCTGTAAACAAAACTTTGTTTCTATTGTCACAGATTTGAGATACACTTAACAGATTGTACTTAAGTTGTTCAACAAAGAAAACATCATTAAATGTAAGTGTACCTGCCTCAACAGCTCCTTTACCTGTGATTTTTCATCCCTTAGCATTTCCTCCAAATGCTACAAATCCACCATTGATGCTTCTGAAATCCTTCAAACAATGTGGATTTCCAGTCATGTGCCTTGAGCATGCACTATCCACATGCCAGATAGATCCATGATTGGCCCTATGAATGCTCTGCACAAATAAAACCAGTTAGTAGCAGGATGTACCCAGGCCATGCAGGTCTTGGGTACACCATTTAAGTCATAATACTTAAACGGAGTTTGGTTCTTTTTTATTTCATCCAAATTCGATTTCTCTAATTTGTGTGATGAATACTTTGTAAGAACATGTGGTTCCCAACTGTTGTGATTAACAGTTGAGACCTTTGAACAAGTAGTTGTTGTAGATGGTAAAATAGTTGAGTCATCATGTGACTTATTCTGTTTTGCAATTTGAGTACCAGTTTTATCCTCTTCAGAAACTGTTTGTTTCTGCAGTTTCACCCAAGCCAGACCGACAGTTTTTGGTTTTGATAAAACAGTTGTGGAACTGTTAGTTGGTTTGGATGTAACAGTTGTAGAACTGTTAGCCTGTTTTGGCTTAGCAGTTTTAGAACTGTTAATCTGCTTTGACTTAACAGTTTTAGCACTGTTATTTTGCCTTTTGAAACTTGGTTTTTTGGTACTATACAGCTGTGGGTTATAATAACAGTCTTGGGCCAAGTGATTGGATCTCCCACATATATAGCACTTTTTAGCTTTCACAATAGGCAAACCAATTCTTTGTGACCAGAACTGGTTCCTATTTCTTTGATTTCCTCTAACAGGTGCTGACTGAGGAAACTTTTGTACACCATGCTTTTGGCATGTGGATGCAGGCATTTCAGTATTCCTTTTTACAGATCTGGGTTTAGTCTGTGCTTTTGCAGCCTCCTTCTTTGGCTTTCCAACTACAACTTCACCAACTTTCTCCTTTCCTTTGGTCTTAGTACTAACAGTTGAGCTGTTTGGGTTCTTTTTGGAACTGTTAGTGTAGAGATGGGAACTGTTGGCAACATTTGTGAAACCTTTTATGGAGTTAACAGCTTTTGAGGGTTTTGGCTCATTGGTGAGGGGTTCAGTGGATGCTTTTACAAACACCACAGGTTGTAAAGATGATTTTGTGGGAATGGGCTCACAACAGATGTGATTTTCATATGGAATAACTTCATCCTTCTTCACAACTCCCTCATTATCTTCATCACTTATTTCTGACAGAACTCCATCTTCATAACTCTCAAACTTTGGATCAGCTGACTTAAGTCCTTCTTCCAAAGGGTCATTAACATACCTGTCAGCTACTTCTGACATTGGAGTTATGTAGTTTTGGTTGTATGGAGGTGGGGTTTGTTTGTATCCTAGGCCAGTTTTCACCTTGTCTCTAACTTGAGATTGTAACAAGGTTTCAAGTTTAAGGTTGGTTGCCTTGAACATACTCAGATCAACGTCCACCCCCTCCAACTTCTTGGTTAATTCATCAACCTTGCTTTCCTTTTCACTTAGCTTCTTTTTCAGACTATCAATCTCCTCTTGATGCTGCTCTTTTTCCCACTTATGATATTTTCTATCATAATCCATTTGCAGTTCATTGGCTTGATAATCTTTTATTTTCTTTTCAAAGCTTTCAATGACTGCACTTGATTCATATCTCCTCTCCTCCATTTTGCTTAGAGCAGCACACATTTTCTTATTGTGCTCTCTAAACCTTTTAACAATAGCTCTACATTCACAAGGACATAGTTTAGAAGATACCTGAATGTCCTTAGATTCTGGTGAATCCAACTTGATGGAGGAGTCAGTCAATGCCATCAAAGCTTTGTTGTTTGTAGCCTGCTCTGATACCACTTGTCAGGATCGGATATAGATTATATCAAATAACAAGAACTAACTTTTGAATAACAAATCAGAGTTGAATAAAAAGTTAATCTTTAACTATGATCACAATCAACTAAGAAGTTGCGGAATCACACTTAATTGATTAAAGAAGGTTTTGAACACAAAGCAATTCAATCAAACAGTAGTTTTATTGATCAACCAGAATGATTACAATAGCAAACTTCACCCCCAATCTAACTTATTATGTTAGACGAAGAACACAGAATGTTCTTGGGTTTCAAAGAGAAACTTAGAGGCTTAGCACTATTCTGAATGAAAATTACAACTTGAAGAATGAATGCAAAACTTAAACAATGAGTACGTGTATTATAAATTCTAATCTAGTATTTATATACTCCTTGATCTTCCTTGATTTGTTGACAGTTAGGAAATCTTCTATCTTGTGAGATAATCTTGATGATCTTCCAAATATTTCGAGATATCTTCAAAGATAGTTGTTTCCACATTTAGCTCAACCGAAACTGTTCAATGAATGCAACATTTTTGGTTCTTCTAACAGTCTTTGGCTTCAAGGTCTTCAAACAGTTGTAGTAGTTTGTACTAACAGTTCTGAACTCTATATAACAGTTTTGAAGTTCACAGCAACTGTTGGTTGCAACTGTCTTCACAATCTTCACTAACAGTTCTAAACTGTTTCTTCAATAATTCTTCTAACAGTTTCGAACTGTCTTCCCAACATCCATTAACAGTCTTAACAGTTTTGATTTTTGCATGTATAACAGTTTCAATGACTTAGCCAATTTCCCAACAGTTGATGATGATGAGATAACAAGTACAGATTCTGAGGAAGATAGACAACTGATTAAGTGTCAGAAGTCAGCCTCAGAAAAGAGACATGATCAAAGCCTTAAATAGAATAATTTTTGTAAAGGCAAAGGATCATGGGAATGAGTGTTGAACTTCTAGACAGCATAGTAAGTCTGTGCATGATAGATTAGGCATTCAGCCTATTCAAAGAACATCTGTTATTGAAAGGTTGAATCCAAACCCTTTCAAAAGACAATATTTTCTGTCCAGTTCAGAGAGAAGTTCTAAGAATAGGAAGACAACTGTAAGTCAGAGGTCATATCACAACAATGGTAAGTCCAAAGTTGTTGAAACTGGTAAGTCCGAGAACACAACAATGGTAAGTCCAAAGTTGTTGAAACTGGTAAGTCCAGAGAACATGACAATGGTAAGTCCAAAGTCAATGAAAAGAAGTTTGTTGGTCAAACTTCTGATCAAAAGGATAATAAACCTAGATATGACAAACGTAAGTCCAAAGTCAATGAGCATCAGGTGAATCAACTTGCAAAGAAAGTTGAGAAATTATCCACAACCTATAATCCTAAAACTGAGAGCAAATTCTTAAAAGGATTATTGGATAACCTACCTCCTGTAGTCATTGGTAGAAGGAAGTGCTACAAGTGTGGAGGTAGAGGACATGAGGCCAAGGACTGTGATAGTGAAATTTTATGGCCTGAAAAGGAACAAGCTGATCAGCCTATGCAGGACTCAACACCTGCTCAAGCTGACCAGTTAGCTCCACAAGATGAAACGGCTAAGTACTCATCATCTGAACCTACTACAAAGTGGGTTCCTAAACAAAACTAATATGTTTAGTTTTTCATGTGAAGGGTTCAAGTAAATGGTACTTGGACAGTGGATGCTCAAGGCACATGACAGGGTGGAAAGGACTTCTAAGTGAATTTCACGAAGATGAAGGTCCTAAAGTAACACTTGGTGATAATTACCATGGAAGAACTAAAGGATATGGGAAGATGCATGCTGGCAAGGTTACTTTCCAGAAGGTTGCATATGTTAACGGTCATAAACACAACCTGATAAGTATTAGTCAATTGTGTGATGAAGACAATGTTGTTACTTTTAGGAAGAAAGCAGGAACAATATACAATGCAAAGGGTAAGCCAGTGCTAATAGCAAAGAGAGAAAGAGATGTGTATCTACTTGATCTCAATTGTACTAATCCCCATATTGAAACCTGCTTATATTCCCAAACTGTTCCTAAGCTGAGTTGGCTGTGGCATAAAAGATTGTCACATTTGAATTTCAAAAACATTAACATGTTATCCAACAAAGAGTTAGTCTCTGGATTGCCAAAGATTATATTTGTCAAAGACAAATTGTGCTCAGCTTGTGAACAAGGGAAACATCCCAGTTTAGCACAAGGTTGGTTTCTTCACATCGAGTAACCATTTTGTCTAGATTGGCTAGAATCGAAGGAATCACCGAATACCTAATAGTCATACATGAACACTTCCATAAAATCCTCAACCGTATCATGGAATATGGCTATCATGCAGCGCTGGAAGGTTGCTGGAGCATTACAGAGTCTAAACGGCATCCTTCGGTAAGTAAATGTCCCATATGGACATGTGAACGTTGTCTTTTCCTTGTCGACGGGGTCGATGGGAATCTGGAAGTAACCAGAAAACCCATCAAGGAAGCAGTAATAAGCATTACCAGAAAGACATTCAAGCCATTGATCAATGAACGGAAGGGGAAAATGGTCCTTACGAGTGGCATCATTCAGACGGTGGTAATCGATGCACACCCGCCACCTGGTCACAGTTCGGGTGGGAATAAGTTCACTTTTCTCGTTTGTGACTACTGTCATGCCTCCCTTCTTTGGAACCACGTGGATTGAGCTAACCCACGGGTTGTCTGAAATCGGGTAAATCATACCGGCATCCAAAAGTTTGAAAACCTCTTTCTTCACAACCTGTTGCATTTTTGGATTCAGTCGGCACTGAGGTTGAACTACGTGTTTGGAATCATCCTCCATAAGAATTTTATATTGGAAATGACGGATTGATTCCCTTGATATTGGAAATGAACCATGCGATCACATTTCTCCTTTTCTTCAGAACATCAACCAGTTTGATTTTATCAGACTCGGATAGGGCCGATGATATGATGACGTGGAATTGAGAGTCCTTCCCCAAATAGGCATACTCCAGATGCGGAGGTAGCACTTCCAGTTCAGACTGAGGTGTAAGACTAGGGGTAACATCTTGTATTGTGTCGGTCCCCACCTCAGTGATCTCAACTTGCGATGATTCAAGTGGTCGCGACATGCACCGCGATGGCCGAAAATCCTGCGCAGCAGGTTCAGTTCCTTGCCTTCAGTTAGTATGCAAACTAACTCCTCGTGGTGTCTCTCAAGATTTATGAGACCTTCTCCAATGGGCATTTGGCCATTCGCCTCCTTCACACTCGTCCCTCGCAGCTCATTCTCGAACATGGTGTCGAAAATATCAACAAAGAATGCGGAATCATCGCAGCTCTTTGAATAGCGCATGGTGTGGTTAAGACTGAAGGTAACTGCATTGGTCCCTACCCTGAGTGTCAGCTGAGATTCTTGTATGTCGAATAAAGCACGAGCTGTACTCAGAAAAGGTCTACCTAGAATGATAGGCACCTTGTCATCCTCCTCCATATCAATGATGATAAAGTCAGCAGGGAAGATGAATTTGTCGACCTTTACCAACAAATCTTCAACTATCCCTCACGGATAAGTGACAGATTTGTTTGCTAGATGGATATCCATGCGGATCAGTTTTGGTTCGGGCAGGCCGAGTTTGGCGAAGAAAGAATAGGCCATCAAATTCACTCTCGCCCTAGAGTCAGCCAATGCGTGGCTAACAAGCAAGTTGCGAAACTGGCACGGTAAGGTAAGACTCCCGGGATCAGTCGTCTTCTTCGGTTTCTTATTCAGCATAGCTGCAGAGCACTGATCATTGAGCGTGATGCTCGAGACTGCTTCAAGCTTCTTTCGATTCGTCAGGAGGTCCTTCATGAACTTTGCATACTTAGGCATTTGAGCCATAGCCTCAACAAAAGGGATGTGGATGTGTAAAGATTTCAAGTGCTCTAAGAACTTGCGATACTGATCATCCTGATCGTCTTTGCGGAGATACTACGGATATGGTATCGGAGGACGGTATGGTTGAACCAGGGGTGGAGCGGAAGGTGGAGCAGATGGAGCAGTAGGATGTTCAGGAGTTACCTCCTTCTCTTTCTCTTTCTCAGGTTGTTTGGGAGGCTGCACATTAGGATCAGTGGTAGAACTGCTAGGAAGTGGATCCTTTTCACTAACTCCTCAGTGTCCTTATACCTCTGTTCGGGTGCTGCTGCGAATCGGGAGAGCATATCCTTAAAATCAGACTTCTTCTCCGGCTCCTTCGGTTGGTCCTTCCGATATTGCCCGGGACCTCACTGCTTGTACTTGGCCTCCATCTCCTTACAGTACTCTGGATAGGGCTTCCAAGGACGATTGTGGTAAGGATGATAGGGAACACGCTCTTCATCAATCGGGGCGTCATACCCGTTATTGTAAACATGGCAAGCAAACTCCTTCAGATTCTCGTCTTCATCATATGGGCAATCTTTCGGGAGATGTGGTCCACTGCAGTTGTCACAACCAATCTGAATAGCATGCATATTCCACTGAACCTTTTTCATATCACGCCCCAATGAATCCAATTTGGCATTTAGAGTTTCCATGCTATCAGAGCTGTCGGACATGGAGGACGTCTTTTGGCAAAGGGAAGGATCTCTCGTAGAATGCCACTGATAGGAGTGCTGAGCCAACTCCTCAATGATGGCATACCCCTGTGCGGGGCTCTTTTTCGGTATCGGTCCCTGAGAGTTGACCATCTGTCTAGTGCAAACATTGATACCATTATAGAATGTTTGGACAACCTGGTGAGCACTTAAATCATGCTGAGGACAATTCAGGAGCATCTCCTTGTAGCGATCCCAGGCGTCGTAGAGATTCTCATCATCCAATTGCGCAAAGTTCTGGATTTGCATTTTCATTTTTGCAATTTTGGAAGGAGGGCTGAATTGTTTGATGAACTTCGTCTTGAGCGCTTCCCATGTACAGATGGGTGGCTTAGACTTTAGTCAACGTTTAGCTACGCCCTCGATTGTTATCAGGAACACTCGCAGCATGACGGCGTCTTTGGTTACTCCCAGGATTTGGAAGTAATTAGAAATCTCAAGAATAGCCTCGACATGCTGGTTGGCATCCTCGTGATCCTTTCCGGTGAAAGGAGTTTCTCGTAAGAGATGGAGAAACTGACCCTTGATCTTGAAGTTTGTTTGCTCGGGAATTGCAGGCGGTGAATACCGGCGGCTTTTCCTTCGCGAAGACGGCTCGCATAATCCTCGAGGGAGAAATTAGCCAAATCTTCAGCCATTCTATGTAAGCGCTCTCTCTCACGTGCGGCTCTTCTCAAACGTCGGAATTCTCGCTCCGGTTCTTTAAAAGGCTCGACTAGTTCGGGAGACGAGGCATGGGACATAAACCAAAAGCAAACCTAAGGGTGTCTAAAGGCAGAGAGAACTACGTTAATAGGCCTGGAAAACAGAAACTAAACCTAGAAACAGAAAGCAAGAAAAATGAAAAAAACAAACTGCCAACGACGATAGCGCCGCTCACCACGACGGTTTAGCGCCGCTAAAGTTAAATTGTTAGCGCCGCTATCAAACGGGCAGTGAACATAACTTTTCATTTTGAGCCGAAACTCGCAGAAAAGCTAGTTTAAACTATAAATTAATATAATTATATCAAATGAAACCGTTCCCCTGCAACGGCGCCAAAAACTTGATGTACGTTTTACGTACTAGTTTTTTATTTATAAATCCGTGATTAATTGTACAAAAAATGACACAATTAGGCAAATGTACCTTGTCGATTTTCTTAGTAAAATTGGCAAGCACGGGTGTCGAACTCTTGGGGAACGTGAATGATTTGATAATAATTATAAAAATTTAGAGAATAAACTAAATTAAACTACTAAGAAAATAAACAAAGAAAGCAATAAATGGGGGGATTTTAAAGAAATTTTTTGAGAGCACTAATGAACCAAAATTACCAACACAAACCTAATTAAAAACTAAAGCAAGCAACGAGAGCAAAAGAAAAGAAATTATCGGACTTCCTTATGTTATTGAAACTTCCCTCCCTAGATTTGATTTCACTCTTTTCCAAGTTAATAATGGTTAGACTTGTAAAAGTGAGGGTGCAAATATGACAATATTGTATAGTTTGGCAAAGCCTATAAAAGGCTTTGCCTTTGCTAATAAACATAAACTTTACATCATATTACTTTACACCTTTATGTGTATGTTTTGTTCTTCCTCTCTGTTGGTCCCTTGGTGAGAGTATCAACAAGCAAGTAATGTGTAGAAGGGGGTTGAATACGCTTTCTGCGGAAAATTGAACAAATCAATAAAAAGTATTACACAAATCAAACCACATGAAATCGAATGCTTTCATTAATAAGAATATGATTACAGTGACTATCAAGTAAGCAACACTTGATATGTAAACATCTAATGTAAATCAAATCTCTCAATCTCTCAAATTTCTATCTATAATCAACTTATGATTATAGATACAAACTAACTCTCTAAATAGGATTTATTCACAGATTGAATACTTACCAATTTCACAACAGACGTGAAGATTGAACACACGAACTATGTTAGCAATCTGTGAATTTCTTGATCACGTTGAACTTACAAACAGTGTATCAAGACTCGTAACACATACGATGGTGAGGTTAGGTTGAGGTGAGATGTCACCTCAAAACTTATCAGGAGATAAGTATTTATAATCCTGCTCCTACGGATCCTAACAAACTAGAACTTATCCTAATCTGCTAACAAACTAACGGATAACCCGGAATCTTGAATCTTGAATCTTCTATCTTGTGTCTTCAATCTTCAAAATTGATTCTGGAGTCTTCTTATCCATGTCGTAGATAAAGAGAGTTACAGAATTTAATACATATTTAAATTCTCTTAAACTGACTTCTTTTGTCAGACGGAGTTACTCAGCTTGAAACTCATCGAGCTGAGTCATTCGAGAACAAACTCGAAATCAAACATGTACTAGCATGTATTATGACTAACTCATCCTTAGAAGCCATAAGAGTTAGCTAGAACTTACTTAGCAACTCTGTTGAGCTGACTCAGTTTAGAAGTTGAGTCACTCAAGCTCGAAACGCATCAAGCTGAATACTCAACCTATACCTTAGGTGACACACACAACTTATCAAACATATTGATAAACTAACTAAGATATAGTCTAAGCTGATCAACTATATGCTCAGCTTATACTCAGCTTATGCTCAGTCTGAAAGACTATAAGTGCTCATTCTGATCAAGCTTCATAATTCTGTTTATGTTGTATTCAGAACATATCTTACAAACTTAACTTTGTCTCATCAAATCTTAACTAATAAGGTCATTTGACCAACAAACTCCCCATATTTGATGATGAAAAAACCATCAAATAGTTTTTAAGTTTGTTGAACATAATTCTATTTCAAATCTTAAACTTACTAAGATTTTATTTTTGATCTAATCAAATATTAATTGAACTTATCAATTTTTATTGAACTTATCAATTATAAGTTAAACAAACCAACCAAAAATATTAATGAACATGAACTAATCAAATTGTTCATTCAAGCTGAACTCATCAGACTAATAAATATGAACATATCATAAACTTTTGAACATATCAAAATAATAATTGTATTCATTAATTTGAACATATCAGAATACAAAATTTGATCACTTAGATCATGCACACTTAGTTCTTACATATTATTAGAACTAATCTAATAATTACAAATAAAACTAATCTATTAAGAAAGTTATCTCTTGAACTCTGGATGCAGAACTTCCCAAAGTATAATTTCTCTGTTGATTTCTTCTAATACCATTTCAGCTTCTGCATCTCCCCTGAGTTCCTTTTGTTGCATGTAGATGATCTTATTCAGCTTGTATCTCAGAAAGTGATTTGTGCTATCATCACCACAGCAACTCCTTATTCTTAAGGCATCCTTAGCCTTCAAATAACATATCTCTGAAAGCTTAATGAAACTAGGATTGCCTGCCTGATCCTTAAACATAAATCTTTGAACTGGTGTCTCTGTAACTTGATTTTCATTAAATGTCAAACCTTCAGGTATCTTAAATAAGCTCTCCCATTACAGACAAGGAACTGGAACACATCTCAGCTCCTCAGCTCTAGAAATTAGCTTGGAGACTTCAGTTGTAATCTCTTGCTTGATTTGACTCCTTTTGAATTTCTTGAGCATCATAATTATTCTTTTCCACTCAATGTAGCCCATCCTGTGAACATACCTCAGGTCCATTCCCACTATTGACTTATCATCAAATTGAAAGGTGAGAATGATGGCTCCATTTATTCTGCTCAGAGTCATGCTCTTGATTTCCTTGCTGGTGCTTCTTCTGAAGTAGCATTCCTGGATATCTGGATCTATATATGGGATTGGATCAGGCCGTGGACCAAAATAGTCAGCTTCAGCTTGAGCTAAAGCTTTTCTTTCTTTTTCTCTTTCTTGGTCCCTTACTTCTTTTTCTTTTCTCTTTTCAGCTCATCAATAGATATCCCAAGCTCATCAGCTTCCTCTTGCTCGAGCATTTCAATCATCAATCTTGTAGCTTTCTCTTCTTCAGTTTCAGAGACAATGTCAGCTTCAAATTCAGATTCTACCACTTTTCTTCTTTTAGCTGCAGGTCCCTCTAACTCCCCCTCAATCTCAGCTTGCCTTTCTACTCCTTTGGCTAGCACAAGCAAAGCCTCAACCTCAACTAGAACTGATTCAGCTCCAACGTTAGCTTGAACCTTCTCCCCCTTTTTGTCATCATCAACAGATTTGAAGTCTGTGTTTGTTGTAGAGCAGCAACAGTAGAGGCAATTTCTTTGACATCATTGTTCAGCTTTTCAAGCCTCTGATAGATTTGCCGTTCGTTCTTCTTTTGCTTGAGGTGGAACATCCCAAACTGAGCTGCAATGTATGTATTTAGCTCTTGAATGCCCGAGGAGGTAGTTTCATCCTAAGGAGATTGACTCCTACCCTTGAACTCAAAATTTTGTCCCTCTAAAGTGAAAGGGTCAAGAACATCAATTGGCGAGTGTTTGGGTGCATCAGCCAAGGGTTGGTGTATACCCTCAAAGTCATGTGCACCAGAAGTTGGACCCTGTAACTTACCTTGGTATTGAGGTAAATGTTGGTCCCGAATGGATAATACAACAACAAATGTTTGTAGAAAGGGGGTTGAATACACACTTTAGCAATTTAAAATTTAAGAGACACACGGTTTACTTTTATATAATTCTTATTGATGTAAATCAAGAATTACATGAACTAGATGCGGAAAATCTAAGTTCAATAAAAGGTGGCAACTAAATTTGTCTAACACATAGACTAAGCTAATCATAAACAACTTATGTCTAAGATGTTCAACACATGAACAAGTTTGTAATACTGAAAGTAAAATGCTAACTCTTCTAGTTCTCAACAAATGAGATTTCAGTATTCAACTCTATTCGCATTCGCATACTTAGCATGTTTCCATGCGTAAGTATATATAAGCAAGGTGTGTCCGGGTTGATAAGGAGAGAAGGAGACAAAGGTACTTGATTTAATAATATTATAATAGATAAAGTTAGTGGGTGAAAAGTAAGTTAACTTTATACACAAAGTGTGTAAAGTGAACATACTTTTCAGTAATGAGTATACCCACTATCTATTATTATATTATTAAAGTACTACCTTTATATCTTGGAAAGGTAAACTTCTCCTTTCACGCTTTTGATTTAATCAACACCATGTTTTCAGATGATTTGACTTAACCAAGTATAGAGTTGCCAGCCATACATATTTTGTCAAAGCATATCTTCGAGATCTTCTTTTCTAAAGTATCTTTCTCCCTTTACAGAGGATAAAGATCTATCCTTTTTGTTTCTTTGCAGATACAAAAATTGCTAAGTACTTTTACAAAGAAAGATCTAAGGCATAATAGAACAACACATGTTCTGCCTTTGACTTAATAGAATATTACACTGAAGAGCTATTAGCTGATTAACGATTCAGCTAACAGACACTGAACTGCAAATGTAATTTTGCTCAGCTAAGGATAATAGTGAAAGACTCAGCTAACTTGATTTGCTCAGCTGATCGAAATGCTCAGCTAATAATACAAATCAAAGTATAGCTAATAAACTGATCAAACTAAACTGTCAGCTGATCCCAAGGGCTCTGCTAATCATTTGAGTGTGATCAGCTTATGAAGAGAAGAAGGATAAGTATAGAATACCTTATCTGACATGTGGAAGGCATCAGCTGATCAAAGAGATACTGTCAGCTGATCTTTTGTCTGCTCAGCTGATAGATGATATACTGTCAGCTGATCATTTGTCTTCTCAGCTGATCTTTTGAAGAGCCCTCAGCTGATGGTTAGCACCATCAGCTGATGCTTTGTAGATGCATAGTTGATGCTTCTTAACTTGTCATTTCTTCTTAGCTGATCTTTCTGAAGCTGGTCCTTTGGCTGTTACTCAGTGTTCAGTTGACACTTTGATTCGTCAGCTGACATTTCTTACTTATAAATTCTTTAAGTCTAATATGAAAAACAACACATGTTTTTCATTGATCTAAGTCCAAAACTAAATATATGGTTTTGTTAACATCAAATCCTATTTTACTTAATAGATAGGTTTGATTTAGGTTTGATATTGCTATCTCCCCAACAATCTCCCCCTATTTGATGATGACAAAACCTTATCTATTTAAGAAGAATCAGTTTGACTCGAATTTGTAAAGATAAAACTTTTAAGTGCATTTTGGTTACCTAGCTATCTGTTTTTGGTAACTCTTTTAAAGTATGTTCCCTGATATTCTGTTTTTGGGAATCTTTTCATTTATGAAGTACCATGTTCTGTTTTTGTGGTATCTTTCATCCTTTTTCTGTTTTTAGGATTTTTATATTTTCTATGTTTACACTAGGTGAGCTATCTACTAAGAGTTATCTATACTTGCATTTTAGCTAAGTAGTCCATGATCAAAGTTTCAAGCTTGATTACAGAACAAAGTATTTACATCAGAGTTTGTACAATGTAATCTAACTATGAGTTAAACTAAGTACAGAAGTTGAACTATTCTAGTAATTTGAAATTGCATCTAATCTAGTTATGAAGTTTCAGTTTTCTTCCCACCAAGGTTCTTCTTTCACATTCAGAAGTCTGTCTAATGGATTTGCAGCCAACAACTCTTCAGCTCTTGCTTGAATCAGATTTTCAAAAAGTTCACTTCCTGTCTATCCCCTTGTTGAAGTTGCAGCTTGAAAGATTAACTCTCTAGGGGCTCTTCCTAAGTCAGTTTCTCTTAGGAATCTCCAAACACCAACTCTGTTCTTGAAGAACATCCCTCTTTCAGGTTCAGTTATGCACTTAAACATTTCTGGCTCAATGTTGAAGGGCAGAGCAGTGTTGAGATTTTCATATGCAGACAGGTAAGGATGATCAGGATTAAGTATAATCTGTTCAACAGGTACAAAAGCTTTGGAGGATTTCTTGAAGGCATCCTCAATCATATCAATGTGTTCCACAAATTGATCATGAGTGCATATCCTGTGGTAGACAGCCATTCTGATCCAGTATTTGAATTTGTTTATGAACCTTGTGGTAATTTCACTTTTGGATTTAAGGAGGTGGTACAGAGTCTCAATCATCTCAGTGAAGGAAAATAGTTTGCAGTGATGAATATAGGCATTATGTTGTGTTTTTCTTTCATCTCTTCTTACTAATCTGAGATATGGCCTTTCATCTGTTCCCTTATATGAAGTGACTCTGGAAATTAGATTTGGATCCTTCCTTTCTATCAAGTTCTTCTTGTTATCCAATACCTCTTTGATCTCCCTTTCAGATTGCTGAGTTGTAACTCCAAAGTTGAACTCATGCAATGCTTGAATGGCTTCTCTGTGAGTTCTTCCTCTTTTAGGAACTTTCTTGACAGAAGGATCATCTTGCTGTGATGCAACCTGTGTTAGATGTGATTGAGAGGATAGCATGATGATTTCTTCTTCTTGTAATTCTATCAATTCATCATCAGTGACACCAACTGCAGCAGCAAGATCCTCAGTGGTAGTGAAATCCTGGTGTCTCTCTTTGGCTTTAAGAACTTCTTCGATGGTTGAACCAAGAGCAGCAGCCAGTTCACTTAACTCTCTGAGATTCTCATCTTCTTGATTTAACTCTTCCTCTCTTCTTTCTTCTTCTTCAATCTCCTCAGCAGACATTATTTTCTTTCCTTTTCTCCTTGATGTGTTGCTGGGAGTTGGTTGACTTGATTGTACTGGAGAGGAATCTTGGACTTTTGGAGCTTGAGTTGAGAGGCGGCATCTTATCTTCATCATCATCATCATCAGAATCTTCTGATGGCACATTTATTGGTGCACAAGATTCATCTTGTCTTGACTTTTTAGCACTCTTCCTTCTAGCCATTTGTTTGAATCTTCTTTTTAGCCTCTGCTCATCTTGAGCAGGTTGCTCCCCCTCAGATTGATTATCCCCCTCAACATCTGATTTTCTTTGTGTTTTTGTTTCATTGGGGACAGTTGCATCCTCTGCTTGCATAGCCTGAACCTCAGCTATATATGCATCAACAGCTGCTCTGATTGTATCTGGTGAAGGTTCTCTTCTAACTGACTTCTCCCCCTTTTTGTCATCAGCAAATGTAAAAGGAAAGTTGTCAGAGGGCTTAGCAACAGAAGGAGGCCTGAAAGAAGAAGTGGAAGGAGAGGTAGTGGGGATAGGAGGTGGGGTGAAAGATGGAGGTTGTTTTAGACTTAGGAGAGCATCAGTGAGTTTGGTTAATGCTTGAAGGGTTACACTGTGCCTTTGGTGGGAGGACTGACTTAGCCTGGTGACCTCATTATCAATGCTATGGAGAATTGAGGGTACTCTGAGAATATAGTTAGGTATGGAGACAGAGTTGTTAGGAGGTGAAGGTCTTAGGGTGGATAGTTGGGTTAGAAGGTTAGAGATAGATTGGTGGAGATTGGTAATGGTTTGGTTTGAGATGGTAGGTGAAGGAATAGGAGTAGGAGTAGAAGTTTGGGTAAGAAGTTGATCCAACTTGGTTAGAATTGGTGAAAGATCAACAGGGGCAGGGGTGGGTTGGGGTTGGGATTGTGTAGCTTTGAGTGACTCAACCTCTTGGGTTAAATGAGAGAGTTGAGTTTCTGTTTTTGTTTGGAAGGAGGTGAAGGAGGCTTGAAGACTATCCATCTTTTGAGAGATGGACATAAGGCTTTGACGTATTTGGGGTGAGGGTTCAGAGAAGGTAGAGGGAATGGTTTGTGTAGGAATTGATTGAGTTGAGGTGTCAAGAACAGGAATAGATTGAGGTCCCTCACTTAGACCTTGGTTTATAGGCCTAAGATCACTGGGAACAGATTGTGTGCCCTGTGCTAATGGTTGGTTTATACCACTAGTATTGACAGGCAGTGCAGTAGCATGTGTAAGTATTGAATCAAAAGTAGATGCAAGTATGTGAGTGTGGGTGAGGGTTGCACTCAATGGGGTATCCCTTATTTCAGTAGCAAGTTGTTGTGAACTTACTAAGGGAAAGGCTTGACTCATAGAGGCTAAAGACACATTGTGACCTTGGGAGGAGGTCTGTCTTTCAATGGCATCACCCTGTTGGGAGGGTGATCCAGATTGCAGGAGTCCCATTGTTACAGGTGCACCTTGTTGGGAAGATGCACCTACTGGTTGTAGGGTTGTATCAACTTCCATAAGCTCCCCCTTAACATAAGAGGAAACTATAGGAGTTGAGGTCAAGGGTGCATTGTGCAATCCCTCTGAGACAAGTGCAGTGTGCACCATCTCTAATGACCTTGTAGCTATTTGGGTTACAATGAGGGTGGAACTAGTGACTGTTGGGAGTACACTAGAGCTTGTCAGTTATGGGGGTGTTACAACTGGAGGAGAGGATGGGTTCTCATTGGTGGGGTCAACCAAATGAGTGTCCTCAGAGATTGAGAGTATACCTGCGATGTGTCTTGTCTTGTTGATCTCTATGAGCTCCTCCAGCTTATCAGAGACCACTTCATCATCAGGGACATCTTCATCTCCACCACTTGGTGCTCTATGAACAGAGTCACTTGATCCTTGTTGTTGATCAGGGTTGGGATAGGTAATAGTACCTCCAAGAGTCCTACTTGGAGAATCATCATCAGATTCTTCATCACTTTCATCATCACCATCAGCATCATCAGTACCAGCACTTGAATCATTACCTTGTACAGGTTCATCAACATTCAGTTCATCGAAATTTCCTCCTTCAAATATGGCTTCATCATGAGTAACAGATTGAGCCACTTCCTCAGTTATAACATCAGGGGACTCAGAATCATCAGCCACATCTTCCAAAACAACATCCTCTGCATCATCAATTAACTCCTGCATCTCAGGAGTGATTGCAGGACCAACATCATCTCTTATCAAGTGAAACACTTTTTGACCCATCTGTGGGATTGGCATCTAAAATAGCATTGGGAACCTCAGTAGGGTTGAACATCACCATTGTTGCAGAGCTTGAGAACACGACGATACAGTTACTTGAAAGTAGTGAAAGAGAAGGGTTTCGGAGAAATAGAGTTTTGAGAATTTTGGAAAGTGTAAGAAATGAAAAAAACCGCTCAAAACGTCTTTATATCTCTCTTGGAAATCTAATCTGTCACAAAAATATATTTTTGAAAAAGTAACTGTCACATCTGCAAAAAGGTGATACACGGAATTGTTAATAAATACACAGACAATTAACGGACAATTAAATACATCCTAGTAATATAATAAATACAAATGAAAAATTAATAAAATAAGTGTGGGGACACATAATTTATGACTTTTGAAAATCATCAGCTGACAAAAGTGAGTGTCAGCTGATCCAAGTTGAGATAAATTAAGTGTCAGTCAATGAGTGCACTTAGCTGAGCTTCTAAGCCTTAGCTGATGGTTTATCAGCTGAGGTATAATGTCAGCTGATGGTCGTCAGCTGACATAATTCCATTAGTTAATCTACCATAAGTAAAAATAAGTAGAAGCTTAGATAAGTACATTATTTAACACACAAATAAAATTATTTACTCACACAAAATTAACTACCTAAGAACAAAATATATTACAAGTTTAACATGCCAAATTTGGATATTAGAAAATTGAACAGAGACTCATCCAAAGGTTTTGTAAAAATGTCAGCTAACTGAACATCAGTGTTTATATAGTGCATTGAAACTTTTTTTTTCTGCACATTATCTCTAAGAAAATGATGTCTGATTATAATATGCTTAGTTTTTGAATGCAAAACAGGATTGTTAGAGATAGATATGGCACTTGTGTTGTCACACAGAATTGGTGAGTTTTCAAACTGTATGTCATAATCCAGTAGTTGATTTTGCAGCCACAGCAAATGAGCACAACAGCTTCCAGCAGCAATGTATTCTACCTCAGCTGTTGAAGTTGAAACAGAGTTTTGTTTCTTGCTTGACCAGCTGACTAATCTTCCACCTAATAGTTGACAACCACCAGATGTACTCTTTCGGTCTAGTTTGCAACCTGCAAAATCAGAATCAGTGTATCCAACTAACTCAAAATCAGAATCTTTATGATACCAAAGACCTAGATTAAGAGTTCCTTTGTGATACCTGAAAATTCTTTTAACTGCAGCTAAGTGAGATTCTTTGGGATCTGCTTGATATCTAGCATAAAGACATGTTGAAAACATAATATCTGGTCTACTTGCAGTGAGGTATAAAAGAGATCCAATCATACCTCTATAGGCTGTAATGTTCACTGATTTACCATCAGTGTCCTTTCCAAGGTTTAAGGCAGTGGACATCGGTGTTTTCATTGAAGAACAATTTTCAAACTCAAATTTCTTAAGTAAGTCATTTACATACTTTGTTTGATGAATGAAAATTCCATCAACCTCTTGTCTTATTTGAAGTCCAAGAAAATAGTTTAGTTCACCCATCATGCTCATCTGATAGTTATCAGACATGAGTTTTGAAAACTTTTTACAAAGATCCAAATTTGTAGACCCAAATATTATATCATCTACATATATTTGTACAAGAATCACATCACCCTTGAATTTTCTTATAAACAAAGTGCTATCTATCCTTCCTCTTATAAAACCTTTGTTAATTAGAAAAGAAGAGATGGTATCATACTAGGCTCTTGGTGCTTGCTTTAGACCATACAAAGCTTTGTTCAAGAAGTATACATGATCTGGTTTGCTTGCATCCTCTAAACCTGGAGGTTGTTTGACATACACCTCTTCCTTCAATTCTCCATTGAGGAAAGCACTCTTAACATCCATTTGGAAAACTTTGAAGTCTTTGAAGGCAGCATAAGCTAGAAACAGTCTTATGGCTTCAAGTCTTGCAACAGGGGCAAAGGTTTCATCATAATCAATACCTTCTTCTTGGCAATACCCCTGTGCAACTAACCTTGCTTTGTTTCTGATGATCAGCCCTTGTTCATCCATTTTGTTTCTGAACACCCACTTAGTACCAATGATGGATTTTTCCTTTTGTCGTGGCACCATAGTCCATATATTGTTCCTAGTGAATTCAGCCAATTCCTCTTGCATGGCATTTATCCTGTGAGGATCATTTAGAGCTTCATCCACCTTCTTTGGTTCAATCATAGAAACAAAACATGTGTATAAACAGAAATTACAAGCTTTTGATCTTGTTAGTATAAGTGCTTCTATGTTACCTATGACCTGATCTTTGGGATGATCCTTGTGGTCCTTATAGGCATTTTGGATTCTGGGAGAGTTTGAATTATTTTGGACTATGGGAGTTGAAATTATTTGGTTTGGATCAGCTGATGAGACTTCTGGTTGATCAGCTGACAGAATTTCAGGAATGTTATCTGATGAAACTTCTACTGATGAAGGAATATTTGATATGGAATTAGAGTCCATTGATGTTGAAACATGATTCCCATCATTCAGTAAAAGTGTGGGTTGGTTTGAGATAAGTTTAGCATTGGTTGATTGTGTATTTGGAACAGTTTTATCTAAATCATCTATATCAGCTGATGGTAGTAGATCAACTGACACTGGAATGTTGTTTTCAGTATTCAGCGGATCATTAAATTCCTCACCTGTAGATGGATTAGTAGAACAGGAAGCAACAAAGTCATTTTCATTAAAACTTACATTGATTGATTCTTCTATGACCTTTGTAATAAGGTTGTAGATTCTGTAGGCTTTGGAAATTACAGAATATCCCACAAACACACCTTCATAAGCTTTTAGAGCAAATTTCTGCAACTGATCTCTCTGGTTCAGGATGAAACACTGACATCCAAATATATGCAGAAAGCTGATGTTGGGCTTCCTTCCCTTGAGCACTTCATAGGGAGTCTTGTTGTGCCTCTTGATAACAAGGGATCTGTTCTGAGTGAAACATGCACAGCTGACAGCTTCAGCCCAAAAATTAAATCCTAATCCACTCTCACACAACATTGTTCTTGTAGCTTCTATTAATGTTCTGTTTCTTCTTTCAGCTACACCATTTTGTTGTGGAGTCCTTGGAGCAAAGAAGTTTTGAGATATACCTTTCTAATCACAGAAACCTTCTAGAGTTTGATTTCTAAACTCAGTTCCATGATCACTTCTAAGCATCCTTACCAGATTTCCATTTAGCACTTCCATCTTCTTTATGAAGCTTATTATTTAATCAGCAGCCTCACTCTTTGATTTTAGGAAGATGACCACCCAAGTGTATCTTGAGAATTCATCAACCATCACCAATGCATACTTACTTCCACCAATGCTAGCAGTAGCAACAGGACCAAATAGATCCATGTGCAACATGTAGAAAGGTTCAGTAATGGAGAAGGACTGCTTAGATGGAAAAGAAGCCTTGTGCTGCTTTCCCTTCTCACAAGCAGAACAAGGTTTAGGCTTTACATAAGTCAGTGAAGGTAGTCCTGACACTAGTTCACCCTTGTTCAGCTTGTTTATATTTTTGAAGTTTAAATGAGAAAGCCTTTTGTGCCATAACCAGTTTGTGTCAGTTACTGATTTTGTATACAAACAGGTTAACTTGGATGGATCACCAGAGGACATATCTAGAGTATATACATCCTTAGTTCTCTTTGCACAAATTATAGTTTTACCTTCTTGATCTAGAATGGAACCACCTGTCTTTGTAAAGAGGACTTTATGATCACCATCACATAACTGACTTATGATGATGAGATTGTACTTAAGTCCTTTAACATATGAAACTTTTGACAAGGTTAAGTTCCCATTATGAAGTTCACCATAGCCTTTTGTTTGCCCACAATTTTTATCACCAAAGGTCACTCTTTGACCCTTTTCCTTCTTGTAGTTACATAACAGAGCTTTACAACCTGTCATGGTCCTTGAACATCCACTGTCAAGATACCATGTGTTAATGCCCTGCAAAGATTAGATTTAAAGAAGGTTAGTGACACTTAGGGTATCCACAATTAAGTGGACCCCTGTGGATTGCACCTAGCTATCCACTTTATATTAGGTTGTTTATGAATGAGAAAAACAACTGTGTTATCATTATCAGTCCGCTGTCTTGAGTTACCTTCAAGAGAACAATTACTTGCCTTATGTTCTTTGCTCCCACATTTATAACATTCTTGATTTTTGGAGCCTTTAACATATTTTGGTAATTGCCTAAGAGATGTCTTAACTGTTTTCTGATGACTATGGGTCATCAGCTGACAGATTTCACCATTCAGTTGTTGCAACTAATTATGTAAACTGATAAGGTCTTTCCTTAAAGTTACCTTAGGTTGACCCTTAGTTAAAATAAGTTTATGATCAACTTTAGGTATGGTAGACTGAGACTTTTTGTAAACAAAAGGTCTTTTACTCTTAGTTTCTCCTATTAAAAGAGTTTGAAGTGATGTTTGATCAGCTAAACAAACTGAAGAGAATCCATGATCAGCTGACAGGATATCAGCTGAGCAGTTATCATCTACTTTTTGATCAGCTGATGTAATATCATTAGCTAAAGAATTTTCAGTCGGCTGAGTTCCTATATTTAATGTATCACCTTTGAAAGTTTGACAACATAATTTCTCTTTGGTATCAACAAATGATTCCATTCCTTTACTTACTTCTTTTACAATTAAATTTTCAGTACTTTTGCTTTCTGTCAAAACAATAGAAGGTAAATCAACTTTTGAAGTGGTTGAGTCTTTCAGCTGAGTACTTGTACTTTTAACGAATCTGTTGGTGATAATACTTTTTCCTTTTACAATCTTTTGAAAAGTAAGAGGTAAAATATCAGCTTTTTCTAAGATATTTATGTTCTTGCTAAAATCAACACAGTTAGCAGCTTGGGAATAATTTCCACCAATAATAGCTTGAACTTGTTTTGGAATCTGCTCATTGACACACTGAGTGGTCTTCTCAGCAGATACACACCAAGATCTAACTACTTTTTGAAGGTCATTAAACTTTATTGTTGCTTCATTGGTTTATTTTACCAAGATCTGATTAAGTATCTTTTGATTAGCTAAATTATCTTCTAGTTTTGTCATTAGTTTCAGTTTCTCATCTTTAAGACTTAACATCTCTTTTAGCGATTTAATTTCTATTTTTAGCTTCTTTTCTCTTTGAATATTTGACTGAAACTCAACACACAGATAATCAAACATAGTGTTCTTTTCATTATCTTCATAGTTAATAAATTTTCTAACCTGATACATAGAAGAGGGATCCCAGTCAGGAGAAGTACAAGCTTTAGCAGCTTTCTTCATGTCCTCATCAAAGGAACTTCTACTTTCTGTGCTAGCCATCAAACTGAACTGAGCTGTGAGGACCTCATCTTCATCACTTGAGAGATCTTCCTCAGCCCAATCTTCTTCTTCAGCTACTAGCACCCTGTTCTGAGCTTTCTTCTTCTTCTTGTCAAGGACAGCAACAAGAAGCTTCTTATATTTAGCTTCATAATCAATCTTGCTGTCTGAGCTTGAGGAACCATTGAAGCCTGTGCTTCCTATGGACTTACATTCACTAGCATAGTGACCAGTCTTGCCACAAGAAAAGCAACCTTCAGAAGCCTTTGTTTTAAACTTGGCTTTTTCTCCCTGGAAGGGTGTCTTCTCAAACCTCTTGACACCTTTCTTTTCAAGAAAGGTTTGAACCTTTTTACCAACATGGCAGCTTGCTCAACAGCAGATTCAATGCAGTCCATGTTCTCCAAATCTTCATCCCCATCAGCCACTTGCTCTTCAGCAGAAGTTTCCTCTTCTTCTTCCTCATCACTTGATTCATCCACCACTGCTGCAAAACTCCTAGATCTTGTATCCTTAGATACAAGGGCAGTAGTTGGAGCTTTTGCAGCCTCCTTCATATCCTTGGTAGAGAGTTTCCTTTATTTCACTGATTGTTCATGATTCATAAGGTTTCCATATAAACCAACCAGTGTAAGAACCTTGATTTTCTCACCATGTTTAAGTACAGTGATAAAATGATCCCAAGATTATGGGAGAGAGTCTAGAAACTTGTTTACCAGCTCCTTATTGCTCTTGGGAACATCTGCCCTTCTTAAGTCATTAATAAGGCAGTTGAACCTAGTGTAGGTCTGAGTTAGACTTTCACCTTTATGAGCAAAGAAGAACTCATATTCTCTTACCAGAAGGAGTTTCTTATTTTCCTACACTTCTTCAGCGCCTTCATAAGCAACAGTCAAAGTGTCTATCATCTCCTTTGCAGATTTGCAGTTGAGAACTTGATGATAGACGTCATTTGGTAGTGCAGAGACTAAGGTTGTTCTTGCTTTAACATCAAGATTAACAAGCCTTTTGTCTTCATCCGACCATTGATTTATGGGCTTTATAATAAGTCTTTCAACAGTAGGAACTTCATCAGTGGCTTCAGTTACTTGGATAGTTGAGGAAGGAACATAAGGACCTTCAGTTACAGTTTTGAGCATCACATCATCTAGGCTTGACATATAGAGAAGAACTCTACTCTTCCAGAGAGAAAAGTTTTCTCCATCAAAAGTTGGACACCTAGTGAGTGAGCCATTATTTGAAGAACCATTTGAAGCAGCAACCGGAGTGGCCATTTTGAAGTGTGGGGTAGAAGCAGTTGAAGAGTAAGCAAAACAGATCTTAGATATGAGTTATCTAGCCTGCTCTGATACCAGTTGTTGGTCCCGAATGGATACTACAACAACAAATGTTTGTAGAAGGGGGGTTGAATACAAACTTCCAATTTAAAATTTAAGAGACACACGGTTTACTTTTATATAATTCTTATTGATGTAAATCAAGAATTACATGAACTAGATGCGGAAAATCTAAGTTCAATAAAAGGTGGCAACTAAATTTGTCTAACAAGTAGACTAAGCTAATCTTAAACAATTTATGTTTAAGATGTTCAACACATGAACAAGTTTGTAATACTGAAAGTAAAATGCTAACTCTTCTAGTTCTCAACAAATGAGATTTCAGTATTCAACTCTATTCGCATTCGCATACTTAGCATGTTTCCATGCGTAAGTATATATAAGCAAGGTGTGTCCGGGTTGATAAGGAGAGAAGGAGACAAAGGTACTTGATTTAATAATATTATAATAGATAAAGTTAGTGGGTGAAAAGTAAGTTAACTTTATACACAAAGTGTGTAAAGTGAACATACTTTTCAGTAATGAGTATACCCACTATCTATTATTATATTATTAAAGTACTACCTTTATATCTTGGAAAGGTAAACTTCTCCTTTCACGCTTTTGATTTAATCAACACCATGTTTTCAGATGATTTGACTTAACCAAGTATAGAGTTGCCAGCCATACATATTTTGTCAAAGCATATCTTCGAGATCTTCTTTTCTAAAGTATCTTTCTCCCTTTACAGAGGATAAAGATCTATCCTTTTTGTTTCTTTGCAGATACAAAAATTGCTAAGTACTTTTACAAAGAAAGATCTAAGGCATAATAGAACAACACATGTTCTGCCTTTGACTTAATAGAATATTACACTGAAGAGCTATTAGCTGATTAACGATTCAGCTAACAGACACTGAACTGCAAATGTAATTTTGCTCAGCTAAGGATAATAGTGAAAGACTCAGCTAACTTGATTTGCTCAGCTGATCGAAATGCTCAGCTAATAATACAAATCAAAGTATAGCTAATAAACTGATCAAACTAAACTGTCAGCTAATCCCAAGGGCTCTGCTAATCATTTGAGTGTGATCAGCTTATGAAGAGAAGAAGGATAAGTATAGAATACCTTATCTGACATGTGGAAGGCATCAGCTGATCAAAGAGATACTGTCAGCTGATCTTTTGTCTGCTCAGCTGATAGATGATATACTGTCAGCTGATCATTTGTCTTCTCAGCTGATCTTTTGAAGAGCCCTCAGCTGATGGTTAGCACCACAGCTGATGCTTTGTAGATGCATAGTTGATGCTTCTTAACTTGTCATTTCTTCTTAGCTGATCTTTCTGAAGCTGGTCCTTTGGCTGTTACTCAGTGTTCAGTTGACACTTTGATTCGTCAGCTGGCATTTCTTACTTAGAAATTCTTTAAGTCTAATATGAAAAACAACACATGTTTTTCATTGATCTAAGTCCAAAACTGAATATATGGTTTTGTTAACATCAAGTCCTATTTTACTTAATAGATAGGTTTGATTTAGGTTTGATATTGCCATATCCCCAACAGTAAATCATTGGCAGGACGTACAGGAGAGTATGAGAAGTGAAGAGAATGAGTTAGGCTAAAAATGTGATGAGAATGGGTTGGTGGTTGGCTTATGTGGTGAGTGGGGGATGATTGACCCTGGGGTATGGTCAAAATTTCAAAGTTACATGAGTGTGTCTGCTCAGGCATAGTAACAGGCTCTCCCATGGCTCTAGCAAGTGTGGGCTGAATAGACACTACACCCTGGTTTGGCTGTTGGGTTTGAATGAGCCTTGAGGTTGGAACCTGAAGAGTAAGTGTCTCCCCCTCAACTCCTACCGGTGGAGGAATCAGTGTGATTTCAACTCTAGTGGTACCTTTAGGTGTGGCACCACCTTTGGCAGTTTTGCGAATATAGGTTTGGATATTTTCCTTGGTAGTAGTGGGCATACCAAGGTTGGCTTCAGATTGGAATTTATGATAGAAAGAAGGTAGAGGAGATGGGTTAGACTGGGTTGGGCTTACCACAGTCTTATCTACAAATGAAGATGGAGAAAAATAAGAAGAAGAAGAAAGTGGAAAAGTCATACCTGGTTCAGCTTCCATATTTGCTGGCTCAGCTTGAACCTCTTGATCAGCTTGAACTGCTCCCCTTTGAGTAGACCCCTCAGCTCCACTTTCTGATGAAGCTCTCTCAGCAATCCATTGCATAGGCTCACTGAGGCCCTCATGCTCTGGTAAGATGTCGTTGTTTAACATCTTGGGGCTGAGTGCTGGTGTGAGGAGCATATCCTGACCAGCTTCATACAGTTCAGTCCCTAGCTCAGCTTCAAATGCTAAGGACAAGTACCTTATAAAAGGCACATGAAGATCCCTTGTGGTCTTCATCACTTGGACCTTGAGTTCATTGAAGATAAGCAGTGCAAAATCTAGATTTCGTGCAAAGTAATGTTATATAGCAGCTGCATCTCGAACTCGTTGACCTGGTCCAGTCCTCCAACCTTGGTCCCAAGTGAACAAATCACGGTTGAAACCATGAATCCCCATCCGGTTGAAAAGGTGGCCTTTTTTTATTACACTTTCAGTTTGTAGGTGACCCATTCTGGGTAGGACTGACCTTGCCACTTGCCTTGCCACAGAAGGCTTGAACACATCGTTTTGAGGGAGTTGGAGAATCTCCCTAAGCCTTTGAACTGTGATGATGATGGTTCTCTCCCCATTCAGCACTATGCCTCTGATTTCCCCTCTGTCCTGGTCACAGACACATGTATACTAGAACTCTAGTAAGTACTGAGGAATAACGTGAATAGGTGCCCCGGTGAAGGTGAATGCCAATGGGCATTTTCGGATGTAGTCCACCCATGCTTCATAACTTCTGCCCCGTTTTCGCTCAGGAATAGCAAGGCAGGCGCGTTGATTGTTGATTTTAATCAACAGCACTCCATTGTTCTTGAAGACGGAACCTCTTACGATTCTATCACTGAGATTTAGAATGGTTCCGTCCATCATAGAATGATTTCAATTCACACTGAGTATATACACAATTCGCACTGAGCGATTAGGGTTTCAAGTTCCATTTAACGATGGATTGCACTTAGCAAAGAGGTGTTTGTAGAAGGTATATTGAGTATAGCAGAAGTTTAGTACGCGTAAACTTCTCAATTTCGGTTACAAACGATATATATACCTTTTTAAGGAAAGAGAAAGGTTACCGTTGTAAATCCCTATTTATCCGTTACTCTAACTACCTTACAGATAGATATAACAGTAATCGATATGAAACACATCATATCCCAACCGATAAGTTTGTGAAATAACATTCTTGACTTGCAAAAATATTATTTACACTGTTGTATTACACCAGTACGTAATCGGTATAAAACGTAATTTGAAACTGACTCAAACATAATGTCTCATGAATTAATAACACATAGTAATTAAAACATGGTTTGGACATACCAAGCTGACTAAACTTATTACTCAACTTGAGTCAAGCACTCAGCTTGATTTGAGCACTCAGCTTGAGATTGACACTCAGCTTGAGTGGAGCACACAGCTCAGAATCAATGACACTTCATCATTTATATCTGAGACTAACTCAAATTGATATTTTATCCACACTTAGCAGTTAAAACATGTTTGGAACAGACCAAACGTGTGAACTTATCACTCAGCTTGACCAAGTTAACAATTTATGAATACATATCTATAAATTATATGCTCAGTTTAAGACACATAGTCTTTGTCAAGCTGAAACCCAATTTACTTAGCAGATAGGAAAACCTTTTCTCATCAAGAGGTTTGGTAAAGATATCTGCTAATTGATCATCTATGGAGATAAAAATTATGTCAACTTTACCTTTTTCCACGATGTCTCGTATGAAGCGATGTCTAATTTCTATATGCTTTGTTCTTGAGTGGAAGACTGGATTATATGTGATGGCTATTGCACTTTGGTTATCACAGAAAATAGGAGTTTTCCTGAAATTCATACCAAAGTCTTGAAGCTGATGTTGCATCCACAGGATTTGAGCATAACAGCTTCCTGCAACAACATACTCAGCTTCAGCAGTTGAGGTAGCCACTGAGTTCTGTTTCTTACTAGTCCAGCTTACTAACTTCCCTCCAAGCATTTGACATCCTCCTGTTGTTGATTTTTTGTTTAACTTGTACCGAGCATAGTCAGCATCTGAAAATCCAAATAACTCAAATCCAGAGTCCTTTGGATACCAAAGACCTAGATTTGGTGTACCTTTAAGGTACCTAAAGATCCTTTTCACAGCTTGAAGATGTGATACCTTAGGATCTTTCTGATATCTTGCACAAACACATGTAGCAAACATTATATCAGGTCTACTAGCTGTCAAATAGAGTAATGAACCTATCATTCCTCTATAGGTAGACTGACATATAGACTTTCCATCTGAGTCCTTGCTCATCTTGATAGCTGGTGACATGGGTGTTTTCATGGTTGAACTAGAATCAAAACCATATTTCTTTATCAAATTAAGACATTCTTGCTTTGATTAATAAATATTCCATCAGGCTTTTGTTGAATCTGTAAGCCTAGGAAATATGTCATTTCACCCATCATGCTCATCTTGTACCTTTTTGACATAGCTTTTGATAACCAATCACACAGAGATTCATTTGTAGATCCAAAGATAATGTCATCCACATAGATTTGTACAAGAATCACTTGTCCTTTACTCTTTTTCATGAAGAGTGTCTAATCAATACTACCTTTGGTAATGTCCATTGATAGTAGATATTTGGACAGTGTATCATACCAAGCTCGTGGAGCTTGTTTAAGACCATACAAATCCTTGTCTAACTTAAAGACATGATATGGATACTTTGAACTTACAAAGCCAGGAGGTTGTTTCACATCCATTTGATAGACTTTGAAGTCTTTATATGCTGCATAAGCTAAGAACAGCCTAATGGCTTCAATTCTAGCAACAGGGGCAAATGTCTCATCATAATCTATTCCTTCTTCTTGTCTATACCCTTGTGCTATCAGCCTAGCTTTATTCCTAGCTATCACTCCATCCTTATCCATCTTGCTTCTATAGACCCACTTAGTGCCTATAATTGTATGATCTTTGGGGGATGGGACAAGACTCCATACCTTGTTTCGCTCAAACTCATTTAATTCCTCTTGCATAGCTTCAATCCATTCCTCGTCCTCTAAGGCTTCTTCAGTCTTCTTTGGTTCCATTTGAGATAGGAAACCAAAGTAAGCAGCATAGTTTGTTGTTGCCTTAGACCTGGTAATCAATCTTTCTTGAATATTACCAATCACTTGATCTTGAGGATGATCTTTGAGGAACTTAAATGTTGTAGTAGGAGATTGTGGTTCTGGACATGAGTGATATTGAGGACTCTGAGGTGAACTTACATCCACAGTCTCAATTACAGCATTGTCATCAAACTGTTGATCACTAAGATCTTCAGTCTGAGTAGTATTCTCTCCAAAGGGATTAATGAACTCATCATCTTTCTCAGCTTGAGAGTCCTTTGGAGCTTGTGATGATTTCTTAGATGTACATATATCATCACCACTGTCATTATCTATGACATACATAGGATTTGACATCTTGGTTTCCTCAGGCTTTTGAAGCTTACTCAGACTGACTGAGTCAGCTTGATCAATACTTTCTTCATCAAATGAGACATGAATTGATTCTTCTATAGCTTTTCTCCTTGAATTATACACTCTGTAAGACTTGGAGATTGGGGATTAACCAACAAAATTCCAGGATCAGCTTTAGGTTCCAACTTATGGAGCTGATCTTTTTGATTCAGCACATAGCATTTTGAACCAAAGACATGGAAGTAACCTATATTGGGCTTTCATGATTTATACGTTGTATATGCAGTTTTGCCATGTCTTTTGACTTTGATTGATCTATTGGGTATAACATGCTGTACTGACAGCTTCATCCCAAAAATAGAGTTTCAATCCTGCCTCACACAGCATTGTTCTAGCAGCCTCAATTAAGGTTCTATTTCTCCTTTCAGCAACTCCATTTTGTTGAGGAGTTCTAACTGAGGAGAAATTTTGTAATATTCCTTTTTGTTCACAAAAGCCTTCTAGGGTTGAGTTTCTAAAGTCAGTCCCATGATCACTTCTGAGTTGCTTAACATACTTACCTTTTTGCAACTCTTCCTGTTTGATAAAACTTATTATCTCCATGGCAGCTTCACTTTTGGCTTTAAGGAATATTACTCAGGTGAATCTAGAGAACTCATCTACTATCACCAGGGTGTATTTCTTGCCACTTAGGCTTGGAGTACTTATAGGTCCAAACAGATCCATATGCAACAAATGCAATACGTCTGTTATTGAAAAAAATTTCTTTGATTTGAATGACCCTTTGTGATGTTTCTGTTGGGAAAATGATCTCATCAGTTTAGATTTGATGAGACAAAGTTAAGTTTGTAAGATGTGTTCTACGTATAACTTAAACAGAATTATGAAGCTTAGTCAGACTTAACACTTATAGTGTTTCAGACTAAGTATAAGCTGAATGTAAACTGAGCATGTGTTCGATCAATTATGAGCATGTGTATGTCAAATAAGGTATATATCGAGTATTCAGCTTGATGTGTTTCAAGCTGAGTGACTCAGCTTAAAAGCAGAGTCAGCTCGAAAGAGTTACTAAATTTGTTTTATTTAACTCTTTGGACTTCTAAGGATGAGTTAATAATTATACGTGTTAGTTCATGTTTGAATTTGGGTTTGTTCTCGAAGAACTCAGCTTGATGAGTTTCAAGCTGAGTAACTCAGCCTGACTAAAGAAGTCAGTCCAAGAGAATTTAAATGTGTTTTAAATTTTGTTTTAACTCTTTATATCTATGGCGCGGATAAGAAGACTCCAGAATCAAGATTGAAGATTGAAGACTGAAGATAAGAAGATTCAAGATTCAAGATTCCGAGTTATCCGATAGTTAGTTAGCAAATTAGGATTAGTCCAGTTTGTTAGGAATCGTAGCAACAGGATTATAAATACTTATCTCCTGATAAGTTTAGAGGGACGACTACGACTCAAAAATGACAACTACGTGTTGCAGAGACAAACCTCACCTCACCGTATGTGTTACGATTCTTGAATAATTGTTTGTTAGTTCAACGTGATCAGGAAACTCACAGATTTCCAGATCATTCGTGTGTTCGAATTATTACATCAGTTGTGATATTGGTAAGTAATCATTAGTTGATTCAATCAGTGAAAAATCCTGTTTAGAGAGTCGTCAGTATCTATAATCATAAGTTGATTATAGATAGCTAAGTTTGAGAGATTGAGAGATTTATATTAGGTGATTATATATCAATAGTTGCTTACTTGATAATTAATGTGATCATCTTCTTATTCAAAGCATTGTAATCATCTTCATATTAATAAAAGCATTCGACTAGTTGTGGTTTGATTTATTGTGTTTAACACTTTTATTTGATTTGTTCAATTTCCACAGAAAGTGTATTCAACCCCCCTTCTACACACTGTTGCTTGTTGTTATTCTCACCAAGGGACCAACAACTGGTATCAGAGCAGGCTGAATGATTTCATTAGTTAAAAGTTCAAGATTCTGAGAAAGTTAACAATGTCTACAAGCAACAATTCATCAAACTTTCCATAGATGTCTGCCAAAGGTTGTCCCATATTTGATGGGTCTGACTATCCTATGTGGAAGTTCAGAGCCATACTGTTCCTCAAGTCCATTGACAACCGTATGTCGGATGTTGTCACAAAAGGACCTATAATCCCCAAGATTACTGCTACTGTCAGTGATACGTCTCCTGGCAGATCTGAAAAGGAAACAAGAAAGCCTATTGCATCTTGGACTGATGAAGATTGGAAACTCTTCAATCTGGATGACAAGGCAAAAAGTGTTCTGGCAAATGCCCTGACCAACAAAATCTTGCGCACTGTGACTGGGTGTCAAACTGCAAAAGATATTTGGGACACACTGAGTGTTACTTATGAGGGCATGGATCTGGTCAAGCAACATAAGAGAAGTCATTTGAATAGATCTTATGAAAACTTCTTTTCAAAGAAGAATGAAACCTTGTCAGATTTGTTCACAAGGTTTCACTGCTTAATGACCTACTAAGTGTGGGTGTAAAGAAAGATGATGCTGAACTTGTGCTAAAATTTTTGGATGTGTTACCAGAGAGATTTAAAGATGTAACTACAGCACTGAGGGCTGGAGGAACACTGCACGTGTACAACCTACAGTCCATTTATGGGTTCTTCCTAAATCATGAACAGATCACCGAACACAAGAGAACTTCTCAAAAACAACTCAAGGAGTCTTTGGATAAGAATGAAATTGCATTGGTTGCACAGAAAAAGAAGAAAAGTTCCAAGACACTGGTTGTTGAATCTAAGACTGAGTCAGAATCTCAAGCTGACCACTCAGACTCAGACTCAAGTGATACTGATGATGTTCAGAATGTCACTGAGCAAATACAATGTTAGCCAGACGTTTGAGAAGAGCTCAAAGGGGAAGAGGAAGATCTGACAGGGGCAAAGGAAAGAGTTCCGAGTTCCTTTGATCCCAAGAATGTTGTGTGCTTCAACTGTCAGAAGAAGGGACACATTGCTGCTGAGTGCAGATTAAAGAAGGTAGAATCAACATCAGTTGTTGATAAGAATGCTTACAAAGCTGATAAATACTAGAAGAAATACACTTTGCTCAAGAAAGGAAAGCCTGAAGACAAACCCAGTGCAAAAGGACTAATTGCTGAAACCTGGGATACAGAATCATCTACCTCAGATGATGATGTATGTCTGATGGCTCAAGAAGATGAAGAGTTGGAGATAGATGAGGTTGATTATGGTTTGTCCGAGTCAACTTTTGAAGCTGACATGAAGGAAGCTGTGGAAAACAGCAAGCTTAGTGACTGGGTCCTGCTTCAATGTACAAGGTCAATAATTTCAACTCTTATACCGATGAGGAGAAGGGTCTTGCTTTTGATTATCTGCTGAATGATTTCAAGACCGTCCTTAAGTCTCAAAATGACCTCAAAGATGAGATAACTAAACTCAAGAATGAGATTAAGGAAAATAAGTCTCTCATTGATGTTGGTAAGAAAGCACAATGTGATCTTGAATGTCAAAGACACATTAATAAACTTCTAAGTGAAGAACTTCAGGAAGCTAAAGACAAAGCTGACCAACTTCAAAAGGTTACTGAGTCTTGGTGTAAGTCATCAAAGCTTGCTGAAAAGTGCATAAACCAACAGATACCTAAACAGGTAAAGGCTGTACTTGGAGGTGACTATCAAACAGCAGCTTATGTAGCTGATGATGAGATAGCAAGTACAGATTCTGAGGAAGATAGATAGCTGATTAAGTCTCAGAAGTCAGCCTCAGAGAAAAGACATGATCCAAGCTTGAAATTCAATATGTTTGTGAAAGCTAAAGACCATGGAAATGAGTGCTCAACATCTAAACGGCATGGTAAGTCTTTGCTGTACAGACTAGGCACTCAGTCTGTTCAAAGAACTTCGGTCATAGAAAGGCTTAATCCAAACCCTTTCAAAAGACAAAATTCTCTTTCTGGCTCAGAGAGAAGTTATAAGAACAGAAAAACCACTGTAAGTCAGAGGTCAAAACACGACAATGGTAAGTCCAAAGTTGTGGATCTTGGTAAGTCCAAGAATATCAACAGTGGTAAGTCCAAACCTGTTGAAACTAGTGATTCCAGCAGTCATGGCAAAGGTAAGTCCAAAGTCATGGAACAGAAGGTTGTTAGTCAATCTTCTCATCAAAAGGATAACAAACAGAGATCTGACAACGGTAAGTCCAAAGTCAGTGATCATCAGGTGAATCAACTTGCTAAGAAAGTTGAAAAGTTATCCACAACATATAATCCTAAAACTGAGAGTAAGTTCTCACAAGGATTATTGGACACTCTACCTCCTGTAATCATTGGAAGAAGGAGATGCTACAAGCGCAGAAGTAGAGGTCATGAGGCTAAGGACTGTGATGCAGAAATCTCAAGGCCTGAACAAGAACAAGCTGATAAGCCTACACAGGACTCAGCTCCTGCTCAAGCTGAACAGTCAGGTCAACAAGATTGAGATGCTAAGTGCTCCTCATCTGAACCCACCAAGAAGTGGGTTCCCAAACAAAACTAATGTGTTTAGTTTTCATCTCATGTTCAGGGTTCAAGTAAATGGTACTTGGATAGTGGATGCTCAAGGCACATGACTGGGTGGAAAGGATTTCTTAGTGATTTCCAAGAAGATGAAGGTCCTAATGTAACATTTGGAGAAAACTCACATGGAAGAACTAAAGGCTATGGAAATATGAAAGCTGGCAAAGTTACATTCCAGAGAGTTGCCTATGTCAAAGGTCTCAAACACAACCTGATTAGTATCAGTCAATTGTGTGATGAAGATAATGTTGTTAGTTTTAGGAAGAAAGCAGGAACAATCTATAATGCTAAGAGAAAGCATGTATTAATAGCTAAAAGAGAAAGAGATGTGTATCTACTTGATCTAAATTCAGCTGATCCCTATACTGAAACCTGCTTGTATTCCCATTCTGTTCCTAAGCTGAGTTGGTTATGGCATAAACGTTTATCTCATCTAAACTTTAAAAATATAAATATGTTGTCCAATAAAGAGTTAGTCTCTAGATTACCAAAGATCACATTTGTCAAAGACAAATTGTGCTCAGCTTGTGAACAAGGGAAACACCACAAAGGGTCTTTTAAGTCAAAGCAAACTTTTTCAATAACAGACCCACTGCATATGTTGCATATGGATCTGTTTGTACCCATAAGTACTCCAAGCCTGAGTGGCAAGAAGTACACACTGGTGATAGAAGATGAGTTCTCACGATTCACCTGGGTAATATTCCTTAAAGCTAAAAGTGAGGCTGCCCTGGAGATAATCAGTTTTATCAAACAGGAAGAGTTGCAAAAAGGTTTTCTGTAAAGCAACTAAGAAGTGATCATGGGAATGAGTTCAGGAACTCTATACTTGAAAGCTTCTGTGAACAAAAGGGAATATTACAAAATTTCTCATCTGTCAGAACCCCACAACAGAATGGAGTTGCTGAAAGGAGAAATAGAACCCTAATTGAGGCTGCTAGAACAATGCTATGTGAGGCAGGATTGAAACTCTATTTCTGGGATGAAGCTGTTAGTACAGCCTGCTATACCCAGAATAGATCAATCATTGTCAAAAGACATGGAAAGACATCTTATGAGATGTATAAGTCTAGAAAGCCCAATATAGGTTATTTCCATATATTTGGTTCAAAATTCTATGTGCTGAATCAAAGAGATCAGCTCCATAAGTTGGAACCTAAAGCTGATCTTGGAATATTTGTTGGTTATTCCTCAATCTCCAAGTCTTATAGAATATATAATACAAGGAGAAAGGCAATAGAAGAATCAATTCATGTCTCTTTTGATGAAGACTGTTTTGATCCAGCTGATAACAGTCAAGATGACTTGGTCAGTCTGAGTGAGCTTGAAAGGCCTAAGGAAACCAACTTATCAAATCCTATGTATATCATAGGAGATGATAGTGATGATGATGTGTGTTCATCAAAGAAATCATCACAAACTCCAAGTAATTCTCAAGCTGAAAAGGATGATGAGTTCGTTAACCCCTTTGGAGCTGAAGTCACTCAAGCTGAGAATCTCAGTGATCATCAGTTTGTTGACAATGTTGCTGTTGAGACTGAGGATGTGTGTTCACCTCAGCGTTCTCCACATCACTCAGATGCAGAACCAGACTCTCCAACTACAACATTTAAATTCCTCAAAGATCATCCTCAAGATCAAATTATTGGAAATGTCCAAGAAAAGGTCATGACCAGATCCAAGGCTACAGCTAATTACGCTGCACACTTTGGTTTTCTATCTCAAATGGAACCAAAGAAGACTGAGGAAGCCTTAGAGGATGAGGATTGGATTGAAGCTATGCAAGAGGAATTAAATGAGTTTGAGAAAAATAAGGTCTGGAACCTTGTCCCTGCCCCCAACGATCATTCAATTATAGGCACTAAGTGGGTCTATAGAAATAAAATGGACAAGGATGGAGTGATAGTGAGGAACAAAGCCAGGATGTTAGCACAAGGGTATAAGCAAGAGGAAATAATCGATTATGATGAAACCTTTGCCCCTGTTGCTAGAATTGAAGCCATAAGGCTGCTCCTGGCTTATGCAGCATATAAAGACTTCAAAGTCTGTCTAATGGATGTGAAGAGTGCTTTCCTAAATGGAAAACTTCAGGAGGAAGTCTATGTGAAACAACCTCTTGGCTTTGTAAGTTAAAAGTTTCCACATCATGTCTATAAGTTAGAAAAGGCTTTGTATCGTCTTAAACAAGCTCCAAGAGCTTGGTATGATACACTGTCCACTTATCTACTATCCATGGATTTCACCAGAGGTAGTATAAATAAGACACTTGTTGGGGAGATAGCAATATCAAACCTAAATCAAACCTATCTATTCAGTAAAATAGGATTTGATGTTAACAAAACCATTCATTTAGTTTTTGACTTAGATCAATGAAAGACATGTGTTGTTTTTCATATTAGACTTAAAGAATTTCTAAGTAAGAAATGTCAGCTGACGAATCCAATTGTCAGCTGAACACTGAGTATCAGCCAAAGGACCAGCTTCAGAAAGATCAGCTGAGAAGAAAAGATCAGTCAAAGAGCATCAGCTGAGGAATCACACTGGATCAGCTGATAGCCTAGAACCATCAGCTGATGAAGATTTCAAGATCAGCTGAGCAGTCAAGGATCAGCTGACACAATCACAGTTATCAGCTGATGCCTTTCTTCTGTCAGATAAGGTATTTCTTACTTATCCAATCTTCTCTTTATAAGCTGACTATACTCAAATGATTAGCTGAGCCCTTAGGAACAGGTGACAGTTGAGTTAATCAGTTTATTAGCTGCTGCTATGATTTGTATTATCAGCTAAGCAATTTGATCAGCTGAGCAAGTCTAGTCAGCTGAGTCTTTCACCTTTATCCTTAGCTGAGCAAAATTACATTTGCAGTTCAGTGTCCGTTAGCTGAATCTTTATTGTATATCTCAGTTAATAACTTTTCTATGTAATATTTTCTTAAAGTCAAAGGCAGAACATGTGTTGTTCTTAGTATGCCTTATGTCTTTCTTTGTAAAGATACAAAAAGGATAGATCTTTATCCCCTGGAAAAGGAGAAAGATACTCTTTAAAAGAAGATCTCGAAGATATGATGTTAAGTATGGCTGGCAACTCCATACTTGGTAAAGTCAAATCTTCAGAAAGCATGGTGTCGATTAAAGCACAAGCATGGAAAGATAAGGTTACCGTCTTAAGACATAAAGGTAGTAAATTAATAATATAATTATAGATAGTGGGTATACTCATTACTGAAAAGTACTTTTACTTTACACACTTTGTGTATAAAGTTAACTTACCTTTTCACCCACTAACTTTATATATTATAATATTATTAAACCAAGTACCTTTGTCTCCTTTTCTCTTCATCAACCCGGACACACTTTGCTTATATAAATTCATGCATGGAAACATGCTGAAATATCGAATGCGTTGAAGAAGCACTGAAATCTCATAAGTTGAGAATTAGAAGAGTTAGCAATTTTACTTTCAGTGTAACAACCTTGTTCATGTGTTGAATGTCTTAGACATTAGTTGTTTAAGATTAGCATTGTCTATGTGTTAGACAAAATTAGTTGCCACCTTTTATTGAACTTTGATTTTCCGCATCTAGTTCATGTAATTCTTGATTAACATCAATAAGAATTATATAAAAGTAAATCGTGTGTCTCTTAATTTTTAATTTGCTAAAGTTTGTATTCAGCCCCCCTTCTACAAACATTTGTTGTTGTAGTATCCATTCGGGACCAACAACTGGTATCAGAGCAGGCTAGATAATCCATATCTAAGATCTGTTTTGCTTACTCTTCAACTGCTTCTACCCCACACTACTAAATGGCCACTTCTGTTGCTGCTTCTAATAGTTCTTCTACAATGGCTCACTCACAAGGTGTCCAATGTTTGATGGAGAGAACTTCTCTCTCTGGAAGAGTAGAGTTCTTATCTATATGTCAAGCCTTGATGATGTGATGCTTAAAACTGTTACTGAAGGTCCTTATGTTCCTTCCTCAACTATCCAAGTAACTGAAGCCACTGATGAAGTTCCTGCTGTTGAAAGACTAATTATAAAACCTGTAAATCAATGGTCTGATGAAGACAAAAGGCTTGTAAATCTTGATGTTAAAGCAAGAACAGCCTTAGTCTCTGCACTACCAAATGATGTCTATCATCAAGTTCTTAATTGCAAATCTGCAAAAGAGATGCTAGACACTTTGACCGTTGCATATGAAGGTACTGAAGAAGTGCAGGAAAACAAGAAACTTCTTCTGGTTAGAGAATATGAGTTCTTCTTTACTCATAAAGGTGAAAGTCTCACTCAGACTTATACCAGGTTCAATTGCCTCATTAATGACTTAAGAAGGGCAGATGTTCACAAAAGCAATAAGGAACTTGTAAACAAGTTTCTAGACCCTCTCCCATAATCTTGGGATCATTTTATCACTGTGCTTAAACATGGTGAGAAAATCAAGGGTCTTTCACTGGTTGGTTTATATGGAAATCTTATGAATCATGAACAATCAGTGAAACAAAGGAAACTCTCTACCAAGGATATGAAGGAGGCTGCAAAAGCTCCAACTACTGCCTTTGTATCTAAGGATACAAGATCTAGGAGTTTTGCAGCAGTAGTGGATGAATCAAGTGATGAGGAAGATGAAGAGGAAACTTCTGATGAAGAGCAGATGGCTGATGGGGATGAAGTTCTGAAGAACATGGACAACATTGAAGCTGTTGTTAAGCAAGCTGCCATGTTGGTTAAAAGGTTCAAACCTTTCTTGAAAAGAAAGGGTGTCAAGAGGTTTGAAAGGAAACCCTTCAAAGGAGAAAGAGCCATGTCAAAACCAAAGGCTTCTGAAGGTTGTTTCTCTTGTGGCAAGACTGGTCACTATGCCAGTGAATGTAAGTCCAAAGGAAACACAGGCTTCAAGGGTTCCTCAAGCTCAGACAGCAAGATTGATTATGAAGCCAAATATAAGAAGCTTCTTGCTGCTGTCCTTGACAAGAAGAAGAATAAAGCTCAGAACAGGGTGCTGGTTGCTGAAGAAGAAGATTGGGCTAAGGAAGATCTCTCAAGTGATGAAGATGAGGTCCTCACAGCTCAATTTAGTTTGATGGCCAACACAGCAAGTACAAGTTCCTTTGATGAGGATATGAAGAAAGCTGCTAAAGCTTGTACTTCTCCTGACTAGGATCCTTCTTCTATGTATCAGGTTGGAAAATTTATTAACTATGAAGATAATGAAAAGAACACTATGTTTGATTATCTGTGTGTTGAGTTTCAATCAAATATTCAAAGAGAAAAGAAGCTAAAATTAGAAATAGAATCACTAAAAGAGAGATTAAGTCTTAAAGATGAGAAACTTGAACAAATGACAAAACTGGAAGATGATTTAGCTAATCAAAAGATACTTAATCAGATCTTGGTAAAAGAAACCAATGAAGCAACAATAAAGTTTAATGACCTTCAAAAAGTAGTTAGATCTTGGTGTGTTTCTGCTGAGAAAACCACTCAGTGTGTCAATGAGCAGATTCCAAAACAAGTTCAAGCTATTATTGGTGGAAATTATTCCCAAGCTGCTAACTGTGTTGATTTTAGGAAGAACATAAATATCTTAGAAAAAGCTGATATTTTACCTCTTACTTTTCAAAAGATTGTAAAAGGAAAAAGTATTATCACTAACAGATTTGTCAAAAGTAAAAGTACTCAGCTGAAAGACTCAACCTCTTCAAAAGTTGGTTCAAGTTCTATTGTTTTGACAGAAAGCAAAAGTACTGAAAATTTAAGTGTAAAGGAAGTAAGTAAAGGAATGGAATCATTTTTTGATACCAAAGAGACATTCTGTTGTCAAACCTTGAAAGCTGATACATTAAATTTAGGAACTCAGCTGACTGAAAATTCCTTAGCTAATGATGTTACATCAGCTGATCAAAATGTAGATGATAACTGCTCAGCTGATATCCTGTCAGCTGATCATGGATCCTCTTCTGTTTGTTTAGCTGATCAAACTTCACTTCAAACTCTTTTAATAGGAGAAACTAAGGGAAAAGGACATTTTGTTTACAAAGAGTCTAAGTCTGCCACACCTGAAGTTGATTAAAAACTCATTTTAACTAAGGGTCAACCTAAGGTGACTATAAACAAAGACCTTATTAGTTTACAGAATCAGCTGCAACAGCTGAATGGTGAAATCTGTCAGCTGATGACCCATAGTCATCAGAAAACAGTTAAGACAGCTCTTAGTCAATTACCAAAACATGTTAAAAGCTCCAAAAATAAAAAATGTTATAAATGTGAGAGCAAAGAACATAAGGCAGATAATTGTTCTCTAGAAGGTAACTCAAGACAGCGGACTGATTATGATAACACAGCTGCTTCTCTCATTCATAAACAACCTAATATAAAGTGGATGGCTACGTGCAATCCACAGGGGTTCACTTAAATGTGGATGCCCAAGTGTCACTAACCTTCTTTCAATCACAACTATGCAGGGTCTGAACACGTGGTATCTTGACAGTGGATGTTCAAGGACCATGACAGGTTGTAAAGCTTTTCTTAGTAACTACAAGAAGGAAAAAAGTCCAAAAGTAACCTTTGGTGATAATAATTGTGGGCAAACAAAAGGCTACGTAGAACTTCATAATGGGAACCTAACCTTGTCCAAGGTATCATATGTTAAAGAGCTTAAGTACAATCTCATCAGCATAAGTCAGTTATGTGATGGTGATCATAAAGTCCTCTTTACAAAGACAGGTGGTTCCATTTTAGATCAAGAAGGTAAAACAATAATTTGTGCAAAGAGAACCAATGATGTATATACTCTTGATATGTCCTCTGGTGATCCGTCCAAGTTAACTGATGGTCCCGTATTATGATACGGATGAAGCAATGCTAGATGATTATCTTCCTAGTGTGTGTTTGTGTGTGTAATCGGTTAGAGAGAGAGAGAGAGCCGAGAGGTTGAGAGCAAAACACAAACACAAGTATCTTTAGAATGCAAAGCTTAATTGATATGTGGGGGAAATGCCTTTATATAGCATTTCCCCAACTTTGGTATAATTACATATTACACCCTCACTTTAATATATCTAACAATCTCCCCCTAAGTGAGGTGTGTAATCATTCACAACAAACAAATACATTGAAATCTATTCGAAAGCTGATTTGTTGCGAATGCCGAAGGCCACTTGCCATTTTCTGATTTCTCTCCTGCTAGCCAATGCTTTCCTTATTTGATCTATTGCCTTGTATGCCTGGGAATGTTCTTCATCTGTGTAAGCTGCTCGGTTATCCCAAACCTTTTGATGAATTTTATGATGAAGGATTTTCAAGGTGCCGTCAGAATATGCATTAAGGTCGTCTAGTCTGATGAAAATCTTTTCACCCTTTGTATTTTTGGAGACAACACCTCGAGAACCTTTAAAGTTTGGATGACCGTCATGGATTACTGTCAACTCTTCAAGCTGTTCTAGATCTGGATGATTCTGATTAGGCTTAAGAAGATTGACTTTCCGATAGTTGTTCTCAGCCCCGAGCTGGATATCGTGTTCCTCAAAGAATTCTATAAGATTTCTCATGTACCTCATTAACGCAACTCTACAAAATTCTTCATCAGGCCATTTTCCCTTTTTCTGGGAAAGGATGTCGAATAAGAAGCTAATGTCTTCGATGTTTACATACCTCAAATCTGCTTCGGTGAGAAAGTATGTGAGGTTGTTAGCTCTTTTGACGTAGAAGATGGCATATTTTATGTTGAAGTTGGTTTCGGTATACACACTGAGAAGGTCACTTATGGGATAATCTGATTTGATATCTTCTGGTTTGGTTTGTGAACGAGTGAGAATATGATCATATCTCCTTCTTTGTTTATCGTTCATGTTTCTCATCTCGGGTGAGATAACCTCTATCAACTGACTGCTGAAGATTTCAGGAATTCGTTCTTCAAGATTGGCAGCGTTGACAAAGAAAGGTTTCCATATCGGGTTTTCTGCAGCATTCCTTGTGAACATATTCCCGATATCAAGACCAGGATCTCCACGATGCACTGGAGGAGCAAGTGGGACTGTGAAGCTTTCAGGCAAGGGCCATTCTGATTCTGCTCTAAACTTTTCAGCTGCCTCTGCTTGTCTTTTTCTTTCTAGTATGTCGGCAGCTGATTCTTGAAATCTACCAGGAGGAGGAGGGAATTGTTGGTGAACTTCAAAATTTAACCTACTGAGGACCCTGGAAACATCAAAGAGAGGCTTTGTCTTCTTTGGTTTCCTTCTTGCTTCTCTCCTAGAGATTGCTAACCTTTCTTTCCCTCTTTGAGCAAGTTCCCTATCACTAGGAATGTCATCAAAACGGTCTACAATTCTAGGTGAGTCTGGGCGCGTTGCAACCTCGACATATTCATCAATGCCGGCAAATAGTCTTATCATTTATGGGTCATCAGTTTCCTCCTCCTGTTCATCGACCCTACCTTCTCCCAAATCCCTGACGGGTGAATTTCCTAGTGACCCATACAGCTCTTCCATCTCAGAATCGGAGCCACTAGACCAATTAACATTGTCAGCCTGGGATTGATCGAACGATAGTTCTCCTTCTTCGAGTTCTGTCGGCCTCAGTTCAGATTGTTGCTGGAGTACATAGAGTACGATTTGTTTGTCAGCATTCTCTTTCTGTTGTAGTTCAAAGACTTCATCGGCCATTAATGATTCGGATCTATGTTGTTGACCCGTCTGGCTTCCAGATCTAGCAGAACCTGTACCTGTAGATAAGTATCTGCTCAATGATGGTACTGGTACAGTTGCGGGGGAGGGAGTTGTGATATATCTTCTTCTTTTCTCCCCCTCGGGACGATCATCAGGATCTTGATCATCCCGCCTCCTCTTTAACCCCTGAGCCTGGGCCTGACAGGTTTGTTCAAGTACCGTCAGCCGGTCAGTAACTTTTTGCAGGGAAGTATAGAACCCTCTTGTCACCCCATCAATCTTGCTGTTTACATCTTCATGAAACTCTGTAAATTCATCCAAGGAGATTCCCTGTGGATGTAGTTCAGTTTGCAGAGTAGTCAGAAGGTCTTGATTATAAGCAGAGTCTGGCCTTTGTTCAATCAGTTTAGCATAGAGGATGCTTTTTAAGGCATCGACCGATAGTGAAGTGACATCCGGTTTAGATTGAGGAGTCGTTGCTGGAAGACGAGCTGCTAGAAGATCTTCAATACGTGACAGCTGCTCAGTCTGTTCCCTGGAAGCCCTTTCAATCCGATCCAACTTTTGATTTGTCTCCTGCAGTTGTTGGCGGATTGGAGACACGGCTTGTTGAATAGCAAGTTGAAGATCTGCACGTGTAACAAACCCGGAATCACTCAGATTACCGGTTGAGGTACCTGCCACAGAGGTAGAACCACCTACTGGAGCAGCATGGATGTAGGCTCCAGCTGGATTTCCTTCCAATCCTCGAATGGCACCTTGAGAGGTACCACCTACGGAAGTTGCGGAGACTTGTTGAGTCACCAAGCTCAGTGCATCTATAGTTACCTTGTGTTGTTCAAGATATGCGGATATCCGCGGCAAATCAAATCGTGCACGAAGAGGAGTCGAGGACGAGGGAGGCAGTCCTCTGTTTTCAATAGGTCCAACACCCAATTGGGGTTGGCCTAGATTGTGTGCTATAACCCTGTGCAATAAAGACGGTGCTTGTTGAGAGACACCGTAGTAGCTTGGTAGGGCAGAAACTTGCACGGGTGGGTATAACCGCGGCTTGTTCAATATGAGGCTCAGCAGTGCTAGGCCTCATAGTAGATGTGGCTTCCCGGCTTTCTGGGTTTGGGGAACCCTCAGCACTCATTTTTTCTTTTCTCACCTCCTCTCTATCACTCGCACTCCTAACTACAAAACTATCTTCATCATCACCGCTACCGGCACCATACCCCGCATATTGATCAGGGTGAATAAGAGAGTCAGGAGTGACAGAACCAGATTCAATAGATAAAGAATGACTTGGCGAAGTTACTCGAATGTCATGTTCAGGAGCAACCATGCCCCTGCGAATGATTGAGGTGGTTTGAAGAGGTATGACCAGACCACGGGTAGGAGAGAGGGGTGTTGTCTGAGTGGTATGGGCCTGGTTTGGACTGATAGGATTGGGGTCAGTTATTTTCATGAAGGATGGGGTGCTATCAGTAGGTTGTTCTATTGGTTGCTCAGGGGTGCCCAAAGGTGATATTTCTGTTTCGGGGTCAGGGGCACCACCTGGATGGGAGGCTGACTCTTCTTGAGAGGAACTGGATGACTCAGAAAAGTCAAGTCCAAGTTCGGTTAAAACGGCTTGGGTACGGGTGGATACAGAGAGGGATTGGACAATGGATTGGATGACTGCTGGATCATATGTATCTTCTCCCTCTCTACTCTCATCACCTTCACCCACTTCTCCTCCCCTCTCTTGATTTTCTCTCTGCACATCCCTCTCAGCATCTCCCACAGATTGCTGAGTCCTATCCTCTATATTCTCACCGGGTGCTACTCCCTCTTGGGTAGGTATGGCCGGCTCTGGCACAACCATAGAGGGTATCCCTACACTCTCCCTATATGTTCTCACTACATCATTTTGCTCACACAGATCCAGCAGAGACTCAGGGAATGGTTTAGGAATGGGCATATTAGTAGGAGTAGCAGGTTTAATTGATTAGAAGAGTTTGGGTGTTACAGAGGATAAACCTGCCCGTCGTGGAATGTCAGCATTTCTATCCATCACATATTGTATGATCATCAGAAGGAAGCGATGGTAAGGCAGCGGGTTGGCCTCCTTCTTCTTCTGGGAATTCTTCCTTTGCATGGTAGCTTTTATGTCCTGGAAGAGAAGGAATGCGTAATCCACATGCATATGTGTGGAAGCAGCAACGAAGATTTTTAGCTGGTTCTCCGGTTGAAACTCATACCCCGAGTGTTTTGGGGTGAGGCACCTTTGCAGCACGGTCATAAAGATGTTATACTTTGGGTGAAGACCAGTGCGTTTGAATTGATTCTTAGTTGTGAGCTCTCCAGCATAGCCCAGCTGTCTTATTGCTGCCAGACATGTTTCCTCATTGGGAATTTCCTCAAAATCCGATGCAGAGGGTCTACTATTGGCTCTTGGTAACCGGAAAATTGAACGTAGACGGTGAACAGGTATGTCTACATCAAACTCATCCACTTCAGCATGGATAACTTCTAGTCCTCTTTCATTGATTCGTACGTCACATGTCTGCCAGAATTGTTGAACATAAAGTTCAGGGACATGTGTGCCAGTTGTTGCAGGATTGTAGGTTAGGAGGTGATTCAGAGGGTGGACTTTAAGAATTTCGGTAACAATGGGGTGAGTGGGGGTCGTGAATTTGGTAAGGTCAATATAGTGGTTATTTGGGTGAGTCCTGGTGCTAAGGAACTCAGCTTTAGGCATGATCTCCTCTGGGTCACGAATAGCTTGTGCCATCTTATCTGTACAGATAGAAAGAAATATTAAGACATAATGACAATGATAAGATTGGAGATTGCATTGGCCCAAGAATTTCAAGTGTCAAGTGTTAGACAGAAAAATTGTCTAACTCTGGAGGACTTCAGTGTGAAGATATCAAATTGATGTGTTGAAAAGTTATTGTTGACATCTTATTTCATTAAATGAACAATAATAAACACATTTGTAGTACTGAAGCATGCCTCAAAAATCACCCTAACACCTCTTTTTAGGCCAAAAACCAAATCATTTGAGTATGCTTATACTCCTCAAGAACACGAAGAACACTTTTTGAGATTTTTGAAAGATTTTTACATCAAAGTGTTCCCCAAGTGTTCTAGAAACCCATCGCAAACATGGATAGATCCAACAAGTTAGTTTGATATCCCAAAAGTCTACTTAAAGTCTCGATATTCTCATTCGCATATCAGTGTTCTAAGACCAACCAGTACCCTTTTAACTCAAAATCTTCAAAATGTAAACCATACAAGTTGTTACCTTTTAGATTAGAAGTATTTTGATACTAAAATCGCAAATTTTGGCAGAGTAACGAGATGATTTGTATGTTAACGTAATCAAGAACTCGAGAGAACACTTTGTAAATTTTGAATAGCGTAAATGAAGAATGGCAACTGTTGGGGTAACTTGTAGCAGTGTAAAAAGACACATGTCGAGCCCTGATTGGCTGGTGCAACGGTTAAAAAACGCGGCTGATAGAAGTTTGGATGCGGCTGATAAGAGTTTTCAATCGCATGCGATTCACACTGTGGTGTGTTAATCGCATGCGAATCAGCTTGGGTGTTAGAACCATGGCATCCGAATCGCGTGCGAATCTCACTATCTGAATCAATCGCGTGCGATTCCGCCTATGACCGAATCGCATTCGATTCATACTGTAAGCTTAATCGCGTGCGATTCATACTATCTTAAACCGAATCGCATGCGATTCAACGTTATTCAATTGCATGCGAATCACCAATTTTCAATAGCATGCTATTCACCCTTTGTTTATCAATCGCATGCGATTAAGCTTTTAGACTTGCTATCAACTTATTTGAATCGCATGCGATTAAAACAATACTTGAAATTGTTTAATCCCGTGCGATTGATTGTTTTTTATTCCAATCGCATGCGATTGACTCTGAATTCATTTCATTTTCTAAGGCATGCAATTGACTTCCCATGCGATTGAACCAGTACTTGAAAATTTTATTTTGTTGGGTTTCAAGTGATTCTATGCGATTGGTTGAAACAGAACCCAACACCAACACCAACACTTGGAAAATTTTCTGAACAAATCAAGATATCTGAATTTTGATATTTGAAAAATTGAATTCTCCAGATATGGTTGATTTGAATGTTTGTCTGACACACCCCCCCTACACTTTTGCATATGTTTGTGAAAAATTCTTAAGATTTAGGAAATGTATGAGTTGTATACTCCTCCCCCTACACATGTGCAGTATGTGTATAATTTTTTTTATCAGTTGTATACCCCTCCCCCTACACATGTGCAGTATGTGTATAATTTTTTATCAGTTGTATACTCCTCCCCCTACACATGTGCAGTATGTGTATAATTTTTTATCAGTTGTATACTCCTCCCCCTACACATGTGCAGTATGTGTATAATTTTTCTCCCCCTACACATATGATACATGTGTGTCATCAGAAATCACTCCCCCTTGAGTGTTGCATCATGAAGCTTTCATCTCTCCCGGCTAGCAATGGGACGTCCGATGCTAAATAGGTAATGACCCAATCCTTTAACATAGGAGACCTTTTTGAACTTGATGTGCTTCTTATCAATGTCTCCGTACCCCATTATTGGTGCAACATTGTCGTTCCCAAAACGTACATTCCCGGAGTACTTAGGAACATAAATCTTGAGAAGACTTTTGTTGCCGGTCATATGTTTGGTATAGCCGGAGTCAAGGTACCACAAGTGAGGCACCTGCAAAAAGAGAATAAATCACGTTTAGGTCCCCATATAGAAATGGGTCCTCGATTGTTAGTCTCTAAGTTGAGTTGAGTAACAACTGTGGGTTCTGATGATGATGAAACTTCTAATGATCTATTCTTTGGTACCCAAATGGATTTAAGCTTTTGGCGTGAAGGAATAGATTTGGAAGAAATTGGATGAGAAGAAAGTTTCTTTACCACTGTTGGTTTGACAATTGATGGAATCGGAGGTTTTGGATTCGGTAGAGTTGCGGAAGCGTTTTGTTTGCGAATCCATGGTTGCGAGGAATTCTTAAGAATTCTCTGTGGCCTCGGTGCATCAACTTGCTTTTGCTGAACTGGAGCACTGCGATTAGTAGGTTTTGCGATTCGTTGGATGGGTGATGGCTTGGGTTTTGAAGGTTTGGAGATTTTAGAGGGGGAATTGCGAGAACGCTTTTGAGAATGCAAGTGTTTTTCCTGTGCAATCCAAGCCCTTTTAAATGCTTCATAGCCCTGCCGTCGGTAGACTTCTAGTTCCTTGATCGTGAGCAATCGTTTGGATTTGTTTAGACGTTTAAGTGCATGTGATTGACGAGTGGTGATCCACTGATGAATGATGTGTCCTTTTGAGTTTAAAAACGGGACACAGACTTGATTAGCATAAAAATCAGTCCAATCAGCACATGGCTTAATGCCTAAAGATTTTCGCAATTGATCATAACAACAATTAAATTCACAGTGTCCATGAGTACAACCATCACTCATACAAAACATGGTAGAAGCAGTTTTGTCTTGTGAACCGGAATGATTACAAACAGACTCAAACATCAAAACGTTTTCACAGACAGGTTTCAAATTTGAACACCTCCTAGTGGATCTAGGAATTGCTCTTTTCCATGATGTATTTATTTCACACTTCTTGTTTCCAGCCTTCTTCACATCTGCAGCAGAGGGTAAAAGATTAGAATGAAGTCGTGGTCGACAGGCTGCAGCTCGTGATGAATCAGGTACGTCTAAGTGTACATGAGAAAGGGGATTGGAAGTGGACATTTGCTTTGGTTTGTAAATCTGTTTAAGCTTAAGATTTATCATGGATGAATTATTAACAGATTTTATCTCAGTTTTGACATTTTGAGAAGATGTAGACACATGTTTGGAACCTTCAATTCGTTCATCGAATATGGTTCCCTGTGGTGAGAAGGTAAATGGAGTGGGTGGTTCCAGTGCAGTTTCGACCTCTTTGATTCGTTCAAGCAATTCAAAATTTTCTTTGCACAAGTCGTCAATGATCTTGCCATCAAGATTGAATACTGTTTGGAGACGCTTGTGGAGGATGGCGTTTTCTTGAAGTAGTGGAGAGGGTTCAGATTTGGTTTCTGATTGGAAGGCTGTGGTAAGGTCATCTTGAACTAGATGAGTGAAGCAAAACTCCTGTAAGGTTTGAAACCTTTGCTATAATTCCTTGTGGGGAATGTATTCAACAGTGGGCTTTGGTGAAACAGGAGAGTAGAGTTCTTCATCAGAATAGACAGACGATGAAACATCAGAATCGGACGAGGAAGAGAGATTGGCAAGGTATGAGTCATTCAAATTAGAATAATCAAATGGAATTTCAGTTTTGACATTAAGAGTTCGTTTGAAATCTTCCTCTATTTGTGTCTCTTATTGGCCAACAAAGACCATCCTTTGGGTAAGTCCTAACCCAAACAGATCAGCATTATATAATTGTTTGGACGTAATCCTTTTCAATTTGAAGCCAAGCCCATCGAAATTCCATCTGGAGAAAGGACGTTCCTTTTCTTTGTATTGAGAGATGGTATGTTCACTTTGATCACGTTTGGACAGAAGGTATTCAAGTTCATTGATTCTAGAGTAAAGAGTACTTCCTTCTTTCCTAAGTTCATTTTTGAGAATTTCTGAATCCTTTTCAGCACACTTACATTCTGCTTTGAGATCTAATATGGTGTTATTAGTCCTACTGGTGAATTCTAAAAGCTCAGATTCTTTTGCAGCTAATTGGTTCCTAAGGCTGATTAAGTCGTTATCTAACTTCTTAATTACTGTTTGTGCCTCCAATTTTTGAGTGTGTGAAACATCTTCTAGAGCTTGATTTCTTGTGGTTAAATCTAGTGCCTGACATTCTAACTCTTTTATGCGATTTAATATGGTTTGAATGTGTTTATGATTAATACCCATATTAAAGTTAGAGCTAGAATATACCTTCTCGCTTTCTGTACCAATGGACATCATCTCATTTGGACTTGACATGATTAGTGATGTTTGTGAGAAATGATCGTTCACTTGCACAATGGTTTGATTGTTCGAAAACTTGACCTGATTTTAAAGTGATTTGAATGATTGATTAACGAACTAAGTCTTGTGAATTTCAATTTTGAATTAGATCTTAAAAGATTAAATTCAACCTTGAACTAGATAGACTTGAAGTAATGTAATTCACCTTTGAATTAAATCTGATTTAAATTAAATTCAATTATGAATTAGATTGTTTGATTAAGTTCAAACGTCTTAGAGTTCTTTAATTCAAGTCCAAAGAGTCAATCACTTGTCCAAGTATAAGGAATAACTTGATTGGGATTTGTCTTATCAAATGCGAATACAGGTCAATCGAATGCGATTAGGTGTCCTTGAAAACAAGCAGAATAAGAACTTAGTTTTGATGGTTAATTGAATGCGAATCAATCCTGTTTCATCAAAAACTTAGAAAATAATCTGTTAGTCCTGTCAATCAAGTGCGAATCAAATAGAAACCTTTCAATCGCGTGCGATTCCCTTTACAAGCCGGCTGATAGATGTAAGTGTTAATCGCATGCGATTCAGGTAAACTTATCAACTGCTATAAGCCGCACAGTCTAATCGCATGCGATTCACTGAACTTGGCTTATAGCTATTTGATTAACACTTAGGTGTTCTAATTTGACAAAATTCTATAAGCCGCCCCAAGAGTCAATCGCATTGACCAAGGAACCGGCTGATAGACTCTGATGTGTCCTTGTTAAATCAGATTGCCATACCCTGAATAGTGTCTAACCACTTGTACTTGATTGGTATGGCAAGTACTTGATTTTCCTTGTACAACACTTAATCTATTATGAATTTATAATTAAATAAATTATACAATTCGATTTCTTCTTTTTCCAGTTGTACTTTCAGATCAAGAACACCATAAATGCTTAAATACCCAGAAAATTTAATGTTGAAAAAGTGGATATTTAATGACCTTCTTGACTTAATACTTATAACAACACCCACGGTTTGTGTTTTTCTTCAAAGAATGTTTTGTAACCTTTGTAAGACTATCGAAACAACTCAAAGGAAAGTTAAGGAAGATGTAATTTATACCTTTAATGAGTTCTACCTTTAAAAGTCGTTTGAGCTTGAGTTTATCTTGAAGAAAACTGACGTTCTTGGACCTTTGCAAAACCGAGAGCTTTTTCTTCTTGGAAGCTTGAACACTTCGAGATTTTGTTGTCTTCTTTCGAACAATCACGAGCCAAAAACAAGTTTGGCTCTGACACCAATTGATGGTCCCGTATTATGATACGGATGAAGCAATGCTAGATGATTATCTTCTTAGTGTGTGTTTGTGTGTGTAATCGGTTAGAGAGAGAGAGAGAGCCGAGAGGTTGAGAGCAAAACACAAACACAAGTATCTTTAGAATGCAAAGCTTAATTGATATGTGGGGGAAATGCCTTTATATAGCATTTCCCCAACTTTGGTATAATTACATATTACACCCTCACTTTAATATATCTAACATTAACCTGTTTGTATACCAAGTCTGTAACTGACACAAACTGGTTATGGCACAAAAGACTTTCCCATTTAAACTTCAAAAATATTAACAAGTTGAGCAAGGGTGAACTAGTGTCAGGACTACCTTCACTGACGTATGTTAAGCCTAAACCTTGCTCTACCTGTGAGAAGGGAAAGCAGCACAAGACATCTTTTCCATCTAAGCAGTCCTTCTCCATTACTGAACCTTTCTACATGTTGCACATGGATCTATTTGGTCCTGTTGCTACTGTTAGTATTGGTGGAAGTAAGTATGCATTGGTGATGGTTGATGAATTCTCAAGATACACCTGGGTCATCTTCCTAAAAGCAAAGAGTGAGGCTGCTGAAGAGATTATAAGATTTATTAGAAAGATGGAAGTGCTTAATGGCAATCTGGTAAGGATGCTTAGAAGTGATCATGGAACTGAATTTAGAAATCAAACTCTTGAAGGTTTCTGTGATGAGAAAGGAATATCTCAAAACTTCTCTGCTCCAAGAACTCCACAACAGAATGGTGTAGCTGAAAGAAGAAACATAACTTTGATTGAAGCTGCAAGAACCATGCTGTGTGAAAGTGGGTTAGGATTCAACTTCTGGGCTGAAGCTGTCAGCTGTGCATGTTTTACTCAGAACAGATCCCTTATAATCAAAAGGCACAACAAGACTCCTTATGAAGTGCTCATGGGAAGGAAGCCCAACATCAGCTTTCTACACATCTTTGGGTGTCAGTGTTTCATTCTGAACCAGAAAGATCAATTGCAGAAATTTGCACCAAAAGCTAATGAAGGTGTGTTTGTTGGATATTATGTGATCTCCAAAGCTTACAGAATTTACAACATCATAACAAAGGTCATAGAAGAATCAATAAATGTAAGTTTTAATGAAAATGACTTTGTTGCTTCCTGTTCTACTAATCCATCTACAGGTGAGGAATTTAATGATTTGCTACTTACTGATGATAACTCTCCAGTATCAGCTGATCCACTCCCATCAGCTGATCAAATCTCATCAGCTGACATGGATGACTTAGATGAACCTGTTCCGAATGTACAAAACACCTCTGCACATTCTATCCTAAACCAACCCACACTTTTACTAAATGAAGGGAATCATGATTCAACATCAATGGACTCTAATTCCATATCAACCATTCCCTCATCAGTAGAAGTCTCATCAGATTGTAATCAAGAAATTCTATCAGCTGATCAACCAGAAGTCTCATCAGCTGACCCAAACCAAAAAATTTCAACTCCTAGAATCCAAAATACCTACAAAGACCTCAGAAATCATCCAATTGATCAGGTCATAGGTAATATAGAAGCACCTGTACTAACAAGATCAAAAGCTTGCAATATTTGTTTATACACAGGTTTTGTTTCTATGATTGAACCAAATAAGGTAGATGAAGCTCTAAATGATCCTCACTGGATAAATGTCATGTAAGAGGAATTAGCTGAATTCACTAGGAACAATGTATGGACTTTGGTGCCAAGACCAAAGGACAAATCCATCATTGGTACTAAGTGGGTGTTCAGAAACAAAATGGATGAACAAGGGCTGATCATCAAAAACAAAGCAAGGCTAGTTGCACAGGGGTATTTCCAAGAAGAAGGTATTGATTATGATGAAACCTTTGCCCCTGTTGCAAGACTTGAAGCAATAAGACTGTTTCTAGCCTATGATGCCTTCAGAGACTTCAAAGTATTCCAAATGGATGTTAAAAGTGCTTTTCTCAATGGTGAATTGAAGGAAGAGGTGTATGTCAAACAACCTCCAGGTTTTGAGGATGCAAGCAAACCAGATCATGTATATTTCTTGAACAAAGCTTTGTATGGTCTGAAGCAAGCTCCAAGAGCCTGGTATGATACCCTCTCTTCTTTTCTGACCAATAAAGGATTTATAAGAGGAAGCATAGATAGCAGTTTGTTTATTAGGAAATTCAAGGGTGATGTGATTCTTGTACAGATTTATGTAGATGATATAATATTTGGGTCTACAAATGTTGATCTTTGCAAAAAGTTTTCCAAACTCATGTCTGATAACTATCAAATGAGTATGATGGGTGAATTACACTATTTTCTAGGTCTTCAAATTAAACAAGAGGTTGATGGAATTTTCATTCATCAAACAAAGTATGTAAATGACTTACTTAATAAATTTGAGTTTGAAAATTGTTCTTCAATGAAAACACCCATGTCCACTGCCTTAAAGCTTGGAAAGGACACTGATGGTAAATCAGTGAACATTACAGCTTATAGAGGTATGATTGGATCTCTTTTATACCTCACTGCAAGTAGACCAGATATTATGTTTTCAACATGTCTTTGTGCCAGATACCAAGCAGATCCCAAAGAATCTCACTTATCTGCAGTTAAAATAATTTTCAGAGATCTCAAAGGAACTCCTAATCTAGGTCTTTGGTACCCCAAAGATTCTGATTTTGAGTTAGTTGGATACACTGATTCTGACTTTGCAGGTTGCACACTAGATAGAAAGAGTACATCTGGTGGTTGTCAATTATTAGGTGGAAGATTAGTCAGCTGGTCAAGCAAGAAACAGAACTCTGTTTCAACCTCTACAGCTGAGGCAGAATACATTGCTGCTGGAAGCTACTGTGCTCAATTACTATGGCTGCAAAATCAACTACTGGATTATGACATACAGTTTGAAAATTCCCCAATTCTGTGTGACAACACAAGTGCCATATCTATCTCTAACAATCCTGTTTTGCAATAAAAAACTAAGCATATTGAAATCAGACATCATTTTCTTAGAGATAATGTGCAGAAAAAGAAAGTTTCAATGCATTATATCAACACTGATGTTCAATTAGCTGACATTTTTACAAAACCTTTGGATGAATCTCGGTTCAACTTCCTAATATCCAAACTTGGCATGTTAAATTTGTAATATATTCTCTTCTTAGGTAGTTAATTGTGTGTGAGAAAATAATCTTATTTGTGTGTGAAATGAAGTACTTATCTAAGCTTCTACATATTTTTACTTATGGTAGATCAGCTAACAGAATTATGTCAGCTGACGATCATCAACTGACACTATACCTCAGATGATAAACCATCAGCTAAGACTTAGAAGCTCAGCTAAGTGCATTCATTAGCTGACACTTATTTTATCTCATGGATCAGCTGACACTCTCGTCTGTCAGCTGATGTTTTTCAAAAGTCAACAATCATGTGTCCCCACACTTATTTTATTAATTTCTCATTTGTATTTATATTCTAGAGTGTATTTAATTTCGTTTAATTGTCCGTTAGTTGTCTGTGTATTTAATATCTATTCCGTCTATTACCTTTTTGCAGAAGTGATAGTTACTTTTTGCACAATATTTCTGTGACAGTTTAGGTTTCCAAGGAAGATTTAAAGGTGTTTTCGAGCGGTTATACACTTCTTAAGCTTTCAAAATTCCCAAACACTCTTTCTCTCTCAAACTTTCAAACCCTAAACTCTCGTTGCTCAAACTTCATTCACTCTGTAATCATGGTGATCTTCAACCCTGCAACTTCTCCAAACGCCATTGCTGGTGAAAATGTCACACCCAACTCTGAAATTACAATACGCCCAAACAACTTTCTCATAAACACTGACATTCCCGCGAGCAAGGAAAACCAGGGATACGAACCTATGGTGGCTTTCATAACTGCCCATCCCATGTTCGCATGTCTATCTGCTCATCCTCTGTTTATCTTTCCAAACATTGTTGGTGAGATGTGGTACACTGCAAGGTTCCATGCAAATCAAGATTTAATCACTTGCACCTGCCTCAATGGTACCATCAACATAAACATCACTACTAATTCTCTTCGAGAAGCGATCTCCATACCTCATATGGCCCCATTTCAACCTTTTGCTACAATGTATCAAGTTTTAGAGGGTTTGCCCCTGATTGGCTACCAAGGTGATGTTTCCCATGGCCAGTATAAACTGTCTGCTCTAGGACACCCATGGAAGTATCTAGCCAGTGTAATCATTCGATGTTTTGGTCACAAGTCTGGCAGCCATGATCAAATGAATCAGTCTGAATTGATGATTCTTCATGCTTTGGTCACAGGGAGGAATATTGACTTCTCACAAGTCATATTCTCTGAAATGGTTGATAAGATCACTCTGGGCACATCAAAGAAATCAACCAGAACCCTAGTTCCTTACATCAGGTATCTAAGTTTAATTGCACTTAGAGATGTTCAAATGGAACACTATGCTGGGTTAGCTGCTCATTTGCACACAATGACCATCTCTCAAATGGGTCAGAAAACTTTCCATTTGATAAGGGAATTTCAAGGTCCTGCTATAACTGCTCAGATGCAAGAGTTGATTGATGTTGCTACTGAGGATGCTGAAATTGAAGAGGAAGTTGATGCTGAAAATGGTGAGGAACAAATGGCTAATGATCATGGATCTCCTGATTTGATCACTGATCATTCTGAGGAGTCTATGACTCATGCTCCAGATGAAGCCTTAGTGGAAGAAGAATTGATGTTTAGAGCAGATGTGTTTGATGAACCAGCACAGGATGAGCCTATTAATCCTGATGCGGAGGGTGATAATGACAATAGTGCTGACAGTGGTCAAAATGATCTGGATGAGGGAAATGATGACTTTCATGGTGGTAATGCTGGAATTCCTTATGCTGAAAATGTTCAAGATACCACCTCCTCATCTTCTCAACTTGGGATGCCACTCTCACATTTCCTGGTTACTTCCAGCTCAAGCACTCCACAAGACAAACAAGGTGGTAATGCAGCTGATGGTGATGATGCTGAGGAAGACACAATTTTTGACAATCTCATTCAACTAATTGAGATCAGCAAGACTCAGCACATCGCAGGTATAATCTCTACCACTCTTGAGGATACTCATTTGGTTGACCCCACCAATGAGAACCCATCCTCTCCTCTAGTTGTAACACCCCCACAACTGCCAAGCTCTAGTCAACTCCCAACAGTTACTAGTTCTACTCACTTAGTAACCCAAATAGAAACATGGTCATTAGAGATGGTGCACACTACACTTATCTCAGAGGAAATGCACACTACACCTCTGACCTCAACTCCTATAGCTACCTCTTATTTTGAGGGGGAGCTCATGGAAGTTGATATAACCCTACAACCAGTGGATGTGTTCTCATAACAGGGCATATCTGTAAATATGGGATTGCTGCAATCTGGGTCACCCTCCCAACAGGGTTATGCCATTGAAAGACAGACTTCCTCCCAAGGTCATACTGTGTCTACACCTCAATTGAGTCAAGCCTATCCCCTAGTAAGTTCACAACAACTTGCTACTGTAATAAGGGATACCTCTTTGAGTGCAACCCTCACTCACACTCACATATTTGCACCTATTTTTGATTCAATTCTTACACATGCTAGTGCACTACCTGTCAATACTAGTGGCATAAACCTGCCATTGGTACAGGGTACCATTTCTGTTCCCAGTGATCTTAGGCCTCTATACCAACGTCTAAGTGAGGGACCACAATCCATTCCAGTTCATGGCATCATTTCTCAATCAATTCCAACTCAACCCATTTCCTCTACTTATTTTGAACCCTCACCTCGACTACTTCAAACCTTACTATCTATCTCTCAAAAGATGGATAGTCTTCAAGCCTCCTTTACTTCTTTCCAAACTCAAACAGAAACTCAAATCTCTCACCTAACCAATGAGATTGAGTCACTTAAAGCCAACCAACCCTAACCCCAACCCACCCCTGCCCCTGTTGATCTTTCCCCTATTCTTAACAAACTAGATCAACTTCTAAACCAACCCTCTACTCATATTCCTACACCCTCCCCTCCTATACCTACCCAAACCATTTCTACCTTAAACCATACCATTTCCATTCTCCTTTCCCAACTTAAAACACTTAGATCCTCACCCCCTGATATCTCCATTACCATTCCTGAATCTCTTCTCACTATCCCCTCTCTCCTAAAAGACATTGATACTGAGGTAAATAGGTCCAGTTTTTCTGCTAAGATAAGGCACAGTGATACTCTGAGAGAATTCTCCAATCTCACTGAAGCTATCAACAGCCTAAAACCTCTTATCTCAACTTCCATTCCTTCTTTCTCTCCTATTCCTTCTCACCTTAGACACTCAACATCACCTTTCACTCAGCCTCCCATACCCACTGCCTCACCTTCATCCTCAACCATACCATCCTTTACCTCTACACCTACCCCAACTCCTTATTCTTTCACCACTCCTGATGCCCATGCAAAGCCTGCTGTTTTTCCCTCCTCTGATGATGACAAAAAGGGGGAGAAGTCAGTTAGGACAAAGTCAGTTTTACAAGCAGAGGATGCATCAAACCCCGATGAAATAGGATCAGCTGTTGAGGGGGAGAATAAATCTGAGGGGGAGCAACCTACTCAAGAAAAGCAGAGGCCAAAGAGAATGCTAAAGCAAATGGCTAGAAGGACAAAGAAATCAAAGCAAGGTGAATCATGTGCTCCAATTGAACTACCATCTGATGATTCTGATGATAATGAAGATGAAATGCCTCTGTCCTCTCTGTTAAACTTAAAGAAGCAGAGCTCCTCCACTACAGCTCCACCAGTCCAAGCTTCCTCTCCAGTTCAATTAAGTCAACCAACTCCCAGCAGTTCATCAAGAAGAAAAGGAAAGAAGATAATGACTGCTAAGGAGATTGAAGAAGAAGAAAGAAGAGAGGAAAAGCTAACACAAGAAGAAGAGAGTCTCAGAGAGCTCAGTGAGTTAGCTGCTGCACTTGGTACTTCCATAGAAGAAGTTTTGAAAACCAAGGAAAGACATCAGGACTTCACTTCTCCGGCAGATCTTGCTGCAATTATTGGTGTTACTGATGATGAGTTAAGAGAGCTACAAGAAGAAGAGCTAATTATGATGACCTCTCAATCACATCAAGTACTGGATACACCACAGCAAGATAACCCTTCTACCAAGAAAGCTCTTAAGAGAGGAAAGACTCACAGGGAAGCCATTCAAGCTCTACTGAACTTCAACCTTGGAGGATTAGCTCAGCAAACTGAAAGACAATCCAAGGAGTTCAGAGACAACAAAGAAAACTTGGTCAATAGAAGATGTGCAGACATCATCTCAAGGGTTACTCCATACAAAGGTACTGATGAGGGTCCTTATCTTAGAGTTGTGAGAAGAGATGAAAGAAAGACTTATGAAGATACCTATCTTCAACACTACAAACTATTTTCCTTCTTTGAAATGATAGAGATCCTGTACCATCTCCTCAAGTCCAAAAGTGAAATTGTTCAAAGGTTCATGCCAAAATTTGAATACTGGATTCGGATGTCAATATGCAATAGGCTATTCACACATGATCAGTTCATTGAGCACATCAATCTGATTGAAGATGCTTTCAAAAAGAATTCAAAAGCCTTTGTCACCATTGAACAGATCATTGTCAATCCTGACTATCCTTTTCTTTCTACTTATGAAAGTCTCAAAACTACTCTGCCCTCCAATATTGAGCCAGAAATGTTTAAATACATAACTGAGCCTGAAAGAGGGATGTTCTTAAAAAACAGAGCTGGTGATTGGAGATTCCTAAGAGAATCTGACATAGGAAGAGCGCCAAGAGCTTTAATTTTTCAAGCTATAAGACTGGCAAGAGGACAGACAGGAAGTCAACACTTTGAAAGTTTGATGGAGACTAGAGCTGATGAACTAGTTGCTACCATTCCAGTTGAACATCGTCCAGACATCAAAGAAGAACCTTGGTGGGAATAAAGACAACTTCATAACTAGAGTAGATGTAATTTCAATTCCTAGAATAGTTCAACTTCTGTACTTAGTTTAACTCATTGTTAGATTACTCTGTACAAACTCTTATGTAAATATTTTGTTTTGTAATCAAGCTTGAAACTTTGATCATGGACTACTTAGCTAATGCTAGTATAAATGACTCTTAGTAGATAGCTTACATAGTGTAAATATAGAAAAGATCAAAAATCCTAAAAACAGAAAAAGGATAGAAAAGATACCAAAAACAGAACAATGGTACTTCATAAATGAAAAGATTCCCAAAAACAGAACATCAGGGAACATATATTAAAGAGTTACCAAAAACAGATAGCTAGGTAACCAAAATGCACTTAAAAGTTTTATCTTTACAAATTTGAGTCAAACTGATTCTTCTTAAACAAGATAAGGTTTTGTCATCATCAAATAGGGGAAGATTGTTGGGGAGATAGCAATATCAAACCTAAATCAAACCTATCTATTCAGTAAAATAGGATTTGATGTTAACAAAACCATTCATTTAGTTTTTGACTTAGATCAATGAAAGACATGTGTTGTTTTTCATATTAGACTTAAAGAATTTCTAAGTAAGAAATGTCAGCTGACGAATCCAAGTGTCAGCTGAACACTGAGTATCAGCCAAAGGACCAGCTTCAGAAAGATCAGCTGAGAAGAAAAGATCAGTCAAAGAGCATCAGCTGAGGAATCACACTGGATCAGCTGGTAGCCTAGAACCATCAGCTGATGAAGATTTCAAGATCAGCTGAGTAGTCAAGGATCAGCTGACACAATCACAGTTATCAGCTGATGCCTTCCATCTGTCAGATAAGGTATTTCCTACTTATCCAATCTTCTCTTTATAAACTGACTATACTCAAATGATTAGCTGAGCCCTTGGGAACAGCTGACAGTTGAGTTAATCAGTTTATTAGCTGCTACTATGATTTGTATTATCAGCTAAGCAATTTGATCAGCTGAGCAAGTCTAGTCAGCTGAGTCTTTCACCTTTATCCTTAGCTGAGCAAAATTACATTTGCGGTTCAGTATCCGTTAGCTGAGTCTTTATTGTATATCTCAGTTAATAACTTTTCTATGTAATATTTTCTTAAAGTCAAAGGCAGAACATGTGTTGTTCTTAGTATGCCTTAGATCTTTCTTTGTAAAAGTACTTAGCACTTTTTGGATCTGCAAAGATACAAAAAGGATAGATCTTTATCCCCTGGAAAAGGAGAAAGATACTCTTGAAAAGAAGATCTCGAAGATATGATGTTAAGTATGGCTGACAACTCCATACTTGGTAAAGTCAAATCTTAAGAAAGCATGGTGTCGATTAAAGCACAAGCATGGAAAGATAAGGTTACCGTCTCAAGACATAAAGGTAGTAAATTAATAATATAATAATAGATAGTGGGTATACTCATTACTGAAAAGTACTTTTACTTTACACACTTTGTGTATAAAGTTAACTTACCTTTTCACCCACTAACTTTATCTATTATAATATTATTAAACCAAGTACCTTTGTCTCCTTCTCTCTTCATCAACCCGGACACACTTTGCTTATATATATTCATGCATGGAAACATGCTGAAATATCGAATGCGTTGAAGAAGCACTGAAATCTCATAAGTTGAGAATTAGAAGAGTTAGCAATTTTACTTTCAGTGTAACAACCTTGTTCATGTGTTGAACGTCTTAGACATTAGTTGTTTAAGATTAGCATTGTCTATGTGTGAGACAAAATTAGTTGCCACCTTTTATTGAACTTAGATTTTCCGCATCTAGTTCATGTAATTCTTGATTAACATCAATAAGAATTATATAAAACTAAATCGTGTGCCTCTTAATTTTTAATTTGCTAAAGTTTGTATTCAACCCCCCTTCTACAAACATTTGTTGTTGTAGTATCCATTCGGGACCAACAACACTCTTTATTAAAAGAAGTAAATGACAGGTGATTCTTGTACAAATCTATGTGGATGACATCATTTTTGGTTCTACCAATGAATCTCTGTGTGAGTGGTTCTCCAAAATAATGTCACAAAAGTACAAGATAAGTATGATGGGTGAGATGACATATTTCCTAGGCCTGCAAATTCAACAAAAGCCTGATGGAATATTCATCAATCAAAGCAAGTATGTTCTTGATTTGATAAAGAAATATGTTTTTGATTCTAGTTCAACCATGAAAACACCCATGTCACCAGCTGCAAGCTGAGTAAAGACTCAGATGGTAAGTCTGTTTGTCAATCTACCTATAGAGGAATGATAGGTTCATTGCTCTACTTGACAGCTAGTAGACCTGATATCATGTTTGCTACATGTGTTTGTGCAAGATATCCGGCAGATCTTAAAGAATCACATCTTCAAGCTATGAAAAAGATCTTTAGGTACCTTAAAGGTACACCAAATCTAGGTCTTTGGTATCCAAAAGACTCTGGATTTGAGTTAGTTGGTTTCTCTGATGCTGACTATGCTGGGTGCAAGTTGGACAAAAAATCAACTACTGGAGGATGTCAAATGCTTGGAGGGAAGTTAGTCAGCTGGACTAGTAAGAAACAGATTTCAGTGGCTACTTCAACTGCTGAAGCTGAGTATGTTGCAGCAGGGAGCTGTTGTGCTCAAATCTTGTGGATGCAACATCAGCTTCAGGACTTTGGTATGAGTTTCAAGAAAACTCCTATCCTCTATGATAACCAAAGTGCAATAGCCATCACTTACAATCCATTATTCCATTCAAGAACCAAGCACATTGAAATTCGACATCACTTCATCAGGGACATCGTGGAAAAAGGTAAAGTTGACATTAAATTTATTTCCACTGATGACCAACTATCAGATATTTTTACTAAACCACTTGATGAAAAGAGGTTTATGTATTTGCTAAGTGAATTGGGTATGCTCAACCCCTAGCTAAGTGTATAGAATCCGAGTTTATCGGTTTGACAAAGACTAAGTGTCTTAAGCTGAGTACACAATTTATAAATAAGTTTTCATAAACTGTATAATATGTCAAGCTGAATGATGAGTTCACACGTTTGGTCAATTCCAAACATTCTTTAACTACTCAGTGTAGTTAAAATGTACGTTTGAGTCAGTTTCAAACGTAAATGACTATGTGTCATTGAGTCTGAGCTATGTGCTTCACTCAAGCTGTGTGATATGTTCACACATTTGGTAGGTTCCAAACAAGTTTTAAACTACTCAGTGTAGGTAGAACTAAGTTTGAGTGAGTCTCAAACATATATGACTAAGTGTCACTGATTCTGAATTGAGTGCTCAAAATCGAGCTGAGTGCTCAAACTCAAGCTGAGTGCTCAAACTCAAGCTGAGTACTAATATCAAGCTGAGTGATCAACTCAAGCTGAGTGCTTGAATCAAGATGTGTGCTTGACATAAACTGAGTAAAATGTTTACTCAGCTTGGTGTGTCCAAACTATGACTTAATTACTGAGTGTAATTACTTCATATGCAGGTGCGTATTTGAGTAAGTCTCAAAATCGCGTATTATACTAATTCAGTATTGGTGTAATACAACAGTGTTTATAATCTTATTATGTGTTAATATTATTATTTTACACTTGTATCCGTTGGAATATGATGTGTTTCTACCCTCTCATTGTTATATCAAGCCGTAAAATTTTCCGGCTTAACGGATAAAAAGGGGAATCCAACGGTAACTTTTCTCTCTCCTCAGATAGGTATATATAACGATTATAACTGAAATTTAGAGGTTTATGCTTGCACTTCTCATCTCTAAACCTCTCATTTGCTTATATACCTTTCAACAAATTTGCTAAGTGCAATTCTCTGTTCCATCGCCTTCGAAACCCTACATCGCTTCGTGCGACTTCATTTGCTCAGTGCGAATACAGTAAAGTCACTAAGTGTAATCTTCAAATTTCAACGATGGGAGGAACTGTTCTTCTTCTAAGTGACAGAATAGTAAGAGGTGCTGCGTTCAAGAACAACGGATTGTAGCTGATCAAAATCAACAATCAGCGTGCTTGTCTTGCAATCCCTCAATGCAAGCTTAATAGAGGATACGAACCATGGGTCGATTACATTCGAAAATGCCCATTGGCCATTGGAGAACCTATACATATGGTTCCTCAGTATCTGCTCGAGTTTTGGTATACGTGTGTCGACGACCAAACCTCTTCCTCAATCCGAGGCACAGTGCTGAATGGGGAGAGGACCATTACTCTCACCGTTGATAGGCTAAGGGAAGTTCTTCAACTCCCTCAATCTGATGTGTTCGATCCTACGGTGACGAGACAGGTGACTAGGTCTGTCCTACCTAGAATGAGACACCTACAAACAGAGGGTGTCATCAAGAAGGCCACCTTTCTAACCAGTTGGGGTTTCAGGGTGTCCACAGTGATCCGTTCACTTGGCACTAAGGTTGGAGGATTGGACCAAGTTAATGAGTTTGAGATGCAGCTGCTGTACAATATCTTCTTTGCTCGGAACTTAGACTATGCACAGCTCATCTTCAATGAGCTCAGGGTCCAAGTGATGAAGACCACAAGAGATCTTCATGTACCGTTCATAAGGTACCTGTCCTTGGCATTTGAATCCGAGCTAGGGATAGCACACTATGAAGCTGATCAGGATGTGTTCCTGTTTCCTACACTCAGCCCCAAGATGTTCAATAATGACATCTTCCCGGAGCAAGAGGGTCTGAGTGAGCCCGTGCTACTGATAGTTGAGGGAGCTTCATCTGCAAGTGGAGAAGAGGGATCCAGTCAAGGGGGAGCTTCTCAAGCTGACACCAAAGTTCAAGCTAAGTACTCTGCTCAGGCTGAACCAGTACATTCTGAAGCTGCTTCTGGTAAGACCTCTCCACTTTCTCTTTCTTCTCATTTTTCTCCATCCACTTTTGGAGATAAGACTGCAGTAAACCCAACTCAGTCTAATCCATCTCCTCCACCTTCATTCCATATACAATCCCATTCTAAAGCCACCCCTAGTATGCCCACTGCTGCTAGGGAGAATATCCTAAAATACCACCGAAACACTGCCATAGGTGGTGCCACTCCTAAAGGCATCACTGGAGCTGAGATCACACTGATCCCTCCTCCGGAAGGAGTTGAGGGGGAGACGCCTACTCTTAAGGTGTCAACCTCGAGGCTCATTCCTACCCAACAGCCTTACCCGGTGTGGTGTCTACTCAGCCCACACTTACCCGAGCCATGGGAGAGCCTGTTACTGTGCCTGAGTAGACACACTCAGGTAACAATGAATATATGACCAATCCCCAGGGTCAATCACCCCCCTCTAAACAAATTAGCCAACCACCAACCCATACACTTCACATTTCGAGCCCAATTACTTCTCTTCACTTCTCACACCCTATTGCACGACCTGTCAATGTTTCATCTTCAAACCAAGGTGATTCACAGGGTCCTAATTCTGGTGCAAATGAGTTTGAGGGTCCACACCATCCCTTGGACGATGTACCCAAATTCCTACCTACTCAAGCTGACTTGGATGATTCGCTAACATTCTTCAAAGGTCAATTTGATATATTGCACCTCAAAAGGAAGAAAGCAAAGAAAGATATGCTGATGGTTCTTGATAACCTGGATGAGGAGGTGTTAATGTTGAAATCTGCAGTTGCTGCCCTACAAAAACAAAAGACTTCGACCACTCTTGATGATGACAAAAAGGGGGAGAAGGTTCAAGAAGCTGAAGCTGAGTCAGTCAAAGCTGAAGCTCTATTACTATTGGCAGAGGGAGCAGATCAGATTGAGGGGGAGAAAGAAACAGAGAAAGAACCTGAGCTGACTGAGAAAGCAAAAGGCAAAAGACCAGTAGTGGTCAGCTCGGATGAATCAGAAGCCCCTCAACAGAAAAGAAGGAAAGTGATTCTAAGTGAATCATCAGCCTCAGATGAAGACTCTGCAGATAAAATGACATTACAAGAGAGAGCTTCACTGATGGCAGTTAGAAGATTAGAACAAGAGGAAGCTGACCAGCTTGGGATATCTGTCGATGAGCTAAGAAGAAGACAAATGGATGTTCAAGCTGAGTTAGCAGATGAGAAAGAGAGAAAAGAAAGAGCTTGGGCTGAGAAAATCAGAACGCAGAATGAGGATTTAGCTAAACTAAATATGTTAATTGTGCCTAAGAAGGAAGAGGAAGAAGAATCTCCTGTTCAAGATCAACAAGAGGAGGAAAATATAATTCATTGTTATACACGAACATTCTTCTCTTCTCAAATAACTTCATTACAGTTGAGGTCAGCTCAAGGGATCATTTTTCTAGAGTTTGTCTTTAGAAATGGTGAGACATCATCTTTGGAGCTCAATCAAATGCATAGACTGGGTTATGAAGAGTGGATGCAAGTTGCTATACTTATCAAGAAGATGGAAAAGTCCTCTGCCAGAAATCAAGTCAAAGATGAACTATTGAGGCTACTTGCAAGATGAACTATTGAGGCTATGTGTGCATAATCTAAGTGATCAACAACTTTTGTATTGTGATTAGTTCAATTAATACAAGTATAAAGTTTGATATGTTCAACTATGTTGTGATGTGTTCCTATTCATAAGTCTGATAAGTTCAGCAAAAATGAATAACAGATAAGTTCTTATTCATTTATGTAATTAGTTGGTGTGTTCCAGCTTAAATTGATATGTTCAATTAAAATTGATATGTTCAATAAATATTTGATCAGTTCAAATAATAAAATCTTAATAAGTTTGAGATTTAAAACATAATTCTGTTAAACAAACTTAAGAACTGTTTGATGGTTTTGTCATCATCAAATAGGGGGAGTTTGTTGGGAAAATGATCTCATCAGTTTAGATTTGATGGGAAAAGTTAAGTTTGTAAGATGAGTTCAACGTATAACTTAAACAGAATTATGAAGCTTAGTCAGACTGAACACTCATAGTGATTCAAACTGAATATAAGCTAAGTGTAAGCTGTACATATGTTTGATCAGCTTAGACTATATCTTAGTAAGATTATCAATATGTTTGATAAGTTGTGTGTGTGAACTAAGATATATTTATTGAGTATTCAGCTTGATAAGTTTCAAGCTGAGTGACTCAGCGTGAATACTTAAACAGAATTATGAAGCTTAGTCAGACTGAACACTTATAGTGTTTCAGATTAAGTATAAGCTGAATGTAAACTGAGCATGTGTTCGATCAGTTTATATTATACCTTAGTTAAATTATTAATGTGTTTGATAATCTGTGTATGTCACATAAGGTATATATCGAGTATTCAACTTGATGTGTTTCAAGCTGAGTGACTCAACTTAAAAGCAGAGTCAGCTCGAAAGAGTTACTAACTTTGTTTTATTTAACTCTTTGGACTTCTAAGGATGAGTTAATAATTATACGTGTTAGTTCATGTTTGAATTCGGGTTTGTTCTCGAAGATCTCAGCTTGATGAGTTTCAAGCTGAGTAACTCAGCCTGACTAAAGAAGTCAGTCCAAGAGAATTTAAATGTGTTTTAAATTATGTTTTAACTCTCTATATCTACGGCGCCGATAAGAAGACTCCAGAATCAAGATTGAAGATTGAAGACTCAAGATAAGAAGATTCAAGATTCAAGATTCCGAGTTATCCGATAGTTAGTTAGGAAATTAGGATTAGTCCAGTTTGTTAGGAACCGTAGTAACAAGATTATAAATACTTATCTCCTGATAAGTTTAGAGGGACGACTACGACTCAAAAACGACAACTACGTATTGCAGAGCCAAACCTCACCTCACCGTATGTGTTACGATTCTTGAATCACTGTTTGTCAGTTCAACGTGATCAAGAAACTCACAGATTGCCAGATCATTCATGTATTCGAATTATCACATCAGTTGTGATATTGGTAAGTAATCATTAGTTGATTCAATTTGTGAAAAATCCTATTTAGAGAGTCGTCAGTATCTATAATCATAAGTTGATTATAGATAGCTAAGTTTGAGAGATTGAGAGATTTATATTAGGTGATTATATATCAAGAGTTGCTTACTTGATAATTAATGTGATCATCTTCTTATTCAAAGCATTGTAATCATTTTCATATTAATAAAAGCATTTGACTAGTTCTGGTTTGATTTACTGTGTGTAACACTTTTATCTGATTTGTTCAATTTTCGCAGAAAGTGTATTCAACCCCCCTTCTACATACTGTTGCTTGTTGTTATTCTCACCAAGGAACCAACAGTTTTCCTTGCTCACAAGCTGAGCATAATTTGTGTTTGAAAAATGTGATCTTTGGCAATCCAGAGACTAACTCTATGTTGGATAGCATATTTATATTCTTGAAACTTAAATGTGACAACCTTTTATGCCACAGCCAACTCAGCTTAGGAACAGATTGGGAATATAAGCAGGTTTCAGTATTGGGATCAGCAGAATTGAGATCAAGTAGATACACATCTCTTTCTCTCTTTGCTATTAGCACTGGCTTACCCTTTGAATTGTATATTGTTCCTGCTTTCTCCCTAAAAGTAACAACATTGTCTTCATCACACAATTGACTGATACTTATCAGATTGTGTTTAAGACCTTTAACATAAGCAAGCTTCTGGAAAGTCACCTTGCCAGCATGCATCTTCCCATATCCTTTAGTTCTTCCATGTGAGTTATCACCAAATGTTACTTTAGCACCTTCATCTTCCTGGAATTCACTTAGAAGTCCTTTCCACCCTGTCATGTGCCTTGAGCATCCACTGTCCAAGTACTATTTACTTGAACCCTGCACATGAAAAGAAAACTAAAATATTAGTTTTGTTTGGAAACCCAGTTTGTAGTAGGTTCAGATGATGAGCACTTAGCCGTTTCATCTTGTAGAGCTGAGTGGTCTGCTTGAGCAGGTGTTGAGTCCTGCGTAGGCTGATCAACTTGTTCCTTTTCAGGCCTTAAAGTTTCACTATCACATTCATTGGCCTCATGTCCTCTACCTCCACACTTGTAGCACTTCCTTCTACCAATGACTACAGGAGGTAGGTTATCGAATAATCCTTTTGAGATCTTGCTCTCAGTTTTAGGATTATAGATTGTGGATAATTTCTCAACTTTCTTTGCAAATTGATTCACCTGATGCTCATTGACTTTGGACTTACCTTTGTCATGTCTAGGTTTATTATCCTTTTGATCAGAAGTTTGACCAACAAACTTCTTTTCATTGACTTTGGACTTACCATTGTCATGTTTTCTGGACTTACCAGTTTCAACAGCTTTGGATTTACCATTGTTGAGTTCTTTGGACTTACTAGTTTCAACAACTTTGGACTTACCATTGTTGTGATTTGACCTCTCTACAGTTGTTTTCCTATTCTTGAAAAATCTCTCTGAACTGGACAGAGAGTGTTGTCTTTTGAAAGGGTTTGGATTCAACCTTTCAATAACAGATGTTGTTTGAATAGCCTTAGTGCCTAATCAATCATGCACAGACTTACTATGTTGTTTAGCAGTTGAACACTCATTTCCATGATCCTTTGCCTTTACAAACTTATTGTATTTGAGGCTTGGATCATGTATCTTTTCTGAGACTGACTTCTGAGACTCAATCAGTTGTCTATCTTCCTTAGAATCTGTACTTGCTATCTCATCATCATCAGCTGCATATGCTGTGGATTGATAGTCACCTCCAAGTACAGCTTTTACCTGTTTAGGGATTCGCTGGTTGATGCACTGTTCAGCAAACCTTGATGACTTACACCAGGATTCAGTGACGTTCTGAAGTTGGTCAGCTTTATCCTTAGCTTCCTGAAGTTCTTTACTCATAAGTTTGTTAATGTGTCTTTGACATTCAAGATCACATTGTGCTTTATTTCTAGCAATAATGAGAGTTTTATTTTCCTTAATATCATTTGAGTCTGGTCTTAAAGTCGTTTAACAAATAACCAAATGTAAGACCTTTTTCTTCATTTGTGTAAGAGTTGAAATTACTAACCTTGTACATGGAGGAAGGATCCCAGTCACTTAGTTTGCTGTTTTCCTAAGCTTCCCTCATGTCAACTTCAAAAGTTGATTCAAACAGACCATAATCAACTTCGTCTAATTCAAACTCTTCATCTTCTGGAGCTATCAGACACTTGTCATCATCATCTGAGGTAGATAATTATGTATCCCAAGTTTCAGCATAAAGTCCTTTAGCATTGGACTTGTCTTCAGGCTTTCTTTTCTTGAGCTGAGTATATTTCTTCTTATACTTATCAGCTTTGTAAGCATTCTTGTCAGCTACCGAAGCTGTTTCATCCTTCTTTATTCTACACTCAGCATCAATGTGTCCCTTCTTCTGACAATTGAAGCACACAGCTTTCTTGGGGTCAAAAGAACTCTTTCCTTTGCCCTTCTCAGATCTTCCTTTTCCCCTTTGAACTCTTCTCAGTCTTCTAGCAAGCATAGCCATTGGTTCAGTGATAGTCTGAACATCATCAGTATCACTTGAGTCTGAGTCTGAGTGGTCAGCTTGAGAATCTGACTCAGTCTCAGATTCAGTTATGAAGGCTTTTGAACTCTTTTTCTTCTTCTCTGCAACAAATGTAGTTTCATGTTTATCAAGAGAGTCCTTCATTTGTTGTTGAGAAGATTTCTTGTGTTCTGTGATCTGTTCATGATTAAGCAAGAACCCATATATGGACTGTAGGTTATACATATGTAATGTACCTCCAACCCTTAGTGCTATGGTTACCTCATTAAATTTCTCTAGTAACACATCCAGAAATTTCAGCACTAGGTCAGCTCATCCTTTTTAATGCCTACACTTAGCAGGTCATTAATCAAGCAGTGAAACCTTGTAAACAAATCAGGCAAGGTTTCATTCTTCTTAGAAAAGAAGTTTTCATAAGATCTGTTAAGATGATTTTTCTTATGATGCTTGACAAGATCTGTACCCTCATATGTAATATTCAAAGTATCCCAGATCTCTTTTGCAGATTGACACCTAGTCACAGTATGCAAGATCTCATTGGTCCGGGTATTTGGCAGAACACTCTTTGCTTTGTCATCCAGAGAATGTAACTTCCAATCCTCTTTAGTCCAGGATGCCAAAGACTTCTTGACTTCCTTTTCAGTCTTGTCAGGAGACTTATCACTGACAGCCGCAGGAATCTTGGGGATAATTGATCCACGAGTTATGACATCGTACATTCTGATGTCAATGGACTTCAGGAAGAGCAAAGCTCTGAATTTCCACATAGGATAATCATATCCATCAAATATGGGATATCCTTTAGCAGCCATCTGAGGAAAATTAGATGAATTGTTGCTTGTCGACATATTATACTTTCTCAGAATCTTGAACTTCAACTAATGAATAGTTCAGTATGCTCTGATACCAGTTGTTAGTCCCTTGGTGAGAGTATCAACAAGCAAGTAATGTGTAGAAGGGGGGTTGAATACACTTTCTGCAGAAAATGGAACAAATCAATAAAAAGTGTTACACAAATCAAACCACATGAAATCAGATGCTTTCATTAATAAGAAGATGACTACAGTGACTATCAAGTAAGCAACACTTGATATGTAACACCTAATGTAAATCAAATCTCTCAATCACTCAAACTTGCTATCTATAATCAACTTATGATTATAGATACAAACTAACTCTCTAAACAGGATTTATTCACAGATTGAATACTTACCAACTTCACAACAGACGTGAAGATCGAACATACGAACTATGTTGGCAATTTGTGAATTTCTTGATCACGTTAAACTTACAAACAGTGTATCAAGACTCGTAACACATACCATGGTAAGGTTAGGTTGAGGTGAGATGTCACCTCTAAACTTATCAGGAGATAAGTATTTATAATCCTGCTCCTACGGATCCTAACAAACTAGAACTTATCCTAAAATGCTAACAAACTAACGGATAACCCGGAATCTTGAATCTTGAATCTTCTATCTTGAGTATTCAATCTTCAATCTTGATTCTGGAGTCTTCTTATCCATGTCGTAGATATAGAGAGTTACAAAATTTAAAACATTTTTAAATTCTCTTAAACTGACTTCTTTTGCAAGACTGAGTTACTCACCTTGAAACTCATCGAGCTGAGTCCTTCGATAACAAACTCGAAATAAAACATGTTGTTGGTCCCTTGTATGAGATTAACAACAAGCAACAGGTGTGTAGAAGGGGGGGGTTGAATACACTTTCTGCGGAAATTGAACAAATCAAATAAAAGTGTTACACAAAGTAAATCAAACCACAATCAATCGAATGCTTTTATTAAGAAGATGATTACAATGCTTTGAAGAAGATGATTACAATAACTATCAAGTAAGCAACTCTTGATATATAATCACCTAATATAAATCTCTCAATCTCTCAAACTTAGCTATCTATAATCAACTTATGATTATAGATACTGACGACTCTCTAAACAGAATTTACACAGATTGATAACTTACCAATATCACAACTGATGTGATAGTTCGAACACACGAACACCTTGGCAATCTGTGAGTTTCTTGATCACGTTGAACTGACAAACAGTAATCAAGATTCGTAACACATACGGTGAGGTGATGTTTGGCTCTGCAACACTTAGTTGTTTTTCTAAATCGTAGTCGTCCCTCAAAATTTATCAAGAGATAAGTATTTATAATCCTGTTGCTACGGTTCCTAACAAACTGGACTAATCCTAATTTGCTAAATAACTATCGGATAACTCGGAATCTTGAATCTTGATTTTTCTTATCTTGAGTCTTCAATCTTCAATCTTGATTTTGAAGTCTTCTTATCCATTCGGTAGATATAGAGAGTTAAAACATAATTTAAAACACATTTAAATTCTTTTAAGCTGACTTCTTTAGTCAGGCTGAGTTACTCAGCTTGAAACTCATCAAGCTGAGTTCTTCGAGAACACACTCGAAAACAACCACGAACAAACATATTTAGAAGTCTAAAGAATTAACTAAAACATATTTAGCAACTCTATTGAGCTGACTCAGTATTCACGCTGAGTCACTCAGCTTGAAACATATCAAGCTGAATACTCAATAAATATATCTTAGTTCACACTCACAGCTTATCAAACATATTGATAATCTTACAAAGATATAGTCTAAGCTGATCAAACATATGTACAGCTTACACTTAGCTTATATTCAGTCTGAATCACTATGAGTGTTCAGTCTGACTAAGCTTCATAATTCTGTTTAAGTTATATGTAGAACTCATCTTACAAACTTAACTTTGTCTCATCAAATCTTAACTGATGAGTTCATTTTCCCAACAAACTCCCCCTATTTGATGATGACAAAACCATCAAACAGTTAGTAAGTTTGTTTAACAGAATTATGTCTTAAGTCTTAAACTTATTAAGATTTTTGTATTTGAACTAATGTAATATTAATTGAACATTTTTGGAGTATGCCCACTGACACACGTACGCCAAATGATCACTACCGATGATGTATGGGCCTATCGGGTCACACGCCGGGGGTTGATCTTGACAACAACCTAAAAGGGAGGGTGAGAAATGGATAATTAAAGATAGTTGGTGATTTGGACATGGTTAGCGACGATAACCAATATGTCGCTAACTTAGCCGCGTTAGCGGCGCTAACCTTAAGTGGTTAGCGGCGCTAAGTTTGGGCGATTAGCTGCGCTAACCCGTCTGACAGATTACAACTTTATTCCTTCACCTCCACTCTCCACCAATGCATGTCACTTTCTTGGTTCTCTTTATGTTCGGTCTTGGGTAACTCCAGCTGACAGAAGAGGCTAATAAAAACATACATGGAAGGCTCTTTTCTCTCTAATGATTCATGGTGTAAAAACACACACATAAGAAGCCTATAGTGGTTATTCTTGTGAGTGCTTGAGAGAGAAGATCAAGAGAGTTTTCTGGAGAGTAATGGTTGATGTTCCAGGAAGCATTCTTCATAAGTGAAGGAGTGCTCAAGGGGTGCTAGTACACCAAGATCACGGTTTTCCCGGGGTGGACTTCGGTAGAGAAAGGAGGTGCCATTTCTCGGATTCGTTTTCTTCATCAACTCCAGAGAATCTTGCTGGGTATAATATCTCTTTTCTTTCTGTTTAAGTTGCTTATCTTGTTGTACAGATTGGTACACAACTTGGGGTTCCTTATGTGGTTTGTTTTGTTTGTAAAATCCGATTTTGTACTTGCTTGCTTCCGCTGTGATGAACCACGAACCCCAACAGTGGTATCAGAGCCACCTCTACACTAGATTTGCACTTTGTGGCTTTGAAAATCCAAAAAATGTGATTTTTGGTTCTGTCCAGGGTTTAGCGGGGCTAACTTTTCCATGTTAGCGGCGCTAGCCCGCGGTTAGCTGTCGCTATCTCGTCTCGCGTTAGCGGCGCTAAGTCGGAGTTAACGGCGCTAACTCTTATAGTTAGCGGTGCTAACCCGTCTGGCAGAATGCATTTTTGCCTAAAATCAATTTTGTTGGATTCATTGAGCTACTTGAACATTCTGGAATTTTGTTCTAGATTTGTTGTGTGATTAAGTTGCCTTATGTCTTGGTTGGTGTATTTATATGTGGATTAACATTTTGGCATGAAAATGGTTAATTGCATATACTTACATTGTGTATATATGACTATGGAATTTTTGACTAGTTTAAGGTTCCTAATGCATATGTACATAGGATTATTTGTACCTTGAGTGATTTGATAATCTTAACCAAGACATATAAGTTTTACATGGTTTTGTGTGGCACACCATGTGTAGTTTGTGATTTCTTGTATGTGGTTGTAGTATGTGTATCAGGTAACATTTTGAGCCATAAGACCTATGTGATATGTTTGGTTGATTTAAATTAATGTATTCATTCATTTGGTGGTTTGTACCACAATGGTTTGTAATAATTAATTTATTCATTCGGTTTGTATATTTAACGGCTTGCATGCCGATTTCTTATTCTTTGTAATTTATAGTATTAGCTTAGAATAGAAATTGTGGCTTGCATGTCATTTCCTTTTAAATTTGTAAATTGTAAAAGGAGAACCGAAGCAACCAACAAGAACCATTGGAGGGTGTCTTGGCGTACTTGGATCCGGAGGTCGGAAGGAGGCGCGATGGATCAAGTGGGAGGAGCACACATCAAGTCATTCGGTCTAGTCCTTAGATGACTTAGTCTTGCCCGTTGGCTTACGGGCAAGGCGCTTAGGATTGGCTCGTTACCGGATTTATATTATATGCGTGGTTGATTTTATTTTGTTTATTTTCTTGCATGGATGTTTAGGATCTTCGCATGCTAGAAAATTTTTCAAAATAATAAAATCAAAGAGTTTTTAAATTGGTTTACAAACTCCGCGCGCCACATAGACAAGAATTGGTTAAAAGTGTTTTAACCGGAGAAACAAAAACCCGTTTTTCAAAAGTAAATCTCACACCACCCTTAAGATGACACCGTCCAAATCTAGTGAAACAAGATTGGTCGTCGAGCTCTAGCCGAGATCGATCTACAAATTGGGCTAGAGTACCACCGTGTATCTTGACGGACGATCTACAAATTCCAAGACTTAAACGCGATGGTAGTTGTCGAGCTTTAGCCGAGCTATCAAAGTGTATTAATGAGGAATTGGTGTGGAGGGATCAAACATGCCAAATGGGTGCTATGAGTACCTAGGATCCCGCAAGTGCCTAAGAGTTGTGATCACGGATTGCAATTGGTAAATTGTTTACCTGCCTAAAATAGCTTCATGAAGTGATCCGCGGCAAACCCGTCATGGATTGGGGTATTTTGAGGTTCTTAGCCCTTGTTAAGATAATTTGGTTTTCTTAAATCAAGTGGGTTATTATTTTAACGAGGATTATATCGAAACTTACTAAAACTTGTACTCTTATTTTAGATGGCAAATCTTAACGACACTACATCAAAACTATCATTTCGTTTATTCCTGGAAAAGGAGAGGCTCATAGGAGTGAACTTCGTTGACTGGTATCGTGTATTAAGGATTGTCCTTCAACACGAGTCAAAGTTGCACGTCCTTGAGGAGCCTCTTCCGGAGCCAACTGCTACCAATTCGAACTGGGCCACAAGATACGCATGGGAAAAGCGTGTCAGAGATACACAAGATGTTTCTTGTCTCATGTTGTCGACTATGAGCTGTGAGCTGCGAAAGCAACTCAAGCATATGAGTGCGTACGACATGATCGACCAGCTAAAGGACATGTTCCCGCAGCAAGTTAGACAAGAACTTTTTGAGTATGTCAAGGCTTTAGTCGGTTGTAGGATGCAGGAATGCGGGGATGTAAGTGTTCATGTCCTTATGATGAAGGCGTACATAGACCAAATGGAGAGACTTGGATTTCCTATAGGGAGGGAACTGATGGTGAATTTGATTCTCCAATCCCTGCCCACGTCTTATGAGAAGTTTGTCATGAAATATCTCAAAGACAATATGGAATGGTCCTTAAGTGAGCTACATGGCATGTTAAAGGCTGCTGAGTTGAACATGACCAAAAGTAAGCAAATCTCGTCCATACCCACTAAGGCTACTGGGAAACAAAAACATAAGAAGAAGAAACTGACCTCAAATGGAAAGCTTGGTTTGACTAAGCCTACCATAAACGTTGAAGTTGAGGCAAATGGGATTGTGCCTCAAGATAACGTTCCACTTGGGGTAGTTTGCTACTTTTGTGGGGAAATTGGAAATTGGCGCCGTCACGCCTGCCCTAAGTGCCTGAATGAGCTAAGTATCCTAAAGCGGAAGAACGTTAGCTCCTCAACTTCAGGTACATTCATGATTATACTCCATTGATCTTCTACTTCAAATGACTAGGTTTTGAACGATAGTCAAAGCACTCACGTTTGTTACAAACTTGTTTGTTACAAAGTGTAGGTGTTTATCCGTAGTAGGCCGTTGATGCATGGAGAGCTGGAAGAAGTGAAGGGAAGCTTAAGTGCTTGTCTCTTGCTAAAAGTATTGAAAGAGTTGATCTTGTCATTCCTACCAGCTAATTTATTACTTCATTAGATAAATGTTTTACGCCCTGCGTGGAAAGAAGCTTTGTATCTTTTATGCTATTGATGACGATGAATATTACTTTGAATTGAGTAATTGTGGGTTTTAGAGTTTTATTTCAAAGTTTATTCATGTCGTGGCATAAATAATAAGCTTTTGCTTAAGAAGTAATAATATGATCATGAGTGTTTATTGATTAGTTATCCTTATAACATTGGTGATTTAACCATATAAACAAGATTAACATTACCAAGGTCCATGTGGAATGGAACTTGGAATCTTTTTACTTCGAGTCATTAGTTGGTGTTGATTCTACGTCCTTCACTAGTTGATGTGGGAGGAATAAAAGTTTGTTGGGCTACACTTACACTTTTGTATAAGTGCCAATCAAACAAAGTCATAAGGATTAACTAAGTATAATTTGTTAGAAGAAAAGGGTATTAGAAAGGTGTTTGAAACCTGAGAGGTATTCAAAACATACCGAATTCATAACAAAAGAGGGCAAAAAGGGAACTAAAATACTCAAGTCTTATGAGATGTTGAGATATAATAGATTCCTTGTACATCATGAGAATTATGGGAATATATCATAATTTAACTCTCCTAGGATCCATGTTTTACGTGGATCGCCAAGAGGAGAAAAAGGAACATACTAGTTATGATTCCATTTGATGGCTTAAACTTAAGTAACCTGACAGATGGGTGTACTTGAGTTGTGGTGGGCAATGTTCTTGTTTAATTACAACAAAGATGGTCAAATTAGCAACCATGGAGGTTAGACTAGAAAGAAAGCTTTGCTTGTCTACCTCATGGACTAAAGTTGTATAGTCTACATTTAGTGGGAGATGGATGAACTTTAAAAGATGCTAATACATTTAATATGTTCTTCTTTGTTTTGGATGTTCTTTTCATAAGCTTTTGAGAACTGAGGTGAGTTGCTCGAAAAGGGAAATGAACAACTGAGGCATTCCAGTGGAAGAACGTGTAATTTAAATAATGACCTAATGTTGACACTAGCATTCAATCAGTAATTATTGGAACTTAACATGGCAATGTTGAAGTACTTGGCATTATGATATTACCTCTTCATAAGTCTGGCAATAGTCATCATAAGACCGGAAATGTATTACATACATGAGGACGATGACTTGTTGATAATACATTGCGTATGTATCAATTACCGGAATCTGTAGTAGACCTTGGGTCTACTAAGATAAGGAAAAGGCAATGAGATAAGCTATAATCCATGCTGGATTTCAAGGATTAGCTTGGATAATCCAACACCTAGATGAGATCAGTAAGGTGTATATAGATCTTTTGAAGATAAGATCTGCATGGATTAATTTGTAGATAACTTCAAATACTGACTGGTGGGAATTGATTTCATGATGATTGACCATGTGGAAGGTATCATATGAAGACATTCTTCCAGTAGTTATGTTGAAGTTTACACGGATACTTACGTCGTTTCATGGCTGTATGATGCAAAGACCGTATTCCGTAATAGGAATTCGATGAGGAAGTGCATATAACACAGTCCGAAGGTGCTTTACATCTAAGGTATCCATGTAAAATCTACAAAACATGGAAAAGGGTTACCTTGGACTTCAACAAACATCTAAGTTTCGTATTGTGAAAATCAAGCGGTTGAGTTTTCAATGAGCAATGATGAAACTTGGATAGATGCCAGAGCTAGTGGGAGGGCTGTTGTTATCCTATGTAATATGTCTTGGACATATGTCATAATGGAGAAAATGTCTTGATCATGTTTGGCTGCAAGTTTGAATCAAGAATTATACGTCCATTAAGGATTAACAAAGCAATTTGTAAAGAACAAGAAATATTAAGATATGTTCTTGTTGATTATAAGATATGAGATTAATTTATTACTCTGATTGATAGTTTATGTTTTAGGATAACCACCAATTCGATTGGGGTTAGTGATCCTACAAACATTGTGTCGTTAGTAAATATGATACCTAAAGTGTCGGTGACTCTATAGAGATCTTTATGAAAACTATGAGAGTACGATAACTTGATCACATAAGATTTGATTTTAAAGTGTCGGTGACTCTATAGAGATCTTAATGAAAACTATGAGAGTGCAATGACTTTAACACATAAGATTTTATTCTTAAAGCATTGGTGACTCTATAGAGATCCTTGTGAATACTATGAGAGTACAATGGCTTAAGTAAATAAGATTTTGATTTTAGAGCATCAATAACTCTATAGAGATCTTTATGAAAACTATGAGAGTATGAAGGCTCATGCACATTAAAATTTTAGATCCAAGCGTTGTTTGTCTTATTGGATTCCTTTAAGACAAAGAATGTATAACGGCTTGGACATATGATCACAATCCCATCAACGCACACTTTTGGAAGTGGTTGGTTGGAGTAGGGATACGATCATTATCAGAGTATACACGGAGAGCATTGGTGGCGGATCCGTTAACTGAGCTATAGTAGCGGGTTAGTGATTTTATCAGACTAGAGCCTGCATATACTTGGCTTAAGTTCGTTTTAGTGATATTTTGATATGCTTTTCTTTTGGGAACGTTAAGCAATATTGTGCTTCTGCTTGTATCGATTATCAAATGAGGATTTGGTAATGCGCATGTAGCGGGTACTCTCAGCAAGCCTTATTGTGTTCCAACTTAGCATGTTTTACCTCTTCCCTGAATGTTTTAACATTCTAAATGTTCACAGTCGGTCATTCTTCATGGGAAGGAAGTCTGAACTAAGACTGAGAGAAGTTATTGGTCAAGTGTCCAATGATTTATGATCGATTGGGACATAGGGATGCAATACTTCACCTGTACTTGAAGTGTTCAAGTGACTGGATGACCCACACCTGAATACACTTTGTGGTACTTGTCATGAGTGATTCAGGATGATAATATCAGTTCATCCTCAAACTGGAGATGGACGTGGCTGCATCACTTTGGTTTTCTTTGTTCTAATTACTTTCAAACGCAGTCCGTAACTGGCTGTTATAAAGGGAGTAGTTGGGCAGAGTATGATCACTGTGGTGGGCAGTGTAAGTCAAAGGAATTTGTTCCTCTGTTTAGAGAGATATCCCTGGGCCCCTCGATGATTGGTCGCTGACACCAAAATGCACGGCCGTGCTAAAGTGTGCAATGATTATAGAATCCGATTGCAACTTGTATGTTTTGGTCACCACTAATCTCTATCGGGAAACATAATCGTGAACGAACGGAGAATGACTTAGTACCATGTCTCGTGTTCACTTGGATATCGCGAACAAAAGGATGATTGATCACTTATCGATAGGACCTTTTCACATGGGTTGCAGATTGGTTTTTGTGCTGAAGACAAAACCCATACTTACTTGGGGGCAGGATGTCTTACTAGAGGCCGCTCCTTGTCTGTGATGCTTTGGGTATGGTGAGTCATGTGCAAGTGGGAGTCTGTTGGAGTATGCCCACTGACACACGTACGCCAAATGATCACTACCGATGATGTATGGGCCTATTGGGTCACACGCCGGGGGTTGATCTTGACAACAACCTAAAAGGGAGGGTGAGAAATGAATAATTAAAGATAGTTGGTGATCTGGACATGGTTAGCGACGCTAACCAATCTGTCGCTAACTTAGCCGCGTTAGCGGCGCTAACCTTAAGTGGTTAGCGGCGCTAAGTTTGGGCGATTAGCGGCGCTAACCAGTCTAACAGATTACAACTTTATTCCTTCACCTCCACTCTCCACCAATGCATGTCACTTGCTTGGTTCTCTTTATGTTCGGTCTTGGGTAACTCCAGATGCAGAAGAGGCTAATAAAAACATACATGCAAGGCTCTTTTCTCTCTAATGATTCATGGTGTAAAAACACACACATAAGAAGCCTATAGTGGTTGTTCTTGTGAGTGCTTGATAGAGAGGATCAAGAGAGTAATGGTTGATGTTCCAGGAAGCATTCTTCATAAGTGAAAGAGTGCTCAAGGGGTGCTAGTACACCAAGATCATGGTTTTCCCTGGGTGGACTTCGGCAGAGAAAGGAGGTGCCATTTCTCAGATTCGTTTTCTTCATCAACTCCGGAGAATCTTGCTGGGTATAATCTCTCTTTTCTTTCTGTTTAAGTTGCTTATCTTGTTGTAGAGATTGGTACACAACTTGGGGTTCCTTTTGTGGTTTGTTTTGTTTCTAAAATCCGATTTTGTACTTGCTTGCTTCCGCTGTGATGAACCACGAACCCCAACAAACATATCAATTTTAATTGAACTTATCAATTTTATGTGGAACATACCAACCTTTAGTTGATCACACCAACCATTTACATTAATGAATAAGAACTTATCAATTATTCATTTAAGCTGAACTTATCAAACTTATAAATATGAACACATCACAACACAGTTGAACATATCAAACTTATACTTGTATTAATTTGAACTTATCATAATACAAAATGTTGATCAAATAGATCATGCACACATAGTGCTTACAAAAATTAGAACTAATCTAATCATCTTTTGAACTCAGGATGTAGAACCTCCCAAAGAATGTTTTCTCTGTTGATTTCTTCTAGGAGGCTTTCAGCTTCTGCATCCCCTCTGAGTTCTCTTTGTTGTACTCTGATGATTTTATTCAACTTATACTTTACAAAATGATTTGTGGTATCACCACAGCAACCTCTTATATGTATGGCATCCCTAGCTTTTAGATAACATATTTTATTCAGCTTGATAAAGCTGGGATTGCCTGCCTGATCCTTAAACATGAATCTCTGAACAGGTGTATCAATACCTAGGTTTTCTTTAACCTCTACACCTTCAGGTATTTCGAATAAGCTCTCCCACTGCAGACCAGCAACTGGAACATATCTCAATTCCTCAGCTCTATTAATCAGCTTGGAAACTTCAGCAAAGATCTCTTGCTTGATTTGGCTTTTCTTGAACTTCTTGAGCATCATTAATATTCTTTGCCATTCTATGTAGCCCATCCTATGAACATATCTCAGATCCATCCCCAATGTAGATTTATCTTCGAATTCAAAGTTGAGGATGATGGCTCCATTTATTCTGCTCAAGGTCATGCCTTTGATCTCCTTGCTGGTGCTCCTTCTGAAATTGTACTCTTGAATGTCTGCATCTGTGTGTGGGATAGAATCAGGTCTTGGACCAGTATAAGTAGCTTCAGCTTGTACCAAAGCTTTTCTTTCTTTTTCTTTTTCTTGGTCTTTTACTTCCTTCTCTTTTCTTTTTCTTAGCTCTTCAAGAGAAATGCCCAACTCATTGGCTTCCTCCTGTTCTAGAATTTCAATCATAAGCCTTGTGGCTTTATCCTCTTCTGTTTCTTCCTCAACTTCAAAAACGCTATCAGCTTCAGAGTTCAGATTCTTCTACTTTTTGTCTCTTAGCTGCAGGTTCCTCTTTATTTGTTTCTAAATCCCCCTCAGTCTGAGTCTTCCTCTCTGCTCCTTTAGCTAGTACTAGTAGAGCTTCAGCTTCAACCCGAACTAGCTCAGCCTCAGTATCAGCATGAACCTTCTCCCCCTTTTTGTCATCATCAATAGGGGTTGAAGTGTTTTTTTGTTGGAGCGCAGCAACTGCAGAGGCAATCTCTCGAACATCCTTTGTCAGCTTCTCAAGACTCTGATTGATTTGGCGTTTATGCTTCTTCATCTTGAGATGGAACAAACCAAACTGAGCAGCAATATACTCTTTCAGCTGCTTGATGCCGGAGGAGGCAGTATCAGTGTGAGGAGAGTCTTTGGGTGCATCATCCAAAGGTTGGTGTTTACCTTCAAATTCATCTGCACCAGAGTTTGGACCCTGTGAATCACCTTGGTTTGAAGATGAAACATTGACAGGTCGTGCAATAGGGTGTGAGAAGTTAAGAGAAGTAACGGGGCTCGAAAAGTGAAGTGTATGGGTTGGTGGTTGGCTAATTGGTTTGGAGGGGGGTGATTGACCCTGGGGATTGGTCATATATTCAATGTTACCTAAGTGTGTCTGCTTAGGCACAGTAATAGGTTCTCCCATGGCACTGGAGAGTTTGGGCTGAGTAGATACCACACCCGGCTTAGGCTGTTGGGTTGTAATAAGCCTCGAGGTTGACACCTTAAGAGTAGGCGTCTCCCCCTCAACTCCTGCCGGTGGAGGGATCAATGTGATCTCAGCTCTAGTGATTCCTGTAGGAGTGGCACCACCTATGGAAGTTTTACGAGAATAGGTTCAGATATTCTCCCTAGCAGCAGTAGGCATACTAGGGGTGGCTTCAGATTGGATTTGAATGAAAGGTGGAGGAGATGGGTTAGACTGAATTGGGTTTACTGCAGTCTTGTCTCCAAAAGTGGATGGAGAAAAAATGAAAAGAAAGAGAAAGTGGAGAGGTCTTACCAGAAGCAGCTTCAGAATGTACTGGTTCAGCCTGAGCAGAGTACTCAGCTTGAACTTCGGTGTCAGCTTGAGAAGCTCCCCCTTGACTGGATTGCTCTTCTCCACTTGCAGATGAAGCTCCCTCAGCTATTAGTAGCATGGTCTCACTCAGGCCCTCTTGCTCCGGGAATATGTCATTGTTGAACATCTTGGGGTTGAGTGTAGGAAACAGGAACACATCCTGATCAGCTTCATAGAGCAGTCCCCAGCTCGCCTTCAAATGCCAAGGACAGGTACCTTATGAACGGTACATGAAGATCCCTTGTGGTCTTCATCACTTGGACCCTGAGTGTTAGGTTATAAATATTGTATAGAATAGAATATTACATTTTAAGTTTGTAAGATGAGTTCTACATATAACTTAAACAGAATTATGAAGCTTAGTCAGACTGAACACTTAGAGTGATTCAGACTGAGTATAAGCTGAATATAAGCTGAGCATATGTTGATTAGTTTATATTATACCTTAGTTTGTTTATTAATATGTTTAATAATATGTGTATATCACATAAGATATATATCGAGTAATCACCTTGATGTGTTTCAAGCTGAGTGACTCAGCTCAAAAGCAGAGTCAGCTCGACAGAGTTGCTAAATATGTTTTAGTCAACTAAGTTAGACTTCTAAGGATGAGTTTATCAATGTACGTGTTAGTTCATGTATGAATTCGTATTTGTTCTCGAAGAACTCAGCTTGATGAGTTTCAAACTGAGTAACTCAGTCCGAGTGAAGAAGTCAGTCTAAAGATAATTTAAATATGTTTTAAATTCATCTTTATCTCTCTTTATATCTACGGCGCGGATAACAAGACTCCAGAATCAAGATTGAAGATTCAAGATTCAAGATTCCGGATTATCCGAGAGTTAGTTAGCGAATTAAGTTGAGTCTTAGTTTGTTAGGAACCGTAGGCACAGGATTATAAATACTTATCTCCTGATAAGTTTAGAGGTACGACTACGACTTTGATTCAAAAACAACTAAGTGTTGCATAGCCAAACCTCACCTCACCGTATGTGTTACGAATCTTGATTACTGTTTGTCAGTTCAACGTGATTAAGAAAAACTCACAGATTTCCCAAGTGTTCGTGTGTTCGAACTATCACATCAGTTGTGATATTGGTAAGTTGTCAATCTGTGTGAAATCCTGTTTAGAGAGTCGTCAGTATCTATAATCATATGTTGATTATAGATAGCTAAGTTTGAGAGATTGAGAGATTTATATTAGGTGGTTATATATCAAGAGTTGCTTAGTTGATAGTTATTGTAATCATCTTCTTATTCAAAGCATTGTAATCATCTTCTTAATAAAAGCATTTGATTGATTGTGGTTTTATTTACAGTGTGTAACACTTTTATTTGATTTGTTCAATTTCCGCAGAAAGTGTTTTCGACCCCCCTTCTACACACCCGTTGCTTGTTGTTACTCTCTCATACAAGGGACCAACAATTGGTATCAGAGCAGGCTGAACGATTTCATTAGTTGAAAGTTCTAGATTCTGAGAAAGTTGACAATGTCTACAAACAACAATTCTTCAAACTTTCCACAGATGTCTGCCAAAGGCTGTCCCATATTTGATGGATCTGACTATCCTATGTGGAAGTTCAGACCCATGCTGTTCCTCAAGTCCATTGACAACCGTATGTCGGATGTTGTCACTAAAGAACCAATTATCCCCAAGATTCCTGCCACTGTCAGTGATTCGTCTACTGGTAGATCTGAAAAGGAAACAAGAAAGCCTGTTGCATCATGGACTGATGAAGATTGGAAACTTTTCAATCTAGATGATAAGGCTAAAAGTGTTCTAGCGAATGCCCTGTCATTGAAATCTTGCGCACTGTGACTGGGTGTCAAACTGCAAAAGATATCTGGGATACGCTGAGTGTCACGTATGAAGGCACTGATCTGGTCAAGCAGCACAAGAAAAATCATTTGAATAGATCCTATGAAAACTTCTTTTCAAAGAAGAATGAAACCTTGTCAGATTTGTTCACAAGGTTTCACTGCTTGATAAATGACCTACTAAGTGTGGGTGTAAAGAAAGATGAAGCTGAACTGGTGCTGAAAATTTTGGATGTGTTACTAGAAAGGTTTAATGATGTAACTACGGCACTAAGGGCTGGAGGAACACTACACATGTACAACCTACAGTCTATCTATGGGTTCTTGCTGAATCATGAACAGATCACTGAACACAAGAAATCTTCTCAACAACAACTGAAGGAGTCCTTGGATAAAACTAATATTGCATTAGTTGCACAGAAAAAGAAGAAGAAAAGTCCTAAGGCAGTAGTTGTTGAATCTGAGACTGAGTCAGAATCTCAAGCTGACCACTCAGACTCAGACTCAAGTGATACTGATGATGTTCAAAATATCACTGAGCAAATGGCAATGTTAGCCAGACGTTTGAGAAGAGCTCAAAGGGGAAGAGGAAGATCTGACAGGGGCAAAGGAAAGAGTTCTTTTGATCCGAAGAATGTTGTGTGCTTAAATTGTCAGAAAAAGAGACACATTGCCGCTGAGTGCAGATCAAAGAAGGTGGAATCAACATCAGTTGTTGATAAGAATGCTTACAGAGCTGATAAATACAAGAAGAAATATACTCAGCTCAAGAAAGGAAAGCCTGAAGACAAACCCAGTGCAAAAGGATTAATTGCTGAAACATGGGATACAGAATCATCTACATCAGATGATGATGTATGTCTGATGGCTCAAGAAGATGAAGAGATAGAAATCGATAATGTTGATTATGGTATGTCCGAATCAATCTTTGAAGCTGACATGAAGGAAGCTGAGGAAAATAGCAAGCTCAGTGATTGGGATCCTGCTTCCATGTATAAGGTCAGTAATTTCTACTCTTACACTGATGAAGAAAAGGGTCTTGCATTCGATTATCTGCTAAATGATTTCAAGACCAGTCTTAAGTCTCAGACTGACCTCAAAGCTGAAATAGCTAAACTTAAAGATGAGATTAAGGAAAATCAATCTCTCATTGATGTTGGTAAGAAAGCGTAGTGTGACCTTGAATGTCAAAGACATATTAACAAACTTCTTAGTGAAGAACTTTAGGAAGCTAAAGACAAAGCTGATCAACTCCAAAAGATCACTGAGTCTTGGTGTAAGTCATCAAAGTTTGCTGAACAGTGCATAAACCAACAGATACCTAAACAGGTGAAGGCTGTACTTGGAGGTGACTATCAAACAGCAGCTTATGTAGCTGATGATGAGATAGCAAGTACAGATTCTGAGGAACATAGACAACTGATTAAGTCTCAGAAGTCAGCCTTGGAGAAAAGACATGATCGAAGCCTAAAATTCAATATGTTTGTGAAGGCCAAAGATCATGGTAATGAGTGCTCAACATCCAAACAACATGGTAAGTCTGTGTTGGACAGATTAGGCACTCAGCCTGTTCAAAGAACTTCAGTCATAGAAAGGCTTAATCCAAATCCTTTCAAAAGACAAAATTCTCTATCTGGCTCGGAGAGAAGTTATAAGAACAGGAAGACCACTGTAAGTCAGAGGTCAAATCACAACAATGGTAAGTCCAAAGTTGTTGATCTTGGTAAGTTCAAGAAGATCAACAATGGCAAGTCCAAACCTGTTGAAACTGGTGAGTCCAGTAAGCATGACAAAGGTAAGTCCAAAGTCATGGAGAAGAAGGTTGTTAGTCAATCTTCTCAGGATAACAAACAAAGACTTGACAAAGGTAAGTCCAAAGTCAGTGATCACCAGGTGAATCAGCTTGCAAAGAAAGTTGAGAAGTTATCCACCATATACAATCCTAAAACTGAGAGTAAATTCTCACAAGGATTGTTAGACACTCTACCTCCTGTCATCATTGGAAGAAGGAGATGCTACAAATGCAGAAGTAGAGGTCATGAGGCTAAGGACTGTGATGCTGAAATCTTAAGGCCTGAGCAAGAACAAACTGATCAGCCTACACAGGATTCAGTTCCTGCTCAAGCTGAGCAGTCAGTTCAACAAGATGAAGCTGCTAAGTGCTCCTCATCTGAACCCACCAAGAAGTGGGTTCCCAAGCAAAACTAATGTGTTTAGTTTTTATATCATGTGCAGAGTTCAAGTAAATGGTACTTGGATAGTGGATGTTCAAGGCACATGACCGGATGGAAAGGACTTCTCAGTGATTTCCAGGAAGATGAAGGTCCTAAAGTAACATTTGGTGACAACTCCCATGGAAGAACCAAAGGCTATAGGAAGATGCAAGATGGTAAAGTCACTTTCCAGAGAGTTGTATGTGTCAAAGGCCTCAAACACAACCTGATTAGTATCAGTCAATTGTGTGATGAGGACAATGTTGTTACTTTTAGGAAGAAAGCAGGAACAATTTATAATGCTAAGGGAAAACCTGTATTAATAGCTAAAAGAGAAAGAGATGTGTATCTACTTGATCTTAATTCTGTTGATCCCAATAATGAAACCTGCTTGTATTCCCATTCTGTTCCTGAGCTGAGTTGGTTATGGTATAAACGTTTGTCTCATTTGAACTTTAAAAATATAAATATGCTGTCTAATAAAGAGTTAGTCTCTAGATTACCAAAAATCACATTTTTCAAAGACAATTTGTGTTCAGCTTGTGAACAAGGGAATCACCATAAAGGGTCCTTTAAATCAAAGCAAAATTTTTCAATAACAGATCCATTGCATATGTTGCATATGGATCTGTTTGGACCCATAAGTACTCCAAGCCTAAGTGGCAAGAAGTACACTCTAGTGATAGTAGATGAGTTCTCACGATTCACCTGGGTAATATTCCTAAAATCCAAAAGTGAGGCTGCCCTGGAGATAATAAGTTTCATCAAAAGGGAAGAGTTGCAAAAAGGTTTATCTGTAAAGCAACTCAGAAGTGATCATGGGACTGAGTTCAGGAACTCAACCCTTGAAAGCTTCTGTGAACAAAAAGGAATATTACAAAATTTCTCATCTGTCAGAACTCCTCAACAAAATGGAGTTGCTGAAATGAGAAATAGAACCTTAATTGAGGCTGCAAGGAAAATGCTATGTGAGGCAGGATTGAAACTCTATTTTTGGGATGAAGCTGTTAGTACAACCTGCTATACTCAGAATAGGTCAATCATTGTCAAAAGACATGGAAAGACTTCATATGAAATGTATAAGTCTAGAAAGCCCAATATATGTTATTTCCATATCTTTGGTTCAAAATTCTATGTGCTGAATCAAAGAGATCAGCTCCATAAGTTGGAACCCAAAGCTGATCCTAGAATATTTGTTGGTTATTCCTCAATCTCCAAATCATACAGAGTATATAACTCTAGGAGAAAGGCCATTGAAGAATCAATTCATGTTTCATTTGATGAAGACATTATTGATCAAGCTAAGAAAAGTCAAGCTGACTCCGTTACTCTGAGTGAGCTTGAAAGGCCAAGGGAAATCAACATGTCAAATCCTATGTATGTCATAGGAGATGATAGTGATGATGATGTGTGTTCATCAATGAAATCATCACAAGCTTCAAAGGATTCTCAAGCTGAGAAAGATGATGAGTTCGTCAATCCTTTTTGAGCTGAACTCACTCAGACTGAGAATCTTAGTGATAATCAGTTTGTTGACAATGCTCCTGTTGAGACTGAGGAGATAAGTTCACCTCGAAGTTATCAACATCACTCAGATTCAGAACCAGACTCTCCAACTACCACATTTAAATTCCTCAAAGATCATCCTCAAGATCAAATCATTGGAAATGTCCAAGAGAAATTCATGACCAGATCTAAGGCTACAGCTAACTATGCTGCTCACTTTGGTTTTATGTCTCAGATGGAACCAAAGAAGACTGAGGAAGCCTTAGCAGATGAGGATTGGATTGATGCTATGCAAGAGGAATTAAATGAGTTTGAAAGGAATAAAGTCTGGACCCTTGTCCCTGCCCCTAAAGATCATACAATTATAGGCAAGAATGGACAAGGATGGAGTGATAGTTTGGAACAAAGCCAGGCTGGTAGCACAAGGGTATAGGCAAGAAGAAGGAATTGATTATGATGAGACCTTTGCCCCTGTTGCTAGAATTGAAGCTATAAGGCTGTTTCTGGCTTATGTAGCATATAAAGACTTCAAATTCTATCAAATGGATGTGAAAAGTGCTTTCCTGAATGGAAAACTTCAGGAGGAAGTCCTGTTAGAAATATGCCCATTAATGCACATACGCCATATGGACCGCTGCTGATGATGTATGGGCCTATTGGGTCATGCACCGGGGTCTAACCTGACAGCAACTTAAGTTAATGGACCAAATATGACAAAAGACAAAATTGACATCGCAGGCCGCGTTAGCGCCGCTAACTTTAAGGGGTTAGCGCCGCTAAGTCCTAAAGGTTAGCGCCGCTACGACTGCATGTACTTTGTGTCAAGTCACTGACAGGGCGCGTTAGCGCCGCTAACTATTTTAAGTTAGCGCCGCTAACTCATGGTTAGCGCTGCTAAACCCTTCCAGTGCCATTTGTCAAATCCACCTCCAAACTAGCCAATGCATGTGGGATTCAATATCTCGAGGCTTGGCCGGTGGGAGGGGGTAATAAACGAATCTGGAGCTAGGAGAGTAAGCAAGTGAACTCATTTTTGGTTTTTGGTGTTCTCTTCCTTTTCTCTCTAAGTTTTAAAAAAACACAAAATTCTCTTTGATGCCCAAGTGATCAAGAGAGAGTCAAGAGAGAAAGCTACAGGTTCTTGGTCTTGTTATTGCTGTCCCGGAGTGCTTTTCGTGGTGAAGAAGCATGAAGGCTCGCTAGCTCGTGTAGTTGGACGTGTTCCTGGGGCACTACCCATTAGTCGATCTGTGATTTTGTTCTTGGAGCATCGCCACCATAAGACAACAACGTTTCTGGAGCTAAGGAGAAAGGTATAACTTCTTCCTTCTTTTCAAGTTGCATTTCTTTACATAGAGTTTGGTCCATGTTAGGGATTTCTAGTTTTATGCTTTCATTGCTTGTACATTGGGCTGTTTTTGTTGTACATTCGCTTCCGCTACGCGCCCACGAGATCCTAACAGTGGTATCAGAGCCACCTCTATCTTAGAATTGCACTTGGTGGCTTGAAAAATCCCGAAATCGGAATGTTTGTTTTCTGTTCGAACAAGGTTAGCGGCGCTAACCCATAAAACTTAGCGGCGCTAACGATCAGCTACAGATTTTGTTTTTCAAGTTAAAAACAGTTTTCGTCTCGGGTATTTTTGGCTATTTTGTAATTCTAGAAATTTGTTCCAGATTTTGTCTTGGTAATTTTGTTATCATTTTGTTTGGTTGTATGTGTTAGATTTGAAATTGGTAACCTTGCCTTTGACCTTGTGGTTGACTTTGTGTGTTTGGATGCATTTGGTGATTTTATATCACATGACTTTGTGGCTTGTACGCCATTTCAATTTCTATTGTATGTTTTGTACATTTGGATGAAGACACACAAAAAGGAGTCAAAAGGAGATGGAGGATGACCATAGAAGCCGGTGGAATCCAATGGAGATAGCGGTTCTAGTGGGAGCTCGCATCGGAGTCCTTTTGTCCCTTAGTTTGACCACGTTCTACCCGTTTTGGCTCACGGGAAGAACGCATAGGATTTATGGCAAGGGTTACCAATTTAGTTCGTTTAAAATGTGTGTGATGTGATTTTATATTATTCTTGCATGGTTTGCTTAGGATTCGCATGCTAGACAATTTTTTGAAAATTAATAAAATCACAAGAGATTTGGTAAAAATGGTTTGCAACTCTTGCGCGCTCACATACAAGATTAACTCACCCAGTGGAAATAGGTTTTGTCACTAAACAAGTTAATCTATAACCAAGCCAAAAACAAAAGCCCGTTTTTCATTAAACGTAAATCTTGCGCCATCCGTAAGTCGATACCACCCGAATCTAGATTTATGGGTTTTGGTTGTCGAGCTTAGCACGATCCAACTCTCATAAAACTGTGTGGAAGGTGCGTGTGGAAAATTCACAATTTTGGTTGTCGAGCTTAGCACTAGCCAACTTTCGTGGATTTGTTACCGTATGTCTTGACGGACGATTTACAATTGCAAATTAAAATCCTTGAGTGATTGTTGAGCTTAGCACGAGTCAACCAAGAATTTTAATTTGGAATTGGTGCAAGTAGGGATCAAACATGCCAAACGACCGATGGTTGTCGTAGGATCCCGCAAGTGTCTAAGAGTTGCAATAGAGATTGCAATCGGTAAGATGGTTATCGGCCTAAATAGCTTCATGAAGTGATCCGCGGCAACCCCGTCATGGATTGGAGTGAAATATGGTTCCTAGCCCTTGTTAAAATATTTTTCGAGATGATATGGGTAATTATTTTAATGAGGATTAAATCAAACTAACTAATTCGCGTACTCTCTTTAATTATAGGATGTCGAATCAAAACCACAACACGTCAAACTTTTCACTACGTATGTTCCTACAAAGGGAGAAACTCACAGGAGTGAACTTTGTTGACTGGCTTAGGCAATTGAGGATTGTCCTACGTGCCGAGTCTAAGTTGCACATCCTTGAGGAACCCCTTCCTGAAGCACCTGCTATCAATGCGGAATGAACCATCCGATACGCGTATGAAAAGCGTGTTCGGGATACGCACGATGTTGCTAGCCTCATGTTATCAAGTATGAGCTTGGAACTGCGAAAGCAATTTGAGCACATGACTGTGTATGACATGATTAATAAGCTGAAGGAAGTATTCCAACAGCAAGTTAGGCAAGAACATTATGAGTATGTTAAAAGTCTAACCGGTTGTAAGATGCGGGAAGGCAGGAGTGTAAGTGCCCATGTTTTGAAGATGAAATCATACATGGACCAGATGGATAGGCTTGGTTTTCCTATAAAGGGGGAGCTTGGTGTGAATTTCATACTTCAGTCTCTGCCCGCATCATATGAAAAGTTTGTTGAGGACTATCATATGAATGGAAAGGAAGTGTCTATAGATGATTTGCATGGAATGTTGAAGGTTGTAGAGTCTAACATGTCCAAACATGCATCATCCTCATCCACTCCCGTTCTTGGTTCTAAGGAACAACACAATACGAGGAAGAAGAAATCGATCCCATCAGGAGGAGTTGGAGTATCCAAGCTTGCTTCAAGTTTTGAGTCTATGGACATTGATGATGTGCCTAAAGAGACTAAACAAGGGGTGGTTTGCTACTTCTGCGGTAGATTTGGGGATTGGGGCCGTCATGCCTGCCCTCCGTGCCGAGAGGATATAAAACTTCTCAGACAAGAGAGAGTTAATTTTCCTACTTGAGGTACATTCATGATTATACTTCATTGTTATTCCTTTATAAGCTGGGTTGTTTACCCGAGCTATAAGACTCACGTTTGTCACAAATTTGTTTTTGTTACGAAGTGTAGGTCTGTTCGGTGCAAGAAGGAAGAGCTTGAAGAACCGGATCTTTGAAGAAGAAATTTTGTTGATTGTCTTCTACAAGAGAATTGGGAGTGTTGGTCTCGCCATTAATTCCGGATTAATTATTACTTTTGTATGTACGCCCTGCGTGGCAAGACTCGCTTTATTGTATGTTCTTTTGAAGATGATGGATATTTTTATATCTTGTATTTTTGTTTAAAAGATTTTTCATTCTGATGGTTTCATTTCTTTTCTATCCAAGTCTAAGCTTATGTGTTATTTTGACCATTTTGGTGCACAAATACACATTTGATGACGATGGATGTTGCTTGGAATTGAAACAAATTTGAAAAATTATTTTGAGATGTTTTATCAAAAACTTATCCATATCATTGCATACATAAAGACACGTTATAAGTAATAAGGCAATCGTGAAATAATTGATTCTTAGATCCAAAAGTGGTTTGGATACATTAAGTATATGGCATAATCAAACTTGACCAAGTTAACAACATTTACATCACTTAGATCCATGTGGTTAGGATCTTTGTAAAAGTTTAGCTTCGGGCTAAATGAAAGATGCAAATCTTGTTTATTGGGCTAGGATGATTAAGAAATCTTTCACCAGTATTGGTAAGAAGGATTATAACTTGCTGGATTTTGATCACACTTGTGTGGTTAATCCATTCAAGTATGCCATGTATAGTGACACTAGTAAAATTCTCCATTACCATCTTTATGATAGTAGTTGGGAGAATGTTTAACTAGATAAGAGGTTTGTGTCTGAAACCTGGAGGTGTTCGGAAATAACCATTAAGAAATTGAGAATCAATAAGGGCATATAGATATCGATTCTTAGATCTAGATAAGATGCTAAGTTTCTATTATCTATATTGATTTAAACATGAAATGAATCATGGGTTTATCCCATACTTCGTTTTCTCTAAGAAACACATTTTTGTACATGGTATTACTTTAAAGAAAAATCGGATATCGTTGTTGATGATCTGGTAAAAGGCAGGCCTTAAAATGTATTTAATATGATTGGTATACATTATTTTATGAACAAAGTCCTCAATCTAAAACACGACATTATGATCACTTAAGCATCCAATGAGATTTTGACTAGAAAGAGTCATTTGCTTGTCAATCTCATAAGTTAAAATTATCCATTCTACATTTAGTGGGAGATGGATGAATTATAAGTTGATGCTTGTATATTTAAGTAGTTCATCTAAGTTTTGGATAATTGTTTCTTGAACTTATGGGAACCATGTTTGGTAGCTCAAAAGGGAGAGGACAATTTACAAAAGCATTCCAGTGGAAGGACGTAAAACTTAAATAAGAGACCTAATGTTGGCACTAGCATTTATCAGCATAGAGATGCTGGTAAAACCTGACAATATCCATTGCTTCTTTAAATCTGATGGAAAATCATTGTGATGTTAAATCATTGTGATGGTAAATCAGCTTGATGGTAAATCATTGTGATGTTACCATTCATCGGAAACATGGTGGGACCCTGTGTTCACTAGTAAATAAAACAAGGGAATGGTATATATAGATGTAATCTATTTGTTGCGTCCAAGTACTTGACTTGGGTTAATCCCACACCTAAGGTGTAATCCGAGAAGGGTAAAGGGACTGACATATATGCAATTATGGACAACTTCAAAATACCGACTAGAGACAAAGTGTTTCATATTGTTTAAACATGGAAACATGTTCTAGTGGTTATGTTGAAGATAACTTAGATAAAGTGAAATATTGTTGTCACCTTGCGGGAACAAGATTAGTTCACTTGGATGTAAGAGACCTGTATCCTTCATAGGATTAAGTTGAGGAAATGCTTAAGGCACTTTCCGAGGGTCTTATTCATCCATAATATCCAGATTAGGTCTGGATTATGTGAAACATTGTTGTCACTTTGGGAAAACGAGTATGTTCACATGGAAATAAAAGACCAAGATCCTTCGCAGGATTAAGTTGAGGAAATGTTTGAAGCATGTTCCGAGGTCTAATATATCCATAATATCCAAGTTATGTCCATGACTAAAGTCAGCAAAACTTGCATCTTGTGGCTGTAATCCTGCTTTACGAGAAAGTCAAAGGAATGAGTTTTCTAGAAAGCATAGATTGAGCCAGATACCCTTGTCAGGGCTAGTGGGAGCTTCATGTGTTCCTAATAAAATATACTCAATAAAGATAATGTCCTAATTTAGTGTTGTTTTACAACCTAATGTTGGAATTATTGTTCTATGAGTATAAATAAAGAATATGGAATCAAGTGGAGTTTAGATTCAAGAAATACTGATGTATGTTCTTGATGTTCGACGTAAATAGAGTTGTCTTGAGTAAGTTATTACTGCAAGCAAATCTATACTTGTGAAACTGTCGATTTTTTATCGAAGTTTAGAATATTCAAATATGTGGTGCAAATACGACATTGAGATTCAATGAGTGTCATTGACCCTATTGTGTACTTTGGTAACATTAAGGGTATGTCGACTCTAATAAAAGTTAGTGTCAGTAACTCTATTGTTAACTTCGGTTACATTAAGAGTATGACGACTCTGATAATCATAAGTGTCATTAATCCTATTGTAGACTTCGGTAACATTGAGGATATGACGACTATGATAACCTTGTGTATGATCTAGTTTATAAACACTTTGCAAGTGGTTTAATAAGAGAATACAAAAGAGTACAAAGGGATATCGTGTAGATGATCCCATGATTAAGCCGTTGTCAAATACTAGTGATGAATTTCATACTAGGTATAATAGCATTGTTAATGCTTATGACTAGGCTCGAATATCGTTCTATTAAATGTTTGATTTACTTATAAGCTTTGGGAACGGTAAGCAGTACTGCTAACCGATGATTGTATCGATATATAGTGGGACTATATATACGCATGATGCGGTTACCTTCATTGGTCTTTACTGTGTTCCATCTTAGCATGTTTAACCACTTCCCAGAATGTTCGTACATTCTAAATTTCCACAGCTAGTCATTCTTCAAGGGAAGGAAGCTTGAATTAAGGCTGAGATTAGGTTTTGGTTAGGCATTAATCAAGGATTGAATGCATGAAACGCAACAGTAACCTGTGCTTGAAAGGAGTTTCAAGTAACTGGAAGACCCACACCCGAGTGTCATTACGTCCTTCGACCCAAGATGTATGAATTGCTATAGCATGACACTTTCTTACTTTAACCATTTCAAAACGTAGTTCGTAACTGGCTACTATAAAGGGAATAGTTAAGTAAGATAAGGTTCACGCTATGGGGTTGTACAGTCACGGAATTTGTTCCTCTGATATGAGAGATATCCCTGGGCCCCTCGATGATTGGGCGCTGACACCAAAATAAGCATGGCCATGCGCAAAGGAGTATTGATTGAGAATCAGATATGTCCTTAAATTTTAGTCACCACCAATCAAGATCGAGTAACATAATCGTGAACGATATGGAGATTGATATATCAATCCATGTCTCGTGTTCACAAGGATATGGCGAACAAAAGGAGTATTGATCACTTGTCAAATAGGACCTCTACGTTCTTTTTGTAGGAAATGGTTTTCTGCATAGAAGCGGAACCCATACTGACTTGGGGGCATTGATGCTTTTGCTAGAGGCCGCTCTTTGTCTGTGGTTACATAGGTATGGTGCATTATGTGCAAATGGGAGTTTGTTAGAAATATGCCCATTAATGCACATACGCCATATTGACCGCTGCTGATGATGTATGGGCCTATTGGGTCATGCACCGGGGTCTAACCTGACAGCAACTTAAGTTAAGGGACCAAATATGACAAAAGACAAAATTTACATCGCAAGCCGCGTTAGCGCCACTAACTTTAAGGGGTTAGCGCCGCTAAGTCCTAAAGGTTAGCGCCGCTACGGCTGCATGTACTTTGTGTCAAGTCACTGACAGGGCGCGTTAGCGCCGCTAACTCATGGTTAGCGCCGCTAAACCCTGCCAGTGCCATTTGTCAAATCCACCTCCACACTAGCCAATGCATGTGGGATTCAATATCTCGAGGCTTGGCCGGTGGGAGGGGGTAATAAACGAATCTGGAGCTAGGAGAGTAAGCAAGTGAACTCATTTTTGGTTTTTGGTGTGCTCTTCCTTTTCTCTCTAAGTTTTAAAAACACACAAAATTCTCTTTGATGCCCAAGTGATCAAGAGAGAGTCCAGAGAGAAAGCTCCAGGTTCTTGGTCTTGTTGTTGCTGTCCCGGAGTGCTTTTCGTGGTGAAGAAGCATGAAGGCTCGCTAGCTCGTGTGGTTGGACGTGTTCCCGGGGCACTAACCATTAGTCGATCTGTGATTTTGTTCTTGGAGCATCGCCACCATAAGACAACAACGTTTCTGGAGCTAAGGAGAAAGGTATAACCTTCTTCCTTCTTTTCAAGTTGCATTTCTTTACATATAGTTTGGTCCATGTTCGGTATTTCTAGTTTTATGCTTTGATTGCTTGTACATTGGGCTGTTTTTGTTGTACATTCACTTCCGCTGCGCCCCCACGAGATCCCAACAAGTCTATGTGAAACAACCTCCTGGCTTTATAAGTTCAAAGTTTCCACATCATGTCTATAAGTTAGACAAGGCTTTGTATGGTCTTAAACAGGCTCCGAGAGATTTGGTATGATACACTGTCCACTTATCTAAAATCCATGAATTTCACCAGAGGCAATATAGATAAGACACTCTTTATTAAAAAGAGTAAAGGACAGATAATTCTTGTACAAATCTATGTGGATGACATCATTTTTGGCTCTACAAATAAGTCTCTATGTGATTGGTTCTCCAAAATAATGTCACAAAAGTACAAGATGAGTATGATGGGTGAGATGACATATTTCCTAGGCCTACAAATTCAACAAAAGCCTGATGGAATTTTCATCAATCAAAGCAAATATGTTTTGGATTTGATTAAGAAATATGGTTTTGATTCAAGTTCAACCATGAGATCACCCATGACACCAGCTGTCAAGTTGAGTAAAGACTCGGATGGTAAACCTGTGTGTCAGTCTACCTATAGAGGAATGATAGGTTCATTACTCTATTTGACAGCTAGTAGACCTGATATCATGTTTGCTACATGTGTTTGTGCAAGATATCAGGCAGATCCTAAAGAATCACATCTTTTAGCTTTGAAAAGGATCTTTAAGTACCTTAAAGGTACACCAAATCTAGGTCTTTGGTATCCAAAAGATTATGGATTTGAGTTAGTTGGTTTTTCTGATGCTGACTATGCTGGGTGCAAGTTAGATAGAAAATCAACCACTGGAGGATGTCAATTGCTTGGAGGTAAATTAGTAAGCTGGACTAGTAAGAAACAGAACTCAGTGGCTACTTCAACTGCTGAAGCTAAGTATGTTGCAGTAGGGAGTTGTTGTGCTAAAATCTTGTGGATGCAGCATCAGCTTCAGGACTTTGGGATGTGTTTCAAGAAAACTCCTATCTTCTATGATAACCAAAGTGCAATAGCCATCACTTACAATCTAGTATTTCACTCAAGAACCAAGCATATTGAAATTAGACATCACTTCATAAGGGACATCGTGGAAAAAGGTAAAGTTGACATTAAGTTTATCTCCACGGATGACCAATTAGCAGATATCTTTACTAAGCCCCTTGATGAAAAGAGGTTTATGTATCTGCTAAGTGAATTGGTTATGCTCAACCCCTAGCTAAGTGTCTAAAATTTGAGTTCTCAGTTTAACAGAGACTAAGTGTCTTAAGCTGAGTGCACAGTTTATAAATCAGTTTTCATAAACTGATCTATATGTCTAACTGAATAATGAGTTCACACGTTTGGTCAGTTCCAAACATAATTTAACTAAGTGTGGTTGAAATGTTAGTTTGAGTTAGTCTCGAACAAAATGACTAAGTGTCATTGAGTCTAAGCTATGTGCTTAACTCACACTGTGTGATTGGTTCACACGTTTGGTCAGTTCCAAACATAATTCAACTACTCAGTGTGGTTGAAATGTTAGTTTGAGTTAGTCTCGAACAAAATGACTAAGTGTCATTGAGTCTGAGCTATGTGCTTAACTCACACTGTGTGATTGGTTCACACGTTTGGTGAGTTCCAAACTTATTTTACCTACTTAGTGTAGCTAAAATTACATGTTTAAGTCAGTCTTAAACATAAATGACTAAGTGTCATTGAGCCTGAGCTATGTGCTCTACTCAAGCTGAGTATCAATCTCAAGCTGAGTGCTCCACTCAAGTTGAGTGCTTGAATCAAGCTGAGTGCTTGACTTAGACTCAGTAATATGTTTACTCAGCTTGGTGTGTCCAATCTATGAATTAATTACTAAGTGTTATTAATTTTTCTGTCCATACGTATTTGAATCAGTTTCAATTCGTATCTTATATCAACTGTGTATTGATATATTTACAAAGTGTTTATAATCTTATTATTTGTTAATATTATTATACACTTGTATTCGTTGGAGAATGATGTGTTTCTACCCTCTAACTGTTACATCAAGCCGTAATTTTTCGGCGTAACGGATTAAAAAGGGATTCACAACGGTAATTTTTCTCTCTCCTCGAAAAGGTATATATAACGACCTTAACCGCATTTTAGAGGTTTACGCTTCAACTTCTCATCTCTAAACCTCTCATCTGCCTATATACCTTTCAACAAATTTGCTACGTGCAATTCCCAGTTCCATCGACTTTGAAACCCTAACTCGCTCGGTGTGAAGATCATTGCTCAGTGCAACGAAATTAGTTACTTAGTGTAATCTGCAATTTTATCGATTGAAGGAACTACTCTCATTCTCAGTGATCGAATGGTTCGTTGTGCTGCGTTGAAAAACAACGGATTACCGCTGATCAAAATCAACAATCAGCGTGCATGTCTTGATATCCCTGCGAGGAAACAAAGGAGAGGATATGAAGAATGGGTTTCTTATATTCAGAAATGCCCTTTGGCATTTGCTTTCATTGGAGCGCCTATTCACATCGTTCCACGGCACCTTTTGGAGTTCTGGTACACATGCACATTGAACCAGAACAGAGGAGAGATCATTGGCACTATTCTTAATGGTGATAGAACAGTGGCCATCAAGGTTCAAGGGCTAAGGGATGTTCTTCGACTCCTTATTGAAGATGTGTTCGAGCCCACCGTGACTCGACAAGTGGCGAGGTCAGTTCTACCTCAGATGGGTCACCCTCAAACTAAAGGGGTGATTAAGAAGGCCACTTTTCCCACCAGCTGGGGCTTTATGGTTTCCACAGTGGTACGTTCACTGGGAATGAAGGTTGGAGGCTTGGATCAGGTAAACGAGTTCGAAATGCAGCTGCTGTATAACATGTTCTTTGATCGCCGTATCGACTATGCACAACTCATTTTCAACGAGCTCAAGGTCCAAGTACTGAAGACCACCTGGGATCTTCATGTGCCTTTCATAAGGTACTCTCTCAGCTCTAAGATGTTTAACAATGGCATCTTTTCTGAGCAAGAGGGTCTAAGTAGTCCAATGCTCTTGGTTGCTGAGGGAGCTTCATCGGAAAGTGAAGAAGAGGAATCAAATCAAGGGGGAGCTTTTCAAGCTGACACAGAAGTTCAAGCTGAGCACTCTGCTCAGGCTGAACCAGTCCACACTGAAGCAAACTCTTGTAAGACCTGTCCACTTTATCTTTCTTCTCACTTTTCTCCATCTACCTTTGGAGATAAGACTGCAGTAGAACCAACTCAGTCTAACCCATCTCCACCACCTTCATTCCATCTACAATTCCAATCTGAAGCCACCCCTAGTATGCCCACTGCTGCTAGGGAGAATATCCATACATACCAAAGAAAAACTGCCAATGGTGGTGCCACACCTAAAGGCATCACTGGAGCTGAGATCACATTGATCCCTCCGGCAGGAGTTGAGGGGGAGACGCCTACTCTCAAGGTGTCAACCTCAAGGCTCTTTAAAACCCACCAGCCTAAACCGGGTGTGGTGTCTACTCATCCGACACTTACTCGAGCCATGGGAGAGCCTACTACTATGCGTGAGCAGACACACTCAGGTGACATTGAATATATGACCAATCCCCAGGGTCAATCACCCTCCTCTATACCCAAAAGCCAACCACCAACCTACACATTTCACATCTCGAGCCCAGTAACTTCTCTTCACTTCTCACACCCTCTTGCACGACCTGTCAATGTTTCATCCTCAAACCAGGGTGATTCACAGGGTCAAGACTCTGGTGCAAATGAATTTGAAGGTAAACACCAACCTTTGGATGATGCACCCAAAGACTCTTCTCCAAATGAAACTGCCTCTTCAGGCATCCAGCAGTTGAAAGACTACATTGCTGCTCAATTTGGTCTGTTCCACCTAAAGCAGAAGAAGCATAAACGTCAAATCTATCAGAGTCTTTCGAAGCTGACAGAGGATGTTAAAGAGATTGCCTCTGCAGTTGCTGCACTCCAACAACAAAGGACTTCAAACCCTATTGATGATGACAAAAAGAGGGACAAGGTTCAAGCTGATACTGAAGCTGAGCTAGTTCGAGTTGAAGCTGAAGCTCTTCTAGTTCTAGCTAAAGGAGCAGAGAGGAAGACTCAGACTGAGGGGGAGTCAGAAATGAACAAAGAGGAACCTGCAGCTAAAAAGCAAAAGGTGATAGAATATGAATCTGAAGCTGACAGTGTTTCTGAAACTGAGGAAGAAAGAGAAGAGGATAAAGCCACAAGGCTTATGATTGAAATGCTCAAACAGGAGGAAGCCAATGAGTTGGGCATTTCTCTTGAAGAGCTGAGAAAGAGAAAAGAGAAGGAAGTAAAAGACCAAGAAAAAGAAAAAGAAAGAAAAGCTTTGGCACAAGCTGAAGCTACTTACACTGGTCCAAGACCTGATCCTATTTCCTACTCAGATGCAGAATTGCAAGAATGTTACTTTCGAAGGAGCTTCAACAAAGAGATCAGAGGATTGACATTGAGCAGAGCAAATGGAGCCATCATTCTCACTTTTGAGCTAAGTGACAAATCAACTGTGGGAGTGGACCTAAGATATGTTTACATGATGGGTTACATTGAATGGCGAAGAATAATGATGCTGCTCAAGAAGTTCAAACGGAGCCAAATCAAACAAGAAATTCAGTCTGAGGTCTCCAAGTTGATTGCTAAAGCTGAAGAACTGAGGTATGTCCCAGTTCCTGGTCTGTAGTGGGAAAATTTGTCCGACATGCCTGTAGGAGTAGAATTCAAAGAAAATCAAAGCATCAACACTCCTATTCAAGGCTTCATATTTAAGGATCAGGCAGGTAATCCCAGTTTTATTAAGCTAAATGAGATTTGCTACTAAAAGCTGAGGATGCCTTGAGAATAAGAAACTGTTGCGGTAATGAGGAGTCAAATCAGTTAATAAAGTATAGGCTGAACAAACTCATTAGAGTACAACAGAAGGAACTTCAGGGAAACGATGAAGCTGAAAGATTGTTAGATGAGATCAATAAAGAGATCATCATCTGGGAGCTTCTACATCCTGAGTTCATCAGATAAATTAGATTAGTTCTAATATTGTAAATATTAGATTAGTTCTAATTTTGTAAGCACTTAGTGTGCATGATCTATGTGATCAACAACATTTTGTATTATGATCAGTTCTATTAATACAAATATAAAGTTTGATATGTTCAACTATATTATGATGTGTTCATAGCTATAAGTCTGATAAGTTCAGTTTAATGAATAAATGATAAGTTCTTATTCATTAATATAATTAGTTGGTGTGTTCAACTAAAAATTGGTGTGTTCCAATTTAAATTGATAAGTTCAATTAATATTGATATGTTCAATAAATATTTGATCAGTTCAAATAATAAAATCTTAATAAGTTTAAGATTTAAAACATAATTCTGTTAAACAAACTTAAGAACTGTTTGATGGTTTTGTCATCATCAAAAAGGGGGAGTTTGTTGGGAAAATGATCTCATCAGTTTGAATTTGATGAGACAAAGTTAAGTTTGTAAGATGAGTTCTACATATAACTTAAACAGAATTATGAAGCTTATTCAGACGGAGCACTTAGAGTGATTCAGACTGAGTATAAGCTGAATATAAACTGAGCATATGTTGATCAGCTTATATTATACCTTAGTTTGTTTATTAATATGTTTAATAATCTGTGTATGTCACATAAGGTATATATCGAGTAATCAGCTTGATGTGTTTCAAGCTGAGTGACTCAGATCAAAAGCAGAGTCAGCTCGACAGAGTTGCTAAATATGTTTTAGTCAACTAAGATAGACTTCTAAGGATGAGTTTATCAATGTACATGTTAGTTCATGTATGAATTCGGATTTGTTCTCGAAGAACTCAGCTTGATGAGTTTCAAGCTGAGTAACTCAGTCCGAGTGAAGAAGTCAGTCTAAAGATAATTTAAATATGTTTTAAATTCATCTTTATCTCTCTCTATATCTACGGCGCGGATAAGAAGACTCCGGAATCAAGATTGAAGATTCAAGATTCAAGATTCCGGATTATCCGAGAGTTAGTTAGCGAATTAAGTTGAGTCTTAGTTTGTTAGGAACCGTAGGCACAGGATTATAAATACTTATCTTCTGATAAGTTTAGAGGTACGACTTTGATTAAAAAACAACTAAGTGTTGCAGAGCCAAACCTCACCTCACCGTATGTGTTACGAATCTTGATTACTGTTTGTCAGTTCAACGTGATCAATAAAAACTCACAGATTGCCCAAGTGTTCGTGTGTTCGAACTATCACATCAGTTGTGATATTGGTAAGTTGTCAATCTGTGAGAAATCCTGTTTAGAGAGTCGTCAGTATCTATAATCATAAGTTGATTATAGATAGCTAAGTTTGAGAGATTGAGAGATTTATATTAGGTGGTTATATATCAAGAGTTGCTTACTTGATAGTTTTTGTAATCATCTTCTTATTCAAAGCATTGTAATCATCTTCTTAATAAAAGCATTCGATTGATTGTGGTTTGATTTACTGTGTGTAACACTTTTATTTGATTTGTTCAATTTCCGCAGAAAGTGTATTCAACCCCCCTTCTACACACCTGTTGCTTGTTGTTACTCTCTCATACAAGGGACCAACACAAGGATTTGTTGTTAAGAATGGAATTCCTCAATGGCATTCAAGACCATTGAATCGAAAGGTCCATAAACCCGTTATTAATACAAATACACAGAAATGGATGCCAAAACCTACGACTAACAAATCTGGACTCAAACAAGAATGGGTACCAATTTTTGTTAATCCGTTTTGCAGGTAATCACAAAGAGACATTGTTGGAGCTCAATGAAGATCATTCAGACTGCAGTGAAGATCATTGTGGTCAGTGTGCTGAAGTGATTTAAATCTCAAATTTTTCAAAGTCAATGGACCTTCCCTACAATACAAGTTCAATTTCATTTTGTTCAGCATTAGCCCGAGTCTAATGTCTGAGATGCTTATTTTGTGCAGTTTTATCATTTCATGATATAACTTGCTTTAAAATGGATTATTATTTGCAGGGGGATCAAAGTTTTATCTTCACCTAATTGATGTCAAACGATTTTCATGCATCAATTTAGGGGGAGTTTGTTTTTAATGCTTTATATCTTTTTCAGAAAAATCAAAAACATTCAAATATTGAAAAGCCAAAAACATTATAAAATTTCAAAATACAAAAAGATTTGCTGCTTTTCATTAGTTGTTACATGTTCAAGAAGGTATTCACTCTTACTTGCTTCATTCTATTACCTTTCTTGATTCACTCATTTGATGATCTTTTGAAAGATCGTCTTTCATTTTTGCGCTTCAATCTCATTATCTCATTAATATCCTTCCTTTTGTGCTAAATGAATCATTCTTTCTAGAAACCGCTCATTCATAATAAATAGTATTCAAGTGATCGAAATGGCACCATGAGTGAGGGAGTATAGGCATTTATACTCCTATGGTCAATCCAGAACCGGAAGGACCTGCCCCAGGAGCTCACCATATTCTAGAAAGCGATAGTAAGGGTTACTTGCTAGGTCATTTAGGTGAGCAGAATCAGTTATCACGGGATACTGATTGGTGTGCAGAGGTAAAATGAAATTTAGAGGGGTGAAACAGGAGATGGGGTGCATTCTATCATCAAAATATCTTGAGCTTACTGTTAAATCATTTTGTGACATTATTTGTCAAATTCCCTGATTGTTCATATTCTTTGATTGTTCAACTTCCCTGATTGTTCAAATCATCCTTGACAATCCTTCTCAACATCGAATTTCTTGAATATTATTCTTGTTATAATTCACATGATTTCGCATACCGGTTACGAAAGATAACAAGTGTCCAAGTGTATTAAACCAGAGTTATATACATCAATTTTGGAAAGTGAGTTTGAGGGAGAAGTTGAAAAATATATAGAGAGTTGTGGGTGAGACAGGATCAAAAAAAAAAGATCCTTACCAAATAGTATATATCTGAGTAGCCACATCTGCTACTGGATCTCATTCGTTGAGATTTGGTATTGAAATAGACATCATGGACCCAGTGATGCAATGCACTAACCCCACCCAGCTACTCAATTATATCTTAAAAGATAATTGTTTCAACTTCACACGGAGAATTAGCACATTTCTATTGACATCTCACTTGGAGATTGTTGATATTGAAACAAGGAGGATAGCTACTCCGGTCCCCGACTTCTTTCATGCACTTATCGAGTATAGAGCTTATTTGAATATATATCTCATTTCTTAAGACAAATGTTGGAACTGTATTGCATATCTAGTCTTTCGTGTCTACCGGAACATCTTGGAGAGATATCTTTTGTGATATTCACGATGATTAGATGGAAATCCTACCAATGCTAACATCACGCAAACGTTGAAAGTAGGTCACACAGTTTATTTAAACTGTTGTGTTAACGAGAATCTATGTGATCTCGGTGTTACCCCACGGGAACTTTGAGACGGTGCCCTAAAGACTGTCTCACATACTTTCATTGCCATATCATTGTAGTGACACCATCATTCAACTGAATCTCATGATAAGGGTTCAAAGCTTCAAGTGTTCAACATATTCAGGCCAAAATCAAGCTGAATACAGAGTTCATGTACATGATGTTCATGAAGAATCCTGATCATCATGAGGGGGAGAAAACTTTGATACTTAATTCTGTTGATTTTGAGGTTATTGACCAAGAAGAGATTCATTTGTTGAGGGGGAGACTAAGAGAGCTAATCGATCATATATGTCAAGTCAAGGGGGAGCAAAGAAAGAACAACAGAAAAAAAGAATTCAAGTTCAGAATAGTAAAAGTGCTTAATTGAAATTCAAGACGTTCTGATAAATAAACCAGATCTAGAGCTACATTCAAGGGGGGGAGAACAAATATTCTTCCTAAATCATATTGTTAAAAGGCTCAAGATCGTGATTGCTTAAAACCACCTAAAGCTAAACCTTTCATACAACCAAAGGTTCCATAACCTTAGGTTACTGGTGAAAATTCAAAAATCAGAAGAAAAAGGATGTTATCAAATGCTTTAAAGATTCAAGTTCTCATCAAGTTCATAAAGTGAAGACTATTATTAAAAATTGAAGAGTCTATCTTTTAAAATGAGAAGACATTCTGAAGACATCAAATCAAAGACTGAAGATTCAAAAAGAAATCGTTCAAGTCTTGTCTCCTAAAGCTCTAAGAATGCAACAAGAAATATGCATATTCATAAGAGGAGATTGTTAGAGCCCATATGTAAATATACAAACTAGAGGGTTAAATATGTAAATACCCTTAGGGGTATATATACTAATGACTAATTGTCATTAGTAAGGCCTTTGGCATAATCACAAGCTTAAGTGTGTGTTTTATATGGTGTTCTTCATCTTTCTCTCATCTTATTGATTATTTGCCATTGATTCTTCATTACATCTTTGATACCTGAATCACTTGGGTCCTATCACTGAGCTCATTGAAGATGAGCTGTGCATAGTCTAAGTTACAAGCAAAGAAGATATTGTACAGCAGCTACATCTCAAACTCATTAACTTGGTCCAATCCTCCAACCTTAGTGCCAAGTGAACGGATCACTATGGACACAATGAAACCCCAACTGGTTGGAAAGGTTGCCTTCTTGATGACACCCTCTGTTTGTGGGTGTCCCATTCTAGGTAGGACAGACCTAGCCACCTGTCTCGTCACCGCAGGCTCGAACACATCAGATTGAGGGAGTTGAAGAACTTCCCTTAGCCTATCGATGGTGAGAGTTATGGTCCTCTCCCCATTCAGCACTGTGCCTCGGATTGAGGCAGAGGTTTGGTCGTAGACATACGTATACCAAAACTCGAGCAGATGCTGAGGAACCATATCTAAAGGTGCTCCAGTGAAAGGGAAGACCAATGGGCATTTTCAAATGTAGTTGACCCATGGTTCGTATCCTCTGTTCAGCTTGCGTTGAGGGATTGCAAGACAAGCACGCTGATTGTTGATTTTGATCAGCGGCAATCCGTTGTTCTTAAATGCAGCACCTCTTACCATTCTGTCACTTAGAATCAAAACAGTTCCTTCCATCGTTGAAATTTGAAGATAACACTGAGTAACTTTTCCGTATTTGCACTGAGCAATTGAAGTCGCACTGAGCAATGTAGGGTTTTGAGAACGATGAAACGAGTAATTGCACTTAGCAAAGTTACTGAAAGGTATATTAGCAGATGAGAGGTTTAGAGATGAGAAGTGTAAGCGTAAATCTCTAAATTTCAGTTATAATCGTTATATATACCTTTCCGAGGAGAGAGAAAAGTTACCGTTGAACTCCCTTTTTATCCGTTACACAGTAAAAAATTCCGGCTTGATGTACCAGTGGGAGGGTAGAAACACATCATCTTCCAATGGATACAAGTGTAAAATAATAATATTAACGAATAATGAGATTATAAACATTGTTTAAATATACCAACACACAATTGATATACGATACGATTTGAAACTAATTCAAATACGCTTTGACAGATGATTTAATAACACTTAGTAATTAATTCATAGGTTGGACATACCAAGCTGAGTAAACATATTCCTCAGTCTATGTCAAGCATACAGCTTGATTCAAGCACTCAGCTTGAGTTGATCACTCAGCTTGAGATTAGGACTCAGTTTGAGTTTGAGCACTCAGCTCAATTTTGAGCACTCAACTCGGAATCAGTGACACTTAGTCATACATGTTTGAGACTTACTCAAACTTACATTTTAACCACACTGAGTAGTTGAAATATGTTTGGAACTTACCAAACTTGTGAACCAATCACACAGCTTGAGTTAAGCACATAGCTCAGACCCAATGACACATAGTCATTTACGTTTGAAACTGACTCAAACGTACATTTTAACTACCCTGAGTAGTTAAAGAATGTTTGGAACTGACCAAACATGTGAACTCATCATTCAGCTTGACTTGTTATACAGTTTATAAACTGTGCACTCAGCTTAAGACACTTAGTCTTTGTCAAACTGAAAAACTCATATTCTAGTCACTTAGCTAGGGGTTGAGCATACCCAATTCACTTAGCAGATACATAAACCTCTTTTCATCAAGTGGTTTAGTAAAGATATCTGCTAGTTGGTCATCAGTGGAAATAATTTTAATGTCAACTTTACCTTTTTCCACGATGTCCCTTATGAAGTGATGTCTAATTTCAATGTGCTTGGTTCTTGAGTGGAAGACTGGATTGTAAGTGACGGCTATTGCACTTTGGTTATAACAGAAGATAGGAGTTTTCTTGAAACTCATGCCAAAGTCTTGAAGCTGATGCTGCATCCACAGGATTTGAGCACAACAGCTTCCTGCTGTAACATATTCAGCTTCAGCAGTTGAAGTAGCCACTAAGTTCTGTTTCTTACTAGTCCAGCTTACTAGCTTCCCTCTAAGAAATTGACCTCCTCCATTTGTTGATTTTCTATCCAACTTGTACCCAGCATAGTCAACATCAGAAAAACTAACTAACTCAAATCCAGAGTCTTTTGGATACCAAACACCTAGATTTGGTATACCTTTAAGGTACCTAAAGATCCTTTTCACAGCTTGAAGATGTGATTCTTTAGGATCTGCCTGATATCTTGCACAAACACATGTAGCAAACATGATATCAGGTCTACTAGCTGTCAAATAGAGTAATGAACCTATCATTCCTCTATAGGGAGACTGACACACAGACTTACCATCTGAGTCTTTACTCAGCTTGATAGCTGGTGACATGGGTGTTCTCATAGATGAACTTGAATCAAAACCATATTTCTTTATCAAATCAAGAACATACTTGCTTTGATTGATGAATATTCCATCAGGCTTTTGTTGAATTTGTAGACCAAGGAAATATGTCATCTCACCCATCATACTCATCTTGTACTTTTGTGACATTATTTTGTAGAACCAATCACACAGAGATTCATTTGTAGAACCAAAAATAATGTCATCCACATAGATTTGTACAAGAATCACATGCCCTTTACTTTTTTTGATAAAAAGTGTCTTATCTATACTACCTCTGGTAAAATCCATGGATAGTAGATAAGTGGACAGTGTATCATACCAAGCTCTTGGAGCTTGTTTAAGACCATACAAAGCCTTGTCTAACTTATAGACATGATGTGGATACTTTGAACTTACAAATCCAGGAGGTTGTTTCACATAGACTTCCTCCTGAAGTGTTCCATTTAGGAAAGCACTTTTCACATCCATTTGATAGACTTTGAAGTCTTTATATGCTGCATAGGCTAGGAACAACTTTATGGCTTCAATTCTAGCAACAGGGGCAAAGGTCTCGTCATAATCAATTCCTTCCTCTTGCTTATACCATTGTGCTACTAGCCTGGCTTTGTTCCTAACTATCACTCCATCCTTGTCCATTTTATTTCAATAGACCCACTTAGTGCCTATAATAGAATGATTTTTGGGGGCAGGGACAAGTTTCCAGACTTTGTTTCTCTCAAATTCATTTAGTTCCTCTTGCATAGCTTCAATCCAATCCTCATCCTCTAAGGCTTCCTCAGTCTTCTTTGGTTCCATTTGAGATAGGAAACCGAAGTGAGCAGCATAGTTAGATGTGGCCTTAGATCTGGTCATAACCTTTTCTTGGACATTTCCAATGATTTGATCTTGAGGATGATCTTTGAGGAATTTGAACGTTGTAGTTGGAGAGTCTGGTTCTGAATCTGAGTGATGTTGAGAACTCTGAGGTGAACACACATCCTCAGTCTCAACAGCAGCATTGTCAACAAACTGAGGATCACTGAGATTCTCAGTCTGAGTGACTTCAGCTCCAAATGGATTGATGAACTCATCATCCTTCTCAGCTTGAGAATCCATTTGAGCATGTGATGGACACACATCATCATCACTATTATTTCCCATGACATACATAGGATTTGATAAGTTGGTTTCCTTAGGCCTTTCAAGCTCACTCAGACTGACCAAGTCACCTTGACTCTTATCAGCTCGATCAAAACAATCTTCATCAAAAGAGACATGAATTGACTCTTCTATGACCTTTCTCCTTGCATTATATATCCTATAAGACTTGGAGGTTGAGGAATAACCAACGAATACTCCAAGATCAGCTTTAGGTTCCAACTTATGGAGCTGATCTATTTGATTCAGCACATAGCATTTTGAACCAAAGATATGGAAATAACCTATATTATTAGGCTTTCTAGACTTATACATCTCATATGATGTCTTTCCATGTCTTTTGACAATGATTGACCTATTCTAAGTATAACAGGCTATACTGCCAGCTTCATCCCAGAAATAGAGTTTCAATCCTGCCTCACATAGCATTGTTCTAGCAGCCTCAATCAAAGTTCTATTTCTCCTTTCAGCAACCCCGTTTTGTTGTGGAGTTCTGACAGATGAGAAATTTTGTAATATTCCTTTTTGTTCACAGAAGTTTTCAAGAGTTGAGTTTCTGAACTCAGTCCCATGATCACTTCTGAGTTGCTTTACAGACAAACATTTCTGCAACTCTTCCTGTTTGATAAAACTGATTATCTCCAGGGCAGCCTCACTTTTGGCTTTAAGGAATATTACCCAGGTGAATCGTGAGAACTCATCTACTATCACTAGTGTGTACTTCTTGCCACTTAGGCTTGGAGTACTTATGGGTCCAAACAAATCTATATGCAACATATGCAGTGGGTCTGTTATTGAAAAATTTTGCTTTGATTTAAAGGACCCTTTATGATGCTTCCCTTGTTCACAAGCTGAGCACAATTTGTCTTTGACAAATCTGATATTTGGTAATCCAGAGACTAACTCTTTATTGGATAGCATATTTATATATTTGAAGTTTAGATGAGATAAACGTTTATGCCATAACAAACTCAGCTTAGGAACAGAATGGGAATACAAGCAGGTTTCATTATAGGGAACAGCAGAATTTAGATCAAGTAGATACACATCTCTTTCTCTTTTAGCTATTAATACAGGCTTTCCCTTAGCATTATAAATTGTTCCTGCTTTCTTCCTAAAAGTAACAACATTATCTTCATCACACAATTGACTGATACTAATCAGGTTGTGTTTGAGGCCTTTGACATATGCAACCCTCTGGAAAGTAACCTTGCCAGCTTGCATCTTCCCATAGCCTTTAGTTCTTCCATGGGATTTGTCACCAAATGTTACTTTAGAACCTTCATCTTCTTGGAAATCACGAAGAAGTCCTTTCCACCCAGTCATGTGCCTTGAGCATCCACTATCTAAGTACCATTTACTTGAACCCTGCAATGATATAAAAACTAAACACATTAGTTTTTCTTGGGAACCCACTTCTTGGTGGATTCAGATGAGGAGCACTTAGCATCTACATCTGGTTGAACTGACTATTCAGCTTGAGCAGGAGTTGAGTCCTGTATAGGCTGATTAGCTTGTTCTTGTTCAGGCCTTGAGATTTCTGCATCACAGTCCTTAGCCTCATGACCTCTACTTCTGCACTTGTAGCATCTCCTTTTTCCAATGATTACAGGAGGTAGAGTGTCTAATGATCCTTGTGAGAACTTGCTCTCAGTCTTAGGATTATATGAGGTGGATAACTTTTCAACTTTCTTTGCAAGTTGATTCACATGATGATCACTGACTTTGGACTTACCTTTGTCAGGTATTTGTTTGTTATCCTTTTGATTTGAAGTTTGACTAACAACCTTCTTTTCCATGACATTGGACTTACCTTTGCCATGGTGACTGGACTCACCAGTTTCAACAGGTTTGGACTTACCACTGTTGATCTTCTTGGACTTACCAAGATCTACAACTTTGGACTTACCATTGTTGTGATTTGACCTCTGACTTACAGTGGTCTTCCTATTCTTGTAACTTCTCTCCGAGCTAGATAGAGAATGTTGTCTTTTGAAACGATTTATATTAAGTCTTTCTCTGACTGAAGTTCTTTGAATAGGCTGAGTGTCTAATTTGTCCAGCACAGACTTACCATGCTATTTAGATATTGAGTACTCTTCTCCATGATCTTTAGCCCTTACAAACATATTGTATTTAAGGTTTTGACCATGTTTCTTCTCTGAGGCTGACTTCTGAGACTCAATCAGTAGTCTATCTTCCTCAGAGTCTGTACTTGCTGTCTCATCATCAGCTACATAAGCTGCTGTTTGATAGTCAACTCCAAGTACAGCCTTTACCTGTTAAGGAATTTGTTGGTTTATGCACTTTTCAGCAAGCTTTGATGACTTACACCAAGACTCAGTGACCTTTTGAAGCTGGTCCGCTTTGTCTTTAGCTTCCTGAAGTTCTTCACTTAGAAGTTTGTTAATGTGTCTTTGACATTCAAGATCACATTGTGCTTTCTTACCAACATCAATGAGAGATTGATTTTCCTTAATCCCATCTTTCAGTTTAGCTATCTCAGCTTTGAGGTCATTTTGAGACTTAAGGCTGGTCTTGAAATCATTCAGCAGATAATCAAAAGCAAGACCCTTTTCTTCATCAGTGTAAGAGTAGACATTACTGACCTTATACATGGAAGCAGGATCCCAATCACTGAGCTTGCTGTTTTCCTCAGCTTCCTTCATGCCAGCTTCAAAGATTGATTCGGACTGACCATAATCAACCTCATCTAATTCTAACTCTTCAACTTCTTGAGCCATAAGACATACATCATCATCTGAGATAGATGATTCTGTATCCCAGGTTTCAGCATATAACCCTTTTACACTTGGTTTGTAGTTTGGCTTTCCTTTCTTGAACTGAGTATATTTCTTCTTGTATTTATCAGATCTGTAAGCATTCTTATCAACAACTGATGTTGATTCCACCTTCTTTGATCTGCACTCAGCAGTAATATGTCCCTTCTTCTGACAGTTGAAGCACACAGCATTCTTGGGATCAAAGGAACTCTTCCCTTTACCCCTGTTAGATCTTCCTCTTCCCCTTTGAGTTCTTCTCAAACGTCTGGCTAACATTGCCATTTGCTCAGTGATATTCTGAACATCATCAGTATCACTTGAGTCTGAGTCTGAGTAGTCAACTTGAGATTCTGACTCAGTCTTAGATTCAACAACTAGTGTCTTGGAACTTTTCTTCTTTTTCTGTGCAACCAATGCAACTTCATTCTTATCCAAAGACTCCTTGAGTTGTTGTTGAGAAGCTCTCTTGTGTTCCGTGATCTGTTCATGATTTAGCAAGAACCCATATATAGACTGTAGGTTATAGATGTGCAGTGTTCCTCCAACCCTCAGTGATGTAGTTACATCATTAAACCTCTCTGGAAATACATCCAGAAATTCCAGCACAAGTTCAGCTTCATCTTTCTTTACACCCACACTTAGTAGGTCATTTATCAAGCAGTGAAACCTTGTGAACAAATCAGACAAGGTTTCATTCTTCTTTGAGAAGAAGTTTTCGTAGGATCTATTCAAATGATTCTTCTTCTGCTGCTTGACCAGATCTGTGCCCTCATAGGTAACACTCAGTGTATCCCAGATATCTTTTGCAGATTGACACGCAGTCACAGTACACAAGATTTCATTAGTCAGGGCATTTGCTAGAACACTTTTAGCCTTGTCATCTAGATTGAAGAGTTTCCAATCTTCATCAGTCCAAGATGCAATAGGCTTTCTTGTATCATTTTCAGTTCTGCCAGGAGACGTATCACTGACAGTAGCAGGAATCTTGGGGATGATGGGTCCTTTTGTAATGACATCGAACATACGAATGTCAATGGACTTGAGGAATAGCATGGCTCTGAACTTCCACATAGGATAGTCAGAACCATCAAATATGGGACAACCTTTGGCAGACATCTGTGGAAAGTTTGAAGAATTGTTGCTTATAGACATTGTAAACTTTCTCAGAATCTTGAACTTTCAACTTATGAAATCGTTCAGCCTGCTCTGATACCAGTTGTTGGTCCCTTGTATGAGAATAACAACAAGCAACATGTGTAAAGAAGGGGGGGTTGAATACACTTTCTGCGGAAATTGAACAAATCAAATAAAAGTGTTACACAAAGTAAATCAAACCACAATCAATCGAATGCTTTTATTAAGAAGATGATTACAATGCTTTAAATAAGAAGATGATTACAATAACTATCAACTAAGCAACTATTGATATATAATCACCTAATATAAATCTCTCAATCTTTCAAACTTAGCTATCTATAATCAACTTATGATTATAGATACTGACGACTCTCTAAACAGGATTTACACAGATTGCTAACTTACCAATATCACAACTGATGTGATAGTTCGAACACACGAACACCTTGGCAATCTGTGAGTTTCTTGATCACGTTGAACTGACAAACAGTAATCAAGATTCATAACACATACGGTGAGGTGAGGTTTGGCTTTGCAACACTTAGTTGTTTTTCTAAATCGTAGTCGTCCCTCAAAACTTATCAGGAGATAAGTATTTATAATCCTGTTGCTACGGTTCCTAACAAACTGGACTAATCCTAATTTGTTAACTAACTATCGGATAACTCGGAATCTTGAATCTTGAATCTTCTTATCTTGTGTCTTTAATCTTCAATCTTGATTCTGAAGTCTTCTTATCCATTCCGTAGATATAGAGAGTTAAAACAGAATTTAAAACACATTTAAATTCTTTTAAGTTGACTTCTTTAGTCAGGCTGAGTTACTCAGCTTGAAACTCATCAAGCTGAGTTCTTCGAGAACACACTCGAAAACAACCATGAACAAACATGTATAAGTATTAACTCATCCTTAGAAGTCTAAAGAATTAACTAAAACATGTTTAGCAACTCTATTGAGCTGACTCAGTATTCATGCTGAGTCACTCAGCTTGAAACTTGTCAAGCTGAATACTCAATAAATATATCTTAGTTCACACACACAGCTTATCAAACATATTGATAATCTTACTAAGATATAGTCTAAGCTGATCAAACATATGTACAGCTTACACTTAGCTTATATTCAGTCTAAATCACTATGAGTATTCAGTCTGACTTAGTTTCATAATTCTGTTTAAGTTATATGTAGAACTCATCTTACAAACTTAACTTTGTCTCATCAAATCTTAACTGATGAGATCATTTTCCCAACACATGTACTTACATGTATTATGACTAACTCATCCTTAGAAGTCATAAGAGTTAGCTAGAACTTACTTAGCAACTCTGTTGAGCTGACTCAGTCTAGAAGCTGAGTCACTCAACTCGAAACGCATCAAGCTGAATACTCAACCTATACCTTAGGTGACACACACAGCTTATCAAACATATTGATAAACTAACTAAGATATAGTCTAAGCTGATCAACTATATGCTCAGCTTATACTCAGCTTATGCTCAGTCTGAAACACTATAAGTGCTCAGTCTGATCAAGCTTCATAATTCTGTTTAAGTTGTATTTAGAACCTATCTTACAAACTTAACTTTGTCTCATCAAATCTTATGTAATAAGGTCATTTGACCAACACTCTTGGCTCTCTATCTAAACCGAACACTTTACACACACATTCAAACACTAGCATTGCTTCATCCATATATTTACTGGACCATCAATTGGTATCAGAGCCAAACTAATATTTTGGCTATTGATTGTTTGAAGATTTCAAACTCAAAGTTGAAGATCTCGAGTTCAAAGTGAAGAACAAGCTTTCGGTCTCTCTAAAGTTCTAAAACTTAAGGGTTTTTCAAGAAAAGGGTGGTTCTAAGTGGTCTTCAAGGTAACAACCATCGATCCTTAAGTATAGAACATACTCAAGGTATAAAAAATCTTTCATTCTACCATCTCATTGGGTTATTTAAGGGGTTGGTTACTGTTTTATTGAGTTTTCTTGAAGAAGAATCCAAACCGAGGGGGTGTGATAAACAAAAAGTCAATCGGTTCATTTAATACCCACTTTTTAGTCATTAAATTTCTGGGTATTCAAGCATACATGCCATACCACTTCAGGTACAAGTTGGTAGTCACCTTTCAGGGTAAGGTCATCAGATTTGATTGTGACATCTGATCCTATAGACCGCATAAAACAGAGATATGAGATAGAAGATGTGCTAATTCACACGGTCTATAGAAACTTGATCAAAAGTTGTTGTTACTTCTCTGGATATAGACCGCATTCAGCAATCGCATGCGATTGGCCTGAAAAACTGTTGGATATTCTATCAACCGTGCGATTCAAAGGCTTTTGGTTATCAAACCCATCAAAGGCAATCACATTGATACTCTGTGCGATCTAAGTTACTAACTGATTTGTTTTAAGTGTTCGGTCAGACTATCGCATACTTTTGGTTACTTATATCCACACAACCAAGTTGTCACTATGACCAATTTTCTGCAAGTGAAGTGTTCTATCGCACAGGCTCATCAAGATTATTCCATGTGTTGTGATCAATCAATCGCACAAGATACTCTATTGCATACTTTTGATAAATCACACTCTTTAGATCTATAGGACAAGTGTTGAACCTTGACTTGACTTATTGAACAAGAGAACTATTGAACTTTAAAATTTTATCTAATTCAAAATTGAATTTAATCTAAATCAGATCTAATTCAAAGTTGAATTAAATTGACTTAATTCTATCTAATTCAAAGTTGAATTTAATCCAACCAAGATTTAATTCAAAGTTGAATTAAATTGACTTAATCCCTCAATCATCATTTTTTTAAGTTCAAAACAAATTACAAAAGAATCCTATCAATTTTGACTCCTAAGTGATATCGAACAATCAAAATTTTCAAACGATTAAATGATCATTTCTTACAAAACAGTCAGTATGTCAAGCTCAAACGAAATGATATCCATTGGTACCGATACAAAACCTCCAGTTTTGTTAAGAAACAAGTACCATGTTTGGAAGGGAAGGTTCATGGACTTCCTGGAACACAATGAAATATATAGGGAGGATATGATCGACTGTATCCACAATGAAAATACAAAGAACATGAAAGTCGTGTAAGCTGATCCAACCAACAATCCCCCCATTGACCGTCAAGAAAGGGAAAAAACAAATGATGAACTTACAACCAGAGAAAAGGAGCGAAAGAAAGCTGAACGTATGGCAAAGTATTATCTCAAACAGGGACTTTCCTCTGAGATTTATACCAAAATAGACTGTCTAGCTACTGCCAAAGAAATTTGGGATGAGATCAAGAAGCAACTGCAAGGCACTAAGCAAGGAGAGTATATCAAACGTACTCTATTAGTCAATAATTTTCATTATTTTGCTGCTCGTGATAATGAACTTCTCTTTTATACTTATGGGCGATTTTGCAAGTTGCAAAACGAATTGAGATCTAATCAGATTATCAGAACTGACCTTGATTTAAATGTTGTATTCCTGAAGTCTCTTGGTCAGGAATGGAAGGAATACGCAAGACAGTATAGGAAAATCAATAAAGATCTAACTACAGTCACCTTCCACAACATATTCGAAGATCTCAACCAATATCAGGAGGAAGTTCTAAAATATCTGTCCAAACAACCAACTATAGATCATTTAGCTCTGGTTACAGCTGATCGACCTACCAGAGAATCATCATCCAGGTCTTTGAAGTACAAACAGATTGTTCTTAGTGAATGAAAGGTATTGAAAGAGTAGAATATAGTATGATTAATAGATGATGTAGAGAGAATTTAGGCAAAACACCTTTAAGTGTATGTTTGATATATTCAATATATGCCAAAGTTACATAGAATGTAAGGAGTACAAGGTATTTATACTTAACACCTAAAACATACATTTTAGACAAAATAAAGACTAGATCTAATCACAAATATAGATCTAACAATCTCCCCCTTGATTCGATCTAGTCAATGTTGCGTTCACCTAGAATCCTTTGCCACCTGCGAAGAGTAGATCTTTCTTGCATTTTTGCTTCCATCTTTTTCATCACATCAGACATGCTCACTCTTGCAGATTGATCAAAGTCATCTTTAAGGCTGAAGCTATGCTCTCTGATCTTGATAAGCCAGACTCTAAGTGAACCATCAGAATAAGCATTGAGTTCCTTGGTCCTTAGAAAGAATTTCTTCTTCTTGCTGTTGAAGAGAACTATTCCATCATCTTCTCCAGTCTCGTCATCCCTCCAAATAGTTTGAAACATTTCTAGTTATTCAATTCTGGGATGTGTGGTGTTTGGCTTCAGAACATTGATCTTAGCTTTGTCTGCCTCTGCACCAAGCTGGATGTCATTTCTCTCAGCAAGCCGAATTCTTTGCTTCATAAAGTCTAGCAAGATCTTGTAGCCTGCATTGTTTGCTTTTGAACTGTGTTTCTTTTCTTCAAGTTCTTCCATCATTTATTCAACATCCTCTAAGCTTAAGTGTTTCAGATCTACTTGACTAAACCAGTAAGATTTCTGATCTATTCTTTGCACAGAGAAGTAAACCCAAATCACATTAAGAACTTTTCCAAATGAGCACTTCACTTTAGAAACTAGATGTTTGGATGCCACTTCATCTCTTGATTTACCATGCCAATTCATTATCAGTCTTCTACCTGCATCAAAGACATCCGTCACCCCCTGTAGATTGATAGGTAATTCCTCCTGAATTTGTTCAGAATAAATCTCAGGAATTTTCTCTTCAAGAAAAGCCACTGCAACATCAAAAGCACTCCAATTTATGTTTGTCTTATTTAGAGCCTTTGTAGTTAATACCACTCTTTTCCTGATGTCTCTCATGCTCGAAGTCAGAATGGGATCTGGATTTTAATTTTTAGGAACCCTCCACTCTGCTCCCCTCTTAAGCTTTTTCAATCTTTTCATCTTTTCTTGTTCCCTCAACAGATCTCTAGCTGTTTTTCTAAATTTGCCCGGAGACGGAGGAAACTGATCAGCCACTTCTTTGTTTATCCTTAGAACACTGGTTATACTCATTGATTCTGGTGTCGGTACCTCTTCTACCTCAGGCTTTTCAACCCTTGGTGTTGTTATAATTCTGGTCTCTTTGATCTTATCAATTTGCTGCTGTAGAGTCAGAATACTTGCATCAGCTTCAGTTTCAAAAGACCCATAAGCATCAAACACATTCTCAGCCCCAGTTATGAAATTAAATGCCTCATTTACATCATGCTCAGTTTCTTCAATTAACTGCATCTTTTGTTTTCCTTTGCCTTTGCCTCTGCTTCTCTTTGGAGTTAGTTGTTTGCTTTGAGAAGATGAAACAGCAGATAGCTTAGATAATAAAGAAGTGATAGGCACAGAAGCACCACGGTTCTCCCCCTTAGAAAGATCAGGATCGGGATCTTGATCATTATGTTTCCTTTTCTTTCCTTGTGCTTGACAAGATTCTAGAGAAGCTTTGATTGCAGCAGCAATTGCAGCTTCCTCCTCAATATTAACTCTGACTGAAGGCTCCCCCTCAACACCAACGGGGGCCTCCCCCTCAACATCCTGAACTGGATCTATAGCATCCATTCTTTTATAAAAAGCTACACCAAAGGCAGCTAGACTATCAAGCATTTGTTTCTTGAAGCTTTCAAAGTCTGACTTCTTGAACTCATTACGAACCAAGTCAACTAGAGTGACGTCTTCTTCATTGTTATCCGGCCTAGCCATCAACTTCATATACAGTTGAGACTTTAGTTCATCAATAGAAACATCTGGCCCTTGCTTAGCTAACAACCGATCAAGCTTATCATGAATAGAAGCATTCTCTTTCTGCAGCTCATCAAATCTAGAATTAACAGCTAACAGTTTCTCATTCATAGCATCCACCTTGGTGTTAAAATCCTGATGCATTTGATCCATCTTAGAGTTAATCTCAGCCAGAGCAGTCTGAAGGTCAGCCTTAGAAACGAATTCTGAGGCAACCTGAGTAACTATTGGTGGTGTAACAAAACCGGGATCACTTAGATTACCCGTTGAGACTGGAACAACTGGAGGAACAAATCCTTCAAAAGTTGAGCCACCCATGTTCATGGTTGTAGTGATGTTGGCCATGATGGGATTTCCATCTGATCCTTGAAGTACACGAAGTGTAGCTTCTACAAATGTTCTGCTAGTTCCTTTAGGTAGGATACTAGTTGATGGTACAGATGTGTCCTTGTGTATTAAAATAATTGGGTTTACAATGTGCTCATCAAAATAAACGTCGGTAGCCTGGGGAGAAATGGCACCTGTTTCAATAGCTACTGTCTCAGAAGGAGACTTCGGTAGATCATGTGTTAAAGCCCCGTGAGAAATTAAAACTATTTCTTGTTGAGAAGAAACAGAGTGGCTGGGTGGGGTTTGTACATGCTATGGTGGGATGCCAGAGTCTAGTTCAACACCAGGACTGACCCTGTCAGACCTGATGGCATATGTGGTTTCCCGTCTATTTGTGGTTGAGGAACTCTCAGCACTCGTATTTTCTTTTCTCCCACTTTCATTCTCATTTTCTTTTAATCTCTCTGCTTCTTCTATATCAAAATCAATCTCAAACATATCATCTTGTGTATACACAGGTGCTTCCTTATTTGTACCCTCAGGTGTAATAATCATAGTGTCAACAGTAAACTCTACACCCTGATCTGGTGTTTCCTGTGACTAAGATATTTCAATAAATTTACCTATAGGCATAACATCATCCTTATCTCCCTCACCTACACTCTCACCTCCCTCAACCACTTCTTCACCCCTCTCAGAATTTTCCCTCGACTCATCCCTGTCAGTGTCACCCGAAGACGACTGACTACTAGATTCTAATCCCTCAGGTTCTATTGTTCTTTGGGTAGGATCAACAGGTACTTGTCGATCCGGAAGAACAAGATTATTCTCACTCACATATGCCTCTACAACAGGATCATGACAATCCATCAGCATTATCAACTCCACAGGCATCACATAAGCTTGGATTTCAAAAGTCTGTTCAATTTTACACAGCTTTTGCATGATGTAAACTGTAGGCTTAGGATCATTATCCCTCCTATTGATTTCATTTGGATTTTCCATCATAATACTATTCACAATCATAGAAAGGAACCTGGGATAAGGTAGAAACTTATTTGCTAGAAGTGGAATTTGTTTCTGATGAACCACCTTGTGCAGATCTTGAAAAATAATAGACGCGTAGTCTATGTGCCAAATGGAAACCAGAATTTGAAATGCACTCGAACTCCCGCCATCAACTCTTTTTGATATACTTGTGAGGCATCTGTTGATGATAGCATATAGTGTCTGCCAGATTGGAACTAAGTTGGATCTCTTGAAATGTGCATTCTTGGTGAGTACACCATTAAAACCCAGATCTTTCACATGAGAAAAGATTTCTTTGTTAGATGGAATTAGATCAAACTTCTTTTTATGAGCATATGTAGATTTCTCAGCTGGCAGTTTCAGCATTCTCCTTAATTGATGAACATTGAAAGAGAATTCAAAATTTTCAATTTTTCTAGAAATCTGTGCCTCACCCTCATCAGTAACTATGTTATGCATGGTATGCCATAGCTGTTGCACATAAACCTCCGGTATGTGAGGTTCTTCCTCATCAGCAGTAGGGTTATATGAAAAGAGGTGGTTTAATGGATTGGATTCAATGAGCTCAGTAATAATTGTGAATTGGGTAGTGGTGATCATAGAGTCAAAGCAATGATTGTTAGAACGGAAGGAAGGTAATTAGCTGAAGGAAACAGTTGTTCAGAAGGAACAAATGTAGGAGGGTTTGCAGGATTAGCAGGGTTAGCCATCTGCAATAAAACATAAGCACACCCATGGTTACTCATCAAATATCCATCAGATAAGATAATAGAGAATTATTTCTTCTGTTTGAAAAACTTTGAAAATTTTGAAAATTTGAAAATTTTCAAAAAAAATGCTGAGTATTTGGTCGGAATTGAGGATTCCGACTGAAAGTTAGCCTTAAATCCGATTAAAACCTTTGATTCCGATTGAAAAGTTATCTGGAATTCCGAGAAAATTTGGAATTCCGATTGAGTTGGAAATTCGGATCATGTTGGAATTCCTATCAAATGATCATTCCGATCAATTTGGAATTCCTACAAAATGGACATTCCGAGCATTTTGAAGATTCCGAGTAATTGAGGATTCCGAGCAATTGAGAATTCCGAGAAAACACTTTATATTACATCAAGTGATGAAACAGTCGGAATTTTAGAAATTCCGACTGATTCATAACAGATCTTTGCATATTCCAACTCAGAAATTTCAAACACTAAAATTTCACGAAATTAATGAATAACGATTCTAGCCTATAACATTTGAAGCATTTTTACTTCCTAGACTACCCCCAAACGAGTTCATGTAACATGTCATTTCTAAATTTAAAACCTGTAACCCAGAAACAGTAGTTCGACGAAGAACAGTTGAACAATTTGAACATAAAACATGTTTAACCCCTTAAATTCTAACTCTAAAACATGGCAAAAAATGAATATAAGCATGCAAATGACAATTATTCACTAATTAACACCAACAAAGCATGAAATCAACTAAATTCACGAAGAACAGTTAGGGTTGTCTCAAGTGTAGATCTAAAATACAAAGATTTATACTATGAAGTAGAAGAAAAAGATTGTACCACTGAATTCGCACAAGAAATCCGAGTTAGATCTGAGAAAATCAACGCAATCTGAAACTTTCGAAAATCAACTTTCGAAGAGCAAAAGTCGTAGATTGAGAGAAATATTTGAAAAACCGACCGAAAAAGTCAAAATTCCGACCCACACGTGTTTTTAAACCCTGAGAGTTACACAGATTCCGACTGAAAGACTCAGAATGATGAATTCCTACTCAAATGAGTCGGATTCCAACTTAAAAAGAGTCGGAATCTTCAATTCCTTGCAATTTGCTCGGAATTTGACATTCCTATCAAATTTTAACTTGTGAAAATTTGAATTTTTAACCTCAAGATGTTTTTGTTCAATTTTAAACCAAATTAAAGACAAATAAAATATAAAAAAACTATTAATTTGAGAAAGAAGAAAAAATCTTTTTGCAACAACTCTCCCCCTACAAGTATGAACCATCAGTAGTTCATAACTTGTCAAATCAGATTTCCTCCCCCTGAACTCAAGCACCTATTTGTGCAAATCTTGATTGTTAAGATTTAAAATAATGTCAAATACTCAAATTCAACATGCCCAATTTTGATACAAGAATGTTAAAACGAGTTTCATCCAACGGTTTGGTGAAAATATTAGCAAGTTGATTTTCAGTATTGACATACTTTAATTCTATCAAACATTTTTCAACATAATCCTTTAAAAAATTGTACCGAATGTTGATATGTTTTGTTTTGGAGCAATGCACAGGATTGCATGATATGGCAATTGCACTCTGAGAGTCGCGCAGCAGCGGAATGTGTGAATAATCCAGCCCAAAATTTGACAGTTGTGTGCGAATCCACAGGCTTTGAGAACAGCAACTGGCAGCAGCAACATATTCAGCTTCCACGGTGGAAGTTGATACACAATTTTGTTTCTTCTAGGCCCAGCATACCAGTCTGTCTCCGAGGAAGTGTGCGCTGCCTGATGTACTCTTCCGGTCAATCATGCACCCTGCATAATCAGAATCCGAGTATGCAATTAGTTCAAAATCATAATCTCTAGGATCCCACAAACCAAGATTTGGGGTACCCTTAAGGTATCTAAGAATTCTTTTAACTGCTAACAAGTGCGACTCTTTAGGATTGGCTTGAAATCTAGCACAGAGACAAGTAGCAAACATTATGTCAGGTCTACTAGCAGTCAAGTACAATAAGGATCCGATCATACAACGAAAAGTTTTTAAATCTACTGATTTGCCATCAAGGTCAGCAAACAGTTTTGTTTTGATACCCATGGGAGTTGACATTGGTCAACAATCAGTCATTTCAAATCGTTTTAATAAATCTTTTATATATTTTGACTAATTGATAAATATCCCATGGTTGAATTGAGAAATTTGCAATCCAAGGAAAAAGTTAACTTCCCCCATCATGTTCATTTCAAATCTCTGTTTCATGGTATTTGCGAAATCATCACCATACTTTGGACTAGTTGAGCTAAAGATAATATCGTCGACATAAATCTGTACTAGAATGTAATCTGAACCAATCTACTTTTTGAAGAGAGTAGTGTATGTGGTCCCTTTGGCATAGCCCTTGCTTAGCAACTAGTCTGACAGCTCATCATACCAAGTTCTCGGGGCTTTCTTTAATCCATATAAAGCTTTGTCAAGAATATATACGTGATGCGGACATTTGGGATCCACGAAACCTTCAGGTTGACCGACGTAGACTTCCTTCTTGAGTTTACCATTGAGGAAAGCAGTTTTAACGTCTGATGTGCGTAAAGCGTACCAGTTTTTTTATTTATAAAATCCGTTATTATTTAGTACGACTACAACACAAATAGGCAAGAGGACCTAATCGTATAGTAGTATAGAAAATAAGTACGGGTGTCGAACTCAAGGGGAACGGGTATGATTTGATAAAATTATATTAATTTAAATATTAAACTAACTAAACTACTTGCAATAAAATAAAGGGGAATTATGAATTAAATGAGCTATTAACCAACTAACACTACTAAACAACCTAAAAACACTAAAAGCATGCAAAAGAGACAAGAAAACAAATAACTTGGAGAATTAATAATAATGAAGAGGTTCCCTCCCTAGATTCAACTCAACTCAATTCATGGCAATAAATTCATGGAAAGATAAGCTAAAGATACTTATATTATTCATGCATCGATTTCTAAAGTGATTACAATCTTGGTCCAATCATAATCGTCTAATTACCCTAATTAATTACCTTTATGGTCAAAAGTGCAATTAAATAGTTTAAATAGCAATTAATTCGATTAACAAGTTAAGCCCTAATCCTGATGCTTGTATGATCAACAAAACATCAAACTAACATATAAATGGTCATTATATGGACATCACATGCAAAAGACTCTAACTTTAATTGCTTAAAACATAGGATTTGTTTAATCACTATTCCTTAATCATCTATTGGTCCTAGACAATCAAGATTCAATCTTTATGATTCAAGTGGCCTCTTAAAAAATAAAAATCAGATTCTAAGCAATAAAAACAGATTCATAAACATGGATAAACATGGATTATGCTAAACTAAGAACAAACATGAATAAAGTATCAAAAACCATGAATTAAACTAAGCCATTACATGAGTTTCATATCCTCTAGGGAGGAAAACAGAAGATTAGTCAATAACAATCATAAAAAAGCTCTGGAAATCGTTCATAACAAGAAACATGATGGATCAAGAATGAAGAAAACTGTAAAACCGAATTGTTTTAGCCGAAAGCTTCACTTTAATCTTCACTTTTGAGCTCCAATCCTTCCAAGCTATTGCTCCAAGCTTCCTCTGGACTTTAATGGTGTTTTCTGGTGATTTAGGGTTCAAAAGTCGGAACCCAAAGCTGCCCAACCGAATGGAGATCAAATCAATTTATAAAGCTGTCAAAGGGCCCTTTAGCGACGCTAAGTCACCTTTAGCGACGTTAAGTGGTGGCTTTTAGCGACGCTAGCGACCATTTAGTGACAGAATTTCGGAAATTTCAAATTTGATGCTTATCTTCTAATTTTAGCCTTTTTTATCCATATATCCTCAAATATCCGAATTTGAACCTGAAAAAGAATATATAATGATATTAAACATATACTTAACATATTCTCATGATTTTTATCCAAAAATAATTAAATATCGCATTAAATATATATATAAAAATCGCGATATCAAAATACCCTACACTTGAACTTTGCTTGTCTTCAAGCAAATCACAATTTTATCCAGGCTAAGGTATTTAAATAAATAATATCATTCTTCTAAATACTAAATACAGCTGAAAAATGTCAACACATTTGATTAGAAACAAGTCATCGATTACACTCAGATTTATGCATATACCCGTGTTGTGGTCCTCTCTTAACTTCTCACCATCCCAAATGCATTCTCTTTTTATCAATAACCAATCTTTAATTAAAGAATCTTTTTCGGTTAATTCACCCCTTAAGAACCCCCCAACCTCAAGACTTATCGCAGATTTCTCAATGTTATATGCTTTTGATCTTTTTAAGTTCTTATTATTCCATATAAGCCTATGACTTTCGATGAAACCCATGTAGCGAACTTTCAACCCAACCGATCCCAAACCAGTTGGCTTTAGGTGATTAGGTGTAGAACACCCCTCAGAGTTTACTTGTTCGAGTTCCAAAGGCCACTTTTTTGACTTATAGATTAGCCTTTTGGCTTTATTCTATTTTTTTTTTTTTTGATTTTTTTTTCTCACTTTATTATTTTTCAATATAGAAGCATATGATTAATAACAGAGGAAATTCACACTCAGCCTATTTTTGTCGAGCTTATATTCAGAAAGGGCTTAACCCTTTATTTAAATTCAAAAATTAAAAGTTGGTTACCATAAATGGAACTTTCTCTGAAACGGTGAAAAGCCACTAAATACTATGCATAAATACCAAGTATAACCTCTAAACCTGTTCACAAATCAAATATTTGACATCTTCAACCAATATTTAACACTTACTCGACTGATATTAAAAATTTAAAAATTATAGCCCAAATACCATCATGATTTAATCAAAGTCAAATTAAATTCAAGCTAGGAATATTTCTAACCCCCTACCCCACACTTAAATTGTACAATGTCCCCATTGTACATAAAATCAAACACTAAGGTAGAAAAATGTTAGAGAAAACTCCCTTCGGGTATTCACATGGAGCAATAAAAGATAATACTGAGCAAAAGCCAGCATAAACGCGCACTCCATAACCACCTGCAAGAAAAACACTCGGAGAAAATTCTTTAAATTAAAACTAAAACTAAACAAACAAAAGAAAACAAACAAACAAAAGAAAGGGACTCCATAACTCCTCGCAAGATCCCGCGGTTACCTCCAGAGCTGGTTTTGCAGTTTCCTCATCGAATAATAGAAATTCTAAATGATCTAAGATTTTATTAGCGCTTTCAATATCTTCTCTTTCAAGAAGTGAAGGTCCCCGAATGGGTTTTGGTTCTAAACCTAACGAAGGTTGATGGTTCATCCTCTGTATGTTCTTCCGGCTCCTCAAACAGGTCAGCGAGGCACTCCAGAAAATCTCCATCAGACTGTGCATCTTCTCTCAATTTCACCTCCGCATCGGGTTCAAAACACAAACTCTCGTTAGAATCAGAGTCGTCTAAGTAGTACAGTTCAGGTCTAAGTTGTGGCTCCTCGGGCAAACCAATCGGGCGGTCATCCTTATCATCTTTAATAATGAAGTCGTAATCATCCCGCTCAATGCCATCGTCATAAAACTCGTTCAACAGATCTTTAAGGAAAGACTCCCAATGGATCGGTTCATCCTCATCTTTAACAATTAATCGAATCGGCATATCCCCGTCGTAGATCATATTCGCAGAAAAGACATCGAAGGCGACGAAGAAAGACGAGCAAAACAACTAAAATAACTTCCTTTGAGCCAAAACTCGTGGGAAGGATCGTTTAATACTAAAATCAATATAATTAAATCAAATGAAACCGTTCCACGGCAACGGCGCCAAAAACTTGATGTGCGTAAAGCGTACAAGTTTTTTTATTTATAAAATCCGTTATTATTTAGTACGACTACAACACAAATAGGCAAGAGGACCTAATGGTATAGTAGTATAGAAAATAAGTACGGGTGTAGAACTCAAGGGGAACGGGTATGATTTGATAAAATTATATTCATTTAAATATTAAACTAACTAAACTACTTGCAATAAAATAAAGGGGGATTATGAAGTAAATGAGCTATTAACCAACTAACACCACTAAACAACCTAAAAACACTAAAAGCATGCAAAAGAGACAAGAAAACAAATAACTCGGAGAATTAATAATAATGAAGATGTTCCCTCCCTAGATTCAACTCAACTCAATTCATGGCAAAAAATTCATGGAAAGATAAGCTAAAGATACTTATATTATTCATGTATCGATTTCTAAAGTGATTACAATCTTGATCCAATCATAATCGTCTAATTACCCTAATTAATTACCTTTATGGTCAAAAGTGCAATTAAATAGTTTAATTAGCAATTAATTCTATTAACAAGTTAAGCCCTAATCCTGATGCTTGTATGATCAACAAAACATCAAACTAACATATAAATGGTCATTATATGGACATCGCCTGCAAAAGACTCTAACTTTAATTGCTTAAAACATAGGATTTGGTTAATCATTATTCCTTAATCATCTATTGGTCCTAGACAATCAAGATTCAATCTTTATGATTCAAGTGGTCTCTTAAAACATAAAAATCAGATTCTAAGCAATAAAAACAGATTCATAAACATGGATAAACATGGATTAGGCTAAACTAAGAACAAACATGAATAAAGTATCAAAAACCATGAATTAAACTAAGCCATTACATGAGTTTCATCTCCTCTAGGGAGGAAAACAGAAGATTAGTCAATAACAATCATAGAAAAGCTCTGGAAATCGTTCATAACAACAAACATGATGAATCAAGAATGAAGAAAACCATAAAACCGAATTGTTTTAGCCGAAAGCTTCACTTTAATCTTCACTTTTGAGCTCCAATCCTTCCAAGCTATTGCTCCAAGCTTCCTCTGGACTTTAATGGTATTTTCTGGTGATTTAGGGTTCAAAAGTCGGAACCCAAAGCTGCCCAACCAAATGGAGATCAAATCAATTTATAAAGATGTCAAAGGGCCCTTTAGCGACGCTAAGTGGTGAATTTTAGCGACGCTAGCGACCATTTAGTGACAGAATTTCGGAAATTTCAAACTTTGATGCTTATCTTCGAATTTTAGCCTTTTTTATCCATATATATCCTCAAATATCCGAATTTGAACCTGAAAAAGAATATATAATGATATTAAACATATATTTATTATATTCTCATGATTTTTATCCAAAAATAATTTAATATCGCATTAAATATATATATAAAAATCGCGATATCAACGTCCATCTGGAAAACCTTGAAGTTCTTGTATGCAGCATAGGCCATAAATAATCTGATAGCTTCCAACCGAGCTACAGGAGCAAAGGTTTCATCATAGTCAATTCCTTCTTGCTGGTTATACCCCTTAGCCACTAGCATTGCCTTGTTTCGCACAACTACTCCATCAGAGTCTTTCTTGTTTTTGAAGATCCATTTAGTCCCCACAATTGATTTACCTTCATGTTTGGGTACTAATCGCCAGAATTTCAACCGTTCGAACTGATTCAGCTCGTCTTGCATAGCAAGAATCCAGTCTGGATCTTCTAAAGCTTTTGATACGCGTGTTGGCTCTATCATACTCAGAAAATTAAGATTCAGACATTCGTTGGCGGTTGCGGAGCGAATTCGAACACCGGCGTTCAAACTGCCTATTACCTGAGTTTCAGGGTGACTTCTCAACCAGACAGGCTCGGGGGATCGGACCTGTATGAAGTCATCTACTGGTTGAACGTCCGTTGCAAATGAATTTACCATTTCAGCTTCGGCAAACGGATTGACAGTATCATCTGTTGCAACAGGAGAAGGAGTCGGTTGTACAAGAAATAGACTGTTTGTAGCTTCAAACTCAGAACTCTCCTGATCAGTGTCCCGTGCAACAGACGGAGTGGTAAGTGTAACTGATTCTTCCGATTGCGGTTGTGCTTGGTCAGCCCTGTTCACATTGACAAAAGAAGATTCATTAGTCTTGAAAAATTCAAACATGAAATCCAAATTAATATCTTCATTCTGAATGTGTTGATTATCAGATTTATTTGCTTGGTAAACAGGATTTTTATTATTTGAAGGTTTAGCTGTCAAAGAGTTTAAGTTTACTAAATCATCAAACGTCACATTGATGCTTTCGACAATAACGTTAGTTCTCCGATTTAGAATTCGAAAAGCCTTTTTGTCATTTGAATACCCCAAAAAGATTCCCTCGTCAACTTTTGGATCAAACTTAGACAGTTTGTCCGTTTCATTCAGAACGAAGCACCTATTACCAAATACATGGAGTTTTATTGAAACGACAGTGAATTAGGGATCTGTTTTGAGTGTAGCATGCAGTATTGACAGCCTCAGCCCAGTATGATGCTGGCAACTTGGAATATTGTAACATCGTTCTCGCAGCTTCAACCAGTGTTCATTCTTTCTCTCAACAACTCCATTTTGTTCCGGAGTATAGGCTACTGAAAACTGATGCGTTATGCCTTCAGAATCAAGATAAGAATCCAGAGTCCTATTCTTGAATTTTGTGCCATTGTCAGTGCTTATCGCTTTCACAGGTTGTCCTTGATGTGTCTTGTACTTAGTCAGAAATAGAATGATCTGCTGTGGCACTTCCAACTTGTGATTTACAAACTGAACCCATATATAGCACGAATAGTCGTCCACCATCACCAGAATATAACGCTTTGAATTTCAAGACTGAACCTTCATAGGTCCACAGAGGTCCATGTGTATCAGCTGCAAGGGAGCTGATGTTGTTGAAATCTGAATAACTTTATGCGGTACCCTCTTTAGCTTCCCTATCCTTGCAAAGATGCTCTTTTACAAACTTCAGCTTAGGGATACCTCAGACCAGATTCCCATTTACCAACTTGTTAATATTTTTAAAGTTCAAATGGGACAGTTTTCTATGCCACGACCAATTCAAATCTGATGCAGCCTTTGAAAGTAAGCAAACAGATGAACTTGATGCTTTTCCAGACAAGTCGATAGTATAGAGATTCGACTTTTTGTTTCCTCCCAGAATTTATGTCCCTTCCTCAGTTCTCAAAGAGCAGGATTTCTTCTTGAACAGGACCTCCATGCCCTTATCACAGAACTGACCGATTGAGAATAGATTGTGTCCAAGCCCTTCTACACATGACACTTTTTCAATTCTAACATTCCCCGTCTCTAAAACCCCATGCCCGAGGATGGGTGCAACTTGGTCATTCCCAAACTTGACATTTCCAGAATATTTCCCCACAAAGTGTTTGAGAAAACCTTTGTCGCCGGTCATATGTTTTGTGCACCCGGAGTCCATCTACCAAAGATTACTTTTCTGCACACGGAAACAAAAGGTGATGACCTTACCCATTGTGAAATGGGATTAGTCAGGTTAGAGATAAAAAATAGAGAAATCACATGTTCGTTAATCACAGATTCAATTTTCTTTACCTGTTTGATTTGCCACTTTTTGATTTGCCATTTTTGATTATTTTGAGCATGCGGGGCTATGGAAGATTTGTTATGTGGTTGAACACCAGAATTGTTTGATTTGTTCGATTTGTGTTTACCACTGTTGACAATGTGAGAAGTGTAATGAACAGGTTTAGCTGTTTGATGTTTGTTTATTTTAGCTTTGAGTGATGATTGTGATTTGTGTGGTTTATGAACAACTTTAGAAACTGATTTGTTATTCTTTTTCAAAATATGAGATTGAGTAGAAACTTATTTTGTTGTGGATTGTACAACCGGTTGCTTAGATTTATTTAGAAAATTTTGTCTCAGCTTCCGATTGAGTTTCTCAACTTCAATCTTTTGGAGTTTCTCTTGTCTCTCGGGGTCAGCCACAATGCGCATTTCTGAAAGATTTTTTTCCCATTCACCGGGTAGCATTGGTATGCTCCGATGTGCGTATTTGCGTAGGAAAAAACACAGTTCACTTTTCTTGATCTACTGATGAATAATATAGCCACTACGGTTGACAAACCAAGTGAAAACCATATTATCTTCAGGATTCTTCCAACTCGGAACTGATTTAAACCCTCTCAGCATCCGCTCTTGATGGTATGAGCACGCATTTATGCAATGTCCCTCGACACAACCAACACTTGCACAAAAAGTTTCAACTTTTACAATTTGTGGTTTTGGAATATCAGATTGACAACTTGAGACGGTATCAGTTTTTACTTTCCAGTTCAAAACAGATTTACAATTTTTCAAACAAATTTTCTTATGAATTGGATAAAATGATGTAAATAAAGAGTGCTTTCTTGAACGAGTTCGTTTCTTATGCTTTTTTTCCTTGACTCTCGGCTTTTCGGCTAATTTGTAAACTTATTTCTTCTTCACTGCTTATGGTACTGCATTCTTCACAATCTTCCTCACTTCTTGTTTGACAATAGTTCTTGTGGAAGTTTGACGTTTGGATTTATCTGTTTTAAAAAGAAGAGAAGAAGATTTATTAGTTTTATTAAGAATGTTTGATGGCACAGAAGAAGATGATGCAAATGTTGAAGACTTGGTGCCTGAAGTGGACCCTTTTTCACAAACACTATTTGAGTCGCAAAACTGGTTGCATTTGTGGGCCACAAATTCTCTACAAGCTTTTGGGCAAGTAGGAATTTTTACACTCCAGCCTAGATCTACATCTGCCAAAAGCTGCTTGATTTTCTCATCTCGAAGTTGTATTTCTATTTCGTATGTACTATGTAATGAGTTGAGGAACAAGGAGATGTGCACAGTCTAAATTTTCTAAATCAGAAACACTTGATTTTTCAGATTCAATCACTTTTCTTTTCAAATCCTCACATAACTGCATTATGATTATTTCATGATTGTTAACCTTCTTGTGTGCTTGTTCCGGTTCTTCAGAAAATTCTTGAGCTTGATTAATTAAAACATCATTTTCAAATTTCAGTTGATTCACAAATTCAGAGTTAAAATTATCAAAGTGATCAGCGGAAGACTGTGAGTGAGACAACTGTTCTTGCAAATTTTGATTTTCTATTTCCAGCATGATGTTGTTAATTATGCAGTTTGTTTCAAGAATTTCCTAACGGCGCTGTAATTCCATATGTGGAATATACACGCGTGGTGCGTAAGATGTGACTGTTTGTTCAGGATTTTGAAAAATGAGACTTTCTGCATGGAAAACAGATTTGTTTTTTAAAGTAGATCCGTCTGTTGCTTCATATGACGCATTCAATGAATCATAATTAAATGGATGTTGACATCTTGTTGTGGTTTTTCTTTTGAATGCTTCCTCTTGTTTGACTTCCTTTTCAGCAACAAACATCATCTTTTCGGTTAAGCCTTGATTCATTCTTTCAGCCTGATATAGCTGAGTGCAGTTGATTTTCTTAAAGAAGTCACTGTCATCATACCCTAAACCCTTATACTTATTTCTAATATCTGGTGTCAAACTCTTGAAAATAGTATGACGAGTTGTGGGTTTCTTTCTAAAAGCTTCTTCAAGATTATTCACTTTTGTTTGCAAAGTCTGTTTTTCTTCCAAAATCATATTTAAATTGATTTATGCACTTTAGCAGCATTCAAGTCATGGACTTTTCTTTCAGTTTTCTCTTGAATTTGACCTAACTCATCCTCCTTTTGTTTGATTATTTCCTAAAGTTGATTAAGTTTGGTCGTGTGTTCAGATGAGACGGCTTGGTTCATTTTAAGATTGAGGTTTTGTGATTGCAGTTTCTGGTTTTTAGCAGTTAAGGTTTGTACCTAATTAACTAAAGTCATAATATGATCAACAGATATATGAGATTCATTGAGATGTACCTTCTCAGCAGTAGACTCAGACTCAGTTGAGAGAGAACTGGTGCTGCAAGAAGCTTCTTCAGCTTCATTGTCACTCTCATATTCACTTTCTGGATCTGACTCGTCAAACTTTGCCATAAATCCTGTATCAGCTTCACCCATCACTGCATCCTCATGTTAGTCCCAAGTGGTTCAGGTATCAAGATCTAAGGAGGGAACAATGGCTAATAATCTATAAGATGTAGAGAGGATGATAAAACACCGTTAAAAACACACACATAAGTTTAGGATTATGCCAAAGTCCACCAAATGACAACTAGTCATTTGGCTTATATACCCCCTTAGGGTATTTACATATTAAGTCCTTGTAGTTTGTACCCAGTACAAACTTCACCTAGAATTCAATCTTCTATTCTATACAATATTTAATTCTAACAATCTCCCCCTTTGTATAGAAAATAGAAGATGTTGGTCTTTTCAGCATCATACGATCTTTAATAATCTCCCCTTACAAATATGCATTTTGGGAGAGAAGACTTGAATGATTTCTTTTTGAATCTTCAATATTTGATTGGATGTCATCAGAGTGTCTTCTCATCTTAAAAATTAGACTCTTCAATTTTCAGAATAGTCTTCAATTTAAAATCTTGATGAGAACTTGAATCTTTAAAGTTCATAGTAACATCCCTTTTCTTGTGATTTTCGGACTTGCACCAGTAACCTAAGGTTTTTCAACCTTTGGTTGTATAAACGGTTTAGCTTGAAGTGGTTTTCAGCATACACGATCTTGAGCCTTTAAGAAAAATGATTTAGGAAGAATAATTTATCTCTCCCTCTTGAATGTAGCTCTAGATCTGGTTTATTTCTTCAGAACTTCTTTAAAATGGCGATTAAGAACTTTTTCTGTTCTGAACTTGAATTCTTTTGTTCTGTTGTTCTCTTCTTTGCTCCCCCTTGACTTGACATATGAATTTGCAAAGAATGATTCTTTGTCTCCCGCTCAACACATGAATCTTGTCTTCATCGATAAGCTCGAAATCAACTGAATTAAGTATCAAAAGTTTCTCCCCCTCATGATGATCAGGATTCTTCATGAACATCATGTACATGAAGTCTGTATTCAGCTTGATTTTGGCCTGAATATATGAACATTTGAAGCTTCGAACCCCCATCATGAGTTTCAGTTGAATGATGTTTGAAAGGTGATACCGCGATGATATGGCAAATAAAGTATCAGAGACAGTCTTTAGGGCACTATCTCAAAGTTCCCGTGGTATAACACCAAGATCACATAGATTCTCGTTAGCACAACAGTTTAAATAAACCGTGTGACCTACGTTCAGAACTGGCAAAGCGTTGATTCTGGTAGGATTTCCATCTAATCATCGTGAAAATCACATAAGATATCACTCCAAGATGTTCCGGTAGTCACGAAAGACTAGATATGCATTATAGATCCAACATGTGTCCTAAGAAATGAAATATATATTCAAATAAGCTCTAGACTCTATCAGTGCATGAAAGAAGTTGGGGACCGGAGTAGCTGTCCTCCTTGTTTCAATATCAACAATCTCCAAGTGAGATGTTAATAGAAATGTGCTAATTCTCCGTGTGAAGTTGAAACAATTATCTTTTAAGAGATAATTGAGTAGCTGGGTGGGGTTAGTGTATTGCATCACTGGGTCCATGATGTCTATTTCAATACCAAATCTCAACAAATGAGATCCAGTAGCAGATGTGGCTACCCAGATGTATACTATTTAGTAAGGATCTTTCTTTTCTTTTGATCCTATCTCACCCACAGCTCTCTACCTATTTTTCAACTTTTCCCTCAAACTCACTTTCCACACTGATGTATGTATCTCATGTTGGATACATAAGGACACTTGTTATCATTTTCGTAACCACATGAGAAATCATGTGATATACAACAAAAATGATTGTCAAAGAAATTCAATGTTGAGAAGTATTGTCAAGGAAGATTTGAACAATCATAGAATATGAACAATCAAGGAATTTGACAAATGATGTCACAAAATGATTTTAACAAGATAAGCTCAAGATGATTTGTTGATCATATGCACCCCATTTCTTGTTCCACCCCTCTCTGTTTAATTTTACCTCTGCACACCAATCAGTATCCCGTGATAACTGATTCTGCTCACCTAGATGACCTAGTAAGTAACCCTTACTATCTCTTTCTAGAATATGGTGAGCTCCTGGGGCAGGTCCTTCCGGTTCTGGATAGACCATAGGAGTATAAATGCCTACACTCCCTCACTCATGGTGCCTTTTCGATCACCTGAATATTACCTATCTTGAATGAGTGGTTTCCAGAAAGAATGAAACGTTTAAGAATGAAGGAAGGAATGAATGACTTGAGATGGAAACGTGGAAATGAAGGACGATCTTACGAAAGATCAACAAAGAGTGAATCAAGAAAGGTATCAAAATTAAGCAATGAATGAATACCTTCTTGAAGAGATAAGAACAAATGAAAATCAAAAATATTTTTGTATTTTGAACTTTTGTAATGTTTTTGGATTTTCATTTTTCAATGTTTTTGGAGTTTTAGAAAGATATGAAGCAATAAAACATAAACCCCCCCTAAATTGATGCAAAAACCTGCGACTAACAAATCTGGACCCAAACAAGAATGGGTACCAATTTTTGTTAATCCATTTTGCAGGTAAACATTTAGAGACATTGTTGGAGCACAATGAAGATCATTTAGACTGCAGTGAAGATATTTAATTCTAACAATCTCACTTGTTTGAAATAAACAAGCGGTAGATGGAAGGATTGCTATGTTAACTATGAAAAGTTGAGAGAGAGTCTCATTTTCACCTTCATAAACACATAGTATATTTCTTTCATTGTGGCAATCCCTCTCATTTCCTTGTGTAGCACAAGGCTTATATACCTATAAGGTATATTTACAATAAGCACCCTCAACTATTGTTGAACTCCTATTCTATTACAATAATACAGTTCTAACACCTCAATAACAGCTTCACCCTCAGCAAATACTGGACACTCATCCTTATCTTCACTTTCCCCATCACTCTCCAGAAATTTAAACTCTTCCACTTGAGCCTTAAGTACAAATTGTGCCTGAACTTCAGTATCCTCATCTGAATCATCTGTGTCGGACAGAAACTAATCCTCTTCTGCAAGAAGAACTGTTCCATTATTCCATTTCTTGATTAGATTAAGCTTTGCTTTGTAATACTCAGAGTCCTTCACCTTCGGCTTTTTACAATCTTTGATCACATGCCCCGTGCTACCACAATTGTAGCATTTCTTGGGTTGAGCAGATTGGATCTTTCTCTCATATCTTTTCTCCAGAGTTACCCCGTCATTCCTTTGAAATTTGTAGTCTCTTCTCCGAGATCCACAAGTGAATCTCTGACGGTTATTGGTTTTTGATTTGATAAACTGGTTTTGTAGCATATTAGTGAGATAAGCCACAGCCTGCATTACGTTCTCATTGTCAGCCAGTTCATCAGTGTCAGACTCAGAAGTTTCTGATTCTTGAATCTGTTTCAGTTTCAAGGATCTGCCTGAAGATCTGCCTTTTCTTTCATTTACTACCAATGCCAGGGGATCAATATTCTCTTTCTGTGAACCCGTACCAATCTCATCCTGATATTGATTAAGCTCTTCGAATATCATGTGGTGAGTGACCTTATTTAGAACCTTTTGGTTCATTTGTCTGTAAATGGTCACTTGGGTTCTCCACTCAGGTCCTAATGAATTAAGGAACATGGTGTTCTTGGTCAGGTCTGAATAGCTATCCAGCTTTTGATTCCTCAAATCATTAAGCAGTTTACAAAACCTGTTGTAAGTATCCACTAGAGTTTCACCTTCACGAGAATGGAAGTGATCAAATACATTCACAAGGGTTGTTTCTTTGATCCAAACCCCAGACTCGGTCCCCTCCATCTGTTTCTGAATTTCATCCCAAATCTCTTTAGCAGTATTAAGCCCGTTGACCTTAATATACTGGTTTTAATTTTGAACATCTGTTTCTGAAAGCGGAAAGGTACCTTCTAACTATGACTCTAATACTGGTTTTAATTTTGAACATATCCAAACCATTTTGAACCGCATCAAAAAGTTAGAAGGTAAGGTCACTAAACTAACAAGCAAAAATCAGGTGTTAAAAGAGGTCCTTCATACATAAGATAAAGAGGCACATAAGGTAATTGAACAATTAGAAAACGACATTAATGAATCTAAAGTTCATTTAGCTATAAAAGAATCTAAGTTTCTAGAGTTGACTGATAAAACAAACATCATCATGCACGATCTCAAAGCAGAACGTGTTAGTGCAGAAAAGGACTCAGAAATTCTTTAAAATGAACAACGTGCACTTTATACCAAAATCAAAGAACTTGAAGACCTACTGATTAAGCGTGGGCAAAGTGAACAAACCATCTTTTTGTATAAAGAAAAGGAACGTAAATTTTCTAGATGGACATTCGAAGGACTTGGTTTCGAAAACCCAATTGTCTTGAGTAAGGTCACTGCCAAACAATTTTACAATGCAAATCTTTTTGGGGAAGGCCTCACTCAACGAATGATGTTTGTTGGTCAAGAGTAGGAACGAATTGAGGAGGACATCAAACGAACCTTACATCTCAAAACTGAAATTCCTTTTAACTACTCTGACCTAAACAACACCTACTTTGTTCAACCACCCACCTAGCCACTCTCAAAGGTCATCTCTCCGGTATACACTGATGAGGAACTTTAGGCTCCTGATGTACCAAAACCAAAATTTCATTACATTCCTCACAAGGAGTTACAAAGCAGGTCTCACACCTTGCAAGATTTTGTTACACCACTCAAGTGACCAGAAATTTTCTTCAAACCTTTCAACCTGTCAATACCTCAGTATCAACTCCAGTCCCACCACTTTCTCTTGCACAACTACAACATGAAAATGTTGAGCTCACTCAAAGAGTGAAGAACATCTAACGAAATGACGAAAAGATAATCGACTCACTCTGCAAAGACAAAAATGAGTTGGAAGTTAAACTCAGCACACTGCAAACACAGATGCAAGATACAACTCCAAGCACTTCTCTTCAAATTGAAGAACGCATTTCAAGCTCTCAACATGTTTCTATTTCTAATCAAATAATTGAAAAATACAAAAAAATCTATGACCAATCTGGTAAATCTTAAATTTAAACAGATTCTGAAGCCGAAACATGCATTCACAGTCAATCATAACTCTGGCCCGCACCCTGATATTCCTGAAACTTCCAAAACTGGTGCAAATCGTCCGAGATTGATTACTAACACTTTCTCTTCTACTGCAGATGTGAAGAAGATCATGTCAGATAAGAGTAAAATAAAGCAAACATGGAAGAGAGTTATTCCTAAGTCAACTAGGAAATGTTCGAATTTGAAAATCTCATGTGAAAATCTTTTGACGTTCAGACAAGTTTGTAATATAGCCTCTCAAATGTTTTGCATTAATGATGGTTGTCTCCATGGTCACTGTGAGTTTAATTGCACATACTATAAATTAAGAAAATTAATCGGCATTAAACCATGTGAGCAATGGACATATTTTTACGATAACCAAATCCGTGTTCCATTCATTAACTCAAAAGGACATATCATTCACCAATGGATTAAAACTCGTCAGTCATACGCACTCAAACGTCTAAACAAATCAAGACGTCTGCTGATAATCACCAAACTGGAGATTTACAGAAGGTACGGGTATGATGCATTTAAAAAGGCATGGATCGCTCAGGAGAAGCAGTTGCATTCCAAACATAGATCACACAAATTTACTCCCAAGCAAACCAAGCCACCATCTAACCCCAAGTTATCATCCAATCACAAGATTGTGAAACCTACCAAATCAAAAGCTCCAGTTCATCCAAAACAGGTTGATGTACCGAGGCCTGAAAGACATCAAAATCAGTCTAAGACATCATGGATTCGCAAACACAACACTTCCGTAACTCTACCGAATCCAAAACCTCATCCACAATCAACTGCTAAACCAGCAGTGGCACTGAAACTTCCAACTAAACCACTTCTGTCTAAACCTATTCTTTCTTACAAGAAGATAACCCCGACGTGGTTACCTAAGAATAGATTTTTAGGAGTTTCCCCACTACAACCATTAACAAATAAGACTCAGCCAATATGAACTAACATACAAGGACCCATTAACACATGGGGACCTGAACTTGCCATGTTTCTATTTTACAGGCACCTAACCTATGGTACTTGGACTCCGACTGCACCAAACATATGACAGGCAACAAGAGTCTTCTCAACAACTATGTTCCTAAGTACTCCGGGAATGTACGTTTTGGGAATGACAATGTTGCACCAATACTGGGGTACGGAGACATAGAACAAAAACATATCAAGATCAAGAAAGTCTCCTATGTAGAAGGGTTTGGTCACGATTTGTTTAGTATCGGACAGTTTTTTGATAAAGACCTAAATGTTTTGTTCAAAAAGAATACATGTTCAGTGTTAACTGAAAATGGAGACGAGCTACTCTATGGTTCAAAGAAATCCAATCTTTACTCCATCGATTTGAACAAGTATGACTCACCAACATCGGTCTGTCTTCTGTCCGAAGCCTCATCAGATCTCACGTGGCAATGGCATCACAAGCTCCTCACTTGAATTTTCATAATATAAATAAGTTGGTTAAGGGTGTCTTAGTGAGAGGGATACCAAAGCTGAGATTCAACAAAGACCACCTCTGTGTAGATTGCGAGTAGGGAAAGATTAAGAAGGCTTCTCACAAAGCCAAACAAGTGTTCAGCACCACCAAGCCTTTGGAACTTCTGAACATGGATCTATGTGGTCCGATGAGGATACAATCTAGAAATGGGAAGAAGTATATCTTAGTCATGGTGGATGACTACTCTCGGTATAATTGGGTCAATTTTCTGCAATCTAAAGATGAAGTTACACCAATGATCATCTCTTTCATCAAACAACAGCAGAACAAGCACAATCAGAGTATGGTATCCATCCATTCTGACAACAGAACTGAATTCAAGAACAGCACTCTGAAAAGCTATTGTGACATGGTTGGGATCACCCATCAGTTCTTTGCAGCTTATACACCACAACAGAATGGTGAAGTAGAACGACGCAACAGAACTCTGGTTGAAGCTGCCCACACAATGTTGTCATACTCAGGGCTCCCACCTTCCTATTGGGCTGAAGCTATCAGCACTGCCTGCTATACGCAGAACCACTCTTTCATTCATAAACGTTTTAATAATACTCCTTATGAATTGGCAAATGGCATAGTACCTAATATCAAATACTTTCATGTCTTTCGTAATAGATGTTTTGTACTTAATGATAAGGATAATCTGGGAAATTTTGCTCCTAAAGCTGATGAAGCTATTTTCTTAGGTTATTCTACAGAATCTAAAGCATACAGGGTTTTAAATAAACGAACAAAGAGCATTATAGAGAGTATAAATGTAACATTTGATGATTCATTGAATGTTGCAACTTTTCCACCAAAACCAACAGAAAACGCTTCTAAACATATCAATTCAGGACCGGTGCTTCAAAACAAAGAATCAAACATTGCATCCAGTTCAAATACTAATCTTGATTTCATGTTTGATTTCTTTCGATCTGAATCTTCTCCTATTTTAACTGATAACAGGAACAACACATAAGTACAAGCAAGTGTTACTCTGACAGCTCCTACGGTTACAAAGACAAATCCGTTTGTAGATCTCTATACTGAGGATTCTACATCTGTTTCTGTCAATCGTCCCCCTGTGACATCTCAAATTCCTGAACCATAGAGCCCACATGTGTTTGATTCAGATCCCAACTTCTCTCCAGAAGATGAAGAGGAAGCACGACACTTAGACAATCTTATTCCTCACTCTTCTACTTCCCATGAGATAAAGTGGACCAGACATCACTCAGAGTCTGATATTATAGGAGACCCTTCAGTTGGTGTTCAAACTCGTGCAGCAACAGCTAACGAATGCCAATTTTCAGGTTTCCTGAGTATCATTAAACCTGCCAAAACTTCTGAAGCACTGGATGATCCAGATTGGGTAATTGCAATGCAGGAAGAACTACACCAATTTGACCGCCTCAAAGTCTGGAGATTAGTTCCTCTACCTTATGGTAAAACTGTTGTTAGAACTAAGTGGGTATTCAAGAACAAATGGGATTCGGATGGAGTGGTCGTTCAAAACAAAGCTAGATTGGTAGCTAAAGGTTACAATCAACAAGAAGGGAATTGATTATGACAAAACTTTTGCTCCCGTTGCTCACATTGAAGCGATCAGATTATTCTCGCCTATGCTGCCTCTCGAAGCTTCCGTGTCTTCCAAATGAATGTGCAGACAGCTTTTCTTAATGAAATTCTTTAAGAAGAAGTATATGTCTCACAACCAGAGGCTTCATCAACTCTAAGCATCCAAAACATGTCTACATACTCGACAAGGCATTGTATGGTTTGAAACAGGCTCAACGTGCATGGTATGATGTCCTCTCTGAGTATCTAATTGGTGAAGGCTACTCCAAGGGCAAGACTGACACCACTCTGTTCACCAAGACTAAAGGCAGAGACAAGATCTTGGTTCAAATATATGTGGACGACATCATCTTTGGATCTACTAATCAAAAATAAAGTGACGACTTTGCTAAGACTATGGAAAACAGATTCCAAATGAGTATGATGGGGGAAATTTTCTCGGACTTCAGGTTAAACAGTTAAGTCATGGCAGTTTTATATGCCAATCAAAGTACATCAAAGATCTTCTCATGAAGTATGGTATGATTACATGTACACCTTTATCCACTCCCATGGCAGCCAAGACAAAGCTGTCAGCTGACCCTGATGGATCTCCAGTAGATCTAAAAACTTATCGTGGGATGATTGGATCGTTACTGTATATCACCGCAAGTTGTCCTGACGTCATGTTTTCTACTTGTCTCTGTGCTCGGTACCAAGCTAATCCCAAAGAGTCACATCTCCAAGCAGTCAAAAGGATTTTCAGATATCTCAAAGGGTCCATGGATCTTGGTATATGGTATCCCAAAGATTCAAATCTTGACCTCCATGCTTACTCCGATGCTGACTATGCTGGTTGCATGATAGATAGAAAAAGCACATCTGGCAGTGCACACTTCCTCGGTGATCGCTTAGTCTGCTGAGCCTCCAAGAAACAAAACTGCGTGTCTACTTCTAATGCTGAAGCTGAGTATGTTGCCGCTGCAATGTGCTGCTCTCAAAGCCTCTTGATACGTACACAGTTATCAGACTTTGGCCTGAGGTATGACAAAATTCCATTACTATGCGACTCCCAATCTGCTATAGCCATCTCATGCAATCCGGTACACCACTCTAAAACCAAACACATTGATATCCGTTATCACTTCATAAAAGATAACGTAGAGAAAGGTCTAATAGAGCTCCAGTATGTTCACACAGAAAATCAGTTGGCTGACCTGTTTACCAAACCATTAAACGAAAGTCGATTTACTGAGTTGGTCTCCAAGTTAGGCATGCTAAATTTAAAAATATAACATACTGTTGCTTTCTTTCTCCTTTCTTTCTTTTGTTTAGAGTAGGTATTATACAGTTTGTTTCTTGTACAGATCGTTGGTACTTTATTAAGAGGAGTGTATGCCTGAATATACACATACTGCATCTGTGAAGAGGGAGACAAAACTACACATAATGCATATGTGTAGGGGGAGAAATACAATAGACACACACACATAGAAACTCTGAACACAAACCTTTTCTTCAAAATTTTACATGTTCATAGCAGTGAGTTTCCGATTGACAGGTTTTACATGTTCATAGCAGTGAGTTTCCAATTCACAGGCTTTTCCTGTTCATAGCAGTAAGTTTCCGATTTACAGATTGAAGAAGTGAAGCCTCCAACAGTAACTCCACACCCAAGTAACACCTATAACTATAGCAAATCCAGCAAGCTAAAGTGTGTGCTTCAAGAGTACCCAATGGTGTTGTGTTAAACACACAAAGAATAAAAGCAACAGTCTAGGGGGAGGGTGTTTAACAAAAGTCAAATCAAAATATCTAGAAAATTATTTTTCTTCATTCTCGAAAACTCAGATATTTTGAATTGTCAGAAAAGTTGCTAAGTGTTTGGTTCAAACAGAAAAACAATCGCACAAAGAAGTTTCTATCGCATAAAATCTATTTGAATCAAAATAACCAAATTTTTCTAACTCACAAAACAAGAAAGGCTTAATCGCACAGAGGGCTATCGCATGGATTTTCTAAGCATACATGCGATAGCAAGTACTAGCACACGGCTAAGGGAACTGTTAACCTTCTTTCAATCGCATGCGATAGAGAACAAAATGTCAATCGCATGGATTTCCAAAACATTTTGAAGTTTAACCTTGATCTATTGTTCAATCGCATGTGATAGGAAACCAAAGGCCAATCGCACGCGATACATCAGTGTTAGCACACTCAGATGCATTTCAGGGCAATGGCATGGGTCAATAGACCGCATCAAACTTACCATGCGATTGCCTTAATAGACCGCGTTTTTACCGAGAGTAGTCCAATTAGAAGGTGACACGTGTTATTACCTTTATAACCATCCCATCCTTGCCATAAGTTCACTCACACTATCAGAATTCAAAAAGTCCTAAGTTGTCTCTCGATTTTGGTTACTTGAATCACGAAAATCCTCTCGTTACTCTGCCAAAATTTGCATTCTTAGAATCAAAACACTCGTAATCTTATAGGTAACTTGTACGGTTTACATTGTTGAAATTTTGAGTTAAAATGGTACTTTTTGAGCAAAGAACAGCCGACTGCGATGAGGAAAATGTTGGGGTTTTCCAGGCACGCAACGGAAGCAAGGTACAACACAAAAAGCCCATAGTACAAGCACATAAAGCATAAAATCGGAAAAACCCCAAACATGGATCAATCTCTATGAAAAGAAATGCAACAAAGATAGAGAGTAAAGGAGGTTATACCAGCTCCTTAGCTCCAGCAAATGTTGGTGTAGAGGATGGATTTGCTTCTCCTTTTGCTTGAACGAATCAACTAAAGGATGATACCCCGGCAACACGTCAAATCCCTTGAGCTAGCAAGCTCCTTTAGGCTCTTCTCACTTGAAAACCGACTAGGAGAACAGCAACTTACAAGCTGGAACCGATTTCTGGAGCAAAGACCCTCACTCTCTCTTTTAGAACTCACCTAAGTCTTTAGAAGCACTTGTGAGTGTGTATATTGTCTAACTTTTCAAGAGAGACAAATGAGGCTGAATAATGGTCTTTTATTAACTCCATATTGACATTTCACCTCCCACAGCCGGTCAAGAGAGTCTCAGACTCAACTCCCATGCATAGGCCAACACTTTAGGTGATTTGACAAAAAGGTGCCGTTTGGAGTTAGCGGCGCTAACCCAGACTTAGCGACGCTATCCTGTAAAGGTTAGCGGCGCTAACGCGGCTTGTCAGTCGACTTGACATAAAGCCCATGCAGTTGTAGCGGCTCTAACCCATAAGTGTTAGCGGCGCTAACACATTATGGTTAGCGGCGCTAACCCAACCATCGAAGTCAACTTTTGTCTTTTGTCATTTTTGATCCCTTTACTTAAGTTGCTGTCAGATTTGACCCCGGTGTATGACCCAATAGGCCCATACATCATCGGTAGTGATTCAAACGGTGTACATGCATCAGTGGGCATATTCTAATAAACTCCCACTTGCACATGATGCACCATTTGTAACAAATCACAGACAATGAGCGGTCTCTAGCAAAAACATCATTGCCCCCAAGTCAGTATGGGTTTCGTTATCCGAATGAAACCTGTTCATAAAGAAAGGTCCTATAGATAAGTGATCTTAAGCATACTTTTGTTCGCGATATCCGTGTGAACACGAGACATGGATTAGATGTCAATCTCTAGATCGTTCACGATTGTGTTTCTCGACCTTGATTGGTGGTGACCAAAAGTTAAGGACATATCTGAGTCTAAATCAATATTCCTTGCGCATGGCCATGCAAAATTTTGGTGTCAGCTCCCAATCATCGAGGGGCCCAGTGATATCTCTCATATCAGAGGAACAAATCCTTTTTTGACTGTATAACCCCAAACCATACCCCTTAACTTATCTAGTCATTTCCTTTATCACAGCCAGTTACGAACTGCTTTTGAAAATGACTAAAGTAAGAAATAAATAAGATATAGCGGTTCATACATCTCAGGTCTAAGGATGTAAGATATTATCATCCCAAGTTACTTGCGACTACAATCCATGAAGTATACTTGGGTGTGGGTCTTCCAGTCACTTGAAACTCTTTTCAAGTACAGATAGGCATTGCTCCTTAATTCGACCAAATTGAATTCAAGGTCACATGCTTATCTCAGTCTTAATTCAATCTTCCTTCCACAAGATTGACCGACCGTGGAAAGTTTGAAATATAAGATATTTCCGGAAGTGATTAAACATGCTAAGATGGAACACAGTAGAGTCTCATGAATGTAACCGTATCATACGCATATATAATCTCTATTATATATCGAAACAATCATAAGTTACAATACTGTCTATATCGTTCCCAAAATATATAAAATTACTTATCAAACAAACTAAATACATTACTCAAGCCAAATCGCTGGCAAATCTTACACCTATAGTACTAGTGTGAGAATCATGAGCTGCCTGCGATAACGGCTTCGTGAATGGATCCGCAAGGTTCTCATCCGTTGCTACTCTGCTTATGACGATTTCACCACTCTCAACTACCTCTCGTATGAAGTGGTATTTTCGCAAAATATGTCTTGTTCTCTTGTGAGCTCTTGGTTCCTTCGCCAAAGCTACTGCACCCTCATTGTCACAAAATATCTCAATAGGGTCAGTAATGCTTGGAACCACTTGTAGATCTTGGATGAATTTCTTCATCCACACGGCCTCTTTTGCAGCTTCACTTGCCGCAATGTATTCCGACTCGGTAGTCGAATCAGCCACCGTGTCTTGCTTCGAGCTCCTCCAGCTGATAGCACCACCATTTAACAGGAATACAAACCCCGATTGAGATCGGCAGTCATCCCTATCCGTTTGGAAGCTAGCGTCCGAGTAACCCTTTACTCTTAGCTCCCCTTCCCCACCATATACCAAGAACATTTCTTTTGTACACCTAAGGTACTTAAGAATGTTCTTTCCAGCTTTCCAATGAGGCTCCCCGGGATTTGCCTGATATCTACTAGTCATGCTCAAAGCACATGCCACATCAGGATGAGTGCATAACATGGCGTACATGATCGATCCCACAGCCGAAGCATATGGTACTCGCTTCATTACTTCTATTTCCTCTTGGGAGGTAGGACATTGAGTCTTGCTCAACATCAAGCCTTGTGCCATAGGGAGGTTTCCTTTCTTGGATTCCTCCATTTTAAAGCGTCTCACAACCTTATCAATGTATGCACTTTGAGAAAGCCCGAGCAGCTTTCTAGATCTATCTCTATAGATCTTTATCCCCAAAATATAGCTCGCATCGCCTAAGTTCTTCATTGAGAAACAATTCCCGAGCCAAGTTTTTACACTCTTAAGGCTCGGAATATGGTTTCCAATGAGCAATATGTCATCCACATATAGGACTAAGAAGACAATAGTGCTCCCACTAGCCCTGACATATACACATGGTTCATCTTTGCTTTTCGAAAATCCAAATTCCTTGATTTTCTCATCAAAGCATAGATTCCAACTTCGAGATGCTTACTTGAGTCCATAAATGGCCTTCTTTAGCTTACAAACCTTGTTCGGATACTCTGGATATTCAAAACCATCAGGTTGTGTCATATACACCTCTTCAGAAAGCTTCCCGTTAAGGAAGGCGGTTTTAACATCCATCTGCCATATCTCATAATTATAAAATGCAGCAATGGCCAGGAGTATTCGGATTGATTTCAACATAGCCACTGGGGAAAAGGTTTCATCATAATCAACACCGGGTGTTTGAGTGAAACCCTTTGCCACTAGTCGTTCTTTGAAAGTATCCAAGGTTCCGTCCATGCCGGTCTTCTTCTTGAAGACCCATTTACACCCTACGGGTCTAACCCTAGGTGTAGGATCAACCAGTTCCCAAACTTGGTTATCCGACATGGATTGCATCTCACTTTCCATCGCTTCCTTCCAATGTGCAGACTCAGGGCCCGCCATAGCTTCCTTGTAGTTAGAGAGCTCATCAGAGTCCACTACTAACTCGCTGCCCTCAGATATGTAGAATCCATATCTCTCTGGCTCGTAACGAGTTCTACTGGAAAGCCTAGGAGTAAGCAATGAATTAGTGTCAGGTACTGCAACATTCTCTTGCTCAGTTTCAACCATCCTAGGTTGAGTGCTAGTGCCAACCTCAAGTTCTTTATTGGTTGATTCTTGAACTTCCTCAAGATCAATTTCCTTGTTGCCTCTTTGTTTGGATAGCAATTCTCTTTCTAAGAAAAATGCCCTTCGAGCAACAAAAACTTTGTTCTCAGAAGGTTTATAAAATATATATCCAACACCGGCAGGAGGATATCCGATAAAGTAACACCTTTCCGATCGAGGTTCAAGTTTGTCCTCAGTCTCACGTCTCACGTAGGCTTGACAACCCCAAACTCGTAGGTATGAAAGTGTCGGCTTCTTCTTATGCCACATTTCATAAGGTGTTTTCGATACTTTCTTGGTTGGTGCAAGGTTAAGGATCCTTACCGCCGTCTCTAGGGCATATCCCCATAAACTAACTAGTACCTCCGTTCGACTCATCATGGACCTTACCATATCTAGTAAAGTCCGGTTCCTCCTCTCAGCGACCCCATTTAATTGTGGAGTCCTTGGAGGTGTCAATTGCGAAATGATTCCACAATTCTTTAGATGATCGATAAACTCGGTACTTAGATACTCTCCACCTCTATCAGATCGAAGTATCTTTATTGTTTTGCCCAATTGATTCTTAACTTCGTTTTGGAATGTCTTGAACACCTCAAAGGTTTCATTCTTGTGCTTAACAAGATAGACATATCCATACCTACTATAATCATCTATAAAGGTTACGAAGTATCTCGAGTTATTCCTAGTTACATGTTTGAAAGGCCCACATACATCCGTATGGATGATGTCCAAGAGGTCTTTACCCCTTTCACTTGTCCCCGTGAAGGGTGCCTTTGTCATTTTGCCTAATAAACAAGAATCACATACATCATTCGACCCTTGGTCAAATGACTCCAAGATTCCATCCACTTGAAGCTTGGTGATGCGAGTCTTGTTTATGTGGCCAAGACGACCATGCCACAAGGAATACTTATCCAAACCATCTTTGGAACTAGAATCAATATTCATGATAGATTTTGTTGATTTAATGTATGCACTTGCCTTATAAATGCCATGACATGGTAAAGCCTTAAAATAAACAATATTATCTTTAAAGCATATAATTAAACCATTATCAAAATGAAAATTGTAACCATCGTCATACAAGCCATGAAAAGAAATAATGTTTCTTGCCACATAGGGCGAATAGCATACATTTTTTAATAAAATAGAGTAGCCGGTCTTGAACGAAAGCTCTACTTCTCCTTTAGCTTCCACTGGGACAATTTCAGAATTTCCCATCACAAGATCCAGCTCTCCACGCTCCAAGTCCCTACTTACCTTTAGCACCTGCACCATATTACATATGTGAGTGCCACAGCTGGTATCCAAAACCCAGCCTTTAGAAGTAGAAGTATTATGGAGTTCTATCATGAACGTACCTGAAGATTTCGGGCCCGATATGCTCATTGCCTTGAGCTTATTGAGTCCTTCCAAGTACTTAGGTCAGCTTCGGCGGTAGTGGCCCTTGCCCCCACAGAAGAAGCACTCCGCATCCTCCGGAGTCTTGGCTTGGGGAATCTTCCCCTTACCTTTACCTCCGGAGGCCGGGGTAGGCTTGGTCGTGCCAACCTTTCCTTTACCCTTCCCTTTCTTGGAAGGGGCGGCCTTCTTCTTGGTTATGCGGCCTTCCCGAATGGCTAGAACGGGAGTGGAGGAGGAGGATGGTTTGCTCTTGGTCATGCTCGCTTCGGCAGTCTTGAGCATACCATGTAGCTCCATCAAGGATTTATCCATGCTATGCATATGATAACTCATAGTGAATTGATCATATGCACTGGGCAGGGATTGGAGGATCAAATCGACCGCCATCTCCCTCCCGATGGTAAACCCTAGCTTCTCCATGCGCTCAATGTTTGCTTTCATACGCAAAACATGAGCGCACATTCCCTCCATCTTGAAGCTTGCAAGCGAGAACCGACTTGAAGCATGCATACCTCTCCTGCCTCGCCTGCTGCTGGAACATATCCCGCAGCTGCATGATCAGGTCGTGAGCACCCAAGTGGTCCATTTGCTTTTGCAAATCGGTACTCATTGTGCTCAACATGAGGCATGTGATCTCCTCAGTCTCCTTGAGGCGTTTCTCGTACGCCTCACGGATTGCCCTCGTTGCACCGCTTGGAGGTGCCTCGGGTAAGGGTTCCTCTATGGTGTGCATCTTCCCTTCATAGCGTAGGACAAGTTTGAGTTGCCTATACCAATCCATGAAGTTGCTCCCATCGAGCTTCTCCTTTTCAAGGAAAACTCTAAGAGAAACGTTGGTGGTGGTGGTGTTAGCGCTTGTTGATGCCATCTATAATTGCAAAGTAGACTTAAATTAGTTTGTTATAAATATGTATTATCTTGTTAAATTAATTTACCCATAAAGAATTAACTTTAACAAGGCTAAGAACCATATTTCATCCCACCATGTGACGGGGTTACCGCGGATCACATGATAAAATTATTTAGGTTGGCAACCATTTTGCCAATTGCAATCTCTATTGCAATCCTTAGCGCCTTGCGGGATCCTACGACATCCAATGGTCGTTTGGCATGTTTGATCCCTTCTTGCACCAATTTTAAATCTTGAAATTTTGGTTAACTCGTGCTATGCTCGACAATTAACCAAGATTTCAAATCTAAAATTGCAAATAGTCCGTCAAGACATACGGTGACAAATTCACCAAAGTTGGCTCGTGCTAAGCTCGACAACCAAAATTGTGAATTTCCACTAACGCCGCCATCTCCATTGGACATCATGGGCTCCATGGGCTCCAAGCTCCAAGCTCCAACTCCTTTGGCCCATCTTGTGTGTTCATCATCCATCATAAAAATACATACAATAGAATAAAATGGCATACAAGCCATAAAATACCTATTTATCTATTACAATTACATGGATGAATGAAATGGCATGCAAGCCACATTATTATTACAAACTTATCATAAGAATAATAATACAACCAAATTTGCATCCAAACACACAAAACAACCAAATGGTCTAGGCAAGGTTACCAACTTACATATTCACATACAATCAAACATATATATGCTACTGGAATTTAAGCATCATAATAATAAGATTAAAATTTCCAGAAGCTCAAAACATGACTAAAACCCGAGACCAAAATCTGTTTTTAACCAAGAACAAAAAAAAAAACTGACTCATCGACGCTAGCGCCGCTATCTTAAAATAGTTAGCGCCGCTAACCCAAAGTTAGCGCCGCTAACCCAAAGTTAGCGCCGCTAACCCTGTTCGACAGAAAACAAACAATTTCGATTTCGGGTTTTCAAAGCCACCAAGTGCATAACTCTCATAGAGGTGGCTCTGATACCACTGTTGGGGTTTTCCGGGCACGCAACGGAAGCAAGGTACAACACAAAAAGCCCATAGTACAAGCACATAAAGCATAAAATCGGAAAAACCCCAAACATGGATCAATCTCTATGAAAAGAAATGCAACAAAGATAGAGAGTAAAGGAGGTTATACCAGCTCCTTAGCTCCAGCAAATGTTGGTGTAGAGGATGGATTTGCTTCTCCTTTTACTTGAACGAATCAACTAAAGGATGATACCCCGGCAACACGTCAAATCCCTTGAGCTAGCAAGCTCCTTTAGCCTCTTCTCACTTGAAAACCGACTAGGAGAACAGCAACTTACAAGCTGGAACCGATTTCTGGAGCAAAGACCCTCACTCTCTCTTTTAGAACTCACCTAAGTCTTTAGAAGCACTTGTGAGTGTGTATATTGTCTAACTTTTCAAGAGAGACAAATGAGGCTGAATAATGGTCTTTTATTAACTCCATATTGACATTTCACCTCCCACAGCCGGTCAAGAGAGTCTCAGACTCAACTCCCATGCATAGGCCAACACTTTAGGTGATTTGACAAAAAGGTGCCGTTTGGAGTTAGCGGCGCTAACCCAGACTTAGCGACGCTATCCTGTAAAGGTTAGAGGCGCTAACGCGGCTTGTCAGTCGACTTGACATAAAGCCCATGCAGTTGTAGCGGCTCTAACCCATAAGTGTTAGCGGCGCTAACACCTTATGGTTAGCGGCGCTAACCCAACCATCGAAGTCAACTTTTGTCTTTTGTCATTTTTATCCCTTTACTTAAGTTGCTGTCAGATTTCACCCCGGTGTATGACCCAATAGGCCCATACATCATCGGTAGTGATTCAAACGGTGTACATGCATCAGTGGGCATATTCTAACAGAAAATCGGACCTTAGGATGGACTTTTGATAACCAAAATGAACTTTTTTGTTCAATCTAAGTTTACGATGGTTATTGGGGTTGCATAAGGAACACTTTGATGCAAAAATATTTCAAAAATCTCACAAAGTGTTCTTCGTGTTCTTGGGGTGTATGAACTTACACTTAAAATTCACTTTTTGGTTCAAAAAGGGGTGTTATGATGATTTTTTGACTATACTCAAGTACTACAAAGTTGTTTGTTGATGTATAATTGATATGATACAAGTGTTAAAACAACTTTTTTATACTTAAAATCATCATGTACACAATGAATTTTTTCAAAGTTAGGGTTTTTCAAAATTTTCAACTTGATAGTTTTGGTCAAACTTGGTCAACTTTAACTCAACTCCTAAACTTTGACCAAACTTCAAAGGTTTATCAATGTATATAGAGCCTTGTTGCTTATCTATATATCTTAGACTTAAATGATTGATTTATTTGTACAGATAAGATGGCTCAAGTTGTATTGCAACCGGATGAGATCATGCCCAGCAATGAGTTTCTTTCAATCAAGACTAATGAAAATAACCAATACATTAATCTTGCCACTTTCAAAAATCCTACCTTCCCAATTGTTACTGAAATCCTCAAAGTACACCCGTTAAACCACCTTCTAACATACAACCCTGCTACCACTGGCACCCATGTCCCTAATCTTTATGCCCAACAATTCTAGAAAATGTGTGAAATCCGTACCAATGACAGGGGGCATGAAGTTATCCATGCTGAGGTTGACGAATACACAGTTGACATTCCGATCAGTCGATTCAGGACAATTTTTAGACTGCCAAGAGCTAACAGCAGACCTCCTGCCATAGCTTTTGATAACATTCCAGACGAGAAGGCTTTCCTTGTTGCTGTCAGGGCAATGGGATATGATGGAGAGCTAACCAAGAAAAATCAGTTCAAACGCACCAACCTACATCCCATGTACAACACTCTTTTGACTATGCTCCAAAAATGTCTGACTCCAATGCATTCTGGCTATGAATTTCCAACTGAGATTCAGCTCAAAATCTTTATGGCAGCTGCCAACCACCTACATGTGGATTATGCACACCTCCTCTTCCATGATATAAAAGCAACAATGCTTAAGAAGAATTCTCAAAAGAAGAGGGATGCTAATCTTTTGCCATACCATCGATTCATACCCATGATCATCCAGTACCTGATGGATCAGAATGCTGATATTCCCCGCCGGACAGGTTTACCTTCTATAACTCCTAAAGTCTTTAATTATATCAAACCTGCAACTCCGGCCAACTTACCTGTACCTCAACCTTTTCCTATAACACTCTTGGATCTATGTGCTCAGAATGAGATAGTTGTGAGTTATAGGACGAGTGTAGGATTACCTCCCACGGTTGTGACAGCACCGGCCATACCTACCCAGGGAGAAGTAGTACCTGGTGAGGAGATAGAACATAGGACTCAGCCATCTGAGGGAGATGCTGAGCGGGTCGTGCAGAGAGAAAATGTTGAGGAGAAGGGTGGAGAAGTTGGTGAAGGTAGAGAAATTAGAGAGGGAGGGGATGCTTATGATCCCACCACCGTTCAAACTGTAATCAATCTATTTCTCAAACCACCCAAACCAAAACCATTCTTGAAGAACTAGGTCTTGACATTTCTGAGTCAACCTGTTCCGAATCTTATAGTGCTGAGTCTGCCTCTCAACCAGGCGGTGTCCCCTCTTTTAAACCTATTCAATCTCCTCTAGGCACCCCTGATCGACCAATTGAACAACCAGCAGAAAGCACCCCTTCCTTCATGAAACTTACAGACCCAAACACAACATCTCCAGACTTGACCCACACTGCCCAAACTACTTGTCATTCCTCAAACAGTTGGTCTTGTCATTGTTCTAAACCAACCTTCCCAGACTGCTGTAATCTCAGCAGAGAGAAATGCAATTGTTGCACCAGATCATGATGTGCCAGTCACTCCAGCTCATGATATATCATTTAAGACTGGCTCGATTACCCCTGACTCTCTGCTATCCCCTAATCAATATGCGGGGTTTGGTCTAGGCAGTGGTGAAGAAGGAGATAGCTATGTTCTTAGGAGTGATAATGAGAACGAGGAGATGAGAAAAGAACATGAGTGCTGAGGGACCCCTAGCCCAAGAAAGTTGGGAAGCCACATCTACTACCAGACCTGACATTGTTGGGTCTAGTATTGAACAAGTCGCTGTGATCCCACCCGTGCAAGTTGTAACCCCTCCAAGCCACTTAGGTGCTTCTCAACAGGCATCTACTTCATTGCACAGGGCTTTAGCACAACAGCTATCGGCCTCTCCTTTGGAGATGGCTGGTATTGAATCTAGAGGTCTACCTCCCTCGTACTCGACCGTTCCTTCAATGCATTTTAATTTGCCTCAGATTTCTACATATCTTTCACAACGGTCACACACTATCACACAGTTGGTGGAGGTTTATAGCCTACCGCCCAGAACTTCCATAGGTGGTACCTCTTCTCCGAGGATCGGAAGGAAATCCTGCTGGGGTCAACATCCCTACAGCTCCAGTAGGTGGTTCTGCCTTTATGGCTGGAACCATAACCGGTAATCTAAACCTTACCGAGTTTGTTACACGTGCTGAACTACAGGAAACCATTCAACAAGCCGTGGAACCTCTCCAACAACAACTCACTGACACAAATCAAAAGTTGGATAGGATTGAAGCACTTCTTGCTACCAGACCTCAAGCTCCTTAGCCACAGCCGCAGCCTGAACCTTCCAGCATGTCCATAGATGCTTTGAAGAGCCTACTTTATGTTAAACTTTTGGAACAAAGGCCCGAATCTACACATGATCAGGATCTTCTCACAATACCTAACAACGATGAAAGGCCACAGGGAATCTCCTTAGATGATTTTCAAGAGTTCCAGGAAGATGTTGTCAGCAGGATTGATGGGGCAACCAGAGGTTTTTATACAACAATGGAGAAGGTTGTGGACAGACTCAAGGTAGTGGAAGAGTCGTGTAAGGCTCAAGCTGAAAGTAGCAAGAGGAAGCGGGATGATCAGGATCCTGATGATCATCCCGAGGGGGAGAAAAGAAGGAGATACTTGGCATCTTCCTCTCAAACTACAACTGTACCTGTTAGTCGCTTAAGTTCTCTATTATCTGCAGGTACTAGTTCTGGCAATCAGCAGCAACAACAACAGTACTTGGCCGATGAAGTTTATGAACAACAACAACGTGAGAATGCTGACAAACAAATAGTACTATATGTACCACAGCATGAATCTAAACAGAGGCTGATTGATCTGGAGGAAGGAGAAATACTACAAGAGCAGTCCCATGCTGAGACTGATTGGGTTGATCTAAGTGCAGACTCTGAAGATGAAATGTTTGATCTCTATGAAAACATGCACAAATCACCCACCAGGCATGCGGAAGAAAGTGAAACTGCTCAGGATAGGGAGCTCCAATCTGATATGTTTACTGAATTCAATTGGGGACAGACTAAGGAAGCTCAGCCAGAGGAGGAGACAGAGGACCCAGAACTCAGCAACCTATTCAAAAGCATAGACGACTATGTGGAGATTGCAACACGTCCAGAATCTCTTAGACTTCTTCACAGATTTGAGGAACCTATCAATGAAAGAGAACTTGCAACAAGAAAGAAAGAATGGGCTGCAATCTTTAGAAGGGAAGCAAGAAGGAAACCTGCAAAGAAGAAAACTACCTTTGACGTGTCTAGGGTCCTCAGGGGTATAAATATTGAAGTACATGAACATTTCCCTCCTCCTTCTGGTCAATTTCAAATCTCAGCTGCTGATATCATTCAAAGAAACATCCAAGAAGAAGTTGCATAAAAAGCAAGACAAAACTCTGAGTGGCTACTGCCACCAAACTATGTAATTCCTACTACTCCTCCGGTGTACACCGGTGATCTAGGCTTAGACAGTAATAATATGTTTACTAGAGAAGCCATGTATCAGCCAGTGTGGAAAAGATACTTCGTGAATGCTGCTTTTCTTGAAGAAAGAATCCCAGACATTTACAGCGATGAAGTACAAGAGCTCACACCTCCAGAGCTCAGGGGCTTGGATGATCAACAGAAAAGAAGATATGAACAAACCTTAAGTGACACCAAGTCCCCAAGGCAAATAGTCGCATCTGATTACCCGATTGTTGAAGTTCTTAATGTTTATACAGGGGTTTCTTTTCAATACAAGTATGCAATCTTTGAGGTAAAGCGGGCTCAAGGAGAAAAGATTCAACTGAACGAAGCCGATCTAAGACATGTAAAGATTCACGACATCATTTTCATTTATGACACATTGTCTCGGAAGCAAGGCAAAACTTCACATGAATAATTCGGGATATCTCAACTAATGCAGTACATGAGAAACTTCATAAGCTTTGTTGAAGATCATGACATGCAGCTTGGTGCAGAAAACAACTATCGCAAGGTCAATCTCTTGAAGCCTAACCAGAATCATCCTGATCTTGATCAATTGGAAGAATTGACCTCAATCTACGAAGGCCATCCGAACTATAAAGTAGATAGAGATGTTGTCTTCCACAACCAAAAGAAAGAGAATATATTTGTAAGGATGGATGAGTGTATGGCCTACTCAGATGACACCTTAAAACTTCTGCACTATGCTCTGCATGAAAAGGTGTGGGCTGCTCACAATGAATTGACTAAAGAATACCAAAGACAAGCCTTCAGATCAATCAAGCAAATGAAAAACACACTGGAGAATAGGAAACAAATGAGGCACTGGCACGTGGCACTCGGGATTCGCAACAAGTCAAGACATGATGTTTAATTATTTATTTCTTGTTGTGAATCATTGCACACCTCACTTAGGGGGAGATTGTTAGACTTGTAAAAGTGAGGGTGAATATGACAATATTGTATAGTTTGGCAAAGCCTATAAAAGGCTTTGGCTTTGCTAATAAACATAAGCTTTGCATCATATTACTTTACACCTTTATGTGTGTGTTTTGTTCTTCCTCTCGGCCCTCTATCTAAACCGAACACTCTACACACACATTCAAACACTAGCATTGCTTCATCCGTAGATTTACGAGACCATCAATAATATTCAAAAGAATGTGTGTTATTTTACAATAAAGACCAAATATCGATTCCTAAATTGATTAGACTCTTGTTCCGAAAATCTAACCCTATAATTGTACTTATTAACAATCCTTATGGTCAAAGGATTAATTAACTCGTCCAATTAGCCAATTAAATTTGATTCATGAAAATCTTTAATCCAAATGATTTGTAATAAACAAAACATGAAACCAACATATAAAGGTCATTGTATGTTAAACCACATGAGAAAGAACCGATTTTTAGTTGTCTAACCTAGGATTATCAACCACTAGTCTAGATTACCTAATGATTATAGATAATAAAGATCCAAGTTTTATAAAAATAGATTGATCATCTCACTTTTAACAAAACTCAGATTGTAAACAACCAAAATCAGAATCTAAAACATGGATTATGAAGTGATTAAGACATTCATGACATAAACTTGATAAAAAAAGCACACAAATCTCAATAAATACATCAACTTGTCATTAGGTTCATCTCCTCTAGGGAGGAAAACTCAGATCTAGCCTAGCATGTTCATAACAAAACTCTGGAAACAGATTAGAATGAAATTCATTGAGAGATTAGAACAATATAACCCGTAAATATCAATGATGCTAGCCTTGATCTTCGATTTAAGCCCAAAATCTTCAATTCCTTGCTCCAAGCTGCTCTTGAATGCCTCTAGTACGTAACTAGGGTTGTATGACGGCCAAAGATGGTGCAAAAGGTCCCTGATCCGGAGAGTAATGCGATAATTTATAGTTAAAAAACTATGCGAGATAGGCCGCTAACTAAAAGATAGGGCCGCTAACTTTGAGTTAGTGCCGCTAACCCTTTCTTATCCCAACTTCTTCGAAATTTTGAACTTTGAAAACCTTGAACCTTATCCTCTTCGATAGCGCTGCTAACCAAGAGTTAGCGCCGCTAAACCTTTCTTTGTAGCGCCTCTAAACCTTCAAACTTCACATTTTTCATTATTTTCTCGGTCTTTCAACTTTTGGCATTCTTTTTGCATCCCTTTGTATATTTTAGCTTGGATTCAACAAACAAAGGTAAAAACCACCTTTTTGACATAAATAGAACAATTTCTCGGCTAAAACTACCCGGATATCACTCAAAATATCTAGTTAAAACCGGCGATATCAGTAATCCATCAACAGGTAAACATTTATGGTTTTCTCTATTAGTGCATCCTCATAAAGCAGTTTCTCACAAGTAATGAGAATCCACCTATTGTATATCGTATATCAATCTTTATGAAATTTGGGGTTAATGTTCTATTAGTGTTAAGAAACTATATAAGCTATGGCTAGCTTATGTTTAGTTTATGGCGATATAACTTCAATGGAACCGTACAATTGAACAATTGGTTGAATGTAGTTACTCTTTTTGATAAAAGTTTAACTTTGTTTCTTCAATGCGAAGAACATACTAATTAAATCAATGAAGACACTTTAAAGACCAATCTTGTAACCTAATGCTTTATTACTGGAGTACTTGCTTGTCTAGAAACAAGTCTTTCCTTGTCTTTTAAGTACACACATGTAACATAGGTAAATTATGTTACGTAGTCCTCACACTTTATCATAACAATTATGAGTTTATTACCATTGATGTCAGCACTTGAATCATTGTTTAAAAGTTATAACGGGAGATTTTTCTTATAGGAACAATATAGAGTTCATCATTGGGGTATTATATATCGAGGTTTGTTTCTTTCTTGACCCCAAGTTGTCTTTATACATTTTATCCAAGTGATGACAAAACCTTTAATTTTTTTAAGTCTCTAAAGATCATTGAAAATTTCAGATTAAAGCAAAATGATGGCTAAATTGAAGTTTGATTGGAGCATCCGATTAAAGCAAATCTAAATTGTGGTGTTAGAAATACTTCATCTCAAGATCATTTGAATTCTCAACTATGAAGGTTTTGTTCATTGTCTTTGCTATCATCACTAATCCAATAAATTTCGTTCTAGAGGCAACTATGCAGAAATCGACTTTGCTTAGATGTGTTTTGTTTTTTGGTTTTGTCAAGCTATTTCAGCCACTCATCTAATTTCTAAGGTACTATGTTCTAACTGCATTAATTAAAGTTTTGCTGTAAGCAACTATAACTATTCATTTATAACATTTAAGAAAATTTGTCGTCACCCGAGTTTTAAAGTTTGGTTTCCTAATGATGCTTAGCTGTTGACATATGTATACAATAGTTTCTGAAATGAACTTGACATTCACATTCCATTAAATAAAAGTTATTGATGTCATATATAAGAAACATGACGAAAACCGTAACGAGTCTAATTGGGTGAAAGTTATAACTTGAATTTTCTATGTGATTCGTTTCTCTTAGGTGAGTTGAGCTGGAAAAATGGGTATTTCTTTTAACCACATTAGAAGGTTTCTTATTGCTATTTGCTTTCATCCTTCTTAATTTTTGCATTATGTTTGCAAAGGGTATTTGACTTAACATGGAATGGGTGTACTTCTCTTTCTATTGATGGAGTACTTTGACAAAAACTGAAGGTAATTATAATATATGGTTTTGTCAATATATCAGTCGTTCTTGTGGTAAGATATATTGGCATATGAATAAATATCTGAAAGATAAAAATGTTATTTAACTTCTTTTTTGGATGTATGATCCTTAGAAGAAAAGTTCTTATATTGGATTTCGATTGCTTCTATTTTTTATATGTTTTTGCTAATTATTGATTTCTTTTACAACACAAATGCCTATTATGATCCAATCCTTATTGGATTCCAATTTCTTTATTTTATATATGAAGTTCACTGGATGCAGACGGGGTCGTCTTTTTAGTTAAAAGGATTCGGATTTTAAAAACAAATGGTATTGTTTTAATAAAGAGGTTAGAGTAGCTCATAACTGCCAATTACTAATTACCTCTTAAAGTTTGTTCAAATTTTTCTCTCTAAGTTCATGTTTTTCTCTAAAGGTAAATTAAGTCTTTCTTTGTATTTCATATTTGTATACACTTTAATCCACTTTTTTCATTCCATGTTATAGTTTCTGTATCTAATTATATCCATGTCATATCACACTTTTATTATCACTTTTACTATCACTTTAATGAAATAAAAGCATCTCCTTGGATGGAGGGTAGTGTATGCATGGGTTGGTAATGATCCTTGTGGAGTTGGTGATTTACCAGATTGGTCTGGTGTCACATGCTCCACACAAGGTGATTATAGAGTAGTTACAGAACTATAAGTCAAAACTTTGTATTGACATACAATTAACACTGATTATCGTATTGTGTTTCATGTTTTCTTGCACGAATATGTCATTGAATTTATATTTTTTTATAAGTTGTCTACATTGGATCCTACTACATTGTTGCAGGGAAGTATAGGCAGTTTAATTGTTGGGCCTTTTCCTACTGTTGTAACCGATCTGCTGGATCTTACTAGGCTGTATGACTCTCTGTCTTATCAATATAACTTCTATTCTTTTGTTGCTTGATTTGTTTAGTTGTGTGCATCTCGATTTCTAAACGGTTAACGACATGTAATAGCCATGTACTTTCACAAGTATTCTTTGTGGTCTATTGGTCTTTCACAAGTATTAAATTAGCATTTTTTGTTTGTTTTAATTGTGTCCTCTATGTTTCTTTTATATGGTTATTGTCACGTGTTCTCCATGTTTCTTTTATTGGTCTTAAGAACATTATTTATGTTTGTTTTTTAAATTGTTACAGGGGTTTTGGTTTAACGGAGAAGAAGTGAGAAATTGTGAGTACATGTGACAAATGGACGAAGTAACAATTCGTTGCTCTGCCTTTATAAGGTAATGACATATTTCTTTATGATAGTATGAAAATAGTAATATATATTTTTTTTTTTGTTCCACTTCTCATCGCCATACACGATAAGACTACACTGACAATTTTTTTTTTTTGTGAAAAGCATAAACTAAACCGACAGTTTAATGCATGCTTGTAGCATCTTTCGTGATTGAAGATTTTGATTGCACTTTGTACGTTATTCCTTTGTTTTTGTATTACAATCTTAGTTGATTAATTTGTACATTTTTATTTTATCTTCTCATTGAGCATATTATCGATATCGATTACAGTAATTGTGTAGTTAATATTTATCCAATTTTATGTCAATTTATAAATATTTATGATTTATGTATTGTATGAACCAACCCGTGTAATTACTTTACATTCTTTGTAACATTTTGACTTTTTTCCGTTTATGTACAACATTAATTCATAATCATTCTGTATATAATTTTATATTTTTTTAGATTTACTTATGTAATACTCGTATTCCACGAGGTCCCTAATCTAGTAAAGTATTTATAATAGCAAAAGATATACATGTTTGAAGCATGAATGCTTTAGGGCAATATCAAGATAATTTATTTCACTAGGTGTCAAGCCCGTGTAAATACGGGCCTGTACTCTAAGTTTTGTGTATATTGTACTACCTCTTTTGTGGTTATAATAAGGGGGCTTGTATATGATAGTAGATACTAAAAATAATGATAACTTCGATACCAAGGGCTAAGCGTGGGCAGAATATCATTCCATATTTTCAATATATACATACTTATGAATGCATGATTTAGCAGTTCATAGGAGGGACTAAAAAGGCCATTAATTCATAATCATTATGTATATAATTTTATAATTTTTCAGATTTACTTATGTAATACCCGTATTCCACGAGTCCCTAATCTAGTAAAGTATTTATAATAGCAAAAGATATACATGTTTGAAGCATGAATGTTTTAGGGCAATATCAAGATAATTTATTTCACTAGGTGTCAAGTCCGTGTAAACACGGTCTTGTACTCTAAATTTTGTGTATATTGTACTACCTCTTTTGTGGTTATAATAAGGGGGCTTGTATCTGATAGTAGATACTAAAAATAACGATAACTTCGATACCAGGGGCTAAGCATGGGCAGTATATCATTCCATATTTTCAATATATACATACTTATGAATGCATGATTTAGCAGTTCATAGGAGGGACTAAAAAGGCCAAAATAGTGATTGCATACAGCCGATAATATTGGTTTCTTGGCTGGTAATAGTATCTTGGTTTCTAGAAACCTTTTCTTTTTCAAAAAACCCAAAAACCCAAAAATCGTGAATAAGTTATGTTTGTTGTACATACGATTCCATGGTTAGATCGATGCAACTGTGAACTTTACTTGTTGGCATTGAAGTGCGTAGATGGCGAGCGTGAAGAAAAGTGTAGTGTTTTTCCTAAACTGTACGACTTCTTTGAAGTGCTTCCAGCCTGGTCCATCGAGAACCACATGATCATCCACTTTGCCTGCCGGTTCCTCTTAAACTTAGACATCCTCATGTCCAACTCCGTGTTACCATATATGATTCTGGCTTTTTTAAAACGCATCAGATCATACTGCCTTGCATATTTTGCTGGGATAGTCTGCAGTTTATTTAAATAATATGTAAACCCGCATTTGTGACCATTCTAAAAAGAAGAATGTAATGTTGTTATCATGGAATGAGTGGTTGTTTTGACTCACTAGTCGTTTATGTTCAAGGGCGTTGGCATTAACTACCTTCTCAAACACGCTCATATCAGTGCCAACATTTGGTATTCGTTCTCTTGGCCGGACAAGTGTTTTCGAGAACATGATAACATCTACAAATATCGCAAGAAAATCTAAATTAGGAGAAATTACCTAGGAAAGTATGGCAGGTATTAGTTTTGATTAAAAGATTATAGCGCCAAAACAGAAAGAAAAATACCAATTACCTTTACTTTCAGGATAGACAATCTTGCTGTATGTGTACAATTTTCCATCATCAATGAGTTCTTCACTCACGTAGAGTTGATGTATGTTAACAACATAGGCTTTGAACACGTGATCGCATTCATGAGTAAACACCACAATACCTTTAGAATCGATATCGATATTAAGGTCGTCGTCAAACATCCGCTCCCACTCACTTCCATGAAATCCCACGGAGTTACCATTCTTTTTCATGATTTGCAAGTTTCCTATGACATTGTGGGCATCCAAGATCTCACAACTTGCTTGTTCAAACCATTGTTTGGTGATTGGCTGTACACGAATAATGATATTAAGTTACTCGTCAAGTTATATTATAGTAAGTTGGTAAATATCATATTCAAAGTCTTAAGTAAAAACGTAACTATTAACTCAGCTGAGTTATTCTCGACAATGGCATATGCATATACGATTTTGCGGCCCGAAGTAGCGTTGTATATCGGATGGGCATTCATGTTGAAAGCATTGCTACATATCACGCGTATTGGGCCATCAATTTCTACCTGGAAATGTAATACTTCACAACCTGCTAGAGATTTCTCTTTAGCTAGCCGGCGCCATTGAGCTCCACACAACACCCATCTGTTTGGGCAGTTATGTAGGTACTTAACATCAACTGAATACTCGCTCTCGCCTGCAGATAATATCATCTTCACTGGTCTATTCTTACCCAGCACGTAGGCTAGTTCATTTGGCAGATCCTGCGAAAATGTTATCATTAGATGAAATATTAATCAGTTGAATCGAAAAGGTTTTACTGACAGTCATTTACATTACCCCTCTGGTTGTATCTCGATTGGAGATTCACAAAGAAACTCCATTATTACCTGTTAATATGATCTATGAATTAGTTCATGCCAAATCAAATGCTAATATTATTTTTTTTTTAAAGCAAATGCTAATATTATATCTTATTAATGTATACATGCAAAAGACGATCAACTGTATGATGCTATTCTTGCAATAAATATACTATGTTCGGGTTGTGAGAATAGACCATGCATTTATTGTTAAAGAGAATGTACAACCGATAAGTCAATAAGTATGGTTGTGTTTGGGTTGTTTACATAAACGTTGTTCGGCCACTGTGTCCCATACTATATATGTTAGATGATTAATGTTATAGCTGATAGACAATGGTAGAGACAAAACAAAGAATATAAGCTTTAATTTAGCTATCTATCATACAATGTTTCTTCACTTTCTTATTTAACAAATAAATATTGTTACTACTTTTGGGTTCACTTTCTGAACTAATAGAATATAACACGATTCAATCCATAAACTAAGCAAATGAAGTAAGAATACAATAAATCAGTAACCTAAAGCTGCAAATTATAAACTAAGCAAATGAAGTCAAAAAGTAAACTAAGTATGCAGGCAAATTATAAAACATCCGTTACCAAAGTGACAAAAACTAAGTATATTGTATATTCACACATAAGTGAGTACCATAATCACTTCATTGTAGAGTAAAATAAACTATAAAAGTTAAACTAAGTATGCAGGAAAATTATAAAATATCCATTACCAAAGTGACAAAAACAACTATTCAATTAATATTAGAATTTTCTGGTGCGGAAGAAAATGTTACCGGGTACTCATTTTCTAGCATTGATTTTAGCTTTGCGCAGTTGACACAAATTTCCTTATTGCAAGTTGAGAATTAATATCTATATAACGACATAGATGTAGTTACATGAATATACGACCACAATGAATAACGTCTAAAAATTAATTGTACATAATACTTACTCTGGGAACTAAGATTGGCAGAAACATGTATTCGCTTCCTCTTGATATACAATTGCAAATTTCGAAAACCTCGTGCAATTCTAGCATAATTTGGCCTTTCAATACCTGGAATGAGATATTTGATGTATTAACAATTATGGTAGATAACTAAACCATCAAATATACGACAATATCTAAGGTCCTTGATAAAGAAAGACTACGTGTTATCATAAATACTTACGTGATTGTGCGTGGTGAAAGCTTGTACTATCCATCATCAAACAACAAATATGAGCTATGTTATACAATGCATAACACACATATTCGCATATATGAATATGGCTATAGATTTTCAATCTTTTATAGAGTATAAATTAGGCAACAATATTAATTCTAATTAAAGGATCATTATTATTATTTATAAGTATTAATTGTAGTCAATTAAGTATCCTTTTAAATTCCAGTGCTTTTGTAATTGTATACAGGTTAAAGATCATAGTCTCAGTATATGCTAAACATACTATGTAATAATATTATATAACAATGTTGATTAGACGATGTATGTATGTCGGTGTTGTGTAAGGGTATAAGAAGTAATTTACCATTTGATATTAGTATATAACAATGCTGAGTGGACTATATATGGTGGTAATTGAGCTAGGGAAAAAGGTCCATACAATTTCAAAAAAATTCATGCGTATAAATGATGGAATGACTTTCTAAAAGATACCAACAAAAACGTTAAAACAGACTCGCAGGTATTAAATTAAGTGCTTGTATTTCAAAAGCGTAAGCAAGGATATATTGTTTCATAACCATCCGGTGCTGACATGGTGCAGCACAAGTTTGTTCACAAATTCAGGACAATCGTAAACAACTTTTTATTCAGCAAAATGCATAAAGGAAATATATTAAACTAAAGCCCTTCATTCTCAACAGCATCACTTTTTCTCCTGCTTCACAAACGCGAGTTTCTTGTTGGCAGAATTAGACCCCTCTGGAGTTCCATCCTTAGTTGCAACATTACGGCGCTTCCTAGATGATCCTGTATTACTCTTCTTCAAGCTGGCAGCAGGCGTAATCACCTCACAATCATCACTGTCTGCAACAACTTCCTTCCGTTGGTCAGGGTCCTACAGGTATTCGCAGGGTAAATAGTGTTAAACTGGAAGATGGTGGTAGTTTTTTTGTAAAATTGTCTAGTAAAGACGAATTAGTACCTTTAATAGTTCAATCTCCATCGAAAAATTAGCCTGCAGTTCTGGTTCATCGCTTATATTACCAACCGTAAAAGCATGGTAGTGGTTGGTAACATTTACTCTGTGATAGCATAAACACATACGTTTTTCCTACGATTACATCCAACTCAGCTGGAAATATATCATCTTCTTTATCATCAGGCAGATTTTTGTACAGCTCATAAGCCATAAGCACTCTGGCCAATTATTTTTTCAGCATCACGATGAAAGAGGCAGAGCGACACAGAACCGGACGTGTCTTTAACTAGAATTTGTATCTTGTACCTATCGTGTAGACCGTAGTAAGATTCAATTGAATACGCATAAAATGTACAGGGAAAATTAATTTAAATGCAATGCAAACGTTACCTATATTTAAAGCCAAACCCTGTTTCACCACACTGGCCGCACCATAGTTACCGAATTCGCTAAAACAGCCACGATTTCCGTATTGGTTCGCTTCGTACCGAATCGCGGTACGAGGGCGTACCAAATCGATACTGGATCGCGACTTTTACTACGACCGTAACGTGATTTTACGTCACCAGAAACGCGAATTGTAGCCAATTTACACGTGATCTGTGGTCGATTGAAACGCGAATTGAAGACCACTTGGTGATCTGTCTCTTTGTTTTTTCAGTCTATGACCATTAATCAATTTCACACTGCAGATTTAATAACTAATTTCACACTACAATATACTTCTATATATACATCGACATGCTAGATTAATATGAATGATATCTGTTTTATGTTTCTGTTTTATATTTATGTTTTATGTTTCTGTTTCTGTTTCTGTTTTATGTTTGAACTTATGAATCTGTTTTGGAATTAATGAATCTGTTTTAAAAGTAATGAATCTGTTTTGGATAAACTTGTTTATTGTTGAATTTCATGGTTTTTTAAATGTGGTACATCGTACCAAATTACTTGGTACACCGTACCAGGTCGTACCGAAATGAACCTACCCTCTACGTACCGAATACGGTTGATATGGCGAACCACGTTCCCGATCCTCTTACCCGTACCGGAGCGAACCGAGAATTAGGTAACTATGGGCCGCACTTCCAAGCCTTACAATTTTCAATCGAATATTCATCAAAGGTGTAATCTGGCACAGCACGGAAACACTTTCTACAGCCTACATAATACCACAGCTGGTCTTTTTGCACGCATAACACCTTGCTAACAATGATAACTTTTATGACCTACAATTAGTTTGTACAGTATTGCGTAAATCAAGTATCCAAGGCGTAGTATTAAGCATTCTACAAATCATTTTTAAGAAAAAACCTCATTAATATCGCGCAAAATATTGACCAACACGCGCTTACAACCTGGGGCGAACTCGCTTAAGGTGTACTCTATGTTCAACCTTTCAATGTTTGGATACTTTTCTGGTGTAACCGGCACTTTTGGATTAGCCCTACATTATCGTGGTAAAAATAATAAGAATCTCAAAACCACAATACTAAATGATAGGCATATTTTATGCTAGTTTAATACTCTAATGCTACGTCAGAATGTTTACTGGTATCTAAAGGCGAGTACACCCGCATCATCAGAGTTGAAAATAACATTCATTCCAAAATAACAATTTGAGACGCCAGGTTTGCCTCTTAAAAAAATAACGTTTGTTATGAGTACTTTATAGCTGAAGTTGCAATATTGCTATTTGTAATATGGATTAAAAAGAAAGGTTAAGTACCTAGCCAAGGTCGTTATTTCGCTAGCTGTAAAATGACAATCACATATACAGTATCCTCACAGTTGCCAACATTATCCATGAAATGGTCAGCATGTTCAGCCCAAAGTATGCAGCGGAGCCTTTGTTTCCTTATTTTGTTCATAATAGTTGACGTTGTACAAACATTTGACATTACATATATGCATAAAACATAAGGCACAACCAATATATAAAACAACAAATACGAAGACACTGTAGGAAAGGAAGCAAAAAAGAAGGTGGTATATAGTAATACTCGTATGGTTTGGACATACTTTTCATTTATAAGCTGGAAACCCACCCTCCTTGTGGAACGGCCATTGTTTGATATGTCAATGAGGCCATTGTTTGATTATGTAAAATTTTGTGATATCATATAGTTTACAATGCTTAACTCCAAAAACCACATACTATAAATATTCATCAAGCGTTATAGCTAGTAGAGTACCAACTACAGAATAATGATAATGGTATACCAAGTAGTATAAACGGATTTTTTCACAAACACTGTATATGCTAAACATCAATAAAATGGTCTACCAAGTATAGAAGAAGTGTACCTATCGCTTGGTCTTCACCTATCTTCTTTTCGATGATTGTCTCAAAGCTGGTGAAGGAGAAGATACTAAGTTCAAGGGGAAAACAATTGTTCATTTCTTTGACCCGGGTGTTTGACAAGAAGTTGACACGGTAGGGATGGTCGTCATTTTCATACGGCCATTGTTATCTCCAAGGCTGAGATTTGTCATCGCATATACACTTCCCTCTCTAACCAAATCTTTGAACTTTAGCAACAGCCCGCGCTTCACGTATGCAGAAATTCGTGTACCCTTTAAGACAACAGGATTAATCATATTAATTTATTAAAAACAGTGTAACAACCCTACCAAATCAGCAAGACCAGGGAACATTTTGACATCAAGTTCGTGTACCCTTTAAGTCAACAGAAAAAACAATTTAACAACCTTACCAAATCAGCAAGATCACAGAACATTTTGGCATCAAGTTCGTGTACCCTTTAAGTCAACAGAATTAATCATATTAATTTATTAAAAACAGTTTAATAACCCTACCAAACCAGCAAGATCAGGGAACATTTTGACATCAAGTCTTACCTAATAACAGTGAACAAATGCATATGAAACAGATGAATAGGACACACTAAAGTAAAGCAAAGTTCTTAATACCATGTCTAATGTTTGAAGGTATTATGAAGGACAGTTATCAAATAGTGAACAAATGCATATGAAACAGATGAACAGTACACACTAAAGTGAAGCAAAGTTTTTAATACCATGTCTACTGTTTGCAGGAATTATGAAGGGCAGTTTAACAACCAAAACAAATTAGCAAGATCAGTTACATAATAGCAGCGAACGAATACATAACAAAACGATGAATACGACAGACTAAAGTAAAGCAAAGTTATTAATACCATGTCGACTGTTTAGACGTATAGCTCTTAATCCATTAAAACCATTTCTATACAATACATATCAGAAGGCTTCCCGAAAACATGCTGATCCCACAGCCGCACAACATGTACAAGGATCTTTCACCATCAGAATCTGGGTTAATGTCACCCAACATATGGTATTTAGCAGATATAATGTAATTAACAAAGCAGCAATGAGCAAGTAAAGCACTGACTGAGTACATTGCGGGAGAGCACAAACACACTTGAACAATTTATAGCCTATAACTACATCTTACACTAACTATGTCATTGAAGTTTAAAGACATCAAAAAGCCTTCGAGAATTTACAAACGGGAAGTAAAAAAGCCAAAAGCCACGTTAAAAATTAAGGTTCAATAACTTCCACAAATCAAGAATCAGAAATGGAAGCTAAAAATTAAAACTTGTAGTCGATTAAATTAATGACGTCGGTCAAAGCAAGGTCAAGGAATTCGAAGCAGATGATCTTCATCAATCATAACAGGATCCGAAAACTAATGAAAATACCTTCACATCGTAACGGCTAGCCCTAATTAAACAGCCACATAGAGGATGAGGATGGGATCGTTCGAACTTTCACCAGAAGCGATGCTGAGCAACAACGATTTCAAACGGTAGCAATTAATGAAAGCCTTTAAAGATCGGCGGCATTCAACACGGCACGAAGCCTAACGGAACCGACGTTCTTCAAACGTAAGAAGGAGCTGGTCTAATTGAATCAACTATACCCTTCGCCCCTTCGGTGTGCACAATAATGGCCCAAGAAGTCTAGAATGGGCCATTTACCTTGGCTTATGAGCCAAAATAACAATTAGATGCCACGTCATTTTCATACCACATCTAATAAGGCAGGATTTTAATTTGGAGAGTATTGATTCATGCCACATAGGATTGATAGGATCCTCAGTTAGTAAAGATATAGATATTTAAGTATACTTTAATACATATTTATCACGATTCATACATTTCAAACTTTTTTTAATTTAAATTAATTATATTTTATTTTAATTTACTTTTAATATTATGTAATTTAAAAATTCAATCATCAAATCATAATATTCTAACCACATTAAATAAACAGTCACACAATGATTTCACTGTAGTATATTAACATAGCATGGAAATCTAACTACATCACCTAATATACATCAATAAGTCATGCATTTTATCATCCCATCACCAATAACAGCCTATTCTCGAGTTTTTAAATGAAGGGAAGAGAAGGAGTGGGAAGGGAAGAAAGGAAAGGGAATGATAGAAAAACTCCTTCTCCCAATCATTCCAAAATTGGAAGGGAAGTTTTTACACATAAAAATAAAGAAATTACCCCTCCCAATCCTTCTCAACCCTTTCCTTCCCCTCCTAAAAAAACTCAAGAACATAATTTCTCCTCTCAACCCTTTTCTTCCCCTCCTTAAAATAACTCGAGAACAAACCGTAAGCGTACCCACTCCATTTCCAAGCTCCAGCTAATAGCCACATCTTCATCAAATCTTGGTTTAAGTAGAGACATATCACTCAAAATTCCCTGAATCCCTTAAACATTGGATCTGATACCAAGTTGTAGCGCTCCTTTTTTTTTTGAAAAATAGAATTCAAAGATTTGATATAACGATAAGCAATAAATTTTATAATAAAGATTACTAAAACATGTTTTACTACAAAACATAAGTTTGACTTTGTACCAACCACATCTAGATGGTCCTTCATTAAGTAAACAGAAACCATAATATGTTTCAGTACTTAAACTATAAAATAGTTAATAAATAAAATGTTTAAACATGTATCACACCTTACGGTGTACTTCATCAAAATTATTTATAAGATTTAACAAAATAAGGCGCACGCGAAGAGCCGGGAAAGTCTGAAAAAGGCAAACACAACACGGATTAAGCACAAGATTTACTGAACACGCAAAATCACATAATATACCACATACGTACAAATTGTACACACGTATATGCTTCATATTATCATTTACTCCACATATATCCAACAACCATAAAGGCCGTATCCCGCCACGAAGGCTAAACCAACAAACATAAAGGTCATATCCCATCATGATAGCTAAACCAACAGCCATAAAGACCTTATCCCGCCACGAAGGATAAATTAACAGTCATAAAGGTCGTATCCTGCCACGAAGGCTAAACAATCAAAACATGGGTTATCTTTCACATACATAGCACAATAGGCATATATTGACATAGTATAGTAAGTGAATCAGTATACTCACCTGTTGGTGTGATAAGAATCAACACCTACATACTCACAACCAATCCAAACAATAGTAAATGCATAAGCCTAAACAATTATAAGAACAACAATTACTTAGTCAAACTCAACTCATACTAAATAACCGAGCAACACACTTGATCAAGTCATCAAGTGGTATAAGAGAGTCTCAACATTAACTAAAACTTGACACTAAGGCTTCCCACATTTTCACAAAGAGGCTTATAGCCCAAATCATCTAAAATCTCAACTTGTATACAAATATATATACTTCTAGTTTGACCCTTTTATATTATTTTTTATTTTTAACCATCTTAGGGTCTAAATCAGATTGTGTGGCCAACATCAGAAAGAAACAAGATATCCAAAGCTTTACAATGATATATTATATGACCTCTAACGATTTTTCATTGATTTTTAATGATTTTTCGAAAACTGGTTAAAATTTCTACCTTGTGCAGAGTGGGTTACAAGATTTTTACAAAGTATCCAAACTCACTCAAATTCGATACTAAAGCTCATATTACTTCCTATTCAGGTTCTTAAGCTTTCAAATGACATTTTTAACATGACTTAACGTACAGTTTGTTACCATTTCATCAAAACTTAACGAACAATTACATTTTTTTTAACAGCAAAGTTATGTTAGTGGGTCGGGTTCGCACTGACATCCAAAAGCGCAGTATGCAAACCCCAAGCCACTCGCCATGAGGGAATAAACTCTCCTTCGTTATCACCTATGAGAAATAATACCTCCACCATTTTTTAAGGAAACCACCACCCCGAAGGCTCGAACCCGAGACCTTGAGGATGTTGTAAAACCCAGGTGCCAATTGGGCAAACACCCACCGGCTAACGAACAAATTACATGCAAGTGGTTTTGATCCAATAAAACTCAATTCAAAGGTATCAAACCATGGATTCATCAATAAGCTTTAAAGAACAGTAAGATCATTCATAAAAATAGAGTTAAAATTCACTTTGATATGTAATAATTTTCCCAAGTTCAATTCTTCAAGCAAAACAAGCCACAATGGGTAGGATTTAGGCTAAAACCTTCAAATGTGCAATCAATTTGAACATGCATTCATACATCTTCAAGATTTCAAGCTTTCTCTCTCTATTCTCTCTCTCTAAGATGATACTCCAGCAGAAAAAATGACGATGATGGGGGCGTTTGATCCCTTTTGACTATTTCGTCAATTTTACACAAAAGACCCTCAAGTTTCATTATTCATAACTTGACCACTAAACTTTTAAGACTTCTCATCTTAGCCACATACCATATTATTATTCTCATAATACAAACAAATCCTCATTTGCTTTTAAAATAGGAGTAATATTACTTAAAACTTATTTCAAAGTTAAAAATACTACTAACCCCAGTAGTCACAGGATACATAATCATTGACTTATAACTTCTCACATTATTATAATATGATAAAATCGCACTTAAAATTATAAAATATTATCAACTTAAGATACTTAGATCATATTATTAGATCCAGAATCCGGATGTTACATTCAAGCTATATTGTAACCCTACTCGCAGATTGAGATTTATAAGACGCATACTCTTTTTCTCTCTCCCACTCCTACCACTCTAATAGTCAAGTCGTATATTAATATCGTCTTTCAATGAATTTACCACCCATAAGTTTTAACTAAGTGAAAGATTCTGAACTTTGGATATTACAAATCGGAGTGACAATTATCGACAGAATGCGAACTTGACATGTAAATAAACGAGATTAGGATAAAACATAAACGGGTTCGAGTCATTTTATGGTTGACCCGTCAACCTATTTAAATGAATAGGGTCGTATTGGGGTTGGTTAGCCACACGGGGTCAACCCATCAACTTGTATAAATTTTTTTTTTGTTTTCTATTTTCGTTTTTGTATTCCAGTTTCCTATTTGGCTTTTCTTTTAACCATCATAACTATAAGTCCCTAATTAGAAAATAAAAATCATTTTGTTATGTTTCCTTCCACATTTTGAGACCATCAAGACATCATTGATCAAACACTACCATTGCAAGATTATCAACATTTAACCATCAATCCATCATCACTATGAATAATTAAACATGTATGGTTGAATTTTATGTAGTATCTTGAGTTTGAGTTGGGAGTTTTCTAAAAAAAGGGGCTAAATTGTAAAAACTAAATTTGTTGATGCGTCAACCTGATAATGACTATATTACCTATAACCTATTTTGTAGCATCCGATCCTGACTTAAAAAAAAACAAAAATTTCATATATATCCTTATAAACTTTCCTAATTACATATATATACTTACAAAAATCAATATTACGTCAATATCTTTCTAAACTCTAGAAACTCTCAAATATGTCCTTTCAATTAATTTAATAATAATTATATCAATTACAAATTTTAAAAACATAACCTCTAATTTAGTTTAGTAGTAAAATCTCTTAAATACCCTTCGTCTTCCTTTATCTTTTATTTTCTTCACAACTATACCAGATTCATCGCAAATCACATCCTTTCAATTAAGTTGAAAATAATTATATCAATGATGTCCTTGAAGCCGGAAGCGAACTAGCGAAGGACAACGATGAGAAGTCACGAAACAAAATGGCGTCGGCGGTGTATTTATTCTGATGAGGTAATCCCGCTTCTCCGAAGAAAACTAGAAAAGTCATGGTATGGTTAGAAAATGTCTGACATGGTTAGTGTGTGACTGCGAATCTAGGAAAATGCGGTATATATATACATGTAAACTATGTTATATAGGGGAATGAGGTGTAAGATTTTACTTTGGACAGATCAGAAATGGGGTGACTCATAATTGTCACCATGTTTATCTTAATTTCAAATCAAGTATAATCTCTACAAAGGAATGAGTCGATCTGACGTATAGTTGTCAAGTAAAAGAAAGAAAAAGGGTATTTAAGAGATTTTAGTATTTCACTTCTACACTAAATTAGAGGTTCTGTTTTTAAAGTTTTTAATTGATATAATTGTTATTAAATTAAGTGGAAGGATATATTTGAGGGTTTTAAAACTTTAGAAGGATATTGATGTAATATTAATTTTTGTAAGGATATATATATAATTAGGATGTTTATAAGGATATATATGAAATTCTACCTTATATAAATTTGGTGATTAGGGTAGTTGAGACATAAATAATTATTTAAATTGTTAATGGTTTCTTTAGATATATTTTAAGGTTGAAATTATTGATAGGAAAAGTTTTTAGGTTGTGGTTTGATAAATTGATTTTTGGGTGGTGCAAAACTTTATTCAAGTTGCTAAGCTTTGGGTATAAGTAAAGGATGTCTTACGAGGAGTTGTGTCTGTGTGTTTATATATATGAGATAATAAAATATATATTTTATTTATGTAATAACGCAATTGTATATTATATATATATATATATATATATATATATATATATATATATATATATAGCGGACGGGTCAAACGATAACTGTTTTTCGTACGAGAACTGCGAGAACCAATCTCAACCGTTTCTTGAATATGGGAAGTTCATGGATTGAGAGAGTGGAGGGGATCAAGTGTGGCAGGGTGCATGTGAGAAATTCATGGGTGGGCAATGACATTAAAAGAGGGGAATTGGACGGCTCAGATTGGTTCTCGCAGTTCTCGTACGAAAAACGGTTCTCGTTTGAACTTTTGCATATATATATATATATATATATTGTTGGAACCTAGAGGGGGGTGAATATGTTCTTTAACTTAGTTTACCAATTTGTACACTTATAAAATTTGTAAGTTGTGTTAAAAATATTTTTCTTGAAGTTTATAACACAACAAATATATATACTTGAAATAAAGAGAGTAAGGGTAGAGAGATATCACCAATTAGTAGACAAGAGATTTATAGTGGTTCATGCAAGTATTAACAAACTTGCACTACATCCACTCCTTGGCCTCACCCACCAAGAGTTTGCTCCACTAGCTTCTCTCTTTGAAGGTAGAGATAAACCTTTTACACTTCTCTTTTTCACTTGCAAGAATTAACACTTCAAACTTGCAAGTAAGGTAAATATAACCTTGCTTCACTCTAATTCTATAGGCTAGAGTTGATCCTCACTTCTCTCTAATTCTAATGGCTAGAGATGATCCTTACTTTACTCTAATTTGGAAGGCTAGAGTTGATCCTTACTCTATTACAAATATGTAGATTGATAATGTAAAGATTGAGCTTTGAAGACTTTTCACTCTTGCTCTTGATCTTGATCTTGATCTTGTAGATGATATAACTTTTGATTGGAATATAAGCTCACAAGATCTTAGAATATGTTCTATGTTTTTCTAATGTCAAGAGTTAGTAAATCACAAGACTTGAGTTGGTTTAAATAAGGAAAAAGGTGCAAGTTCAAAAAGTGTCCAGACTGACCACGGTCGATCCACGGTCGACCGTGGCATCTTCCGTCAGCATTCTGGAACTTTTTGAGCCTTGCAAATAAAGACGTTGGCCTTTTACCAAAATCACACACAACCCATTTTTACCATTAAAATGCACTGAAAATGAGTCTTAGAAAAGTTGGGTTGGTGCTATACCTCTTATGTTTGAATTTAAACACCAAATAGGAAGTTTAGAAGCCAAATGCATAAAACATGTTGGAAGTTTGCTTCTTTGGAAGATTCCTTTTCCTATAAGTGGTGTTGTGTTATTTCAATGGAAGATCATGTTTGGTATTTGCCAAAATATGAAGTCTTATACTTTTTCAACCAAGCTTGTGATTTATATAAAAAATATTTGAATTTTTTTATAAAAGTTTTTATAAAAATTATTTTGTAAAAACTTAAACTTCTTTAATTAATTATTCTTGTAAGCTCATATTTTCCGAACTCTTGTTTGTAGATTTCTTCGTCATCGGCTTTGAAAAATTCATCTTCACTTGTTGAGTACGTGTTCGGCTGGCTTCAAGAAAGACAATGTTTAAGAATTGTGAGCTGTGTAACGACGGATGATTCACGGTCGACCGTGGGATCGACCGTGAAGACAAAATGTTTCCTTTTATCTTGGTTTTTTCTTTTCTTGTTGATTTGAAGTCTTCAATTATTTGTGCTTCACTTGATCATTAATTTGAGGCTTGTTAATTTTCTTTAAGAATATAGATATGAACATATGAATAATTTTGATAAGCAATAGTATCACATATGTATATTTTTATCATCATCAAAACAAGGAGTGCACTTTTAAATGTATGACCATGTATGCACCAACAATCTCCCCCTTTTTGATGATGACAAAATATGCAACATTTAATTAAGATTGCTACACAAAATTATTCATGTTAACAATGTTGCATAGCTATATTCTTCTCCCCCTTTTGTCAAATCAAAAAGAAACATTCTTCTCCCTCTTATGATCTAGCACAAAATAGTTGATGAAGCTCCCCCTTGATCAAAACTCCCCCTTGATTTATGATCCCTTTAAGCTAGCACTTGACAAAAGATAGACAAAACAAAACACAAGTGCAAGATATACAAAAGTATTTGCATAAACTTAATTGAGGAAAAATCAAATATACTCAAATAGGAATCATGAGAGATTTATGCATCATTATATTGTATTTATGCTAATGATAGGAAGTGAGAGTGTGAATAGTTGATGAAGTTTTCTTTTTGGTTGGTGACTCCCCCTTAAAATGTGCATATTATGTTAGGGACAACCAAAATCCACAATCCTCATCTTAAGTTAAGTATCAAAAATTTCTTAGCTCTAGATTGTGGAGATTATCTCAATATTTGTCTATTCATTTCTAATTGATATTTATTTATATACATTATGTAGCAAATGGATGATTTAATCAAGTAAGTGACCAATGTGTGCACTAAGTTGACAATTATTTTGATTTTATGTATGAAGCACATGATGTCATGTATATTATCTTGATCTTCAAATAATAATGCATTGTATATGTAGATCAACATATCATGAGAAATTTGATATAAAATTGATCTTTTCATGATTACGATCAACATTGATATGTATATTTCTCAAGTATTACATATTTGAGTTAATTCTATACCAACATATACTCACTAAAATATACTCTCATTATTACTAGTACACAAAAGTTTTCTAATTTCAAGCAAGTCAAATAAAGATTTTATAGTTACATGTTTGGTTCATGATTTCTTTATCTTCTTTTGACAGATCAACTAGGCTTAAGTATAAGTTTATTTATGTGTATTCAATATTCAACAAGATTAGGATAATTTGAGAAAAGTGTTCTCATGAGTACAAAGCATGCAATACCAATGCTCCAATCATTATTTATGCATGTATGCCACATAGTTTCATGTGTCAAGTGATAATCCAATTAAGTATGTGACACATGAGATTAGTCATTTAAGTATATAGGCATACTCAAGCATATATCAAGATGACAAATAACATGATTTCTTATATGAGGCATAACTTGTCATCTATTTTAACTATCTTGATTACAAAGAGTAATTCATTAAGTACCATGACAAGATAGTAAGAGAGAACCACTTGCAACAATTAATATGTTAATTTATATTTCTTCACCATGTAATCATCTTCATATATCTTTCATCACAAACTTATTTCAAAGACTCTTTTGATAATGATCTTATATGAAAAGTACATCCATAAGATATCTTGACCATAATTCATTACATGATAATTATTCAACACTTGATGAGCATGAATGACATATCATAATGTTACATATGTTTAGTGATATTTCATGTAAGAATCACATATGTAATTTGATAACATTAAGAACAAGGATATGTCAAACATGAACCAAAGTATTATCATTTAGCGTGTATTGTTATTTTGGTAACATATCTTGTTGATGTAAATAGGATATCATGAGCATCACATATAAGTTGCATACAAGCATTTTACATTTTCAAACCATGTAAGATATAGAATTTAGGCATAAGGTTTGTGTAAATTATTTTTATTTCTCCATGTATGCAATTACTTAATGAACTCTTATAAAAGTAACACATGAAATGTTTGACTAAAATGGTTTTTCAAACTCTTATGTCATAACTCAACTTTTAGTTTGTGATTACTTTGAATTGTGAAGTGTATAAAATATAAGCAAGTTCTTATTTATTTAATGTAATCTTATCTTAACTTCATAATAATCATTTTATGACTTTGCAAGTTTAATTTGTTTATCACTTTTACTAATAGTCTTGACTTTTTGAACTAAGTTCTTAGAATTTGAGCCCAAGACAAGATATTCAAACTTTAACATCATAGGGAGTTGCATGTTAGCATATTGTTGCACTAAACCAAGGTAATATAATTTATTTAATGCACAAAAGTTTAGGCATAGAATTTTAGTACCATAAACATGTTTTTATTTGTTTACGATGTTGTTCAAAAAGTTTGCATAAGTTTTTAAAATAATAGGTGAAGAAGTGATTTAGTGATGAATGACAAGTATTAAGCAAGAGTAAATCTATGTATGAGCCTTAAATAGAAAATTATTTAAAAGTGACATCAAGCTCATGGTCGAAGTCACGGTCGACCGTGGAGCACCTGATAGAATTAGAATTTTGGAAACCTCGAGAGGGTCGACGGTCGATGCACGGTATCGACCGTGTATCGACCGTGAAGCATCTGTTCACTTTTTCTTTATTTGTTAGACTTTTCAACAAATAAATAAATATATATATGTATGTATATCTCAGTTATGTTTTGTCACAAACCCATTTTTCATCATATTAGTTTTCCTTCATTCTTTACCCCTAAACCCAAGGCTTAAAAATTACACAAAAATGTTCATACATGATTCATGTTAGATTTATGTGTAGAGTGGAACCCTAAGAAGATAAAGAAGAAACAATGGTGAGGAATTTTACCTTTAGTGAAGAGGATTCATGAATCAAGTGAGAGATCTAGAATGAAGAAGCTTTCACTTGTAGATGGACTATGAATCCAACCTGGGCTTCAACCATAGTTTCAATCATAAGGTAAATTCTTGTTTCTTGCAATAAATTTTAAGCTTTTTGAGTGTCTAAGAAAAAAATGGAGGCTAGGGTTTTTGTGGGGAAGATGGGTAAAGTGATAAAGTGGTAAGATGAGAGAGAAATAGGGCAAAATAGGTTTAAAATCCGTCAGACATCCGACGGACGATCCACGGTCGACCGTGGCATCGACCGCGAGATTTCTTTCAATTTGATAATTTGGACAGTGGATCCACGGTCGATACACGGCTTCGACCGTGGTTCGACCGTGAACCTTCTGGAAGCACAATTTTGAAACTATTCACATAATCAACCTTTATTTCCTAGGGAACATGTTCAATCATTTCTAAACCAAATCTTATTGCATTAACTACTTCTTTCTTAAGTGGTTTAGTATTTATGTCCGCAACTATGATTTATCAAAGTAAGTTGTCTTAATTTGTGATATGATATCTTTTCAATTCTAAGACAATATTACTTATGATAAAATCTAATTTGGTTCTTTAATCACTTAAACCCAATCAAAGTATATGACAATGAAATTCATGGGTTTGAAGCAAGCCATCAATTTTTGACAAATAATTTATTATTTAATTATACATTTCAATATATATAGAAATATATACCATATATTTCCATATCATTTAGATACTCTTAGCCAAAACATGATTTGTGAGAAATTTAAGCATTTGCATATGATTACTTAGGTAATATGATGAACATGTACATGGTATATCAAATTTTAAAGTATTGTTCATCAATATGCAATTTTTAACTTTAAGCACAATTTTTCTCACATTCAAAAGCAACTACTCTTGTTTAGATGTAGTTTAATTATTCTAACTTTATGAAATCATACATCTAGAATTATTAATCAACTATCAATTTTCTCAAATTTGTTATTTAATGATTTTCAAGATAGTTTGATATTTGTCATGCATCTATATGGAAGAGCTTCAAGTTATTATTTAAATCTCAACACCAAGTAATATGGGCACAAGTAATATGTTATTTTAACGCCACATAGTTCAACTTTGTAACTCAATCAAAAAGTATTTGACTTGAGTATGAATTGAGCTTTGAAAGACATTTAAGCATTTGATAAGTATTTATATGTCTTTTGTTAATGTTTTTGCTACCCTTGATTTATTTTTATAGCGAACCAAGTTTATGTAAAGCACTAGATACAATAAACACATTTAAACATGTCAAGTAGTTTCACATAAGTTCTCATGGCACTTTCAACACATAGATGTCAACATATAAAGCCTTGAGAAGTGAAAGAGAAACTTATCTTGATTGTGTTTCAAGTTCAAAAGCATTATTCTTGATGATTTATCATTCAAGTCTTTCATCCACACAAAACTTCAAGTTGCATCAAGAATGATATTCAAACTCAATTGCAACCTACAACTCAAACATATTTCATATGTGTGGTACCCATCTTTTCATGGGTCTGGGATTGTTAGTATCAAAAACACCTATTTTGATCCACCTTGGTGTTATCTTGAAACCTTGTTCATTTCTTGAAGTTGGAATATAAGATTTTATCATATGTTTATTACATCCAACCTTAGACATACTAGTGAAAGAACTAGAGGCAATCTTGTATTTTTCAAACTTTTGAAAATTCCAGCGAGCTGACGGAAGATGCACGGCATTAACCGTGAATCGACCGTGGTAATAGTTGTCAAGTAAAAGAAAGAAAAAGGGTATTTAAGAGATTTCAGTATTTCACTTCTACACTAAATTAGAGGTTCTGTTTTTAAAGTTTTTAATTGATATAATTGTTATTAAATTAAGTGGAAGGATATTTTTGAGGGTTTTAAAAGTTTAGAAGGATATTGATGTAATATTAATTTTTGTAAGGATATATATATATAATTAGAATGTTTATAAAGATATATATGAAATTCTACCTTATATAAATTTGGTGATTAGGGTAGTTGAGACATAAATAATTATTTAAATTGTTGATGGTTTCTTTAGATATATTTTAAGGTTGAAATTATTGATAGGAAAAGTTTTTAGGTTGTAGTTTGATAATTTGATTTTTGGGTGGTGCAAAACTTTATTCAAGTTGCTAAGCTTTGGGTATAAGTAAAGGATGTCTTACGAGGAGTTGTGTCTGTGTGTTTATATATATGAGATAATAAAATATATATTTTATTTATGTAATAACGCAATTGTATATTATATATATATATAGGGGACGGTTCAAACGAGAACTGTTTTTCGTATGAGAATTGCGAGAACCAATCTCAACCGTTTCTTGAATATGGGAAGTTCATGGTTGGAGAGAGTGGAGGGGATCAAGTGTGGCAGGGTGCATGTGAGGAATTCATGGGTGGGCAATGACATTAAAAGAGGGGGAATTGGACGGCTCAGATTGGTTCTCGCAGTTCTCGTACGAAAAACAGTTCTCGTTTGAACTTTTGCATATATATATATATATATATATATATATATATATATATATATATATATATATATATATATATATATATATATATTGTTGGAACCTAGAGGGGGGTGAATAGGTTCTTTTACTTAGTTTACCAATTTTTACACTTATAAAATTTGTAAGTTGTGTTAAAAATATTTTTCTTAAAGTTTATAACACAACAAATATATATACTTGAAATAAAGAGAGTAAGGGTATAGAGATATCACCAATTAGTAGACAAGAGATTTATAGTGGTTCATGCAAGTGTTAACAAACTTGCACTACATCCACTCCTTGGCCTCACCCACCAAGAGTTTGCTCCACTAGCTTCTCTCTTTGAAGGTAGAGATAAACCTTTTACACTTCTCTTTTTCACTTGCAAGAATTAACACTTCAAACTTGCAAGTAAGGTAAAGATAACTTTGCTTCACTCTAATTCTATAGGCTAGAGTTGATCCTCACTTCTCTCTAATTCTAAAGGCTAGAGATGATCCTTACTTTACTCTAATTTGGAAGGCTAGAGTTGATCCTTACTCTATTACAAATATGTAGATTGATAATGTAAAGATTGAGCTTTGAAGACTTTTCACTCTTGCTCTTGATCTTGATCTTGATCTTGTAGATGATATAACTTTTGATTGGAATATAAGCTCACAAGATCTTAGAATATGTTCTATGTTTTTCTAATGTCAAGAGTTAGTAAATCCCAAGACTTGAGTTGGTTTAAATAAGGAAAAAGGTGCAAGTTCAAAAAGTGTCCAGACTGACCACGGTCGATCCACGGTCGACCGTGGCATCTTCCGTCAGCATTCTGGAACTTTTTGAGCCTTGCAAATAAAGACGTTGGCCTTTTACCAAAATCACACACAACCCATTTTTACCATTAAAATGCACTGAAAATGAGTCTTAGAAAAGTTGGGTTGGTGCTATACCTCTTATGTTTGAATTTAAACACCAAATAGGAAGTTTAGAAGCCAAATGCATAAAACATGTTGGAAGTTTGCTTCTTTGGGAGATTCCTTTTCCTATAAGTGGTGTTGTGTTATTTCAATGGAAGATCATGTTTGGTATTTGCCAAAATAAGAAGTCTTATACTTTTTCAACCAAGCTTGTGATTTATATAAAAAATATTTGAATTTTTTTATAAAAGTTTTTATAAAAATTATTTTGTAAAAACTTAAACTTCTTTAATTAATTATTCTTGTAAGCTCTTATTTTCCGAACTCTTGTTTGTAGATTTCTTCGTCATCGGCTTTGAAGAATTCATCTTCACTTGTTGAGTACGTGTTCGGATGGCTTCAAGAAAGACAATGTATAAGAATTGTGAGCTGTATAACGACGGATGATTCACGGTCGACCGTGGGATCGACCGTGAAGACAAAATGTTTCCTTTTATCTTGTTTTCTTCTTTTCTTGTTGATTTGAAGTCTTCAATTATTTGTACTTCAACTGATCATTAATTTGAGGCTTGTTAATTTTATTTAAGAATATAGATATGAACATATGAATAATTTTGATAAGCAATAGTATCACATGTGTATATTTTTATCATCATCAAAACAAGGAGTGCACTTTTAAATGTATGACCATGTATGCACCAACATATATATATATATATATACAAGGGTTCATGCGAAAAGGTCCTTATTTGCGAAAAGTGCGAAAAGTGATCTGGGCCATTAAAATAATAGATCAAAAGCTATAAATAAGGTGGCATTTCTGTAATTAAGTGAACAACTTTTTTAATTTAATAAAAATCAAAAGGACATTTTAGTAATATGGTATATAAAGAACTAGCTAAGCAACCCGTGTATCAACATGGGGATGATATTAAAATTTTAATTTATACAGATTTAAAAAGTACTAACATGTTAAAGAAAATTAGAAAACATATATGAATATAAAAGCTCGTAAGAAATGATAAACATTACAGAAGTTTGAAATTTATACATAATATTATCATTAGATTTTATGTACTAACATAATATTATCTAATTCCTAACCCAACTCTATATAATCTTGAGTTCATGATAACTATATATGTAATCCTTATATAATAGCAATCCTATAACTGTAATTTCTTATATTAGTAATACTTTATATATAATCCTTATATAACAACATCAGATGACTAATTTCAACTACTTGTTTAACATTTCTTATTTTACTCCAGGATAACCAAATACACATGAAATGAACTCAAACACATGAAATCCCCAACTAAATATAGGTAACTTCATCAAGCTGCTCTTAAGAACATATTTGATGCATCCTAAGTAAAACTGCAGCCATGGGACTAAAATAAACATAAAACATGAATACTTAACGATTCACATTAGTACTAAAAGGATTCATTCAGCTACAAACATATAGTCACTAAGATCTATTTAACTGTGTCATACCAAACCATTAGTTAATCCTGCCTTACATGGGGGGATTAAAAGCTATGAAAGAGTTATGATACACGTCTTTAATAAAGTCAATTCAAACAGTTGATCAAAACTTATGCACTTGTTAAAAGCTATATGAAAGAGTTCTCAGTTATATGTATGAAAACAGTAGTTAGTAGTCACTTACTTACATGTTTGAGGCGTAGTGTTTACTCTTTTAGATGCTGTTGCTATGTTCAGAGGGCCTTATGGATCTTGACAACATATTGTTAGCATTTGCATGCATTTTAAAATTTGATGGAGAATACTACTATAGCATTTTGCTAACTTCACTATCCTCTTCTATGAGGATGTAGCCTGTGTGCAATGTGTCTTATTTTCTCTCTTTAATAAGTATTGATAGTATCTGATTTCATATAGTGATATTTTAATTAGCTAAGCGACCCGTGTATCAACACGGGATGATATAAGTAAATGTTAAATTTATATAGTTTTAAAGAGTAATAACATGTATAGTAAAAATAATTACAAAGCATATATATGAAAATAAAATCTTGTAAGAAAATAAGAAATGAATAACCATTACAGAATTTTGAAATCCATACATAAGATTATCATTAAATTTTCTGTAAAACCTCTTTATAAACAACATTCATGGTTTTATTAGTAGGAATTCTTTTATCATCGCAAACTAAAACTTTTAACTACTCCTTACTCTTCACTCGAGAAACCGTCACATATAACTATCCATGAGTGAAAACGTGTATTTTTAATACTTTTTTATAAATACTCTTTTTAAGAAATATAAAATTACATTACACGTCTAAAAGTTATAACTATAATATTATTATAATATTAATGTGTTTCTCGTGATGGAGCTTTATCCCGACATTGTAAAAATATAACTATAATATTATTGTCGATGTTATAATATCAAGTGCTTTTTTGACATTTTTATTAGCCAATTATATATTTGAATATTTGAAATTGTAAGCTAAATTTATTAAAAGTTAAATAATGACGACATCCATCTAAGTATACGCAAATTAGATCAGATAAAAATAAGATTCTAACATAGAATAAATTATGTCTATACATACGTAAATCACTTAAGTGTAATTTATTATTCAATTAAATATAATTAAAACCACGAGATCTCACTGAATTAAGGATGGCAACGGGGCGGATTCCGGACGGGGATTGGTCCCCCGTCCCCGCTTAAAAAAACCGCGGGGATTTAAACGGGGATCCCCGTCGGTAACCGGGGAAAACCGCGAGGAACGGGTATCCCCGTTTAATATAAAACATGTAATTAAATTTGTAATTTTCACCGCAAAGATACCGGTTAAAGTGGAACTGTGATTTTTCACTACGTGGATCGTTAAGGTTATGATTTTACCACGAGTTTTGGAAAACAATTATACTAAATTATACAACAGTATCGGATACAAACATATATGAACCTAAATTAAAGTCTTAAAGAATCTAAATGCATCAAAAATATCAAAACCAAACAATTCAAATAAAAACAACGATTTTTTTACTCTTTAAGTGCGCCACTCCTTCTTTTGCCCTGTATCTGTAGCTGCTTTTCCCGCACTCTCTTTTATCCCGCCGAAGGTCCCCCTTACGTAATAGGGGTTAAGTTAAGGGGGGTGCACACCGTGGGCCGCCTCTAGCCAGTAAAGATATTCTTTGTTGTTGAGTGGCTCAACCATCCTTTACTTGCGAAGACATTATTCCTTCGTGACTGAGGCGGCAAGTCGCTTTCTTGCCATATTCTGAATAGAACTGGAGCCGGCTTTGCTTAAGAAGTTAAGCTACAATACAATCTCTTGCCTTGTCGACGCTAAACTCAGTACCTCGCTTGCTCCTCGACTGACTTCGGCTACAAAGACTTTCTCCTTAGGCGCATGTCTCAGCAACAAAAAACGAGGGTTTCGCTCTGTTGAATCACCAAATATTCCTATTTTCAATAACTTGGTTGGATGCGGGATCTACTCCACGAGGAGCGGTACAGACATAGATGATATCATCACTTAGTTTGTATGAAAATGTATAAAAATTTGTATATTTTCTATTTAAAATAATTTTATGCATATTAATATATAAATAATTAGTATTAACTTATAATCGGGGCCGTTATCGGGTAATTGGGGCAGGGATCTCAAACACGTCCCCGTCCTCATCCCCATTTAAATAATCGGTTTTCGGTTTTCCCCGCCCCGTTTATGTCGGTTTTCGGTTTTCCCCGTTGGTTTCGGTTTTTTTGCCATCCCTACACTGAATTCAAATATCCATGTAATAATAGCTTTTATTTTATGTATCAAATTATTAGTTAAAAAATAAGAAAACTTAGACAATTAAAAATTTTATATAAAATTCCAAGTTGTATGTGTAGTTACAAAATCCAGTATTATGACAGTTGTTTCACTACCCATTAATTATGTAAAGTTCTAGCTTCTTTAGGGTTATTTACTCACAACTAACAATTAATTTTAAAAAGCTCTAAGTGGTAGTGGTAGTTTTGTAAATAACTTTATGCCACTAACTCTTAGTTATAGTATATTTTTAATTCTTTTTATCGAAATACCAAAGAATCAGTGGTTATATCGACTATATTATGTAGAGGGAATAATTATAAAAGACGAATAAAATGTCCAATAATTACTTAGATGTTGATAAAACAATTAAATTATACTAATTTTTTAAAAAACCTCATATTCCGATAAAATTTATATCACAACGTAGATAAAAATGAGACGATTAAAAATATATAATTATTTTTTTCTCAAAACAAAATATATTTGAAGTTATTAAACATAATTTTCAAACAACTTATAATTAATTACATTAAAATACATTTTTTCTTAAAACCCCCTCACATATTTCATACTACCTCCTTAACAATTTACATTCAAATCCTTCAATTTTATTTAAACAATGTAATTATCTAAAAGGAAAACTTAAGCAAATCTTGCAATTATGACGTAATATTTCAATTTTTTTTAATTCAAAAGTTGTGATTGGTAGAGAATTTTTAAAAAAGTGAAAAAATCTTTTTCCTTTAATAATATTATAAGATATCTTTTAAATTTTAATATTAATTCTTTTCTCTCTCCTTCCTCACTATCTCCCACACTCATTTAAAGTTTTAAACCACAACTTTATCAACCCTAAAAAATTTTCTAAGACCATCCCTCTTACTCCAGCTACCGCCGCCGCCACTATCTCCGGCCGCCGTAGCCGGCAGCGAGATGCACCTATCTCCTCCGCTGAACAACCGTCTTCCGCCGATGACAAACCCCACCTCCTTCGTCAACATCATTCCGAAAACCCTAGATCTTCACCGCTGCTATCGCCGCTGCCTCAAGCACCGCCGATGACAACCACCACCTCCGCCATCGCCGTCGTCCGCATCACCCAAAAACCCTAGATCTTCAACAGTTCGAGTTCGTCATCACCGCACCACAACCGCCGCCCAAAAACCCTAGATCTTCAGCACTACCGTCGCCGCCGCCTCAAGCACCGACGATGACAACCACCACCTCCGCTATCGCCGTCGTCCTCCTCACCAAAACACCCTAGATCTTTAACAGTTCGATTTCGTCAGTCCCGCACCACAACCGCCGCCCAAAAAGCCTAGATCTTCACCACTGCCATTGCCGCCGCCTCAAGCATCGCCGATGACACCTACCACCTCCGCCATCTCAGTCGTCCGTATCAGACCAAAAACCCTAGTTGTGACTCCGCCGCCCTCAAGAGCCGTCATCTGAGCCGTCGGTCCAGTTTTTTGTTCCCGCCGTGAACAAAACACGGGTAAAAGTCCAATCTTTTTGCAGATCTGAAGCCATGAATCATTGATTTTTACATGTTCTATCCTCTATGCAACAGTGGGTATTTGATATAACTTAAGTTGGTTGACCCCCATGCCTCAATCACCACCGTTGAATACCAATTCTTTCTTCACTGATCACCATTTTTTTTTTCAGTTGGTGGGTTTTTAGTATATGTTAATCGCGGTTGAATGTAAGTTTGGAGTTTTTGGTATGTACTGATAAGCACCATTTAGTTTTGGTATATAAGAAATTGGCCGCATGCAGTATTGAATATTATTATCAAACTAGTATATTATTCGAGCTATTCAATATTGAATGATGTAAATTTATTTTTAAACCGGTATAATTTTTTAGTGTGTTAATTATTCGATCTATTCAGTACTGAATGTTGTAAATTTTTTAAAACCAATATAATTTTGTGTGTGTTCATTATGGAATACATAACTTAAACCGGTATATTGTAAGTTGTGTTCAGCAATGTACACCGTAATTTAAACCGTAGAAAATAAGAAGGAGAAAAAATAGGAGTTGGTTAATTAAAATTAAATAAAAAAACTAAAGAAATTGGTAAAATACCTTATTACCCTTTTGAATTAAAAAATAAATAACAAAAAACTAGTGGCTCAGAACGTTTCTCGCACTTTTCGTAAATAAGGTATTTTTCGCATTAACCCTCTCCTATATATATATATATATATATATATATATATATATATATATATATATATATATATATATATATATATTAATTACTGATGGTGAGTATAGTTTAATATAGATTCTTAACCATGAGATGAAGTTTAGAACTAAACCTGATCGCATAAATTAATTAATTTTTATCCCAAAATCTATGATTGTTTGTTATGTTTCTAACGTCATATGCTTAACATATATATTAATTTAACTAGACTAAATGTGCGTGTGATACATAAGTTGGTTTATAAGATAATAAATAGTAAACAGTAATAAAAACGTATTAATTAATAATAAAACACGAATTAAATGAGAAATTAAAAAAAATGATGACTTACGACATCAACACTCTAACCAGCAGTGGAATCATCGATGCGACCGGGAGGGCAGACTTGACGGCAGAAATGTGGTGGTATGATACGAAGAGACGTGAACGTATTTCTTATATAACTCATCAATCATTCTGTTACAATTAAGGGTAATAAAGTTAAACGTTACTGGTTATAATTAAAAAGGAATTTAAAATGATTATAAAAAATTTTAGAATGATAAAACTAAGAATTTGGTTAAATATGATATTTTGAAATATTATAAAGGTTAAATATGATATTTGTAAATTAAGTGACAAATACGATTTTATATGATTTTATAAGGGCATATATGAAATTATCTCTAATAAATTTGACTCTAAAAAATCAAAATTAATTTTGTGATTTTAAGTGATTGAATGGTTAAGATTAAATATTTTTTTTAATTAATGGTCCAGATTATCTAATAAATTTTATCAAATTAGTCTTTTATTTATATTAGAAGATTAAACACGTGTCCTTAAAAATCGTGAATTATATATATATATATATATATATATATATATATATATATATATATATATATATATATATATACTAATTTACATGAATGTTATTATTTAATGAACAGTAGAAATTTTGTCTTTTACTAATTTTTAATATATAATTAAAATGGGAACAAAATAGTGGAAGATAGATAGAAGGATTGGTAGATAAGTAGCCCAAGTTATATACAAGCCTGATGCAATAAATTAATTTTTTTTGTGTAGTATGAAAAAGCTTCAAACTGCAACCTAATTTTAGTTTTTCATTATCATATTTTATTGTACTAGCATTGCGCCCATAGTAAAATTTCCAGCTTCTTATCAGTAGAAGGATGGATAATAAACTTATAGCTCCTCACCAAATATCATATAAAAAATTTATTGGAAATGATTAGTTACCTCATATCAGAAATAACAATCTTGTGTAGTTGTGGATTACAACTTTAGACCCTTCTCACTTGTTCTTCAAGATGACCCCCGCTCTTTTAGAATTCCAATGACGTCTATAGAAGATAAAGCAATGCATATCCACCATAAGTTATCATGTGACTCTAAAGAAACTGTACATAAAAGTTAGTCACGTGTGAGATATGTATCATCACCAACATGCTAACGTAGCATGTCAAAAGGGATAAATGCAAAACATATATCAAACAGCTCCGACTACACAAACAAATCCCTTATAAATGTTTTGATGATGAACTAGACGAATACCTCACACTTTAAAGGTCTATCAACGTGTCATACTCAAGCACCGTGAATCCACAAATGTTGTAAACACAACCCTCTTTTATCCAACTCTCATATTTGTAAATTCTTCGGGACCTTTGTATGATTTGGATATCATTACCATTGTATAAAAACAATTTGATTAGCCATACAAACTTGAGTGGACATCAACACATGAACAAATAACACGTATATGGAACTTACCTTTTCATCCACATACTTGAAGCCATAACATGAATGCTCCACTTATTGGTAATGTCAGGTCGCAAATCTTTGATATAGCGATATGGAATAGTCATTCTTATTCGCCGTTAGCTACATTAGATGAATTTTATCAATAGGAATGCCATTAGAAAAACATAATTTAGAGTATCGTATGTTCATGTGTTGCGCATCTACGCATGGGTGTTTGTTACACACCTATGAGTGAGTGTCTAGCTATATAAGTACATAATTGGGAATGAAAAAGTCAATAAGATGCACTTTAATGAAGAAAATAATGTAAGGATTTATGTGAAAACCAAAAAGTTCAACTAAAAAAAGTTATTTGCAAAAATTGGTAACCAAAATAGCACATGTGTCACTCCTAATTGTACACAAAACAAGATTATAATTTTGGTATAAGGAATTACCAAATAATAAATCCCACAACAATAATTTAATTACCAAAGGGCTTGTAGCCTAGCGGTATCTGGTGTTTAAGGTGGTGCCCCCTCCCAAGAGGTTGTGGGTTCATGTCCCGGCGTGGATAGTGGTATAGATTTAGGAGTAGGTTTAGAAGGATGTGTGTGTTTACCGTAAAAAAAACAACAATAATTTAATTAATCTTATCAAAAGCCGCATCAGGTAAAAGTTGAAAAGCTTTCAACTTGTAGTAACAAAAAAGAAAAACGAAGACAAACTACTACAATTTGAACTTCTAATATAATGGAAATTAAACCTTTAATGGAAACTACTGAAATTTGTCTAGAAATTTGATTTAATGGATAATATATATATATATATATATATATATATATATATATATATATATATATATATATATATATACACCATTTGTGATTAAAGGATCGATGTTTAGTGAATTAAAATAAAACAATACAAATTTATTGTATCAATATTGATACAAGGTTTTTTGTCAAAATTTGATATAAACAAGGCAAGCAATAATTTATGAAAAAGTACCTTCTTTGATTAAACAATCTTGATTACACTTGTCTTCACTACAATCTTGACATACATTGGGAGATATGAATATCTGAAAATCTAAAGATTTTGAACATTGGGAAGTTGAGAATCTAAGAGAGGGTTTCTTAGAAGGTTGCATAACATTTTTTGTAAAACTAAGGGATGATTATCACTAAGTCTTGGGTCTTCTTTTATAGGCATCTTTGATAACTTAGTAACCGAAGATAGCCGGTTGCGGATTTCAAATCTTCTTTAATTTGCTTTTGAAATCTTGATAGTTGCGCACCGTTGCTTTTTCTTTAGAATCTTGCTTTTTGAAAAGTCGTTTGTCTTATATTGATAATTGATTGAGTATTTGGCCGACAATCTTTTGAAAAGTCTCTTGTTTTCTCTTGATAATTGAAGATGCTTTTTGAAAAATCTTTTGTCTTCTCTTGATAATTGAAGATGCTTTTGTCATGGCATCTTTTAGGCTGATTAGTTTGTTCTTCTTTAGGCCTTGGGATTTCAGCATCACAGTCCTTAGCCTCATGACCTCTACTTCTGCACTTGTAGCATCTCCTTCTTCCAATGATGACAGGAGGTAGAGTGTCCAACAATCCTTGTGAGAACTTACTCTCAGTTTTAGGATTGTATGTGGTGGATAACTTCTCAACTTTCTTTGCAAGCTGATTCACCTGGTGATCACTGACTTTGGACTTACCTTTATTAGGTCTCTGTTTGTTATCCTGAGAAGATTGACTAACAACCTTCTTCTCCATGACTTTAGACTTACCTTTGCCATGGCTACTGGACTCACCAGTTTCAACAGGTTTGGACTTACCACTGTTGATCTTCTTGGACTTACCAAGATCCACAACTTTGGACTTACCATTGTCGTGTTTTGACCTCTGACTTACAGTGGTCTTTCTGTTCTTGTAACTTCTCTCCGAGCCAGAAAGAGAATTTTGTCTTTTGAAAGGATTTGGATTAAGCCTTTCTATGACTGAAGTTCTTTGAACAGACTGAGTGCCTAATCTATCTAGCACAGACTTACCATGCTGTTTTGAAGTTGAGCACTCATTCCCATGATCACTAGCTTTCACAAACATATTGAATTTCAAGTTCTGACCATGTTTGTTTTCTGAGGCTGACTTCTGAGACTCAATCAGTTGTCTATCCTCCTCAGAGTCTGTACTTGCTATCTCATCATCAGCTACATAAGCTGCTGTTTGATAGTCACCTCCAAGTACAGCCTTTACCTGTTTAGGTATCTGTTGGTTTATGCACTTTTCAGCAAGCTTTGATGACTTACACCAAGACTCAGTGACCTTTTGAAGTTGGTCAGCTTTGTCTTTAGCTTCCTGAAGTTCTTCACTTAGAAGTTTATTAATGCGTCTTTGACATTCAAGATCACATTGTGCTTTCTTACCAACATCAATGAGAGATTTATTTTCCTTAATCTCATCCTTCAGTTTTGCTATTTCAGCTTTGAGGTCATTTTGAGTCTTAAGGATGGTCTTGAAATCATTTAGCAGATAATCAAAAGTAAGACCCTTTTCCCCATCAGTATAAGAGTTGAAATTACTGACCTTATACATGGAAGCAGGATCCCAGTCACTAAGCTTGTTGTTTTCCTCAACTTCCTTCATGTCAGCTTCAAAAGTTGACTCGGACAAACCATAATCAACCTCATCTATCTCCAACTCTTCATCTTCTTGAGCCATCAGACATACATCATCATCTGAGGTTGATGATTCTGTATCCCAGGTTTTAGCATATAGTCCTTTTGCACTTGGTTTATCTTCTGGCTTTCCTTTCTTGAGCTGAGTATATTTCTTCTTGTATTTATCAGCTCTGTAAGCATTCTTATCAACAACTGATGTTGATTCCACCTTCTTTGATCTGCACTCAGCAACAATATGTCCCTTCTTCTGACAGTTGAAGCACACAACATTCTTAGGATCAAAGCAACTCTTCCCTTTGCCCCTGTCAGATCTTCCTCTTCCCCTTTGAGTTCTTTTCAAACGTGTGGCTAACATTGCCATTTGCTCAGTGATATTCTGAACATCATCAGTATCACTTGAGTCTGAGTCTGAGTGGTCAGCTTGAGATTCTGACTCAGTCTCAGATTCAACAACCAGTGTCTTGGAACTTTTCTTCTTTTTCTGTGCAACCAATGCAACTTCATTCTTATCCAAAGACTCCTTAAGTTGTTGTTGAGAAGTTCTCTTGTGTTCAGTGATCTGTTCATGATTTAGCAAGAACCCATAAATGGACTGTAGGTTGTACACGTGAAGTGTTCCCCCAGCCCTTAGTGCTGTAGTTACATCATTAAACCTTTCTGGTACCACATCCAGAAATTTCAGCACCAGTTCAGCTTCATCTTTCTTAACACCCACACTCAGTAGGTCATTTATCAAGCAGTGAAACCTTGTGAACAAATCTGAAAAGGTTTCATTCTTCTTAGAAAAGAAGATTTCATAAGATCTATTCAAATGATTCCTCTTGTGCTGCTTGACCAGATCCGTGCCCTCATATGTGACACTTAGCGTATCCTAGATATCTTTTGCAGTTTGACACCCAGTCACAGTGCGCAAGATTTCATTGGTCAGGGAATTCGCTAGAACACTCTTAGCCTTATCATCCAGATTGTAAAGTTTCCAATCTTCATCAGTCCAAGATGCAACAGGCTTTCTTGTTTCCTTTTCAGATCTGCCAGGAGACGTATCACTGACAGTAGCAGGAATCTTGGGGATTATTGGACCTTTAGTGATGACATCTGACATACGGTTGTCAATGGACTTGAGAAAGAGCATGGCTCTGAACTTCCACATAGGATAGTCAGATCCATCAAATATGGGACATCCTTTAGCAGAGATCTGAGGAAAGTTTGATGGAGTATTGCTTGTCGACATTTCAATCTTTCTCAGAATCTTGAACTATTCAACTGATGAAATCTTTCAGCCTGCTCTGATACTAGTTGTTGGTCCCTTGGTGAGAATAACAACAAGCAACAGTGTGTAGAAGGGGGGTTGAATACACTTTCTGCGGAAATTGAACAAATCAAATAAAAGTGTTACACACAGTAAATCAAACCACAATCAGTCGAATGCTTTTATTAATATGAAGATGATTACAATGCTTTGAATAAGAAGATGATTACAATAATTATCAAGTAAGCAACTCTTGATATATAATCACCTAATATAAATATCTCAATCTCTCAAACTTAGCTATCTATAATCAACTTATGATTATAGATACTGACGACTCTCTAAACAGGATTTTTCACAGATTGAATCTGTAACACCCTAAAATGGAGCCTAGTTGTAAATTGTAGTACGTGTAGCCTTAATAGTTGTACTTTGACATTAACTGGTGTTTTGTTGTTAAATGTAGTATACATGTTGTTAAATGGTGTCCTAAATGTTAATTGGTGTTTTAAACATGAATTGGTGCTAATTGGTGTTAAATGGTGTTAAATGGTGTTAAATGTGGATAAAAATGTAGTATTATAAGAAGTGTCATAAGTTGACCAAGTAGACAAATAGTTGAACGGTTTTGGATAATGGTTCCAAAAATATCTCCGTTAGTTGAAACGGATAACTCTAAGTTGTGTTTTAAGTTGAATAGGAGAACAAAATACCCGATAGGGGGTATTAGCTTTTAAGGTCGGCTTAACAGCCTTCCTTATCCCCTGTAACTTACAAACACACACTTTTATACATACATACGTACGCACCAACATATGCACCCAAACCTTTGAACTTTTGGAAGAAGAAATCAAGTTAGATTCGGATTAGAAGCTGGATTTAATTGAAGATCAGTCCTTGTAGCTTGTTTTCATCTCTTTCTTGTAAGTTTTCTAATTGAAACCTAGTTCTTGGGTGTTAATGGTGTAAAGACCCATTTTGATGGATTCATATGAGTTTTGGTGTTGTTTTTCTGTTCAAATCATGTTGGTAAGTTCATAGATATGTTAGAATGCTGTATAAACACTTGAATATGGATTCAAGGTGATTTTTGGTGTCTAAAACTCGTAAAGCGGCTGCTGTTTACGAACAGAGCAAGAACAGACTGTGATTATGGTTCCTACGGGCGTAGTAGAAATATACTACGGCCGTAGGGTGTTGTCAATATAACTGCGGTCGTAGGTAATGGTTGCTACGGCCGTAGGGTTGAATTCCAGAGGATTACCACCCACGGGTGACGGAAACGAGACTACGGGCGTGGGTACATAACATACGGCCGTAGTTACCCAAAGGATGCATACTACGGGCGTAGTATATGGTTACTACGGCCGTAGGTCATGGTTCTTTGGCAAGAACTGCTACGGGCGTAGTGTATAAATACTACGGCCGTAGTGCGTGTTGATAAAGTTGTCCTGCGGGCGTAGGAACATGTTCCTGCGCCCGTAGGATGCTGTCAGAAACCATGTTGACCTTTTGTTGAGGCAATTGTTAGTGCAGTTGGCTATAGTGTATACTAAGGGGTGTTTATCTATGTTTATTGATGTTAGGTGACTCGGACGATTCTGTGTGCTCTTGGGATTCCCGATTGCATATCTGCCTCTTGTAGTTTCGAGGTGAGTACCGGTTTCCCATGAGTCTCAGTAGGTAAGTTATCTGTGGTACTTGTTGACATGTGATTGGTGTGTTGATACGTGAAAATGGTGGTATGTTATGATAGAGTTGTACAAGCATGCTTATTGTTGATATGAAAGATATTGTTGTGATTATATGCGCGCATAAACTGGATCCTTATTGGATCAGCTGTTTGTCTATGAAGTTATGTCCGGACACTGAATTTGAGAACACGGAGGTCAGTCAGGTAGACGGGTGTTAGTATCTGGCTGGGTTTCCCAGGGTCCTTAGGGACTCCGGATTGGGGAACTAACGGTACTCAAGTAGTATACACTTGGGTAGGGCTCTGCAGGCCGCCGTTCCTCTATGGGACTGGGTTCCTTGATAGATTAGAACCAGCATGAAAGACATGGTGTACCACGTGGACTACTGTTGGGTTGTTGAGCGGGGTTGGCTTCCCTGCAACATACGACTACTGCTGACACGTTTGGCTCGCCTCAAAATGATAGGATAGCTATGTGTGTTGTTCTGATACATGATAGCCTGCTTATTGTTGCTTATGAGTAATTGGTGCTCACTAGCTAGTTGTAGCTAACGGTGCAAGATTTATCTTTTTCGCAGGTTAAGGCTAGATGCCTGGTGAGGCGGGACTGGTGGTAGTTTTTGTTGTAAATACTTTGGGGAACACGTTGTTATATGTATGGATCCGATGGTCGGAAATTTTGTAGGTAACGCTTGTAGATAACGAACTTGGCTTAATTTTTGGTGTAATTAAGTAGCCGAGTCCAACAACGTTGTTTTTGTAAATGATGTTTAATTCCGCTGCAACGCTTTTGATAATCGATGTTTAAAAAGTTTAAATTAACTCTAAGTTTAAACTCGTTAGGGGTGGCGTTACAAGTAGGTATCAGAGCCTAAGTTTGAGGAATTGGGTACTCGTAGAAGTATTCAATCTCAAGCCTGGGCCCGACCATCGTTAAGTATTCCTATTGGGGTAATTGGGGTTGAGTTGAGCGTTGTGTGGCTGTCCTATGTGATAGACTAACTGTAGTATTTGTAAACGGTGAATAAATGGTGTACTAACTGTGGTCTATGTGTAAATAGTAAGTTGAGTTGAAATGGCTTAGCGTAGAGCTACGACAGAGGAAGCTCTAAAACGAATGGAGGACGAGGCCTCAAGTGAGCGACGGGAAGCTGAGGATGAGGCTTCTCAGCATAATGTGGAGCCGCCAAGGCACGATCAAGAGCAGGCGGCATATGTTAGATTGTTAGAGGAGGAGCTCCGATTGACGAGGGAGCTGTTGCAGAACGCTCTGGCAGGAAGGAAACCAGAGAAGTGTTCATACAAAAAGTTCATGTCTTGCGGGCCTAAGGTTTATGAGGGTAGTGATAATCCCTCGGATACGATTCATTGGCTTCGCGAGACGGATCAGGTGTTTGAATCTTGTGAGTGTGAACGTGAACTCCGCGTCAAGTACGTTGTTCGGATGTTGAAAGGGCCAGCTCTAGATTGGTGGGATACAGTCAAAGACACGTTGAGCCCGGAGGTGATTGATGCTCTGACTTGGGAGCAGTTTTCTGAGAAGTTGAAAGCTAAGTATTGTACAGATTATGATCTCTAGCGACTGGAGAACGAGTTTAGTAGTCTTCGTAAGGGGGACAAGCCTGTTGAGGACCTTATTCATGCTTTTACGGATAAGGTTAGATTCATACCGCATTTGGTAACCGATGAGAAAGCCAAGATGCGCAAGTTTGTGAACATGTTGCCACTCGATTATCGCGCTCATGTGAGAGCTGCGGCTACCTTGGATCGGGCGTTTGAGATAGCCCGACAAATTGATGGGGATAGACGCCAGGGTAAGGGGGATCATGCTGCTGAGGGTCAGAAAAGGAAGTTTCAGCAGTTCTCAAAATCTGTTACTTCAAAGGGGCAGTCGTCAACTGGTGGAAAGCCTGATTCTTCGAAGAAGGCTAAGTTTGAGGGTTCGTGGTGCTCTCTGTGTTGCACCTACCATACCGGTGATTGTTCGAAGGCCACTACTCGTTGTTTTAGGTGTGGTCAGAAATGGCACTCGGTGAATGAGTGCGAGTTTAAGGAGAATGTCTGCTACAAGTGCCACAAGCCTGGGCACAGGATTTCTGATTGTAGATCCAAGACGGATGCTGGAGCTGGAGGATCTGCCTCAGGGCAGAAGAAAGACAACGCTCCCCGTGCTAAAGGGCGGGCGTTCCATATGACGAAGGAAGAGGCAAAGGGTGCTGGGGATGTGATTACTGGTACTTTTCTTATTAACTCTACCCCAGCATGTGTATTGTTTGATTCTGGAGCTAAGTATTCTTTTGTGTCTGCATCTTTCTGTGATAAACTGCAAATGCCTATATCTGTGTTGTCTGAGCCCGTAAGAATAGAGACTGCTAGTGGTAAAGTAGTTCCAGTTGTAGATAATGTCCCTCAAGCGGTTATTGATATCGACGGGAGTAGTTTTCCTGTTTCTCTTCTTTTAATGCCAATTGCGGGATTCGATGTTGTGATTGGGATGGATTGGCTTAGCAAGTTGAACGCTGAGATTTTCTGTTCCAAGAAGTTGATCAAAGTTCCTTTACCTGACGGGTCATATGCTGTGGCTCGTGGCGAAAGGCGAAAGTCCGATGTTCCTATCATTTCTCTTATGAAAGCTCGTAAGTCGGTTTCAAAAGGTTGCGATTGTTATTTAGCCCATGTGATTGATGCTAAATTGGAGAAGCGTGTTGTTTGTGATATTCCGGTGGTGACCGATTATCCAGATGTATTTCCTGACGAGTTGTCTGGGTTGCCGCCAGTTAGAGATGTTGAGTATCGAATTGATCTTGTTCCGGGGGCTACCCCTGTGGCTAAAGCTCCATATCGTCTTGCTCCTTCCGAGGTTCGCGAGATGATGACGCAGATTCAAGAGTTGCTTGATAAAGGCTTTATTCGCCCGAGTTCTTCTCCTTGGGGTGCTCCGGTACTGTTTGTGAAAAAGAAAGACGGGACGATGAGAATGTGCATTGATTACCGGGAGTTGAATAAGCGAACGGTAAAGAACAAGTATCCTTTGCCGCGGATAGATGATTTGTCTGATCAACTGCAGGGAGCGACGTGCTTCTCAAAGATTGATCTGCGGTCTGGATACCATCAAGTGTTAGTTGCTAATGAAGACGTTCCAAAGACGGCTTTCCATACTCGTTATGGTCATTATGAGTTTTTGGTGATGCCTTCCGGTTTCACCAATGCTCCTGCTGTTTTTATGGACCTGATGAATCGGGTTTGTCGTCCTTTTCTCGATAAATCGGTGATTATGTTTATTGACGATATTCTTATCTATTCTAAAACTGAAGCTGAACACGAGTTACATTTGCGACAGGTTCTCGAAACTCTTAAACGGGAGAAACTTTATGCTAAGTTCTCGAAGTGTGAGTTTTGGTTGCGAGAAGTTCATTTTCTCGGTCACGTGATCTGCAGCGATGGCGTGAAAGTTGATCCGGAAAAAGTCGAAGCGGTTATGAATTGGGGAGTTCCTCGAACTCTTTCTGAAGTTAGAAGTTTTCTCGGCTTAGTTGGTTACTATCGGCGGTTTATCCGCGACTTTTCTAAGCTTGCGGGTCCTTTAACAAAACTAACTCGCAAAGATGTTGCATTCGTTTGGGCGGAAGCTCAAGAACAAGCGTTTCAGTCTTTGAAACGGCTACTGTGTGAAGCTCCAATACTTTCCTTGCCAGAGGGATCTGAAGACTTTGTTGTATACTGCGATGCTTCGTATTCTGGATTGGGGTGTGTACTGATGCAGCGAGATAAAGTGATTGCCTACGCTTCAAGGCAGTTGAAACCTCATGAAGGCAATTATCCGACTCATGATCTTGACTTGGCAGCGGTGGTGTTCGCGTTGAAATTGTGGAGGCACTATCTCTATGGCACCAAATGTGTGATCTGTACGGATCACAAGAGCTTACAATATGTGTTCACGCAGAAAGAGCTCAACATGAGACAACGCAGATGGCTCGAGTTGATAAAAGACCACGATTGTGAAATTCGCTACCATCCTGGTAAGGCCAACGTGGTGGCGGATGCCTTGAGTCGCAAGAGCTCTACCGCAGAAGTTAGATTTATGAAACTTACTGTGGTTCCCAATATCATTGCTCGATTGAAGGAAGCGCAGCAAGTGGCGTTGCAAGAGGATAATCTCAAAGCAGAAACGATGAAAAATCTGAAAGATCGACTTGTTGATGATACTCGCGGACTAAAGACGTTTCAGTCTCGCGTGTGGGTGCCTCTTCATGGTGATAATCGTGAGCTGATACTGCAGGAAGCTCACAAATCTAGGTTGTCGGTTCATCCGGGCAGCACAAAGATGTATCATGACTTAAAGGCATTGTATTGGTGGCCTACTTTGAAGCGAGATATTGCTGCTTTTGTGGAAAAATGTCAGATATGCGCGCAGGTTAAGACAGAACATCAGAGGCCTTATGGCAGTTTGCAGCAACTTGAGATCCCTGAATGGAAGTGGGATCATATTACGATGGATTTTGTGACAAAGTTGCCAAAGACCCTTAGGGGTCATGATGCGGTTTGGGTCATTGTCGATAGATTGACCAAGAGCGCTCATTTTCTAGCTATCAGTGAGTCTACTCCTCTGGAGAAGTTAGCAAAGTTGTATGTAGATGAAGTGGTGTCGACATGGCTTGCCATGTTCAATTGTGTCTGACCGTGATGCGAGATTTGCTTCACATTTTTGGCAGAGTTTGCAGCATGAACTTGGTATACGTGTTCATTTGAGCACGGCGTATCATCCGCAGACAGATGGCCAGTCAGAAAGAACGATTCAGACGCTGGAAGACATGCTTCGCGCATGTGTTCTCGAATTTGGTGGTGCATGGGATTCTCACTTGCCGTTGGTCGAGTTCGCTTATAATAACTCGTACCACTCCAGTATTGGGATGCCACCTTATGAAATGTTGTATGGGAGGCGTTGTCGTACTCCCACATGTTGGTTAGAACCCGGTGAAAAGCAGTTTGCCGGACCTGAGATTGTTCAGATTACGGCAAATAAAGTGAAGATTGCGCGGGAAAAGCTCAAAGCGGCCCGTGACAGACAGAAAGTATATGCTGACCCTAAACCCAGACCAGTAGTATTCCAGGAAGGCGATCGGGTGTTCCTGAAAGTTTCTCCTTGGAAAGGTGTGATTCGTTTTGGTAGAAAGGGGAAGTTGAGTCCACGTTACATTGGTCCATTTCGGATCATTCGCGTGGTTAATGATCAAACTGTTACGCTAGAGTTGCCTCCAGAGCTTTATGGAATTCATAACACGTTCAACGTGTGTTATCTGTGTAAGTGTAAGGTGGAGGAGAACCAGATTCTGCCTCTACAGGAATTGAAGGTTGACGCTTCAAAGCGCCTAGTTGAAGAACCTGTTGAAATACTTGGTTCTAAAACCAAGAAATTGCGCAGAAAGATGATTAAACTGGTGTTAGTTAAATGGAAGCATAACCTGGGTTCGAATATGACCTGGGAGACGGAAGACGACATGAAAGCTAGATACCCTCGCTTGTTTGTAGACGATCAGATTCCAAGGACGGAATCTTCTTAAGGGGGGTAGATTTGTAACACCTTAAAATGGAGCCTAGTTGTAAATTGTAGTACGTGTAGCCTTAATAGTTGTACTTTGACATTAACTGGTGCTTTGTTGTTAACTGTAGTATATATGTTGTTAAATGGTGTCCTAAATGTTAATTGGTGTTTTAAACATGAATTGGTGCTAATTGGTGTTAAATGGTGTTAAATGTGGATAAAAATGTAGTATTATAAGAAGTGTCATAAGTTGACCAAGTAGACAAATAGTTGAACGGTTTTGGATAATGATTCCAAAAATATCTCCGTTAGTTGAAACGGATAACTCTAAGTTGTGTTTTAAGTTGAATAGGAGAACAAAATACCCGATAGGGGGTATTAGCTTTTAAGGTCGGCTTAACAGCCTTCCTTATCCCCTGTAACTTATAAACACACACTTTTATACATACATACGTACGCACCAACATATGCACCCAAACCTTTGAACTTTTGGAAGAAGAAATCAAGTTAGATTCGGATTAGAAGCTGGATTTAATTGAAGATCAGTCCTTGTAGCTTGTTTTCATCTCTTTCTTGTAAGTTTTCTAATTGAAACCTAGTTCTTGGGTGTTAATGGTGTAAAGACCCATTTTGATGGATTCATATGAGTTTTGGTGTTGTTTTTCTGTTCAAATCATGTTGGTAAGTTCATAGATATGTTAGAATGCTGTATAAACACTTGAATATGGATTCAAGGTGATTTTTGGTGTCTAAAACTCGTAAAGCGGCTGCTGTTTACGAACAGAGCAAGAACAGACTGTGATTATGGTTCCTACGGGCGTAGTAGAAATATACTACGGCCGTAGGGTGTTGTCAATATAACTGCGGTCGTAGGTAATGGTTGCTACGGCCGTAGGGTTGAATTCCAGAGGATTACCACCCACGGGTGACGGAAACGAGACTACGGGCGTGGGTACATAACCTACGGCCGTAGTTACCCAAAGGATGCATACTACGGGCGTAGTATATGGTTACTACGGCCGTAGGTCATGGTTCTTTGGCAAGAACTGCTACGGGCGTAGTGTATAAATACTACGGCCGTAGTGCGTGTTGATAAAGTTGTCCTGCGGGCGTAGGAACATGTTCCTGCGCCCGTAGGATGCTGTCAGAAACCATGTTGACCTTTTGTTGAGGCAATTGTTAGTGCAGTTGGCTATAGTGTATACTAAGGGGTGTTTATCTATGTTTATTGATGTTAGGTGACTCGGACGATTCTGTGTGCTCTTGGGATTCCCGATTGCATATCTGCCTCTTGTAGTTTCGAGGTGAGTACCGGTTTCCCATGAGTCTCAGTAGGTAAGTTATCTGTGGTACTTGTTGACATGTGATTGGTGTGTTGATACGTGAAAATGGTGGTATGTTATGATAGAGTTGTACAAGCATGCTTATTGTTGATATGAAAGATATTGTTGTGATTATATGCGCGCATAAACTGGATCCTTATTGGATCAGCTGTTTGTCTATGAAGTTATGTCCGGACACTGAATTTGAGAACACGGAGGTCAGTCAGGTAGACGGGTGTTAGTATCTGGCTGGGTTTCCCAGGGTCCTTAGGGACTCCGGATTGGGGAACTAACGGTACTCAAGTAGTATACACTTGGGTAGGGCTCTGCAGGCCGCCGTTCCTCTATGGGACTGGGTTCCTTGATAGATTAGAACCAGCATGAAAGACATGGTGTACCACGTGGACTACTCTTGGGTTGTTGAGCGGGGTTGGCTTCCCTGCAACATACGACTACTGCTGACACGTTTGGCTCGCCTCAAAATGATAGGATAGCTATGTGTGTTGTTCTGATACATGATAGCCTGCTTATTGTTGCTTATGAGTAATTGGTGCTCACTAGCTAGTTGTAGCTAACGGTGCAAGATTTATCTTTTTCGCAGGTTAAGGCTAGATGCCTGGTGAGGCGGGACTGGTGGTAGTTTTTGTTGTAAATACTTTGGGGAACACGTTGTTATATGTATGGATCCGATGGTCGGAAATTTTGTAGGTAACGCTTGTAGATAACGAACTTGGCTTAATTTTTGGTGTAATTAAGTAGCCGAGTCCAACAACGTTGCTTTTGTAAATGATGTTTAATTCCGCTGTAACGCTTTTGATAATCGATGTTTAAAAAGTTTAAATTAACTCTAAGTTTAAGCTCGTTAGGGGTGGCGTTACAGAATCAACTAATGATTACTTACCAATATCACAACTAATGTGACAATTCGAACACACGAATGATCTGGCAATCTGTGAGTTTCTTGATCACGTTGGACTGACAAACAATGATTCAAGAATCGTAACACATACGGTGAGGTGGGGTATTTGGCTCTGCAACACTTAGTAGTTTTCGTTTGTAAGTCGTAGTCGTACCTCTAAAATTATCAGGAGATAAGTATTTATAATCCTGTTCCTACGGTTCCTAACAAACTGGACTAATCCTAATTTGCTAACTAACTATCGGATAACTCGGAATCTTGAATCTTGAATCTTCTTATCTTGAGTCTTCAATCTTCAATCTTGATTCTGGAGTCTTCTTATCCGCGCCGTAGATATAGAGAGAGATAAATATGAATTTAAAACAAATTTAAATTATCTTTAAACTGACTTCTTACTTCGGACTGAGTTACTCAGCTTGAAACTCATCAAGCTGAGTTCTTCGAGAACAAACCCGAATTCAAACATGAACTAACACGTAGAATTATTAACTCATCCTTAGAAGTCCAAAGAATTAAATAAAACATATTTATTAACTCTGTCGAGCTGACTCTGCTTCTGAGCTGAGTCACTCAGCTTGAAACACATCAAGCTGAATACTCGATATATACCTTATGTGACATACACAGATTATCAAACACATTAATAATTTAACTAAGGTATAATATAAACTGGTCGAACATATGCTCAGTTTATATTCAGCTTATACTCAGTCTGAGTCACTATAAGTGTTCAGTCTGACTAAGCTTCATAATTCTGTTTAAGTTATATGTAGAACTCATCTTACAAACTTAACTTTGTCTCATCAAATCTTAACTGATGAGATCATTTTCCCAACACATAGTGTCCAAAAGGAACATTAAAACCAGTTTTGAATTTATCTTGTTCATGAATCTGTATTTGCCAAAATCCAGATTTCATGTCAAATTTTGAAAAGATATTTGAATCATGTAATATTTTTAATAAATCTCTTTTATTAGAAATTGGATATCTTATCCATTCTAAGACTTTATTTAAAGGTTTGTAATTAATTACTAACCTTGGAGATCCTCTTTCAAGTTCAGCGGCATTCATAACATAGAAAACTGAACAAGACTAAGGAGATTTAGATGGTCTTATTAAGTTCTTACTTAGTAATTCTTGAATTTCTTTTTTGCAATGTTCTTGCAATTCAAAAGACATATGAATAGCTCTTGATTTTGAGGGTATATCTTTTTCATTAAAATTCTTTATATAAGGTAACCTGACAATATGTTGTTTTCTATTCCAGAAGGCATTTGGAATATTAGAACAGACATTTTTCTCAAATTTTTCTTTAATTTGTTTAATTTTATTTTGAGTTATTTTTTCTTGTATCTAGTTAGGAATCTTTAAGATATTAATTTCATTTATTAAATTTTTTGCTTGATTAACTTTATTATTTAGGTTATTAAGTTCTGTAAAGGCAATTGGCTTAGTAAACTTGAAGACTATTTCTTTGTCTAAAACTTTAGTACTAATTCCGGTTTCGTCAATTGTAATAGGATAAAGTTGGTGTTCCTAATATTAAAGTAGAGGTTAAAGTTTTTGAAAGAACAAGAGAGGTTTTATAACAATAATCATTATTACATATATGAACATTTGTAACTTTGTATTTAATATTTAAAGAGGATCCATCAGCGGTTGCAGCTCGATTAGTAGTTTTTCATAATACTTTGTTGGAATGATCCCTTCTTGGATGCAATTTATATCAGCACCACTATCCATTAATGCTAAAATTGTTATTTTGAATTCATTTGCTATACAAAGATTTATATAAGTATTCCATCTTTGATATGATATGATTTTTGGTATTTTATTTTTATTAATTTTATTAAAATTATTAGTATCTTCTTTTTTATCAGTGGCAATTTCTTTTCCATTTTCAACTTTAGTTAATCTATCTTTTATTAATCTTATTTCTGTTTTGACAGTTTTTAGTTATTCTTGTAAATCTTGAATTGTAATTGTAGTTTTTGGTTTTGAAAATCTTTGATAAATTTATTGGAGATTAAAAGGGTTGTTATTATAATTGGTTGTTATTGTTGTTGATTCATTATCTTTATTATAATTTATAAATTTATCCATTAACTGGGTTTTTATAGTTTTATATTGAATCTGATCTATTAATTCTGAAAAATCTCTATCTTTATATGTGATAACATTTATTTTATTACAAGTACAGTTTCCTATACATTCACATTGTGATTCATAATCAGTTTCATCAGTTGAGTAATTTTGTAAAACTTTTAAATCATTATTATCATAATCTGATAAGCTTGATTCAGAGCTTTCATAATCATTTAAAAATAATTTGCTTATCTGGGTTTTTAATTGATCGAAAACATCTAATTCATTTATAGTCTTTTTAACATAGCAATTTTTTACCATATGACCAGTTTTACCACATTTATAACAAATAATAATATCCTTTTGATTACCTTTAAAGTTTTGTTTATTATTAAATTTTTTATAGGTTTTCTTCTTATTAGTATATTCTTCTGTTTTATTAGGTTTAGAAACATATTTTTATTAGAAAAACGTCTTTTGTAAAATTGTTTCTTAGGTTTGGAAGAAGAAGGTTTAGAAATTGGTTGATAACCATATTGTTGACAAAAGTCTCCTAATTCATTTTTACTACTAATCTTATCTTTTTTAAGTTTAGCTTTTAATCTTAAATCTGAGCATATGGACAATCCTTCCTTGTTAACATAACTAATTATTTCTCCATAGGTAAGATATTTATAAGGAATTTGATTATTATATTTGTCTCTTAAATTATTTCTAATTTTTTCAGCAAATAGGTTTGGTAACCCTGCAATGAATCTTTCTTTTTAGTAAGCTTTTTTATAATCTGTTCTTAACATAACTTTTGTTAAAAACATATCTTTATACCATCTAAAATCTTGAAGTTTTCTACAAGTTAAATTGAGTAATATTTCAGCACTTTTCTCTTGAAGTAGTGTTCAAAATTTGATGTTCAGAAAATCCATCTATGTTCCATTCATAAACAGATGTTCCATCATAAGCACTTCTTTGTAGGGTGTATTCTTTTTCTTCATATTGTATATCTGGAAAACTAGGTCTTGGGTAATAGTTTAGAGTAGTTGGTCTATTGTATGTCTTTGTATTTCTAAGTTTGTTAACATTAATTAAGAATTGTTCTTGTAATTGAGATATTTTGATATCATTATCTGTAGAGTCTTCTTCAGGGTTAACAGCCTGATTAATTACATTAATTTTATTTCACTTAGTTTTTGTTCTAATTCGTTAACTAATTTTTTGTTGTATCCTAAATTTATTGTTGGATCTATTTGTTGAGGTGTGAAGATGGGTTTTTCTTCATAATATTTTATCGTATTATTATCTTTAGTAAGAGTATTATTATTGTTAGTTTTATTACTTTCAATTCTATTAAGTTGTTGACTCATAGTATTAAGAATTTCATTGGTATAATTATTTTGATAAACTGTTTGTTTGGTTAAATCTTCTTTAGTCATTTTTTCATTAATTATGGTAAATGGTGTAGCTAAATATTTATTTTGAATTAATATTTTGGTTTTTGGAGGATGAATAGCTGTTACCTTTTCATCTGTGATTAGGTCTACATATTCTTGGGTTATTTTTGGAGATTCGTATACATTTAAAAAGGATAAGGTATATTGTTTTGTTTGCAATATATTTCGTACCATTCAAAAAATGTTAAATGAATATTATTTTGATTTATATAATTTCTCAATTCTATTTGATGTATAAATTCTTTTTTACTATCATTAATGGTATTATAGTAATATTCTCTTTTTTTTATTATGATTTGCATAAAATTCATTTTTAAGGTATTCCATATTAATGTATGACTCATTCATTTTAATGGATTTGTCTTTTAATTTGTTCAAGTCTTTTAATTAATGATATACAAACATTTTCAAGTATATTTAGAGTTTTGAGTATATTTAAAGTTCGTTTGTGTGCTGATTTATTATGAACATATTCTTCAGTCTTAACTTCTTCTAATAAATTTTTTATATATTTAGTATTTATCTTAAGTCTATTTTGTAGACATTTAATATCTCTTTTAACACACCTTGAATACAAACTCATATTAACAAATTACTAATTCAGATTTTTCTTGGTTGATCCATGAAAAATATAATTTAATTCTCTTTTTTAATTGATTAATTCTTATATGAAGATTTGCAAGTTGTACCCATTGAATATTTGTTAAATCTTTAGGTTGTTCCCATTGAATATTTTTTGGATCTTTAGAGGTTTTTATTATTTTTTGAAATTCTTGTTCAATTTCTATTAATTTTTTATTATCTCTAAGAATAGTTTCCCAAAATTCTTTAATCGCTTTAGTTTTTTGTAAATTATTATTACATAAGATTTGAGTTCTATTACTCATATTTGATTTTTAAAATTATTTATTTCTGTTATAAAATCTGATCGAGTGGGACTATATCTCTCAGATTCACTTTGTTTATCTTCATTATAAATATGTTGTGGAATATTTTTATTAAAATCTACATATCTTAAGGATTTTGATTTTTTAATATAAGGATTACTTAAATTAATAGTACTACTAATTGAACCTGTAGATAATCTTGAAGAAATAGTTTGTATATTTTCAAAGCTTACTTCTACAGAACCATCTTCGTGTTCTATAACACTAGATATTCTACTAGATTCTCCTATTGATTTTGGCATATTAATATCTTGTAGATTCAAATTACAAGATTGAGTTATTTCATTCCATTTGAGGCGTTTTTGTATTTGAACTTTAGTATGTTGTGGGTTAGATTCGAAAATTATAGTTTCATTTTTTGGACTAGCTATTCTAGTTCTTGGTTCTATTGTTGAAGTCATAGTCTTATAACAAATTCTATATATAATAGCAATAGCCTTTGTTTCTTCTTTAAACTCTAAGTTTTTTGTTTTGATTGTTAAAACTAAAGTATCAAGAATATTTGGGTCAAATAATCCTATTGAAAAATCTGGATAAAGAGAATAATGAAGAAACTGATTTACATATGAATTCTATGGAAATTCATATATCTGATATTGAACAAAATTTATCAAATTGGACAATTCCAAAACAAGATTTTAATACTATTTATAAAATTGGAGCTTTTGACTTTTTACATGGGTATTCAATCAAAGTATCTGAACAAACTATATCTATTAATAAAGATTATGATAACTTACATTTATTATCTAAATCTGCAATAATTCAACATAGAAATAAATACAAATATTTACATGTTGGTCTAGTCCAAGTAGCTGTTAAACCTTTATTTAGATTAGGTATAGATGTTCCAGTCCTTTTAGGGAGAACATAAATAAATAAAGAACTTGAAGAATGCTTTGTAGCCATCCGATTGAATTCAATATACGGCCACGATGATCTGATTTTTAAAGAAGTTAAATAAGATGTTTGGTATATGGGTAAAACTGTAAATTGAAAAAAAACTCACCCAAATTCCCACTTCCACGGTGAAATGAGAGCACTTAGAACATCATCTCTCCAAAGTGAAAGCTTCGAAGAAAGGCACAGCAAAATTGCCCACCATGGTCAATTTGAGAGATGAAGGAACTTCTTATACAATCAATAATGTATACATTTAACTACATAATTTCATATGAATACTAATGATTTAGGGTTATAAGTGCAGTACCGGCCGACTACAAGCGTATGGTATGAAGATGAAGAAATAGGCATCAACAAGCATGGATTATCCGATAAATACAGAGGAAGATGAAGAGTGTGCACCGCTGCCTGAATCACAAGTCATCAAAAATGGTGCGTCTGATGCACCCTTGGAGCAAGATGATGCAGGTCAAACAGAGACTAAGAATGGTGCATCACATTCGGTGCAAGAAAAGGAAGATTCTGCACAAATTAACCATGGTATGTTGTAATAACACGACAAGTGGTTCTTTTCTAGTACTTACATGTAGGGTAAAATTTAGTAGCAGGAACTAGAATGAAAAAATTGTGGTCCAACAATTATCATTTTCTAGGCATCTCTTAATGAAACACTAAAACAAAAGTGAGCAAACGGAGTTGTTCTTGTAACGAGAGTTTGTGCTTTAAAAAACAAATCTGAAGCTTTCAAACATAAGCCCTACCAAACATACCTATAATTAACTAGTCACGTGCAGATATTAGACTCGAACATGTAGCTGTATGATCCACATATATAGACCTCATTATTAAAACGGAACAAACTGTTTGACAAGTAAAAAAATTCAATTGAGCTGATGGATTATCATGTATATGTTAACCTAAACACGACATGAAACTTACAAATGGGCTGGTTACTTGTGTGAATTCATTTTCGCCCAACTGCATGCCGAGAAAATAAATTTGAAGGAGTATCAGTGGATACAACAACTAGTGGAGTTGGGCAAATTTTCCTACATTTCTTTTGGTATTCTCTTACGAAGATTTTAAAGAAAACGCAAGGGGAGGGGTAGGGGGAGGCAATCTATATGATGTTTTGTTAAAGGTTGAAATCATCACTTCATCTTGTCTCTCACACCATTAAAGTGTATGCACAAGATTAGCCCTGTTTTGGAACACTAATATACGAAATCATTATGCTTAACCCCCCACCCCTATAGTTCATGAACTATCACTGTATGATAACAAAATTCACAAACAACAAATAGATTTAATACATGGTATTCCACAAAACAGAAAACTATTGTAATCTATCATTATATACAACACACATAACTCATGTTATGTAAAAGCTTACATAAACTAACATATGCACTAGCAGATGATCATTAGATCAACGAAGAAAGACCTAAGGGAAGAGTTGGCACAAAAAGCACATTAATTATAAATATAACATCAAGCAACACAAAGTACAAGAGGCCAAGTTCAAGTGTGAAAATCTTGAATAAAAAACAAGCAATGCTAAATTTGTGATCAATATTGCAACAACAGGTATACTAACATTCATAATTTTCTATTGTTACATATTGTAATATAAATGACATGGTTTTCTAATTATATTGAATATAATTAGAAAGTATATGTGTATCCACTCAAACTCTGATGCAGATGATACAGATAATTTCGTCAGCCTACCAAAAGAGCAAAGAATAAGCATACATAACAGGCAGAAGGGTTTATTCTTGTCACAAGAACTCTCGTTGAATGCAACTACTATGGATATGTTTCAAAATCAAGAAGCGAAGTGAAACTATCACAACTTTTGGTGTCAAAGTCTTCAGACCCGACGTCGTTTGTTAAATAGATGTCCACATTCCCATGATTTGACGCAACTTTTAACATATCCTTGTAACCCTCATAGCTGTCTAGGGATCATATTGTACTTCTCGACAATTCATTCGATGTGTTGAACCACATTTCAAAGAACAAGTGTTCGAACTTCCGTTGCTATAAATTCTTTAAATTCTCCAAGTGTCCATTCAGTACAATGAGGTTGTGAAACTGTTTTGTTTGACCAAACATATATCTTGAATGGAAAATGCCATTATAGAATATTTTTAAACTGATTTGAACTTCTTCTTCACCATCCATTTTGTATTGGGGGATTTGTGTTTTGTTTATAAATTATGTGATATATCAATCTTTTGAATATTTGATGTATATATACACAAATTATGTAATTGTGTGTTGATTTTTTCAAATATCAAGAGCTCCTAAATATAGTAACTCACGATCCATACATGTAAATTTATTCTTTGTTGTCTGGTTTGAAATTTTCATGTTTTGAATAATTTTGAACAAAAATATGAGACCCAAATCATGGTTACACTTATTAACTCATCATTGTTTACATGTTAATTTATTTTAGAGGCATGCATTGTTTTTTGAGTTTTGTATGCATTGACACATATTAACTAGTATTATGATTGATTATAATCAATTAATTGCCACCATCACTATGTTTATAATTCATATATTTTTTTGAACAGCGTGCCTTCCATTTCATTGATTTAATTCAAGATCCCAATACACATTATCTTGCATATGAACCTCGCAACTAACTGCACAAGTTCCTCATATGTTGATCAAACATAAAACAAAACTCTAACAAACACAGCTAAATCAATCACTTCGTATAAGTAGACAACCATCCATAAATTTTCTGGAGCTGCGCTTGATGAATCAACACATTCCAAATTGAACAGAGACCATGCGCTCAAAATTCAGCCACAAAATAATATCTGCTGCTGCCACGTGAACACTTACAGCCATGAACCATAATGACCTGCACATCCACACTTCCACTATAGATTATAAACCGAATTGGCGAAAACCATTCAGTACTCATGATAACCAGTAGATTTATATTCCAAATTGCTGCACTCGTAATATCTTCCTTAGCACAACTATACTGGGAGTAACAGCAGATCCGACATCCAGCAAACGGGGATCAGAGTAACCCCTCTTACAGCCATTGAAGAGCCATCAAAACGTTGCTGCAACACAAACATCGCGTACATCTCGACAAACAGGTCCCATACTCAGTCGTGTATTATCACCTGTTGTTTGTTTCGTGAACCAGCTGCCATTTTTTAACAAAACTTTGTGAACCCACCCAAGCCAAAACCAATCTAGATAGCGATGTCTATAAAACTCTCAATATTATAACGATAGACACCAAGTAAATAGGAAACAACTCAGAGACATAAAAGGTTCCACACACAATGGATTCTCACAACACTTCGACCCTCAGATTTGTCAGAAACTACACTTCAAACACACAATATAAAGACTCTGTGGCTCAAACGGTTTTATCGGGTATAGGAAACACCGGACCAAACCACCACATCCTAGCCTCTAACACTAAACATACCATCGACTCCCCTTATAACTAACAGACCTAGGAGCCCCCTTCAACTACATGCTACTACCCCCCGTTAACCCATCTTCTACTCAACCACACCCACCCGATACGACAGCTAACTTTCCTCTGTAGCCTTCTTTACTCCAACGAGAACCAACCTAATCAGACTTTTGATCACGCCATCAAAAGCACCTGCATACATATAATCCAAACAGAAAACTGTAGAATGCCTTACACACTCTTTGGTTAGTAAAACATCATAAATAAGCAACTTTATACTACCCAACCTACAACTCTGGACCCCTTCGACCTCAACATAAACATTCAATGTTACGAGGCAGAGAGGTCACATACCCTGATTATCTTCAAATACAGCAAGATACCATCACCCACCATGATACAACACTGTTCCATTCTTCTGTTGAGCTGTTTGTACCTTTTCCTACATCAACGAGTGTATGTCATCTTACTCAATGGTATAGTCTTTCTAACACCATCTGCTCTAACAAGACTCGACCCGCCAGCATTAAGAACCACAGAACTATGGTGTATTGCATCATGCACTATTCCATTCGTATATAACATGCATCAAAACTTACGTACCAAAACAAAAGTTCATATTTTGCAGAAAAATCACGATACCATTGATAGCATCTATGATATTAACGATGAAGCAGAACAAAAACAACATCATGAACATAATTCGATATGCAATACATCATTGTATCATTCACGTAACATGGAATAACTTGTGTTGTACATCAACAGAATTAAATATGAAATACCCCTGTTTGCCTAAATTTTTTAAAAAAACCCTACAAACAGTACAAACATATGCTAATCAAACAGACGATAATAAAATACTACAATAGTGTAAGCAATTGTCTTATATAACACACAAAACTCGAAATTATAAAAAAAACAATTAAAATTAATCAAACCCTTACAATATACAGAAGTAGGACCGCCATATATGTATCTTCCATTGCAAAATTGAAGATTGAATAATACACTATACTACGAACAAGATATGATTAATGTAATTTGAATAAGATTTGATTACTCTAACTGTAAAATTTGAGTTCAAATCAATATGTATATTACGCAAAGAATCTGGAGGAACGGTTAATGGAAATGAACGTGTACACAAAACTCAAAATGTAAAATTACAAACCTACCCTTTTACTTTAAAATTTATCCATCGGCCAAAACTTGTTCTCCTTGTTCTCCCGATTGTTTTGTTCTTTTAGGATACCAACTATATATATATATATATATATATATATATATATATATATATATATATATATATATATATATATATATATATATATATATATATATATATATATATATATATATATAATACTATCATTGCACCCGCGTAATGCAGCGGCGATGACAACAGTTTGTGCTTGATAAAATGTTTGATTTAAAAAGTAGGATATGGTATGTGTGAAATGCGGTGTTAGTCAACCTACCCATGTTTTTTTTCCTTTTTTCCTGAGTTCTTTACTTTTCTTACAATCAATCATTTTATTAATTGTTAAAATAGTTTTTAAAAATCAATTAAAAATATTATTAATAAATAATTAGAAAAAAAGATACTATAGGCTTAAATTGTATTGATGTAAGTAATTTAGTCAAATTTAGATAAATTAAATATTTGTTATGATGTTTAACGATTTATTAGAGTAAAATTTGCCTTAAATTAGTTGAAATAATTAAAGGGATGATTGGTTAAGCTATTATTTTAATTATTTGTATCTTAAGCATAAAAACTTATATTACTTAAAATTAGGTAGTCTTAAAATTTTTAGTAGAGAGAAAATTAAATAATTTATAATGTAATATAGATAAAATTGTGGTTATGAATTAATATTGCGTGATTAGTAAACGTAACAAATACGTCATAGGCAGTTTCATATATTTGAATTTCATTATACGAGAGAGAATGTGGGCACAAAATCCGGTGATGGTTGTTATATCTTTCTTATATAAATCATAAGACTAAGTTTAATTTAGTATATATGCGACATAAGTTGTGAAGGTAATCAAGTTACACCTTTGAATTTATTTTATTATAAAATTTTGTGTTCCTGCTGCAAACCGCCAGGTCATCTCGACATTGCCGCCTTTGAGCGCGGTACACATGTCGTGATGGTTTAGTAAGTGTCATTACGACGCTTCATATATTTAGAGACGACTTAAGTTAAGTATGATCGTAATGATTTACAAATACCCGCTTAGGGGATCTTTATTATATTTATTAGGAACTTATAAGCTTCGTTTAGTTTTTATAAGTCCATTTTTTGATTAGTTTTCTTATAAAACGACTTATTAACTTAATTTTAGTAATAATAAGCTTACAAGTTAAAAAAAAAGCTCATTTAAGCTATAATTAAACATATTTCCTCACATAATGAAATTTAAATCTTGCATAGGTTCTTGGTGAGAAAATATAAATGGAGAAATTTCAATTGAAGCTTGTCATCTTTGCTACACTTTTGCTATTGGTGTGGGGTGAGTGCTCTTAATCATCTTCGCTATATTATTGGGTCACTACCAAATTTAGTGATATAACCGAAATTCCTTCCTGAGTGGTGATGGTAGAGTCCTGATCGACCTCCTGCCCTTATGTCAACTGTTGCTATGGCGGTAACTACATTGTTGTTGTTTTCTTTCCCTACAAAGGGACGATCAGACTCCACCATCATCATCAGAAGTAGTGCATTCAACTCCCCGTGGTTTTCTTTCGAATATTTACTACACTAACGATCAATTTATTTAATTATTTATTTTGATGTAATTGACAGAACCAAAGTTGATGGTTATCGAAGGAAGGACGACCAAAAACAAGCGTAGTGAAGAAGCATCTTTATCATGTAATATTAGTAGTCAATGTCAGTGTTTTTGGTTTTGGCAAGAACCAAGATGTGAAAATGGTAAATGCACTTGTGATGCATTAATATTAATGCATCCTTATAAATCTTCTTTCTGATGAAAATTATTATTACTATTACTATTGAATAATAAATAATTAAAAAGTAAATAAGGAAACGATATTTATTTATGGAAAACGGAACTACTGTCTAGCTATATAGTACGGTAATAATCAATGGGTTTTAGTTCAGCGGTATTGGTATTTAGTGTTATTTGTGTATTAGATCATAAATTGTGTCTATTTATTATTTTCGTTTAAGGTTTTTTATTGTTATGATAATAATCAGTTAATAATAGTATATGGTAGATTATGTAAATACCCAAGGAGTATATAAGCAGTGTAATTACGCTAATTCCTTGAAGAATTTCAATATACAAATACTGTGTGTGTTCTTGATGTGTTCTCTCATACTTATTCATATACAAACATACTAAGATCATATTATCAGTGTATGATATGCTTCAATTTGTGATACTGGATACAATTAAGATCCTAAACTATAAGGCTATAACTTAAGATCATAAGTTCGAGTCTTCTATTGAACAAAAATAAGATAAATTGAAGAGCCGTTAAAAAAACTAGTATAGTGATAAACTCTAATACCCATTCTTGAGTTGTATTTAATACTCATTTTTTATTTACATTAATAGATACGCCTTCCCAATTTAAGAATGAAAGGCGATGTACAAGTTGGACTAGAAAAATAGAAACCAAGGCATAAACAAGATTAGGTAAATACAGTTATTTCTAACTTATAAATAAATCCAACACTAATATTTAAATAATTTATTTATTAAATATATGTTAATTAACAAAGTAACTAATTAATATTTTAATTTTATTTATCATATAAATAAACATTTATTTTATTTATTTACTTCTCTAAATATCCAATATTATTTTTAATATTTTTCTCTTCCGATTAGTTTATCCAACAAATTAATTCTCTTGTCGAAAAACCATTCCAAGACAAATGGTGATGTGGCTATTTAGTGTCTTATGTTGTTGAACATTTTGTTAGCGTTATTGTTTGTGTACACAACTCCGGCTTCCTCTTGTAGGAGATAACAACATTGTGTGTCACCATTGACCTAAGACAACTCCTAACAAAAATGCATTTTTCAAACAGGCACGGGCGCAGGGCTGGCCTCCCTTCGTCAAACAAAACTAAAAGGTAGGAAATGAACCGTCATTAGCTAAATATGTCAACAATCGATCTCAATTAACTGTCTAATTAAGAATTCGACCATGATTATTCACTATTTATAATCGAAATCATGTTCCTCATGTTTCTTATCTTTAAAATCCGTGTTCGTGTAAGACTGTTCATGTCCGGCTTAGACATTTGGGCTGTTCTAGAACAAGAAACACCAAATTCGAGGCATCAAAGATACATCTTTGTGCCAATGGGGTTTAGCCCATTTGGTAAGGCGTCCCCCTTCCTCGCAAAAGGTTGGGGGATCAAATCCCACTGCATGCAGTGGGTTGGGTTTTTCCCTTAGTGGTTTTCTTCATGGAGTAAAGGTGTGATTCTCGAACCTTGGTTAAAGTCAAATAACGAGGGGTTGTTGAAAACCCACCACCAAGCAATTCGAACCCACATTGGAGAGGCGGGGAATATTCCCCATTTGCCGGTTAAAAAAAAAGATACATCTTTGTGTAGCTAGTGAATCCAAAGTAAATTCACCCTCATCAATCATAAGGCTTCCCCGTCTTCCAAATAGATTACTTGTGTTTGGTTGAATAAGTCTGCTAATTGGGTTTTTGTTTAGCCGTGATTGCTATTCTTTTGTACGTCAGTTTTACGTATCACATTCTTCTTTAGAGACCTCTTTTAAATGTCTGTCTCGGACCGACCCTAAAAACAATTGGACCGGTATTGTAAACAAGAAACTCACATCTAAAGGAGTATTCTTTACAATGCTCAGTGAAATCTGAGCTTATGTTTCCAGATTGAAAAATAACAAGGTATATCACACTCGTGTGTTACACCTGGTAATATTCAAATAATCATATTGTTAGTAAATTAATCAATATGTAATATTTTGTGTGTATATATATATATATATAAAGGGGATGGTTCATTCGAGAACCGTTGTTAGTACGATAACCGCGAGAACCAATCTCAGTCGTTCCTTGGATATGGGAAGTTAATGGATGGAAGAGCGTGGGGGATAGAGTGTGGCAGGGTGCATGTGAGGAATTCATGGGTGGGCAATGACATTGAAAGAGGGAGAATTGGACGTTCAGATTGGTTTTCCACTAAGAATGGTTCTCGCATAAACTTTTTCATATATATATAAGATGGTTTAAGTTCATAAGTAAACAATATTTAGTTTACATTTCATTTGTTTCTTATAGATTTAGAAACTTAACCATGTGTGTGCACTACTACTACTAATAGTAATAATATATAATGTTATGTTATGAAATTAAATGTAACTTGTATAAGTTAAAGGGTAAAAAGCAAAAGTTTGGTATAAGTTAAAATAAAAATAAAATGAATACTAGCATATGAGTAAATAAGTCTGTAAATAATAATATATTTTTTGACCGGATGACACAAACTTTTTAATCCATATCTATGCCCATAACAAAACTTGAATCGTTAACCTCCAACTCTCTAGGTGAGAGAGGACCATATGCTAGGTCAAATGATCTTCGGGTTGGGTGAAAGGCGAAAGCTAAGTGGGGTAAAAATGAAAATTGAACTTAATAGTAGTTTTATGTTTGCAAATAAGTTAATTGATAAGTTTTTAAATGGTTAACACAATGTGTCTAATATACACCACTGTGTATAACAGAACTTGAACTCTTAACCTTAAAGAAAGTGATACCTTAATACACCTTGATATTGTTAAGCTAAAGATCCTTTGAGTTGTAAATAATTTATAAGTAATGTTATGAGAACAAATGTAAATATATAAACCTAAGGGTGAAAAATGAAATTTTATTAAGGGTTAAAATTGAAAATATGAAATGAATAGTATTTTAGTTTGAAAATTGATATAAGACAAGGTATATCATGTCCGCGTGTTGCGCCAGGTTGATATTTAAATAATCACATTTAGACAACTTTACTTTATATATAGTTTTATACATAAGATTGTTGTTCGAAGGTAGTATACATACATATTATTTGTTTGATAAGGTGAACTACGAAGATAAAAAATAGAGTTGTTCTTTTAGCAAACTATAATTTCTAAAGTAGTTAACTAAACTAAAATGACTTGTCGGAACTTATTGGAGGCGCACATGTTTATTCAATAAGATCGGAGCTTGTAATAAAATATACGTAAAAAGTGTGTACTTTGGAGATTGCGTATCTCATTTCATTTATCAATATTTTTAACCTTTGATTTTTACTCTCTTTTGATTGCTTTTAAAGTTGAAGACCACTTCGTTTGACATATCAACATGTCTACATTTTTCGAAGACTTGTTTGTCTACTATGTCATCAATTGTGATAATACGAAGTTATTATTAATATTGTAAAGAAATAATATATAATCCATTTTAGAATTATGTAAGAGACATGTTAAAAACTATAAAGTTGAAATATGATTCATTAATTAGTTATGTATAGTTTAATTATAAATGCGATACTTGAAATATGAATAGGAATTCTATTGAATTAAAATTTGATAATGTTTACCTTATATTGAAAAAGAACATTTTGAGTGAGTTAGAAAACTTGTGTGTCTAGGAACATAGATTTATTTGTTATGCTATAATTTAAATAGACATATTTACATATGGTTGTGTCTCATATGAAAATCTTACGTTTTGTTGTACTAAACTTTTAGAGGTTATATTTTAAGTTTGCTTACACACAATAGAAAATTGCGATAAATTTGGTACATAAATATCTTAATAAAAATATGATGATTAAGAGTTTATTACATACAAAATACATTTTTTCAAGTAATATACATACATAGTAAAACATGTATAGAAAAATATTAGGAGAATTCTAGCATCATGTAACTTAAATGTCTTGTCATTATACAAATTATATATCACAAATCATATATTGATAAGTAAAATGTCAAATTACATGACTAATTTACCCTTCAATTAAATTAGGTTCCATAACATTAGTTCATATTTCTCCAACATAAGTAGTTGTATACTTGGATATTTTATGGTGTCATATGCAATATTGTTTTATTTATATATCATATAAAACTAAATGTATTATTTTAGTATCAATGTCGATTTATCAAATTACTCTAAACAATTTTCAACTATTAATTTATCGTGTCGTCCCATGTTGAATATCTCTTTAACATATCTTATGTGCTTAATATATTTACTTATAATCTTATATTTAGAGTTTTATGCGATTTAGTTAGATCCAAAAGCATATTTAATAGTTGTAGTAAAAACAAAAAATTGATAATAAAACTATAAATTATGTTATAAGGTAAAATGTAATCTTATATAAGTTGAAGGTGAAAAAGAAAAATATATTTGGAGGAGAAAATTAAAACTTGAAGATCAAATGTAATTTATATAAATTAAAAAGGGGGGAGGGGGAAATAAAAATTTGTTAGGGGGTAAAATGAAAATTGAAATGAATAGTGTATTTTTTTTTGTAAATTGATTAAGGATTACTCTAAACAATTTTCAACTGTTAATTTATCGTCTCGTCCCATGTTGAATATCTCTCTAACATATCTTATGTGCTTAATATACTTACTTATAATCTTATATTTAGAGTTTTATGCGATTTAGTTCGATCCAAAAGCATATTTAATAGTTGTAGTAATAACAAAAAAATGATAATAAAACTATAAATTATGTTATAAGGTAAAATGTAATCTTATATAAGTTGAAGGTGAAAAAAAATATAAATTTGTTAGGGGGTAAAATGAAAATTGAAATGAATAGTGTATTTTTTTTAAAAATCGATTAAGGAGATAATATAATAGATGCAATAGAACACTTCAATTCCTAAGCTTACCAATCTTAAATACTTGCTCCCGAGTTGACTTTTTCAAGTTTTTTATTTTTCAAATAATTTTATTATAAATTTTTTTGTTTGTGTTATATAATACTTTAATATATATATATATATATATATATATATGAGTATACTAGTTTATAGACCCGTATAAATACACGAGTACCTATAATTATTTATGTAAAAATATTATTTTATATTCCTTTAGCTAAATATATGATTGCATTGTATGAATGAAATAAGAACTCGATCCGATAATAATTTTAAAAAGGATGTAAAAAATTACCATGAAAATTAATTTAGTAGGATAAGATTTAGAATAATTTGACTCTAAAAAAATGATTTATTTTGATTTGAAGCAAGTGACTAATCAAGATTTACTTCTTTGAAAAATAAAGGGTTTTAGATTATCCAATAAATTTATTATTTATTCTTTTATTTATATTAAAAGATTACTTATTTTGTAAATATGTTTATTTATAAATATAATATTAACTACAAATTACTTGAATATATACATAACAATTAAAAACTATTTTATCGAAGTTTTATTAAAAAATAGAGGATGTGTTTTACACGTATATAGGTTGTTAAGAAATTAATATTTCATATACTGAAACCTTTTAATATCTTAATCGTAAAGTAATCAATCTAGAGAAATATTCAATATAATTCATACTTAATGCATAGTCCTGAGGGACTAATCTTAATCTTTGGATTAGCTCCATCAATGATCCAAATTGAATTTTAAAAATTTGGACGGAGTAACATTTTCATAATTCACATGTGATAGTATAAATGAATCAAATGTGATTGAATATTAAAATTTCAAGACTATGTTTTTTATATGGACTATATTGAACACAACTCAATCAATCTATATGAAATTTGTGTTTTAAGAAATAATCCAAAATTTAAATTATTAAAGATAATTTTGTTTGTTTGACTCGGAAAAGTCAAAATCGAATTTAAATTTAAATTAAAATAGATGGTTTAGATTTAACAATTAAAAGTTTTCATCTAAATAAATGGTTAGGATTATCTAATAGATTTTTTACAAGTTAGTCTTTTATATATAATATATAATGAATAATGATAAAGATAGATTGTGTTTAAATATATTTTTATTTTTATAATTTTATTTAATATTATAAAATACAAACAAAAATATTTAATATTAAAGTTAAGAAAAGACTTCAAATATTAAAAGGTAAATAAAAATTTTGAAACAGATGAAGTACTTACATCTCTTAATTATGATCATCATGAAATCTTAAGCATTAGTGATCGAGAAGAACCTATTTAATTGTTACTCATGACTAGGGATAGCAACGGGGTCGGGGGTGTCGGGGATCGCTCTTCCCATCCCCATCCCCGTTCCCCACCCCCAGTCCCCATCTCCGCCGGGTAGGGGTGGCAATTATCGACACGACACGAAACACGACATGAACCCGACACGAAAATAAACGGGTTTGGGTTGAGCATAAACGGGTTCGGGTCGTTTTCGGGTTGACCTGCCAACCCGTATAAATAAACGGGTCGTGTTCGGGTTGGCTTGCGGGTTCACGGGTCAACCCGTCAACCCGTATATATATTTTTGATTTTTTTATTTTCTTTTTATCCTTATATATCTAATGTTTCCTATTTGGTTTTTGAACTTTTATCTTATTCCTTAGTCATCTTAAACCTAATAAGAAACAATTCTATTGTCTCCTTTTGTTCATTCGCCGTTTTTATTCTATTGTTTCTTTTTGTTCATTCGTGGTTTTGAAACTACTAAAAGTTGACCTCATCACTTGTAGTTTAATTGTTCTTAGAATCATCAAAATTTTGTATTTGGATTAAACTGTTTAGATAGGGTTGAACTTTATTTAATAATTTGCATTTAAATTTTGTATTTTGACAAACAAGGGACAAAATTAGTAAAACTAGACCCACTGACTCGCCAACCAATTAATGACCCGCCAACCCGTTTATGACCCGCCGTCTCGTGAATGACCCGCGAACCCGCGAACCCGTATATTTAAACGGGTTACGCGGGTCGTGTCGTGTTTCAACTTATACGGGTCGGGTCACACATCTTGACACGAATAATTATACGGGTCGTGTTCGGGTCACGACCCTCTGACCCGTCAACCCGCGACCCGCCAACCCGAACCCGACACGATTGCCACCCCTACCGCCGGGGAATTGACTTGCATCCCATCCCCGTCCCCGTCCCCGTCGGGTTCCGGGGATCCCCGCGGGGAATCGGGGATTTTCTCCATCTACAAAATCGATTTTTCTAAATAAATATACATCATAATTTTCATACAAAACTAGACTTACAAATCTAACTTAACCCTCCCAATGGGTTATCAAAATGTAATCAATCAAATATTTTAATAGTTTCGTTAGATATGCAATATATATCAAATAGATAATTTCTCTAACATATATATTCATGAAAGCTGCTTATAATACTTTCCTTGATGATTCTACAAAAAACTATATTAGTAATTTCATCATATTAGTTTTTTCGTTCTCTATGTTTTATAAATCGTATTCAAACAAAAAACAATCTTATTAATATGCATATTAATGTAAAAAAAATGTTAGATTCGACACAAATGCATATTTATATGAGAAATTTTACTTTAAATATTACTTATATATATATATATATATATATATATATATATATATATATATATATATATATATATATATATATATATAACTTGATCGGGTTCGGGGTCGGGGTCGGGGAACTGAGGTATCCCCATCCCCGCCCCCATCCCCATTTCTAAGTTCGGGGAATTCCCGTCCCCATCCCCATCCCCATCCCCGGTCAACTCGGGGATTCCCCGGTCAAATCGGGGTCGGAGAACGGGGTCCCCATCGGATACGGGTTTTTTTGCCATCCCTACTCATGACCAAGCTTTAACATATAAATTTAACTCAAATCTTCCTACTCGCAACACAAACCGAATAGTAGAAATTAAATAATATTAATTTGGGTCAATTGGGTCGGGTGAAATTTGTCGAGTTGTTAAATTAATCCAATAAATTTGAATTTAATTTAAGAATTTTTAAAATCTTTTTTCACAAATCACATTGAATTTACCAAATTGCTATTAAATTTCAGCAAAATCAAATAATATTAAGGCGTAAATGATAAAACTTGAACACACAATCACTAATTAACTAAAGAGTTAATTACAAAGATGGTCCATGTGGTTTGTGTTAATTTTCATATTTAGTCCTTTAAACTTGAAAATTATACTGGTAGTTCTTATGGTTGATATGTTGTTTCACTTTTGGTCATTTTCACTAACTTCAGTTATCTTTGACCGTTAGTCAAAGGGTATTTTCGTCTTTTTATTATTTTATCCTTGTTCCAAACAACCTTTATCTCTCATTCTTATTTCCAAACATGTTATTTTTAGTGACTCTCTTTTATCATTTTTAACAAACAACTCTCCCTATCTACTTTAAACAAACACTCAAACACCTTCCTCTATCTACAAACACATATACACACCTCTCTCTCTACAGACTCACTCAAACACCCTCTCTCTCTCTCTCTCTCTCTCTCTCTCTCTCTCTCTCTCTCTCTCTCACACACACACACACTACGTCTCTCCCTCTCTCTAGCCACCGCCGGAAAACAAAACACCACCACTCTATCGTCGCCTTCAACCCACCACCGCCACTGTCTCTATCTTTTAAAACACCACCACTCATTGGCCGGACAAACAACAAATAAATATATCCGGCCATAAGTAAGTTGGAATTTCATCTCCGGCCATAATCACGACGAGTTTGGGGGTGACGTTTGCACCGTCACCACCCTTGTATACTGTCCTGGGCGCTTTCTGTCCGCCGTCACCGATTTTTATGTCTCCGCCAACGCCACCGTCTCCGGCCAATCGCCGTTTACTTTGAGAACACGGCCGAATTATCAAGGCAACCGTTATTAGCGCAAGGATTATAGATATACCACCAAATAAATATATCAATGGAGAATCAAATCTCCATAACTCCATAAGGAAGCTTCAGATGATCCCATTATGACTCTGTTTGTATCTAATTGTGTGTGTTTCTTGGTGTGAAATGTGTGTGTTATGAAATAAAATACATAAGATGGAAAAAGTAAATGGACTGTTTGGTAACAAGAATAAGATAGAAAAAGACAAAAATACCCTTTGACTAACGGTCAAAGATAACCGAAAGACCACATGGAATTCCCAGTGTAAAGGACTAAAAGTGAAACAAAATGTCAACCTTAAGGATCACCAGTTTAATTTTTTAGTTTAAAAGACTAAATATGAAATTCCTACAAGACCACATGGACCATCTTTGTAATTAACTCTTAACTAAAACAAGAAGACGTACATACTCAACCGGTCTAACTATAACAAGAACACAAGTGTGACAAATGGATAGTACCGTATATATAATTCAAATCGACAAACAGTTGAGATCATAATAAATTAGTTTTGTGAAAAACTTTATAAATCGAGCGCAAGATTCTTGAATGACTTTGATGAGATCAATAGACAAACGTTGAAAAATAATGTTTATACACAACGTTTATTTTCATCTAATTAATTTTCTTAATGTGTCTACAATCTTCTTTTAACATATAAAAGAAAAGAGTTATAATATTATTATTCTATTTTTAAATTCCATCAATGATTTTTTTTATTTATTTAAATGACTTACGAATAAGTTAGTTTTTTCAAATGGGTTACGAATGAGTTGTTTTCATAAATATCATTTTTAGATGATTTAATTTGTTAATACTAAAATAATTTAATATAAACATTTAAATTAAATCATTTATCAGATGCACTATATGTATTTGTGGTTATTTATGTAAACACGTATGTATACTAATTGAATTAAATTTTAAAAAAAATATCAAATTTGCTTATAAAGAGATTCTACAAAAAAATGATGACGATAATTTTAATAGATTTACTCTTATTTTAAGAGATTTTATATGGGTTAAAGTCATTAAAGACAAACATGCTTCCCCCATGTTCCGATATGACACATTATTTTTTTATAGTTGGTCCCGATTGAATACTACAACAATAAATGTTTGTAGAAGGGGGGGGGGGTTGAATACAAACTTTAGCTATTTAAAAAATAAGAACACACAAATGTACTTTATATAATATTTGAATCAAGAATTACATTAACTAGATGCGAAAAATCTAAGTTACACAAAGGTGGCAACATATTTGTCTAACACATAGACTAGCTAATGTCTAAGATGTTCAACACATGAACAAGTTTGAATACACTGAGAAATATTTGCTAACTCTTCTTCAATCTCAACTGATGAGGTTTCAGTGTTCAACCAACGTATTTAGCATGGTTACTTGCATGAGTATAAGCAAGTGGTATCCGGTCGATGAAGTGGAGAAGGAGACAAAGGTACTTGATTTAATAATATTATAATAGATAATGTTAGTGGGTGAAAAGTAAACTTGCTTTGTACATTTTGTGTAAAAAGCAAATGTTCTTATCAGTGATTGAATGTCCCACTATCTATTATTATATTATTAAAGTACTACCTTTTAGGCTTGGAAGTGTAAGTTTCTCATTCCATGCTTGTACTTTATACAACACCATGCTTTCTGAAGAATTGACTTTACCAAGTATGGAGTTGCCAGCCATACTTAGTTGTTGAAGCATATCTTTGAGATCTTCTCTTCTAAAGTCTCTATCACCTTTTCCAAAGGATCAAGATCAATCCTTTTTGTCTCTTAGCAGATCCAAAAATTGTTTAATACTTTTACAAAGACAGATCTAAAGGCATAATAGAACAACACATGTTCTGCCTTAGACTTAAGAAAAATTACAATGGAAAAAACTATTAACTGAGGTACAATATATTGACTCAGCTGATAGGCACTGAACTGCAAGTATGATTTTTCTCAGCTAAGGATAAAAGTGAAAGACTCAGCTACTGATGTATGCTGAGCTGATAATAAATGCTCAGCTAATAAAACATACTACAGTAATAACGTATAAGCTAATCAACCTATATGATCAGTAGATCCGGAAGGCTCAGCTGATCATTCAGGGTGATAAGCTTATGAAACAAAAGACTAGACAAATTTGAATATCTTATCTGATAGAAGGAAGGCATTGTAGGCATTTACAGGGTACAAACATGCACAATGGAAATAATACAAAACTTGTAAATCCCGTTCCCAGGATCCCAACTGGATCAGATGGAGAAAACAATACCAGAAATCATTACTAGATACAAAGAACATACAATATTCACAGGTTTAAATAGGTTTATCTAAAAGATAAAAAATATACGATGTGACAGCTGAAGGGGGATACACAGCTACTGCACCACATGAACAGGCTGCTAGGCCGCCTAAACAATAACCCGTGTGTATAAAATGATAACCGGAAAAACCACCCTTGGTTTTTCCTCTAATCGACGCCGCCGAGAAGAAAAGCCACTACAAAGGGGCTTAGGCCTCGTGGTTTGCTCAGAGGGCTGCAGGGCGCTGTCGTGAAAGGGCCGCCGTGAACCGCCACCGTCGACAGTTGGTACGCCGCCGGAGAAAGGCCGAGAACCACCTACGGTGGTGGTTCGGCCAATGCCATAGAGGAGAGAGAGAGGGGAGAGCCTTTTTGTGTGTTTCTAGGATTAAGTGATAATTATGTTGCATTAGGTTTAAACTCAAGGTTTAAACACCCTTATATAGATATTAACTGGGCCCTAGGCTCTTGGACTTAAGAACCCGGTCCGTTATCTATATCTTTAATCCTTTGACAAAACAGGCCCCTCAGGTTTAGTTATTATTAATTAAACAACTGTTAATTAATAATTTCCTCAACTAAAACCCAATTAAATATTCAACTTATATTTAATTACTTTTCTCTCAATTAATAAATATCTATTTATTATTTTCCTCTTTTCCTGATAATTAATTATCTGTCTTATACACATTTGGTTATTTCTGGTTCATGAATTGGGTGTGCAGCTGTGTGACCCTTTAGTGACTCATAGTGTCCATGGATGTGATGACGTGTGTGCACTATCCCTGCACACAATCCTTTCAGACTCCCACTTGTGCACGATAGTTACACTTCCTTGTCGATCATAGGCTTAAGGAGGTCCCTAGCCAGACACTTAGGTCAACCATGACTATAAGTTCTCTTATGTCCAGAGATTCTGTAATCACCCTGTTGGTCCCGTAATGTATACGGATGAAGCAATGCTAAGAAATTTAACCTTCTAGTGTGTGTTAGTGTGTGTTCGATTTAGAGAGTGAGAGCCGAGAGAGAGAGAGAGAGTAGAGAGAACACAAACACAAGTAATGAGAAATGCAAAGCTTATTTAGAAATGTGGGGGAAATGCCTTTATATAGCATTTCCCCAACTTTGAGTAATTACATATTACACCCCTCACTTTAATATTTCTAACAATCTCCCCCTAAGTGAGGTGTGTAAACATTCACAACAAATAAATACATTAATCTATTCGTATGCCGATTTGTTGCGAATGTCGAATGCCACTTGCCATTTGCGTATTTGCCTTCTGCTATCCAGTGTCGTTCTTATCCTTTCTATAGCACGATAGGCTTGAGCATGTTCTTCATCAGTGTATGCTGCACGGTTATTCCATATTTTCTGATGTATTTTATGATGGAGAATTTTCAAAGTGCCGTCTGAATACGCCATGAGTTCATCAAGTCTGATGAAGATCTTTTCGCCTTTTGTATTCTTTGAGACGACCCCTCGATCACCTTTGAAGTTTGTATGACCATCATAGATAACTGTCAACTCTTCAAGCTCTTCAAGATCTGGATGGCCTTGATTAGGCTTAAGAAGATTGACTTTCCTATAGTTGTTTTCAGCTCCGAGCTGAATATCATGTTCCTCAAAATATTCCATAAGATTCCTCATATACCTCATTAACGCAACCCTTCCAAACTCTTCAGCAGACCATTTTCCTCTTTTCTGAGACAGAATGTCAAATATAAAGCTGATGTCTTCAATATTAACAAACCTCAGATCTGCTTCTGTGAGGATGTATGATAGGTTGTTGGCTCTTCTGACGTGGAAAATAACATATTTTATGTTGAAGTTGGTTTCGGTATAAACACTGAGGAGTTCAATTATTGGAAATTCTGATTTGATATCTTCTGGTTTGGTTTTGGAACGAGTAAGGATGTGCTCATATCTTCTTCTTTGTTTGTCATCCATGTTCCTCAGCTCGGGTGAAATAACCTCTATCAGTTCACTGCTGTATATTTCTGGTATTCTTTCTTCAAGATTTGCAGCATTGACAAAATATGGTTTCCATATAGGTTGTTGGCCAGCACTTCTAGTGAACATGTTACCTGCATCAAGTCCTGGATCCCCACGATGCACTGGAGGAGCAGGTGGCACTATGAATCTTTGTGGCAAGGGCTATTCTGATTCTCTTCTGAAATTTTCAGCTGCTTCTGTTTGTCTGTTTCTCTCCAAAATATCAGCAGCTGATTCTTGAAATTGACCAGAAGGAGGAGGGAATTGTTGATGAACTTCAAAGTTTAATCCACTGAGAACCCTGGACACGTCAAAGGTTGGTTTCTTCTTTTTAGGCTTTCTCCTAGAGATTGCTAACCTTTCTTTCTTTCTGAGTGCAAGCTCCCTTTCACTGGGGATATCATAGAATCTGTCCACAACTCTAGGTGAAGTTGAACGTGTAGCAACCTCGATGTATTCATCAATACCCTTGAAAAGTCTTTCCATCTCAAGATCCTCAGCTTCCTCCTCTGGCAGAGCAGAACTTCTTTCTCCCATATGCCTTGCAGGTGATGTGTGTATGGACTCATATAAATCCTCCATTTCTTCCTCTGAGCCACTAGACCATTCAAACATCTCGGCATGAGACTGCTCGTAAGGTATTTCACCTTCTTCAAGATCAATTGGCCTCGGTTCAGATTGTTGCTGAGGTACGTAAAGTACAATTTGTTTGTCAGCATTTTCCTTTTGTTGTTGTTCATAAACTTCATCGGCCATTTGTTGTTGTTGTTGGTGTTGACTTCCGGACCCAGTTGAACTTGTACCTGCAGATAAGTATGAAGTAAGAAGTGGGACAGGTACAATAGCAACAACTGAGGGAGCAGACATGTATTTTCTCCTTTTCTCCCCCTCGGGTTGATCATCCGGATCCTGATCATCCCGTCTCCTCTTACTCCCCTGAGCCTGAGCCTAACAAGTTGTTTCTAGGCTAGTCAGCCGGTCTGTTACCTTTGATAGGGAGGTGTAGAAACCTTTGGTGATCCCATCAATCTTTCTGTTTACGTCTTCATGAAACTCTTGAAAGTCATCCATGGAGATTCCCGATGGACGCTGTTCGTTGCGCAGAGTAGTCAGAAGGTCTTGATCATGTGCAGATTCTGGCCTTTGCTCCAGAAGTCTAACGTACAACATGCTCTTTAAAGCATCTACAGACATAGTAGCAGGATCAGGTTGTGATTAAGGCTCTGGAACTGGATGTCGGGCAGCAAGAAGTGTTTCAATTCGGTTTAGCTGCTCAGCTTGGGCCTTGGAGGCTTGCTCTATCCGATCCAACTTTTGATTTGTCATCTGCAGTTGTTACTGGATTAGTGACACGGCTTGTTGAATTGTTGTTGAAGTTCTGCACGTGTAACAAACCCAGAATCACGAAGAATTCCGGTTGAGGTACCAGCCACAGAGGCAGTACCACCTACTGGAGCAGTAGGTATGTTGGCTCCAGCAGGATTTCCTTCCAATCCTCGAATAGCACCTGAAAAGATACCACCTCTGAAAGTTGAGGAGACTTGTTGAGCCAACAAGCTCAGTGCATCGATTGTTACCCTGTGTTGGTCAAGATATGCGGAAATCCGCGGTATGTCAAATCGTGCATCAAAAGGAGTCGAGGACGAGGGAGGCTGTCCTCTTTGTTCAATAGGTCGGACACCCGAATGGGTTGGACCTAGGGAATGTGCTATAACCCTGTGCAATAAAGACGGTGCCTGTTGAGAGACACCGTAGTAGCTAGGTGGGGTAGAAACTTGCACGGGTGGGATCACCGTGACTTGTTCAATATGAGGCCCAACAATGTCAGGCCCCATAGTGGATGTGGTTTCCCGGCTTTCTTGGTGTAGGGGTCCCTCAGCACTCTCCTTTTCTTTTCTCACCTCCTATCTTTCACTCGAACTCCTAGCTAAACTATCTTCCTCTGCACCACTACCTGGACCATATCCGGCATATTAATTAGGATCTAGTAACGAATCAGGAGTGACAGAGCCAGTTTCAACAGAGATATCAGGAGATGGAGAGACAACTGGAATGTCATGGTCAGGGGCAATGATGGCATTGCGAATGATAGGAATGATAGTTGTTGGGGCAGATGAAGTCAAAGAAATGACTGGACCACCAGGTTGGGGGATGACCTGAGTAGTTTGAAGGGGTTGAGTCTGGTCAGGAGAGGTAGTATGTGGGTCAGTAAGTTTCATGAAAGAGGGTGTGCTTTCTGCTGGTTGTTCGATTGGGTGCTCAGGGGTGCCCATGGGAGATATAACAGGTTCAAAGGTAGGGGCACCTCCTGGATGGGAAGCAGACTCCTCATGAGAAGAACTGGATGACTCAGAAACGTCAAGACCAAGTTCAGTAAGAACAGCTTGGGTTTGGGTAGATTGAGAAAGAGATTGAACAATGGCTTGAATGGTGGCGGGATCATATGTATCCCCTCCCTCTCTAGTCTCATCATCTTCACCCTCTTCTCGACCCCTCTCAACATTTTCTCTCTGCTCTTCCCTCTCAGCATCTCCCATAGATGGCTGAGACCTAACCTCTAAATCCTCACTAGGTGCTACTCCTCCCTGGGCAGGTCTGGCCGGCTCTGGCAAAACCATAGGAGGTATTCCTACACTCTCCCTATAACTCTTAACAATATCATTCTGCTCACAAAGATTTAAGAGAGATACATGAAATGGTCTTGGAATAGGTAGGTTAGCCGGATTAGCAGGTTTAATATGAGTAAAGAGTTTTGGAGAAATAGAAGGTAAAGCTGCCTGGCGAGGAATATCAGCATTCCTATCCATCACATACTGGATGATCATTGGCAGGAAGCGGTGGTAGGACAGCAAGTTAGCATCCTTTTTCTTTTGTGAGTTCTTTCTTAGCATAGTTGCCTTGATATCTTGAAAGAGCAGGAATGCATAATCCACATGCAAGTGGTTGGCTGCAGCAACAAAGAGTTTGAGTTGGTTCTCTGTTGGAAACTCATATCCCGAGTGCTTGGGAGTGAGACACCTTTGGAGCACTGTCATGAAAGTGTTATATTTTGGATGTACACAGGTGCGTTTGAACTGATTCTTGTGGGTGAGCTCCCTATCATAGCCCATTTCCCGAATGGCTGTAATACATGCCTCCTCATCCGGGATTTCCTCAAATTCTGTGGCTGGAGGTCTACTGACTGCAGTGGGCAGTGAAAAGATTGATCTGAGGCGGTGAAGTGGAATATTTACTTGGAATTCGTCAACCTCAGCATGTAAGACCTCCTTTCCTCTTTCATTAAGTCTGACATCACAAGTTTTCCAAAACTGTTGGACATATAACTCAGGAACATGTGTGCCTGTGGTGGCTGGGTTGTAGGTTAAGAGGTGATTTAGTGGATGGATTTTGAGGATTTCTGTGACTATGGGATAAGTAGGGGTTTTGAGTTTGGTGAGGTCGATATAGTGGTTATTAGGATGAGTCCGGGTGTTAAGGAACTCAGCTTGAGGCATTATCTCCTCAGGGTCACGGATAGCTTGAGCCATCTTATCTGTACAGACGGACAAATAGATAAAATAGTTAAGTTATAGATATAGAGATATGCTTGAGAAACAACATTCCATCTTGAAATTTTATTAAATTCGGTAGATTGAAGAAGTGTTGACCCTAGTTGATAAAAAATATCAAGTGTGAAAAGTTGGTGAAAAACCTTAACTCTGGAAGCCCCATAGTGTACACGATGATTTTGTGTATAAAAAAGTTGTTTTATCATTTTAAAAATGTCAATTAGGTAAGTATAAACAACTTTGCAATGCTTGGGTGGTGTCCAAAAATCATCATAACCTCTCCTTTTGGACCAAAAATGGATGTTATAGTGAAAACTCATACACCCCAAGAACGCGAAGAACACTTTTTGATATTTTCGAAGTAATTTTGCATCAAAGTGTTCCCCATATGTTCAATTGTCCCATCGCAAACTTGGATAAATCAAACAAGTTTGTTACGTGTTCCAAACATCCCTTCAAAGTTTCGAAACTCTCATTCGCATAAGGGTGTTCCAAGGCCAAAATTCACCCTTTTAACTCAAAATTTTCAAAATGTAAACCGTACAAGTTGTTACCTTTGTGGTTAGGAGTGTTTTGATACTAAAATTGCAAATTTTGGTAGAGTAACGAGATGTTTATCAAAATCAAGTAACCGAAAGTGAGAGAGTTTGTGTTTTTCAAATTCTGAATCGTGTGAAGTAAGAAAGAAACTGATGGGATGTTAATAAAGGTGAAATGGACACGTGTCGTGCATTGATTGGTCCAAACAGGAGTAACAAACGCGGCTGATAGGTAAAAACATGTGGCTTATAGAAGTTTGCAATCGCATGCGATTCACACTGTGGCGTGTTAATCGCATGCGATTAAGGCTAAGTGTTGGCCAAATTCTATCAAATCAACTGAATCGCATGCGATTCACATTTTTTCACTTCATTCTATCAAATCAACCGAATCGCATGCGATTCACACTTTTTTACTTCAATCGCATGCGATTGAAGTTCAATATTTTACTTTAAGGCATGCGATTGATACTTGGTTCATGTGTTGTAATCCCATGCGATAGACTATCAATGCGATTGAACCAAGACTTAGGAAATTATCAGTGTTGAGCTGTAAGTGATTCCATGCGATCGACATGCCAATGCGATTGGTTGCAATGCGATTGAACCAACTTAGAAAATTGTTGTTTCATGGAATCCCATGCGATTTGAAGCATAGAATACGATTAGCTGTGAACAAAGCTCAACACTTAGAAATTTTCTGAAAATTTCAAAGTATCTGGAATTTTGAGTTGAAAAATTTTATATTCCAGGATACTTTGATTTGAGTTGTTTATTTTGACACACTCCCCATAAGCTGTTGTATTTATTTGTTAAAATTTTGGGATTGTGTCAGGTGTAAACTTCTCCCTCTACACATGTGCACAATGTGTATTAAAATTTCTCCCCCTATACATTTGTAACATGTGTAAAACCAGGATTCAATGGACGACGACCTTTACCTTCCATTGCTAGCTAGCTTTAATTAACTCAATCGATTAAATTTTTCTTAATTTCTTAACACAATGTGTGCGAGAGAGGGAGGGAGAGATGATAGGTTAGCAGATAGTAATGATAGAAGAGATGTCATTTGTAACATGTGTAAAACCAGGAACAAACTCCCCCTTGATTGGTGCAGCAAATATCTACACAGAGAACAAACAGTATAACACCTACTCTAAACTAAAGAAAAGAAAGGAAAAGAAAAAGAAATAACAGTATGCTAGATTTCCAGATGGAGCATGCCTAACTTGGATACCAACTCAGTGAATCGACTTTCGTCTAATGGTTTGGTAAACAGGTCAGCCAGCTGATTTTCAGTAGGAACATACTGTAGCTCAATTAATCCTTTCTCAACGTTATCTTTTATGAAGTGATAACGGATATCAATATGTTTAGTTTTAGAGTGGTGTACCGGATTGCAGGAGATGGCGATGGCAGACTGAGAGTCACATAAAAGTGGAATTTTGTCATACCTGAGACCAAAGTATGATAGTTGTGTACGTATCCATAGACTCTGTGAATAGCACATTGCAGCAGCAACATACTCAGCTTCTACTATAGAAGTGGATACACAGTTCTGCTTCTTTGATGCCCAGCAGACTAACCGATCTCCCAGAAAGTGTGCACTACCAGAGGTGCTTTTCCTATCAATCTTGCATCCGGCATAGTCAGCATCTGAGTAAGCATGAAGATCCATATTTGAGTCCTTGGGATACCACAGACCAAGATCCATAGACCCCTTGAGATATCTGAAAATACGCTTAACAGATAACAGATGAGACTCCTTTGGATTCGCCTGATATCTGGCATAGAGACAGGTAGAGAACATGATATCTGGACGACTTGCAGTTAGGTACAGTAAAGATCCAATCATCCCACGGTAAGTTTTTAGATCCACTGGAGAGCCATCTGGATCTGCTGATAGTTGTGCTGTCGTAGCCATGGGTGTGGAGATAGGATTACAGTTGAGCATATCATACTTTGTGAGAAGATCTTTGATATACTTAGACTGGCAGATGAAACTGCCATGGCTCAACTGTTTTACCTGGAGTCCGAGAAAGAATGACATCTCTCCCATCATACTCATTTGAAACCTGTTTGCCATGGTTTGGGCAAACTCTTCACTGTACTTTGGATTCGTAGATCCAAAGATGATGTCATCCACATAGATCTGGACAAGGATTTTGTCCCTACCCTTAGTCTTTGTGAATAGAGTGGTATCTGTCTTTCCCTTTGAATAACCCTCACCTATCAAGTACTCAGATAAGACATCATACCATGCACGTGGGGCTTGTTTTAAACCGTACCAGGCCTTATCAAGAATATAGACATGGTTAGGGTATTTAGAGTTGATAAAACCTTCTGGTTGTGAGACATAGACTTCTTCTTTAAGTACACCGTTGAGAAAAGCTGTATGCACATCCATCTAAAAGACGCGAAAGATGCGGGAGGCTGCATATGCAAGAAAGAGCCGTATAGCCTCAATGCGAGCAACAGGGGCAAAAGTTTCATCATAGTCAATGCCCTCTTGCTGATTGTATCCTTTAGCCACCAACCGAGCTTTGTTTCGGACAACCACTCCATCCGAATCTCTTTTGTTCTTGAACACCCATTTAATTCCAACAACAGATTTATCATAAGGCAAAGGAACTAATCTCCAGACTTTGAGACGATCAAATTGGTGAAGTTCTTCTTGCATTGCAATCACCCAATCAAGATCATCTAATGCCTCACAAGTCTTGATGGGTTCAATCATACTCAAGAAATCAGCGAATTGACATTCATTGGCTGTTGCCGATCTTGTTTGTATTGCAACTAAGGGATCTCCGATTATGTTCTCCTCAGAGTTATGTCTGGTCCATTTTATTTCATGAGAGGTAGATGATGAAGGAATAAGATCTTGAATGTGTCTTGCCTCTTGTTCATCTTGAATGGCTTTGAAGAGGTCCTGTTGAATAAGGTGGGTAAAACAAAATTCCTGCAGAGTATTGAATCTATCTTGTAATTCTTTGTGAGGAATGTATTCAACAGTGGGCTTTGGTGAAACAGGAGAGTAGATTTCTTCATCAGTGTAGACAGAAGATGAAACATCAGTATCAGATGATGACGTGAGGCAGGTGAGATATGAGTCATTTAGATCAGAGTAGTCAAATGGAATTTCAGTACTGAGATTAAGAGTTCTTTTGACATCTTCTTCAATAAGTTCCTCTTCTTGACCAATGAAAACCATCCGTGGGGTAAGACCTTCGCCAAACAGATCAACATTGTACAATTGTTTGGACGTAACCTTGCTCAATGCATTTGGGTGTTTGAAGCCCAGCCTATCGAATTTCCATCTGGAGAAAGGACGTTCCTTTTCTTTGTATTGAGTGATGATCATGTCACTTTGATCGCATTTGGATAGAAGATATTCAAGTTCATAGATTCTGGAGTAAAGAGTACTTAATTCATTCCTAAGTTCATTTTTAAGAATTTCAGAATCCTTTTCAGCACATGCACATTCTGCTTTAAGATCTAATATGGTGTGGTATTTGTTCTATTAGTTAACTCTAAGAATTCAGATTCTTTAGCAGTTAATTGGATCTTAAGGCTAATTAAGTCGTTATCTAACTGCTTAATTATTTTTTGTGCCTCTTTATCCTTGTTGTGTGAAACATCTTCTAGAACTTGATTTCTAGTGGTTAACTCAATTATCTGATTTTCTAACTCTTTCATTCGGATTAATATGGTTTGTATGTGTTCATGTTTAAAACCCATATTATAGTTAGAGTTAGAAGATACCTTCCCGTTTGCCAAGCTTTCCTCATCTGAGTCAGAGAGATCATCACCATCATCATCCTCTCTACTTTCTCCACCATTGTGAGCCATCAAACAGAACTGAGCATGATATTCACCATCTAGATCACTGTCTGATTCTGTATCATCCATGAACTGATCTTCTTCTACTAGTAGCGCGTTCCCAGCCTGTCTTTGTTTGAACAGCCGGTACTTCTGCCGATAGTACTCTGCATCTTTGGTCTTTTTCATGGGGCAGTTCCGGATTAAATGCCCTGATCTTCCACAGTTGTAGCACTTGGAGTCAGTTTTCTTTTCCTCCTTCTTCTCTTCCCTCTGGTACCTTGGCTTATCAACAGGAGCAGCTCTTTCAGGTCTCCTTGAACTTGATGTGAACCGTTGTTTATTGTTAGTATTGCTGAAACGGTTCTTGAAGTTCTTGTTGGCCATTGTGAGGGCTTGAAATGTAGCTTCTATTGAATCATCATCATCATCACCGTGATCAGAATCACTGAGAACCACATGTTTAAGTTTCAAGGATCTTGTTGATGTTTCCCTAGGGATTCTGTCAGGCACCACCAAGGCAAGAGGATTAGCAACTGGTTGTTTCGGGTTAGACTGCAAGATTTCATCTTGATACTGATTGATATCTTTGAAGATGTTGTTGAAGGTGACTGATGTAAGATATTTGTTGATCTGTTTGTAAAGTCTGGCATAGCCTTTCCACTCAGAACCTAATAAATTCAGAAAAATACAGTTCAAATCAAGATCAGTTCTGACAATTTGATTAGATCTCATTTCATTTTGCAGCTTGCAGAATCTGCCATATGTTTCAGACAGGAGCTCATTTTCACGAGCTTTAAACTCATGGTAATTGTTGACAAGTTGAGTGCGTTTGATGTACTCTCCTTGTTCAGTGCCTTGTAACTGCTTTTTCATTTCATCCCAGATATCCTTGGCAGTACCCAAGCTGTCAATCTTCAGATAAATCTCTGATGAGAGACCCTGTTTTAGACAGTACTTTGCTAGTCTCTCAGCTTTCTTTGTTTCCTTCTCAGTAGCAGTCATCTCATCATTGGTCTTTTCTCTCTCATGTCTGAGAATGGGGGGATTGTTAGTTGGGTCATCTTCAACGATCCTTGTGAACTTGGTGTTGCCCTTGTGGATGCATTCTATAATCTTGTCTCCACAGATTTCATTGTGTTCAAGGAAGTCCATGAACCTTCCTTTCCAGACATTGTATTCCCCCCGAAACAAAACAGGAGTTTTCGTGTCGGTGCCAATGGACATTATTTCATTTGTACTTGACATGATTACTGATTTAGTGAGAAATGATCGTTCACTTGTAAGATGGTTTGATTGTTTGAAAGCTTCACTTAAAAGGTGTGACTGTTCAAGCTTGATTATAGAGTGACTTAAAAATTGATTAAAGAACTAAGTCTTTTGAATTTCAATTTTGAATTAGATCTTAAGAAGATTAAATTCAACTTTGAACTAGATAGACTTAAGGTAATTTAATTCACCTTTGAATTAGATCCGATTTAGATTAAATTCAATTATGAATTAGATTGTTTGATTAAGTTCAAATATTATAGAGTTCTTTAAGTCAAGTCCAAACGAGTGAATCACTTGTCCAAGTATAAGGAATGTCACTGATTGGAATTTGTCTTATCGAGTGCGAATACAGGTCAATCGAATGCGATTAGGTGAGTCCTTGAAAACAAGCAGAATAAGAACTTAGTATTGATGATTAATCGAATGCGAATCAATCCTGTTTCATCAAACACTTAGAAAATAAGCTGTTTGTCCTGTCAATCGCATGCGATTGCCAATATGGTGAATATCTTGGTACTGATGACTTGAAAGATATATCGAGTGTCAATATAGTGTTTGAAAGATATATCAAGTGCGATTCAATCAAATGCGATTCACACTTAGTCTATTCAGGCTAACTTATCAACTGCTTCTATAAGCCGCACACTCCAATCGCATGCGATTGGGGATCCGGCTGATAGAATCTGATATGTCTTTTTCAAATCAGATTGCCTTACCCTGAATAGTGTCTAACCACTTTGTACTTGATTGGTATGGCAAGTGCTTGACTTTCCTTGTTCAACACTTAAACTATTTATAATTTATAATTAAATAAATTACTAAAAACGATTTCTTCCTCTTCAAGTTGTACTATTCAGATCAAGAACACAATAAATGCTTAAATAACCAGAAAATTTAATGTTTGAAAAGTGGGTATTTAATGACTTTTCTTGACCTAGAATGTATAAATAAACTTTCGGTTCAACTTTTTCTTCAAGAACGGTTTTCGTAGGCTTTGTAAGCTATGTAAAACAACTCAAGGTAATTTAAAGAAGATGAAGTTTTATACCTTTACCGAGATCTACCTTTTGAAGTCATTTAAAGCTAAAGTTTCTTTGGAGAAAGTTGAGGTTCTTGAACTTGTGAGATACCGAGAATCTTCTCTTCTAGTGAGCTTGAAATCTTCGAGATTTTGAGGTTCCTTTTCGAACAATCACGAGCCAAAACAAGTTTGGCTCTGATACCAATAGTTGGTCCCGTATTTATACGGATGAAGCAATGCTAGATGATTATCTTGTTTATATGTATGTGTGAGTTTCGGTTTCTAGAGAGAGAGAGCTGAGAGGTAGAGAGCAAACACAAGAACAAGAGGGTGATAGTAATGCAAAGCTTACTTAGAAATGTGGGGGAAATGCCTTTATATAGCATTTCCCTAACTTTGAGTAATTACATATTACACCCCTCACTTTAATATTTCTAACAGCCATGGCTCTACTGTTTTACCTGGAGTCCGAGAAAGAATGACATCTGTCCCATCATACTCATTTGAAACCTGTTTGCCATGGTTTGGGCAAACTCTTCACTGTACTTTGGATTCGTAGATCCAAAGATGATGTCATCCACATAGATCTGGACAAGGATTTTGTCCCTACCTTTAGTCTTTGTGAATAGAGTGGTATCTGTCTTGCCCTTTGAATAACCCTCACCTATCAAGTACTCAGATAAGACATCATACCATGCACGTGGGGCTTGTTTTAAACTGTACAAGACCTTATCAAGAATATAGACATGGTTAGGGTATTTAGAGTTGATAAAACCTTCCGGTTGTGAGACATAGACTTCTTCTTTAAGTACACCGTTGAGAAAAGTTATCTGCACATCCATCTGAAAGACGTGAAAGCTGCGGGAGGCTGCATATGCAAGACAGAGTCGTATAGCCTCAATGCGAGCAACGGGGGAAAAAGTTTCATCATAGTCAATGCCATGTTGCTGATTGTATCCTTTAGCCACCAACCGAGCTTTGTTTCGGACAACCACTCCATCCGAATCTCTTTTGTTCTTGAACACCCATTTAGTTCCAACAACAGATTTAGCGTAAGGCAGAGGAACTAATCTCCAGACTTTGAGAGGATCAAATTGGTGAAGTTCTTCTTGCATTGCAATCACCCAATCAGGATCATCTAATGCCTTACAAGTCTTGGTGGGTTCAATCATACTCAAGAAACCCGCGAATTGACATTCCTCAGAGTGATGTCTAGTCCATTTTATTTCATGAGAGGTAGATGATGAAGGAATAAGATCCTGAATGTGTCTTGCATCTTCTTCATCCTCTCTGGAGAAATTTGGGTCTGAATCAAACACAGGTGAGCTACCTTGGTCAGCTATCGGAGCAGTCACATGGGGCTGTGTGACGGAGACAGATGTAGAATCCTCAGTATATAAATCAGCAAATGGATTCGTCTCCGTGACCGTAGGAGCTGTGATAGAAACACTTGTCTGTGCAGCTGTGTTGTCCCTATTGTCAGTCAAAACTGGAGAAGATTCAGATTGATAGAAATCAAACATAAAGTCAAGATTAGTATTTGAACTGGAGGAAATGTCTGATTCTTTATGTTGAAGTACTGGTCCTGAACAGGTAAGTTCAGAAGCAACTATCTTTGATTTTGGTGGTAAATCAGTAACATCCAATGTATCATCAAATGTTACATTGATGCTTTCTATGATGCTCTTTGTTCGTCTGTTTAAAACTCGATATGATTTAGAATCAGTGGAATAACCAAAGAAAATAGCTTCATCAGCTTTAGGAGCAAACTTTCCTAGATTATCCTTGTCATTTAGAACAAAGCACCTATTACCAAAGACATGAAAGTATTTGATATTAGGCACTATGCCATTTTCCAGTTCATAGGGAGTTTTATTAAATCGTTTATTAATGAAAGAGCGATTCTGCGTATAGCAGGCAGTGTTGATGGCTTCAGCCCAAAAGGAAGGTGGGAGCCCGGAGTATGACAGCATGGTACGGGCAGCTTCAACCAATGTTCTGTTTCGTCTTTCGACCACACCATTCTGTTGTGGAGTATATGCTGCAGAGAACTGATGGTTGATCCTAACTAGGTCACAAAAGCTTTTCAGAGCGTTGTTCTTGAAGTCTGTTCCATTATCTGTACGGATTGAGACAACACTCTGACCATACTTATTCTGCTGCTGCTTGATGAATGTGATAATTGTTGGACTAGCTTCATCTTTAGCACGCAGGAATTTGACCCAAGTATACCTGGAATAGTCATCCACCATGACTAGGATATACGTCTTCCCATGCTTGGACTGAATTCTCATAGGACCACAGAGATCCATATGCAGGAGATCTAAAGGTTTGGTAGTGCTAAACACTTGCTTTGATTTATGAGAAGCCTTCTTCATTTTACCCTTCTCACAGTCTGCACACATATGGTCCTTGTTGAATCTTAGCTTGGGAATGCCTCTCACCAAGTCACCAGTGACTAGTTTGTTAATATTCTGAAAGTTCAGATGAGAGAATTTACGGTGCCATTGCCAAGTAAGATCATTTGAAGCTTCGAACAGAAGACACACAGAAGTAGGAGAATCATATTTCTCCAAATCTATGGAATACAGGTTAGATTTCCTAGAGCCTGCATGTAGTTCATCACCAGTTTCTGTGATCACAGAACATTTGTTTTTCTTGAATACGACTACCAGATCTTTGTCACAAAACTGTCCGATGCTAAATAGATTATGACCCAATCCTTCAACATAGGAGACCTTTTTGATCTTGATGTGCTTCTTCTCAATGTCTCCGTACCCCATTATTGGTGCAACATTGTCATTCCCAAAACGTACAGTCCCGGAGTACTTAGGAACGTAATTTTATAGAAGACATTTGTTGCCAGTCATATGCTTGGAGCAACCGGAGTCCATGTACCACAAGTGAGGCTCCTGCAAAAAGAGAAAAGAGCACGTTTAGGTCCCCATATATGAATGGGTCCTTGTATGTTAGTTCCTACAGGTGAGAGAGTTGTAGTCATAGTAGGTTTAGAGAATGAAACTTCTAAAGATTTATGTTTAGGAACCCAAGTGTGTTTGATCTTTGGTTTAGAGGAAACAAAATTGGTTATGATTGGTTTGCTCGGAGGTTTCGTGACCACTGTTGGTATAACAGTTGATGAAGTCGGAGATTGAGGATTCGATCGAGTTGCGGAAGCGGTATGTTTGTGAATCCATATCCGTGAGGAATTGTTAAGAATTGGTTTTGACTTAAAATTATCAACTGGTTTATGATGAACTGGTTTCTTTGGAGCAGTTGGTGGTATCATTCGTTGTGAATGCTTCGGCTTGGATGTGGTAGGTTTAGCATTTTTGAACGATTGATTGCAGGAGCGTTTTTGGGAATGCAGGTATTGTTCATGAGCACTCCATTCCTTTTTGAATGCTTCATACCCTTGCCGTTTGTAGACTTCCAGTTCTTTGATCGTCAGTAATCGTTTGGATTTGTTTAAGCGTTTAAGTGCATGTGATTGTCGAGTGGTGATCTACTGATGAATGATGTGTCCTTTTGAATTTAAAAATGGGACACACACTTGGTTAGCATAAAAATCAGTCCAATCAGTACATGGCTTAATGCCTAAAGATTTTCTCAGTTGGTCATAACAGCATTTAAATTCACAGTGTCCATGAGTACAACCATCACTCATACAAAACATGGTAGAAGCAATTTTGTTTTGTGAACAGGAATGATTACAGACATAATCAGACATCAAAATATTTTCACAAACAAGTTTCAAGTTTGAACACCTCCTAGTAACATCATTTAAATTCACAGTGTCCATGAGTACAACCATCACTCATACAAAACATGGTAGAAGAAATTTTGTTTTGTGAACAGGAATGATTACAGACATAATCAGACATCAAAATATTTTCACAAACAAGTTTCAAGTTTGAACACCTCCTAGTGGATCTAGGAATAGCTCTTTTCCATGATGTAGTTATTTCACACTTCTTGTTTCCACCCTTCTTCACATCTGCAGCAGAGGAAAGATTAGAATGAAGTCGTGGTCGACTAGCTGCAGCTAGTGATGATTCGGGTACGTCTAAGTGCACACGAGAAAGGTGATTGAAAGTGGAAAGTTGCTTTGGTTTGTAAATCTGTTTAAGTTTAAGATTTGTTACAACAGTATTATTAACAGATTTTATAGGAGTGTTGCAAGCTGAAGACTTAGTGGATGCATGAGTGCAATCATCAAGTTGTGAACCATAGAGTGAAAATGTGAAAGGAGTAGGAGGTTGCATATCTTCCTGGAGTTTCTTGATTCGCTCTTTTAGTGCAAACTGTTTCCTGCATAATTCGTCTATGATCTTTTCATCATGAGCAAAAGACGTCTTAATGCGCTGTTGGAGAATGGTAGTTGCTTGCATCAGAAAAGAGGTATCAGAGGTAGTAGGTTTGAATTAATCTTGAATGGCTTTGACGAGTTCCTGTTGAATAAGATAGGTAAAACAAAATTCCTGCAGAGTATTGAATCTGTCTTGTAGTTCTTTGTGAGGAAAGTATTCAACAGTGGGCTTTGGTGAAACAGGAGAGTAGAGTTCTTCATCAGTGTAGACAGAAGATGAAACATCAGTATCAGATGATGACGTGAGGCAGGTGAGATATGAGTCATTTAGATCAGAGTAGTCAAATGGAATTTCAGTGCTGAGATTAAGAGTTCGTTTGACTTCTTCTTCGATAAGTTCCTCTTCTTGACCAATAAAAACCATCCGTTGGGTAAGACCTTCGCCAAACAGATCAGCATTGTATAATTGTTTGGACGTAACCTTGCTCAATGCATTTGGGTGTTTGAAGCCCAGCCCATCGAATTTCCATCTGGAGAAAGGACGTTCCTTTTCTTTGTATTGAGAGATGATCTTGTCACTTTGATCGCGTTTGGATAGAAGATATTCAAGTTCATAGATTCTGGAGTAAAGAGTACTTAATTCATTCCAAAGTTCATTTTTAAGAATTTCAGAATCCTTTTCAGCACATGCACATTCTGCTTTAAGATCTAATATGGTGGTATTTGTTCTATTAGTTAACTCTAAGAATTCAGATTCTTTAGCAGTTAATTGGATCTTAAGACTAATTAAGTCGTTATCTAACTGCTTAATTATTTTTTGTGCCTCTTTATCCTTGTTGTGTGAAACATCTTCTAGAACTTGATTTCTAGTGGTTAACTCAATTATTTGATTTTCTAACTCTTTCATTCGGATTAATATGGTTTGTATGTGTTCATGTTTAAAACCCATATTATAGTTAGAGTTAGAAGATACCTTCCCTCTTTCCAAGCTTTCCTCATCTGAGTCAGAGAGATCATCACCATCATCATCCTCTCTACTTTCTCCACCATTGTGAGCCATCAAACAGAACTAAGCATGATCTTCACCATCTAGATCACTGTCTGATTCTGTATCATCCAGGAACTGATCTTCTTCTACTAGTAGCGCGTTCCCAGCCTATCTTTGTTTGAACAGACGGTACTTCTGCCGATAGTACTCTGCATCTTTGGTCTTTTCATGGGGCAGTTCCGGATTAAATGCCCTGATCTTCCATAGTTGTAGCACTTGGAGTCAGTTTTCTTTTCCTCCTTCTTCTCTTCCCTCTGGTACCTTGGCTTATCAACAGGAGCAGCTCTTTCGGGTCTCCTTGAACCTGATGTGAACCGTTGTTTATTGTTAGTATTGCTGAAACGGTTCTTGAAGTTCTTGTTGGCCATTGTGAGAGTTTGAAATGTAGCTTCTATTGAATCATCATCATCATCATCGTGATCAGAATCACTGAGAACCACATGTTTAAGTTTCAAGGATCTTGATGATGTTTCCCTAGGGATTCTGTCAGCCACCACCAAGGCAAGAGGATCAGCAACTGGTTGTTTCGGGTTAGACTGCAAGATTTCATCTTGATACTGATTGAGATCTTTGTAGATGTTGTCAGGATTGGATATATATTATATCAAATAACAAGAACTAACTTTTGAATAACAAATCAGAGTTGAATAAAAGTTAATCTTTAACTATGATCACAATCAACTAAGAAGTTGCGGAATCACACTTAATTGATTAAAGAAGGTTTTGAACACAAGGCAATTCAATCAAACAGTAGTTTTATTGATCAACCAAAATGATTACAATAGCAAACTTCACCCCCAATCTAACTTATTATGTTAGACGAAGAACACCGATTGTTCTTAGGTTTCAACGAGAAACTTAGAGGCTTAGCACTATTCTGAAAGCAAATTACAACGTGAAGAATGAATGAAAAAAAACTTAATCAACGAGTACGTATAAATTATAAATTCTAATCTAGCATTTATACTCCTTGATCTTCCTTGATTTGCTGACAGTTAGGTAATCTTCTATCTTCTGAGATAATCTTGACGATCTTCCAAGTATTTCGAGATATCTTCAAAGATAGGGTTTCTCCATATTTAGCTCAACCGAAACTGTTTATTGAATGCAACAGTTCTTGGTTCTTCTAACAGTCTTCGGCTTCAAGGTCTTCAAACAGTTGTAGTAGTTTGTACTAACATTTCTGAACTCTATATAACAGCTTTGAAGTTCACAGCAACTGTTGGTTACAACTGTCTTCACAATTTTCACTAACAGTTCTAAACTGTTTCTTCAACACTTCTTCTAACAGTTTCAAACTGTCTTCCCAACATCCATTAACAGTCTTAACAGTTTTTGATTTATGCATGTATAACAGTTTCAATGACTTAGCCAATTTCCCAATAATCTCCCCCTAACTTAAAGTATTGAACAATACAATTAAGTTGTTTGATTTAAGGGTTAAATCATAGACAAATTTAACATAAGTAAAGAATACAATTATCATTGAATGCAAAATCAAGCTGTTATAATAAAAAATTGAGAGAAAACTTACATAGACTTGACTCATGCCAGTCTTTCTCTTAATCTCTTGAACAAATCATCTTTTATTCTATCTGATCCATAGAATTTTGCTTTTAGCATATACTGAAGCTTGACTTTATTGTGCTCTATGAACTCCAAACCAAACCATTGTTGTATAGTGTTAGCCATCACCATATGGTACACTCCAGCTTTAGCATACACTCTTACTGACTTGATAGGAAAAGCTTCATCAGCAATCAAAACTTGCATAATCTCCTTTGGACGACATATGCTTGTTAGATGCCTCATCAAAACTTTTATTTCAACTTCCTCAGCATTTGCAAAATTGTTAGCTCCATAAACATAGATCTCCTCAAGGTCTCTCCTTGTACAGTGATTCACTAATTGAAAGAAATTCGAGTAACTTTCCATCAACCCTTCTCTGACCACAGTTACACCTGTCTTTCTAGTGTCCTCTCTTAACACCTCAAATCTCCATTATGTGATATGGGATTTTTGACCCAACTGTTCTTTTTCCAACTTTTCAATCCCTGTTTCAAGCTCAAATCTCAGTCGGTCTTGGAGAATTGTTTGAACCATTTGAGCCTTTTCCTTTTCAACTTGTGGCTTGGGAGGAGGTAAAACAGTTTTCTTCTTTACAATTCTTTTTCTTTTCACTCCCTTATCAGCTTTCTTTGCTTTCTCTTCCTCATCAATCTCTTTTGTGAACTCATCGGCTAGCTTCTTTGGTATTTCAAAATCAGTCTGTTCTTGTTGTTGAAGATCAGCAGCTAACCTCTGAGCACATTCAAAATCCCTTTCTTCTTGTTGTTCTTTTGATAATTTTAGCTTTGGTAGCTCAACAACAATTTCTTTTCCCTTTCCTTCTACCTCTTGCACTGGTTTTTCAACAACCTTTTCTACAATATGAATTCCTTTGAATCCAGGCTTTGGCTTAATAGGTTTTAACTTTGCACATTTGCCCTCAAGCCATCCATCATCAATCTTTTGTCTCATTTGGAATTCATTGCAGTTCAGCATCTGAGCACCCACTTTAACCAAATATTCTTGTTTCACCTTGGGCCATGACTTGTAAACCTCAGTTGTTGGATAATCACCAGACAAAATTATCGTATTAATCAGCACTCTATCCACCGCTGATAGTTTCTCTTCAACTGTTGAATCACTGGGTGCAACTGTTCTTCAGCAACTGTTGGCAATGAACTCTCCCTCTCTTTGATTGGAACAGTTGAAGGGGGTCTTGCAGCAGCTGTCAACTGTTGTAGTACTTGATCATGCAACTTTAGCACCTCATTAGCATGCTTCAAACTATTGGTCAAAACCTTGATTTGCTGGTCTTGTTGAAGAATCCTTTTGTTTTGTAAGGCAATCTTCTTTTTGAGTTGTACATATGCAGCAAAGAAAGGTGCAAAGTTGGAATCCGTCATTGCTTGGTGTTGCATTCTAGCCTCAATGTTAGCCAGTGTTGCCATTGTTAACATATCATCGACAGATAAAACTGGTGGTTCACTCAATTGAGATTCCACACCAGTACCCCTCTTTTCTTGGTACTGGGGATTTCCAGAAACTGTTTGACCAGCCTCTGTTGCCATGGTTGAGGTCTTAGTTATGTTAACACTGTCCTGTTCATGCCTTGCGGATGAAACAGTAGTGTCAGCCTCAAATACCACAAGATCACCCTCTAATGGAGTGATGACCTCCTTATTGTGCCTGGGAGACAGCACAAGGGGTTCCATTTCGATATTCTGCACAGGTGAATGCACCTGTGCAGGGTTAACAGTTTCAGTTTCATGAACTTTGGTGGAAGGAGCACCAACATTTCTTTTCCTCTTCTTTTGAAATATTTTTAGTGCAGGGGCTTGTGTTGTAGCTCTTTCAAAGGAAGCAGAGGGGATTATTTGAGTATCGTGAGCTGTGGGTTCCAGAGGTGGTGGTGTAGCAATAGGTTGGGCTTCATGCTCACCCCTGGCAGCTCTATTTCTTGAAAGAAACTCCACCATTGCAGAGAGTGGTGGAGTTATGGCACCTGAGAAATTCTTCCCATTAACCATCAACTTGCTCAATGTGGAGGCCACATGAGTAGAGGGAATTAGGACCCTCTTGTGTGCTTTAAGATTTGGCATAAAAAAGTTTAACAAAACTTGCACAAATCGCGGGTACATCAAAAAGAGACCATATTTGGTTTCGAGATGCTTTACCATTCCATTAAAGATCATTTTTGAGAAATTAAAAGCTCTGTTGTTGGCTAAACAAATGAGTGCGAGAGCAATGTTTCTCCCAAATTCATTCCAGCCAGTTCTCTTAGGGCTCATGCACTGCTGGAGAGTATGGATAATGAACTTCCAGTGCGAGAAAAATTGCCCTTTGTAGAAGGTGTGCTTTCCCCTAGGGCCCTTATACCCCAACTTTACAAGTTCAGCATAAATAAACTCAAGTGATACAGAATCAGAGTACTTACCATCCTGATCATTCAGTTGAAGTTGGTGGCTTATTATGCTTTCATAGATGGAGACAGTGATATCATCCACCATAGAGTCGATCCATTGCACTCCATTTTCTTCCCTTAGTGAGGCATTTTTCCAGAACTGATCAATATGAGAGAGGTAAATGGTAGGGTTGACAGTAAGAGCATGGTGGAGGGTGGAGAGTGAGAGGTAGTCAATCACATCATGGAAAGCACCGAGATGATAGGGTTTGGACAAATATGCGAGCATGTTGTGTTCCTTAACGAATGGAAGGGGAGCCATGTCGATTTGCGAACAGGTTTCTAGGGTTTGAGCGTTCAAGAGCAAGTATATTTAGTAAGCGCAAATAAACTTGTGAGGAGGGAATGGCTTATATATGTTTCAAATGTTCAATGCAATTCAAACCGTCCTCAAAATTCTGCAAAGACCAAAACACCCTTTAGTAACTTAACAGTTGATGGACAAAAATAACGCTAACAGTTGAAGAACTGTTTTCATAAGATGTAACAACTATTATTTAGAAATAACTCCCTTTTCGAAGATCATGATTTTGGACTAACAGTTTTGTATTTTTACACACTAACAGTTGAAGACTGTTTTTGTTAGAAAGTACAACTGTTATTGGACGAGTTTCTCCCCCTCAGATGCACATGGATTTTGCCTAACAGTTGTGCAGGCCATATGCTAACAGTTGAAAACTGTTAGTAGTATTTCAAACAACTGTTAAAAAAATGTGCAACTGTCAACAAAACTTATCTCATAGATGTTGTCAGGATCATGGGATTCCATGTCCTTTGAAGATTTAGCATCAATCAATGGATCAACAGTATTGGAGAACTCTTATTGAAGCATAGGAATCACAACAAAGTCTTCAGTAACTTTGTTTGAATCAACAGTTGTTGGTTTTGAGCGAACAGTTTCAAAACTGTTTGGGCTGTTGGAAACTGTTTGTTGATTTTTACCAACAGTTGTGGAGGTACCTGCAGCTGTTTCAGTAGAATACTCAAAAGAAAGAGATTTAGACAATGCATCAATATCAAATAACCAATCAGGCCCAGTGCCTGCAATATTGATCCTATTCTTATTGAAAGAGACATTCATACTCTCTTCTATGATTCTAGAGACATTGTTAAAAACTCTATAAGCTTTACTTTGAGTGGAGTATCCTACAAAGAAACCTTCTTCAGCCTTACTCTCAAACTTGCCTAATGGGGATTTGGTATTAAGGATACTGCAAGGACAACCAAATGGTTTGAAGAAGTTTATTAAAGGTTTTCTCTTGAGGAACAACTCATAAGGAGTTTTCCCTTTGGACTTGACTACTTGTACTCTATTCTGAACATAGCAGGCAGTGTTCACTGCTTCTGCCCAGAATGTCATTGGAAGCCTAGAATCAGCTAACATGGATCTAGCAGCCTCTATCAAAGTCCTATTCCTTCTCTCAGCAACTCCATTCTGATGGGGAGTCCTAGGGGCACTAAACTGTCTTTCAATACCTTTACTTTCACAAAAACTGTTTAGCTCATAGTTCTTAAATTCAGAACCATTGTCAGATCTAATGACTTTCACCTTCAAATCAGATTGATTTTCAATTTTAAGAATAAGTGACTTAACTAACTCAGCAGTTTCATCCTTAGTTCTAAGAAATTGAACCCATGTGAACCTGGTGAAATCATCAACTATGACTAAACAATAGGCTTTCTTCCCTATACTCACCACAGATGTAGGACCAAAAAGATCCATATGTAACAATTGTAAAGGTGCAGTAATGGAAGAAACTTCTTTGGTCTTATAAGAAGTTTTGTGTTGCTTGCCTTTGAGACAAGCTACACAATGATCATCACATGAGAATTCTTTTTGGGGCAAACCTCTTACCAAACTGTTTTTAGCTAACAAGTTCATGGTTTTAAAATTCATGTGACACATCCTTCTATGCCAAATGGCAGACTCATCATGAGATGCCTTTGAGAGTAAACAACTTAACAAATTCTGTTTAGCAATCTTTTGTGTATCTAGACAGTATACATTATCTTTTCTAGGTGTTCTCAAAAGAACATCCTTCTCATTTAGTTTAAAATCTTTTGAAAGAATAATGCATTCTGAATCTGTAAACAAAACTTTGTTTCCATTGTCACAGATTTGAGATACACTTAACAGATTGTACTTAAGCTGTTCAACAAAGAAAACATCATTAAATGTAAGTGTACCTGCCTCAACAGCTCCTTTACCTGTGATTTTTCCTCCCTTAGCATTTCCTCCAAATGCTACAAATCCACCATTGATGCTTCTGAAATCCTTCAAACAGAGTGGATTTCCAGTCATGTGCCTTGAGCATCCACTATCCACATGCCAGATAGATCCATGATTGGCCCTATGAATGCTCTGCATAAATAAAATCAGTTAGTAGCAGGAAGTACCCAGGCCATGCAGGTCTTGGGTACACCATTCAAGTCATAATACTTAAACAGAGTTTGGTTCTTTTTGATTTCATCCAAATTAGATTTCTCTAATTTGTGTGAGGAATACTTTGTAAGAACATGTGGTTCCCAAATGTTGTGATTAACATTTGAGACCTTTGAACAAACAGTTGTTGTAGAAGGTAAAACAGTTGAGTCATCATGTGACTTATTCTGTTTTGCAATTTGAGTACCAGTTTTACCCTCTTCAGAAACTGTTTGTTTCTGCAGTTTCACCCAAGCCAGACCAACAGTTTTTGGTTTTGAAATAACAGTTGTTGAACTGTTAGTTGGTTTGGATGTAACAGTTGTAGAACTGTTAGCCTGTTTTGGCTTAGCAATTTTAGAACTGTTAATCTGCTTTGACTTAACAGTTTTAGAATTGTTATTTTGCTTTTTGAAACTTGGTTCTTTGGTGCTACACAGTTGTGGGTTATAATAACAGTCTTGAGCCAAGTGATTGGATCTCCCACATGTATAGCACTTTTTAGCTTTCACAATAGGCAAACCAATTCTTTGTGACCAGAACTGGTTCCTATTTCTTTGATTTCCTCTCACAGGTGCTGACTGAGGAAACTTTTGTACACCATGTTTTTAACATGTGCATGCAGGCATTTCAGTATGCCTTTTTACTGATCTGGGTTTAGTCTGTGCTTTTGCAGCTTCCTTCTTGGGCTTCCCAACTACAACTTCATCAACTTTCTCTTTTCCTTTTGACTTAACACTAACAGTTGAGCTGTTTGGGTTAGAACTGTTTGGGTTCCTTTTGGGACTGTTAGCGTAAAGGTGGAGACTGTTTGTAACAGTTGTGGAACTGCTTATAGAATAAACAGCTTTGGTCAGTTTTGGCTCATTGGTGAGGGGTTCAGTGGATGCTTTTACAAACACCACAGGTTGTAAAGATGATTTTGTGGGAATGGGCTCACAACAAATGTGATTTTCATATGGAATGCCTTCATCCTTCTTCACAACTCCCTCATTCTTATCATCACTCACTGCATACACAACTCCTTCCTCATCACTTTCAAATGGTGGATTAGCTGACTTCAGTTCCTCTGGTAATGATTCATTAACATACCTATCAGCTACATCAGACATGGGAGTTATGTAGTTGTGATTGTATGGAGGTGGGGTCTGCTTATATCCTAAACCAGTTTTCACCTTGTCTCTGATTTGTGATTGTAACAAGGTTTCAAGTTTAAGATTTGTTGCCTTGAACATGCTCATATCAATATCAACACCCTCCAACTTTTTGGTTAACTCATCAACCTTACTTTCCTTCTCACTTAGCTTCTTTTTCAGACTATCAATCTCCTCTTGAAGCTGCTCTTTTTCCCACTTATGATATTTTCTATCATAATCCATTTGCAGTTCATTGGCTTGATAATCTTTTATTTTCTTTTCAAAGCTTTCAATGACTGCACTTGATTCATATCTCCTCTCCTCCATTTTGCTTAGAGCATCACACATTTTCTTATTGTGCTCTCTAAACCTTTTAACAATAGCTCTACATTCACCAGGACATAGTTTAGGAGATACCTGAATGTCCTCAGTTGCTGGTGAATCCATCTTGATGGAGGAGTCAGTCAATGCCATCAAAGTTTTATTGTTTGTAGCCTCTTATGCTTGATCACTCCAATCAAACCCATGGCCTTCTTGTGAGACCAATGCTGAGGAGGTTTGATTCTGAGTTGGCCTCTGACCTTGATTCTGGACTTGTCCACCAGATCTGCACTCTCTTGCAAAGTGGCCAAGCTGTTGACATTTGAAGCATCTCACCTTTGACTTGTCAAATCCAGCCTTGCCATCAGCTCTGAAATTCATGTTTTGCCTTCCAGTCCTTTTGATGAACCTTTTGGCTCTAACAGTAAGCATGACCATCTGCCATTTGAGATCCATCTCCTCAAGATCATCAGGGTGCACTTGTTCAAGATCCTCATTGGTAAGGGTTGAATGTGCATGGCTGGCAAGGAAAGCTTCAAGTACAACATCTGGAGTGTTCACATCTAGTCCAACAACAGAACTAGTACCTGCACAACTATCAATAGAGTTAGTTAATGAATGGTTTGATTCCATACCTGAGGATGACAGGAGAGCAGCATTGTGGCTAGGGACAACAATTTTTCTTTTTCCCTCTATCTCTCCCTCAAACACTATCAAACTATTATAGAGGTCATCTAACTCTATGTCTTCAAGGGAATCCTTAGTCCTCCATTGTGCAGCAAACACAGTCCATTCATCACCTAGAGACCTAAGAAACCTTCTATTTATCTCATCTTGATCAAGCCTAACCTTAGCACTCTCTAGTTGGCTTACCAGCTTGTAAAACCTATCAAAGATTTGGGTGATACTCTCATTCTTTCCACTGGTGAAGTTCTCATAGGCTTGTTTACGGAGATCTCTTTGGTTTCTCTTAGAACTAGCATTCCCAGCAAACCTCTTTTCCAGAGCATTCCAAAGTTCATGAGCATCATCAAATTTCTTGAATTGATGTTGATACTCATTGGGAATTGCAATCTGGAGGATGCTGAGAGCTTTCATCTCAATAATTCTCTCCTTCTTTTCCCCATCAGTCTTTGGTGGTGGTTTCTTCTTTGGTTTTCCAGTTTCATCAAGATCAACAGGGGTAGTGGGAACAGTTTCAATGATTTCCCAAACAGCATAGTCCATTAATTGGACATGCTGCTTGATCCTCAGTTTCCACATCTCAAAATCAGTTGGTTTGAGCATGGGAACATGAATGTTTGACCCAGAGCCATTGTTATCAGAAGATCCACCAGAATCCATTGAAACAAAGTGATTTGAAAACAGTTTTAAAGAACAAAGCAAGATTGAAGCAAAACCTTCAACTGGTGATCAAAGGAACCTTAATGATAAGGCTCTGATACCACTTGTCAGGATCGGATATAGATTATATCAAATAACAAGAACTAACTTTTGAATAACAAATCAGAGTTGAATAAAAGTTAATCTTTAACTATGATCACAATCAACTAAGAAGTTGCGGAATCACACTTAATTGATTAAAGAAGGTTTTGAACACAAGGCAATTCAATCAAACAGTAGTTTTATTGATCAACCAAAATGATTACAATAGCAAACTTCACCCCCAATCTAACTTATTATGTTAGACGAAGAACACAGATTGTTCTTAGGTTTCAACGAGAAACTTAGAGGCTTAGCACTATTCTGAAAGCAAATTACAACTTGAAGAATGAATGAAAAAAAAAACTTAATCAACGAGTACGTATAAATTATAAATTCTAATCTAGCATTTATACTCTTTGATCTTCCTTGATTTGCTGACAGTTAGGTAATCTTCTATCTTCTGAGATAATCTTGATGATCTTTCAAGTATTTCGAGATATCTTCAAAGATAGGGTTTCTCCATATTTAGCTCAACCGAAACTGTTTATTGAATGCAACAGTTCTTGGTTCTTCTAACAGTCTTCGGCTTCAAGGTCTTCAAACAGTTGTAGTAGTTTGTACTAAAAGTTCTGAACTCTATATAACAGCTTTGAAGTTCACAGCAACTGTTGGTTACAACTGTCTTCACAATTTTCACTAACAGTTCTAAACTGTTTCTTCAACACTTCTTCTAACAGTTTCAAACTGTCTTCCCAACATCCATTAACAGTCTTAACAGTTTTTGATTTATGCATGTATAACAGTTTCAATGACTTAGCCAATTTCCCAACAGATGTTGTGGAAGGTGACTGATGTAAGATCTTTGTTGATCTGTTTGTAAAGTCTGGCGTAGCCTTTCCACTCATAACCTAATGAATTCAGAAAAACACAGTTCAAATCAAGGTCAGTTCTGACAATTTGATTAGATCTCATTTCATATTGCAGCTTGCACAATCTGCCATATGTTTCAGACAGGAGCTCATTTTCACGAGCTTTGAACTCATGGTAACTGTTGACCAGTTGAGTGCGTTTGATGTACTCTCCTTGTTCAGTGCCTTGTAACGGCTTTTTGATTTCATCCTAGATTTCCTTGGCAGTACCCAAGCTGTCATTCTTCAGATAAATCTCAGATGAGAGACCCTGTTTCAGATAGTACATTGCTAGTCTCTCAGCTTTCTTTGTTCCCTTCTCAGTAGCAGTCAGCTCATCATTGGTCTTTTCTCTCTCATGACTGAGAATGGGGGGATTGTTAGTTGGGTCAGCTTCAACGATCCTTCTGAACTTGGTGTTGCCCATGTGGATGTATTCTATCATCTTGTCTCCACATATTTCGTTGTGTTCAAGGAAGTCCATGAACCTTCCTTTCCAGACATTGTATTCCCCCCGAAACAAAACAGGAGATTTCGTGTCGGTGCCAATGGACATCATTTCATTTGTACTTGACATGATTACTGATTTAGTGAGAAATGATCGTTCACTTGTAAGATGGTTTGATTGTTCGAAAGCTTCACTTAAAAGGTGTGACTGTTCAAGCTTGATTATAGAGTGACTTGAAAATTGATTAAAGAACCAAGTCTTCTGAATTTCAATTTTGAATTAGATCTTAAGAAGATTAAATTCAACTTTGAACTAGATAGACTTAAGGTAATTTAATTCACCTTTGAATTAGATCCGATTTAGATTAAATTCAGTTATGAATTAGATTGTTTGATTAAGTTCAAATATTCTAGAGTTCTTTAAGTCAAGTCCAAACGAGTCAATCACTTGTCCAAGTATAAGGAATGTCACTGATTGGAATTTTTCTTATCGAGTGCGAATACAGGTCAATCGAATGCGATTAGGTGAGTCCTTGAAAACAAGCAGAATAAGAACTTAGTATTGATGATTAATCGAATGCGAATCAATTCTGTTTCATCAAACGCTTAGAAAATAAACTGTTAGTCCTGTCAATCGCATGCGATTGGCAATATGGTGAATATCTTGGTACTGATGACTTGAAAGATATATCGAGTGCGATCCAATCAAATGCGATTCCAATAGTAACGGCTGATAGATGTGTAAGTGTTAATCGCATGCGATTGCCAATATAGTGTTTGAACGATATATCAAGTGCGATTCAATCAAATACGATTCACGCAGTCTATTCAGTCTAACTTATCAACTGCTTCTATAAGCCGCACAGTCCAATCGCATGCGATTGGGGATCCGGCTGATAGAATCTGATATGTCCTTTTTCAAATCAGATTTCCTTACCCTGAATAGTGTCTAACCACTTTGTACTTAATTGGTATGGCAAGTGCTTGACTTTCCTTGTTCAACACTTAAACTATTTATAATTTATAATTAAATAAATTACAAAAACCGATTTCTTCTTCTTCAAGTTGTACTATTCAGATCAAGAACACAATAAATGCTTTAATACCCAGAAAATTTAATGTTTGAAAAGTGGGTATTTAATGACTTTTCTTGACCTAGAATGTATAAATAAACTTTCGGTTCAACTTTTTCTTCAAGAATAGTTTTCGTAGGCTTTGTAAGCTATGTAAAACAACTCAAGGTAATTTAAAGAAGGTGAAGTTTTATACCTTTACCGAGATCTACCTTTTGAAGTTGTTTAAGCTAAGTTTCTTTGGAGAAAGTTGAGGTTCTTGAACTTGTGAGAAACCGAGAATCTTCTCTTCTAGTGAGCATGAAATCTTCGAGATTTTGAGGTTCCTTTTCGAACAATCACGAGCCAAAACAAGTTTGGCTCTGATACCAATTGTTGGTCCCGTAATGTATACGGATGAAGCAATGCTAAGAAGTTTAACCTTCTAGTGTGTGTTAGTGTGTGTTCGATTTAGAGAGTGAGAGCCGAGAGAGAGAGAGAGAGAGAGAGTAGAGAGAACACAAACAAAAGTAATGAGAAATGCAAAGCTTACTTAGAAATGTGGGGGATATGCCTTTATATAGCATTTCCCCAACTTTGAGTAATTACATATTACACATCTCACTTTAATATTTCTAACACACCCTCTTGGATTACACAACTTTTCCTTTCGCATCGCGATATCCTGTAATGTGGATTTCAGACATGGAGCACGTGATCTATTTTGAAAATCCAGATTATGTTTCTCGACTTCTGATTTCGACTAACTGCAGTTACGGAGTTACCAAATGATGTACATCATTCTATCCGAGCGCGGCCACACATTTCATTTAGTCTCAACCGTCAAGGGGCCCTGAAATATCTCTTCTCCACAAGAGAAGGTGCAAATCCCATCTTGACTGCTTGCATTTGAGCACACGTCTTCCGTTGCACCCATATACGCCCGTTATTACTACCCATTTACGGTGTAGCGTTAGAACGTTCAAAAGTACAGGAGTCCTCGTGCCCCAAACCAAATATCTCAGGTCTAAGGACAATCAATCAGCTAACTCATGTCGTTGGCTCCATGAAGTTAGACTGATGCGGATCACCTCCAATATTTGTACCCCTAACAAATATCTATAAATACTTGATCACATCTGTTGTGCTGTTATTCTCTACCCGAATAATCCAACAAGTATTTATAATAGCATTAGTATCACCCTAATGTGGCTCCCACCGCATTAGGTAGCTACGGAGTGTTTTTGATATACCAAGACTTGTATATCATGGATGAATAAATATGTTAAAAGTACAAAGATATTTAAACGATTATATTAAACTTCCTATTTCCATCACGCATAAATGTTTAATACATAATCATAAACAATAAATATTAATCCATACAATATTTAATTAAATACTGAAAACTAGGTGCTAGGTCCCATGTACTGCATTCCTATAGAACTAACATGTCTCTCATGCTTCTCTCTAGCTAGCGCCTTGGTCGACAGATCAGCAACGTTGTCCTCTGTTGGTACCCCTTCCGATAATCTCTCGGATGATGTGATACTTTCTAAGTACGTGCCTGGTCCGATGGTGATCTCTTGGTTCTTTCGCTTGCGCCAAAGCTCCCATATTATCACAGAATATATCAATCGGTCTAGAGATACTAGCAACCGCTCTAAGCTCCCATATTATCACAGAAAAGAGTAATGTATGTCCTCGGTGATTTTGAGATGACTATCGCAGGGTTGCACGAAATCCTCATGTGCATTAGCGACGAGTTGAACCCAAAGCAGCTAGAGTCACCAGTTGTGGACCCTTTGCAGGAGGATGACTGGCTGGAAGAACTTGGAGAAATTTGTTGCCCTGACTGTGGTAGCAAGGATTCATGCGAGCACTCACTCGACATAGATCAGCTGGACATTGGTTCGCCCAATGATACAGGTATCTTTATGATAGATTGTCTTATTACTTCTTATGAATCATGGGTATTGGATACCGGATGTGGTCATCACATATGCAATCATTTGCAGGGATTCAAGAGAAATAAGAAACTGAGACAAGGAGATATGGACCTGCGGGTAGGCGAAGACTCCATGGTTGGTGCTGAAGCTGTACGGACATATTGTCTTAGTTTGCCCTCGGGCATGGTCTTAGAACTAGAACCTTGTTATTATGTTCCAAGACTGATTAAAAATGTTATCTCGTTCAATTTCCTAATAGACTGTGGATTTGCTTATGTTCTTAATGAAAAGGCTATTTCATGTTTTAAAAATGATGTTTTTTTTTCAAAGCTACTCCACAAAACGGTCTATATACGATAAATTTAGATAACAATGACATCTATCATATAAGTAAGAGATCCAAGAGTAACTTGAATCAAACTTACCTCTGGCATTGTCGTTTAGGACACATAAACGAGAAACGCATAGAGAAGCTCCGAGATGACGGAATTCTAGAACCATTTGACTTGAAGTCATATGATGTTTGCAAATCTTGTTTGTCTGGTAAAATGACAAAGCAGCCTTTCAACAGTGAGAATGAAAGAGCCAGTGAGTTATTAGGGATTATACACACAGATGTGTGCGGACCCTTTACTCCGGAGGATAGAGGAGGATACCGGTATTTCATAACCTTTACTGACGACTCCAGTAGGTTCGGTTATGTCTACCTCATGAGACTTAAATCTGAAAGTTTTGACAAGTTCAAACAGTTTCGGAATGAGGTACAAAATCAGCTAGACAAGAAGATAAAGTCGCTTCGGTCGGATCGAGGTGGCGAGTATCTGAGTCAGAAATTCGACGATCATTTGAAGGAATGTGGGATTGTTTCACAACTCACACCTCCGTATACACCTCAGATGAATGGTGTATCAGAAAGGAGGAATCGTACACTGCTTGACATGGTACAATCAATGATGAGTCGAAGTTCACTACCATTGTCGTTTTGGGGACACTTACTCCAGACAGCAGCGTTCATGCTGAACCGGGTTCCAACCAAATCGGTTGAAAAGACACCGTTCGAGGTATGGACGGGGAAAAAGCCCAAAATGTCTTTTCTAAATGTTTAGGGATGTGAGGTGTATGTTAAGAGAACATTCACGGATAAACTCAATCCCAAATCAGACAAGTGTATCCTCGTGGGCTATCCCAAGAAAACCATGAGATACTATTTCTACAACCCAGATGAGAACAAAGTTTTTGTTGCTCGTAAAGGGGTATTCTTGGAGGAGAAGTTTCCAAACTCAGAGAATTCAAGAAAAGAAATAGAGCTTCAAGAAGTTGAAGAGGAGGAGATTACACCACCACCGATAGTTGAACCTGTAGTTCAACAGAGAATTGTTGAACCTCAACCCAAGTCTGTGGTTGAGGAAGAGGTGCAAACACAAGACCTTCGCAGGTCTAGTAGGCCTCGTATTGAGCCAGATAGGTATATGGGATTCCTAGTTGCTCAAGATGAAGGGGATCTTTTAGAACACACTACCTACCAAGACGCTGCCTCAGGTTTAGAATATGAGAAATGGCTAGAAGCCATGAAGGCAGAGATGCAATCCATGTATGACTACCAAGTTTGGGAGTTAGTGGAATTGCCTCAACACAGTAAAGCTGTTGGGTGCAAATGGGTCTTCAAAAAGAAGACATACATTGATTGAAAGGTGCATACTTTTAAAGCAAGGCTAGTGGCAAAAGGTTTCACGTAAACTCATGGCGTTGACTATGATGAAACTTTTTCCCCAGTGGCAATGCTTAAGACTATTAGGATTCTAATGGTAGACTATGAGATATGGTAGATGGATGTCAAAACCGCTTTCCTTAACGGGAAACTGACAGAGGATGTATATATGATACAACCGGATGGTTTTGCGGATCCAAAGAACCCTAATAAAGTATGCAAGTTGCTTAAATCCATTTATGGACTAAAGCAAGCATCTAGGAGTTGGAACTTACACTTTGATGAGCGCATCAAAAAGTTTGGTTTTACCAAAAGTGAGTTCGAGTCCTGTGTTTACACCAAATCCAGTGGGAGCGCGGTATCCTTCCTAGTCTTGTATGTAGACGACATACTGTTAATAGGAAACAATATACCAGTATTACAGGGAGTAAAATCCTGGTTAGGTAAATGTTTCCAGATGAAAGACTTGGGAGAAGCTGCTTATATACTGGGTATAAAGATCTATAGGAATAGATCTAAGCGGCTTATCAGACTTAGTCAAAGTACTTATATTGACAAAGTCGTGAAAAGATTCAAGATGGATGGATCCAAGAAAGGATTTATTCCTATGCAATCTGGTGCGATTTTGAGCAAGGCTCAATGTCCTGTGTCTAGTCAAGATCAGGACAAGATGAAATTGATACCATATGCCTCGGCAATTGGTTCGATTATGTATTCCATGCTATGTACTAGACCTGATGTTGCCTATTCTATCAGTGTCACGAGTAGATATCAGGAAAATCCTGGTGAAGCTCATTGGGTGGCCGTCAAGAATATTCTTAAGTATCTGAGAAGGACGAAAGACATATTCCTAGTATATGGAGGTTCGATGGATGAGCTCAGTGTAACTGGTTACACTGATGCTAGTTTCCAGACCGACAGAGACGACTTCAGGTCCCAGTCAGGATTTGTCTTTACCCTAAACGGAGGAGCCATATCTTGGAAGAGTCAGAAGCAAGATACAATAGCAGATTCTACTACAGAGGCAGAGTATATTGCGGCAAGTGATGCGGCAAAGCAAGCTGTCTGGCTGAAGAATTTTATCTCGGATCTTAGAGTTGTTGCCAGTATCTCTAGACCGATCGATATATTCTGTGACAACTCAGGGGCTGTAGCGCAAGCTAAAGAACCTAGAGATCATCAGGGAACAAGGCACGTACTCAGGAAATATCACCTCATCCGAGAGATCATTGGAAGAGATGATATTAGATTGCAAAAGATACCGACGGACGAAAACGTTGCTGACCCGTTGACGAAGCCGCTAGCTAGGGCTAAGCATGATAGGCATGCGAGTTCTATAGGAATGCAGTACTTGGAACATAGCAGTTAGTTCGTGTTTTTGATTATTACTATGGATGTAACTTGAAACCTTTTATTATGTATTTACATTTCATGGGATTGAAAGAGGAGGTATTTGCATAATGTTTCGTAGTTGTCCATTTTTAGCATGTTTAACCTATCCATGACAAGTCAAGTTATGAATTGTCTAAATGCCCGTAGCTACTTAATGTAGTGGGAGCTACATTAGGGAGGTAACGCTATTATGAATATTTGATGATTTATTCGGGTATGAATAAAAGCACAAGGTTGTGACCAAGTATTCATAGATATTTATCAGGGGATAAATATTGGGGTGATCCGCATCGAGTTTACTTCATGGAGCGTTAACATAAGTAAACTTGATAGGTTGTCCTTAGACCTGAGATATTTGGTTTGGGGCGTGGTAACTTCTGTACTTTAGCATGTTCTAACGTCACGCCGTAAAAGGGTGATCATAAGGGGCTTGTCTAGGTGCAGCGGAAGCCATGTTCTCAAATTGCAAATAGTCAAGATGGGATTTGCACCTCTTTTTTAGGAGAGATATTTTCTGAGCTCCTCGACGATTAAGACTACTGAAAATGCGTGGCCGTGCTCGGTTAGAATGATAGTTATTTATTCGGGAAACCGTAACTACAGAGTGTCGAAATCAGAGTCGAGAAAATCTGAGTATTAGATGAGATCCCTGCTCCATGTCAAATACTCACATTACGAAATATCGCGATGCAAAAGGAAAAGCCTAGATAATCCAGGTGTGGATTATATCTGTAGATGTAAGAGATCTCATAGTCTGGTTAACCTAAGTGTCTGGCTAGGGACCTCCTTAGGCCAACGATGTACAAGGAGTGTTACTTATCTTGCACAAGTGGGAGTCTGTTAGATTATGTGCAAAAATAGATAACATGTATTATCGTATCCAATACTATGTGACACTAAAGGATCACACCGCTGCACACCCAATTAGAACCTTTTGGATTTTACTTTTTTTGTGTATGACAATAATTAATAGTTTAATTAATTATTGAGAAAGAGAGAAATAATAAAAGTTATTTATTATTTAAAAGGAGAAGTTAATATTTAGTTTAAATGTTAACAGGACCAATTAATTAATAGTTATTAATTAATTAGAAAGGTCGAGGGTATATTATGTAATTGATTAATAGTTTAATTAAAGTTGGGCTTTAATTAGACGGGCTTAGGCCTAATAAGGGTTTAATATATATAAACCTTATTAAGTCTCACTAATCACATAAGTCAATTACAAGTTACAAAAGATAACCCTAAAAAGCTCTCTTCCTCTCTTCTCTCTTCGGCGGCGGCGCAAGAGCCGAGACCAACCACCGTGCGACGGTGGCCGGTGGCGACGCACACACACACATGCGGATCTCGTTTTTGATCCAAGGTATCCTTAGGCGGTCTAGCAGCCAGTTCGAGGTGGTGCAGTAGCGGTGGATAACCTGCAGCTGTCTAGAGAATTAAAGAAAAAGTTTTTGTTTCTATCAAGGTATAACTTTTCTAACCCTCTTCCTCTTTTTAGTTTCTGTACGAGTTAGATGAGATCACTGGAGGGGGTTTTATTCCGCTGTGCATGTTTTTATACCCTAAAAAACCCTTCACGATCAGCTGCCTAGATCTATCTCTATATATCTTAATACCAAGTATATATGCGGCTTCTCCTAGGTCCTTCATCTAGAAACATTTGCCCCACCAGGATTTTACTCCTTGTAATGCTGGCACATTGTTTCCTATGATCAGTATGTCATCCACGTACATGACCAGGAAGATTGCTATGCTCCCACTAAACTTCGTGTAAACACACGACTCAAACTCGCTTTTGGTAAAACCAAACTCTTTGATGCGCTCATCAAAGTGTAAGTTCTAGCTCCTAGATGCTTGCTTTAATCCATAAATGGATTTTAGCAACTTGCATACTTTACCTGGATTCTTGGAATCCTCAAAACCGTCCGGCTGTGCCATATACACATCCTCTGTTAGTTTCCCGTTAAGGAAAGCGGTTTTGACATCCATTTGCCATATCTCATAATTGAAGTATGCAGATATGGCCATAAGAATCCTAATTGACTTAAGGATGGCTACTGGCGAAAAGGTTTCATCATAATCAATGCCATGAGTTTGATTATAACCTTTTGCAACTAGCCTAGCTTTAAAAGTATGCACATTTCCTTCCATGTCGGTCTTCTTATTGAAGACACACTTGCACCCAATAGCTTTACTGTGTTGTGGCAAGTCTATTAACTCCCAAACTTGGTTGTCATACATGGATTGCATCTCTGTCTTCATGGCATCCAGCTATTTGTCAGACTCATTGACTGACATAGCATCCCCGTAGGATGTGGGCTCATAAAGATCCCCTTCTTCCTGAGCGATCAGAAATCCAAGATATCTATCCGGCTCAGTCCGAATCCTACTGGATCTGCGAAGGTCTTGTGTTTCTACTCCTTCCTCAACCACAGACTCGGGTTGGGATTCAACAATTCTTTGTTGACTTACGGGTTCCACTAGTGGAGGAGGTACACCTTCATCCTCTTCAATTTCTTGAAGATCTATTTCCTTTCTAGAAGTTTCAGAACTTAGAAACTTATCCTCTAGAAATGTCCCTGACCGAGCAACAAAAACTTTATTTTCATCGGGATTGTAGAAATAGTATCCTAAGGTTTCCCTAGGATAACCCACGAAGATACACCTATCCGATTTGGGCTTGAGTTTATCCGAGAACGGTCGTTTAACGAACACCTCACAACCCCAAATCCTTATGTAAGACAATTTGGGCTTTTTCCCCGACATAACTCGAACGGTGTCTTACCCTTTTCCATAGACTTAGTTGGAACTAGGTTAAGCATATAAGCAGCCGTTTCGAGTGCATGACCCCAGAACAACATTGGTAAACTAGTTTGACTCATCATAGACCGAACCATGTCAAGTAAGGTCCTATTCCTCCTTTCCGATACACCATTCCACTATGGCGTATACGGAGGTGTGAGTTGTGAAACAATCCCACATTCCTTTAGATGATCGTCAAACTCCTGACTCAGATATTCACCATCCCGGTCGGACCGAAGCAGCTTTATCTTCTTGTCAAGATGGTTTTGTACTTCACTCTAAAATTGTTTGAAGAAATCAAAACTTTCAGACTTGTGTCTTATTAGATACACATAACCATACATACTGAAGTCATCAGCAAAGGTAATGAAGTACTGGTATCCACCTCTGGCCTCTTGACTGAAAGGACCACACATATCTGTGTGTCTCCTAGCAGTTCCTTTGCCCTTTCATTAAACTTTCGAAAGGTTTCTTTGTCATCTTTCCGGATAAACAAGATTCGCAATTGTCAATTGATTCAAGATCAAATGACCCTAGAACACCATCACTATGAAGTTGTTCTATACGTTTCTTATTTATGTGTCCGAGCCGACAATGCCAAAGGTAAGTCTGGTTCAAAGTATCCTTTGACCTCTTACTTATATGATAGATTTCCTTCTCATCATCTAGATTTATCATGTATATACCATTTTGTGAACTTGCTTTAAAATAGAATAAATCATTCTTAAAGCACAAAATTGTTTTACCTACCGACTGATAGTTAAAACCACTGTCTATTAATAAATCATAAGAGATTACATTTTTATAATCAATCTAGGAATGCAAAAACAATTCTCTAGCTCTATGATTAATCCTGAAGGTAGCCTGAGATAATATGTTCCTACAGCTTCAGCACCAATGATGGAGCCTTCGCCTACCCGTAGGTCCATGTCCCCTTTCCTTAGTTTCCTACTTCTCTTGAATCCTTGCAAATGATTGCAAATGTGATGACTACATACGATATCGAGTACCCATGATTTAAATGAAGTAACTAAGCAATCTATCATAAAGATACCTGACTCGTTGGTAGAACCGACGTCTAGCTGATCAATGTCGAGTGAGTGCTCGCAAATATCCTTGCTGCCGCAAACTGGGTAACAAATGTCTAGTAGCTCATCAATCCAGTTGTCTTTCTCCATTGACTCAACTACTATTGTATCAAAGGGGTCCGGGTGCACTTGGTCATCTATGCACATTAAGAACTCGTGCATCCTAACAACTGTTGTATCTGGTTCACCAAACTTGTCCACTACCTCTGCTTGATAGCAGTCATTTAGGGTACCGACCAAGAGTATCACTAGTTCATGCTTAGTGACTTGTGATCCCAAAATCATTAAGCAATCAAACAACCTTCTCATGTTGATGAGATGATCGCTTAATAACTGGTCTTCTTTCACCCTCTGTGAAAGAATGTCTTTCATGAGTAGAAAGCGTCCAGAACCCTCACTATCCTTGAAACGCTCCTCTAAACCCTGCACGACCTCAAAAACCGACTTATTCTTAATTTCATCCGAATACTCAAACTCTGTGGAGAGTATCAGAATTGACATGACGTCAAATTCATCAGACATATACTTATAATATGTATCATACTCTCCATCCTGACCAGAATAGTCAGGTCATGCTGGAGGAGGTTTGTCTACTGTGTACAGCCTTCCATGCGCCCTTAGAATATTCCTAAAGTGCAATTTCCAAGCCATAAAGTTTGGACCTGAAAGCTTCCACTTGCTCATGATGAGGTTAAGAGACTCCTCGGGTGTATAAAACGGTATAACAGATAATATTGACATCTACAGAAAAAAGCAAGAAATAAACATTTCAGTAATTTAATTCCTCTAAAATAATTTATAACCCTTTGAATAAATGTATTTTAGAATAGGATCCATATTTCACACGTGCCGGTGCACGGTTTGTGCACTACAAAACCGACCCCGTGCTATTTCTGGTGGGTATAAACCATACCGATCGTGTTTAATCCAAAACACGACTCCTATATCCTTGGGACATTGAATGAAACAATAATTCGTACATATTTAGTTCTCCTAAGTGCACTTTGGGCCCATCACATCAGGGAATCACCAAAATAGACCTCACCATCTAAGACGGGGTGAACTCTGGCCCGTCATATCAGGGAATTGCAAAGTCTTTCACCCCCTCCCCACATCAGTTTGAACCCTGGTGCGCACGGTTTGGGAACGACAACACACCGAAGTACTGGGAGCAAGAAAGGTGTACCATTAGATGGGTAGCACTACTGGTCTAAGATTTTGAAAGGTTAACTTGTTTCAAAAATATTTTACCAGTTTTAACCGTTTTACAAAGCTTGTAAAACTTATATCCTTTTTTAAGTGAAAAAACTTTTCATCTTAAAAATCCATTATGTATGTATATGGTTTTAATGACATGCGTGCACTATATAATTTATTCACAACCACACACTTAATAAAAGCAATAATAAGCCAATACACATTACGTCTTTCACCATCACTGGTACTTAATTAAAATTAAGCACCCATGTGGTCAAATCCTAAAGTGGATCATAAACAACACACAAGGCATGAATCTGTAACACCCTGAAAAAGGGCCCAGTAGTAGTGACTTGTACCTTGTGCTTTCGTGTTTGTATAGTGACTTTAAGTGAATTAAGTTAAGTGTTTTGTGTGTCTAACGTGTGTTGTGTTAATTAATGTGATTACGTGAAAAGTCTCAAGCGTGTCTGAATGTGATGTCGTGTTATACGGTTTCGCGTAATGATTCCGTAGATATCCCCGTTGGTCAAAACGGGATGGCGTGTGTCAAGTTGTAAGTTAAAAAGGGAACGAAATACCCGGGGTTTAATTAAAAACCCCAAGGTCGGTCTTTTGACTCCTTCCTTATCCCCTGACATTGAGAAACACACACACAACAACACATACATACTTACGTACTAAGAAACACACACATACTCTCAACTTGTGATTGTAATTCAAGAATCAAGCTTCTACAAGTGATTTCAGTAACAAATCAAAGCTCCAATCTGCTGTGTACTAACAGATTTGTAAGTGTTTTCAACAAAAAATCTAGTTCTTTGATGGTGTTTTGGTGTGTGTTTGTGTTTGTTGTTGTGTAAAAATGTGTTTGTAAGCTTCCTTAGATGTCAAGTGAAGTATACAAGTGATTAAAAACTGAGCTTTGGTCGAAAAAGAGGTCAAAAATGTGATTTGCAGGTCTGAGTTACGAACAGGGACAAACCTTACTGTGCAGAAAGTTACTGCGGCCGTAGGCGAAAGTTCCTGCGGCCGTAGGGGCCGTTTTTATTCCTACGGCCATAGCAAAATGTTCCTGCGGCCGTAGGAGGGTGTTTTGCAGGATTATTAAAATTAAGCCTTCTGTGGCCGTAGGAAAAGGTTTCTGCGGCCGTAGTTGGTATTCTTGTATGGTTTACCGTCTACGGACGAAGGAACAAGGTCTACGGGCATACGCACATTACCTACGGTCGTAGGTCACCAAAGAGTAGCTCCTGCGGGCGTAGGAATCGGTTCCTGCGGCTGTAGGGCATGATTCATTGGAAAGAGCCTCTGCGGGCGCAGGGAATTATCCCTACGACCGTAGGATGGGTTTGGCATATGTCTTGCGGCCGTAGGACATATCCTCTGTGGCCGTAGGAGCCTGTCCAGTGCTGACAGTTTGTGAATTGTGTTTTAAGCCTACGTGTGCTTTGTGTATGGGATAACCCAGCCTGAACCTAATGTGTTAGGTGATTCGGACGACTCCGTGTGTTCTTGGGATTCCCGAATTCATATCTGCCTCCTGTAATCTCGAGGTGAGTACCGGTTTCCCATGAGACTCAGTAAGTAGGGCTATTGGTTGCCAGTGCTGTGTGCCATGTTTATATATGTGAACACACGAGGTATGACGTGATATAGTGATATAGTGATATAGTGACACAGTGATATAAATTGTGATATGTCATACACATGCGTACTGTGGACCCTATGGGTCAAACGTGTTTATGATTCCTGTCCGGACAGACGCAGGGGTTGAGGTCAGTTAGCTAACGCGGCTGGATCCTTGAGTGTTTTTCGGGATTAACGGTACTCGATGGGTTTTCTGGGTTAAAGGTTCTGCAGGCCGCCGTTCCTCGACATACAGTGAGGATCTTGGTCTATGATCAGATCCGAACGGAGTCCTAGTGGCTCAAAGGTGATGGTGGGCTGCTCTTCGCTCCCCCACCGATGCGGTTGGTTGTGACTGATTACCCAGCTCGGATCGTTGAGCCAGGCTAGCTACCTCGCAAGATATGATCCCGCTGACATGTCGGCACACCGCTATGTGATAGCTTAGCTCCGTGTGCCATATTGTGGCGTGATAGCATGCTTATTGATGCTTATGTGATATCTGTACTCACTAGCTAGTGTAGCTAATGTTTCGTGATATTTCGCTTTTCGCAGGTTAGTGATCAGATGGCCTGGCGAGGCGGGTTTCTTTGGGTAGTGTTATTGTATATGTCTTTTGGAACACTTGTTTGTTAACTCTGATACTGTGTGACGATGGTCAATACGTAGTTGGTAACACTGGCTTGATTTTTGAGACTTGGCTTGATTCGTTGTTCTTGATCGCCGAGTCGATAAACAGTACTTAATATGTAATCAGTGGTTTGTTCCGCTGCTAATCCTTAGTGTAAATAAAGGTTAAAAAGTTTTAATTTCTGCTGATTTTAAGCTCGTGAAACCCGGTGTTACATTTAGGTATCAGAGCCTAAGTTTGAGGAAATCGGGTACTTGTGAGAGTATTCAATCTCAAACTCGGGCTTGACCATCGTTAAGTGTTCCTAGAGGGGTAATTGGGGCTGAGTGTGAGCGTTATGTGTTTACTGCTCAATGTGAACTAACTTGTGTGTTAGTAAATTGTGATTAAGTGTACTAAACGTGTTCGTCCCTTGTGTATAGAAAGTAAATGAAAATGTCTGAGAGACGTGCTACCACCGAGGAAGCATTAAAGCAAATGGAGGACGAGGCTTCTCGTACTCACGTAGAGACAGAGGAGGAGTCTTCATGGCGAGATACTCAAGGCTCGAGACCTGAAAGGGATTCCGAGGTGTATATTCCGCGTCTCGAAGAGGAGCTTCGCTCAACTAGGGAGTTACTGAGGGAAGCTGTTAAGGGCAAGCAACATGAACAATGGTCCTATAAGAAGTTTATGTCTTGCGGGCCGAAGGTTTATGAGGGCAGTGATAATCCCTCAGAGACTATCCGATGGTTGCGTGAGACAGATAAAGTGTTTGAATCCTGTGATTGTGAAGCTGAGAACCATGTCAAGTACGCGGTTCGTATGTTGAAAGGCCGAGCTCTGGATTGGTGGGATACCGTGAAGGATACGCTGAGCAAAGAGGTGATCGCTGCTCTGACATGTGAGCAGTTTTCTGAGAAAGTGAAGACCAAATATTGTACCGATTATGATTTTGAGAGAATGGAGAATGAGTTTAACAGTCTCCGTAAGGGGTACAAACCGGTGGAGGACCTTATCAATGCTTTTACTGATAAGGTGAGGTTTATACTACATCTTGTGACTGACGAGAAAGAGAAAATGTGGAAGTTCGTGAATATGCTACCGTTGGAGTATCGAGCTCATATGAGAGCTGCTGCTACTATGGATCGGGCGTTTGAGATAGTCCGACAAATTGATGGTGATCATCGTCAGTGCAAAGGAGATCAAGCTGTGGTGGGCCCGAAGCGAAAGTTTCAGCAGTATTCGAAGTCTGGTACTTCAAAGGGGCAATCTACTGCTGGTGGGAAAGTTGATTCGAGCAAGAAACCGAGGTCTGATAATCCTTGGTGTTCCATGTGCCGTACTTACCATTCGGGTAACTGTTCGAAGGCCACTACCACCAGGTTTATGCGGTGTGGCGAAAAGGGGCACGCAGCTACAGAGTGCTCGTTTAAAGAAAATGTGTGTTTTAAATGTCAGAAGCCGGGGCACAGGATTACAGAGTGCCCGATGAGACAGGGTGGTGATACTAGGGCCGGAGGGTCTTCTTCCAGGCCAGAGAAAAATGGCGCTCCTCGCGCCAAGGGTCGGGCTTTTCAGATGACAACTGAAGAAGCCAAAGCTGCTGGAGATGTGATCACTGGTACTTTTCTTGTAAATTATGTTCCAGCTTGTGTGTTACTTGATTCTGGAGCTACCCATTCTTTTATATCTGTAGCTTTTCGTGATAAATTGCAATTGCCTATATATGTGTTAACTGAGCCGATTAAAGTCGAAATTGCTAGTGGTAAGGTAGTTTCGGTTAAGGATAGTGTTCTTAGTGCTAACCTTCACGTGGACGGGAATAGTTTCCCTATCTCTTTTCTTCTCATGCCAATTACGGGCTTTGATGCGGTGGTTGGTATGGATTGGCTCAGTGTTCTGAACGCGGAGATTCTGTGTTCGAAAAAGATGGTAAAGATTCCTCTATCCGATGGGTCTTGCGCTGTTGCTCGAGGAGAACGTCGAGAATCTGATATTCCTCTTATTTCTGTTATGAAAGCAAGAAAGTCGGTTTCAAAAGGCTGCGATTGCTATCTAGCATATGTGATTGATGCGAAACTGGAAAAGCAAGTGGTCAAGGATATTCCGGTAGTGTCAGACTATCCAGATGTATTTCCAGACGAATTGCTGGGTTTGCCGCCCGGAGAGATGTGGAGTATAGAATTGATCTTGTTCCAGGGGCTACGCCTGTAGCTAAAGTGAAGGGTTTCGTAGGGTATAAAAACATATTATTAAACATGCGCAGCGGAATAAAACCCCCTCCAGTGATCTCATCTAACTCGTACAGAAACTAAAAGAGGAAGAGGGTTAGAAAAGTTATACCTTGATGCAAACCGAAACTTTTTCTTTAATCCTCTAGACAGCTGCAGGTTATCCACCGCTACTGCACCACCTCGAACTGGCTGCTAGACCGCCTAAGGATTAAACCTTGGATCAAAGCGTGACCCGCACGTGTGTGTGTGTGTTTCCGCGTCGCCGCCGGCCACCGCGGCTGGTAGTGCGGTTCTTGGTTTAGCGCCGCCGACCGGAAACCTCAAGAGAGAGAGAGAGAGAGAGAGCGCCGCCGGCGAGAGAGAGATGGAGAGAGGATTAGGGTAATCTCTTTTCCTTTTGTGATTAGCTTATGATTAATGAGGCTCAAATAAGGTTTATATATAATAAACCCTTATTAGACCCAAGCCCGTTTAATTAAAGGTCAGCTTTAATTAAACTATTAATCAATTACAGAAAATACCCTCGACCTTTCTAATTAATTAATAACTATTAATTAATTGGTCCCGTTAATATTTAAACTAAATATTAACTTCTCCTTTTAAATAATAAATAACTTTTATTATTTTTCTCTTTCTCAATAATTAATTAAACTATTAATTATTATGATACACAAACTGGTAAAATCCAAAAGGTTCTAATTGGGTGTGTAGCAGTGTGATCCTTTAGTGTCACATAGTATTGGACATGATAGTATATGTTATCTATCTCTGCACATAATCTAACAGACTCCCACTTGTGCAAGATAAGTATCACTCCTTGTACATCGTTGGCCTAAGGAGGTCCCTAGCCAGATGCTTAGGTTAACCAGACTATGAGATCTCTTACATCTAGAGATATAATCCATACCTTGGATTATCTAGGCTTTTCCTTTTGCATCGTGATATTTCATAATGTGAGTATTTGACATGGAGCAGGGATCTCATTAAATACTCAGATTTTCTCGACTCTGATTTCAACACTCTGCAGTTACGGTTTACCAAATAAAAAACTATCATTCTAACAGAGCGCGGCCACGCATTTTCAGTAGTCTTAATCATCGAGGAGCTAAGAAAATATCTCTCCTAAAAAGGAGGTGCAAATCCCATCTTGACTACTTGCAATTTGAGCACATGGCTTCCGCTGCACCTAGACAAGCCCCTTATGATCACCCTGTTACGGCGTGACGTTAGAACATGCTAAAGTACAGAAGTTACCACGCCCCAAACCGAATATCTCAGGTCTAAGGACAACCTATCAAGTTTACTTATGTTAACGCTCCATGAAGTAAACTCGATGCGGATCACCCCAATATTTATCTCCTGATAAATATCTATGAATACTTGGTCACAACCTTGTGCTTTTATTCATACCCGAATAAATCATCAAATATCCATAATAGCGTTACCTCCCTAATGTAGCTCCCACTACATTAAGTAGCTACGGGCATTTAGACAATTTATCACTTGACTTGTCATGGATAGGTTAAACATGCTAAAAATAGACAACTAGAGACAATTATGTAAAAACATCCTATTTCAATCCCATGAAATGTAATTACATAATCGAAAGTCTCAAGTTACATCTATAGTAATAATCAACAACACGAACTAGCTGTTATGTTCTAAGTACTGCATTCCTATAGAACTCGCATGCCTCTCATGCTTAGCCCTAGCTAGCGGCTTCGTCAACGAGTCAGCAACGTTGTCGTCCGTCGGTATCTTTTGCAATCTAATATCATCTCTTCCAATGATCTCTCGAATGAGGTGATATTTTCTGAGTACGTGCCTAGTCCGCTGATGATCTCTAGGCTCTTTAGCTTGCGCCACAGCCCCTGAGTTATCACAGAATATATCGTTCGGTCTAGAGATACTGGAAACAACTCTAAGATCCGAGATAAAATTCTTCAGCCAGACAGCTTCCTTTGGCGTAATATACTCTGCCTCTGTAGTAGAATCTGTTATTGTATCTTGCTTCTGACTCTTCCAAGATATGGCTCCTCCGTTTAGGGTAAAGATAAATCCTGACTGCGACCTGAAGTCGTCTCTGTCGGTCTGGAAACTAGCATCAGTGTAACCAGTTACACTTAGCTCATCCATCGAACCTCCATAAACTAGGAATATGTCTTTCGTCCTTCTCAGGTACTTGAGAATATTTTTTACGGCTACCCAATGAGCTTCTCCAGGATTTTGCTGATATCTACTCGTGACACTGATCGAATAGGCAACATCGGGTCTAGTACACAGCATGTCATAAATGATTGAACCAACTGCCGAGGCATATGGTATCAATTTCATCTTGTACTGATCTTAACTAGACACAGGACACTGAGCCTTGCTCAAAATCGCGCTAGATTGCATAGGAATAAATCCTTTCTTGGATCTATCTGTCTTGAATCTTTTCACGACCTTGTCAATATATGTACCTTGACTAAGTCCGATAAGCCGCTTAGATCTATTCCTATAGATCCTTATACCCAGTATATAAGCAGCTTCTCCCAAGTCTTTCATCTGGAAACATTTACCTAACCAGGATTTTACTCCTTGTAATACTGGTATATTGTTTCCTATTAATAGTATGTCATCTACATACAAGACTAGGAAGGTTACCGCGCTCCCACTGAATTTAGTGTAAACACACGACTCGAACTCACTTTTGGTAAAACCAAACTCTTTGATACGCTCATCAAAGTGTAAGTTCTAGCTTCTAGATGCTTGCTTTAGTCCATAGAATGATTTAAGCAACTTGCATACTTTATTAGGGTTCTTTGGATCCGAAAAACCATCCGGTTGCATCATATATACATCCTTTGTCAGTTTCCCGTTAAGGAAAGCGGTTTTGACATCCATATCCCATATCTCATAATCAAAATATGCTGATATGGCCATAAGAATCCTAACAGTTTTAAGCATTGCTACTGGGGAAAAAGTTTCATCATAGTCAACACCATGAGTTTGCGTGAAACCTTTTGCCACTAGCCTTGCTTTAAACGTGTGCACCTTTCCATCCATGTCTGTCTTCTTCTTGAAGACCCAATTGCACCCAACAGCTTTACTGTGTTCAGGAAAATCTACTAACTCCCAAACTTGGTTGTCATACATGGATTGCATCTCTGCCTTCATGGCTTCTAGCCATTTCTCAGATTCTAAACCTGAGGCAGCATCTTGGTAGGTAGTGGGTTCTAAAAGATCCTCTTCGTTTTGAGCGACTAGGAATCCCAAATACCTATCTGGCTCATTACGAGGCCTACTAGACCTGCGAAAGTCTTGTGTTTGCACTTCTTCCTCAGCCACATACTCGGGTTGAGGTTCAACAATTCTCTGTTGAACTACAGGTTCAACTATCGGTGGTGGTGTGATCTCCTCCTCTTCAACTTCTTGAAGCTCTATTTCTTTTCTTGGAGTCTCTGAGTTTAGAAACTTCTCCTCCAAGAATACCCCTTTACGAGCAACAAAAACTTTGTTCTCATCTAGGTTGTAGAAATAGTATCCCATGGTTTCCTTGGGATAGCCCAAGAAGATACACTTATCTGATTTGGGATTGAGTTTATCTGTGAATGTTCGCTTAACATACACCTCACATCCCCAAACCTTTAGAAAAGACATTTTGGGCTTTTCTCCCAGTCCATACCTCGAACGGTGTCTTTTCAACTGATTTGGTTGGAACCCGGTTCAGCATGAACGCTGCTGTCTCGAGTGCGTGTCCCCAAAACGACAATGGTAGTGAACTCCGACTCATCATTGATCGTACCATGTCAAGCAGTGTATGATTCCTCCTTTCTGATACACCATTCATCTGAGGTGTATACGGAGGTGTGAGTTGTGAAACAATCCCACATTCCTTCAAATGATCGTCGAATTCCTGACTCAGATACTCGCCACCCTGATCCGATCGAAGCGACTTTATCTTCTTGTCCAGCTGATTTTGTACCTCATTCTGAAACTGTTTGAACTTGTCAAAACTTTCAGATTTAAGTCTCATGAGGTAGACATAACCGAACCTACTGAAGTCGTCAGTAAAGGTTATGAAATACTGGTATCCTCCTCTAGCTTCTGGAGTAAAGGGTCCGCACACATCTGTGTGTATAATCCCTAATAACTCGTTGGACCTTTCATTCTCACTGTTGAAAGGCTGCTTTGTCATTTTACCAGAAAAACAAGATTCGCAAACATCATATGACTCCAAGTCAAATGGTTCTAGAATTCCGTCATCTCGGAGTTTCTCTATGCGTTTCTCGTTTATATGTCCTAAACGACAATGCTAGAGGTAAGTCTGATTCAAGTTACTCTTGGATCTCATACTTATATGATAGATGTCATTGTTATCTAGATTTAGCGTATATAGACCATTTTCTGGAGTAGCTTTAAAGAAGAAAATGTCATTTTTAAAACACGAAATAACCTTTTCATTCATAATATAAGCAAATCCATGGTCTATAAGTAAATCAAACGAGATAACATTTTTAATAAGTCTAGGAACATAATAACAGGGTTCTAGTTCTAAGACCATGCCCGAGGGCAAACTAAGACAATATGTTCCTACAGCTTCGGCACCAACCATGGAGCCTTCGCCTACCCGCAGGTCCATATCTCCTTGTCTCAGCTTTTTACTTCTCTTGAATCCCTGCAAATGATTGCATATGTGATGACCACATCCGGTATCCAATACCCATGATTCATAAGAAGTAATAAGACAATCTATGATAAGATACCTGTATCATTGGGCGAACCAATGTCCAGCTGATCTATGTCGAGTGAGTGCTCGCATGAATCCTTGCTGCCACAGTCTGGGCAACAAATTTCTCCAAGTTCTTCCAGCCAGTCATCCTCCTGCATAGGGTCCACAACTGTTGACTCTAGCTGCTTTGGATTCAACTAATCGCTAATGCACATAAGGATTTCATGCAACCCTGCGACAATCATCTCAAAATCTCCGAGGACATACATTACTCTTTTCTGGTAATAGTCCGACAAGGAACCAAACAAGAGCATAACTAGCTCATGTGGTTTTGATTTTGATCCAAAACTCTCATAGCAATCTAAGAGCTTTCTCATATTAATGAGATGATCGCTAATAGGCTGACTTTCTTTCATCTTGGCTGAAAGAATTTCCCTCATCAATAGCATGCGACATATCCATTCACTAAACTTGAACTTCTGCTCCAGTCCTTGAACAACCTCATAAGATGTCTTCTCATGGAGATCGTCCGTAAACTCGGATGATGCTGTGAGAACGAGAATCGACAAAACATCAGATTCGTCAGCCAGATACTGATAGTAAGTGTCATACTCACTATTCTGGGCATCTACCCCTGGTCGCTCTAGAGGCAATGTCTCAATGATGTGAAGCTTTCCCTGTGCATCCAAAACATTTTTCAGATGCAACTTCCAAACAACAAATTTTGGACCTGAAAGCTTCCACTTGCCAGTGATGAGACTTAGAGACTCTCTTGGTAAATAAAACGGAATAACATATATAATAGACATCTACAGGAAAAGGAAAAAGATAAAACCAATTCAGTATTGATTATATCTTCTAATAATTATTACCTTTTAACAAAAAGTATTAGACTAGGATCCATATTTCACATTTCCCGATGCAAGGTTTGGGCACTTCCCACCGGGACAATTCTATTTCTGGTAGGTAAAAACTATACCAATCGTATCCTGACTGGACACGACTCCTAGATCCGCTGGACATCGGTTACAGGAACCGTGCATATTTATTCCCTCTAGTGCATTTTGGGCCGGGACTCCTGATTATCACCAAAATAGATCGCACCACCTAAGAGAGTGTGAACTCTGGCCGGGACTCCCGATTATCGCATAGTCTTTCACACCCTCCCCCACAATGGTTTGAACCCGAATGCCCAAGGTTTGGTCACTTCCGACACCCGAGTACCGTTTAACAGGAAAGGTGTACCATTAGGTAGGTAGCACACTGATCTAAGATTTTTCTGAAAAGGATTTCCAAGTTTTTAACGAGAAAAACTTTAATGCCAGTTTTCTTTTAAAAACATATGTTTCAATAATTAACTATTATTAAAACCCTTGTTTTATTTCATCGTGAGAATCACAACCACGCATATATAATATGTAAAGAAATAAAACAACCACAAAAAACAACTATGCCTTAGCCTTGCCCTTAACTAATGTCGGTTTTGTGAGCCACATGAAAAACCCGACGGTCAAAACCTAAGTGGAAAAACACAACACACATGGCATGGCGTTCTGAAGCTTCCACTGGCTCCAGCATCCAATCCTTCTCTTTGCTCCTTGCTCCTTGCTTCAAATATATATTATTCTAAAAAACAACTATTCTATTCTATTTTCTAAAAACTAGAAATATAAAAGTACAAGATATCAAAGGCACGCAGGCCCGCTAATCTAAAATTTTACAAGATAGAATAGGGGTTGTAAGTGGCACGCAGGCCTCCCCACACCATAGAATAATAAATCCATAAACAACCACAAGTGCAGGAAATTAAAACAATCCACAAGGTCAAGGGCTCGGCTATGACATCCCAAACATGTACTAAAGTAAAGCAACTGATTTCTAATTATTCATCTTGATGAAAATTACTGATTTTAACAACCTGTTAAAACCCCTATATTGTTTTTGTGTTATTTGCAATAAATATATATCTCAAGTTTTATACTTTGATAATTAATCAAAAAAACTCAAAAAATAATATTTAAACCTTAAATTAAAATAACAAACTGTATTTCAATTTAATATTGACCACAAAATATCTGAACCGCGAGCTGGGCCAAATATTTAAACTGGGTTATTGATTGGAAACGGACCGGGAAACAAAAAACTGGGCCGATGCCCAAAACAGCCTTTAGCGCCGCTAACCCTGCCGCTAAGCCCTAACTGGGTAGCAGGCTTCCTGGGCCGTGGTTCTCTAAAACACCACACTTTTAGCGCCGCTAACTGGGCTGCTTTCGCGCCACTATCTGCATCGCGATAGTACATGTTATCTATCTCTGCACATAATCTAACATAAAGCTCCATACCGTCTTGCTCCTTCAGAGGTGCGAGAGATGATGACGTAAATACAGGAGTTACTTGACAAGGGCTTTATTCGTCCGAGTTCATCCCCGTGGGGAGCTCCTGTGTTATTTGTGAAGAAGAAAGACGGAACGATGCGGATGTGTATTGATTACCGGGAGCTGAATAAGCGAACGGTAAAGAATAAGTATCCACTTCTGTATATTGATGATTTGTTCGATCAGTTACAAGGAGCGACTTGCTTCTCTAAGATTGATCTTCGCTCTGGCTACCATCAGGTGCGGGTTTGGGATAACGATATTCCTAAAACTGTTTTCCGCACTCGATATGGCCACTATGAGTTTTTGGTTATGTCGTTTGGTTTAACCAATGCGCCAGCTGTGTTTATGGATATGATGAATCGGATTTGTCGAGCACGAGTTGCATTTGCGGAAAGTTTTTGAAACTCTCAAACGAGAGAAGCTATATGCAAAGTTTTCTAAGTGTGAATTCTGGCTTCGTGAAGTGCATTTTCTTGGTCATGTGATCTGCAAGGATGATGTTAAAGTGGATCCGGCGAAAGTCGATGCAGTGATGAACTGGGGAGTTCCCAGAACTCCTTCCGAAGTTCGTAGTTTTCTCGGCCTAGATGGATATTATCGGCAGTTTATCCGTGATTTTTCTAAACTTGCAGGTCCCTTGACTAAGCTCACTCGGAAAGACGTTGCTTTTGTGTGGTCTGAGGCACAAGAACAAGCGTTTCAATCTTTGAAACGGCTATTGTGTGAAGCTCCGATTCTTTCTTTGCCTGACGGGTCCGATGACTTCGTCGTATATTGTGATGCTTCTTATTCGGGGCTTGGCTGCATGTTAATGCAACGTGATAAAGTAATAGCATATGCGTCTTGACAGTTAAAGGCACATGAAGGTAACTATCCTACACATGATCTTGAGCTAGTTGCTGTTGTGTTTGCTCTGAAGGTGTGGCAGCATTATCTGTACGGTACCAAGTGTGTGGTCTGTACGGATCATAAGAGTCTGCAATACGTGTTTACACAAAAATAGCTCAATATGAGGCAGCGGCGTTGGCTCGAGTTGATCAAGGATTACGGCTGTGAGATCCGTTATCATCCTGGTAAGGCCAACGTGGTGGCGGATGCTCTTAGTCGCAAAAGCTCGTCAGCTGAGGCGAATTTCATGAAACTTGTGGTGGTTCCTGATATACTTTCGAGATTGAAGGAAGCACAATCTGTTGCCTTGCATGATGAGAATTTGAAAGCTGAAGTGATGCAGAAGCAAAAAGATCTGCTTGCAGATGACAGTCGTGGGCTAAAGACTTTTTAGTCTCGTGTTTGGGTGCCTTTGTACGAGGGAAATCGTGAGTTGATTCTGCAAGAAGCTCACCAGTCTCGACTGTCTGTTCATCCGGGCAGTACCAAAATGTACCATGATCTGAAAGCTTTTATTGGTGGCCTACTTTAGAGCGAGACATTGCTTCCTATGTGGAGAAGTGCCAAATCTGTGAGCAAGTGAAGACTGAGCATCAGAAGTCATACAGTAATCTTCAGAAACTCAAAATTCCTGAATGGAAATGGGATAATATTGCAATGGATTTCGTGACAAAGTTGCCAAAAACCCTCAGAGGGCACAATGCAGTTTGGGTCATAGTTGACCGCTTGACCAAAAGTGCTCATTTTCTGGCTATCAACGAGTCTACTCCGTTGGATAATCTAGCAAAGTTGTATATTGCTGAAGTGGTGTCGCACCATGGGGTACCGTGTTCTATTTTGTCTGATCGCTATCCGCGGTTTACTTCAAATTTCTGGCAGAGTTTACACCGTGAGCTTGGCACTCGTGTTCATTTTAGCACGGCGTACCATCCTCAGACAGACGGCCAGTCAGAGAGAACTATCCATACCCTGGAGGACATGCTTCGTGCATGTGTACTTGAGTTCGGCGGTGCGTGGGATTCACATATGCCCGTTGATAGAGTTTACTTACAACAACTCATACCATTCTAGTATTGGAATTCCTCCATTCGAGATGTTATATAGGAGACGTTGTCGTACTCCCACGTGTTGGTTAGAGCCTGGCGAGAAGCAGTTCGCCGGACCCGAAGTTGTGCAAATTACAGCTGATAAAGTGAGAGTGGCGCGTGAAAAGCTGAAAGTCGCCCGTGATCAACAGAAAGTGTACGCTGACCCGAGACGTCGGCCAGTTGAGTTTAACGAGGGTGATTGGGTTTTCCTGAAAGTCTCTCCGTGGAAGGGTGTTATCCGTTTTGGCCGTAAAGGCAAGTTGAGTCCGCGTTTTATAGGACCGTTCAAGATTTTGCGCAGAGTCAATGATCAAACTGTGTCTCAGGAGTTACCTCCAGAACTTGCGGGTATTCATAATACCTTCAACGTGTGTTACTTGTGTAAGTGCAAAGTTGATGAAAGTCAGATTCTGCCATTGCAAGAGCTGAGAGTTGATGCTTCAAAACGCATCGTTGAGGAACCTGTTGAAATTCTCGGCTCAAAGACTAAGAAGCTGCGTAAGAAAGTGATCAAGCTCGTTCTCGTGAAGTGGAAATATAACCTAGGTTCGAGTATAACCTGGGAAACTGAAGATGATATGTGAGCTTGATATCCCCACCTGTTCATGAGTGATCAGATTCCGAGGACTGAATCTTCTTAAGGGGGTAGATTTGTAACACCCTGAAAAAAGGCCCAGCAGTAGTGACTTATACCTTGTGCTTTCGTGTTTGTATAGTGACTTTAAGTGAATTAAGTTAAGTGTTTTGTGTATCTAACGTGTGATGTGTTAATTAATGAGATTACGTGAAAAGTGTCAAGCGTGTCTGAATGTGATGTCATGTTATACGGTTTCGCGTAATGATTCCGTAGATATCACCGTTGGTTAAAACGGGATGGCGTGTGTAAAGTTGTAAGTTAAAAAGGGAATGAAATACCCGGGGTTTAATTAAAAACCCCAAGGTCGGTCTTTTGACTCCTTCCTTATCCACTGACATTGAGAAACACACACACAACTACACATACATACTTACGTACTAAGAAACACACATATACTCTCAACTTGTGATTGTACATCAAGAATCAAGCTTCTGCAAGAGATTTCAGTAACAAATCAAAGTTCCAATCTGCTGTGTTCTAACAGATTTGTAAGTGTTTTCAACTAAAAATCTAGTTCTTGGGTATTTGAAGAAGAAACATCCTTTTGATGGTATTTTGGTTTGTGTTTGTGTTTGTGTTTATTGTTGTGTAAAAATGTGTTTGTAAGCTTTCTTAGATTTCAAGTGTAAAAATCTTTTACCGTCTACAAACGAAGGAACAAGGTCTACGGGCGTAGGTACATAACCTACAGTCGTAGGTCACCAAAGAATAGCTCCTGCGGGCGTAGGAATAGGTTTCTACGGCCGTAGGGCATGATTCATTGGAAAGAGCCTCTGCGGGCGCAGGGAATTATCCCTACGACCGTAGGATGGGTTTGGCATATGTCCTGCGGCCGTAGGACATATCCTCTGCGGCCGTAGGAGCCTGTCCAGTGCTGACAGTTTGTGAATTGTGTTTTAAGCCTACGTGTGCTTTGTGTATGGGATAACCCAGCCTAAACCTAATGTGTTAGGTGATTCGGACGACTCCGTGTGTTCTTGGGATTCCCGAATTCATATCTGCCTCCTGTAATCTCGAAGTGAGTACCGGTTTCCCATGAGACTCAGTAAGTAGGGCTATTGGTTGCCTGTGCTGTGTGCCATGTTTATATATGTGAACACACGAGGTATGACGTGATATAGTGATATAGTGATATAGTGACACAGTGATATAAATTGTGATATGTGATACGCATGCGTACTGTGGACCCTATGGGTCAAACGTGTTTATGATTCCTGTCCGGACAGACGCAGAGGTTGAGGTCAGTTAGCTAACGCGGCTGGATCCTTGAGTGTTTTTCGGGATTAACGGTACTCGATGGGTTTTCTGGGTTAAAGGTTCTGCAGGCCGCCGTTCCTCGACATACAGTGAGGATCTTGGTCTATGATCAGATCCGAACGGAGTCCTAGTGGCTCAAAGGTGATGGTGGGCTGCTCTTCGCTCCCCTACTGGTGCGGTTGGTTGTGACTGATTCCCAGCTACCTCGCAAGATATGATCCCGCTGACATGTCGGCATACCACTATGTGATAGCTTAGCTCTGTGTACCATATTGTGGCGTGATAACATGCTTATTGATGCTTATGTGATATCTGTACTCACTAGCTAGTGTAGCTAATGTTTCGTGATATTTCGCTTTTCGCTGGTTAGTGATCAGATGGCCTGGCGAGGCGGGTTTCTTTGGGTAGTGTTATTGTATATGTCTTTTGGAACACTTGTTTGTTAACTCTGATACTGTGTGACGATGGTCAATACGTAGTTGGTAACACTGGCTTGATTTTTGTGACTTGGATTGATTCGTTGTTCTTGATCGCCGAGTCGATAAACAGTACTTAATATGTAATCAGTTGTTTGTTCCGCTGCTAATCCTTAGTGTAAATAAAGTTTAAAAAGTTTTAATTTCCGCTGATTTTAAGCTCGTGAAACCTGGTGTTACGGAATCTGATGCTGATGCTAATGCTCTCACTGGTTCTAATATCCGTGGCGTCCTCTCTCCTTTGTCTTCATCCTTGTCTTGATTGGCTCCAAAAATACATTTACAAATGTCAAACTAACCTATTACAATTTTGATAAAACTAGTGCCCTATTACATAATAATTCAAAGGCCCGCAGGCCCGCTAACTTTAGTACTTTTACAAAATTGAATAGGGGTTGTAAGTGGCATGCAAAAGGCCTCCCCACACCGGATAAATAATAAATGTAAACCAATCCACAAAACAATAAATAAACAACCACAATCTTGATCTGTTAGGACAACAATATTGTATAGAAAATAGAAGATTATATTCTAGTTAAAGTTTGTATAAAATATACAAACTAAAGGGTTAATATTGTAAATACCCTTAGGGGTATAAATAGTAATGACTAATTGTTATTAGTAAGGTGTTTGGCATAATCACAATTCTTAAGTGTGTGTTTTACATGGTGTTTAATATTCTCTCTCTACATTTCAAGATTATGATCCATTGATTTTCATTAGATTGTTGATACATTATGGTCTTTGGCATCAACCATTCAACTACAAACACATCCTGAAAATTCTGACTATGAAGCAACTAATAGTTCACTTTTACAACAAATGGCAAATTATTCAGTTACTCAAAACACACCAAACTATGATCAGGGTCAACCATCTATGGATAATGTTCATTCTGAAGATTTGAGAATTGATGAGTTCATTCAGGTACGTTCCCACGAACCTGTATGGCTAAGAAACCACCCCGAGACTCAAGTAATTGGTAGTTTGGATGCTGGTGTCCGAACAAGAGCTGCTACAGCCAATGAATGTCTGAATTCAAGCTTTCTGAGTATGATTGAGCCCACAAGAGTTTCTGAAGCATTAGCTGATCCAGACTGGATAATAGCAATGCAAGATGAATTAAATCAATTTGAAAGACTCAAAATGTGGCGACTTGTTCCTAAACCCGAAGGTAAATCTATTGTGGGAACCAAGTGGATCTTTAAAAACAAGAATGGGTACCAATTTTTGTTAATCCGTTTTGCAGGTAAACAAAAAGAGACATTGTTGGAGCACACTGAAGATCATTCAGATGCAGTGAAGATCATTGTGTTCAGTGTGCTGATTTGTTTAAATCTCATTATCTTTCAAAGATGACGGAGTCTCCCTGCATTTCCATTCAAATTCATTTTGTTCAGCATTAGCCCGAGTCTAATGACCTGAGATACTTATTTGTGCAGTTTTATCATTTCATGATATAACTTGCTTTCTAATGGATTGTTCTTTACAGGGGGAGCAAAATTTTATTTTCTTCACGTAATTTATGTCAAACGATTTTCATGCATCAATTTAGGGGGAGTTTGTTTTTACTGCTTTTATATCTTTTCAGAAAAGCCAAAAACATTCAAATATCAAAAATCCAAAAACATTATATAAATTCAAAATTCAAAAATATTTTTTGTTTTCATTTGTTGTTACTTGTTCAAGAAGGTATTCATTCATTGCTTCATTCTCATACCTTTGTTGATTCATATATTTGTTGATCTTTTGAATGATCGTCTTTCATTTCCGCGTTTCCACCCCAAATCTTTCCTTCTATGCTAATTGTTTCAAATCATTTCTGGAACCGTTCATTCATGTGATATTATTTAAGTGATCACAACGCATCATGAGTGAGGGAGTGTAGGCATTTATACTCCTATGGTCAATCCAGAACCAGAAGGACCTGCCCCAGGAGCTCACCATATTCTAGAAAGCGATAGTAAGGGTTACTTACTAGGTCATCTAGGTGAGCAGAATCAGTTATCACAGGATACTGATTGGTGTGCAGAGGTAAAATTAAACTGAGAGGGGTGAAACATGAGATGGGGTGCATCTGATCAACAAAATCTCTTGAGCTTACTGCTAAATCATTCCGTGACATCATTTGTCAAATTTTCTTGATTGTTCATATTCCTTGATTATTCAAATCATCCTTGACAATCCTTCTCGACATTGAATTTCTTGAAAATCATTTTTGTTATAAATCACATGATTTCTCATCCGGTTACGAATGATTACAAGTGTCCAAGTGTATCTAACAAGAGATACATACATCAGTTTGGAAAGTGAGTTCGAGGGAGAAGTTGAAAAATATTTTCTGAGCTGTGGGTGAGACAGGATCAAAAGAAAAGAAGGATTCTTACCAAATAGTATACATCTGGGTAGCCACATCTGCTACTGGATCTCATTCGTTGAGATTTGGTATTGAAATAGACATCATGGACCTAGTGATGCAATGCACTAACCCCACCCAACTACTCAATTATCTCTTAAAAGATCATTGTTTCAACTTCAAACGGAGAAATAGCACATTTCTATTGACATCTCACTTGGAGATTGTTGATATTGAAACAAGGAGGGCAGCTACTCCCGTCCCCGATTTCTTTCATGCACTTATCGAGTCTAGAGCTTATTTGAATATAAATTTCATTTCTTAGGACACATGGTAGAAATATTAAGTGTATATAGTTTTCGTAACTACCGGAACATCTTGGTGTGATATCTTTTGTGATATTCACGATGATTAGATGGAAATCCTACCAGAATCAACGTTATGCCAGTTCTGAAAGTAGGTCACACAGTTTCTGACTGTTGTGTTAACGAGAATCTATGTGATCTCGGTGTTACCCCACGGGAATTTTGAGACGGTGCCCTAAATACTGTCTTTGATACTTTCATTGCCATATCATTGTAGTGACACCATCATTCAACTGAATCTCATGATAAGGGTTCTAAGCTTCAAGTGATTATCTGTTCATGACAAAATCAAATACATGATGTTCATGAAGAATCCTGATCATCATGAGGGGGAGAAATATGAGTTGATTTTGAGGGGAGAAATATCAGTTGATTCTGAGGGGGAGAAACTTTGATACTTAATTCAGTTGATTTTGAGGTTATCGATCAAGAAATGATTCACGTGTTGAGGGGGAGACAAAGAGAACTAAAATAAAACATCATACATGTCAAATCAAGGGAGAGCAAAGAAGAGAAAGTCAAAGAACAAAGAAGAGAAAGATTTTAAATTCAGAATAATGATAGTGCCTAATGAAAATTCAAGAAGTTCTGAAGAAATAAACCAGATCTAGAGCTACATTCAAGGGGGAGAAAACAAATATTCTTCCTAAATCGTTCTATTTAAATGCTCAAGATCATGTTTGCTAAAAACCACTACATGCTAAATCGTTAATACAACCAGAGGTTGGAAAACCTTAGGTTACTAGTGCGAATCCGAAAATCAGATGAAAAAGGATGTTACTGTGTGCTTTCAAGAATCAAATTCTCATCAAGGTTATGAAATGAAGGCTATTCTCAAAACGAAGAGTCTCTATTTCAAGATGAGAAGTCATTCCGAAGACATCGAGTCAATGATTGAAGATTTCTCGAAGGCTCAAGAGAATGCAGACTGAAAAAGATTATCTGCATGATTCAAAAGGGGAGATTGTTCAAGATTTCACAAGATGCCGAAAAGACATAACATCTTCTATTTCTATATAATGGGGGAGATTGTTAGGTTTATTAATTGTATAGAATAGAATATTACATTTTGGGTGAAGTTTGTATTACATATAAACTAAGGAAGCTAAAATGTAAATATACTCTATGAGTATATAAGCCTATGATTAAGGCTAATCATGTATCAATTGCAACATTAATAGAATATTAACTATGTGTTCTTAAGGTGTAATCACACATTCTCTTATAGTTATACATTGCAATTGAGGATTAGGTTGATTCTTGAATCATTATGGGATTATCATGATCCACTAGGTTTAAGGCGGTTGGATTAAAAACAATTAACCACGTACAATTAATTAAATAATAATGATGCACGCATTATAAACCAACATATATAATCCCGGGCAAATTCAAACTTGAATCTCTGACAGTAAAACTCAAACTGGTTTTGTATTCATCCCCAACATTTAACCTTGACCACAAACTGGGCCTAAACCTGGGCCTTTTTGTTAAATATCACAAACTGGATAAAAATAAAAAATACCACACTGGTAATTAAACGTCAAATATCATTAAATGAATAATAATATAAAATAGAAACTTGATCTAAAAATTGAAGTACTTTGAACTTTTAAATTATCCCAAGTTTCACATACAATTTATACAGATATAAAAATATACAGAATGTAAACTGGAAACTTTATCTGGTTAAAAGTCAAAACTTTGACCTTTTACCATAAACCAAAGTTTCTTACAATTATATTTGTATAAACTTATAAAACAGATAATCTGGAAACTTCAAATGGTTAAAAGTCACAAACCTTGACCTTTGACTAAAATAAAAGTTTCACACAGTTTAATATATAAACAACTAAAACTGGAAACTTTAATGGTAAAAAGATCAAAACTTGACCCTTAAACCAAAACCAAAAGTTTCACATAATATATATAAACAATATATATAATCAGCTGTACTGGAAAATCAATCAGGTAACAGATCAGAAACTTGATCCTAACCACATATCAATTTTCGCAAAACAAGTATGCATATATCTATGATTTTCTTGTTCCCCATCGAGCCTATAAGCAGGCTCTGATACCACTGTAGGGATTTACAGGGTACAAACATGCACAGCGGAAATAATACAAAACTTGTAAATCCCGTTCCCAGGATCCCAACTGGATCAGATGGGGAAAACAATACCAGAAATCATTACCAGATACAAAGAACATGCAATATTCACAGGTTTAAATTTGGTTTATCTAAAAGATAGAAAATATACCCTATGACAGCTGAAGGGGGATACACAGCTACTGCACCACGTTAACAGGCTGCTAGACCGCCTACACAATAACCCGTGTGTATAAAACGATAACCGGAGAAACCACCCTTGGTTTTTCCTCTAATCGCCGCCGCCGAGAAGAAAAGCCGCCGCAAAGGGGCTTCGGCCTCGTGGTTTGCGCCGAGGGCTGCAGGGCGCCGTTGTGAAAGGGCTGCCGTGAACCACCGTCGTCGACCGCTGGTACGCCGCCGGAGAAACGCCGAGAACTACCTACGGTGGTGGTTCGGCCGACGCAAGAGAGGAGAGAGAGAGGGAAGAGCCTTTTTGTGTGTTTCTAGGATTAAGTGATAATTATGTTGCATTAGTTTTAGACTCAAGGTTTAAACACCCTTATATAGATATTAACTGGGCCCTAGGCCCTTGGACCTAAAACCCAGGTCCGTTATCTATATCTTTAATCCTTTGACAAAACAGGCCCCTCAGGTTTAGTTATTATTAATTAAACAACTATTAATTAATAATTTTCTCAACTAAAACCCAATTAAATATTCAACAATTACTTTTCTCTCAATTAATAAATAACTATTTATTATTTTCCTCTTTTTCTAATTAATTAATTATCTATTAATTATCTGTCTTATACACGTTTGGTTATTTCTGGTTCATGAACTGGGTGTGCAGCTGTGTGACCCTTTAGTGACTCATAGTGTCCATGGATGTGATGACATGTGTACATTATCCCTGTACACAATCCTTTCAGGCATCACCTGATCAGATTTGTAGACTCAGCTGACACTTTGACTGCTCAGTTGATCTTGAGATAACCCTCAGCTGATGGTGTTAAACCCTCAGCTGATGCTTTCTAGACTTGTCTTTTCTCCTCAGCTGATTTTTCTGAAGCTGGTCCTTTGGCTGATACTCAGTGTTCAGCTGATGCTTTTGTTCTTCAGCTGATGTTTCTTACTTAGAAAATTCTTTAAGTCTAACTTGAAAAACAACACATGTTTTTCACTGATCTAAGTACAAAACTAAATATGTTGTTTTGTTAATATCAAATCCTATTTTAATTAATAGATAAGTTCGATTATGGTTTCATATAGATATCTCCCCAACAATCTCCCCCTATTTGACGATGATAAAACCTCATCGTATTTAAGAAAAATCAGTTTGACTCGGATTTGTAAAGATAAAACTTTTAAGTTCAAACTGGTTAACTAGCTATCTGTTTCTGGTAACTCTTTAAAATATATTCCCTTGATATTCTGTTTTTGGGAATCTTTTGAATTATGAAGTACCATGGTTCTGTTTTTGTGGTATCTTTTCTATCCTTTTTCTATTTTTAGGATTTTTGATTTTTTATATTTACACTAGGTGAGCTATCTACTAAGAATCATCAATACTAGCTATTTAGCCAAATAGTCCATGAATAAAGTTTCAAGCTATATTACATAAACAAGAATCACAAGAGTTTGTATAGAGTTATGTACTAAATACATGAGATCAATTAACTAACATTTAGTCTAAGAAATTGAAAGTACAACTAAGTTAACTTATGAAGATGTCATCCCCAGTCTTCTTCTTCTTCCTTCACTTTGATGGCAGCATAGAAAGGATCAGCAGGTGCAAGCTCTTCAGCTCTTCTAGCCACAAGTTCTTCAAAGTGATCACTTCCTGTTCTTCCTCTGAATACTGGAAGTAGCTGAGTGAGAAAATCCAAATTTGCTGAGTTCAGCTGAGCTAACCTGAAGAACCTCCAAAGTCCAGCTCTTTCTCTGAAGAACATCCCTTTCTCTGGATGAGTGACATATTTGAAGTCTTCAGGGAAGTAGTCAGGAGGTAAACTTGTGTTCAGATTCCCAAAATTTTTGAAGTAAGAATGATCTGGGGGCTTTTCTCTTTCTTCAAAGGGAACAAAAGGTTTGGAACTTTTGTTGAAGTATTCTGCTAGATGAGTCACATGCTGGGTAAAGTGGTCATGAGAAAAGAGTCTGCTTCCAACTGAATGTCTAATCCAGTATCTGCATTATCCTATAAATCTATCAGCATACTTACCCTTTGACTTCATCAGATGATTAAGCATTTCAATGATCTCATAAAAACCATAGCTTCTGATGTAATTTGCATAGAAATTTCCAGACCATCTTTGTTTTTGCTTTCTCAGAATCTTCATGTGGGGTTCTCCATCTCCTTTGTAGGATAAAGTGTTTGTGATAGTTTGAGGGTACTTCCTTGTGACTAAATCAGCTCTGTGATCATCAAACTCTCTTTGTCTTTCCCTTGTCAGCCTTGGAATAGTAGAGAAGTCAAAGTTCAAGAGAGATTTTATTGCTTCTCTGTGAGTCATCCCTTTCTTGACTTTCTTGACAGTAGTAGGAGCAGAAGAAATTTGTTGAACTTGTCCTTGAGTTGAAAGCATAAAAGCTTCTTGTTGCTCAAATAAATCAATATCTTCTCCTACGACATCAGTTAATCCTTGAGTAGTGAGGAACTCATCTTGTCTTTGTTGGGCTTTTAAGAGTTCATCAAATGGTTCCCCAAGGATTGCAGCAAATTGTTTTGCTTTTTCCTCTACATTTTCCACTTGGTTGGCTTCTCTTTCTTTTCTTTCTTCCTCCAACTCTCTTATTTCTTTTTCCTCTATTTCTTCAGCAGACATAATTTTCTTTCCTTTTCTTCTAGAGGAAGATCCTAGAGTTAAGGGATTTTGTTGTTTAGGAGGAGAAGCTTGGACTGATAGAGTTGAGGGAGTGGAGCTTTGTTCTTCATTTTGAGCAGAGTGGACAGAGGCACATTATCTTCATCATCATTATGAGAGTCATCTGATGGTATGTCAATTGGAGCACATGCTTCACCTTGCTTTGATTTCTTTGCACTCTTCCTTCTTGCTTTCTGCTTGAGCCTTCTTTTGGGCCTTTGCTCCTCTTGAGCAGGTTGCTTCCCCTTAGTTTGATTCTCCCCTCAGCAGTTGAGTTACCTTGAGTTTCTGCTTCATTAAGGGCTTCTACTACCCTGTCTGCTTCAATTTTAGCAGCCCATGCATCTATAGCTGCTTAGACAGTTCTTGGGGAGGGTTCCCTTAAGGTAGAGGGCCTTTGGCAGTTTATGGCATTAGTGATGTTGGTAAACTCCCTAAGATGCTCTATGTGTTTTAGACGGGTAAATTGGTGAAGGTTGGTTAGTTCTTGATCCAAACTCCGTAGAAAGGTAGGCAGTTGAAGGATTGGATCAGGGATTACTACAGAAATGGAGGGAGTGGTTGGTTTAATGTTGTGTAGCTTGTTTAGGAGGTTGGAAATGGTTTGGTTAAGGGAGGAAATAGTTTGTTGGGATAGAATTGGAGAAGGTGCAGTGGTAGGGGTATAGGTTTGGTTTAACAGTTGATCCAATTTGGTGAGAATTGGACTGAGATCAACTTTGGTAGGGGTGGGTTGGGTTTGGGATTAGTGTGCTTTAAGGTACTCAACTTCTTGGTTTAGTGTGTTAAGTTAAGTTTCTATTTTGGTTTGGAAGGAGGTGAATGAGGCTTGAAGACTATCCATCTTTTGAGAGATGGACTGCAAGGTATGTAGCATAAGGGGTGAGGTTCTGTAGGAGTGGCTGTAGAAGCTATAGCAGGGGTTGATTGAGGTGGAATGCCAATATCAGGAATGGTTGTTGGTCCCTCACTTAGGCTTTGGTGTGGAAGCCCAAGATCACTGAGAACAGACGTTATGCCCTGTACTGATGATTGGTTTCTATCACCAGCATTGACAGGCAATGCAACAGTATGTGTAAGAATAGAATCAAGTGTAGGTACAAGTATGTGAGATTGAGTGAGGGGTGCACTCAGTGGGGTATCCCTGTGGACATCAATAATTTGTTGTGAGCTTATTGAAGGCAAGGCTTGACTCAGATGTGGATAAGACACAGTATGACCTTGGGAGGAGGTCTGTCTTTCAATGATATCACCCTTTTGTGAGGGTGACCCAGATTGTAGAAGTCTCATATTTACAGATACATTTGGTTTTAAAGATGTACCCACTGGTTGAAGGGTTATATCAACATCTATTTGCTCCTCCTCAACATAAGAGGGAAGCATTGGAGTTAAGGCCAGAGGTGCAAATGCTACATCCTCTGAGATATGTGCAAGGTGCATAATCTTTGCTGACCTTGATTCTATTTTGGTGACAAAAGGAGTAGAACTAGTGACTGTTGGGAGTGTACTAGAGCTTGTTGTTGTGGGGTTGTTACAACTGGAGTTAAGAATGGGTTCTCACTGGTTGGGTTGACCAAGTGAGTGTCCTCAGGGAGAGTATTGACCATACCTGAGATGTGCTGATGCTTGTTGATTTCAATCAGGTGAACTAGATGATCAGAGATCACATCATCCTCAGCATTAGGTTGATCATCATCATCACCAGCTTCTTCATTACCAACTTGTTCATTGTGAATAGAGGCACTTGAGCCTTGAGGGTGCTCTGGAGTGGGATAAGCAATGTGTCCTCCAAGAGTGCGACTGGGAGAGTCATCATCAATATCACTTGGATGTCTAGTTCTCTATGTAGTGTGTGAACTTAAGGGAAATTCAATGAGGGGCATCATGATAGGAGAAGAAGAGGTGGTTGAGGCATGAGCAGCAAATCCACCAGCATTATCAGCATTGTCATCACTATCACCATCATCACCATCACTACCATTATCATCATCTTGGGTTCCTTGATCCTCTTGGCTGGGAGACTTAGCAACAGAATGTGCAGAGTCTTCACCTTGATCAAATTGTGGAAATGTAGCAGGATCAGACAATTGGAAACCCTCAGACTATACATTATCCTCAGTATCATGTTCCATAACAACATCATCATGTGTTGGTTGATCATCCAAGTTCTCAGTATCCATATTTTCACCTTTTGGTTCCTTCTCATCCTCATTCTCATCACTAAGAGCTTCATCAACTAACTCTTGCATAGCTGGAGTTAGTACAGGACCACTATCTTCTCTAATCAAGTGGAACACCTTTTGACCCATATGAGGAATAGGCATTGTGTTCAAATTAACATTAAAATGGGTATAAGCTTCCCATTACAGAGATTGTAAAGCCAAAAGACTGAGATATCTGATGTAGGGAACATGAGTCCTTATTGTCTTCTTGGTAGTAGCCAAAGTGATCTTATCTACTATTTCAGTGAATGTGACTTGAGCAAAGTCAATATTCCTTCTGATGACTAGAGCATGAAGGACCATAAGTCTAGTTTGGTTTAACAAGTCATGACTTCCAGAATTGTGGCCAAAACACCTGATCATGTGAAATCTAGTTATATAATTTATGTCCAATAATCACCTAAGTTTCACTACACACTACCAGCAAGTATGACTGGATCATGCAATAGTATAGCAAAGGTAAGTAATGGGTGTCGAATCCACTGGGAGCAGTGCAACACCAAAGAGATAAAGCAGACTAATAATTAACCTAAAATAGGGGGTTTTCAGTTTTGAGAGTGAAGAACTAACTAGAAAAACTAATTAAAGACAAATAACTAAACTAATGAAGCAAAATGACCAAATAAAGGACAAGTACTCACCTTAATCTCTCCCCCTAGTTCAATATGCCTTAAGATCAATTTAATTGATTACCTGGATTGACTTAGCCACATTCCACTTCCTATTTCATACAACTATCGTGTAAAAGAATAGACAAACAACTTCCTATTGATTATCTAATCTAAAACCAACCTAGTTCATAATTTATTAACCAAGTTAAATTAGATTTAACTAAACCCAATCATGTCCATGATGGTAAAGTTCATATCTTCAAGTTTAGGTTATGGAATCTAGATCCTGATTACTTTTCCTAGTAAACCCTTAAACAATTCATAGACAAATCATTTAAAGAGGAACATACATCATATAAACTTCCTATTTATAATCAATATGAACCATGAATCCAGAAACGAAGATTAAAACCATAAAGATCGAAGCTTTGATTAAATAAACATGAAAACTAGAATCAATCCATACATTAATCAACGAAATCAAGCCATATATCACTAGGGTTTGATCATATGATGAATACATGAGAAGATCAGCCCATAAATGGGTTTAGAACAAACAAGAATCCCAAGAAACACATGATTAATCCTAAAATAAACATAGATCTAGACAAACCGAATGAACTTTGATGAATCTTGATGTTTGATCTTCAATCCTTGGCCTCTAATGGTGTTATGATGCTCCAAAAGTGTTTAAAAGTCGTGCCTCCTGGTTCTAGGGCCGGCCAATGGGTATTTAAAGTGAAAAACAATTCAAAAATTGAATTTAATTGAAGATAAGGTCTGGCCGACAGGAGCTCGCGGCGCGAAGAACATGGGATCGCGGCGCGAGACTTTGTCTGTGTGAGATGGCCATCAAATTAAAGTTGTAGCCCTCTGAGTATAGTTTCCGTGGCCTCTTGAATCACCTCAATCCGAGTTTGTATGACTAAGATATGATCAAAACAGTGGAGGTCTGTCGGAGTTGACAGCATTTCTCATTTTCTTCATTTTAAGCTCTTTTTCCGCCCTTTCTTCGACGATTCCACCATATTCAACCTGAAAACATCTCAAAACATATATTAGTGTATATTTTTCTCATTTGCACATAAATTAGAGTGTAAAACTTATAATATTTACAGACGAAAACCTAGTTAAATTCGTAAATATCACAATTCCCACACTGAAGTTTGTTTGTCCTCAAGCAAATCATCAAATAGATATAAACCAACCTGGCCACCCAAATTCCCCAACTTATTTACCACAAGAAAGATAGATCATCCCAAATTTACAAATTAGTCGGTAAACACTCAATAATCGAACACCTGCAAAGTCTCACATCCTCACTCGGAGTTCACTCAATCACTCAAGTGTTTAGGCTTTATATTTTTGGGTGAACACTCCTGATAGCTAACAAACAACCGACTGGTATAGGCTTGTATCCAATTCTAATCTCCATCGCTAGAGTTGTCAGCCGTCAAGAGGGCTTTAAGTGTTGTAACATCAGGCTAAGGGTAAAAGGAAAGGAAAATGGAATTTAAAGTGACTAAGATAGCAAAAATCTAAACTGTGCTGAAAACAATGACTCACCCCTCAAACTGGAGCGGTTAAACATTAATACTGACACAAAGGAATGATATGAGGTATTTATTTTGTTGAACTCAAATCATTTAGGGCATAAGATATTCTATCACTTTTTTTTCATGCACCTTTATTCTTTTTTTTTGTGCAATTTTCTGTTTTTTTATTTTTTTTTATTTTCTGCTTTTCAACTACGACTTTGGCGAAAATTCACTAACACTCACATGCTTAAGAATCTATAATTTATTTGGGTGGCATAGTACTTTTATTGACTCGATAACACTGACGGAAATCACATATCCAGCACAATCAAGACTTAAGCTAAGGCCAAAAGAGGCTAAAATAGAATTGGATAAACAATGTGGCTAACAAATGAAATAGGCTAAGGCTTCAACATGGTATCAAGAGTATCGATTACTAAAAGTGAGTACTACGCGTTAAAGGATAGGGCAGATTAGAAAATCTAACAATAAGAATTTCTAACGAAACAGGCTAAGAACATGGCTAACACAAATGAAGGCCTCTATCAGTGCAATGGTGACAAAACTCATTTTGGTGATCTTGAAAAACAAATGGTAACACGTTCTATAGTTTGTGCTTGCAGCTATTCTCACACAATCGAAAAGAAAATTCTACCAATATATCTACTATAAGGCTAAAAACCTCTCGATTATGGAAAATGGGTTAAGTGATTATCAACAAAGCATGCAATTTCAAATCTCATGTTACCGACAACTCATTCATTTGGGCTAACCTATAATAATGTGGATTCCAAGGTAGGGAATGAAAGTAGCCAAAAATCAGATTATACTAACGACAAATGCTCGAAGACAAGAAAAGTTAAGTTTACTTAACCCCAATTCCCACACAATAAAGATATGCATTGTCCCCAATGCACACAAGTAAGTAATAAAATGAACTAGGATAAGAAACTTCCTGGGATTGCATATGTAGTGGAAGTGAAGTGCGGTTCTTCTGATATCAAGCATCCATCATCATCTGCAACACGCAAACGGCTGCCAACACTAACAAACACGTTACATGCACACAAGAACAGAAAGAAATAAACTAAAATAAATAAGAAATAAAATAAAGCGCAAAGTACAACCCACTCAAATTATGTCTAATAAAGACATCCAGAATTAAAAATGTCTATCTAAAATGGGACTCCAATTCCCACACAATAGAATTGGAGTACTATGACAAGACAAAGTAGAGATAGACAGAGAGAAAAAAGAAAACCTCTCAATTCCCACACAATAGAGTGAAAGTGTGACATGTTGCATCATGGGGGGCCAATCTGGAAAAATTGATACTCGAGGGAAAGCACAACGCGACACACACGCAAGAAAAGGGAAAGCATACAAACCAAACAAGGAAGAGAAACAAATCAAACAACCTAACTCACTTTCGTAAGAATCACGGTTGCATTTAGCATATGCAACAAGCCTTTAAACCCCTCAGTAGCCCGAGAGGACGGGTTATAGTCACGTGAGGGTTTCTAGGCAACACACCCAAAAAGTTGGAACAGAAAGGAAATGAAATACAAAAATAAAGAAGAAGGAAAAACCTAAACTAAACTCGGGTTGTCTCCCGAGAAGCGCTTGTTTTTGTCCTAGTCTCTAGCTTGACTCGGAATTTATTCATTGGGAATTCGAACGAATGACCCCACACTTGCAATAAAGTGCGGGTGGAAATATTTATACATACCGGTTGATGTATAATGATTACCGATTGGTAAAGATGTTGCGATCACGTTCCGCTGAATCTCTTTGATCTCTAAAGATATCCCCCCTGCGTTCTGAATCCTGGTTCCTCCTAAATTGTGAACTCGGTCTTGACTCAAGCATAAACTCCAACCGACTCTCGATGCCTTCTGAACTTCTAAACCCCTGATCATTCTCCCAACATGACAGGTTCCAAAGGGTCCCTGGTGTCGGAGGAAGTCCATACCTCAACTCTAAGTCCTCACTAGATTCCGTGGTTACCTCTTTAGCTAGTTTTTCAGTTTTCTCCCCGAATATTAGGAATTCTAGATAATTCAGGATTTCATCTGCACAATTTTCTACATCTTCTCTTTCAAGAAGGGAGGGTCCCCAGACGGGTTCTGGTTCTAAACCTAACGTGGGTGTCGGTTGGACGAGGGTCGATGTTTTATCCTCGGAACTTTCTTCTGGTTCCTCAAGCAGGTCAACAAGACACCCAAGAATATCTCCCTCGGACAAAGCATCTTCGCTCGACTCCACCTCCGCATAGGTCTCGAAATACAAACTCTCGTCAGAATCAGAGTCCTCAAAGTAGTATGGGTCAGGACTAATATGTGGCTCATCGGGTGCGTCAATCGGGTGGTCATCCTCTTTCGCAATGAAGTGGAAGTCATCCCGTTCTATACCATCATCGTAGAACTCGTTCAACAATTCCTTAAGGGAGAAATCCCTATAGATCGTTAGATCTTCGGGGTGGTTCATAATCACAGAAGAATCATCGAAAGACACAAAAAGACGCGAACAGAACGACTAACAAAACTGAAAAAGAACAACTTTATGAGACACAAGTCCCCAAAAAGGATCGACTAACTACTGGTCTAGTAAACTCCTGGCTTGTTACCACTCCCCGGCAACGGCGCCAAAAACTTGATCATGTGAAATCTAGTTATATAATTTATGTCCAATAATCACCTAAGTTTCACTACACACTACCAGCAAGTATGACTGGATCATGCAATAGTATAGCAAAGGTAAGTAATGGGTGTCGAATCCACTGGGAGCAGTGCAACACCAAAGAGATAAAGCAGACTAATAATTAACCTAAAATAGGGGGTTTTCAGTTTTGAGAGTGAAGAACTAACTAGAAAAACTAATTAAAGACAAATAACTAAACTAATGAAGCAAAATGACCAAATAAAGGACAAGTACTCACCTTAATCTCTCCCCCTAGTTCAATATGCCTTAAGATCAATTTAATTGATTACCTGGATTGACTTAGCCACATTCCACTTCCTATTTCATACAACTATCGTGTAAAAGAATAGACAAACAACTTCCTATTGATTATCTAATCTAAAACCAACCTAGTTCATAATTTATTAACCAAGTTAAATTAGATTTAACTAAACCCAATCATGTCCGTGATGGTAAAGTTCATATCTTCAAGTTTAGGTTATGGAATCTAGATCCTGATTACTTTTCCAAGTAAACCCTTAAACACTTCATAGACAAATCATTTAAAGAGGAACATACGTCATATAAACTTCCTATTTATAATCAATATGAACCATGAATCCAGAAACGAAGATTAAAACCATTAAGATCGAAGCTTTGATTAAATAAACATGAAAACTAGAATCAATCCATACATTAATCAACGAAATCAAGCCATATATCACTAGGGTTTGATCATAAGATGAATACATGAGAAGATCAGCCCATAAATGGGTTTAGAACAAACAAGAATCCCAAGAAACACATGATTAATTCTAAAATAAACATAGATCTAGACAAACCAAATGAACTTTGATGAATCTTGATGTTTGATCTTCAATCCTTGGCCTCTAATGGTGTTATGAAGCTCCAAAAGTGTTTAAAAGTCATGCCTCCTGGTTCTAGGGCCGGCCAATGGGTATTTATAGTGAAAAACAATTCAAAAATTGAATTTAATTGAAGATAAGGTCTGGCCGACATGAGTTCGCGGCGCGAAGAACATGGGCTCGCGGCGCGAGACTTTGTCTGTGAGAGATAGCCATCAAGTTAAAGTTGTAGCCCTCTGAGTCTAGTTTCCGTGGCCGCTTGAATCACCTCAATCCGAGTTTGTATGACTGAGATATGATAAAAACAGTGGAGGTCTGTCGGAGTTGATAACATTTCTCATTTTCTTCATTTTAAGCTCTTTTTCCGCCCTTTCTTCGACGATTCCACCATATTCAACCTGAAAACATCTCAAAACATATATTAGTTTATATTTTTCTCATTTGCACATAAATTAGAGTGTAAAACTTATAATATTTACAGATGAAAACCTAGTTAAATCCGTAAATATCACAATTCACACACTGAACTTTGCTTGTCCTCAAGCAAATCATCAAGTAGATATAAACCAACCAGGTCACCCAAATTCCCCAACTTATTTACCACAAGAAAGATAGATCATCCCAAATTTACAAATTAGTCGGTAAACACTCAATAATCGAACACCTGCAAAGTCTCACATTCTCACTCGGAGTTCACTCAATCACTCAAGTGTTTAGGCTTTATATTTTGGGGTGGACACTCCTGATAGCTAACAAACAACCGACTGGTATAGGCTTGTATCCAATTCTAATCTCCATCGCTACAGTTGTCAACCGTCAAGAGGGCTTTAAGGGTTGTAACATCAGGCTAAGGGTAAAAGGTAAGAAAAATGGAATTTAAAGTGACTAAGATAGCAAAAATCTAAACTGTGCTGAAAACAATGACTCACCACTCAAACTGGAGCGGTAAAACACGAATACTGACACAAAGGAATGATATGAGCTATTTATTTTGTTGAACTCAAATCATTTAGGGCATAAGATATCTATCATTTTTTTTTTCATGCACCTTTATTCTTTTTTTTTTTTGTGCAATTTTCTGTTTTTTTTATTTTTTTTGATTTTCTGCTTTTCAACTACTCCTTTGGCGAGAATTCAATAACACTCACATGCTTAAGAATCTATAATTTATTTGGGTGGCATAGTACTTTTATTGACTCGATAACACTGACGGAAATCACATATTCAGCACAATCAAGACTTAAGCTAAGGCCAAAATAGGCTAAAATAGAATTGGATAAACAATGTGGCTAACAAATGAAATAGGCTAAGGCTTCAACATGGTGTCAAGAGTATCGAGTACTAAAAGTGAGTACTACGCGTTAAAGGATAGGGCAGATTAGAAAATCTAACAATAAGAATTTCTAACGAAACAGGCTAAGAACATGGCTAACACAAATGAAGGCCTCTATCAGTGCAATGGTGACAAAACACATTTTGGTGATCTTGAAAAACAAATGGTAACAAGTTCTATAGTTTGTGCTTGCAGCTATTCTCACACAATCGAAAAGAAAATTCTACTAATATATCTACTATAAGGCTAAAAACCTCTCGATTATGGAAAATGGGTTAAGTGATGATCAACAAAGCATGCAATTTCAAATCTCATGTTACCGACAACTCATTCATTTGGGCTAACCTATAATAATGTGGATTCGAAGGTAGGGAATGAAAGTAGCCAAAAATCAGATTATACTAACGACAAATGCTCGAAGACAAGAAAAGTTAAGTTTACTTAACCCCAATTCCATCACAATAAAGATATGCATTGTCCCCAATGCACACAAGTAAGTAATAAAATGAACTAGGATAAAAAACTTCCTGGGATTGCATATGTAGTGGAAGTGAAGTGCGGTTCTTCTGATATCAAGCATCCATCATCATCTGCAACACGCAAACGGCTGCCAACACTAACAAACAGGTTACATGCATACAAGAACAGAAAGAAATAAACTCAAATAAATAAGAAATAAAATAAAGCGCAAAGTACAACCCACTCAAATTATGTCTAATAAACACATCCAGAATTAAAAATGTCTATCTAAAATGGGACTCCAATTCCCACACAATAGAATTGGAGTACTATGACAAGACAAAGTAGAGATAGACAGAGAGAAAAAAGAAAACCTCTCAATTCCCACACAATAGAGTGAAAGTGTGACATGTTGCATCATGGGGGGCCAATCTGGAAAAATTGATACTCGAGGGAAAGCACAACGCGACACACACGCAACCAAAGGGAAAGCAAACAAACCAAACAAGGAAGAGAAACAAATCAAACAACCTAACTCACTTTCGTAAGAATCACGGTTGCATTTAGCATATGCAACAAGCCTTTAAACCCCTCAGTAGCCCGAGACGACGGGTTATAGTCTCGTGAGGGTTTCTAGGCAACACACCCAAAAAGGTGGAACAGAAAGGAAATTAAATACAAAAATAAAGAAGAAGGAAAAACCTAAACTAAACTCGGGTTGCCTCCCGAGAAGCGCTTGTTTTTGTCCTAGTCTCTAGCTTTACTCGGAATTTATTCATTGGGAATTCGAACGAATGACCCCACACTTGCAATAAAGTGCGGGTGGAAATATTTATACATACCGGTTGATGTATATTGATTACCGATTGGTAAAGATGTTGCGATCACGTTCCGCTGAATCTCTTTGATCTCTAAAGATATCCCCCCTGCGTTCTGAATCCTGGTTCCTCCTAAATTGTGAACTCGGTCTTGACTCAAGCATAAACTCCAACCGACTCTCGATGCCTTCTGAACTTCTAAACCCCTGATCATTCTCCCAACATGACAGGTTCCAAAGGGTCCCTGGTGTCGGAGGAAGTCCATACCTCAACTCTAAGTCCTCACTAGATTCCGTGGTTACCTCTTTAGCTAGTTTTGCAGTTTTCTCCCCGAATATTAGGAATTCTAGATAATTCAGGATTTCATCTGCACAATTTTCTACATCTTCTCTTTCAAGAAGGGAGGGTCCCCAGACGGGTTCTGGTTCTAAACCTAACGTGGGTGTCGGTTGGACGAGGGTCGATGTTTTATCCTCAGAACTTTCTTCTGGTTCCTCAAGCAGGTCAACAAGACACCCAAGAATATCTCCCTCGGACAAAGCATCTTCGCTCGACTCCACCTCCGCATAGGTCTCGAAATACAAACTCTCGTCAGAATCAGAGTCCTCAAAGTAGTATGGGTCAGAACTAATATGTGGCTCATCGGGTGCGTCAATCGGGTGGTCATCCGCTTTCGAAATGAAGTGGAAGTCATCCCGTTCTATACCATCCTCGTAGAACTCGTTCAACAATTCCTTAAGGGAGAAATCCCTATAGATCGTTAGATCTTCGGGGTGGTTCATAATCACAGAAGAATCATCGAAAGACACAAAAAGACGCGAACAGAACGACTAACAAAACTGAAAAAGAACAACTTTATGAGACACAAGTCCCCAAAAAGGATCGACTAACTACTGGTCTAGTAAACTCCTGGCTTGTTACCACTCCCCGGCAACGGCGCCAAAAACTTGATCATGTGAAATCTAGTTATATAATTTATGTCCAATAATCACCTAAGTTTCACTACACACTACCAGCAAGTATGACTGGATCATGCAATAGTATAGCAAAGGTAAGTAATGGGTGTCGAATCCACTTGGAGCAGTGCAACACCAAAGAGATAAAGTAGACTAATAATTAACCTAAAATAGGGGGTTTTCAGTTTTGAGAGTGAAGAACTAACTAGAAAAACTAATTAAAGACAAATAACTAAACTAATGAAGCAAAATGACCAAATAAAGGACAAGTACTCACCTTAATCTCTCCCCCTAGTTCAATATGCCTTAAGATCAATTTAATTGATTACCAGGATTGACTTAGCCACATTCCACTTCCTATTTCATACAACTATCGTGTAAAAGAATAGACAAACAACTTCTTATTGATTATCTAATCTAAAACCAACCTAGTTCATAATTTATTAACCAAGTTAAATTAGATTTAACTAAACCCAATCATGTCCGTGATGGTAAAGTTCATATCTTCAAGTTTAGGTTATGGAATCTAGATCCTGATTACTTTTCCTAGTAAACCCTTAAACAATTCATAGACAAATCATTTAAAGAGGAACATACATCATATAAACTTCCTATTTATAATCAATATGAACCATGAATCCAGAAACAAAGATTAAAACCATAAAGATCGAAGCTTTGATTAAATAAACATGAAAACTAGAATCAATCCATACATTAATCAACGAAATCAAGCCATATAACACTAGTGTTTGATCATAAGATGAATACATGAGAAGATCAGCCCATAAATGGGTTTAGAACAAACAAGAATCCCAAGAAACACATGATTAATCCTAAAATAAACATAGATCTAGACAAACCGAATGAACTTTGATGAATCTTGATGTTTGATCTTCAATCCTTGGCCTCTAATGGTGTTATGATGCTCCAAAAGTGTTTAAAAGTCGTGCCTCCTGATTCTAGGGCCGGCCAATGGGTATTTATAGTGAAAAACAATTCAAAAATTGAATTTAATTGAAGATAAGGTCTGGCCGACAGGAGCTCGCGGCACGAAGAACATGGGCTCGAGGCGCGAGACTTTGTCTGTGAGAGATGGCCATCAAATTAAAGTTGTAGCCCTCTGAGTCTAGTGTCCGTGGACGCTTGAATCACCTCAATCCGAGTTTGTATGACTAAGATATGATTAAAACAGTGGAGGTCTGTCGGAGTTGACAGCATTTCTCATTTTCTTCATTTTAAGCTCTTTTTCCGCCCTTTTTTCGACGATTCCACCATATTCAACCTGAAAACATCTCAAAACATATATTAGTGTATATTTTTCTCATCTGCACATAAATTAGAGTGTAAAACTTATAATATTTACAGATGAAAACCTAGTTAAATCCGTAAATATCACAATTCCCACACTGAACTTTGCTTGTCCTCAAGCAAATCATCAAATATATATAAACCAACGTGGCCACCCAAATTCCCCAACTTATTTACACAAGAAAGATAGATCATCCCAAATTTACAAATTAGTCGGTAAACACTCAATAATCGAACACTTGCAAAGTCTCACATCCTCACTCGGAGTTCACTCAATCACTCAAGTGTTTAGGCTTTATATTTTGGGGTGAACACTCATGATAGCTAACAAACAACCGACTGGTATAGGCTTGTATCCAATTCTAATCTCCATCGCTAGAGTTGTCAACCGTCAAGAGGGCTTTAAGGGTTGTAACATCAGGCTAAGGGTAAAAGGTAAGGAAAATGGAATTTAAAGTGACTAAGATAGAAAAAATCTAAATTGTGCTGAAAACAATGACTCACCCCTCAAACTGGAGCGGTTAAACACGAATACTGACACAAAGGAATGATATGAGGTATTTATTTTGTTGAACTCAAATCATTTAGGGCATAAGATATTCTATCACTTTTTTTTCATGCACCTTTATTCTTTTTTTTTGTGCAATTTTCTGTTTTTTTATTTTTTTTTATTTTCTACTTTTCAACTACGCCTTTGGCGAGAATTCAATAACGCTCACATGCTTAAGAATCTATAATTTATTTGGGTGGCATAGTACTTTTATTGACTCGATAACACTGACGGAAATCACATATCCAGCAAAATCAAGACTTAAGCTAAGGCCAAAAGAGGCTAAAATAGAATTGGATAAACAATGTGGCTAACAAATGAAATAGGCTAAGGCTTCAACATGGTGGCAAGGGTATCGAGTACTAAAAGTGAGTACTACGCGTTAAAGGATAGGGCAGATTAGAAAATCTAACAATAAGAATTTCTAACGAAACAGGCTAAGAACATGGCTAACACAAATGAAGGCCTCTATCAGTGCAATGGTGACAAAACTCATTTTGGTGATCTTGAAAAACAAATGGTAACAAGTTCTATAGTTTGTGCTTGCAGCTATTCTCACACAATCGAAAAGAAAATTCTACTAATATATCTACTATAAGGCTAAAAACCTCTCGATTATGGAAAATGGGTTAAGTGATGATCAACAAAGCATGCAATTTCAAATCTCATGTTATCGACAACTCATTCATTTGGGCTAACCTATAATGATGTGGATTCCAAGGTAGGGAATGAAAGTAGCCAAAAATCAGATTATACTAACGACAAATGCTCGAAGACAAGAAAAGTTAAGTTTACTTAACCCCAATTCCCACACAATAAAGATATGCATTGTCCCCAATGCACACAAGTAAGTAATAAAATGAACTAGGATAAGAAACTTCCTGGGATTGCATATGTAGTGAAAGTGAAGTGCGGTTCTTCTGATATCAAGCATCCATCATCATCTGCAACAAGCAAACGGCTGCCAACACTAACAAACAGGTTACATGCACACAAGAAAGAAATAAACTAAAATAAATAAGAAATAAAATAAAGCGCAAAGTACAACCCACTCAAATTAGGTCTAATAAACACATCCAGAATTAAAAATGTCTATCTAAAATGGGACTCCAATTCCCACACAATAGAATTGGAGTACTATGACAAGACAAAGTAGAGATAGACAGAGAGAAAAAAGAAAACCTCTCAATTCCCACACAATAGAGTGAAAGTGTGACATGTTGCATCATGGGGGGCCAATCTGGAAAAATTGATACTCGAGGGAAAGCACAACGCGACACACACGCAACAAAAGGGAAAGCAAACAAACCAAACAAGGAAGAGAAACAAATCAAACAACCTAACTCACTTTCGTAAGAATCACGGTTGCATTTAGCATATGCAACAAGCCTTTAAACCCCTCAGTAGCCCGAGAGGACGAGTTATAGTCTCGTGAGGGTTTCTAGGCAACACACCCAAAAAGTTGGAATAGAAAGGAAATGAAATACAAAAATAAAGAAGAAGGAAAAACCTAAACTAAACTCGGGTTGCCTCCCGAGAAGCGCTTGTTTTTGTCCGATTCTCTAGCTTGACTCGGAATTTATTCATTGGGAATTCGAACGAATGACCCCACACTTGCAATAAAGTGCGGGTGGAAATATTTATACATACCGGTTGATGTATATTGATTACCGATTGGTAAAGATGTTGCGATCACGTTCCGCTGAATCTCTTTGATCTCTAAAGATATCCCCCCTGCGTTCTGAATCCTGGTTCCTCCTAAATTGTGAACTCGGTCTTGACTCAAGCATAAACTCCAACCGACTCTCGATGCCTTCTGAACTTCTAAACCCCTGATCATTCTCCCAACATGACAGGTTCCAAAGGGTCCCTGGTGTCGGAGGAAGTCCATACCTCAACTCTAAGTCCTCACTAGATTCCGTGGTTACCTCTTTAGCTAGTTTTGCCGTTTTCTCCCCGAATATTAGGAATTCTAGATAATTCAGGATTTCATCTGCACAATTTTCTACATCTTCTCTTTCAAGAAGGGAGGGTCCCCAGACGGGTTCTGGTTCTAAACCTAACGTGGGTGTCGGTTGGACGAGGGTCGATGTTTTATCCGCAGAACTTTCTTCTGGTTCCTCAAGCAGGTCAACAAGACACCCAAGAATATCTCCCTCGGACAAAGCATCTTCGCTCGACTCCACCTCCGCATAGGTCTCGAAATACAAACTCTCGTCAGAATCAGAGTCCTCAAAGTAGTATGGGTCAGGACTAATAAGTGGCTCATTGGGTGCGTCAATCGGGTGGTCATCCTCTTTCGCAATGAAGTGGAAGTCATCCCGTTCTATACCATCATCGTAGAACTCGTTCAACAATTCCTTAGGGGAGAAATCCCTATAGATCGTTAGATCTTCGGGGTGGTTCATAATCACAGAAGAATCTTCGAAAGACACAAAAAGACGCGAACAGAACGACTAACAAAACTGAAAAAGAACAAATTTATGACACAAAAGTCCTCAAAAAGGATCGACTAACTACTGGTCTACTAAACTCCTGGCCTGTTACCGCTCCCCGGCAACGGCGCCAAAAACTTGATCATGTGAAATCTAGTTATATAATTTATGTCCAATAATCACCTAAGTTTCACTACACACTACCAGCAAGTATGACTGGATCATGCAATAGTATAGCAAAGGTATGTAATGGGTGTCGAATCCACTGGGAGCAATGCAACCCCAAAGAGATAAAGCAGACTAATAATTAACCTAAAATAGGGGGTTTTCAGTTTTGAGAGTGAAGAACTAACTAGAAAAACTAATTAAAGACAAATAACTAAACTAATGAAGCAAAATGACCAAATAAAGGACAAGTACTCACCTTAATCTCTCCCCCTAGTTCAATATGCCTTAAGATCAATTTAATTGATTACCAGGATTGACTTAGCCACATTCCACTTCCTATTTCATACAACTATCGTGTAAAAGAATAGACAAACAACTTCTTATTGATTATCTAATCTAAAACCAACCTAGTTCATAATTTATTAACCAAGTTAAATTAGATTTAACTAAACCCAATCATGTCCGTGATGGTAAAGTTCATATCTTCAAGTTTAGGTTATGGAATCTAGATCCTGATTACTTTTCCTAGTAAACCCTTAAACAATTCATAGACAAATCATTTAAAGAGGAACATACATCATATAAACTTCCTATTTATAATCAATATGAACCATGAATCCAGAAACAAAGATTAAAACCATAAAGATCGAAGCTTTGATTAAATAAACATGAAAACTAGAATCAATCCATACATTAATCAACGAAATCAAGCCATATAACACTAGTGTTTGATCATAAGATGAATACATGAGAAGATCAGCCCATAAATGGGTTTAGAACAAACAAGAATCCCAAGAAACACATGATTAATCCTAAAATAAACATAGATCTAGACAAACCGAATGAACTTTGATGAATCTTGATGTTTGATCTTCAATCCTTGGCCTCTAATGGTGTTATGATGCTCCAAAAGTGTTTAAAAGTCGTGCCTCCTCATTCTAGGGCCGGCCAATGGGTATTTATAGTGAAAAACAATTCAAAAATTGAATTTAATTGAAGATAAGGTCTGGCCGACAGGAGCTCGCGGCACGAAGAACATGGGCTCGAGGCGCGAGACTTTGTCTGTGAGAGATGGCCATCAAATTAAAGTTGTAGCCCTCTGAGTCTAGTTTCCGTGGACGCTTGAATCACCTCAATCCGAGTTTGTATGACTAAGATATGATTAAAACAGTGGAGGTCTGTCGGAGTTGACAGCATTTCTCATTTTCTTCATTTTAAGCTCTTTTTCCGCCCTTTTTTCGACGATTCCACCATATTCAACCTGAAAACATCTCAAAACATATATTAGTGTATATTTTTCTCATCTGCACATAAATTAGAGTGTAAAACTTATAATATTTACAGATGAAAACCTAGTTAAATCCGTAAATATCACAATTCCCACACTGAACTTTGCTTGTCCTCAAGCAAATCATCAAATATATATAAACCAACGTGGCCACCCAAATTCCCCAACTTATTTACACAAGAAAGATAGATCATCCCAAATTTACAAATTAGTCGGTAAACACTCAATAATCGAACACTTGCAAAGTCTCACATCCTCACTCGGAGTTCACTCAATCACTCAAGTGTTTAGGCTTTATATTTTGGGGTGAACACTCATGATAGCTAACAAACAACCGACTGGTATAGGCTTGTATCCAATTCTAATCTCCATCGCTAGAGTTGTCAACCGTCAAGAGGGCTTTAAGGGTTGTAACATCAGGCTAAGGGTAAAAGGTAAGGAAAATGGAATTTAAAGTGACTAAGATAGAAAAAATCTAAATTGTGCTGAAAACAATGACTCACCCCTCAAACTGGAGCGGTTAAACACGAATACTGACACAAAGGAATGATATGAGGTATTTATTTTGTTGAACTCAAATCATTTAGGGCATAAGATATTCTATCACTTTTTTTTCATGCACCTTTATTCTTTTTTTTTGTGCAATTTTCTGTTTTTTTATTTTTTTTTATTTTCTGCTTTTCAACTACGCCTTTGGCGAGAATTCAATAACACTCACATGCTTAAGAATCTATAATTTATTTGGGTGGCATAGTACTTTTATTGACTCGATAACACTGACGGAAATCACATATCCAGCAAAATCAAGACTTAAGCTAAGGCCAAAAGAGGCTAAAATAGAATTGGATAAACAATGTGGCTAACAAATGAAATAGGCTAAGGCTTCAACATGGTGGCAAGGGTATCGAGTACTAAAAGTGAGTACTACGCGTTAAAGGATAGGGCAGATTAGAAAATCTAACAATAAGAATTTCTAACGAAACAGGCTAAGAACATGGCTAACACAAATGAAGGCCTCTATCAGTGCAATGGTGACAAAACTCATTTTGGTGATCTTGAAAAACAAATGGTAACAAGTTCTATAGTTTGTGCTTGCAGCTATTCTCACACAATCGAAAAGAAAATTCTACTAATATATCTACTATAAGGCTAAAAACCTCTCGATTATGGAAAATGGGTTAAGTGATGATCAACAAAGCATGCAATTTCAAATCTCATGTTATCGACAACTCATTCATTTGGGCTAACCTATAATGATGTGGATTCCAAGGTAGGGAATGAAAGTAGCCAAAAATCAGATTATACTAACGACAAATGCTCGAAGACAAGAAAAGTTAAGTTTACTTAACCCCAATTCCCACACAATAAAGATATGCATTGTCCCCAATGCACACAAGTAAGTAATAAAATGAACTAGGATAAGAAACTTCCTGGGATTGCATATGTAGTGAAAGTGAAGTGCGGTTCTTCTGATATCAAGCATCCATCATCATCTGCAACAAGCAAACGGCTGCCAACACTAACAAACAGGTTACATGCACACAAGAACAGAAAGAAATAAACTAAAATAAATAAGAAATAAAATAAAGCGCAAAGTACAACCCACTCAAATTAGGTCTAATAAACACATCCAGAATTAAAAATGTCTATCTAAAATGGGACTCCAATTCCCACACAATAGAATTGGAGTACTATGACAAGACAAAGTAGAGATAGACAGAGAGAAAAAAGAAAACCTCTCAATTCCCACACAATAGAGTGAAAGTGTGACATGTTGCATCATGGGGGGCCAATCTGGAAAAATTGATACTCGAGGGAAAGCACAACGCGACACACACGCAACAAAAGGGAAAGCAAACAAACCAAACAAGGAAGAGAAACAAATCAAACAACCTAACTCACTTTCGTAAGAATCACGGTTGCATTTAGCATATGCAACAAGCCTTTAAACCCCTCAGTAGCCCGAGAGGACGAGTTATAGTCTCGTGAGGGTTTCTAGGCAACACACCCAAAAAGTTGGAATAGAAAGGAAATGAAATACAAAAATAAAGAAGAAGGAAAAACCTAAACTAAACTCGGGTTGCCTCCCGAGAAGCGCTTGTTTTTGTCCGATTCTCTAGCTTGACTCGGAATTTATTCATTGGGAATTCGAACGAATGACCCCACACTTGCAATAAAGTGCGGGTGGAAATATTTATACATACCGGTTGATGTATATTGATTACCGATTGGTAAAGATGTTGCGATCACGTTCCGCTGAATCTCTTTGATCTCTAAAGATATCCCCCCTGCGTTCTGAATCCTGGTTCCTCCTAAATTGTGAACTCGGTCTTGACTCAAGCATAAACTCCAACCGACTCTCGATGCCTTCTGAACTTCTAAACCCCTGATCATTCTCCCAACATGACAGGTTCCAAAGGGTCCCTGGTGTCGGAGGAAGTCCATACCTCAACTCTAAGTCCTCACTAGATTCCGTGGTTACCTCTTTAGCTAGTTTTGCCGTTTTCTCCCCGAATATTAGGAATTCTAGATAATTCAGGATTTCATCTGCACAATTTTCTACATCTTCTCTTTCAAGAAGGGAGGGTCCCCAGACGGGTTCTGGTTCTAAACCTAACGTGGGTGTCGGTTGGACGAGGGTCGATGTTTTATCCGCAGAACTTTCTTCTGGTTCCTCAAGCAGGTCAACAAGACACCCAAGAATATCTCCCTCGGACAAAGCATCTTCGCTCGACTCCACCTCCGCATAGGTCTCGAAATACAAACTCTCGTCAGAATCAGAGTCCTCAAAGTAGTATGGGTCAGGACTAATAAGTGGCTCATTGGGTGCGTCAATCGGGTGGTCATCCTCTTTCGCAATGAAGTGGAAGTCATCCCGTTCTATACCATCATCGTAGAACTCGTTCAACAATTCCTTAAGGGAGAAATCCCTATAGATCGTTAGATCTTCGGGGTGGTTCATAATCACAGAAGAATCTTCGAAAGACACAAAAAGACGCGAACAGAACGACTAACAAAACTGAAAAAGAACAAATTTATGACACAAAAGTCCTCAAAAAGGATCGACTAACTACTGGTCTACTAAACTCCTGGCCTGTTACCGCTCCCCGGCAACGGCGCCAAAAACTTGATCATGTGAAATCTAGTTATATAATTTATGTCCAATAATCACCTAAGTTTCACTACACACTACCAGCAAGTATGACTGGATCATGCAATAGTATAGCAAAGGTATGTAATGGGTGTCGAATCCACTGGGAGCAATGCAACCCCAAAGAGATAAAGCAGACTAATAATTAACCTAAAATAGGGGGTTTTCAGTTTTGAGAGTGAAGAACTAACTAGAAAAACTAATTAAAGACAAATAACTAAACTAATGAAGCAAAATGACCAAATAAAGGACAAGTACTCACCTTAATCTCTCCCCCTAGTTCAATATGCCTTAAGATCAATTTAATTGATTACCAGGATTGACTTAGCCACATTCCACTTCCTATTTCATACAACTATCGTGTAAAAGAATAGACAAACAACTTCTTATTGATTATCTAATCTAAAACCAACCTAGTTCATAATTTATTAACCAAGTTAAATTAGATTTAACTAAACCCAATCATGTCCGTGATGGTAAAGTTCATATCTTCAAGTTTAGGTTATGGAATCTAGATCCTGATTACTTTTCCTAGTAAACCCTTAAACAATTCATAGACAAATCATTTAAAGAGGAACATACATCATATAAACTTCCTATTTATAATCAATATGAACCATGAATCCAGAAACAAAGATTAAAACCATAAAGATCGAAGCTTTGATTAAATAAACATGAAAACTAGAATCAATCCATACATTAATCAACGAAATCAAGCCATATAACACTAGTGTTTGATCATAAGATGAATACATGAGAAGATCATCCCATAAATGGGTTTAGAACAAACAAGAATCCCAAGAAACACATGATTAATCCTAAAATAAACATAGATCTAGACAAACCGAATGAACTTTGATGAATCTTGATGTTTGATCTTCAATCCTTGGCCTCTAATGGTGTTATGATGCTCCAAAAGTGTTTAAAAGTCGTGCCTCCTGATTCTAGGGCCGGCCAATGGGTATTTATAGTGAAAAACAATTCAAAAATTGAATTTAATTGAAGATAAGGTCTGGCCGACAGGAGCTCGCGGCACGAAGAACATGGGCTCGAGGCGCGAGACTTTGTCTGTGAGAGATGGCCATCAAATTAAAGTTGTAGCCCTCTGAGTATAGTTTCCGTGGACGCTTGAATCACCTCAATCCGAGTTTGTATGACTAAGATATGATTAAAACAGTGGAGGTCTGTCGGAGTTGACAGCATTTCTCATTTTCTTCATTTTAAGCTCTTTTTCCGCCCTTTTTTCGACGATTCCACCATATTCAACCTGAAAACATCTCAAAACATATATTAGTGTATATTTTTCTCATCTGCACATAAATTAGAGTGTAAAACTTATAATATTTACAGATGAAAACCTAGTTAAATCCGTAAATATCACAATTCCCACACTGAACTTTGCTTGTCCTCAAGCAAATCATCAAATATATATAAACCAACGTGGCCACCCAAATTCCCCAACTTATTTACACAAGAAAGATAGATCATCCCAAATTTACAAATTAGTCGGTAAACACTCAATAATCGAACACTTGCAAAGTCTCACATCCTCACTCGGAGTTCACTCAATCACTCAAGTGTTTAGGCTTTATATTTTGGGGTGAACACTCATGATAGCTAACAAACAACCGACTGGTATAGGCTTGTATCCAATTCTAATCTCCATCGCTAGAGTTGTCAACCGTCAAGAGGGCTTTAAGGGTTGTAACATCAGGCTAAGGGTAAAAGGTAAGGAAAATGGAATTTAAAGTGACTAAGATAGAAAAAATCTAAATTGTGCTGAAAACAATGACTCACCCCTCAAACTGGAGCGGTTAAACACGAATACTGACACAAAGGAATGATATGAGGTATTTATTTTGTTGAACTCAAATCATTTAGGGCATAAGATATTCTATCACTTTTTTTTCATGCACCTTTATTCTTTTTTTTTGTGCAATTTTCTGTTTTTTTATTTTTTTTTATTTTCTGCTTTTCAACTACGCCTTTGGCGAGAATTCAATAACACTCACATGCTTAAGAATCTATAATTTATTTGGGTGGCATAGTACTTTTATTGACTCGATAACACTGACGGAAATCACATATCCAGCAAAATCAAGACTTAAGCTAAGGCCAAAAGAGGCTAAAATAGAATTGGATAAACAATGTGGCTAACAAATGAAATAGGCTAAGGCTTCAACATGGTGGCAAGGGTATCGAGTACTAAAAGTGAGTACTACGCGTTAAAGGATAGGGCAGATTAGAAAATCTAACAATAAGAATTTCTAACGAAACAGGCTAAGAACATGGCTAACACAAATGAAGGCCTCTATCAGTGCAATGGTGACAAAACTCATTTTGGTGATCTTGAAAAACAAATGGTAACAAGTTCTATAGTTTGTGCTTGCAGCTATTCTCACACAATCGAAAAGAAAATTCTACTAATATATCTACTATAAGGCTAAAAACCTCTCGATTATGGAAAATGGGTTAAGTGATGATCAACAAAGCATGCAATTTCAAATCTCATGTTATCGACAACTCATTCATTTGGGCTAACCTATAATGATGTGGATTCCAAGGTAGGGAATGAAAGTAGCCAAAAATCAGATTATACTAACGACAAATGCTCGAAGACAAGAAAAGTTAAGTTTACTTAACCCCAATTCCCACACAATAAAGATATGCATTGTCCCCAATGCACACAAGTAAGTAATAAAATGAACTAGGATAAGAAACTTCCTGGGATTGCATATGTAGTGAAAGTGAAGTGCGGTTCTTCTGATATCAAGCATCCATCATCATCTGCAACAAGCAAACGGCTGCCAACACTAACAAACAGGTTACATGCACACAAGAACAGAAAGAAATAAACTAAAATAAATAAGAAATAAAATAAAGCGCAAAGTACAACCCACTCAAATTAGGTCTAATAAACACATCCAGAATTAAAAATGTCTATCTAAAATGGGACTCCAATTCCCACACAATAGAATTGGAGTACTATGACAAGACAAAGTAGAGATAGACAGAGAGAAAAAAGAAAACCTCTCAATTCCCACACAATAGAGTGAAAGTGTGACATGTTGCATCATGGGGGGCCAATCTGGAAAAATTGATACTCGAGGGAAAGCACAACGCGACACACACGCAACAAAAGGGAAAGCAAACAAACCAAACAAGGAAGAGAAACAAATCAAACAACCTAACTCACTTTCGTAAGAATCACGGTTGCATTTAGCATATGCAACAAGCCTTTAAACCCCTCAGTAGCCCGAGAGGACGAGTTATAGTCTCGTGAGGGTTTCTAGGCAACACACCCAAAAAGTTGGAATAGAAAGGAAATGAAATACAAAAATAAAGAAGAAGGAAAAACCTAAACTAAACTCGGGTTGCCTCCCGAGAAGCGCTTGTTTTTGTCCGATTCTCTAGCTTGACTCGGAATTTATTCATTGGGAATTCGAACGAATGACCCCACACTTGCAATAAAGTGCGGGTGGAAATATTTATACATACCGGTTGATGTATATTGATTACCGATTGGTAAAGATGTTGCGATCACGTTCCGCTGAATCTCTTTGATCTCTAAAGATATCCCCCCTGCGTTCTGAATCCTGGTTCCTCCTAAATTGTGAACTCGGTCTTGACTCAAGCATAAACTCCAACCGACTCTCGATGCCTTCTGAACTTCTAAACCCCTGATCATTCTCCCAACATGACAGGTTCCAAAGGGTCCCTGGTGTCGGAGGAAGTCCATACCTCAACTCTAAGTCCTCACTAGATTCCGTGGTTACCTCTTTAGCTAGTTTTGCCGTTTTCTCCCCGAATATTAGGAATTCTAGATAATTCAGGATTTCATCTGCACAATTTTCTACATCTTCTCTTTCAAGAAGGGAGGGTCCCCAGACGGGTTCTGGTTCTAAACCTAACGTGGGTGTCGGTTGGACGAGGGTCGATGTTTTATCCGCAGAACTTTCTTCTGGTTCCTCAAGCAGGTCAACAAGACACCCAAGAATATCTCCCTCGGACAAAGCATCTTCGCTCGACTCCACCTCCGCATAGGTCTCGAAATACAAACTCTCGTCAGAATCAGAGTCCTCAAAGTAGTATGGGTCAGGACTAATAAGTGGCTCATTGGGTGCGTCAATCGGGTGGTCATCCTCTTTCGCAATGAAGTGGAAGTCATCCCGTTCTATACCATCATCGTAGAACTCGTTCAACAATTCCTTAAGGGAGAAATCCCTATAGATCGTTAGATCTTCGGGGTGGTTCATAATCACAGAAGAATCTTCGAAAGACACAAAAAGACGCGAACAGAACGACTAACAAAACTGAAAAAGAACAAATTTATGACACAAAAGTCCTCAAAAAGGATCGACTAACTACTGGTCTACTAAACTCCTGGCCTGTTACCGCTCCCCGGCAACGGCGCCAAAAACTTGATCATGTGAAATCTAGTTATATAATTTATGTCCAATAATCACCTAAGTTTCACTACACACTACCAGCAAGTATGACTGGATCATGCAATAGTATAGCAAAGGTATGTAATGGGTGTCGAATCCACTGGGAGCAATGCAACCCCAAAGAGATAAAGCAGACTAATAATTAACCTAAAATAGGGGGTTTTCAGTTTTGAGAGTGAAGAACTAACTAGAAAAACTAATTAAAGACAAATAACTAAACTAATGAAGCAAAATGACCAAATAAAGGACAAGTACTCACCTTAATCTCTCCCCCTAGTTCAATATGCCTTAAGATCAATTTAATTGATTACCAGGATTGACTTAGCCACATTCCACTTCCTATTTCATACAACTATCGTGTAAAAGAATAGACAAACAACTTCCTATTGATTATCTAATCTAAAATCAACCTAGTTCATAATTTATTAACCAAGATAAATTAGATTTAACTAAACCCAATCATGTCCGTGATGGTAAAGTTCATATCTTCAAGTTTAGGTTATGGAATCTAGATCCTGATTACTTTTCCTAGTAAAACCTTAAACAATACATAGACAAATCATTTAAAGAGGAACATACATCATATAAACTTCCTATTTATAATCAATATGAACCATGAATCCAGAAACGAAGATTAAAACCATAAAGATCGAACCTTTGATTAAATAAACATGAAAACTAGAATCAATCCATACATTAATCAACGAAATCAAGCCATATATCACTAGGGTTTGATCATAAGATGAATACATGAGAAGATCAGCCCATAAATGGGTTTAGAACAAACAAGAATCCCAAGAAACACATGATTAATCCTAAAATAAACATAGATCTAGACAAACCGAATGTACTTTGATGAATCTTGATGTTTGATCTTCAATCCTTGGCCTATAATGGTGTTATGATGCTCCAAAAGTGTTTAAAAGTCGTGCCTCCTGGTTCTAGGGCCGGCCAATGGGTATTTATAGTGAAAAACAATTCAAAAATTGAATTTAATTGAAGATAAGGTCTGGCCGACAGAAGCTCGCGGCGCGAAGAACATGGGCTCGCGGCGCGATTCTTTGTTGTGAGAGATGGCCATCAAATTAAATTTGTAGCCCTCTGAGTCTAGTTTTCGTGGCCGCTTGAATCACCTCAATCCGAGTTTGTATGACTGAGATATGATAAAAACAGTGGAGGTCTGTCGGAGTTGACATCATTTCTCATTTTCTTCATTTTAAGCTCTTTTTCCGCCCTTTCTTCGACGATTCCACCATATTCAACCTGAAAACATCTCAAAACATATATTAGTGTATATTTTTCTCATTTGCACATAAATTAGAGTGTAAAACTTATAATATTTACAGATAAAAACCTAGTTAAATCCGTAAATATCAACACCTAATAACCACACTGGCTAAATATTTCCATGGGTGTCCTAAGACAGATAATTTGTACCTTCCATGGGTGACTGGTTCATTGTAGCCAATCAAGGGTAGGACCTCCAATGTTTGATCATGGTTTGGAAAGGGTTGAAATGGGGCAAAATTGGGAATGGATAGGGCTTCTCTGAGGGTGTTAACAGTTATGGCTAAGGTTACTCGATTGTTTAGAAGAGAGCAGGTGATGGTTTGTTGATATGGGTGGTATCTAGCAGTGTACCACATCTCCCCAATAATTTGTGGAAAGATAAACAGAGGGTGTGCTGAGAGGCATGGAAACAGGAGGTGAGAGTTTATGAGTTGACCATAGGTTCATAGCCCTGGTTTGCTTTGGATGGGGGAATTTCAGTGGAGATCAAGATGTTGTTGGGTGTAATGGTCATTTGAGAGTTGGGAACAATATTCTCACTTGGAACAGCATCTGGGGTTAAAGCAGGATTGAACATCACCATCTTTAAGCAAACGGAGAAGAAGATGAATAGTAGCAGTACATGTTTCTTTGCAAGAGAAGGATGAAGTTTGAGGATTTTGAAAACGTAAAGATTAAAAACCGCTAAATCATCATTTATATCTTTTTGAAAACTTAAAAACTGACACTGATATTAATTTTTGAAAAAGCAACTGTCACGTCTGTAAAAAGGAGTGAACGGAAAGCAAATAAATACACAGACAAAACGGACAAACAAAAAGAATTAAATACACCAAGGAAACGTATTAACTACAAATGAGAATTTAATAAATTAATTGTGGGGACACAAAGTTTGACTTTAAGAGACATCAGCTGATGAGATAAAAGTATCAGCTGATCCTTTTTCAAGAAAAACGAGTATCAGCTTATGAAACCACTTAGCTGAGCTTCTACTCCTTAGCTGATGGTTATCTGCTGAGGGATTGCATTAGCTGATGAGTATCAGCTGATAGAATTTCCTTAGTTGATTCATAATCAGTAAGATATAGAGAAGCTTAGATAAGTACTTCAATTTGAATTCACACAACATACTAACTACCTAAGAAAAGAATATCTTACAAATTTAACATGCCAAGTTTGGATATTAGGAAGTTAAACCGAGACTCATCCAAAGGTTTTATAAAAAAATCAGCTAGTTGAAAATCAGTGCTGAGGTAGTGCATTGACACTTTCTTTTTCTGCACATTATCCCTTAAAAAGTGATGTCTGATTTCAATGTTCTTTGTTTTTTAGTGTAAAACTGGATTGTTAGAAATTGATATAGCACTTGTATTGTCACAGAGTATTGGGGTGTTTTCAAACTTCACATCATAATCAAGCAATTGATTTTGCAGCCAAAGAAGTTGTGCACAACAGCTACCAGCAGCAATGTATTCTGCTTCAGTAGTAGAAGTTGATACTGAATTTTGCTTCTTACTTGACCAGCTTATCAATCTTCCACCTAGAAGTTGACAACCACCAGAAGTACTCTTTCTGTCCAATGTACATCCTACAATAATCAGAATCAGTGTGTCCAACTAACTCAAAATCTGAGTCCTTGGGGTACCAAAAACCTAGATTAGGTGTTCCTTTGAGATACCTGAATATTCTTTTAACAACAGCAAGATGTGATTCTTTGGGATCAGCCTGATATCTTGCACAAAGACATGTTGAGAACATTATATCTGGTTTACATGCAGTAAGGTATAAAAGAGAACCTATCATGCCTTTATAAGTAGTAATGTTTACTGACTTACCATTAGTGCCATTTCCTAGTTTAAGAGCAGTGGACATGGGTGTTTTTATTGAAAAACAATTTTCAAACTCAAATTTCTTAAGTAAGTCATTAACATACTTTGTTTGATGAATGAAAATTCTATCAACCTCTTGTTTAGTTTGAAGTCCAAGAAAATAGTTTAGTTCACCCATTATGCTCATCTGATAGTTATCAGACATGTGTTTTGAAAACTGTTTACAAAGATCCAAATTTGTAGACCCAATTATTATGTCATATTCATATATCTACACAAGAATCAAATCACCCTTGAATTTTCTAATGAACAGTGTGCTATCAATGCTTCCTCTAGTAAAGCCTTTATTGGATAGAAAAGAAGAGAGAGTATCATACCAGGCTCTTGGAGCTTGATTTATACCATATAAAGCTTTGTTTAAGAAGTAAACATGGTCAGGACAACTTGCATCCTCAAGACCAGGAGGTTATTTGACATACACCTCTTCCTTTAATTCACCATTGAGGAATGCACTCTTAACATCCATCTGGAAAACCTTGAAGTCTTTAAAGGCAGCATAGGCTAGAAACAGTCTGATTGCTTCAAGTCTTGCAACAGGGGCAAAGGTTTCATCAAAGTCAATACTTTCTACTTGACAATACCCCTAAGCAACTACCCTTGCTTTGTTTCTGATGATTTGCCCTTGTTCATCCATCTTGTTTCTGAACACCCACTTAGTACCAATGATGGATTTGTCCTTTGGTCTTGGCACCAAAGTCCATACATTGTTCCTTGTGAATTCTATCAGTTCTTCTTGCATGGTATTAATCCAGTGGGGATCATTTAGATCTTCATCAACCTTCTTTGGTTCAATCATAGAGACAAAGCCTGTGCATAAATAGAAATTACAAGCTTTTGATCTGGTTAGTACAAGTGCTTCTATATTACCTATGACCTGATCATGAGGATGATCTCTGAGGTCTTTGTCGGCATTTTAGACTATGGGAGAGTTGGTATTAATTTGGATTTGGGGAGTTGAAATTCCAAGATTAGGATCAGCTGATGAGACTTATGGTTGATCAGCTGATAGAATTTCAAGGTTGCAATCTGTGGGTATCTCTACAGATGAGGGAATATTTGAAATGGAATTAGAGTCCATTGATGTTAAGTCATTATTCACATCATTCAGTAAGAGTAAGGGTTGGTTTGAGGTAGGCTGTGCATTGGTTTCATCTAGAACTAGAACAGGTTCATCTAAATCATCTACATCAGCTGATGGGAGTGGATTAGCTGACACTGGAGTTCCATCATCAGTATGCAGCAGATCATTAAATTTCTCACCTATAGAATGATTAGAAGAACAGGAAGCAACAAAGTCATTTTCATTAAAACTTACATTGATTGGTCCTTCAATGACGTTTGTTCTGGTGTTGTACACTCTGTATGCTTTTGAAATGACAGAGTAGCCAACAAACACACCTTCATCAGCCTTAGGTGCAAACTTCTGCTACTGATCTTTTTGGTTCAGAATGAAACACTGACACCCAAAGATATGTAGAAAGATGATGTTTGGCTTCCTTTCCTTGAGCACTTCATAAGGAGTCTTGTTGTGCCTTTTTATCACAAGGGATCTGTTCTGAGTAAAGCAAGCACAGCTAACAGCCTCAGCCCAAAAATTGAAACTTAACCCACTTTCACACAACATGGATCTAGCAGCTTCAATCAAGGTTCTGTTTCTTCTTTCAGCTACACCATTCTGTTGTAGAGTTCTTGGAGCAGAGAAGTTTTGAGATATCCCTTTCTCATCATAGTAACCTTCAAGAGTTTGATTTCTAAACTCAGTTCCATGATCACTTCTAAGCATCCTCACCAGATTGCCATTTAGCACTTCCATCTTTCTGATAAAGGTTATTATCTCTTCAGCAGCCTCACTCTTAGCTTTAAGGAAGATAACCCAAGTGTATCTTGAGAATTTATCAACCATAACAAGTGCAGAATTACTTCCACCAATACTTGTAGTCATAAGAGGACCAAATAGATCCATGTGTAGCATGTAGAATGGTTCAGTAATGGAGAAGGCTTGCTTAGATGGAAAAGATGTTTTGTGCTACTTTCCATTCTCACAAGCAGAACAAGGTTTAGGCTTAACATAAGACAGTGAAGGCAGTCCTGACACTAGATCACCCTTGCTCAACTTGTTGATGTTTTTAAAGTTTAGGTGGGAAAGCCTTTTGTGCCATAACCAGTTTGTGTATGTTACAGATTTTGAATACAAACAGGTTAACTTAGATGGATCACCAGAGGACATATCAAGAGTATAAACATCCTTGGTTCTCGTGGCACAAATAACTATTTTGCCTTCTTTATCTATGATAGAACCTCCTGTCTTGGTGAAGTACACTACATTATCACCATCATAAAGTTGACTAATGCTAATGAGGTTATACTTAAGCCCTTTAACATATGAGACTTTTGACAGTTTAAGGTTCCCGTTATGAAGTTCACTGTAGCCTTTGGTTTGCCCAAAGTTGTTGTCACCAAAAGTCACTCTTGGACCTTTCTCCTTCTTATAGTTGTTGAGCAGTGCTTTACAACCTGTCATAGTTCTTGAACATCCATTGTCAAGATACCATGGACCCGGACAGTTATGAATGAAAGAAGGGTTAGTGACACTTAGAGCATCCACAATTAAGTGGACCCCTGTGGATTGCACCTAGCTATCCACTTCATTTCAGGTTGTTTGTAAATGATAGGAACAATCATGTTATCATTATCAGTCCGCTGTCTTGAGTTACCTTCTTAGGAACAATCACGTGCCTTATGTTCTTTGCTACCACATTTATAACATTTTTTATTCTTGGAGCATTGAACAAGTTTTGGTGACTACCTATGAGTAACCTTGTCAGTCCTTTAATGACCATGGGTCATCAGCTGATTAACTTTACCACTCAGCTGTTGCAGTTGACCTTGTAAATTTAAAAGGTCTTTGTTTACAAGCATCTTAGGTTGACCCTCAGTAATAAAGAGTTTTTAGTCAAATTTAGATGTGGTAGGTTTGGATTTAATGCAAGAATTATTTCATTTTCTCACAGTTTCTTTTATTAAAAAAGAATCAGAAAATTCTTGATCAGCTGAGCACTTAGATGATGATTCATGATAAGCTGACAGGCCATCAGCTGAGCATTTATCATCAGCTACTTGATCAGCTGAGCTGAAATCATTTGCTAATGAAATGTCAGTTAGTTGAGTACTAAAAACTGAATCATCTGTTTTCAAGGTCTGACAACATAATGTCAAGTTGGAATCAACATATGATTCTTTCCCTTTATTAACATCATTTGATTTTAACTTTTGAGTACTTTTACTTTCCAACAGGACAACAAAAGTTGAATCTCTTGTGGGAGTGATTGATTCTTTTAGATGAGAGCTTTGACTTTTGACAAATCTGTTACTGATCACATTTTTACCTTTTACAGCTTTAAGGAATGTAAGTGGTAAAATGTCAGCATTTTCTAAGATATTAATGTTCTCATTAAAATCAACACAGTTAGCTGCTTGGGAGTAATTTCCACCAATAATAGCTTGAACCTATTTTGGAATCTTCTCATTGACACACTGAGTGCTCTTTTCAGTAGAGACACACCAAGATTTAACTACTTTTTGAAGGTCATTAAACTTCTGAGTTGCTTCACTGGTTTCTTTTTTCAAGATCTGATTTAATATCTTTTGATTAGCTAGATCTTCTTTCAAAACTGCTCTGGTTAAAGTTTGTTGGTCCCTTGGTGAGAATAATAACAAGCAACAGATGTGTAGAAGGGGGGTTGAATACACTTTCTGTGGAAATTGAACAAATCAAAATAAAGTGTTACACATAGTAAATCAAACCACAATCGAATGCTTTGCTTTTCATTAATAAGAAGATGATTACAGACTCTATCCAGTAAGCAACTCTTGATATGTAAACACCTTATATAAATCTTTCAATCTTTCAAACATAGCTATCTATAATCAACTTATGATTATAGATACTGGACGACTCTCTAAACAGGATTTAATCACAGATTGAAAACTTACCAATCTCACAACTAATGTGAGTATTCGAACACACGAATATCTTGGCAATCTGTGAATATCTTGATCACGTTGAACTAACAAACAGTGATTCAAGAATCGTAACACATACGGTTGAGGTGAGGTATTTGGCTCTGCAACACTTAGTTGTAATCGTCGTTGTAGTCGTACCTCTAAACTTATCAGGATGATAAGTATTTATAATCCTGTTCTTACGGTTCCTAACAAACTAGAGTAATCCTAATTTGCTAACTAACTACCGGATAACTCGGAATCTTGAATCTTGAATCTTCTTATCTTGAGTCTTCAATTTTCAATCTTGATTCTGGAGTCTTCTTATCCTTCCCATAGATATAGAGAGTTAAAAAGATAAATTTAAAACATATTTAAATTTTCTTTGGGCTGACTTCTTACTCGGACTGAGTTACTCAGCTTGAAACTCATCAAGCTAAGTTCTTCGAGAACAAACTCAAAAACCAACATGAACTAACACGTATATTAATAAACTCATCCTTAGAAGTCCTAAGAGTTAGCTAGAACTTATTTAGCAACTCTGTTGAGCTGGCTCAGTATACAAGCTGAGTCACTCAGCTTGAAACACATCAGGCTGAAAGCTCAATATATATCTTAGGTGACATACACAGCTTATCACACATAGTGATAATCTTACTAAGATATAGTATAAGTAGATCGAACATATGCTCAGCTTATATTCAGCTTATGCTCAGTCTGAAACACTATAAGTGTTCAGTCTGATCAAGCCTCATAATTCTGTTTAAGTTATATCTAGAACATATATAACAAACTTAACTTTGTCTCATCAAATCTCAACTAATGAGATCATCTTCCCAACAAACTCCCCCTATTTGATGATGACAAAATCACCAAACAGTTCTTAAGTTTGTTTAACATAATTATGTTTTAAATCTCAAACTTATTAAGATTTTATATTTGAACTGATCAAATATTAATTGAACATATCAATTTTAATTGAACTTATCAATTATAAGTGGAACATACCAACTTTAAGTTGAACACACCAACTAAATACATTAATTAATAAGAACTAATCAATTATTCATTCAAGCTGAACTTATCAGACTAATAATTATGAACATATCATAACACAGTTGAACATATCAAACTCATACTTGTATTAATTGAACATATCATAATACAAAATTTTTGATCACTTAGATCATGCACACTTAGTGCTTACAAAATTAGAACTAATCTAATTTATACAATAGAACTAATCTATTATCTTATGAACTCAGAATGTAGAAGTTCCCAGTTGATAATTTCTTTGGTTATATCACAGCAACTTCTCAGCTTCTACATTCCCTTTGAGTTCCTTCTGTTGAACTTTGATGATCTTGTTCAGCTTGTATATCATAAGCTGGTTTGAACTATCACCACCTCAACAACTTCTAATGTGTACGGTATCCTTAGTCTTTAGATAGCAAATTTCATCCAACTTGATAAAACTAGGTTTGCCTGCCTGATCCTTATACATGAACCCCTTAACAGGTGCATCAATAAATTGATTTTCTTTGAAGTCCACACCTTCAGGTACCTCGAATAATTTCTCCCATTGCAGACCAGGAACAGGAACATATCTCAGCTCCTCAGCTCTATTTATCAGCTTGGAAACTTCAGCAAAGATTTGTTGCTTGATTTGGCTTCTCTTGAATTTCTTGAGCATCATCAGTATTCTATTCCACTCTATGTAGCCCATCCTGTGAACATATCTCAGGTCCACCCCCATTGTAGATTTATCTTCAAATTCAAAGTTGAGGATGATGACTTCATCGATTCTGCTCAAGGTCATGCCTTTGTTCTCTTCACTGGCGCTCCTTCTGAAATAACATTCCTGAATTTCTGCATCAGTATATGGGACAGGATCAGGTCTTGGACCAGTGTAATCAGCTTCAGCTTGAGCTAAAGCTTTTTTCAGTTTTTCTCTTTCTTGGTCCCTTACTTCCTTTTCTTTTCTCTTCTTCAACACAGATAAAGAGATTCCAAGCTCATTTGCCTCTTCTTGCTCGAGCATCTCTATTAATTCTCGTGTAGCTTTTTCCTCTTCTGTTTCTTCCTCAGTCTTGGGAACACTGTCAGCTTCATCTTCAGAATCAGATTCTGTCAGATTTTCTTTCTTAGCTACAGGTTCCTCTTTTTCTATCTCTAGCTCCCCCTCAAACTGAGCTTGCCTCTCTGCTCCTTTTGCTAATTCCTGTAAAGCTTCAGCATGAACCAAATCAGAGTCAGCTTGAATCTTCTCCCCTTTTTTGTCATCATCACCAGGGGTTGAAGTCTTTCTTTCAGATAGGGCAGCAACGGCAGAAGCAATCTCTTTAACTTCATTAGTCAGCTTCTCAAGTCTTTGATAGATTTTGTGTTTGTTCTTCTTCTGCTTGACATGGAACAGACCAAACTGAGCTGCTAAATAATGCTTTAACTGTTGAACGCCTGAGGAGGCAGATGCTTCTAGAGTAGACTGAGCCTTATCCTTGGACTAAAAAAGTTTATCCTGTGATGAAAAAGAGTCAAGAACAACAGTAGGTGAGTATGTGGGTTCATAATCTAAGGGTTGGTGTCTACCCTTAAACTCATTTGCACCAGAGTTTGGACCCTATGATTCATCTTGGTGTTGAGATGAAACATTGACAGGTCATGCAAGTGGGTGTGAGAAGTGAAGAGAAGTAACTGGGCTAGAAACGTGAAGTATATGGGTAGGTGATTGGCTAATTGGTTTGGAGGGGGGTGATTGACCATGGGGAGTGGTCAGTTTTTCAATGTTACCTAATTGTGTCTTCTTAGGCACAGTAACGGGCTCTCCCATGGCTCTGGAGAGTGTGGGCTGAGTAGACACCACACCCGGCTTAGGCTTTTGGATTGAAATGATCCTCGAGGTTGACACCTGAAGAGTAGGCGTCTCCCCCTCAACTCCTGCCTGGGGAGGGATCAGTGTGATCTCAGCTCCAGTGATGCCTATAGGAGAAGCACCACTTTTGGCAGTTTTATGAGTATAGGTTTGGATTTTCTCCCTAGGAGCAGTGGGCATACTAGGGGTGGCTTCAGAGTGGGATTTAAGATGGATAAAAGGTGGAGGAGATGGGTTAGACTGAGTTGGGTCTACTGCAGTTCTGTCTCCAAAAGTGGATGGAGAATAGTGAGAAAAAGAAGAAAGTGGAGAGATCTTAACAGAAGCAACTTCAATATTTGCTGGTTCAGCCTGAGCAGGTTTCTCAGCTTGAACCTCCAGATCAGCTTGTGAAGGTCCCCCTTGATTGGATCCTTGTGCTTCACTTTCTGATGAAGTTGTCTCAGCTATCAGCAGCATGAGATCACTCAGACCCTCTTGCTCTGGGAAGATGTCATTATTGAACATCTTTGAGCTGAGTGTAGGAAACAGGAACACATCCTGATCAGCTTCGTAGAGTGCTGTCCCCAGCTCGACTTCAAATTCCAAGGACAGGTACCTTATGAAAGGTACATGAAGATCCCTTGTGGTCTTCATCACTTGGACCCTAAGTTCGTTGAAGATGAGCTGAGCATAGTCTAAATTACTCGCAAAGTATATGTTGTACAGCAGCTGCATCTCGAACTCGTTGACTTGGTCCAGTCCTCCAACCTTGGTTCCCAGTGAACAAATCACTGTTGACACCATAAAACCCCAACTGGTTGGAAAGGTGGCCTTTTTAATAACACCCTCTGTCTGCGGATGACCTATTATGGGTAGGATTGACCTAGCCACCTGCCTCGTGACAGCAGGCTCGAACTCATCATGAATAAGGAGTTGAAGAACTTCCCTTATCCTCTGCACGGAAAGGACAACTGTTCTATTGCCATTGAGAACAGTCCCTGTAATCTCTCCCCTGTTCTGGTCATATGTACAAGTGTACCAGAACTCCAAAAGAAGTTGAGGAACAATGTGAATTGGTGCGCCACAGAAGGCGAATGCCAGGGGGCATTTACGGATGTAATCCACCCATATTTCATATCCTCTGCCATGTTTACTTGGAGGAATTGCAAGACAGGCCCGTTGATTGTTGATTTTGATCAACGGCGCTTCATTGTTCTTAAACTGAGCACCTCGAACCATTTGATCACCTCGAACTAATGTGATTCCGTCCATTGTATAATTACATTGAGTAATTGGTTGAAAAAGCACTGAGCAACTTAGAATTCGCACTGAGCGGTTCGAAAACTGCACTTACCAATTTAGGGTTTTGAAGATAAACGGAAGATTGCACTGAGTAATAAAGGTGTTTCTGAAAGATATTTTAGAAGGTGAGAAGTCAGATTTTTAGGCGTAAACTTCTCTAAACCGGTTATGATCGGTATATATACATTTCTGAGGAGAGAGAAAAGTTACCGTTAGAATCCCTTTTTATCCGTTACGCCGGAAAAATTACGGCTTGATGTAACAGTGAGAGGGTAGAAACACATCATCTTCCAATGGATACAAGTGTAAAATAATATTATTAACTTATAATAAGATTATAAACACTGTTGAAGTATACCAATACACAATTAATATACGATGCGATTTGAAACTGACTAAAATACACATTGATATATGAATTAATGACACTTAGTAATTAAATCATAGTTTTGGACACACCAAATCTGAGTAAACTTATTACTCAGTTTAAGTCAAGCACTCAGCTTGATTTGAGCACTCAGCTTGAGATTGATACTCAGCTTGAGGAGAGCACACAGCTCAGGCTCAATGACACTTAGTCATTTCTGTTTGAGACTTACTCAAACTTACATTTTAACTACACTGAGTAGTTAATGTATTTTTGGAACTTACCAAATGTGTGAACCAATCACACAGTTTGAGATAAGCACATAGCTCAGACTCAATGACACTTAGTCATTTATGTTTGAGACTGACTCAAACATGTAATTTAGCTACACTAAGTAGGTCAAATATGTTTGGAACTTACCAAACGTGTGAACTCATCATTCAGTTTGACAGATTATCCAGTTTATGAAAACTTATTTATAAACTGTGCACTCAACTTAAGACACTTAGTCTTAGTCAAACTGAAAACTCAGATTCTATACACTTAGCTAGGGATTGAGCATATCCAATTCACTTAGCAGATACATAAACCTCTTTTCATCAAGTGGTTTAGTAAAGATATCTGCTAATTGGTCATCAGTGGAGATAAATTTAATATCAACTTTACCTTTTTCCATGATGTCCCTGATGAAGTGATATCTAATTTCAATGTGCTTGGTTCTTAAGTGGAAGACTGGATTGTAAGTTATGGCTATAGCACTTTGGTTATCACAGAAGATAGGAGTTTTCTTGAAACTCATACCAAAGTCTTGAAGCTGATGCCGCATCCATAGGATTTGAGCACAACAGCTTCCTGCTATAACATATTCAGCTTTAGCAGTTGAAGTAGCCACTAAGTTCTGTTTCTTACTAGTCCAGTTTACTAACTTCCCTCCAAGCATTTGACATCCTCCAGTAGTTGATTTTCTGTCTAACTTGCACCCAGCATAGTCATCATCTGAAAAACCAACTAACTCAAATCTAGAGTCCTTTGGATACCAAAGGCCTAGATTTGGTGTACCTTTAAGGTACCTAAAGATCCTTTTCTCAGATTGAAGATGTGATTCCTTAGGATCTGCCTGATATCTTGCACAAACACATGTAGCAAACATTATATCAGGTCTACTAGTTGTCAAATAGAGTAATGAACCAATCATTCCTTTATAGGTAGACTGACACACAGACTTACCATCTGAGTCTTTACTCAGCTTGACAGCTGGTGACATTTGTGTTTACATGGTTGAGCTAGAATCGAAACCATATTTCTTTATCAAATCAAGAACATACTTGCTTTGATTGATGAATATTCCATTAGGTTTTTGTTGAATTGTTAAACTTAGGAAGTATGTCATCTCACCCATCATGCTCATCTTGTACTTTTGTGTCATTATTTTGGAGAACCATTCACACAGAGATTCATTTGTAGAACCAAAGATAATGTCATCCACATAGATTTGTACAAGAATCACTTGTCCTTTACTCTTTTTAATAAAGAGTGTTTTATCTATACTACCCCTGGTGAAATCCATTGATAGTAGATAGTTGGACAGTGTATCATACCAAGCTCTTGGAGCTTGTATAAGACCATACAAATCCTTGTCTAACTTATAGACATGATGTGGAAACTTTGAACTAACAAAGCCAGGAGGTTGTTTCACATAGACTTCCTCCTGAAGTTTTCCATTTAGGAAAGCACTCTTCACATCCATTTGATAGACTTTGAAGTCTTTATATGCTGCATAGACCAAGAACAGCCTTATGGCTTTAATTCTAGCGACAGGGGCAAAGGTCTCATCATAATCAATTCCTTCCTCTTGCTTATACCCTTGTGCTACCAGCCTGGCTTTGTTCCTAACTATCACTCCATCCTTGTCCATTTTATTTCTATAGACCCACTTAGTGCCTATAATGGAATGATCTTTGGGGGCAGGGACAAGGCTCCAGACCTTATTTCTCTCAAACTCATTTAAATCCTCTTGCATAGCTTCAATCCAATCCTCATCCTCTAAGGCTTCTTCAGTCTTCTTTAGTTCTATTTGAGATAGGAAGCCAAAGTGAGCAGCATAGTTAGCTGTAGCCATGGATCTGGTCATAACCCTCTCTTGGACATTTCCAATGATTTGATCTTGAGGATGATCTTTGAGGAATTTGAATGATGTAGTTGGAGAATCTGGTTCTGGGTCTGAGTGATGTTGAGAACTCTGAGGTGAACACATATCCTCAGTCTCAATAGTAGCATTGTCAACAAACTGATGATCACTGAGATCCTCAGTCTGAGTGACTTCAGCTCCAAAAGGATTAAAGAACTCATCATCTTTCTCAGCTTGAGAGTCCCTTGGAGCTTGTGATGATTTCTTTGATGGACACACATCATCATCACTATCATCTCCCATGACATACATAGGATTTGACATATTGGTTTCCTCAGGCTTTTCAAGCTCACTCAGACTAACCAAGTCAGCTTGTCTTTTCTCAGCTTGATCAAGACGGTCTTCATCAAATGAGACATGAATTGATTCTTCTATAGCCTTTCTCCTAGTGTTATACACTCTGTATGATTTGGAGATTGAGGAATAACCAACGAATATTCCAGGATCAGCTTTTGGTTCCAACTTATGGAGCTGATCTCTTTGATTCAGCACATAACATTTTTAACCAAAGACATGGAAATAACCTATATTGGGCTTTCTAGATTTATACATCTCATATGATGTTTTTCCATGTCTTTTGACAATGATTGACCTATTTTGGGTATAACAGGCTGTATTAACAGCTTCATCCCAAAAATAAAGTTTCAATCCTGCCTCACATAACATTGTTCTAGCAGCCTTAATTAAGGTTCTATTTCTCCTCTCAGTAACTCCATTTTGTTGGAGAGTTCTGACAGAAGAGAAATTTTGTAATATTTCCTTTTGTTCACAGAAGCTTTCAAGGGTTGAGTTTCTGAACTCAGTCCCATGATCACTTTGAGTTGCTTTACAGACAAACCTTTCTGCAACTCTTCCTGTTTGATAAAACTTATTATCTCCAGGGCAGCCTCACTTTTGGCTTTTAGGAATATTACCCAGGTAAATCGTGAGAACTCATCTACTATCACCAGTGTGTACTTCTTGCCACTTAGGCTTGGAGTACTTATGGGTCCAAACAGATCCATATGCAACATATGCAGTGGGTCTGTTATTAAAAAAATTTTCTTTGATTTAAAGGACCCTTTATGGTGTTTCCCTTGTTCACAAGCTGAACACAATTTGTCCTTGACAAATGTGATTTTTGGTAATCCAGAGACTAACTCTTTATTATATAGCATATTTATATTTTTGAAATTTAAATGTTAAAATCCTTTATGCCACAACCAACTCAGCTTATGAATAGATTGGGAATACAAGCAGGTTTCAGTATAGGGATCAGCATAATTAAGATCAAGTAGATACACATCTCTTTCTATTTTAGCTATTAATACAGGCTTTCCCTTAGCATTATATATTGTTCCTGCTTTCTTTCTAAAAGTAACAATGTTGTCTTCATCACACAATTGGCTGATACTAATCAGATTGTGCTTAAGACCCTTGACATATGCAACCTTCTGGAAAGTAACTTTGCCAGCATGCATCTTCCCATAGCCTTTAGTTCTTCCATAGGAATTGTCTCCAAATGTTACTTTAGGACCTTCGTCTTCCTGGAAATCACTAAGAAGTCCTTTCCACCTGGTCATGTGCCTTGAGCATCCACTATCCAAGTACCATTTACTTGAACCCTGCACATGATATAAAAACTAAACACATTAGTTTTGTTTGGGAACCCACTTCTTGGTGGGTTCAGATGAGGAGCACTTAGCATCTCCATATTGTTAAACTAACTGTTTAGCTTGAGCAGGAGCTGAGTCCTGTGTAGACTGATCAGCCTGTTCTTGTTCAGGCCTTGAGATTTCAACATCATAGTCCTTAGCCTCATGACTTCTACTTCTGCACTTGTAGCATCTCCTTCTTCCAATGATTACAGGAGGTAGAGTGTCCAATAATCCTTGTGAGAATTTGCTCTCAGTCTTAGGATTATATGTAGTGGATAACTTTTCAACTTTCTTTGCAAGTTGATTCACTTGATGCTCACTGACTTTGGACTTACCTTTGTCAGATCTTTGTTTGTTACCCTTTTGATTAGAATCTTGACCAACAAACTTCTTTTCCATGACCTTGGACTTACCTTTGTCATGCTTACTGGACTCACCAGTTTCAACAGGTTTGGACTTACCACTGTTGATCTTCTTGGACTTACCAAGATCCACAACTTTGGACTTACCATTGTTGTGGTTTGACCTCTGACTTACAGTGGTCTTCCTATTCTTGTAACTTCTCTCCGAGCTAGATAGAGAGTCTTTTGAAAGGATTTGGATTAAGTCTTTCTATGACTGAAGTTCTTTGAATAGGCTGAGTGCCTAATCTGTCTAGCACAGACTTACCATGCTGTTTGGATGTTGAGCACTCATTACCATGATCTTTGGCCTTTACAAACATATTGTATTTAAGGTTTTGACCATGTTTCTTCTCTGAGGCTGACTTCTGAGACTCAATCAGTAGTTTATCCTCCTCAGAGTCTGTACTTGCTATCTCATCATCAGCTACATAAGCTGCTGTTTGATCGTCACCTCCAAGTACATCCTTTACCTGTTTAGGAATTTGTTGGTTTATGCACTTTTCAGCAAGCTTTGATGACTTACACCAAGACTCAGTGACCTTTTGAAGTTGGTCAGCTTTGTCTTTAGCTTCCTGAAGTTCTTCACTTAGAAGTTTGTTAATGTGTCTTTTACATTCAAGATCACATTGTGCTTTCTTACCAACATCAATGAGAGATTGATCCTTAATCTCATTCTTTAGTTTAGCTATCTCAGCTTTGAGGTCCTTTTGAGACTTAAGGCTGGTCTTGAAATCATTTAACAAATAATCGAAGGCAAGACCCTTTTCTTCATCGGTGTAAGAGTTGAAATTACTAACTTTATACATGGAAGCAGGATCCCAATCACTAAGCTTGCTGTTTTCCTCAGCTTCCTTCATGTCAGCTTCAAAAGTTGACTCGGAAAAACCATAATCAACTTCGTCAATTTCAAACTCTTCATCTTCTTGAGCCATTAGACATACATCATCATCTGAGGTAGATGATTCTGTATCCCAGGTTTCAGTATATAGTCCTTGTGCACTGGGTTTGTCTTCTGGCTTTCCTTTCTTAAGCTGAGTATATTTCTTCTTGTATTTGTCAGCTCTATAAGCATTCTTATCAGCAACTGATGTTGATTCTTCCTTCTTTAATCTGCACTCAGCAGCTATGTGTCCCTTCTTCTGATAGTTGAAGCACACAGCCTTCTTGGGATCAAAGGAACTCTTTCCTTTGTCCCTAACATTGCTTGGTATCACCGGAGTCTGAGTCTGAGTGGTCAGCTTGAGATTCTAACTCAGTCTCAGATTCAACAACTAAGGCTTTGGTACCTTTCTTCTTTTTCTGTGCAACTAATGCAATATCAGATTTATCCAAAGAATCCTTAAGTTGTTGTTGAGAAGATTTCTTGTGTTCTGTAATCTGTTCATGATTAAGCAAGAACCCATAGATGGAATGTAGGTTATACATATGTAGTGTTCCTCCAGCCCTCAGTGCTGTGGTTACTTCATTGAACCTTTCTGGTAACACATCCAAAAACTTCAGCACAAGTTTAGCTTCATCTTTCTTCACACCCACACTTAGTAGGTCATTTATCAAGTAGTGAAACCTTGTGAACAAATCAGGCAAGGTTTCATTCTTCTTTGAAAAGAAGTTTTCATAGGATCTGTTCAGATGACTCTTCTTTTACTGCTTGACCAGATCAGTGCCCTCATATGTATTGCTTAATGTATCCCAGATCTCTTTTGCACTTTGACACCCAGTCACTGTATGCAAGATCTCGTTGGTCAGGGCATTTGCTAGAACACTTTTTGCCTTATCATCCAAATTGAACAGTTTCCAGTCTTCATCTGTCCAGGATGCAACAGGATTCCTTACTTCTTTTTCACTTCTGTCTGTTTTATCAGCGGACGTATCACTGACAACAGCATAAATCTTGGGGATAATTGGTCCTTTGGTAATGACATCGGACATACGATTGTCAATGGACTTGAGGAATAGCATGGCTCAGAATTTCCACATAGGATAATCAGATCCATCAAAGATGGGACAACCCTTGGCAGACATCTGGGGAAAGTTTGAGGAATTGTTGCTTGTAGACATCTTAAACTTTCTCAGAATCTTGAACTTTTCAACGTATGAACTTGTTCAACCTGCTCTGATACCTGTTGCTGGTCCCTTGCTGAGAATAACAACATGCAACAGATCTGTAGAAGGGGGTTGAATACACTTTCTACGGAAATTGAACAAATCAAAATAAAGTGTTACACATAGTAAATCAAACCACAATCGAATGCTTTGCTTTTCATTAATAAGAAGATGATTACAGACTCTATCAAGTAAGCAACTCTTGATATGTAAACACCTAATATAAATCTCTCAATCTTTCAAACTTAGTTATCTATAATCAACTTATGATTATAGATACTGGACGACTCTCTAAACAGAATTTAATCACAGATTGAAAACTTACCAATCTCACAACTAATGTGAGTATTCGAACACACGAATAGCTTGGCAATCTATGAATATCTTCATCACGTTGAACTGACAAACAGTGATTCAAGAATCGTAACACATACGGTTGAGGTGAGGTATTTGGCTCTGCAACACTTAGTCGTAATCGTCGTTGTAGTCGTACCTCTAAACTTATCAGGATGATAAGTATATATAATCTGTTCCTACGGTTCCTAACAAAATGGACTAATCCTAATTTGCTAACTAACTACCGGATAACTCGGAATCTTAAATCTTGAATCTTCTTATCTTGAGTCTTCAATCTTCAATCTTGATTCTGGAGTCTTCTTATCCTTCCCGTAGATATAGAGAGTTAAAAAGATAAATTTAAAATATATTGAAATTTTCTTTGGGCTGACTTCTTACTCGGACTGAGTTACTCAGCTTGAAACTCATCAAGCTGAGTTCTTCGAGAACAAACTCGAAAACCAACATGAACTAACACGTATATAAATAAACTCATCCTTAGAAGTCCTAAGAGTTAGCTAGAACTTATTTAGCAACTATGTTGAGCTGACTCAGTATACAAGATGAGTTACTCAGCTTGAAACACATCAGGCTGAAAGCTCAATATATATCTTAGGTGACATACAGATCTTATCACACATAGTGATAATCTTACTAAGATATAGTATAAGCTGATCGAACATATGTTCAGCTTATATTCAGCTTATGCTCAGTCTGAAACACTATAAGTGTTCAGTCTGATCAAGCCTCATAATTCTGTTTAAGTTATATCTAGAACATATCTAACAAACTTAACTTTGTCTCATCAAATCTCAACTGATGAGATCATCTTCCCAACAAAGTTCCTCATCTTTAAGAATTAATTTCTTCTTAAGTGATTCTATTTCTGTTTTTAGCTTCTTTTCTCTTTGAATATAAGATTGAAACTCAACACACAAATAATCAAACATGGTCTTCTTTTCATTATCATCATAATTCATAATTTTCCAACCTGATACATAGAAGAAGGATCCCAGTTGGAGGAAGTACAATCTTTAGCAGCCCTTTTTATGTCTTCATCAAAGGTGCTAGTACAACCTGTGCTGGCCATCAAACTGAGCTGAGCAGTGAGGACCTCTTCTTCATCACTTGAGAGATCTTCCTCAGCCCAATCTTCTTCTTCAGCCACCAACACTTTGACTTAGGACTTCTTCTTCTTTTTGTCAAGAACAGCAGCAAGAAGCTTCTTATACTTGGCTTCATAGTCTATCTTGATGTCTGATCCGGAAGGAGCCTTGAAGCAAGTGTTTCCTCTTGACTTACATTCATTGGCATAGTGACCAGGTTTGCCATAAGAGAAACAGCCTTCAGATGACTTGGTTTCAGACCTATCGCCTTTGAAAGGTCTCTTCCCGAATCTCTTGACACCCTTTCCTTTGAGAAAAGGTTTGAACCTCTTAACCAACATGGCAGTCTACTCAACAGCAGCTTCAATGCTGTCCATGTCCTCCAAACTCTCTTCCCCATCAGCCACTTGCTCTTCATCTTCAGAAGACTCTACCTCATCCTCATCCTCACTGGAGTTATTTACCACTGCAGCAAAACTCCTAGATCTTGTATCGTAAGACACAAGTGCAGTTGATGGAGCTTTTGTAGCTTCCTTCATATCCTTTGTAGAGAGCTTCCTTTGCTTCACTGATTGTTCATGGTTCATAAGATTACCATAAAGACCAACACGTAAGAGTCCCTTGATTTTCTCACCATGTTTTAACATAGTGATAAAATGATCCCAAGATTCTGGGAAGGAATCTAGAAATTTGTTTACAATTTCCTTATTGCTCTTGGGAACATCTGCCCTTCTTAAGTCATTGACAAGGCAGTTGAACCTGGTGTAGGTCTGGGTAATACTTTCATCTTTATGAGCAAAGAAGAACTCATACTCTCTAACAAGAAGGAGCTTCTTGTTCTCCTACACCTCTTTAGTGCCTTCATATGCAACAATGAGAGTATCTAACATCTCTTTTGCAGTTTTTCAATTCAGAACTTGATGATAGATTTCATTGGGTAGAAAAGAGACTATGGTTGTTCTAGCTTTGACATCAAGATTAACCAACCTTTTGTCCTCATCAGACCACTGATGCAGAGCTTTGACAACATATCTTTCAATTACAGGAGTAGTATCAGTAGCAGCAGTAACTTGAACGGTAGAGGAAGGAACATTAGGGCCTTCAGTAACAGTCTTTAGCATCACATAATCAAGACTGGACATGTAGAGATGAACTCTACTCTTCCAAAGGGAAAACTTTTCCCCATCAAACATTGGATATCTTGAGAGTAAGCCATTATTTGAGAAACTGTTTGAAGTAGCATATGGAGTGGCCATTTGATAGTGTGGGGTAGAAACAGTTGAAGAGTAAGCAAAGCAAATCTTAGATATTAATTATCTAACCTGCTCTGATACCATTTGTTAGTCCCGATTGGATACTACTACAACAAATGTCTGTAGAAGGGGGGGGGGGGTTGAATACAAACTTTAGCTATTTAAAAAATAAGAACACGCAGATGTATTTTATATAATTCTTATTGATTTGAATCAAGAATTACATGAACTTGATGCGGAAAATCTAAGTTCAACAAAGGTGGCAACAGATTTGTCTAACACATAGTCTAGCTAATCTTAAACAACTAATGTCTATGATGTTCAACACATGAACAAGTTTGAATACACTGAGAAATATTTGCTAACTCTTCTTCAATCCCAACTGATGAAATTTCAGTGTTCAACCAATGTATTTAGCATGGTTACATGCATGAGTATATATAAGCAAGTAGTATCCGGTTGATGGAGTAGAGAAGGAGACAAAGGTACTTGATTTAATAATATTATAATAGATAAAGTTAGTGGGTGAAAAGTAAACTTTCTTTATACATTTTGTGTAAAAAGAAAATGTCCTTATTAGTGATTGAATGTCCTTCTATCTATTATTATATTATTAAAATACTACCTTTTAGGCTTGGAAGTGTAAGTTTCTCTTTCTATGCTTGTACTTTATACAACACCATGCTTTCTGAAGAATTGACTTTACCAAGTATGGAGTTGCCAACCATACTTAGTTGTTGAAGCATATCTTCGAGATGTTCTCTTCTAAAGTCTCTATCACCTTTTCCAAAGGATCAAGATCAATCCTTTTTGTCTCTTAGCATATCCAAAAAGTGCTTAATACTTTTATAAAGACAGATCTAAAGGCATAATAGAACAACACATGTTCTGCCTTAGACTTAAGAAATATTACAATGAAAAAAACTATTAACTAAGGTACTGTATATTGACTCAGCTGATAGACAATGAACTGCAAGTGTAATTTTGCTCATCTAAGGATAAAGGTGAAAGACTAAGCTACTGATGTATGCTCAGTTGATCATAAATGCTCAGCTAATAAAACATACTACAGTAATAATGTATAAGCTAATCAACCTATATGATCAGTAGATCCAGAAGGCTCAGCTGATCATTCAGGGCGATAAGCTTATGAAACAAAAGACCAGACAAATTTAAATATCTTATCTAATTGAAGGAAGGCATCAGCTGATCAGATTTGTAGACTCAGCTGACACTTTGACTGATCAGCTGATCTTGAGATAACCCTCAGCTGATGGTTGTAGATGCTTGGTTGATGATTTCTAGACTTGTCTTTTCTCCTCAGTTGATTTTTCTAAAGTTGGTCATTTGGCTGATACTCAGTGTTCAGCTGATGCTTTTGTTCTTCAACTGATGTTTCTTACTTAGAAAATTATTTAAGTCTAAGTTGAAAAACAACATATGTTTTTCACTGATCTAAGTACAAAACTGAATATGTGGTTTTGTTAACATCAAATCCTATTTTAATTGATAGATAAGTTCGATTATGGTTTGATATAGATATCTCCCCAACATTTACACATATGGCCATTTAACTTATAAAAGACGTGTTATTATAGCCATTTTGGTGATTTTGACTGGCAATAGCAGGTCATCTTCTTCCCTAATTTCCTTCACTTCGAAAATAAACTTTGGAGCCAAAATTCTCCATGTACACTTAACGAAAATCAATGATTCTTGACTCTATATGGAAAGGTAATCGAGTTGTCTATCAAGTAGTACAAAAAACGAATAAAAATGAGTTTAAAATGTGTCAATTCATCAAAATACCGTAAGAGTGTCGAATATGGTCATTATCGACTTTAATTAGCAATAACTTGGCCAACACTTGATGGTTTTTCATGAATTTGGTGTCCACTGAAAGGTAAAAAGATTATCTACGACAATCTATAAAAAGAATTATGTAAAATGATCAAGAATCGAGCTAAAAGCACATCTTTTTTTTTGCCCTGTTTTCGAACCCATCAACACAAAAAAACGAAACTTTGAGCTCAAAGTTCTCCCTCAATACTTGACGAAATTCATGAATTTGGTGTCATTTGAAAGGTATAATGATAAATTACAAGATTCTACAAAAAAATCACGCAAACGATCAAAAATCGATCCAAAAACCGCAAAAAAAGGGCTAAAACCGAGCTGGCAGGTTGCAGGTCACGAAATGACCATATCGACACGGTTTTTGTAAGTTAAATAGCCAGATGTGTATAAAAAAAGTTAATCTGCCTTATCGCAACATTGGGGAAAGCATGTTTGTGTTGAGTAACTTTAACCCATTATATATATATACTCATATATGATTTACAATTATTTTACTATATATGTTAATAGTTTTTAACACCATAAACATTTCTAAAATTTACTTTAATTATTCCCTTACTTATACGCGAGATGTTAAGCTTATATATATATATATATATATATATATAGGGGACGGTTTAAACGAGAACCGTTTTTCGTACAAGAACTGCGAGAACCAATTACAGCAATTGATTAAAGAGATGGAGGGTTGAGATTAAAGAGTTGTTAATGGATAACCTTAAACTAATCAAACTTATCCTTAGTTAATTAAGGGTAATTTGGACATTTTTACATTACCCCCGCATTTTTTAAACTAATATATACATCAAACGGAAATGTATTAAATTACGAAAATTATACCAAATTAACGAGAAAATTATGCTCTTTAATTTGAGATCGGTTTTGATATATTTTTTCAAAAAAAAATAAATTTGTGTTTGCTGTGTTTTTTTTCTGTATAGCTCGAAATTTGCACCAGTGCAAATTCTGCTGGGTTTTTTTTTTGTACAACTCGAAAAATGCACTAGTGCAAATTTTACACATATTTACCAGGTTTTTTCAGCACAGGTATATGCACATGTGGAAAATTTGCACTTGTGCAAATTTCGAGCTGTACTGGAAAAAAAACCCAACATACATGACTTTTTTTTCCAAAAATATATAGCAAAATCGGTCTTAAATTAAAAAGCATAATTTTGTCGTTAATTTGGTATATTTTCCGTAATTTAACACCTTTTCGTTTAATCGATATATTAGTTTTAAAAAAGTGGGGGAAATATACAAATGTCTATACTACCCTTTCCTATTTAAATTAAATAAAAAAGACAAGACATTAAATGATTAGCTAGAAATGGTTCTCGCAATTCTCGTACGAAAAACAGTTCTTGTTTGAACCGCACCCTATATATATATATATATATATATATATATATATATATATATATATATATATATATATATATATATATATATAGGCAAAAGTTCAAACGAGAACTGTTTTTCGTACGAGAATTGCGAGAACCAATTTGAGCCGTCCAATTCCCCCTCCTTTAATGTCATTGTCCACCCATGAATTCCTCACATGCACCCTGCTACACTTGATCCCTCCACGCTCTCCATCCATGAACTTCCCATATTCAAGGAACGGCTGAGATTGGTTCTCGCAGTTCTCGTACGAAAAACAGTTCTCGTTTGAACCGTCTCCTATATATATATATATATATATATATATATATATATATATATATATATATATATATATATATATATATATATATATATTAAATAACCAAAACTCGACATAAATATTGTGTGAATAATTAACGTAATAAGCACGAAAGAAACATTTTAATATAGATATATTCCGTGCATATATGTAGTTCTTCCTTCTTAATTACGTGTATATAAATGACAAAAGAAACTTATGTTTTACATGTAACACAAATAATACTTTAAAATATATTGTGCACATTGCACAAGGATAGACTTTGAAGGAGGATCGACTTGAAGTAAATTCTTATATACTTTATTATATGTTTAATTTTACAAATTTTTTTTTGTATATTTTCATTTAATTAAATAAATTTAGTTATTATTTGAACTTGCTTTGATTATCAAATGATATTTTTTGGAAAAAAATTTCAAATAAACACTATTAGGAGTATATTATTTAAAAACTCAATTCATTGAAATGTTATTTTCACGTCGGGGATGTTTGTTATATGATTTATTGAATTTTAATAAAAAAACTGGAAACATTTTGTTTGAAAATAATAACTTCTAGTATGTCTTGTTCTAATGCAAATTTAAACCTTTTTATTTTTATAAAAAAACTTTAATTGAAACAATAATCTAATTGGACCGGCTTTTAAAAGCTTATATAAATATATAAATTTTCTATATTTAAGAACATAATTATATCTTGCAAATTAAGGTCGTTGCTGTACGTACAGATCTATATATATGGAGAAAGTTTCGTTAAAGATCTTCATTTTGACTACTCTTTTCCTTACTGTGTGTGGTGAGTCATCTCGATTACTTGCTTAATTATTGGTCCAATCTTTTTTATAATCTTTTTAATTTTTTATAACATATTCAATATTATATATTGGTGCTGTGCAAATATTAATTTGGAGTAAAATTACATTTTAATTTTATTTTTTTGTTTGAAATTGGCAGATTTGAAGGTAAGAGTTGTTGAAGGTGAGACTACTGATCTTGTGATAAATGAGGATGGCGATGTGATACTAAAATCATGTGCTGCGGATGGCGATTGTCGGTGCTCTTGGTTTTGGCAACACCCAAAATGTAAAAATGGTTCATGTTCTTGTGGTGCTGCAATACTCCATTCTTAATTATTTATTAAGTAATAATAACACAATAAATTCTAATAAGTTTTTAAATTAAAGTTTAAAATAAATACTAACATAGTATCTATGCCAATACGACGGCAACGTATAGTTTTGCTCAATAACTTGTCTTTATTAATTATTGAGTCATTTAAATTCCATAAATGTTTATGAATTTAGATTATAGGTTATTCAAATTCATAAGTCTGTTTATACATATTTTCTAATAATTAAGTTTAACTATTTATTATGTGATATAATATTTATAATGAAATGTTTAGTTGCTAAAATATTTTGTAATAATTAAGTTATTTGACTTTATGTTTTTTTTGAATATTTTCTTATTATAGAAGGTTTGTTCAATAAAATGGTATATATGAATTTTATTAAATCCATCTAATAGTTATTTTATTTAACAATTTGTATTTACTTTAAATTGAGGGTAGTTTATACTTTTAATTTACTTAAAAGTTAAGAGTTTTGAAAGTTGTAAATGCTTTATAAAGGACTAAGATGAGTGTATTCATTATTAAACTGAATTTCACGACACCTTGTCTAGTGCAATGATTCAATTTTTAGTAACACTTAGAGGATGTTTGGTTGAATTATTGTTTTTGAGGAGATTTGGATTTATAATGGAATTTGCATATGGTAAGAATTCATTTGGTGGGATTTAAAATCCCAATCCTCTATTTGGTTCACTAGATCTTCTCATCCAAGACATCACTACTAAACCCATCAACACCACCACCAACCACCAGATCTACTCATCCAAGACACCAACCACCAAACCGCCGGCCACCACCTCACGGCCGCACCAACGTCGGCCAACAGCTAACCACCGTCGCCGCCCTTCTCGTTCCAGAAACCAACCGCTCGTCCCCTTCTCTCATCTCGCTGCCGGAAAATCACCATCCAATTGCCAACGCTGCCTTTTACCAACACCGGTCGACGATCTACCTGCGAAGAAACTAAGCACCACCATCGGACCACCTCTCTCCTTCTCTCTCTGTTTCCGTTTCCTTGCTCCCCTAGCACCTTCGAACCATAGATCCGCTGTTCACCCCTTTCTCTCTCGACCCCTCTGCAGAACCCTAGCCTGTTGGGATTTACAGGGTACAACAAGCACAGCGGAATAATAATATCATAAATCTAATCCCAAGATCACAACTGGATTAGGTGGAGAAACATACCAAATAATCACAATTATAACAGATAAATATACATGCAAGTTTATAACAGTATTAAAATAGGATAAGAAAATATACCCTGAACTACTATAGGGGGATACACAGCTACTATACCTTGTGAACACGCTGCTAGACCGCCAACACGAACAATACCCGAGAAAACAGATCTCGCATGTGTGTACCACCAAAAGCCGCTGACTTTTGTTGTGTTTCTCGGCTGCCTCCGAGAACCCTCGCCGCAAAGGGAGGGTCGGCCGAAGGGTCGAGATCGCTGAGGAGAGGGGGTGCCGCCGCAGGGCGCCGCCCTCCACGGTCACCGCCGCCTATCGCCGCCGCTTAGGACCGCAGTCGACCACCGTAGGTAGTGGTGGTGGTGATGTTCGGCCGAGAGAGAGCAAAGGGAGAGAGAGAGAGAGAGAGTTGTCTTTTGTTTTATCTAATTGCTAATGATTAAGATTAGGTTAAAACATAAGGTTTAATCTCTTTAAATAGTTATTTAATTGGATCAAAGTCCTTGGACCCGAAGCCCGGTCCGCGACCAAACACTTTGATCGATTGACAAAACAAACCCTCTAGTTCGGTTTTAATATTAATTAATTAACTATTAATTAATATTTTCCAACCAAACTTTGTAATTAAATATTAACTAATATTTAATCTCTCCTTTTAATAAACGTCCATTTATTATTTCTCTCGATAATTAATTAACTATTAATTATCTCTTTTAAACACATTGTATTGTTACCCGAGTGGTATCCCTACAGTGGTATCAGAGCCTTCTTTTAGGCTCGGTGGGGAACAAGTTAATCATAATTATATTGTGTATATATGTATGCGAAAATTAATACTGTGGTTAGGATCAAGCTTCTGATCTATTACCTGATTAATTTTTCAGTTCTGCTACTTATATATATATATATATATATATATATATATATATATATATATATATATATATATATATATTGTATATTTGTGTGAAACTTTGGTTTTGGTTTAAGGATCAAGTTCTGAACTTTTTACCATTAAAAGTTTCCAGTTTATTGTTTATATATTAACTGCGTGAAACTTGGTATTTGGTCAAAGGTCTAGGTTCATGACTTTTAACCAATTAAAGTTTCCAGATTATCTGTTTTAGTATTTATACATATATTAACTACGTGAAACTTGGTATTTGGCAAAGGGTCAAAGTTTTGACTTTTAACCAATTAAAGTTTCCAGTTTACATGCTTTATTTATATATGTATAAATTGTATGTAAAACTTGTGGTTATTAAAAGTTCAAATTTCTTGGATTTTTAAATCAAGTTTCCAGCTTTATTATTATATGTTTAATAATATTGATATTTAACCTAAGAGGTATTTTTGTTTTCTATCCAGTTTGAGATATTTAACAAAAAGTCCTAGTTTAGGCCTACTTTGAGGTCCAGGTTGAATGTTGGGGATTGACACAAAACCAATCTGTGTTTTGGTGTTAAAGATTCAAGTTTGAATCAACCCGGAATTATATATGTGTATGATGGTTTATAATGCGTGTATTATTATTATTTATTATTTCGTACGTGATTGGTTATTTATTACTTTTAAGCCAAATGCCTAAAACCTAGTGGATCACCTTGTGGTTGTTTACTTTCTTGTTTGTGGATTGCATTTATTATTTATCCGGTGTGGGGAGGCCTGCGTGCCACTTACAACTCCTATTCAATTTTGTAAAAGTACTAGTTTTAGCGGGCCTGCGTGCCTTTGAATTATTATGTAATAGGGCACTAGTTTATCAAAATTGTAATAGTTAGTTTGATATTTGTAATGTAACAATGGAGGCAATCAAGACAAGGATCTAGACAAGGATCAAGACAAGGAGAGAGAGGATGCCATGGATGCTGGAGCCAGTGGGAGCATCAAGATCATTCATGCCATGTGTGTTGATTGTGATCCATTTAGGATTTGACCACAGGGGTACATAATTTTAATTAAGTACCAGTGATGGTCAAAAGGTGTTATATGTGTTGGCTTATTATTGTTATTATTAATTGCGTGGTTGTGATTTAATTATTATATAGTGCACGCTCGTCATTAAAACCATATATATATATATATATATATATATATATATATATATATATATATATATATAAAGGATATTTTTAAGATGAAAAGTTTATTTTTCACTTAAAAATGCAATAGTTTTACAAGTTTTGTAAAACGGTTAAAACTGGCAATATGTTTTTGAAACAAAATAACCCTTTCAAAATCTTAGACCAGTATTGCTACCCATCTAATAGTACACCTTTCCTGCTACCGGTACCTTGGTGTGTTGTCGTGCCCAAACCATGCGTACCGGGGTTCAAACCGATGTGGGGAGGGGGTGAAAGACTCTGCGATTCCCTGATGTGAGAGGCCAGAGTTCACCTCGTCTTAGATGGTGAGGTCTATTTTGGTGATTCCCTAATGTGACGGGCCCAAAGTGCATTTAGAGGGACTAGATATGTATGAATTCTTGTTTCATTCGATGTCCTAAAGATATAGGAGTCGTGTTATGGTTTAAACACGATCGGTATGGTTTATACCCACCAGAAATAGCATGGGGTTGGTGTTGTCATGCCCAAACCGTGCACTGGCATGTGTGAAATATGGGTCCTATTCTAAAATATATTTATTCAAAGGGTTATAAAATATTTTAGAGGAATTAAATTACTGAAATGTTTATTTCTTGCTTTTTACTGTAGATGTCCATATTACCTGTTATACAGTTTTATACACCCGAGGAGTCTCTTAGTCTCATCATGAGCAAGTGGAAGCTTTCAGGTCCAAACTTTGTGGTTTATAAGTTGCAATTTAGTAATATCCTAAGGGCACATGGAAGGCTGTACATAGTAATCAAACCTCCTCTAGCACGACCTGACTATTCTTCTCACGATGAAGAGTATGATACATATTATAAGTATCTGTCTGAAGAATTCAACGTCATGTCAATTCTGATACTCTCCACAGAGTCTGAGTTTTTGGATGAACTAAAGAATAAGTCGGTATTTAAGGTCGTGCAAGATCTAGAGGAGCGCTTCAAGGACAGTGAGCGCTGTGGATGCTTTCTGCTCATGAAGGATATTCTTTCATAGAGGATGAAAGAAGGCCACTTATTGAGTGATCATCTCATTAATATGAGAAGGATATTTGATTACTTTTTGATTCTGGGATCACAAGTCAGTGAACATGAACTTGTGATGCTCTTGGTCTGTTCCCTAACTGATTGCTATCAGGCAGAGATAGTGGACAAGTTCAGTGAACCAGATACAACAGTAGTTGGCATGCACGAGTTCTTAATGTGCATAGATGACCAGGTGCACCCGGACCCCTTTAATGCAACAGTAGTTGAGTCAATGGAGAAAAACAATCGGATTGATGAGCTACTAGACATTTGTTTCCTAGCTTGCGGTAGCAAGGATATTTTCGAGCACTCACTCGACATTGATCAGCTGTACATCGGTTCTACCGATGAATCATGTATCTTTATGATAGATTGCTTAGTTACTTCATTTGAATCATAGGTACACTATACCGGATGTGGTCATCACATTTGCAATCACTTGCAGGGATTCAAGAGAAGTAGAAAACTAAGTAAGGGGGACATGGACCTACGGGTAGGCGAAGGCTCCATCATTGGTGTTGAAGCTGCAGGAACTTATTGTCTCGGGCTACCTTCAGGATTAATCATAGAACTAGATAGTTGTTATTATGTTCCTAGATTAATCAAAAATGCAATCTCTTATGATTTACTAATAGACAGTGGTTTTAACTATCAGTCGGTAGGGAAAACGATTTTGTGCTTTAAAGATGATTTATTATATTTTAAATCAAGTTCACAAAATGGTCTATACATAATAAATCTAGAGGATGACAAGGAAATCTATCATATAAGTAAGAGGTCAAAGGATACTTTAAACCAGACTTACCTTTGGCATAGTCGGCTCGGACAAATAAATAAGAAACGCATAGAGCAACTTCATGGAGATGGAGTTCTAGGGTCTTTTGATCTTGAATCAATTGACAATTGTGAATCTTGTTTGTCAGGAAAGATGACAAAGAAACCTTTCGACAGCTTGAATGAAAGGTCAAAGGAACTGCTAGGAATTATACTCACAGATGTGTGTGGTTCTTTCAGTCAAGAATCCAGTGGAGGATACCGGTACTTCATTACCTTTACTGACGATTTCAGTAGGTATGGTTATGTGTATCTGATGAGACACAAGTTTGAAAGTTTTGATTTCTTCAAACAATTTCAGAGTGAAGTACAAAACCAGCTTGACAAGAAGATAAAGCTGCTTCGGTATGACCGAGGTGGTGAATATCTGAGTCAAGAGTTTGACGATCATGTAAAAGAATGTGGGATTGTTTCACAACTCACACCTCCGTATACGCCACAGTGGAATGGTGTATCAGAAAGGAGGAATAGAACCTTGCTTGACATGGTTCAGTCTATAATGAGTCGAACTAGTCTACCAATGTCGTTCTGGGGTCATGCACTCGAAACGGATGCATTTATGCTGAACCGAGTTCCGAAGAAATCTGTGGAGAAAGGAAAGACACCGTTCGAGTTATAGATGGGGAAAAAGCCCAAATTGTCTTTCTTAAAGATTTGGGGTTGTGAGGCGTTCATTAAACGATCGTTCTCGGATAAACTCAAACCCAAATCGGACAAGTGTATCTTCATGGGTTATCCTAAGGAAACCTTAGGGTACTATTTCTACAATCCCGATGAGAACAAAGTTTTTGTCGCTCGGTCAGGGACATTTCTAGAGGATAAGTTTCTAAATTCAGAAACTTCTAGAAAGGAAATAGATCTTCAAGAAATTGAAGAGGATGAAGGTATTCCTCTTCCATTTGTGGAATCCGTAAGTCAACAAAGAATTGTTGAATCCCAACCCGAGTCTGCGGTTGAGGAAGAAGTGGAAACACAAGACCTTCGCAGGTCCAGTAGGATTTGTACTGAGCCGAATAGATATATGGGATTTCTAATTGCTCAAGAAGAACGAGATCTTTATGAACCCACGTCCTATGAGGATGCTATGTCGGTGGTGAGTGTGACAAATGGCTGGACGCCATGAAGGCAGAGATGTAATCCATGTATGAAAACCAAGTTTCGGAGTTAGTAGACTTGCCACAACATAGTAAAGCTATTGGATGCAAGTAGGTCTTCAAGAAAAAGATCGACATGGAAGGTAATGTGCATACTTTCAAAGCTAGGCTTGTTGCAAAAGGTTACACTCAAACTCATGGAACTGATTATGATGAAACCTTTTCGCCAGTAGCAATGCTTAAGTCTATTAGGATTCTTATGGCCATATCTGCATACTTCAATTATGAGATATGGCAAATGGATGTCAAAACCGCTTTCCTTAACGGGAAACTAACAGAGGATGTGTATTTGGCACAACCGGACGGTTTTGAGGATTCCAATAATCCAGGTAAAGTATGTAAGTTGCTAAAATCCATTTATGGATTGAAGCAAGCATCTAGAAGCTGGAACTTGCACTTTGATGAGCGTATCAAGGAAATTGGTTTTACCAAAAGCTAGTTCGAGTCCTGTGTTTACACAAAGTTCAGTGGGAGCATAGCAATCTTCCTGGTCCTGTATGTGGATGACATATTGATCATAGGAAACGATCTACCAGCATTACAAGGAGTAAAATCCTGGTTAGGTAAATGTATTAAGATGAAGGACCTAGGAGAAGCCGCATACATACTTGGTATTATGATCTATAGAGATAGATCTAGGCGGCTGATCGAACTTAGTCAAAGTAGGATCGATTCCTTATGCTTCAGCAGTAGGATCGATTATGTATGACATGCTATGTACTAGGCCCGATGTTAGTTACTCCATAAGCCTTACGAGTAGATATCAACAAAATCCGGGTGAACCCCATTGGGTGGCTGTCAATGACATTTTCAAGTATTTGAGAAGGACAAAGAATATGTTCTTGGTCTTTGGAGGAAGCACAGATGAAATCAGTGTAACTGGTTACACAGATGCGAGCTTCCAGACGGACAGAGATGACTTTAAGTCATAGTCAGGGTTTTTTCTTTACTCTAAATGGTGGAGCTGTATCTTGGAAAAGCCAGAAGCAAGACACAATAGCAGATTCAACTACATATGCTGGGTACATTGCGGCAAATGATGCGGCAAAGGAAGCGGTTTGGCTGCGGAATTTTATCTCTGATCTGAGAGTTGTTGCCAGTATCTCTAGACCGATCGATATATTCTGTGATAGCATGGGGGCTTTAGTGCAATCAAAAGAACCAAGAGATCACCAGCGAACCTGATAGGATCTGTGTGCATAACCATCGAACCCTGATGATACGCCCAATGCCATAAAACACTCAAGGGTCACACCTGTGAGGGTACGTAATTGAAGAAGGAAAATTCATGTTGTGGGAGATGGGTGTTATGACAGTTAGTCATAAAACAGTATTGGGAGTTGAGAAAATCACCAGGTTAATGTAATTAACAAGAATATATATGTTGGGAAAATGATCTCATCAGTTTGAATTTGATGAGACAAAGTTAAGTTTGTAAGATGAGTTCTACATATAACTTAAACAGAATTATGAAACTTAGTCAGACTGAACACTTAGAGTGATTCAGACTGAGTATGAGCTGAATATAAGCTGAGCATATGTTGATCAGTTTATATTATACCTTAGCTTGTTTATTAATATGTTTAATAATCTGTGTATGTCACATAAGGTATATATCGAGTAGTAAGTTTGATGTGTTTCAAGCTGAGTGACTCAGTTCGAAAGCAGAGTCAGCTCGACAGAGTTGCTAAATATGTTTTAGTCAACTAAGTTAGACTTCTAAGGATGAGTTAATAATTATACGTGTTAGTTCATGTTTGAATTCGGGTTTGTTCTCGAAGAACTCAGCTTGATGAGTTTCAAGCTGAGTAACTCAGCCTGAATAAAGAAGTCAGTCCAAGAGAATTTAAATGTGTTTTAAATTCTGTTTTAACTCTCTATATCTACGGCGCGGATAAGAAGACTCCAGAATCAAGATTGAAGACTCAAGATAAGAAGATTCAAGATTCAAGATTCCGGTTTATCCGAAAGTTAGTTAGCGAATTAGGCTAAGTCTAGTTTGTTAGGAACCGTAGCAACAGGATTATAAATACTTATCTCCTGATAAGTTTAGAGGTACGACTCAGTACGACTTTGATCCAATAACAACTAAGTGTTGCAGAGCCAAACCTCACCTCATCGTATGTGTTACGAGTCTTGATTCAGTATCAAGATTTAATCACAGATTGCCAAAGAAGTTCATGTGTTCAAATTAATCACATCAGTTGTAATATTGGTAAGTAATCATGTGTTGATTCAATCTATGAAAATCCTGTTTAGAGAGTCGTCGGTGTCTATAATTATATGTTAAATATAGATATTTAAGTTTGAGAGAATTGAGAGATTTATATTAGGTGATTATGTATCAAGAGTTGATTACTTGATAGTCATTGTAATCATCTTCTTATTTAAAGCATTGTAATCATCTTTTGATTAATAAAAGCATTTGATTGATTGTGGTTTGATTTACTGTGTGTGACACTTTTCTTTGATTTGTTCAATTTCCGCAGAAAGTGTATTCAACCCCCCTTCTACACACTGTTGCTTGTTGTTACTCTCTCATACAAGGGACCAACAACTGGTATCAGAGCAGGCTAAACAATTTCATCAGTTGAATAGTTCATGATTCTGAGAAAGATTGAAATGTCAACAAGCAATACTCCATCCAACTTTCCTCAGATGTCTGCAAAAGGATGTCCCGTATTTGATGGATCTGACTATCCTATGTGAAAGTTCAGAGCCATGCTCTTCCTGTAGTCCATTGATAACCGTATGTCGGAAGTCATCACAAAAGGACCAATCATTCCCAAAATTCCTTCTACTGTCAGTGATACGTCTCCTGGCAAAACTGAAAAGGAAACAAGAAAGCCTACTGCATCCTGGACTGAAGAAGACCGGAAACTCTTCAATCTAGATGACAAGGCAAAGAGTGTTCTAGCGAATTCCCTAACTAATGAAATCATGCGTACTGTGACTGGGTGTCAAACCGCAAAGGATATCTGGGATACGCTGAGTGTCACTTATGAGGGCACAGATCTGGTCAAGCAGCAAAAGAAGAATCACTTGAATAGATCATATGAAAACTTCTTTTCAAAGAAGAATGAAACCTTGGCAGATTTGTTCACAAGGTTTCACAGCTTGATAAATGACCTACTTAGTGTGGGTGTAAAGAGAGATGAAGCTGAGCTCGTGCTGAAATTTCTGGAAGTGTTACCAGAAAGGTTCAATGAAGTAACCACTGCACTAAGGGCTGGAGGAACATTACACATGTATAACCTACAGTCCATTTATGGGTTCTTGCTGAATCATGAACAGATCATAGAACACAAAAGAGCTTCTTAACAACAACTAAAATAATCTTTGGACAAAACAGAAGTTGCATTAGTTGCACAGAATAAGAAGAAAGGTTCAAAAGCTATGGTTGTTGAATCTGAGACTGAGTCAGAATCTCAAGCTGACCACTCAGACTCAGACTCAAGTGATACTGATGATGTTCAGACCATCACTGAGCAAATGGCCATGTTAGCCAGACGTTTGAGAAAAGCTCAAAGGGGAAGAGGAAGATCTGACAGGAGCAAAGGGAAGAGTTCCTTTGATCCCAAGAATGTTGTGTGTGTCAACTGTTAGAAAAAGGGACATATAGCTGCTGAGTGCAGATCTAAGAAGGTAAAATCAACATCTGTTGTTGATAAGAATGCTTATAGAGCTGATAAGTACAAGAAGAAGTATACTCAGCTCAAGAAATCAAAGCCTGAAGACAAACCCAGTGGAAAAGGTTTATATGCTGAAACCTGGGATATAGAATCATCCACCTCAGATGATAATGTATGTCTAATGGCTCAAGAAGATGAAGAGCTAGAATTGGATGAGGTTGATTATGGTCAGTCCGAATCAATCTTTGAAGCTGACATGAAGGAAGCTGACATGAAGGAAGCTGAGGAAAACAGCAAACTGAGTGGTTGGGATCCTGCTTCCATGTACAAGGTCAGTAATTTCTACTCTTATACAGATGAGGAGAAAGGTCTTGCTTTTGATTATTTGTTGAATGATTTCAAGACCAGCCTTAAGTCTCAGACTGACCTCAAAGCTGAAATAGCTAAACTTAAAGACGAGATTAAGGAAACTAAATCTCTCATTGATGTTGGTAAGAAAGCACAGTGTGACCTTGAATGTCAGAGGCATATTAATAAACTTCTTAGTGAAGAGCTTCAGGAATCAAAAGACAAAGCTGATCAACTTCAAAAGATCACTGAGTCTTGGTGTAAGTCATCAAAGCTTGCTGAACAATGCATAAACCAACAGATACCTAAACAGGTGAAGGCTGTGCTTGGAGGTGACTATCAAACAGCAGCTTATGTAGCTGATGATGAGATAGCAAGTACAGATTCTGAGGAAGATAGACAACTGATTAAGTCTCAGAAGTCAGCCTCAGAGAAAAGACATGATCCAAACCTAAAATTCAATATGTTTGTGAAGGCCAAAGATCATGGAAATCAGTGCTCAACATCCAAACAACATGGTAAGTCTGTGTTGGACAGATTAGGCACTCAGCCTGTTCAAAGAACTTCATTCATAGAAAGGCTTAATCCAAATCCTTTCAAAAGACAAAATTCTCTATCTGGCTCGGAGAGAAGTTATAAGAACAGCAAGACAACTGTAAGTCAGAGGTCAAAGTACAACAATGGTAAGTCCAAAGTTGTTGATCTTGGTAAGTCCAAGAAGATCAATAGTGGTAAGTCCAAACCTGTTGAAACTGGTGAGTCCAGTAGGCATGACAAAGGTAAGTCCAAAGTCATGCAGAAGAAGGTTGTTAGTCAATCTTCCCTGGATAACAAACAGAGACCTGACAAAGGTAAGTCCAAAGTCAGTGATCACCAGGTGAATCAGCTTGCAAAGAAAGTTGAGAAGTTATCCACCACATACAATCCTAAAACTGAAAGTAAATTCTCACAAGGATTGTTAGACACTCTACCTCCTGTCATCATTGGAAGAAGGAGATGCTACAAATGCAAAAGTAGAGGTCATGAGGCTAAGGACTGTGATGCTGAAATCTCAAGGCCTGAGCAAGAACAAACTGATCAGTCTACACAGGATTCAGTTCCTGCTCAAGCTGAGCAGTCAGTTCTACAAGATGAAGCTACTAAGGCTCCTCATATGAACCCACCAAGAAGTGGGTTCCTAAGCAAAACTAATGTGTTTAGTTTTTATATCATGTGCAGGGTTCAAGTAAATGGTACTTGGATAGTGGATGTTCAAGGCACATGACCGGATGGGAAGGACTTCTCAGTGATTTCCAGGAAGATGAAGGTCCTAAAGTAACATTTGGTGACAACTCCCATGGAAGAACCAAAGGCTATAGGAAGATGCAAGCTGGTAAAGTCACTTTCCAGAGAGTTGCATATGTCAAAGGCCTCAAACACAACCTGATTAGTATCAGTCAATTGTGTGATGAGGACAATGTTGTTACTTTTAGGAAGAAAGCAGGAACAATTTATAATGCTAAGGGAAAGCCTGTATTAAAAGCTAAAAGAGAAAGAGATGTGTATCTACTTGATCTTAATTCTGCTGATCCCAATAATGAAACCTGCTTGTATTCCTATTCTGTTCCTGAGCTGAGTTGGTTATGGCATAAACGTTTGTCTCATTTGAACTTTAAAAATATAAATATGCTGTCCAATAAAAAGTTAGTCTCTGGATTACCAAAAATCACATTTGTCAAAGACAAATTGTGTTCAGCCTGTGAACAAGGGAAACACCATAAAGGGTCCTTTAAATCAAAGCAAAATTTTCAATAACAGAACCATTGCATATGTTGCATATGGATCTGTTTGGACCTATAAGTACTCCAATCCTAAGTGGCAAGAAGTACACTCTGGTGATATTAGATGAGTTATCGCGATTCACCTGGGTAATATTCCTAAAAGCCAAAAGTGAGGCTGCCCTGGAGATAATAAGTATCATCAAAAGGGAAGAGTTGCAGAAAGGTTTGTCTGTAAAGCAACTCAGAAGTGATAATGGGACTGAGTTCAGGAACTCAACCCTTGAAAGCTTCTGTGAACAAAAAGGAATATTACAAAATTTCTCATCTGTCAGAACTCCACAACAAAATGGAGTTGCTGAAAGGAGAAATAGAACCTTAATTGAGGGTGCAAGGACAATGCTATGTGAGGCAGGATTGAAACTCTATTTCTGGGATGAAGCTGTTAGTACAGCCTGCTATACTCAGAATAAAGACATGGAAAGACTTCATATGAAATGTATAAGTCTAGAAAGCCCAATATAGGTTATTTCCATATCTTTGGTTCAAAATGCTATGTGCTGAATCAAAGAGATCAGCTCCATAAGTTGGAACCCAAAGCTGATCCTGGAATATTTGTTGGTTATTCCTCAATCTCCAAATCATACAGAATATATAACTCTAGAAGAAAGGCCATTGAAGAATCAATTCATGTTTCATTTGATGAAGACAGTATTGATCAAGCTGAGAAAAGTCAAGCTGACTCCGTTAGTCTGAGTGAGCTTGAAAGGCCAAGGGAAATCAACATGTCAAATCCTATGTATGTCATAGGAGATGATAGTGATGATGATGTGTGTTCATCAATGAAATCATCACAATCTTGAAAGGATTTTCAAGATGAGAAAGATGATGAGTTCGTCAATCCTTTTGGAGCTGATGTCACTCAGACTGAGAATCTCAGTGATAATCAGTTTGTTGACAATGCTGCTGTTGAGACTGAGGAGATAAGTTCACCTCAAGGTTCTCAACATCACTCAGATTCAGAACCTGACTCTCCAACTACCACATTTAAATTCCTCAAAGATCATCCTCAATATCAAATCATTGGAAATGTCCACGAGAAAGTCATGACCAGATCTAAGGCTATAGCTAACTATGCTGCTCACTTTGGTTTCTATCTCAGATGGAACCAAAGAAGACTGAGGAAGCCTTAGCAGATGAGGATTGGATTGATGCTATGCAAGAGGAATTAAATGAGTTTGAGAGCAATAAAGTCTGGACCCTTGTCCCTGCCCCCAAAGATCATTCAATTATAGGCACTAAGTGGGTCTATAGAAATAAAATGGACAAGGATGGAGTGATAGTTAGAAACAAAGCCAGGCTGGTAGCACAACGGTATAAGCAAGAGGAAGGAATCGATTATGATGAGACCTTTGCCCATGTTGCTAGAATTGAAGCTATACGGCTGTTCCTGGCTTATGCAGCATATAAAGACTTCAAAGTCTATCAAATGGATGTGAAGAGTGCTTTCCTAAATGGAAAACTTCAGGAGGAAGTCTATGTGAAACAACCTCCTGGCTTTGTAAGTTCAAAGTTTCCACATCATGTCTATAAGTTGGACAAGGCTTTGTATGGTCTTAAACAAGCTCCAAGAGCTTGGTATGATACACTGTCCACTTATCTACTATCCATGGATTTCACCAGAGGTAGTATAGATAAGACACTCTTTATTAAAAAGAGCAAAGGACAGGTGATTCTTGTACAAATCTATGTGGATGATATTATTTTTGGTTCAACCAATAAATCTCTGTGTGAGTGGTTCTCCAAAATAATGTCACAAAAGTACAAGATGAGTATGATGGGTGAGATGACATATTTCCTAGGCTTACAAATTTAACAAAAGCCTGATGGAATTTTCATCAATCAAAGCAAATATGTTTTGGACTTGATAAAGAAATATGGTTTTGATTCAAGTTCAACCATGAAAACACCCATGTCACCAGCTGTCAAGCTGAGTAAAGACTCAGATTGTATGTCTGTGTGTCAGTCTACCTACAGAGGAATGATAGGTTCATTACTCTATTTGACAGCTAGTAGACCTGATATCATGTTTGCTATATGTGTTTGTGCAAGATATCAGGCTGATCCTAAAGAATCACATCTTCAAGCTGTGAAAAGGATCTTTCGGTACCTAAAAGGTACACCAAATCTAGGACTTTGGTATCCAAAGGACTCTGGATTTGAGTTAGTTGGTTTTTCTGATGCTGACTATGCTGGGTGCAAGTTAGATAGAAAATCAACCACTGGAGGATGTCAATTGCTTGGAGGTAAATTAGTAAGTTGGACTAGTAAGAAACAGAACTCAGTGGCTACTTCAACTGCTGAAGCTGAGTATGTTGCAGCAGGGAGCTGTTGTGCTCAAATCTTGTGGATGCAGCATCAGCTTCAGGACTTTGGGATGAGTTTCAAGAAAACTCCTATCTTCTGTGATAACCAAAGTGCAATAGCCATCACTTACAATCCAGTATTTCACTTAAGAACCAAGCATATTGAAATTAGACATCACTTCATAAGGGACATCGTGGAAAAAGGTAAAGTTGACATTAAATTTATCTCCACTGATGACCAATTAGCAGATATCTTTACTAAGCCCCTTGATGAAAAGAGGTTTATGTATCTGCTAAGTAAATTGGGTATGCTCAACCCCTAGCTAAGTGTCTAAAATTTGAGTTCTCAGTTTGACAGAGACTAAGTGTCTTAAGCTGGGTGCACAGTTTATAAATAAGTTTTCATAAACTGATCTATATGTCAAACTGAATAATGAGTTCACACGTTTGGTCAGTTCCAAACATAATTCAACTATTCAGTGTAGTTGAACTGACTAAGTGTCATTGAGTCTGAGCTATGTGCTTAACTCCCACTGTTTCATTGGTTCACACGTTTGGTAAGTTCCAAACATATTTTACCTACTTAGTGTGGCTAAAATTACATGTTTAAGTCAGTATTAAACATAAATGACTAAGTGTCATTGAGCCTGAACTGTGTGCTCTACTCAAGCTGAGTATCAATCTCAAGCTGAGTGCTCCACTCAAGCTGAGTGCTTGAATCAAGCTGAGTGCTTGACTTAGACTGATTAATATGTTTACTCAGCTTGGTGTATCCAATCTATGAATTAATTACTACGTGTTATTAATTTTTCTGTCCATACGCATTTGAATCAGTTTCAATTCGTATTGTATATCAATTGTGTATTGATATATTTACAACGTGTTTGTAATCTTATTATTTGTTAATATTATTATTTTACACTTGTATCCGTTGGAGAATGATGTGTGTCTACCCTCTAACTGTTACGTCAAACCGTAATTTTTCGGCATAACGGATTAAAAAGGGATTCCAACGGTAATTTTTCTCTCTCCTCGAAAAAAGTATATATACCGACCTTAACAACATTTTAGAGGTTTACGCTTCAACTTCTCATCTCTACACCTCTCATCTGCCTATATACCTTTCAACAAATTTGCTACGTGCGATTTTCAGTTCCATCGATTTTGAAACCCTAACTCGCTCAGTGCGACGCTCATTGCTTAGTAGAAGTAAAGTAGTTACTCAGTGTAATCTGCAATTACATCGATGGAAGGAACCACTCTCATTCTCAGTGATCGAATGGTTCGTGGTGCTGCATTGAAAAACAACGGATTACCGCTGATCAAAATCAACAATCAGCGTGCTTGTCTTGATATTCCTGCGAGGAAACAGGGGAGAGGATATGAAGCATGGGTTGCTTATATTCGGAAATGCCCTTTGGCATTTGCTTTCATCGGAGCGCCTGTTCACATCGTTCCACATCACCTGTTGGAGTTCTGGTTTACATGCACCTTCAATCAGAACAGAGGAGAGATAACCGGCACTGTTCGTAATGGCGATAGAACAGTGGCCCTCATGGTTCAACGGCTAAGGGATGTTCTTCAACTCCCTGTTCAAGATGTGTTCGAGCCAACCGTGACTAGACAAGTGGCGAGGTCAGTTCTACCTCAAATGGGTCACCCTCAAACTGAAGGGGTGATTAAGAAGGCCACTTTCCCAACCAGCTGGGGCTTCATGGTTTCCACAGTGGTACGTTCACTGGGGACCAAGGTTGGAGGCTTGGACCAAGTTAACGAGTTCGAAATGCAGCTGCTATACAACATGTTCTTTGATAGGCGTATCGATTATGCACAGCTCATATTCAACGAGCTCAAAGTCCAAGTAATGAAGACCACCAGGGACCTCCATGTACCATTCATAAGGTATTTGTCCTTGGTGCTTGAAGCTGAGTTGGGGGATTTATATGAAGCTGGATGGGATGTGTTCCATGTTCCAACTCTCAGTCCAAAGATGTTTAACAATGACATCTTCCCAGAGCAAGAGGGTCTAAGTGGTCCAATGCTCTTGGTAGCTGAGGGAGTTTCATCTGCAAGTGGAGATGAGGGATCGAATCAAGGGGGAGCTTCTCACGCTGACACCGAGGTTCAGGCTGAGCTCTCTGCTCAAGCTGAACCAGCTCATACAGAAGCTACTTCAGGTAAAACCTCTCCACTTTCTCTTTCTTCTCACTTTTCTCCATCCACTTTTGGAGATAAGACTGCAGTAGAACCAACTCAGTCTAACCCGTCTCCTCCACCTTCATTCCATCTACAATTCCAATCTGAAGCCACCCCTAGTATGCCCACTGCTACTAGGGAGAATATCTAAACCTACCAAAGAAAAACTGCCACAGGTGGTGCCACTCCTAAAGGCATCACTGGAACTGAGATCACATTGATCCCTCCGGCAGGAGTTGAGGGGGAGACGCCTACTCTCAAGGTGTCGACCTCACGGCTCATTCAAACCCAACAGCCCAAACCGGGTGTGGTGTCTACTCAGCCCACACTTGCTCGTGCCATGGGAGAGCCTACTTTTGTGCCTGAACAGACACATTCAGGTTACATTGAATATATGACCAATCCCCAGGGTCAATTACCCCCCTCCTTACCCAAAAGCCAACCACCAACCCATACACTTCACGTCTCGAGCCCTATTCGTTCTATTCATTTCTCACACTCTAGTGCACGGCCTGTCAATGTTTCATCCTCAAGCCAGGATGAATCACAGGGTCAAGACTCTGGTGCAAATGAGTTTGAAGGTATACACCAACCTTTGAATGATGCACCCAAATACTCTCCTCACACTAATACTGCCTCCTCAGGCATCCAGCAGTTGAAGGAATATGTTGCTGCTCAGTTTGGTTTGTTCCATCTCAAGCAGAAGAAGCACAAACGCCAAGTCTATCAAAGGCTTGAGAAGCTGACAAATGATGTTCAAGAGATTGCCTCTGCAGTTGCTGCACTCCAACAACAAAGGACTTCAAACCCTATTGATGATGACAAAAAGGGGGAGAAGGTTCAAGCTAATACTGAAGCTGAGCTAGTTCGAGCTGAAGCTGAAGCTCTTCTAGTTCTAGCCAAAGGAGCAGAGAGGCAAGCTCAGGCTGAGGGGGAGCTGGGAGTAAACAGGGAAGATAGGGAAGATGAACCTGCATCAAAGAAGCAAAAGAGTTCAGAATCTGAGTCTAAAGCTGACGAGGGTTCTGAAACTGAGCAGGAAACTGAAGAAGAAAAGGCTATGAGAGAATTGATTGAAATGCTAGAACAAGAAGAAGCAAATGAGCTCAATATCTCTGTAGCTGAATTAAAGAAGAGAAAATAAAAAGAGCAACTGGATCAAGAAAAAGAAAAGTTAAAGAGAGCTTTAACTGAAGCTGAAGCTGACTATAATGGTCCAAGACCTGATCCTATCCCATATTCAGATGCTGAAATACAAGAATGCTATTTCAAAAGAAACATCAGTGAAGATATCAAAGGCATGACCTTGAGCAGAGTCAATGGAGCTGTCATCCTCAACTTTGAATTTTAAAATGGATCAACCATGGGGATGAACCTGAGATACGTTCACAGGATGGGCTACCTAGAGTGGAACAGAATTCTGATGATGCTTAAGAAATTCAAACTAAGCCAAATAAAGCAAGAAATATTTACTGAAGTCTCAAAGTTGATCAAAAGGGCTGAAGAGCTGAGATATGTTCCAGTTCCTGGACCACAATGGGAAAAACTGTTTGATATACCTGAAGGTGTGGAATTCACAGGAAATACATTCATTAATGCACCTATTCAGGGATTTATGTTCAAGGATAAGGAAGGCAAACCTAGCTTCATCAAATTTAATGAAGTGTGCTATCTGCAAGCTAAGGATGCTGCCCAAATGATTAAAGTTCATCACAAAGAATTCAGAGGATATGAAGAAGCTGAAAAGTTACTATATGAAGTAACTAAAGAAATTATCAACTGGGAGCTTCTACACCCTGAATTTGTACAATAGATTAGTTATGTTGAAAATATTAGATTAGTTCTAATATTTTTGTAAGCACTATGTGTGCATGATCTAAGTGATCAACAACTTTTGTATTATGATCAGTTCTATTAATACAAATATAAAGTTTGATATGTTCAACTGTATTATGATATATTCATAGCTATAAGCCTGATAAGTTCAGCTTAATGAATAAATTATAAGTTCTTATTCATTAACATAATTAGTTGGTATGTTCAACTAAAAAATTGGTGTGTTCCAATTTAAATTGATAAGTTCAATTAATATTGATATGTTCAATAAATATTTGATCAGTTCAAATAATAAAATCTTAATAAGTTTAAGATTTAAAACATAATTCTGTTAAACAAACTTAAGAACTGCTTGATGGTTTTTTCATCATCAAATAGGGAGAGTTTGTTGGGAAAATGATCTCATCAGTTTGAATTTGATGAGACAAAGTTAAGTTTGTAAGATGAGTTCTACATATAACTTAAACAGAATTATGAAGCTTAGTCAGACTGAACACTTAGAGTGATTCAGACTGAGTATGAGCTGAATATAAGCTGAGCATATGTTGATCATATAATACCTTAGCTTGTTTATTAATATGTTTAATAATCTGTGTATGTCACATAAGGTATATATCGAGTAGTCAGCTTGATGTGTTTCAAGCTGAGTGACTCAGCTCGAAAGCAGAGTCAGCTCGACAGAGTTGCTAAATATGTTTTAGTCAACTAAGTTAGACTTCTAAGGATGAGTTAATAATTATACGTGTTAGTTCATGTTTGAATTCAGGTTTGTTCTCGAAGAACTCAGCTTGATGAATTTCAAGCTGAGTAACTCAGCCTGAATAAAGAAGTCAGTCCAAGAGAATTTAAATGTGTTTTAAATTCTGTTTTAACTCTCTATATCTACGGCGCGGATAAGAAGACTCCAGAATCAAGATTGAAGATTGAAGACTCAAGATAAGAAGATTCAAGATTCAAGATTCCGGTTTATCCGAAAGTTAGTTAGCGAATTAGGCTAAGTCTAGTTTGTTAGGAACCGTAGCAACAGGATTATAAATACTTATCTCCTGATAAGTTTAGAGGTACGACTCAGTACGACTTTGATCTAATAACAACTAAGTGTTGTAGAGCCAAACCTCACCTCATCGTATGTGTTACAAGTCTTGATTCAGTATCAAGATTTAATCACAGATTGCCAAAGAAGTTCGTGTGTTCGAATTAATCACATCAGTTGTGATATTGGTAAGTAATCATGTGTTGATTCAATCTGTGAAAATCCTGTTTAGAGAGTCGTCGGTGTCTATAATTATATGTTAATTATAGATATCTAAGTTTGAGAGAATTGAGAGATTTATATTAGGTGATTATGTATCAAGAGTTGCTTACTTGATAGTCATTGTAATCATCTTCTTATTCAAAGCATTGTAATCATCTTCTGATTAATAAAAGCATTTGATTGATTGTGGTTTGATTTACTGTTTGTGACACTTTTCTTTGATTTGTTCAATTTCCGCAGAAAGTGTATTCAACCCACCTTCTACACACTGTTGCTTGTTGTTACTCTCTCATACAAGGGACCAACAATATATATATTTATTAGTTAGTAAATATATATTGTTAATTATTGGATTAATATCTTGGATATTAATTAAAAGGGTTATTATTATTATTAATTGTTATTATTAGTAAGAAGATAAAATATATTAAAGGGATATACATATATATAATGGGTCGATTTATATACATATATTAATATATTTTATATTAATAATAAAATTGTTTAAAAGGTTGCCTAATTTATGGACAACTAGTTAGTTATCTATAAATAAGGCTTTAAACCTAAACAATTAGGTTAATCCTTGAAAGAAAAAATAAAAACACTCTCTGTCCTCCCTCTCGTCTTGGTTCGACGGCACCAACACCCCAGGGCAAAGGAGGTTTGTGATTTTGGTGATTTTCAAGTAGCCAGGAATATCAAGAACAACATTTTGGATTAAGCCTTTTTAGCAGGCTCTTGTGGTACCTCATTACTAGTGAATTAGCATTGAGCAACCTAGGTATGATTCTTCATCTAATGTGTTCTTGATGCCCTGTTGTGAATTCGATGGTTTCATATATGTGTATACACATATATCGAATTCCAGTAATGATTGTAGGATTGATTGCATGCTTAGTTTTAAGTTTAATCCAATCCTGTTTTGCCATGGTAATGATTTGCGTAAATGGCTATATGTTGGTCATCATGATTTTCGAAAACCATATACTAGATATATACACATGTGATGAACTAAGATCGTTAATCCTTTAGGGTTTTAGGATTATGTTTATTATTCTGTTTCCGCTTTTATGAATAATAACTGTTTCTAATTGTTTACAATTCTGAGTTGGTTCAAACCAGTTTGGTTATGAATCAGGATAACTCAAGTATGAATTGTGACATGTAAAACCCAACAGTGGTATCAGAGCCTCGGCTCAGTTTGTCACAGTGTGTTGGTTTATCTGTTATTATCATGTTTATGGAATATTATTGTGTATAGTGATTTTCGAAAATCACAAGGATTTGAAAAGTTCGTGTCAATCCTAGTTTATCTAAAAACAGTTTGTTTGTGGATAAGGTTTGTAGATTTAAACCTTTGATAAGAAAGGTTAACCAATTAGGTAAACCGGTTAAAGGATTAAACCAATTAAAAAGTTATTTGTAATTATATGCGTATCTGTTTAATATGCATTTTTTTCGAATTATAGGGATTAACCTTATGTCAATCTCAGTTTATTGTTTAAATTGTATATTTTATAGTTTTTATATTTTTAATCAGAGAAGATAAACCAGTTAGGTTTGACTGGTTAAAAAGGATTAAAGCTATAAAAGGTTAAATTTTATGTATTTGACTTTATATATATATATATATATATATATATATATATATATATATATATATATATATATATATATATATATATATATATATATATATATATATATAAACCAGTTGAGTTAATATGGATAGTTTAAGGATTTTAATCAAAACTAGTTTAGTTTTAAGATTAAAGGGTAAACCTTTAAACTAAGAAATCTCATCTTTATCAACGTGTTCTATATTGATAAATATGATTTTAAAATTTAAATGATAAGACAAGTTTTGTTTTAAAATTAGAATTTTTGATAATAAGGGAATTTCTAGAATTAATTATATATATATATATTCAATACGTAAAAAGGATCCGAATTAAAGTTAACGGGAAATGGGGAGTCTCGACCCAAGGGCGTTCGGCCCAAGGGAGACTCGAACCAAGGGGTCTTCGTCCCAAGGGGAGTCTCAACCCAAGAGGGTTCGACCCAAGGGTAGACTCGGCCCAAGGTGAGTCTCGACCCAAGGGGCTTTGGCCCAAAGGGAGGTATCGACCAAAGGGGATGCTCGGCCCAGTTTGATGGTTTGGCCCAGTTAGTGGCGCGAACCACGAGGTCGCGAACGGTTTTTGGGTTTTGGCCCAATAGGCCTTTTTCGGCCTAGCTAGAGTTGAATTGGATAGTTTATTATTTTGATGTCATAAAAGCCCAAGTTTTTTTTAAATGTTTTTATTAAAATGGGCCTATATGAACTTTAATGTGTTTAATGAACTTAATAGGCTTGATGGCCCAATTAGGAAAATTCAAGAATGGGCTTAGGCCCATTAGGACTTGGATAGTATATTGGGTTGATTAATTCGGATAAAATAAATAATACAAGGTATGAGTATTATTTTCACGTACCGAAAATTAGTATACTTATATATATATATATATATATATATATATATATATATATATATATATATATATATTATGGCTAAGGTTTTATTTTAACTAGTTAAGTTAAAATATAAGTTCTTATTATATTTTTGGATTAAAATATGATAAGTAACCATAATGGTGTATTATTATTATACAATAAAACAAAGGTAAATCTTTAAACAATTAAGTGTTTTAAGTTTAAATCACATTTTGGTATGATAGTTATTATGCCATAAGTTTATAAAATTGATTAAAGTAAGTTTGACAAGTTTTGTCAAATATTTTCTTATCTCAAATTAACAGCTTGATTAATTTGAGAAGGAATGAGAAAAGGAGTATACTTGCATTATTATTGATTTAATGTGTGATTACTTTATATATATATATATATATATATATATATATATATATATATATATATATATATATATATATATATATATATATATATATATATATATATATATATATATTGTTGATATGTATATTGTTGAATTGGTTGACTTGTATACTAAGAATCGCGTTAGTATCTTTAAATCACATTTGTAGTTTTTTCATGTCAACTACAAGTGTTTGATTTAAACAAGTCAATAGTATATTCTTCTTGTGATTGGACATGTAGGTTATAGTTTTTGCCAACTTAGACCTGTGGTTGTGACGTTTTTCTATTCTGTATTTCTTTTGGTTTTGGGGAGGCCTGCGTGCCACTTACAACCACTTTTATAATGTAAAAGTTTTTCGGGGAGGCCGGCGTGACACTTACAACCCCTTTCTATAATGTAACTATAATAGAATAGGTATATGTATTCTAGATTAGATGGTTGTAACCAAAACCAAAGACAAAGAACTTTACAAGACAGAGAAATCAAACGGAGTTGCTCGGGTTAAGACCGGAGGTGTCAAGGCCAGTGGGAGCAAGAAGATCTTTCATTAGATCCAGCCATGGGATCTAACTAGTTTAGTTGTCCTTAGATTGACCCCCTTAGGACATAGTTGGCAAAACTATAACATATTATTAACTGTGTGGTTGTGCTTTAATTTTATATTTTTATGCGACTGTAAAATTGAAGTAGGTGATTAATAATGGCCTTTATTAATAAAGAGGTAAAACCACGAATATGATAAAATTGGTATACGACAACAATCCTGTAAAGTTTAATACTTTATGATTGTCGTATCAGCATTTTTAAAAACAAGTTTGTTTTTCAAAATGGTTTTGTCATAAGACATATTGTGTACCTAGTTTAAGGTATACTAAGATATACGGATTTTTTTAAAAACAGACAGTTTTAAAATGGTTTTACAAAACTAGAAATCAAGTTTTTTCAAACTTGGATAAAACCCACAAAAAATCTTAGACCAGTAGTGCTACCCATCTAGTGGTACACCTTTTTTTCTCCCGGTACCTTGGTGTGTTGTCGTGCCCAAACCGTGCACACTGGGGTTCAAACCGATGTGGGGAGGGGGTTAAAGACTTTGCGATTCCCTGATGTGACGGGCCAGAAGTCACCCAGTCTTAGGTGGTGCGGTCTATTTTGGTGATTCCCTAATGTGACGGGCCCAAAATGCACTTAGTGTAGAGATAAACATACTTCGATATTTTTGTCTAAAAATATTTACAAGGTCTAGGAGTCGTATCAAGTTAGATATGATTGGTAAAGGAATCTACCTACCTGATATAGCACGGGGTTGGTGTTGTCGTGCCCAAACCGTGCACCAACAAGTGTGAAATAAGGATCCACGGGCTAATACTTAATCATTTAAGAGGTTTTATGAATTTGTATTTAGCAAAGTCTTATTTGTGTTACTAATTGGACTACGTGATGAAATTGTAGATGGCAAACATTACCGACACAAACAACCTCTCACTCCGCTCCATCCTAGAAAAGGATAATCTCACGGGATCTAATTTCCTCAACTGGGAGCGCAATCTGCGGATTCTGCTCAGGCACGAGAGGATGGTACGTCCTGGAAAAACCAGTAGGAAATGCCCCGGCCAATGATCCGAGGGCAGATGTTAGGGAGGCTTACCAGAAGCGCGTCAATGAAGCGCTAGATGTAAGCTGCCTCATGCTTGCGACGATGATTTCAGACTTGCAAACTAGCATGATGGAGACATCAGCCTATGACATGATCCGTCAGCTGAGGTACATGTTCCAAGAGCAGGCTCGTTCAGAACGTTATGATGTCACCAAGGCTCTTAATACTTGCAAGATGGCAAAGGGCACTTCGGTTAGTACCTACGTTATGAAAATGAAAGGGTACATGGACCACTTGGAAAGGCTCGGACACCTGGTCCCATTGCAGCTTGCAATGGACCTGATTCTCAACTCGCTGTCTAACAACTATAAGCCGTTCATTGTGAACTACAACATGAACATCATGGATAAATCCATTGCTGAGTTGCATTCTATGCTTAAGAAAGCTGAGTCAAATCTGGGTAACAAGTCCATGGATGTCCTAGTAGTGAAGAGTGGATCTATGAAAAAGAGGAAGGGGCGCAATGGCAGGGGTAAGGGTAAAACCGAGCCAGGACCATCTACACCCAGGTCCAAGGCAAATGTCAAAGGCAAAGGTAAGGGCAAGAAGTTTAAACTGAACAAAGCAAGCGCCAAGAACCGGTGCTTCAAGTGTGGTGAAATTGGCCATTATAAGGCCAACTGCCCGAAGCGTCACGAGGGTGGTGGAAACACCACAGGTACTTTCGTTGACTAACTTCAGTATTGTGCTTTCAACTTATTGTATATAAGTGACGTATTTGACTTTTGCGATCGTCTATTGCAAATAGGTCAATGAGAAGCAAAGGGATGCCTTGGAATGCTAAAAGACGATGCGTGCGGAAGAAGGATATTTGTTTTTCAAATATGTAATGGTTTCTTTCAAGACATTTTATTTATTACTATTATGAATTATTAGTTGATATATCCTTGCGCGCACCGTATGATTATATCTAGTCAAGTATGATTAGAGGATAACTAACAAGTCAAAGTGTTGACTTATTAGTACCTTAGTCTTTTAGCATTGGTTGCGGTTTGAGCGATATGATTAATATTGTTGCTTGACTATAACTTATGGAATTACTTGAAGTAACACAGCTGGTGTTATATATATTAGAAAGGTTATCTAAACAAATAATTATAAGCGTTTATGAAAACAAGTTCAAGTTTTGAACTAGAATTAAACACTTGAAATGATAGTAATTATTTCTAAGGCTGTATTTAAGGGAAAAACATTTATGAGTTTGATTGTAATAGGTATTATAAATCAAGAAGAACTCATATGTTCTAATAAGAATCTATACAAGTGTTTCACACCTGTGGTAATGTAAAGTTTAGAAACTAATTTCCGTAATAGGAAAGGGTGGATATTAGAAAATCCAAGTTTAAGGTTTCATTAACTTTAAGATTCTTATTTGAAATCTAAGTTTTAATAAGGTATTTTAAGTAATGTTGTGTTTTCATAATAGTTAGTGGGAGCAATTGACCTACGCTAAGATATTTATCGGGTTCTGATAAATTAATATACATATATGTATATTTGCGTAGAAGCGAATAAGTGCTTAGAAAAGCATGTAAATTATTAGCTTATTAAATTTCAAGTACGCATATAATCTTAATGACGGGATTTTTGAGGTTACAAAATAAGTCCAAGTAAATGGACTAGTCCCAGGAGGTCATAATTATATATTGAAATTCAATGTCACAAATATTAAACATATTAAAAAAGTTATGTGTTGAGAATAATAAACATGTTATTAGATATGTGTTTATGCACTGGATATCTAATTTTTTTTTTACAAGTTGATGTAAACAAAAAGGGTTTATTTTTCCAGTCTATTTCTTGGAATAGAAGAGTACCTATACGTCAAAATATAACCAAGATTTGTTATGGAATAATTTTATATATCCAGAAACAAGGAGTTAATCCAGTTCTCCGAGTTTAGATAATATGATAAAATTAGAAAGACTAGACTTGTTTTCAGGGTTTGCGGAAAACAATTTGTCTAGCAAAATGAGTGGGAGCACTAGTTAGTGTATGCTCATTTTAGTTCATAGTAATGTTGTGGTTTAAAGAAGTGATCCGTGATAAGTCCACTTGAACCAACATAGTAATACAAATAGACGCCGTGAATCGAGACAGTGGATCAGTATTAATTCTGTACTATTTCCAGGAGGGTGAATATGGAGAGTACATTATTAATCTCATTACTCTTCACAGATTTTGTATGTTTTGGTAATATCCATGAATAATAGGATTACTAGCATTGCACCCGCGCAATGCGGCGGCGATGACAATAGTTTGTACTCGATAACATGTTTGATTTAAAAAGTAAGGTATGGTATGTGTGGAATACGGTGTTATTCAACCTATCCATGTTTTTTTCTTTTTTCTTGATTTAATTACTTTTCTTACAATCAAGCATTTTATTATTTGTTAAAATAGCTTTTAAAAAACAATTTAAAAGATTATTATTAAATAATTAGAGAAAAAAAATACTTTAGCCTTGAAATTGCATTGATGTAAGTAATTTAGTCAAAATTAGATAAATTAAATGGTTGTTATGATATTTAATGATTTATTAAAGTAATAGTTCCTTAAATTAGATGAGACAATTAAGGGGTTGATTGGTTAGGCTATTGCTTTAATATTTTGTATCTTAAGCATAAAAACTTGTACTACTTAAAATTAAGTAGTCTTAAAATTTTTAAGAGAGAGAAAGTTAAATGCTTTATAATGTAATATAAATTATTCAAAAAAAATATTGTCCGTGACTACCTATCTTGGTGGGAACCTCGATTAGGGAGATAATAACGTCATTGTAATCCTTGGTAGAGATTCATAGTGATTGAAGATAGCTACCAGGAGTGTAGGCCAAGGATGTACGGGTATTCACTAGGGGTATGGATATCGGATAATGACATCGTGAAGAATACCGCGTGGATAACGAGTCAAATGTATTCGTCACATAGGTTGTCTTCAAGCCTAAGGTATTTGGTGTAGGATGCGTGGACTTCTGGTATTTGGGTCGCACCTAACGCTACGCCGTAACTGGGTAGTAATAACGTGGGTATCTGGTATCACAAGAAAGCATGTTTCCAAATGCAAGTATGCGAGAGGCATTCTGCATCTCCTTTTTCAGGAGAGATGTTTCCGGGCCTCTTGACTGATGTAGACTGTGGAAGTGCATAGCCATTCCCAAACGAACTGATATGTTCTTTGTCGTTTATCACTCAGTCGAAGTCAGATAGTCATGAAATGGTTCTGAGTGTTCAGAGTTGACTCATTCCATGCTCACACTCACAATCGAAATATCGTGATGCAGAGGGAAAAGCCTAAAGTATACCCGATCATAAGACAGGGAGTTCTTATGAAGTTTTGGTTATAAAACAGTTAGTTTTATAAATTATGAAACAGTTTGTTTTGTAAAGGATTTGATTATCACACATGGGTATAAGAGTTCTTATGTGTTTGGTTACCCTAAGGACTTGTCTAGAAGCACCCTTAGGCCAGTATCATCAGGACCGTGGGTTGATAGTAAGCACAAGTGAGAGTCTGATAGGATTTGTGTTCATAACCATCAAACTCTGATGATACGTCCAATGCCATAAAACACTCAAGGGTCACACCTGTGAGGGTACGTAATTCTAGAAGGAAAATTCATGTTGTGGAAGATGGGTGTTATGACAGTTGGTCATAAACCAGTATTGGGAGTTGAGAAAATAACCAGGTTAATGTAATTAACAAGAATATATATATTTATTAGTTAGTAAATTTATATTGTTAATTATTAAGAAGATAAAATATATTAAAGGGATATATATATAATGGGCCGATTTATATACATATATTAATATATTTTATATTAATACTAAAATGGTTTAAAAGGTTGCCTAATTTAAGGATAACTAGTTAGTTATCTATAAATAAGGCTTTAAACCTAATCAATTAGGTTAATCCTTGAAAGAAAAAAGAAAAACACTCTCTCTCCTCCCTCTCCTCTTGGTTCGACGGCACCAACACCCCACGGCAAAGGGGGTTTGCGATTTTGGTGTTTTTCAAGTAGCCAGGAATATCAAGAACAACATTTTGGATTAAGCCTTTTTAGCAGGCTCTTGTGGTACCTCATTACGGGTGAATTAGCATTGAGCAACCTAGGTATGATTCTTCATCTAATGTGTTCTTGATGCCCTATGGTGAATTTGATGGTTTAATATATGTGTATACACATATATCGAATTCCAGTAATGATTGTAGGATTGATTGCATGCTTAGTTTTAAGTTTTATCCAATCCTGTTTTGCCATGGTAATGATTTGCGTAAATGGATATATGTTGATCATAATGATTTTCGAAAACCATATAATAGATATATACACATGTGATGAACTAAGATCTTTAATCCTTTAGGGTTTTAGGATTATGTTTATTATTCTGTTTCCACTTTTATGAATAATAACTGTTTCTGTTTGTTTACAATTCTGAGTTGGTTCAAACCAGTTTAGTTATGAATCAGGATAACTCAAGTATGAATTGTGACATGTAAAACCTAACAGAACCAGACAGGTACTTAGAATGTATCACATCATCCGAGAGATCATCGGAATGGGAGATGTGAGGATAGCAAGATACCAACAGAAGAGAACGTTGCTGATCCATTGACTAAGGCGCTAGCAAGAGAAAATCATGAGAGACATGCTAGTTCCATTAGAATGCAGTCGATGGGACCTAGCACCTAGTTTTTCAGTATTTAATTAAAATTGTATGGATTGAGATTTAAATTTTATGATTATGTATTAAACATTTCTGTGTGATGGAAATAGGAGGTTTAATATAATCTTTTAAATATCTCTATACTTTTAGCATATTTATCTATCCATGATATACAAGTCTTGCTATATCAAAATTACACCGTAGCTACTTGATGCGGTGGTGTGACATCCCTCACCAAATCCGGTTAGTCATTTTAACCGCAGCTATTGAAACCCCAATTTATGCGATGTTGAGAACTAATTGCTCATGAACCATTGTGGTTTGCTTTTATGCTCGTATATACTTTAGATAAATTCTTAATATTTTGTAGATTATTGTACTAGCCTTAGAATATTAAGAAAACCTAAGTTTAACTGAGATTGTATTTTATGCTTAGTTAGGTAGACTTTTAGAAATTTGCCATAGAATGCCACATTTTAACAAATTTATTATGTTTATTATAGAAAAAATAAAGTTTGTTAATTTATATATATAATTTCGATTTTTATAGTATTAGGATAGACTTTTTTTAAAATTAAGATTCAAACCTCATACTTATCCCTAATTTAAAAACCAACCCAATCCTTACCCTATTTAAACCTAAGCATAAACCCTAGCCCCCCCCCCCCCCTATTTGCATCATACGATCTCACCCTCTCCCCCTCTCCCTCATATGTCGACTTCAGCCTCCCTCTCCCCTCTCTTTGTCGATTTCTTCAAGAAACAAGGATCAAGGCTTCAAGAACTAGGGTTTGTGACCATTGGCATTAAGGTAGAACCTCTAATCCTTAACATCTTATGATTCTCTTCATGTCATCTTCTCATCTCTTATTCATCTCCTTCTTGAGTCCATAGAAATATGTCTAAGATCATCAAATATATGTTCAAAAACGTTTTCATGATGTGTCTAAGAGTATTTACAATCAAAAACTAGGTTTTTACACTCTAAAGTTCTATAGACATGAAACTGGTTTCTGGACAGAAAGTTTGGTCGTGTTTGGGAATGCATAACAGGGTCTATTCGTAGAGTTTTTAATCGATTCTTAGATCTAGAATGTATTGTTTTTAGTCTAGTTTCAGCATAAATAATATTTGTAATTTTTGAAGGTCGTTTTATCGGTCAAAAGATTTTTACCGTAGAAGTGCGCAAATCTGCCAGTGTGTCCGACAGATTTGAGGCTAAAGTTTTGGTTTAGAAACCCATTAAAAACTTAGTATTTTCAAAAATTATTTTTACTGTAGTATGTTCATAGAGTCTAGGATATTTTGTAAAAATTTCGTGAATTTTAGATGTCATTTACTATTTTTACAAAATTCAATCAATCTGGTGCGCATGTGCAGATGTTTTTCTGTCAGTAGTGGCTTTCGTTGATTTTTATAAAATCTATATAAGTTGGTTTATTCTGGAAAAATTACACTATGTAATAGGGACAATGAACCTACTGTAATCTAAATTTAATGATCAAACTCGGACGTTTAGTATTTTCTAAAATTACTTAAAATCATCCTAAAGAACCACAAAACTTGTACCGTGACTTTAGGTTAATACAAACAACTCCACATGCCTTTGTGTCATACTAGGAATTCAAACACCTACCTACGTGACTCATGTACATTATTACTTGTTGTAGATCCCACACCTATTCCTCCGCAAGAGTAAGATTCATTGAGAAGCTAAGGTGAGTACTCGTAGCCCCTTTTTCGTGTATATCTTTTGGGGGGAAATGACACTCAATCTGTTTTACTATACCGTGTTTTAAACTTTTTAATGACAATTGTATGTTGCATGATTACGTGCTTGTGTGAACTTGTATTGGTTGATGCCTATGAGATGACTATATTACTTGAGCCAACTTATATTCTCGGCCGGCTATAGTATGTTGGAAGACTAATTACTCTTGAACCGAGATGTTTCGGTTATTGCTATGCTCTAATTGCAAGTGCTTTACTATTATGCGGCAATTGTCAAAACTACATGCTATACACGGTAACTTGATTTCTATTTAAACATGCGAGCTCACCAACCTTTGTGTTGACATTTTTAGAGTGTTCATTTTCAGGTAATGATAACAACCATAACTAAGGATGCTTAGAAGGCTAACAGGACTTTTAGAAAGACTCAGGTAGTGCAAGGCTACTTTTAGACTTCGGACATATCTTTTGACTGTTTCTTATATTTTGATTGTTGGTTTTGGGCTTGTTGCCCGTATACCTATCCCGGGTTGTGGGATTTACATTTACGCATTCTCTTTCATTGCTTTTGACTATCATGCCGTGAATATCGACTTATCGCGGCACAAGTCCCCTCTTGTGTCGGGGAAACGTCGTGACACGTTGAGTATTTGCATGTAGTGTTTCTCTATGATGTTATCAATGTGTTATGACGATCCTCTCCGTCACACTTCACGATTCCGCCTTGGCGGGGTGTGACAGATTGGTATCAGAGCCATTGGTTATAGAGAATTAGGTGGATTGGCCTAGACTATAACTTAAGCACCACATGTAGTTGCATGATAGGAACTATGTGTGCATTGATACTTATGTAACCTTTTCGGGGTTTTGACTACGATACGACAAACAACTCAAGCATGTCGAACAAAGGAAACTCACCATACGTCATTCCTCCACGCCCCAGAGCAATAGAAAAACCTCACCGCGTAGAAGGCAAAGGATCCCTTACTAGGGCAATGGCTCGTAAGAGAGTCGCATCGGGCCAAAGGATCACTTTCATGATTCCTCAAAAGATATCAAAGAAACCATCGGAGCAAGAGTCTTCCAAAGAGACACAAGAAGAGGACCCTTCCGAAGAACCATTCGGGGTGGAATTCCCCAAAAGGTCATGTGAGGAGGAACCAATAGAAATATTGTATGACGACTCAAGCGAAGAAGAGATTGACTAGGATCTCAAATCCGACGCACGAAGTTGATTTAAAGTCTAGATGCGCCGATTACCTATCCTAGCACCACTACTAGGAACTTCTATTTGTTTCCTCTTTCAGGATATCTTATTTCTATTGTCACTATAAAAGTATAAAATCTATGAATAAAGGGGTGTTTTATTTGAGTATATCCTTCTATTTTAGTGAAATGTTCAAGTTGAAAACTCGAATGCTCAATGAAATGACTAAATTCCATGAAACTTTGTATGAACCACTTATACTTCTTTGCGGATGAACCGCAACAACTATCGCTCAAAACACCACATTACGACATACTATTATACGTGAAACCTTTATGTAGCTACTAGTTTTTATTGATCCATGTTATAGAGGTAATATTAGGAAAGGGAAAGGGTTGAGTGAATACTCCAATAACTATGCATGAGAAAGAAATATATAGACTCAGAATTCTTGATCCATCTTTATTGCATGTTCTTGTTTGATTGTTGCCTTAGAGTAGGATTAATTATTCGAAGGACTATATATTTCAGCCTCTTGCACAGTAGAGTATTCATGAAAGCCTGGACCCATAGGTTATTGTAGCGTCTCATGCAAGTGGAGCAGCATGTTTAGTAATACCTTATGAGAAACTGTGATAAGCATGGATGCATAGTGTCTGGCCAACGCCATGCACACACGTCTATCACAAGGACCTGTAAGGTAGTACGAGGCATTCTGTGAAATGAGCTACGGACTAGGATACGGGAATCACATGTGATAATAATATTGCTATGACCCCACGAAGCTTGACATGACCGTACTGCGGGTAAAGCTAGCCAACACATACCCTTTATCTATCCCCTCAAATCTACCTTTCGTATAGAATATGCATCCGGGGAGATCAAACCGTTTGAAAGGCCGCGGGCGTAGCCGTGGTATTGGTGCTGGAGGAGGAGTTCTGCTTGAGCACCGAACTTCAAAAGTTGAAGTTCGAATTATGGAACCACAAGATGGTGGCTGCATTTCATGCCGCTTACACTGACAGGCTCCATGAGCTGGAAAAACTTGTGCCACGATTGGTTACTCCAGACTCCAAATGAATCAAGAGGTAGATTGCGGGACTTGTACCCCAGATTCGGGCGATGGTTAAAGAAACCGAGCCACCGACGATTCAGAGTGCTATATTGAAAGCAAGGGTACTGACGGAAGAAATGGTTAAGAATGGCACCTTGACCAAGGGTAACGAGAAGAGGAAGGACGAAGAAAAGTCAGATAGCCAGGGGAACTCTAGGAACAACAACAAGAGAGTGAAGGTAGCAACGAACTACGTGGCAGCTAACCTAGGGAGGAAGGAGTATTCGGGTTCTGCACCAAAATGCTACCACCACTACCAGAACATACCGTGTTGACACTGCACGATCTGTAATCGCTTGGGGCACTATGCTAAAGACTGTAGAACTGGGGGAAGGATGGTAACCCCGGTAAATGCCGTAAACCCAACGGGTAATCGGGGTACATGTTATGATGTGGAAGTACTGCCCATTACCGAAACGCATGTCCAAGACTTAATCAAACACCTGCAGCGGGAGGAACTAGACCAAACCCACCTTTAGCTCTGGAGGGAAACCGGAACCCAGAGAATCAAGGTAACCAAACCAGTGGGAGAGCGTTTGTCATGGGAGCAAATGAATCCCGCCAAGATCCCAACATCGTTACTGGTACTTTGTCTTTAACTGACTTCTATGCTACTGTACCTTTTGATTCTGGCGCCGATTATGGTTTTGTTTCTACCGATTTCGTAACCTTAATGGGTATGAAGTTTAGCAATTTAGACACTGTTTACTTGATAGAGATAGCTGATGGGGAGAAAGTAGAGATTAGGAAGGTTATCCGTGAGTGTGCCTAAGAACTAGAGGGCGTTACTTTTAGTATAGACTGGATACCTTTTGGGCGTGGGAGCTTTGAAGAGATCGTAGGGATGGATTGGTTGTCGAACCTAAAAGCCGAAGTTTTATGTCGCGAAAAAGTAGTGTGAATTCCTTTACAGTGTGGCAAGGTACTTCTAGTTCATGGAGACCGACTGGAAGGAGATACGAGATGACGTATGAGCGCTAAATCCGTAGAGAAGAAACTCGAAGATATCCCTATAATTCGAAATTTTCCGGAAGTATTTCCCAAGGATTTGTCGAAATTACCTCTTGTTCGACAAGTGGAATTTGCCATTGACCTAATACCTGGAGTTACTCCAGTAGCGAGGTCACTATACCGATTGGCACCATCGGAGATGCAAGAATTGGCCAGCCAACTATAGGAACTACAAGATAAGAATTTCATGCGACCTAGCAAGACACCTTGGGGAGCACCCATTCTATTCGTCAAGAAGAAAGACGGATCGTTCCGTATGTGTATCGACTACCGTGAGTTGAATAAGTTAACCATCAAGAACCGCTATCCTCTCCCTAGAATAGACGATTTGTTCGATCAACTGCAAGGCTCTCGACATTTTTCCAAAACAGATCTTTGATCTGTTTACCATCAATTAAGGGTGCGTGAGGAGGATATACCGAAAACCGCGTTTAGGACCCGTTACGAGCACTTTGAATTCACCGTTATTCCTTTTGGATTGACCAATATACCTGCGGTGTACATGGACCTTATGAACCAAGTATGCAAACCGTTTCTGGATAAGTTTGAAATCGTTTTCATCGATGATACTCATCTATTCCAAGTCCAAGGAGAAACATGAGGAACACCTGAGGCTGATTCTGGAATTGCTTAGAAAGGAAAAACTTTACGCCAAATTCTCGAAATGTGAGTTTTGGTTGAATGAAGTACATTTTCTCGGCCATGTGGTTAATGACAAGGGGATTCATGTGGACCCCAACAAGATCGAGGCCATTAGTAAATGGAAAACCCCTACGACGCCATCGGAGATCCGTTCGTTTCTGGGCTTCGTCAGATATTACCGAAGATTTATCGAGAACTTCTCAAAGATCGCCAAGCCACTCACACTGTTAACACAAAAAGAGAAGAAATTCGACTGGAATGAGGAACAAGAAGAAGCATTTCAGAATTTAAAGGATAGATTGTGTAATGCCCCGATTCTGACTCTTCCTGATGGTCCGGATGACTTCGTGGTGTATTGTGATGCTTCTCATCAAGGTCTAGGTTGTGTGCTCATGCAGAGAGGTAAGGTGATAGCATGCGCGTCCCAAAAACTGAAGACACATGAAAAGAACTACACCACTCACGATCTGGAGTTGGGTGCTGTGGTCTTTGCACTCAAAAGCTGGAGACACTACTTATATGGTACAAAGAGTATAATCTATACCGATCATAAAAGTCTACAGCACATCTTTGATCAGAAGGAGTTAAACATGAGACAGAGATGCTGGGTCGAACTATTCAGTGACTATGATTGTGAAATTCGTTATCATCCGGGGAAAGCGAATGTGGTAGCAGATGCGCTCAGTAGGAAGGAAAGAGTTAAGCCCAGACGTGTACGAGTCATGAGCATGACAATCCAATCGAGTATCAAAGGAAGGATAACTCGAAGCAAAACTAGGGGCATCTAACGACATGAATGCTCCGAATGAGATGTTGTGGGGTTTGGATAAACAACTAGAGAAAAAGGAAGATGGTGGATTGTATTTTGTGGAACGAATTTGGGTTCCGGAAACAGGAAATCTAAGGACACTAATTCTGGATGAGGCTCATAAGACAAAATAGTCTGTGCATCCCGGTGCGGATAAAATGTACCACGACCTTAGAGATGTGTATTGGTGGCCAGGGATGAAGAAGGATATAGCTACCTATGTAAGCAAATGTTTGACTTGCTCGAAGGTAAAAGCCGAACACCAAAGTCCTTCGGGACTACTACAGCAGCCAGAGATTCCTGAATAGAAATGGGAGAACATAACCATGGATTTCATCATGAAAATACCAAGGACTAGTAATGGTCATGATTCTATCTGGGTCATTGTGGATAGGATGACAAAGACAACACACTTCTTAGCAATTTGTGAGGACTACAAGATGGAAAAACTAGCAAGAGTGTATATCAGCGAGATCATTGCAAGACACGGGGTGCCTGTGTCTATTATATTTGATTGATATAGTCGGATTACATCGTGGTTTTGGCAGACACTAAAGAAAGCTTTGGGCACAAGACTAGACATGAGTACAACTTATCATCCTCAGACCGATGGTCAGAGTGAGAGAATGATTCAAACCCTGGAAGACATGCTTAGGGCGTGTGTTATTGATTTCGGGGGAAACTGGAATACGCATCTACCATTGATCGAGTTTTCCTATAACAACAGTTATCATACGAGTATCAAGTGTGCTCCGTTTGAGGCCCTATATGGACAGAAATGTCGGTCACCTGTTGCTTGGCCCGAAGTGGGGGAAAGCCAGCTGATTGGGCCGGAAATTATACAAGAGACTACTGATAAGATCTTTCAGATCAAGGAAAGACTCAAGACTGCAAGGGATCGCCAAAAGAGTTACGCCGACAATCGGTAGAAACCTTTAGAGTTTGATGTTGGTGACCGTGTATTGCTGAAAGTATCTCCTTGGAAGGGCGTAGTGCGCTTTGGCGTGAAAGGGAAACTAGCGCCGAGATACATAGGACCCTTCGAAATTATTGAGCGGATTGGACTGGTAGCCTACCGGTTAAAGCTACCGCAAGAACTCAGTGGTGTACACGATACGTTTCACGCGTCGAATCTAAGGAAGTCCCTAGCGGACGAGAACCTGCAAGTGCCGCTTAAAGAAATCAAGATAGACAACACCCTACACTTTATAGAGGAACCTGTAGAAATCTTGGATCGAGAAATTAAAAGCCTAAAGAGGAGTGAAATTCCAATAGTCAAGGTACGATGTAACTCTAAGCGGGGACCCGAGTTTACGTGGGAACGGGAAAATCACATGAAGTCCAAATATCCACACTTGTTTAAACACTAACATTCTCGTAGCAGTATAAGCTGAATTTCGGGACGAATTTCTTTCAAGTGGGGGATGCTGTGACATCCGTCACCAAATCAGGTTAGTCATTTTAACCGCAGCTATTGAAACCCCAATTTATGCTATGTTGTAGGACCGACTGGGGGACGGGGTTCTAAACTAAACTAAAACACCCTAATGCTAGGACTGATCTAGGATGAGAAATAGTGCGAAATTTCTATTTCCCAAACCTCCTAAGGATTCTAAGATCTGCTTAGGTGTCCGGCACACAGTAACACTAAGAAACACACAGAGTAGAAACAAGAACAAACTCTAAGAAACTCACACAGAGATGCTTAAGGCTGCCCTTGGTTTTCGTATTTATCACTAAGATTACGAATTATGAGGTCAAAGTCGCGATTACTAAGGCTTAAGGTCGGATAAGGTCGATTACGAAGGCTCCCGGTTGATTACCTGTCAATTAGTCGATTTTCCTAAAATTCTCTCGATTACCCACGCTAATGCGGGGTTAAGCTCTATTTATAGTGTACCTAAATTCACTTCGCACGTGATGCAACGCACTTCGCACGCAGTGAGTCCAGTACGCACGTACTGGTTATTTTAATAGTAATTAAATTCATTTTAACCGACCTAATCACTACGCGCGTAGTGATCTCCACTACGCACGTAGTGAGACTGACTTCGCACGTGGTGATCTCTCACACAGACTTAAACTTCCAAACACACATCAACACATGATTAAGTACTTGTAAGCTTAAGATCATCACAAAGAATCACTAAGAATATATACACATGCAAACAATTAATCAAAACACATTTGAATTAACATTTCTTGTATGTATTTGATTGATAAGAACTAGGGATTCACAATTATGCACCAACATACTCCCCCTAAGACCTAGTTCTATCAATAACCATTGCACTAAGCAAAAATTCCACAAAGTAAAATGCACAAAGCAAAATGCACACAGCAGAATGTACTAAGCAAAATTTCCACAAAGTAAAATGCACAAAGCAAAATGCACACAGCAGAATGTACTAAGCAAAAATTTGCACAAAGCAAAATTCATACAGCAAAATGCTAAACGAATACCTTTCATCATGCCCTTACCTGCACTACGCACGATGTGAGCTGTAACTCGTGCTTAGTGGGGTTCCATTTCACATGAAATGAGTTTCTCATCTGTGAACCTTAATTACTGTTAGTACTGCACTCAGCAATAAACTGTCAGTAACTTCAAGATCACTTATAAACATTTAAGCAAAACACATCAAAGTGAGATGAAGGAAATGTAAACAGAACTAAAAGAAAATAGAACATACTAGAACTCTTTTTGTATTTTTCTGATAATAAAGGAAAATAAATGCGAATGTAAACTATGAACTAATTAAATCCTAAAGAACAGAATAACCAAAACAAAAGGAATTGCAGAAATTAAATTACTGAAATTTAATCTTTTTGTGAGAAAGTTCCAATGTGGAGTCAGTACTAGCTCGTCTATACTCAGCAATCATTCATTTCAGAACCTTGGGCATAAACATATTTTCTTAAATTCTGTCTGTCAACCTATCTTTCTTCAAATAATAACAGATTTTGTTTCAACATTTTCAGATTATCTAGACTGGATACATGATTAAGACTATCTCTTTCAAAGTCTCACAGTATTTTGATTCACTCAGTGAGGTGCACAACTTGATTACCTAAACTACCATGCTTATGTGATATGTTAATTTGTCAACGCATTTTATGCTCTTTGACATGGAGGTCAATTTTTCACCTCTCTAGACATTTTTCTTGCTGAGCTTTTATCAATGCATTTTATGCTCTTTGACAGTTTATCATGATAGATCAATGTATCTATATCTTTTGACATTCTTAAAATTGGGGTCAATTTGTCACCCTCTTTTACATATAGCTCAATGTCATTTAACACATTAGGCATGGTAACAGGTGTGTGCATCAAACTAAGTCATTCTCAACTGTTATTGACTTATAGACTTGGAATGTCTCGATAGCTTAAATCTATGATTGATTTTCACATGCATAACCATTTATCAGTCTAGACTTTCCTTATATGTCTTACACACTATGTGTTTCTTATCTGATTTAATTCAAATTTTCAAACAGTTTTCTCAAGAATATGTGCATGCTTTCAGTCCTAATCTTACTAGACATACTTTGTATTGAGAACCAGTGTGCCATCACTCTCCATCTAGGTTGGACCAACTTCTCATAATTTTTTTTTTTTTTGTATTTTCTAAGTTTTCTGATTTTTTTTTTATTTTCTAAGTTTTCTGATTTTTTTTTGTATTTTCTAAGTTTTCTGATTTTTTTTGTATTTTCTAAGTTTTCTGATTTTTTTGTATTTTCTAAGTTTTCTGATTTTTTTTGTATTTTCTAAGTTTTCTGATTTTTTTTGTATTTTCTAAGTTTTCTGAACTATCTCCCCCTAAAATACCAAAGAAACTAAAACCTAAGAAAATAGAAACGCAGAAGCACACAGGAAATAAACACAAAGACAAAAGAACAATTTAGTCACACAGAAAATAGACACACAGTCACAAATACCTCACACTTGATTATAGCGGTTGACACCCTTCACACAGAAGAAAGAATTAGAAAGCATTAGGAACCCAAGCCCGAATAGTCATGGGTTTCCCGTCTTCTCAGCAGCATTGCTGAACCTGTCACTCGAATCTTTAGACATTTGAACACACAGTTTGTTAGTCCACTTAGAAGTCTGATTGAGCGAAGATTTTCTTTTGCTAACAACTTCGGGATTTTTAGATTTTCTTATGGTATCCCCGTTTGTCCTTTGATGCTGAACTGGAATAGTTGAGTTTTGATTGTTTTTAGTAAACGTTTTATTCTTTTGAAAAGTCTCAACTTCCCTGTTACATCGCTGATGTGGCTGCTGATCACACTCGTAACTGAGGTGACCAGGTCTCCTGCACACATAGCAAATCCTGTCTGGATATTGCTTTACAGAACCTTTCAACATTCTTTGAGATCGATACCATAACCCTTGATGTTTGGGTAAGATTTTGACCTCTTGGTATGGACGGGTATCAGGAGACTTTACACCCTCCTTTTCAAATTTCCGAAGGGCATCGCGGATACGATGCATCAACGGATCTTTCTCATTAGAACTTGCCAACAGTTCTCTTATGCCTGGTTCAGCCTTTTTAATTTCTTCTTGCTGAACCTCATTCTTCTGAGGCTCACCCACATTCTCGTGTAACTTTAAATCCTCTTTTGGGGTTGATGCAGAAGATTCATCAACCTTTGTGAGTAGTGGGTCAGATTCAGAGTGAACATCATCATTCACCAGTTGATTTAACACTGGTGGTGGACATTTAGAGTATAACTTCTTGTTCTTTTCTGAATCAGTACCTTGACCTCTCTGATCGATTATGTACTCAAATAAGTAAGAGGACGTGGAATAACTTTTGAGTTTTTGACTCAGAGTCTCATAATCGACCTTTGAAGTAGCAAGATCTCGTTTCAGCTTATCAATCTCATTTATGTAAAACACTATAGCATCCTGTTTATTTAACAGAGCCACACCTAGTTCATGCACCTGTTTGCCTAAACTTTCATTCTTTTCTTTCAACTGTTTTTCTCTTTCTTTTATCAACAGGTTTTTATCTAACTTAGATGTGAGCTATGAAATTGTAGACTTTAGGAACACTATCTGTTTTACATAATCATTGCAAGAACCACAAGGTAAGCCAAAAGTACATACCTTTTCCTCGGATGATTGACCACAACTGCACACCTTTTGGTTTGACTCATTGGCACGAACTTTCACTGGTGTCTTTTCTGCAGCTGGAACCGAGGCTGGTTCATCATCAATGCTGGCAATTGATTCTTCCTCACTTGAGTAACTTTCTGTCTCGGATTGAGAATCTTCGTTCAACACATGAACATTTGCCACATTAATATCAGCACCATCATTCCCAAATTGTACTGACCAGTCAATTCCCTCGTCCTTTTGAACAACTGCCATTGCCTTAGCCGGTTTTGGAGTTGATTCAGACTTTATGTTTGAAGAGGAAGATGATCTACTGCCAGGACTGGTTTTGAAAGGATACTTGGGTCCAGAGTTCGTCGGCTTTTCACATTCTCGCGCAAAATGACCCTTTTCACCACAGTTGTAGCAGGTTACAGCTGACTTGTCAAAACCCAGCTTCGTATCTTTGGTTGCTGTAATCTGCATCCCCGTTCTTTTCACTAAGGCTTTGGCTCTTCTTACCAGGTTGGCATATGACCATAAGATATCCTGACGTTCCATCTCATCATTGTCAATTTGGTCATAGTCTTCCTGGGTCAGATAGGCGTTCCCAATCTTTCCCTTGAGCAGATCATCGTATGAGGTGACCAATGCACTAAGCATCCCCATATGCTCCTTAACTTCTTCAGTGCTGCCATGTTTGAAATGCTCGACATTGAATCCAGAAGTAGACACAGTATAGGATGGCCCAGAAGATGAGGTTTCAGGTGTAGATCTGCCAGAATCATTTACATTACTCACATAGGCAGATTGTAAGGGAGCATTTGAAGAAGTGGATGACGATACAGGTGTTCCAGAGTAGTAGAGAGAAGGATTTTGTTGATAACTGGACATGGAATCCAAATTTTGTTCCTCCTGCTCTTGCTCTTTCAACTTGGTGATGAAATCATTTAGATCCATCCCGTCAAAACCACCACTGTTCTTCAGTATCATAATATATGATCGCCAGCTCTTGGGCAAAGCTTTTGCCAAAATTTCCACCTGCTGCTTCTCTGGAACAGTAACACCCAGACTGTCCAGTTCACTGAGAAGATGATTATATCTTGTAATGAGAGAAGGAATTTTTTCATCTCTAGTAGCCATGAAATGATCTAATTCCTTTCTCAATTGACTTGCTTTCAATTCCTTGAGGGCGGCATTTCCCTCATTTCTCTTCTCTAGTGCTCTCCACAGGCTGTGAGAAGTTTTATATCTTCTGAATTGATGGAAGATCTCATTAGGAATCGCCTGGATTAATTGAGCATAGGCCTTCTTCTCTGCATCATGACTGCTCTTCTGTTCAACAGTCATTCCATCATAGGGGGTTTCAATATTTCCCTCCCCCTTGGGAACCATATAATCGGTGCTTATTGCCCTCCGAAGTCTACAGTCAAGGCCATCAAGGAATATTTCAAACCTGGGCTTCCACATAGGATAGTCTTCCATGGTTAACAGTTTAGGTACTTTATTGGCACTCCCCATTTCACTGTCTAATAATAAGTTGTTTAAAACTGTTGTCTGTTTTGATGCCATTTCAGTAAACAAGAGCTGAGAACACATAGACTGAAATTAGGATTTGATAGACCACACAGATTCAATACGCACGGAGTGGGAAGGCACTTCGCACGAACACACAGAACAACGTACGAAGCACACAGTACTACGCACGGACAGGACACAATACGCACGTAGTGGGTAATACTCAATGTGAACTGACACGAAGACACACAGACGTTACTACGTACGAACTGGAACTCTACCACGCATGAACTGGAACCTAGGACGCACGGAGTGAAGATGGTACGCACGAAGCAACAAAATATTTTTTAAAGACAAAGTAAACCACACAGACTCAACTCGTACGAACTGAATACACCACGCACGTGTTGAGGGCCTAATACGTACGGAATGAACACACAGTCAATCGAAGAGTCTAGAAGATCAACGACACACTACGCACGTACTAAGCTTACTACGCACGCACTGGGACCTCACTTCGCACGGGTAACACTCAAACGATTAACGTAAACACGACCTTTTTAACGCAAAAAGACCTATTTTCGACCTACTAACCGATTTAAACGACGAAAAGGACAAACACACAGGCCTAATCGACACCTAGATCACGAAATCCTAAAGGAAAAGTGATCAATCAAAGCACAAGGCTCTGATACCACTTTGTAGGACTGACTGGGGGACGGGGTTCTAAACTAAACTAAAACACCCTAATGCTAGGACTGATCTAGGATGAGAAATAGTGCGGAATTTCTATTTCCCAAACCTCCTAAGGATTCTAAGATCTGCTTAGGTGTCCGGCACACAGTAACACTAAGAAATACACAGAGTAGAAACAAGAACAAACTCTAAGAAACTCACACAGAGATGCTTAAGGCTGCCCTTGGTTTTCGTATTTATCACTAAGATTACGAATTATGAGGTCAAAGTCGCGATTACTAAGGCTTAAGGTCGGATAAGGTCGATTACGAAGGCTCCCGGTTGATTACCTGTCAATTAGTCGATTTTCTTAAAATTCTCTCGATTACCCACGCTAATGCGGGGTTAAGCTCTATTTATAGTGTACTTAAATTCACTTCGCACGTGATGCAACGCACTTCGCACGCAGTGAGTCCAGTACGCACGTACTGGTTATTTTAATAGTAATTAAATTCATTTTAACCGACCTAATCACTACGCGCGTAGTGATCTCCACTACGCACGTAGTGAGACTGACTTCGCACGTGGTGATCTCTCACACGGACTTAAACTTCCAAACACACATCAACACATGATTAAGTACTTGTAAGCTTAAGATCATCACAAAGAATCACTAAGAATATATACACATGCAAACAATTAATCAAAACACATTTGAATTAACATTTCTTGTATGTATTTGATTGATAAGAACTAGGGATTCACAATTATGCACCAACATATGTTGAGAACTAATTCCTCATGAACCATTGTGGTTCGGTTTTATGCTCGTATATACTTTAGATAAATTCTTAATATATTTTAGATTATTGTACTAGCCTTAGAATATTAAGAAAACCTAAGTTTAACTTAGATTGCATTTTATGCTTAGTTAGGTAGACTTTTAGAAATTTTCCCTAGAATGCCACATTTTAACCAATTTTTTATGTTTTTTATAAAAAAAATAAAGTTAGTTAATTTATATATATAATTTCGATTTTTATAGTATTAGGATAGACTTTTTTTAAAATTAAGATTTAAACCTCATACTTATCCCTAATTTAAAAACCAACCCAATCCTTACCCTATTTAAACCTAAGCCTAAACCTTAGCCCCCCCCCCCCCCCCCCTTATTTGCATCATACGATCTCACCCTCTCTCCCTCTCCCTCATACGTCGACTTCAGCCTCCCTCTCCCCTCTCTTTGTCGATTTCTTCAAGAAACAAGGATCAAGGCTTCAAGAACTAGGGTTTGTGACCATTGGCATTAAGGTAGAACCTCTAATCCTTAACATCTTATGATTCTCTTCATGTCATCTTCTCATCTCTTATTCATCTCCTTCTTGAGTCCATAGAAATATGTCTAAGATCATCAAATATATGTTCAAAAACGTTTTCATGATGTGTCTAAGAGTATTTACAATCAAAAACTAGGTTTTTACACTCTAAAGTTCTATAGACATGAAACTGGTTTCTGGACAGAAAGTTTGGTCGTGTTTGAGAATGCATAACAGGGTCTATTCGTAGAGTTTTTAATCGATTCTTAGATCTAGAATGTATTGTTTTTAGTCTAGTTTCAGCATAAATAATATTTGTAAATATTGAAGGTCGTTTGGTCGGTCAAAAGGCTTTTACCGTAGAAGTGCGCAAATCTGCCAGTATGTCCGACATATTTGAGGCTAAAATTTTGGTTTAGAAACCCATTAAAAACTTAGTATTTTCAAACAATATTTTTACTGTAGCATTTTCATAGAGTCTAGGTTATTTTGTAAAAATTTCGTGAATTTTAGATGTCATTTACTATTTTTACAAAAGTCAATAAAATCTGTTGCGCATGTGCAGATGTTTTTCTGTCAGTAGTGGCTTTGGTTAATTTTTATAAATATCTATCTAAGTTGGTTTATTCTGGAAAAATTACATTATGTAGTAGGGACATTGAACCTACTGTAATATAAATTTTATGATCAAACTCGGAATTTTAGTATTTTCTAAAATTACTTAAAGTCAGCCTAAAGAACCAGAAAACTTGTACCGTGACTTTAGGTTAATACAAACAACTCCACATGCCTTTTTGCCATACTAGGAATTCAAACACCTACCTACGTGACTCATGTATATTATTACTTGTTGTAGATCCCACACCTATTCCTCCGCAAGAGTAGGATTCATTGAGAAGCTAAGGTGAGTACTCGTAGCCCCTTTTTCGTGTATATCTTTTGGGGGAAAATGACACTCAATCTGTTTTACTATACCGTGTTTTAAACTTTTTAATGACAATTGTATGTTGCATGATTACGTGCTTGTGTGAACTTGTATTGGTTGATGCCTATGAGATGACTATATTACTTGAGCCAACTTATGTTCCCGGCCGTCTATAGTATGTTGGAAGACTAATTACTCTTGAACCGAGATGTTTCGGTTATTGCTATGCTCTAATTGCAAGTGCTTTACTATTATGCGGCAATTGTAAAAACTACATGCTATACACGGTAACTTGATTTCTATTTAAACATGCGAGCTCACCAACATTTGTGTTGACATTTTTAGAGTGTTCATTTTCAGGTAATGCTAACAACGATAACTAAGGTTGCTTAGAAGGCTAACTGGACTTTTAGAAAGACTAAGCTAGTGCAAGGCTACTTTTAGACTTCGGACATAACTTTTGACTATTTCTTATATTTTGATTGTTGGTTTTGGGCTTGTTGCCCGTATACCTGTCCCGGGTTGTGGGATTTACATTTACGCATTCTCTTTCATTGCTTTTGACTATGATGCCGTGAATATCGACTTATCACGAAACAAGTCCCCTCCTGTGTTGGGGAAACATCGTGACACGTTTAGTATTTGCATTTAGTGTTTCTCTATGATGTTATCAATGTGTTATGACGATCCTCTCCGTCACACTTTGCGATTCCGCCTTGGCGGGGTGTGACAGGTGGGAGCCACATCAGGGAGATACTAACGCTATTATAAATACTTGATGGGTTATTCGTGTAGAGAATAACAACACAAGTCACGTGACCAAGTATTTGTAGATATTTGTCAGGGGTACAAATATTGGAGGTGCTCCGCATCAGTTTAACTTCATGGAGTCTATCGACTTAAGTTAGCTGATTGGTTGTCCTTAGACCTAAGATGTTTGGTTTGGGGCACGAGGACTTCTGTACTTTGGAACGTTCTAACTTTACGCCGTAACTGGGTAGTTATAATAGGCATATCTGGGTGCAGCGGAAGACGTGTGGTCAAATGCAAGCAGTCAAGATGGGATTTCACTTTCTCTTGTAGAGAGGAGATATTCTAGGGCCCCTTGACGATTGAGACTAAGTGAAATGCGTGGCCGCGCTCGGATAGAATGATGGACATCATTTGGTAACTCGTAACTACAATTAGTCGAAATCAGAAGTCAAGAAACATAATCTGGATTTTCGGAATAGATCACGTGCTCCATGTCTGAAATCCACATTACGGGATATCGCGATGTGAAAGGAAAATCCGGGTAATCCAAGTAGGTGATTACAGACTCTCTGGACATAAGAGAACTTATAGTCGTGGTTAACCTAAGTGTCTGGCTGGGGACCTCCTTAGGCCCGTGATGTACAAAAGAGTGTAACTATAGTGCACAAGTGGGAGTCTGATATAGATTGTGTGCAGGGATAGTGTACACGTGTTATCACATCCATGGACACTATGAGCCACTAAAGGGTCACACAGCTGCATACCCAACCAATGAACCAGGAAATAATATATTGTGTGTATAGTGGTAATTAATAGTTAATTAATTATCCGGAAAAAAAATAATAAATGGACGTTTATTATTTAAAAGGGAGAGATTAAATATCAGCCTGATATTTAATAAATAAGTTTGGTTAAAGAAATATTAATTAACGGTTAATTAAGTAATACTAATCAAACTAGAGGGAATGTTTTTGTTAAATGATCAAAGTTATTGATCATGGACCAGGCTTTAAGGTCCAAGGGCTTTGGCCCAAGAGGTTAACTATTTAAGTTAGTTTAAACCTAATTTAATCCTCACAAGTTTCAAAAACACAAAAAGTTTTCCCTAGTCTCTCTCTCTCTCTTCTCGGCCGACGATAACCACCACCTTCGGTGGTTTGTTTTTCTAGCGGTGATCACTGGCGAACGGCGGCGGCCAATGGCGGCGGCCAAGGGCGGCGGCCGGCGGCCAATGGCGCGAAAACCGAGGCCGAACCCCCTTTGCCGCGGGTTCCTTTTGGCGGCAGCGATCAGGGCAAAAACCCGAGTGGTTTTTTCCGGTTGTTATACACACACGTATTGTTCTATTTTGGCGGTCTAGCAGCCAGTTCAAGGGTGCAATAGCTGTGTATCCCCCTTCAGCAGTTTCAGGGTATATTTTCTATCTTTTAGTTAATAACTGATATGGGGCATATATAATTCCTGATATATTTGTTTATCTATGATTATTGTTTTGTTTCATCATCTAATCCTGTTGGGATCCTGGGAACGAGATTTGCAAGTTTTATTTCCGTTGTGCTTGTTGTACCCTGTAAATCCCTACACATAGGACTCGAACTCGCTTTTGGTAAAACCAAACTCTTTGATGCGTTCATCAAAGTGCAAGTTCCAGCTTCTAGATGCTTGCTTTAATCCATAAATGGATTTGACCAACTTGCATACTTTTCCTAGATTCTTGGAGTCCTCAAAACCATCCGGTTGTGCCATATACACATCCTCTATTAGTTTCCCGTTAAGGAAAGCAGTTTTGACATCTATTTGCCATATCTCATAATTGAAGTATGCAGATATTGCCATAAGAATCCTAATAGACTTAAGCAACTGGCAAGAAGGTTTCATCATAATCAATACCATAAGTCTGAGTGTAACCTTTCGCAACAAGCCTAGCTTTAAAAGTATGCACATTTCCTTTCATGTCCGTCTTCTTCTTGAAGACCCACTTGCATCCAACACCTCTATTGTGTTGTGGCTAGTCTACTAACTCCCAAACTTGGTTGTCATACTGTTGGTCCCTTGGTAAGAGTATCAACAAGCAAGTAATGTGTAGAAGCAGGGTTGAATACACTTTCTGCGGAAAATTGAACAAATCAATAAAAAGTGTTAACACACATCAAACCACAAACAATCGAATGCTTTGTTTTTCATTAATAAGAAGATGATTACAGAAACAATCAAGTAAGCAACACTTGATATGTAAAGACCTAATGTAAATCAAATCTCTCAATCTCTCAAACTTTGCTATCTATAATCAACTTATGATTATAGATACAGGACGAATATCTAAACAGGATTTAATCACATATTGAATACTTAGCAACTTCACAACAGATGTGAAGATTCGAACACATGAACAAATTGGCAATCTGTGAGTTTTCTTGATCACGTTGATCTTACAAACAATGAATCAAGATTCGTAACACATACGATCAATGGGTTGAGGTGAACTGAGTTTGGCTCTGTAACTCGTTGAATAGTCGTCGTACCTCTAAACTTATCAGGAGATAAGTATTTATAATCATGTTCCTACGGATCCTAACAAACTAGAACTTATCCTAATCTGCTAACAAACTAACGGATAACCCGGAATCTTGAATCTTGAATCTTCTTATCTTGAGTCTTCAATCTTCAATCTTGATTCTGGAATCTTCTTATCCTTGCCATAGATATAGAGATATAAAAGGAATTTAAAACATATTTAAATTCTCTTAAACTGACTTCTTCAGTCGGACTGAGTTACCCAGCTTGAAACTCATCAAGCTGAGTTCTTTGATAACAAACCCGAAAATAAATATGTACTAACACGTAAAATGATTAACTCATCCTAGGAAGTCCTAAGAGTTAGCTAGAAATTCCTTAGCAACTCTGTTGAGCTGACTCAGTATATAAGTTGAGTCACTCAGCTCAAAACGCATCAAAGCTGAATACTCAACCTATATCTTAGGTGACACACATAGCTTTTCAAACACATTGATAATCTTACTAAGATATAGTCTAAGCGGACTTTCCGAAGTATAACCTTCGCCACGACATTAAGCTTACCAGCGGGTATCACAAACTCATGTCGGAAAAACAGCTTTCTGTTTAAGTTATATTTAGAACACATCTTACAAACTTAACTTTGTCTCATCAAATTTCAAATGATGAGATCATTTGACCAACAAACTCCCCGTATTTGATGATGACAAAACCATCAAACAGTTCTTAAATTTGTTTAACAGAATTATGTCTTAAATCTTAAAGTTATTAAGATTTTATATTTGAACTAATCAAATATTAATTGAACATATCAATTATCAATTAAACTTATCAATTTTAAGTTGAACAAACCAACCAATCATATTAATGAATAAGAACTAATCAATTATTCATTCAAACTGAACTAATCAGACTAATAATTATGAACACATCATAAACAATTGAACATATCAAACATATATTTGTATTCATTTTAATTGAACACATCAGAATACAAAAATTTTGATCACTTAGATCATGCACACTTAGTGCTTACACATTATTAGAACTAATCTAATAATTATACATAGAACTAATCTATTATAAAATTTATCTTACGAACTCAGGATGTAGAAGTTCCCAAATAATGATTTCTTGGTTGATTTCGTCTAGCAACCTCTCAGCTTCTACATTCCCTCTGAATTCCTTCTGTTGTACTCTGATGATTTTATTCAGCTTGTATCTCAAAAATTGATTTGAGCTATCATCACCACAACAACTTCGAATGTGTAAGGCATCCCTAGCTTTTAGATAGCAGATCTCATTCAGCTTGATAAAGCTAGGTTTGCCTGCCTGATCCTTAAACATAAACCCCTGAACAGGTGTGTCAATACTTTGATTTTCTGTAAATATTACACCTTCAGGCATTCTGAATAAGTTCTCCCATTGTAGTCCAGGAACTGGAACATATCTCAGCTCCTCAGCTCTATTGATCAGTTTAGAAACTTCAGCAAAGCTCTCTTGCTTGATTTGACTTCTTTTGAACTTCTTGAACATCATTATTATTCTTTTCCACTCTATGTAGCTCATCCTATGAACAAATCTCAGGTCCATTCCAATTGTAGATTTATCAACAAATTCTAAGTTGAGAACGATGACTACATTTACTCTGCTCAAAGTCATGCCTCTAATCTCTCCGCTTGTGCTCCTTCTAAAGTAACACTCTTGAATGTCTGCGTCTGTATATGGAATAGGATCAGATCTTGGACCAGTGTAATCAGCTTCAGCTTGAGCCAAAGTTTTTCTTTCTCTTTCTCTTTCTTGGTCCTTTGCTTCCTTCTCCTTCCTTTTTCTCAGCTCATCAAGTGATATTCCTAACTCAATGGCTTCTTCTTGTTCGAGCATTTCAATCATAAGCCTTGTGGCTTTTTCTTCCTCAGTCTCAGAAACACTGTCAGCTTCAGGTTCAGATTCTATCACTTTTTGACTCTTAGCTACAGGTTCCTCTTTTTCTAACTCCAGCTCCCCCTCAAACTGATCTTACCTCTCTGCTCCTTTTGCTAGTGCCAGTAGAGCTTCAGCTTGAACTAACTCAGCTTCAGCTTCAGCTAGAACCTTCTCCCCCTTTTTGTCATCATCAACAGGGTTCGAAGTCTGTTGTTGTTGAAGGGCAGCAACTGCAGAGGCAATCTCTTTAACATCACTAGTCAGCTTCTCAATCCTCTGATAGATTTGACGTTTGTGCTTCTTCTGCTTGAGATGGAACAGACCAAACTGAGCTGTGATGTATTGTTTCAACTGTTGGATGACTGAGGAGGCAGATTCATCTGGAGGAGACTGACTCCTGTCCTTAAACTCAAAATGTTTATCCTGGGAATTGAAAGAGTCAAGAACATTAAGTGGTGAGTGTTTAGGTGTATGATCCAAAGGTTGGTGTATACCCTCAAAATCATGTGCACCAGAGTTTGGACCCTGTGATTCACCTTCGTATGTAGATGAATCATTGACAGGTCATGCTAGTGGGTGTGATAAGTGAAGAAAAGTAATAGGGCTCGAGACGTGAAGTGTATGGGTAGGTGGTTGGCTTATTAGGTTAGAGGGGGGTGATTGACCCTGGGATTGGTCATTCTTTCAATGTTACCTGAGTGTGTCTGCTCAGGCACAACAGTGGGCTCTCCCATGGCTCTGGACAGTGTGGGCTGAGTAGACACCACACCTGGTTTAGGCTGTAGGGTTGAAATGAGCCTCGAGGTTGACACCTTAAGAGTAGGCATCTCCCCCTCAACTCCTGCCTGGGGAGGGATCAATGTGATCTCAGCTCCAGTGATGCTTTTTGGAGTGGCACCACCTTTGGCAGTTTTACGTGTATAGGTTTGGATATTCTCCCTAGTAGCAGTGGGCATACTAGCGGTGGCTTTAGAATGGAGTTGAATGGAAGGTGGAGGAGATGGGTTAGACTGGGTTGGGTCTACCACAGTCTTGTCTCCAAAAGATGATGGAGAGAAGTGAGAAGAAGTTGAGAGAGGAGGAGTGATACCTGGTCTGAGTCTTTCATCGAATGCAGACTTTGAAGATGAATTAGAACCAGAGGGGGATGAAGCACCATCAGCTTTAGAGAAAGGCTCAGCTTGAGCAAGTTGCTCAGCTCAATGATCTGGTTCAGCTCCAGATGCTCCCCCTTGATCCGACTCCTCACCTTCACTTGCAGATGAAGCTCTCTCATCTATCCATCGCATTGGGTCACTCAGACCTTCCTACTCTGGAAAGATGTCATTATTGAACATCTTTGAGCTGAGTGCTGGAGCAGGGAACACATCTTGTCCAGCTTCATAATGTTGTTATCCCAACTCAGCTTCCACCACCAAGGATAAGTACCTTATAAATGGTACATGGATATCCCTTGGTGTGTTTACAGCTTGGGCTTTGAGCTCGTTGAAGATGAGCAATGCATAATCCAGATTTCTGACATGATACATGTTGTAGAGCAGCTGCATCTCGAACTCATTGACTTGATCCAAGACTCCAATCTTAGTGCCAAGTAAACGTATCACAGTGGACACCATGAAGCCCCATCCAGTGGGAAAAGTGGCTTTCTTTATCACACCCTCTATTTGTGGGTGACCTATATTTGGTAGGACTGACCTTTCCACTTGTCTTGTTACAGCAGCTTCGAACATATCATTTGCAGGGAGTTGAAGAACTTCCCCTAGCCGCTGCACAGTAATGACAACTGTTCTATCCCCATTTAGAACAGTGTCGGTGATCTCTTCCCTGTTCTGGTTGTAAGTACAAGTATACCAGAACTCCAACAGGTGTTGTGGAACGATATGGAGTGGTGCTCCTGAAAAAGCGAATGCCAAGGGGCATTTTTGAATGTAGTCCACCCATATTCCGTATCCTCTACCTCGTTTCCTCTCTGGAATTGTGAGACAGGCACGTTAATTGTTGATTCGAATCAACGACACGCCATTGTTCTTCGATTAAGCACCTCTTACCATTCTATCACTGAGAATGAGAATGGTTCCGTCCATCGTTGATTTCGTTGATTCACACTGAGCAAATTTTGAATTCGCACTGAGCGATTTGGAATTCGCACTGAGCGATTTAGGGTTTCGAATTTGAATGGTTGATTGCACTAAGCAAGGAGAGGTGTTTGTGGAAGGTGTTTGTGGAAGGTATTTGTGTATAGTAGAAGTTTAAGAAGAAGAAATGTAAGCGTAAACTTCTAAATATCGGTTATGGGCGTTATATATACCTTTCTGAGGAGAGAGAAAAGTTACCGTTGGAAATCCCTTTTTATCCGTTACATGTAACATAGTTACGGCGCAATGTAACAGTAGCAGAGATGAAACTTATCATCTCCCAACGGTTAATTTTGTAAAATTATATTATTGACTTACAACAATATTATTTACACTGTTGTATTACACCAATACGTAATCGGTATAAAACGTGATTTGAGACCGACGCAAATACTGTTAGATCTTAATTTGTATGTTTGAGATATAGTCTTAATTTTGTATGTGTATGGATATTCATGTCATGTTATGATTGTAATAGTTGTTGTCATATAAATAGGATGTCCATGTAAAGCTATGGAACCTTTTACACTTTGAATATACAAAAACACACTTAAAGGTGTTTCTACCAAATGCTCTCTACTTGATTTCTACTTGTGCTCATCTAAATACCTTTCAATTGGTATCAGCTACACTCTGATCAGATTCAAGTTGGAAAGTGCAAATTCAGATTCAAAGGTTCAAGAATTGATGGATTTTTGAAGATTTTTCAAGAAAAAGAGGGTTCACGACTTACAATCTGTTTTTGAAGATTTGATGGAGTTTTTGAGTTGAATTTGAGTTGATTGGGAGTACATTCATCACAGAAACACTCGTTGATCATCAACAGTTACTGGAATTCAAAATAATTAGGTAAATTTGAGATTTAAAAGTTCGAAGTTCTTGAAGAAAATTGGTCGCAAGTTCAAAATCTGATATTGAATTGATTGTTTTTATGGATTAGAACTTGTTATTATCATATTACGACCAGTTCTGGAAGTTCTTGGATAGATTGGCATCATTTTACTTGAAAAATCAAAATTTCCCGTGAAAAAGATCAAGTGTTCGGAATTCCAGGGTTGAATCATTTGGAATTGGGTTTTGAATCATTTGGATTTGCTGTAATCCGAATAGAAATTGTTCAGTTTCGCTGAATTCCGCATATAAATTGTTCGGATTTCCTGTATTCCGAATAGAAGTTGTTCGTATTTCGTGCTCTGATACCACTTGTTTGTCCCAAGTGATTCAGGTATCAACAATGTAATGAAGATCAATGTAACATAATCTTGAAATGTAGAGAGAGAGTAATTAACACCATGTAAAACACACACTTAAGCTTTGATTATGCCAAAGACCTTACTAATGACAATTAGTCATTAGTATTTATACCCCTAAGGGTATTTACAATATTAACCCTAAGTTTGTATATTTAATACAAACTTTAACTAGAATATAATCTGCTATATTCTATACAATATTTTTGTCCTAACAATATCCCCCTTTGTACAGAAAATAGAAGATGTTTGTCTTTTCAGCATCATACGAACTCTAACAATCTCCTCTTTCAAATATGCAGATTTCTTGCTGCATTCTTTAACGCTTTAGGAGACAAGACTTGAACGATTTCTTTTTGAATCTTCAGTCTTTGATCGGATGTCTTCAGAATGTCTTCTCATCTTGAAAAATAGACTCTTCCATTTTTAAGAGCAGTCTTCACTTTATGAGTTTGATGAGAACTTGAATCTTGAAAGCACACAGTAACATCCTCTTTCGTCTGATTTTCAGATTTGCACCAATAACCTAAGGTAATGCAACCTTTGGTTGTATGAACAGTTTAGCATGTAGTGGTTTTCAGCATTCGCGATCTTGAGCATTTACACAGTATGATTTAGGAAGAATATTTGTTCTCTCCCCCTTGAATGTAGCTCTAGATCTGGTTTATTTCTTCAAAACTTCTGGAATTTTCAGTCTTCAAGCACTTTTACTGTTCTGAATCTTTATTCTTTTTCCCTTTTCCTTACTTTGCTCCCCCTTGACTTGACATGTATAATCTTCTATGTTTGTTGTCTTTGTCTCCCCCTCAACACACGAATCTGTTCTCTTGATTGATAAGATCAAAATCAACTGAATGAGTATTAAAAAAATTCACTTCAGAATCAACCGATATTTCTCCCCTCAAAATTAACTCATATTTCTCCCCCTCATGATGATCAGGATTCTTCATGAACATCATGTATTTGATTTTGTCATGAACAGATAATCACTTGAAGCTTAGAACCCTCAACATGAGATTCAGTTGAATGATGGTGTCACTACAATAATATGGCAATGAAAGTATCAGAGACAGTCTTTAGGGCACCGTCTCAAAGTTCCCGTGGGGTAACACCGAGATCACATAGATTCTTGTTAATACAACAGTTTAAATAAACTGTGTGACCTACGTTCAGAACTGGCATAATGTTGATTCTGGTAGGATTTCCATATAATCATCGTGAATATCACATAAGATATCACTCCAAGATGTTCCGGTAGTTACGAAAACTAGATACACTTAATGTTTCTACCATGTTTCCTAAGAAATGAAATTTATATTCAAATAAGCTCTAGACTCGATAAGTGCATGAAAGAAGTCGGGGACCGGAGCAGCATGTCCTCCTTGTTTCAATATCAACAATCTCCAAATGAGATGTCAGTAGAAATGTGCTAATTCTCCGTGTGAAGTTGAAACAATTATCTTTTAAGAGATAATTGAGTAGCTGGGTGGGGTTAGTGTGCATCACTGGGTCCATGATGTCTATTTCAATACCAAATCTCAACGAATGAGATCCCGTAGTAGATGTGGCTACCCAGATGTATACTATTTGGTAAGGATATTTCTTTTCTTTTGATCCTGTCTCACCCACAGCTCACTAAATATTTTTCAACTTCTCCCTCAAACTCACTTTCTTAATTGATGTATGTATCTATTGTTTGTTGGATACATAAGGACACTGGTTATTATTCGCAACCGGATGAGAAATCATGTGATTTACAACAAGAATGATTTTTCAAGAAATTCAGATAATGAGAAGGATTGTCAAGGATGATTTAAACAATTAGAGAATATGAACAATCAGGGAATTTGACAAATAATGTCACAAAATGATTTAACAGTAAGCTTAACATATTTTGTTGATGAGATGCACCCCATCTCCTGTTCGACCCCTTTCAGATTCATTTTACCTCTGCACACCAGTCAGTATCCCGTGATAACTTATTCTGCTCACCTAAATGACCTAGTAAGTAACCCTTACTATCGCTTTCTAGAATATGGTGAGCTCCTGGGGCAGGTACTTCCGGTTCTGGATAGACCATAGGAGTATAAATGCCTACAGTCGCTCACTCATGTTGCGTTGTGACCACTGAAATAATATCACATGAATGAACGGTTCCAGACAGAATGAAACATTCAGCATTTGAAGGAAGGAAATCAAAATGATAGTGAGATGGAAACGCGGAAATGAAAGATGATCATGCGAAGATCAACAACAAGTTGAATCAAGAAAGGTATCAGAATATAGCAAAAACTGAATACCTTCTTGAAGAGATAACATCGAATGAAAAGCAGCAAATCTTTTTGTATTTTGAAATTTTATAATGTTTTTTGCTTTTCAATATTTGAATGTTTTTGGCTTTTTTTGAAAAAGATATAAGCAATAAAAACAAACTCCCCCTAATTGATGCATGAAAATTGTTTTTCATCAATTAGGCGAAGATAAAATCTTGCTCCCCCTGCAGTAAACAATCCATTAGAAAGCAAGTTATATCATGAAATGATAAAACTGCACAGAATAAGCATCTCAGGTCATTAGACTCGGGCTAATGCTGAACAACATGAATTTCTGAAATGAACTGCAGGGAATCTCCATCTTGATTGAAAAATTATGAGATTTAAGAACAAATCAGGACACTGAACACAGTGATCTTCACTACATCTAAATGATCTTCATTGTGCTCCAACAATGTCTCTCTTTGTTTTCCTGCAAAATGGATTAACAAAAGTTGGTACCCATTCTTGTTTGGGTCCAGATTTGTTAGTCGCAGGTTTGGGCATCCATTTTTGTGTATTTGTTACAATAACAGGTTTATGGACCTTTCAGTTCAATGGTCCTGAATGCCACTGAGGAATTCCATTTCTAACAAGAAACTCTTGTTTAATGCATGACGTCTTACAAATCTTCTCTTTTGACAGGCGGATTAGGTGTTTGGCCGAGTAAACCACGAATGGATACATGACGTCTGTTTTGAGCACAAACTCCCCTGTTGATCTTGGTTTTGAGAAAGAGCGGTGTCTGTTTTTGTGATGAGAAGTATGATTTGATTTATCAGCTCTATTCTCTGTCTTTGGAATCCTTGTTGTTGGAATTAAATTTGACGAATCATCATTCAGAACCTTCTTTACTCTGAATTCTGATGTACTTGATGCAGATTCAGAAAGTTTTATCTTTTTAATCCATGATGAATTACAGATTGATGACAACTTTGCAAATGTTGCAGCTAGATTTTGCTTTGAAATCCATGTTTGTTTTGGTTTCGGCAATGTATCATCTGTAATCACAGAAGAAGTAGAATTAGAACTACTCGATGCACAAATATTTTTTTTAGAATTAAAAGCAGCTTGTTTGAATTTAGTGTTATGTTTAGGAGAGTGAGTCGTTGCGGCTGAAGGTGATTTCACTTGATAAGAAGATCCAACAAATTCAGTGGTCAGAGTCTTCATAGCAGTTAATGTGTTGGTGAAATCTTTATCTGAAACCTCAGAACCTGTAACAGAGAAATAAGAATCAGATTGGCTACTACAATGTGAAACTGAATCAAAATTAATATTGTCAGCGGAAGTCTTGATTGATTCAGCAAGTTTTGCAGCATTAAGCTCAGCATTCAGAATTTTAGCCATTAACTATTTCCTCTCTTTCTCAAACTGCACTCTCTCAGTGTCCAGTGACAGTTGCAATTCAGATATTTTCCTCTCCAAGATTGAACGAGGAACATACGATTGAATTGACACATGTAGCTTTTGTTCAAGATCTTTGACTTTTTCCTTCAACTCAGCTTTTTCAACACACAATTTGTCTATGAGATTTTTATCATTTTTCAACATCTGTGCTAACTCTTGGAGTTTTGCAGACCTTTCAGAATTCTCTTGTGTAAGCTCTTTCAACTTTGCATTTTCTTCGTGTAATTCACTTGCTCGTTTCTTGTCAATCTCAATCTGTTCTTTGAGAATTGAGTTTTCTTCCCTCAAAGTTTGTGACTTTTTTTGCTCTATTCGAATATCAACTTCTTTTTGCTTCTCCTTTTTGCTCATACTATCTAATATATGTTCAATCTTTAAATCATAACGATGATTTTCCTTTTTCAGAAGTTGTATTTCCTCAGACATTTCGGAAATCTGATCATTAAGTTTGGCATTGGCGTGTGTCAATTCGTTAATCTTATTCATCGCAGTCTCAACAGCTGTTTGCTTTTGCTCCAATTCAATTGCATAAGGTTTACATTTCTGTTCGGCAAGTTGAAATTGCTCAAACACTTTAGACACATGTTCTATGAGTTTTTCATTGCCTTCTAACAGAATCTCTGCTTTCTTCTTCTCAGAATACTGACGTTCAGAATTCTGTTCAAACTCTTGGAGTTTCGCAGACAGATCAGAATTCTCTTATTTAAGTGATTTTGTAATTTTCCACTCTTTGTAGAATCGATCCCATACGGAATCATACATGGCAAACATATTTTCCCACAGTTTGAACATGAAGCACTCATCTTCATTGAAATGATATTTAGATCTCTGCCATTTCTTAATTTCTTGTTCAATAGAAATTCTACAAAAGGAGGTTGTTGTAAGATCCATCTCGATACCTGAAAAATAATGATCGTTTAGAATTGATTTGATTTGATCAAAAATTTAATCAACTAAAATGATTATTAAAATCAATTTAGTACGAGTTGATTAATGACAACAAAAATGTTGGCAACAATGATTTAGCAATAAGCGCGACAGATGATAAACAAAATCGAAAATGATGATTTAGCCAAGATTCAAGTTGGATAGCCCACAATTAAAAGAAATATGAAATATGCAATTAAAAACTATGTCACCAATAAAAGGATTTGCTAACAAGAATTAATTTGTTGGATGACGAGCTAACAAAAATTAATGTCCAAGTACTTAGATGTCAAAATAAGAATTAATTCGATAGGCTGAATAGCTGTAAGTAAAGCAGATGTATGAGGGTGAGTCACGACAAATTTAATAATCCAACAATTCACACTTCTTGATGAACACTACTTAATATCACCTGACAGTCCAAAAGCAAAAGCAATTAAATGGTGGCTACTGGTCTCGTAACAATTCTCTGATTTTGGTTTGGATTTTGATCACATTCCACTGATGTGTGACTCACAGAGTGCTATTGCCATATCCTGCAATCCTGTACATTATTCCAAGAAAAAACATATTCATATACGGTATCACTTTCTTAAGGATTATGTTGAAAAAGGGATAATTGAGTTAAAATATGTTAATACTGAAAATCAGCATGCAGATATTTTTACCAAACCTTTAGATGAAAATCGTTTCAATACATTGGTTTCAAAGTTAGGCATGCTGAATCTCAGTATTTAACATGATTTTATCTGGTTAACACTGGGCTGAACAGATATATCACGGTATGTGTTCCTATGTGCAGGAAATATTCATGAGTCGAGGGGAAGTGTATATGAAAATACAAGTATTGAATTACTGAGGATTCATACTTGTAGGGGGAGAATTTATGTACTCTTGTGTTTTACTATCTGAAAAATCAAAAACATTTGTAAAATTTCAAAAGACAAAAAGATTTTTCTTTCTTCATTCTCAAATTAGTGTTTGATTTGAGGGGGAGTTTTATGTTTTTCTTTTGTCATAATTTCAATGTTCATCAAATTCAAAAAGTCAAAAGATTGAAAGTTCAAAATATTTCAAAGGTTGGAAATATTCGGATTTCATCATAAATCCGAATAACCTTTTGTTCGGAATTCAAACAGAGGTAAAAGCATCAATTCCGAATAAAATTTGTTCGGATTTCACTAATTCCGAGTAACTTTTTGTTCTGAATTCCTGAATTCCGAATAAATTTCAGAGTTTAAATTCAACTTTGTTAGGAATTTTGACTATTTCTTCGAATTTGCAAACTTACACTAAAAAACGAAGACTTTTTCTCTGATCTTCCAAAGTTTTCAAACACTTCAAGATTTTCAGATCTACAAGTAATTTTCATTGCGATTTCAACGGTACAATCACTTTTCATTATATCTTTATGTTGATTCGTGTATCATAGATCTACGGGGTAGAAAACACTCGAGTTCGGGTTGTTGTTTGGCCTTTTAGACAATCAAATGTACATGTTTGGGTTCTTAATACTGTCTAAATGTGTTTATACACTTTTAGTATAGTATTATTGTAGTTATTTCCCCGGATTGAACATGTCTTCATGATTGATTGAGCATCTGTTTGTACTGTTCTTGGTTGTTAATGGGTTAACTGTTCGTAATGTTCTTATTTGTTAATGGTTGATTGTTTGTTAATTGTTTCTATATAAAAGACTTGAAACTTTCATGATCTTGGAGGGTTTTTGGATTTAGTTTACAAACAATAACTGTGTTGCACAATTTTAAAACATTGAATTTTTGAGCTGAAATGGAGAAGAAGATGATGAAGCATTCGGATTCTATGAATTCCGAATACAATTGAATTTTGTTCGGATTCCGAATAAAGTTGAACTTTGTTCGGATTTCCTGAATTCCGCATATTTCATCACTTGATGAACAACATTGAATCTTTCTTCGGAATTCATGTTATTCGGAATTTATGTTATTCAGACTTCAAGTTTTGTTCGGATTCCAACTTTGTTCGGATTTCAACTTTGTTCGGATTCCAAGTTTGTTCGGATTTCACCTTTGTTCGGATTCCAACTTTGTTCGGATTTCACCTTTGTTCGGATTCCAACTTTGTTCGGATTCCAACTCTATTCGGATTTCATGAGTAAAGGTTGATCGGATTTTAGGATTATTCGGATTTCAAGATTTATTCGGATTTCAAGTGTTAAACCTTGTTTGGATTTCAAGATTTATTCGGATTTTTCCTTCAAGTTTTATTCGGATTTCTGAATTCCGAATAAACACTTAGGAAATTTTTGAAAATTTTCACATATCAATTTTTTTTCAAAAGGAGGAACATTTGTTATTTCACTTCATACTTTGAATGTTTGATCATTAACCTTTGGTATTCTTGTTGTATTTGCAGATGGCAAACCCTAGAAACCCTCCTTTTGTACCTTCCCATATTTTTTTCCCTCTTGCTAATTACCTACCTTCTGTTATGAACAATCACTGCTTTGATTCACTTGCAACAGTCACCCAATTTTCTATAATTGGTGAACTCATTGAATCCCATCCCCTAAAACATATCTTTTCATACAACCCTATTGCTGAAGGTGAGGAACTTCATATCCCTAAGGTATATGTCCAACAGTTGTGGAATTCCATGCAAAATACAACTGGTGATGATGGAGAACAGTTAATTTCTGGCACTATTGAGAACTTTCATTTCTCTTCTAATTCTGATAAGCTGAGGATACTGAGGCTTCCTTCTGAATCAAATAATTATGTACACAAGACTAAGTTTGATTCCATTCACAGTAACAAGAGTACTTTCAGTCATATCAAAGACATGGGATATCATGGTGAATTAACAAAGATGTCTCAGTTCAAAAGGACAAACATGGTTCCAATCTGGCAGACCTTATATGCTATTATCAACAGATGCCTCACAAGTATCTCCAAGGGAGTTGATGGAGGGAGTTTTAGTGCTTTTAAGATTCTGATTGCAATGGTTAAGCACTGGCATATAGATTATGCATCTATTATCTTTCTAGATTTGCATAAGGTTATTCATCAGAAGCAAATTCAATCTCAAGTCAAGAAGTTTCTGCCCTATCCTAGATTTTTATCCATGATTGTGCAACGAATGATGCTTCGACGTCCGCTTGAGATCTCAAGGAGAAATGATGATCCTTTGCCTACAATCTATATAATGCAAAAGATGTACAAAATTGAACCAATAGAGAATGTTCGGGCTTTTGTAATGCATGTTGAACTCATTATGTTAATGGATTTGGATGATCCTGTAGTACAGGCATATGTGAATGAGAATGAGATTGCTCTTCCGAATCGGCAAGAACCTGCTAATTCTACCCAAAGAGTTGTAGATCCTGAGAGTTTATATTCTAGGAGTCAGTCTTCTTCGGGTGAAACTGACAGGGGAGAGTCGAGGTAAAGTTCTGAGAGGGGTGATGAAGTTAATGTCTGTGGTGAGAACTTACGAGAGGGAGATGAGGATGACGAAATGCCATTAGGTAAGTTTATTGAAAAATCACAATCACAGGAAACTCCTGATCAGGACATTGAGATGAATCTTGAAACAATGCTTATAACTCCGGATGAGACTCTGAATCAAGTTGTTGAGAAATCACCAGTCTATACTCATGATGATATGTTTGATATTGATGTTATTGAGACTAGTGGTCTGTCAGAGAAGGAATCTGTAGATGAAGTGGAGAGATTTAAAGAAAAAGAGGGTGAGAGTGTGAGAAAAAAAATTCGAGTGCTGAGAGTTCTCCAGCAATAAAAAGCCGGGAAGCCACACCTACTATCGGGTCTGACACAGTCAGTCCTCGTATTGAAAAAGACTCTGTCATCCCAGCAGAGCATGCACTCACCCCACCTAGCCACTCAGTTTCCTCTCAACAGGAAATTGTTTCATTTGAACACGGGGACTTAGCACATGAACTACCGAAGTCTCATTCGGAGGCAGTAGGTATTGAAAAAGGAACCACTCCTCCCCAGGTTTCCGAAGTTCAATTGGATACGCACATTGATGACATTTTCATTTCTAAAATCAGTGACACATTCGTAGCACCTAGTGTTCTCTTAAAAGACACTACCGGAACTGTAACACCCTCCTTACCGGCCTAGTTGAATTAAGGTAATTAAGTAGGATTACTCTTAATTGAATTGTTGATTAATTAAAGTATGTGATTTAATTAATTTAATTATGTGTTTTAATTGAAAATGTGTTAATTAATTAAATTATTTAATTAATAGAGTGGGTGGGGCGGTGGTATTGAGGTGGCCGTAGTGGGGGTGATTAGTCATCACCCTAACCCCTAGGCTTGCCACCAACCCCATTTGAGATTATGTGTTGGCCGATTAGGAGAATAAACCTCCTTTCCAATCTTATTTACATGCAAACATAGAGTGTGTGTGTGTGTGTGTGTGTGTTTACTCTCGGAAGAACAAGAACAAAAGAAGGTCCGATTATGCTCTTCAAGAACTTGTTTGAGATTAGAGTTCAATAAATCAAGCTTCATAAGGTTAGATTATATGATTCTTGTTTGATTATTATTATTTGAACTCGGTTATTGAATCGTATGATAATTCTTGATCGAAATTGATGAACACATGATGCATGTAGGAGAATCCATGTTAGAATGAATATGTTTATATGTCATTTCTGTGTTTTAAATGATGTTAGAACATGCATGCTAAAAAATGGTAGAAATCTGGATTGAAATGAATGATTGGATAATAAGTATGAATGAATCAGAATTCGAGAATGGAGCAATCGGAATTTGAGGAAATCCGGATTCTTTGGTTTGAATCGCATGGACTGTGTTGGATTTGAATTGCACTGAATAATTGTACTTAGAAATGCCTTTGCTGGATTTGATTCGCATTCGATTAGATATGAATCGCATATGTTTGAATAACATGGGATTGAATTGAATAATCTATAAATTTCCCTAACTCTTGGAATCGCACCAAGATGAATCGCATTGGATAGTGATTGAATCGCACTTGATAACAATGGATGGAATTGGATTAAATTCCCCTAACTCCTTGAATCGCATTTGAATGAATGGAAGGATAATGATATATTGCATTAAATGTTGGAGTTGAATCGCATTGGATTGAGTTGCATTGGATTTGACTAAGTTATGAATCGCATGGAAATACTTAGTATTGATCGCATGCGATTCGCATGGATCAATCGCATGCGATTCACAAAGGAACTTGAGTACGTTTGATTCGCATGCGATTCACGGTGGGAATCACATTCGATTTATATGGGATTTGCATGGAAGATCAAATGCATTGATGATATGAAGATAAACATGAACTTGTAGCCTTTGCTTATGAAAGGATGTATGAAATGCCTAAGCTAAGGAACTGGATGAATTCACAGGATTACAGTAAGTAAAGGGTAATCGTGAATTATGATGTATTGTTGCATACACGTGAATTGATATGTACTTGTGGTTTTATATGTACATGTATGTTTGATTTCAGTATTATGCTTATTGTTAGTTGATTAAGCAAATATTGATTAATAGTTGTTTGTTCAGGTGGTGGAAAGACTCAGTAGTAAGAAAGACTGAGTTCCCTGAGCATTGAAGATATCGGTGAGTGGATATATATCTTGGATGTATAAGATATATCACCTGATTGTTGCTCCTTTCTGTATATATACATGTTGTTGTGAGATCAGCTTGGCGGTTGTTATTCAGCTGGGCCTATGTTTAGAGATATACAGTATTAGTATTTGTCTTGATAAGCATTTGTTGTAATCAAGAAGTACTATTATTGTTGTCTGTTGTAACTTGGCTATCGGTAAACCTATGCTTTGGCCGGCATTTGGTTGTAGGTGTTGCAACACCGCCGGTTCTCTTGTTTGTTTGAGCATTGTTGGTTTGGGCTTGATGCCTTGTATGTTTGTGGTATCTATTCTCTCACTTAGCTTTGTGCTAATTCCCCACTGTTGATTTCTTTTCAGGAGAATCCAGGTAGATGGATTAAAGAGCTAAACTGGGATTTTGGGACTGATCTAACTCTGATATCTGATGTTTTTGGAAAGAGCTTGTTTTGTAGTAACACTGTAAATGATTTGTAAAGCAAACTTGTTTAGTTGTGTTTGATCAAATATATATTATATTATATTTTGTTAATTAAGCTTCCGCGCGTGTTTGAAATAGTGATAGTAAGAACAGTGTTACAAATTTGGTATCAGAGCCCTGGTTTGAGGATTTACACTGTAGTTGTGCAATACTTGAACCGAGGCTCTGATCAGTCCAATATTCCAGGGTGGGTAATTAGTAGAGTAGCTATAGAGAATTTGATGTTGGTACTAACAGATTATAATCTGACAACTGGTGAGATGTTGTGTAGAACAGATTATGGCTGATAACAACGAGATCCCGGTATTTACCCCACAGTCCCCAAGGAGACAGCATAACAATGTTTCATCTACTGCTGTGAATGAACAGCACGGAGCAGGTACTTCTCATCATGGGGAGTCAGACAACCCAGATTATGTGTTACAGTTGGAAGACACTTTACAGACTCAGAGAGATCGGATTCTTGAACAGGAGCAACAGTTAAACCAAACCCAGTCTTCCCAACCAACCACCACTGTACAGATGCCATCAGTAACAACCCCTGTTACTCAACCGATACCACCCCCTATATATACTACTGCACCTGTGAACACGATGTCGACCCCATATGGATCTTTTCCATTTTTCCAGATACCTCAGGGAGTGTCAAACTAACCCCAACCGCAAAATGTTTTTATTCCGTGGTTTCCTCAACAAGAGAATAGGAACAAATGTCAGTATAAGGATTTCGTGGCATGCGGAGCACCTGAATATTCGGGAAGTTCTAACCCGAATGTTACATTAAACTGGTTGAAAGAGACAGTGAAGACTTTGGAGGCAAGTAACTGTGAGAAGTCAGATTGGGTCAAGTTCGCAACTAGACGTTTCAAGGATCAGGCTTTAACTTGGTGGGATTCGTTGACGGCACATTTACCGAGAGAGATTGTGAATGCTATCACCTGGGAACAATTTGAGGAGAAGTTCTGCGAACAATTTTGCAACGTTTTTAATATGGAGAAAATTCAGAGGGAATTCCTGGATCTTGCACAGACAGATAAGATGTCTGTTGAAGAGTTGATTACAAAATTTCAGGAGACTTTGAGGTTTGCAAGACAGTGGGTGCCCAGTGAGCATTCACAAATACAACATTTCGTGAAGGCTTTATTGCCTGAATATCGGGGTAACACCCGTATGGCAACTTCACTTGTTCAGGCGTTTACTCTAGCCAGATCTGCAGAGTCAGATGTTCAGGACCGTGAGAAGATGAACAGAGGGTCGTTTAACAAGTTTGGTGGAGGCTCCAGTGGGAATCAAGGTAAGGGCAAAGGGCAGAGTCATCACGGAAAGTCAGATCAGAGACCAAGGGATCAGGGTATCCTCAGAATAAGCCGTGGTGCCATAGTTGTAAATCTCGTCACACTGGGCAGTGTACATCGCAAACACGGAGATGTTTGAGGTGTGGTGAGACAGGTCATGATGTTGGTGCATGTAAGTTCAACACTTTTGTTTGCCGGAACTGCAAAGAAGAGGGGCATAGGGCTGGTGCGTGTCCTAAGTTGAATATTGCGGGGACTGGGCAGGGGTAAATATCACCGGGGGATCGTCTTCTGCAGGTCAGAAGAGAAAGATTGTACCTTCTGCTAAAGGTAGGGCATTTAAGATGACTGCCAAGGAAGCTACTGGAAGTGATGATGTGATAACCGGTATGTTCATAGTTAACTCTATGCCTGCACGTGTTTTGTTTGATTCTGGTGCAAATAGGTCATTTATATCTTTGACTTTATGTGAAAAGTTGAAATTGCATGTTTCTGTTAATACTACTCCTTTAGAAGTAGAAGTAGCTGATGGTAGAGTAGTACCTGTTACCACTTCTGTAACTGGAGTTCAGGTTAGTATTGATGGTACTAGTTTCCCTGTAGACTGTTTGGTGATGCCTATACCTGGTTTCGATTTAGTATTAGGCATGGATTGGCTGAGTCTTCATAGGGCTAGTATTCAATGTCATAAGAAATTGATCACTATTCCTCTGGCTGACGGGCCGCATGTCGTGGCTCGTGGGGATAGATCTTCGTATTCTTTTCCGTTAATCTCGTACATGAAGGCTAGAAAATCTTTAGCCAAAGGGTGTGCGTCGTATCTAGCTTATGCTATTGATGTGAAGAAGGAAAAGCGGCATGTTCTTGATGTTCGTGTTGTTTCGGAGTACCCGGAAGTATTTCCCGATGATCTTCCAGGGTTGCCACCTGTTTGAGATGTCGAATATAAGATTGATCTGATACCTGGTAGTACACCGATTGCAAAAGCTCCGTATCGATTAGCTCCTTCAGAAATCAGAGAAATAATGACTCAGATACAGGAACTGTTAGACAAGGGGTTTATTCGTCCAAGCTCTTCACCTTGGGGTGCACCAGTACTGTTTGTGAAAAAGAAAGACGGGACTATGCGTATGTGAATTGATTACAGAGATCTGAATAAGAGAACTGTCAAGAATAAGTATCCGTTGCCAAGGATAGATGATTTGTTTGATCAACTTCAGGGAGCTTCGTACTTCTCGAAGATTGATTTGAGGTCGGGTTATCATCAGGTAAGAGTAGCTGAAGAGGATATACCAAAGACAGCTTTTCGTACACGATATGGTCACTATGAGTTTCTTGTAATGCCGTTCGGTCTGACTAACGCTCCAGCAGTGTTTATGGATCTGATGAATCGGGTTTGCCGACCTTTTCTGAATAAATTTGTTATTGTGTTTATAGATGATATTTTGGTGTATTCTAAATCGGAGAATGAACATGATCAGCATCTGCGTCAAGTTTTGGAGATTCTCAAGCAACACAAGCTGTATGCCAAGTTGTCTAAGTGCGAATTTTGGTTACGTGAAGTCAAATTTCTGGGTCATGTGATTTGTGAAGACGGAGTGAAAGTGGATCCATCAAAGATAAAGGCTGTAATGAATTGGGATGCTCCTAAGACACCGACAGAGATCAAGAGTTTTCTTGGTTTGGCAGGTTATTACAGGAGGTTCATAAAAGACTTTTCGAAGCTTGCTGGTCCGTTGACTAAACTAACCAGAAAAGATGTTCAGTTTCAGTGGAGTGAGGCTCAGGAGACTGCTTTCCAGATTTTGAAGCAACTTCTGTGTCAGGCTCCTGTTCTTGCGCTACCTGAAGGATCTGAAGATTTCGTGGTTTACTGTGATGCTTCACATGCTGGGTTAGGATGTGTACTGATGCAAAGAGGTAAACTTATAGCTTATGCTTCCAGACAGTTGAAACCCAATGAGAAGAACTATCCTACTCATGATTTGGAGTTAGCAGCAGTGGTTTTTGCCTTGAAGCTGTGGAGACATTATTTGTATTGTACAAAGTGCACGATTTGCACTGATCACAAGAGTCTGCAGTATGTATTTACACAGAAGGAATTGAATATGAGACAGTGTCGATGGTTAGAGCTGATTAAAGACTATGATTGCGATATTCAGTATCATCCCGGGAAAGCTAATGTGGTTGCTGATGCACTTAGCTGAAAAGGTTATGTAGATACAGTAAAGTTTATGCGGTTAGAGATTAAATCAGATTTGATAGATCAGTTGATGGCTGCACAATTAGAAGCACTGAAGGCAGAAAATCTGAAAGATGAGTTGATAGTTAAGAGACAGCATGAGTTGACTACTGATTCTCATGGATTAAAGATGTATCAGAACCGTGTTTGGGTACCGAAGTTTGGTAATTTGCGGGATTTGATTTTGAATGAAGCACACAAGTCTAAGATGTCTGTTCACCCGGGTAGCACCAAAATGTATCACAGTTTGAAAGCTTTCTATTGGTGGCCTACTATGAAGGTTGATGTTGCACGTTTTGTAGGATCGTGTCATATATGTTCACAAGTAAAAGCCGAACATCAGAAGCCGTATGGAACTTTGACTCAGTTAAAAATACCTGAATGGAAATGGGATCACATCACAATGGATTTTGTAACAAAGCTTCAGAGAACTCATAAAGGTAATGATATGATTTGGGTTATCGTTGATAGATTGACCAAGAGCGCACATTTTCTGGCAACTGCGGAAACTGCAAATTTGAGTAAGTTAGCTAAGCTGTATATTGATGAAATTGTTTCTAGACACGGAGTGCCTTTATCGATTGTGTCGGATCGGGATTCTAGGTTTGTGTCAAATTTCTGGAATAGACTGCAGCAAGAATTGGGATCAAGAGTTCATTTGAGTACAGCTTACCATCCACAGACAGATGGCCAATCAGAGAGAACAATTCAGACTTTAGAAGATATGCTTCGGGCATGTGCGTTAGAGTTTGGAGGTTCTTGGGATTCGCATCTACCGTTGGTTGAGTTTGCCTACAACAACTCTTATCACTCCAGTATCGGAATGCCGCCGTATGAGATGTTATATGGGCGACCGTGCAGAACTCCTACTTGTTGGTTAGAGGCAGGAGAGAAACAGTTTGCTGGGCCAGACATTGTACAGATTACAGCGGATAAAGTTGCAGTGGCTCGAGAAAAGTTGAAAGCTGCAAGGGATAGACAGAAGATGTATGCTAATCCGCGTCGTCGACCAATGACATTTGTTGAGGGTGAGCGAGTTTATTTAAAGGTTTCTCCATGGAAGGGCGTGATACGCTTTGGGAAACGTGGAAAGTTAGCTCCTCGATATATTGGTCCGTTCAGAATCAGAAAGGTAGTGAATGATCAGACAGTAGCTTTGGATCTTCATGATAAGTTAGCTGGGATTCATGATACTTTCAATATCTGCTATCTGAGGAAGTGTAATGTGGAAGATCAGACTCAGGTGTTACCAATACGGATCTGCATGTGGATCATAATAAAAGGTTGATTGAGGAACATGTTGAGTTGTTGGATCAAAAGGTAACTAAGTTAAGGAACAAGCAGATACCGATGGTGTTAGTAAAGTGGAAACACAGTTTGGGCTCTAATTTGACTTGGGAGACTGAGGATGACATGAGGAGTCGTTACCCAACCTTGTTTGAGCGCGATCAGATTCCGAGGACGGAATCTTCTTAAGGGGGGAAGATTTGTAACACCCTCCTTACCGGCCTAGTTGATTTAAGGTAATTAAGTAGGATTACTCTTAATTGAATTGTTGATTAATTAAAGTATGTGATTTAATTAATTTAATTATGTGTTTTAATTGAAAATGTGTTAATTAATTAAATTATTTAATTAATAGAGTGGGTAGGGCGGTGGTATTGAGGTGGCCGTAGTGGGGGTGATTAGTCATCACCCTAACCCCTAGGCTTGCCACCAACCCCATTTGAGATTATGTGTTGGCCGATTAGGAGAATAAACCTCCTTTCCATTCTCATTTACATGCAAACATAGAGTGTGTGTGTGTGTGTGTTTACTCTCGGAAGAACAAGAACAAAAGAAGGTCCGATTATGCTCTTCAAGAACTTGTTTAAGATTAGAGTTCAATAAATCAAGCTTCATAAGGTTAGATTATATGATTCTTGTTTGATTATTATTATTTGAACTCGGTTCTTGAATCGTATGATAATTCTTGATCGAAATTGATGAACACATGATGCATGTAGGAGAATCCATGTTAGAATGAATATGTTTATATGTCATTTCTGTGTTTTAAATGATGTTAGAACATGCATGCTAAAAAATGGTAGAAATCTGGATTGAAATGAATGATTGGATAATAAGTATGAATGAATCGGAATTCGAGAATGGAGCAATCGGAATTTGAGGAAATCCGGATTCTTTGGATTGAATCGCATGGACTGTGTTGGATTTGAATTGCACTGAATGATTGTACTTAGAAATGCCTTTGCTGGATTTGATTCGCATTCGATTAGATATGAATCGCATATGTTTGAATAGCATGGGATTGAATTGAATAATCTATAAATTTCCCTAACTCTTGGAATCGCATCAAGATGAATCGCATTGGATAGTGATTGAATCGCACTTGATAACAATGGATGGAATTGGATTAAATTTCCCTAACTCCTTGAATCGCATTTGAATGAATGGAAGGATAATGATATATTGCATTAAATGCTGGAGTTGAATCGCATTGGATTGAGTTGCATTGGATTTGACTAAGTTATGAATCGCATGGAAATACGTAGTATTGATCGCATGCGATTCGCATGGATCAATCGCATGCGATTCACAAAGGAACTTGAGTACGTTTGATTCGCATGCGATTCACGGTGGGAATCACATACGATTTATATGGGATTTGCATGGAAGATCAAATGCATTGATGATATGAAGATAAACATGAACTTGTAGCCTTTGCTTATGAAAGGATGTATGAAATGCCTAAGCTAAGGAACTGGATGAATTCACAGGATTACACTAAGTAAAGGGTAATCGTGAATTATGATGTATTGTTGCATACACGTGAATTGATATGTACTTGTGGTTATAAATGTACATGTATGTTTGATTTCAGTATTATGCTTATTGTTGGTTGATTAAGCAAATACTGATTAATAGTTGTTTGTTCAGGTGGTGGAAAGACTCAGTAGTAAGAAAGACTGAGTTCCCTGAGCATTGAAGATATCGGTGAGTGGATATATATCTTGGATGTATAAGATATATCACCTGATTGTTGCTCCTTTCTGTATATATACATGTTGTTGTGAGATCAGCTTGGCGGTTGTTATTCAGCTGGGCCTATGTTTAGAGATATACAGTATTAGTATTTGTCTTGATAAGCATTTGTTGTAATCAAGAAGTACTATTATTGTTGTCTGTTGTAACTTGGCTATCGGTAAACCTATGCTTTGGCCGGCATTTGGTTGTAGGTGTTGCAACACCGCCGGTTCTCTTGTTTGTTTGAGCATTGTTGGTTTGGGCTTGATGCCTTGTATGTTTGTGGTATCTATTCTCTCACTTAGCTTTGTGCTAATTCCCCACTGTTGATTTCTTTTCAGGAGAATCCAGGTAGATGGATTAAAGAGCTAAACTGGGATTTTGGGACTGATCTAACTCTGATATCTGATGTTTTTGGAAAGAGCCTGTTTTGTAGTAACACTGTAAATGATTTGTAAAGCAAACTTGTTTAGTTGTGTTTGATCAAATATATATTATATTATATGTTGTTAATTAAGCTTCCGCGCGTGTTTGAAATAGTGATAGTAAGAACAGTGTTACAGGAACGTCTATAGAAGGCACTACTGATAGTGTTTTTCAAGGATTAGATGGAGATCCCACCACAGTCAACACTAGTCCAGCTGTGAACGTGGGTGGCTCTACTTCTGAAGGATTCGTTCCTCCAGTTGTTGAAGTCTCAACGGGTAATCTAAGTGATCCTAGATTCCTTACACTTTCTCAGGTTGCTAAGTAATTTATTTCCAAGGCTGACCTTCAAACTGCTATCTCACAAGTGCAATCTGAAATTGCTAAGGTTCATACTGATGTGAACTCTAAGTTTGATGATGTGAATTTAAGGTTTGATCAAATTTAGCAAGAGAATGCCAGTATAAGCAGTAAGTTGGATAGGTTTATTGCACATCAGGGGCTTGAACTGTCTGCTGAGGAACTCAAAACTCAGTTATATCTAAAGTTGGTGGCTAATCCGTTGCAAAAGACTGCTGCTTCAGAGGAGGATGCTACATTGGTGGATCTCCTAAGGAATGAATACACAAAGTCTGATTTTGAAAGCCTCAAGAAAGAAATGTTTGACAGTATAAAGGCTTTTGGTGTATCTTTTCATAAACGATTAGATGTTATGGATCCAACAAAGGATACAAAGGAAGATGCTGAGGATGCTGAGGATGCTGAGTTACAAGCTGCATTACGTGCTTCTATGGATACTTGTCAAACTCAAGCACAAGGTACTAAACGAAAACATAATGATCAAGATCAAGATCCCGACCGCCATGAGGGGGAGAAAAGGATTAGATCTGTTGTACCTGTTGTATCTGTTCTGTCAAGGATGCCTGCTTCAACTTCTCAAACTCAGCCTCAAAAGAAAGGTAAAGGTAGAGGCAGGGGAAAAGAAAAAGGAAAAATGCATCTGGTTGATAGAGTATAGGAGGATACAGATCAACTGGTTGATGATACGTTTGACTATCTTATTGGTGCTGGTGGTTCAAACTTTGATGTCTATGGGTCATTTGTGTCAGAAGCTGATGAAACTGTAAGAGAATCTGAAAAAGAGTTAACTCTTCAGCAGCAGATCAGAAAGATTAAGGAAAGCAAAGAAGTGTCAACACCAAGGGTTGAAAAGCCTGAGGTTCAGCAGATTCCAACTCCAGACATTCCTATAGTTCCTGAACGGTTGAATATTGAGACGGTGTTAAGAATAAACAGAGAAGTATCAGAACTGTTTCCTCCATCTCCTGGGAAGTTTAGAAAAACTGCAAGAGATGTGATCAGAGATCAAGCTAAACGGAAAAGAATCAGAAAGTTGAAAAGAGGTGCTGAATGGAGAATTCCTGAGAATTATAATCCTGATCCTGTTTCTTCTGCAACATTAAGAGATGTAAGGAAAAGAGTGTTCTTAACAACTGAAGCTCTTAACAAGGAAGAAAGAAACTGGAGGCATCAAGATATTGTAGTTTCATTTCTAGAAGAAAAAATACCTGAGATATACACTGCTGAATTGGAGCAAATGATGCCTATAGAGTTGCTTGGTGTAAATAATGTTTCAGAAGCAAGACGCAGACTGATCATGAGTTGGCATGGAAAATCAAAGAAAGGAGTTCATTCAAAATTTCCAGTGTCAAGAGTAAATTATTCTTTTGGAAAGGTGCTAAATGTTATTTGGGTATACTTCACTGTGCTCAGGATTGATAAGAAGAAATATCATTTTAGTCAAGTTGACTTGAAGCACTTAAGTCTTGATGATGTTGAATACATGGCAGATATGCTTGAAGCTAGAAAAGACAACTCTCGTGCAAACAAAGAAGGTCATCAGATTCTGAGAGAATTCATGAAACAATGTTAGAATTAAATATTGTATAGAATAGAAGATTGAATTCTAGGTGATGTTTGTACTGCGTACAAACTAGAAGGACCAAATATGTAAATACCATTAGGGGTATATAAGCCAAATGACTAGTTGTCATTTGTTGGACTTTGTCATTAATCACAAGCTTATGTGTGTGTTTCTATGGTGTATATCATATTCTCTCATCTTATAGATTAATCTAGCCATTGTTCCCTCCATAGATCTTGATACCTGAACCACTTGGGACAAACAAGTGGTATCAGAGGTTGATTAGGATTGATTTGAGTTGTTTTTTATCAAGATTTCAAAGATTTTTCGAAAATTTTCGTCACTTTATGAGCTGAGAATTTCAGAAAATTATAGAAAAATCATACGAACTCCGTTTGAGCTGATTTTCGGATATGTTGTTTATAATGATGAAAGAAACATTGTGCAAAAGTTTCATGTTCAAACTCCAATCCGTTTGAGAGAGATCTGAAATTTACTTTTCGGGTTTTTCTTGGTGTTCTTGAAGAATTTTGCCCAAAATCGTTGGTTTTAATGTTTGTTTTTAAGTTTTGAGTAGATAAAAAGTGTTTGTGGAAGTGGAGACAAGTAGATCTGAAGAGAAAAATCGATTTTGTTGAGTTTTAAAAATCAAGTTGGGTGTGTTCTTGGTGTTCATGACGAAGAAGATGAAGCTCTTGAGAGTTTGATGCAAAAAGTTTAAGAAAAAAAAGTGTTTTAGGTGTTTGTGTGTGTTTTTGAATGAAGATTCCGATTGAAAATGCTCGGAATTGTGATTTTGCTCGGAATTGATTTTAGCCGGAATCCGACTCTCCGAGTACTTTAGCCGGAATCCGACTCTCTAATGTAGGATTCTAAGCACTTTAGTCGGAATTCGTGAATCACATCTATTTAAAAGGCATTGTAGTCGGAATGTTGGTTTGGAATTGAGTTTTATCGGAATTGTGGTCGGAATCTGAGTTTAACCGGAATTGATGTAGTCGGAATTCTAAATTTTGATCGGAATTGTAGTCGGAACTAATATTTTGATCGGAATTGTGTCAAGACCAGCTGTCACGTTTCACGAGATTTTTTTTAGCTGTCACCATCGAGATTCTCCAAACTGCCATTAATATCTCGAGCCTTGTGTCAATCCTTTAATCGAGAAATGCTTTTCTTTTAAAGTTTACATCGAGATCTGAATTTCTTTTAATCTGAAAATTAATTTGACAGATCCGGGATTTTAGTGCATCGAGACCCACATCGAGTTCCAATACACAGCTGTACCTAGGACAACAGCCATCATCGATTGTCATTGTGTATGGAGGCACAATAATCGAGACACAACCATCAAGAAACACTTCTTTCATTTGAAGGCTGCCTTTTACTTCTCGAGCCTTGTGTCAGCATTTTATTAATTGCTTTTGAAGTCTGTCTACTATCTAGAACAGGAGCACGATTTAATTAGCTTCAAACTATATGCAAGAATTAATTCAAGCACCTCACGTTACTTTTGTCAGCCTATGAATTAATTGGGTTTGAATTAGTTTAGGCACATTGCTACGTGGTTGTTGATTGCATCAAGTTTCATGTTTGAATTGATTGTACTTAATTGATTGATGACAAAATCTTCAAATGCTTTATTTTTTATCTATGCATTCGAAAATAAGAAGATTTCAAATGTGTTTTGAGATTTTAGACCTCTTGAAAATTTGATTGATTTTAAAATTGTACTTCATTGTTAAATCATTGTTGTTAGTTATTAAATCTCGCTTATTGCTAAATCATTGTTGCTAACAATTTTTGTTACGTTTAATCAACTCGCTCTAAATTAATTTTTTTTAATCATTTTAGTTGATTAAATTTTTGATCAAATCAAATTATTCATAAACGATCATTTTTTTCAGGTATCAAGATGTCAACAATTCCAAACTCAGGAGATGCTATTGAACAAGAGCTTAACAGTTGGGAAAAGAATAAATATCACTTAAGTAACGATGAATTATTTCTCGTACTTAGGTTGAGAAAAATGTTTGATATTCATACGTGTTGGTATAATGCGTGTTTTGAGAAATGACACTAAATCGTAAAGTTACAAGATGAAAATTCTGTTCTTCTTAGAGAAATTGCCAAGTTGACTGAAAAACTTCAAATGTGTCAATCTACGATTCAACAAGATGAAGTAAATTCTGAGAAAAAAAAGACAGAAATATTGGTTAATGAGGATATTCAGTTTGAAGAGCAAATCTCTACATTGAACAAAGAGAAGTCCATATCATCCTTCTCAAAGCCACAAAATCAAAAACAAATGATGGGATCAGATTCTAAGTTATTTGATGAAACACCCGCTGAAAAAGAAAAGGTCCAAAAAGCAATAGCTTATCTAACTAACATGATAGCAAATAAAGGTGGAAAGCCAAAAACCAACTCTCGACAAAGATCTACTTCAGGATCGAGGAGCAAGGATGATCAACAGCTACAGAAAAGATATGAAACTAAGAAGACAAGAACTCACAATTTGATAAAAGAAAATGAAAATCTCAAAGAGCAAGTGTCCAAAATATCAGAGGAAATTCAACTTCTCAGAATGAAATGTCAAGATTATGAAGTTGAAATTAAGAAAAGAGGAAATAAAATTGAAATTGAGAAGAAAAGAGCAAGTGAATTTCAAGATGAAAAGTCTGAGTTGCATACCATGATTCAGAAACTTGAGCAACAGTTACTTGTTGATAAAGCTGACTTGCAAGAAAAGATCAAAAGACTTGAGCAACATCTCTTTGTATCTTCTCAGCCATACATTCCAAGTTCAGTTCTTGAAAATAAAATCTTAGAACTTGAACAGATTCTTGAAGAAGAGAGAAAGAGGATGGAGAAAGAGAGAATTCAGTTTCTAACCAAACTCAAGATGGCTATGTTACTTGCTGAAAAAGCCACTGAATCAACAAAGACTTCCGCTGATATTATCAATTTTGATTCAGTTTTTAGTGATAGTAGCCATTCTGATGATTGTTGTTCTGCTGCAGGTTCTGAAAAGAGAAGCAAAGGTTTCACCTATGTTTCAAAAGACAAGAAGAGTCCAGAGTCATCAAAAGCATCTAATGACTCTCCTCAATCAGTGAAACCTACATCAAAAGCAAATCAATTTTCTGAGAGAAAACCAAAAGCTGATATTAAATATAAACAGAATACTCATACTCTACATAAGTCTAACTTTCAGTATTCTGTGATCACAGGTGATTTCACACTCAAATGAAACAGGCATGGATTTCAAAGAGAAATATCTCTGAGAAATTAGCCAACATCAACTCATTCAGTGATCAATCAGCTACAAAGACAAATAAATCATCTTGGACTCTATAGGAGAATGATTCTAAATCTACTCCAAGAACATCTGAGTTCAGAGTAAAGAATGTCATTAATGATGATTTTTCGTCAAATGCAATTCCAACAACAAGGATTCCGAAGCAAAAGAATCGAGCTGATAAGCCAAATCATTCATATCATAACAACAAATACAAATCTTTTTCTAAACATAATTCAAATGGTAATTTTGTGCTCAAAACTGACGTGAAGTATCCTTTTGTGGTGTACTCAGTCAAGCACTTAATTAGACTTTCAAAAGAAAAGATTTGTCAAAGTTCAAGGACAAAACATGAATTTGTTGTCCAGAATGAAATTCCTCAATGGCACACAGGTCCCAATGAATACATATGTTCATAAACCTAACGTTGCTGGACCCAATTTCAAGTGGGTACCAAAGTGTGTTTAATCCTTTTTGCAGATGAGTTTGAGACATTGTTAGAGCACAATGAAGATCATTCAGTTTGCAGTGAAGATCATTGTGTTCAGTGTGCTGAAGTGGTTTAAATCTCATTATCTTTCATAGATGACGGAGTCTCCCTGCATTTTCATTCTAAATTCATTTTGTTCAGCATTAGCCCGAGTCTAATGTCTGAGATGCTTATTTTGTGCAGTTTTATCATTTCATGATATAACTTGCTTTCTAATGAATTGTTATTTGCAGGGGGAGCAAAATTTTATTTTCTTCACCTGATTGATGTCAAACGATTTTCATGCATCAATTTAGGGGGAGTTTGTTTTTACTGCTTTATATCTTTTCAAAAACTCCAAAAACATTCAAATATTGAAAAATAAAAAACATTCAAATATCGAAAAGCCAAAAACATTATAAAATTTCAAAACTCAAAAAGATTTTTGGTTTTCATTTGTTGTTAACTGTTCAAGAAGGTATTCACTCATTGCTTCATTCTGATATCTTTCTTGATTCACCTTGTTGATCTTTCGTAAGATCGTCTTTCATTTCCGCGTTTCCATCTTGAATCATTCCTTCCTTCGTTCTCAAATGTTTTATTCCTTCTGGAACCGCTCATTCATGATAGTTATACTTCAAGTGATCGAAAACGCACCATGAGTGAGGGAGTGTAGGCATTTATACTCCTATGGTCTAACCAGAACCGGAAGAACCTGCCCCAGGAGCTCACCATACTTTAGAAAGAGATAGTAAGGGTTACTTACTAGGTCATTTAGGTGAGCAGAATCAGTTATCACGGGATACTGATTGGTGTGCAGAGGTAAAATGAAACTGAGAGGGGTGGAACAGGAGATGTGGTGCATCTGATCAACAAAATATCTTGAGCTTATTGTTAAATCATTTTGTGACATATTTTGTCAAATACTCCGATTATTCATAATCTTTGATTGTTTAAATCATCCTTGACAATCCTTCTCAACACTGAAATTTCTTGTAAATCATTTTTGTTGTAAATCACATGATTTCTCATTTCGGTTACGAAAGTGATAACAAGTGTCTTTATGTATCCAACATGAGATACATACATCAATTTTGAAAGTGAGTTTGAGGGGGAAGTTGAAAAATATTTAGTGAGCTGTGGGTGAGACAGGATCAAAAGAAAAACAAGATCCTTACCAAATAGTATACATCTGGGTAGCCACATCTGCTACTAGATCTCATTCGTTGAGATATGGTATTGAACTAGACATCATGAACCCACTGATGCATTGCACTAACCCCACCCAGCTACTTAATTATCTCTTAAAAGATAATTGTTTCAAATGTAGGTCACTTGGAGATTGTTGATATTGAAACGAGGAGAACAGCTACTCCGGTCCCCGACCTCTTTCATGCACTGATAGAGTCTAGAGCTTATTCGAATATAAATTTCATCACTTAGGACACATGTTGGATCTTTAATGCATATCTAGTCTTTCGTGACTACCAGAACATCTTGGAGTGATATCTTATGTGATATTCACGATGATTAGATGGAAATCCTACCAGAATCAACACTATGCCAGTTCTAAATGTAGGTCACACAGTTTTTTAAACTGTTGTGTTAACGAGAATCTATGTGATCTCGGTGTTATACCACGAGAACTTTGAGACGGTGCCCTAAAGACTGTCTCGGATGCTTTAATTGTTATATCATTGTGGTGACACCTTCACAAAGTTAGTTCAACTGATTCTCGTGATGCGGGTTCAAAGCTTCAAGGGTTCATATATTCAGGTCAAAATCAAGCCGAATATAAAATTCATGTGCATGATGTTCATGAAGAATCCTGATCATCATGAGGGGGAGAAATTCTAATACTAAATCAGTTGATTTGGAGCCTATCGATCAAGAAAAGATTCATTTGTTGAGGGGGAGACATAGAGAGCTAAATTTGAAAATTCATATGTCAAGTCAAGGGGGAGCAAAGAAGAGAACAACGGAAGAAAAGAATTCAAGTTCAGAACAGAAAAGTACTTAATGGCCATTTTAAAGAAGTTCTGAAGAAATAAACCAGATCTAGAGCTACATTCAAGGGAGAGAGAACATTTTTTCTTCCTAAATCATTCTGATTATATGCTCAAGATCGCGTTATGCTGAAAACCACTACATGTTAAACCGTTAATACAACCGAAGGTTGAAAAACCTTAGGTTACTGGTGCAAGTCCGAAAATCACAAGAATAAGGATGTTACTGTTACTTTCAAGATTCAATTTCTCATCAAGATTTCAAAGTGAAGACTATTCTTAAAATTGAATAGTCTAATTTTCAAGATGAGACGACACTCTGAAGACATCCAATCAAAAACTGAAGATTCAAAAAGAAATCGTACAAGTCTTGTCTCCTAAAGCGTTTAAAGAATGCAGCAAGAAATCTGCATATTTGTAGAAGGAGATTGTTAGAGTTCGTATGATGCTGAAAATACCAACATCTTCTATTTTCTATACAAAGGGGGAGATTGTTAGAATTAAATATTGTATAGAATAGAAGATTGAATTCTAGGTGATGTTTGTACTGCGTACAAACTAGAAGGACTAAATATGTAAATACCCTTAGGGGTATATAAGCCAAATGACTAGTTGTCATTTGGTGGACTTTGGCATTAATCACAAGCTTATGTGTGTGTTTCTATGGTGTATATCATATTCTCTCATCTTATAGATTAATCTAGCCATTGTTCCCTCCATAGATCTTGATACCTGAACCACTTGGGACAAACAAACAAAGAGTTAGAGTTGCAGAAATGACAGATCTATAGTTGGGTGCAGAAGCAGATAAAGAAAAGATTAACATTCTCAAGCCAAACATTCAACATTCAAATATAGATCAGCTGGAACTCTATCAGACAATTTGGAAAGATTTTGAAGGTGGACCTGAAATAGATGATGGTATCATACTATTCAACAACAAGAAAGATAAGTTTTTCTTAAGAACAAAGGAGCTGAATGCATATTCTGATGGATCTCTCAGAGTTTGGTTGATAAAGATCAGAGAACAAATTTTGAAACTTAGAGATGATTTTGATCAGTTTTCTAGAGTTAGCTTAACATAAGTCATGGAACTAATTGAACCGAAGCTTAATGAAAGAGCAACTCTGAGAAGATGGCAGAGAATACTGGGTGAAAGAAATTTATACTAGACTCAATAAAGGGGGAGATTGTTAGATCTTAATTTGTATGTTTGAGATCTAGTCTTAATTTTGTATGTGTATGGACATTCATGTCATGTTATGATTGTAATAGTTGTTTTCATATAAATAGGATGTCCATGTAAAGCTATGGAACCTTTTACACTTTGAATATACAAAAACACAATTAAAGGTGTTTCTACCAAATGCTCTCTACTTGATTTCTACTTGTGCTTATCTAAATACCTTTCAAATACACAATGACTCATGAATTAATAACACATAGTAATTAAATCATAGTTTGGACACACCAAGCTAGTAAACTTATCACTCAGCGTAAGTCAAGCACTCAGCTTGATTTGATCACTCAGCTTGAGATTGATACTCAGCTTGAGTAGAGCACACAACTCAGAATCAATGACACATAGTCATTTATGTTTGAGATTGACTCAAACTTATATTTTAACTAAACTGAGTAGTTAAAACATGTTTAGGACTTACCAAACGTATAAACTCATTATGCAGCTTGACAATATATTCAGTTTATGAAAACTTATTTATAAACTGTGTACTCAGCTAAAGACACTTAGTCTTTGTCAAACTGAAACTCAAATTCCAGACACTTAGCTAGGGGCTGAGCATACCCAATTCACTTAGCAGATACATAAACATCTTTTCATCAAGTGGTTTTGTAAAGATATCTGTCAATTGGTCATCAGTGGAGATACATTTGATGTCAACTTTACCTTTTTCAGGATGTCCCTGATGAAGTGATGTCTAATTTCAATATGATTGGTTCTTGAGTGGAAGACTGGATTGTAAGTAATGGCTATAGCACTTTGGTTATCACAGAAGATAGGATTTTTTCTAAAATTCATACCAAAGTCTTGAAGCTGATGTTGCATCCACAGGATTTGAGCACAATAGCTTCCTGCTGCAACATACTCAGCTTCAGTAGTTGAAGTAGCCACTGAGTTCTGTTTCTTACTAGTCCAGCTTACTAACTTCACTCCAAGCATTTGACATCCTCATGTTGTTGATTTTCTATCTAACTTGCACCCAGCATAGTCAGCATCTGGAAAACCAACTAACTCAAATCCAGAGTCCTTTGGATACCAAAGACCTAGATTTGGTGTACCTTTAAGGTACCTAAAGATCCTTTTCACAACTTGAAGATGTGATTCCTTAGGATCTGCCTGATATCTTGCACAAACACATGTAGCAAATATAATATCAGGTCTACTAGCTGTCAAATAGAGTAGTGAACCTATCATTCCTCTATAGGTAGACTGACATACAGACTTACCATCTGAGTCTTTACTCAGCTTGACAGCTGGTGACATGGGTGTTTTCATGGTTGAACTTGAATCAAAACCATATTTCTTTATCAAATCAAGAACATACTTGCTTTGATTAATGAATATTCCATCAGGCTTTTGTTGAATCTACAAGCCTAGAAAATATGTCATTTCACCCATCATACTCATCTTGTACCTTTTTGACATAATTTTGGAGAACCATTCACATAGAGATTCATTTGTAGAACCAAAAATAATGTCATCCACATAGATTTGTACAAGAATCACCTGTCCTTTACTCTTTTTATTAAAGAGTGACTTATCTATATTACCTCTGGTGAAGTCCATTGATAGTAAATAGTTGGACAGGGTATCATACCAAGCTCTTGGAGCTTGTTTAAGACCATACAAAGCCTTGTCTAACTTATAGACATGATGTGGAAACTTTGAACAAACAAAGCCAGAAGGTTTTTTCACATAAACTTCCTCCTGAAGTTTTCCATTTAGGACAACACTTTTCACATCCATTTGATAGACTTTGAAGTCTTTATATGCTGCATAAGCCAGGAACAACCTTATGGCTTCAATTCTAGCAACAGGGGCAAAGGTCTCATCATAATCGATTCCTTTTTCTTGTTTATACCCTTGTGCTACCAGCCTGGCTTTGTTCCTAACAATCACTCCATCCTTGTCCATTTTGTTTCTATAAACCCACTTAGTGCCTATAATTGTATGATTTTTGGGGGCTGGGACAAGTCTCCAGACTTTGTTTCTCTCAAACTCATTTAATTCCTCTTGCATAGCTTCAATCCAATCTTCATCCTCTAAGGTTTCTTCAGTCTTCTTTGGTTCCTTTTGAGATTGGAAACCAAAGTAAGCAGCATAATTTGCTGTTGCCTTCGATCTTGTCATTACTCTTTCTTGAACATTGCCAATTATTTGATCTTGAGATTGATCTTTGAGGAATTTAAATGTTGTAGTAGGAGATAGTGGTTCTGGATCAGAGTGATATTGAGGACTCTGAGGTGAACTTACATCCTCAGTCTCAATTGCAGCATTGTTACCAAACTGTTGATCACTAAGATCTTCAGTCTGAGTAACATCAGCTCCAAAGGGATTGACGAACTCATCATCTTTCTTAGCTTGTGAGTCCTTTGGAGCTTGTGATGATTTCTTTTATGGACACACATCTGTTGGATTATATGCCCACTGACACGCATAGATTAGTAATGCTACTGATGATACACGAGCCTATTGGGTCACACGCCAAGGATTGATCCCGACAGCACGCAACAAGAAACGAGAGAAACTGAATTCTGAAAAATAGGCCTTACGTCCGCAAGGCATGTGCTGTAAACATGCTTGCGGCCGCAAGCACTCCACGGCGCGGAGCCTTAGGGCCACGGCGCGGAAATAGGTCTGACAGAATCTTGACATTTAATGTTTTGCTTGGCTCAATGCTTGACATTATTGGGGGTTCTTGGGACTTGCATGGACGACTTAGAAGTCTGCCAAGGCTCATGTGAGTGTCCATAAAAGTCCAAGATTATTGTCCATATGTGTATTATTGATTCAAGACCAAAAATGCAATAATACACATTATTCTCTCTCTCTCTCACTTGTATACACATCGTCATGTGTTCTTGAGTGTTCTTGTGAGTCCAGAAGTTCATCCATCTTCTTGGATGATTTCTGGAAGTTGTGAGTTGTATCAAGAAGTGATTTCAAGTCTTGAAGATCATAACTTGGTAACTAGCATTTGAGAATCAAACAAACTTGGAGTGGACTATCAATAGAGAGTTGCTCTCTTGGTGACTATGAGTTCATCCCAACCATGAAGATTTCAGAAGCTGGAGCATGGTATATTTTCTATTCCATCTCTTTATTTTGGTTGCATACATATATGTAGAGTTCCACCATTGACGGGTATTGTTGGCATCTTGTTTTCCTACCCAAAACCATGTTTTTCACGCTTCCGCGGCGCGGGTGAGATGGCCAACGAAACCCAACAGTGGTATCAGAGCCATCTCTACATAGGTATTGCACCTTGGTGGCTTGAAAAATCGAAAACAAAATTTTCCCGAAAATATTTTCGTATTTAAAAAATCGTTTTCGGGTTTGGCACTTTGATAGCTTCTTGATTCTTTTTAGAATATTTGTATATATTCATGTTGATCTCCATAATATTTTGATTCACATATTTATATACATGCTATGATTTTGGCATGAAATTTATACATGTATATATTTATGGTGAGTATATATATATATTTGTATGTTTCATCAAAATTAGTTTGATGTTACTAATGCATATATATATATATATATATATATATATATATATATATATACTAGGATTATTTTTGTAAATATAGTTTTTGTCAAAATAATCTTAATCAAAATATTCTTGGTCAAAATGGTGTTAGACACCATTATTATCATTTATATTATTTGTGGTTGTATATATTTTGTATCCGGTAATAAATTACGCATATAGACTTATGTTGTTGGTTTTGGTTGTTTATATATTTATTCATGCATTTGGTGGTTTTAACCACAATGGTATGTAATAATTAATTTGGTTAATGAATTTTATATTTATTGCGGCTTGCATGCCGTTGTATTATTTTTGTACTTGTAAGTAGCTTAAAAATTACAACCGCGGCTTCCACGCCGTTTCTTTTCAAATTTGTATGTAATTGTGGAAAAGAAGAAACCGAAAACAACCATCGGGAGACGTGTAGGTGATGTCCCGGCTAGACTCAAATCCGGAGGTCCAAATGGAGGTGACGGATTTAGTGGGAGCAAACCGACAAGGTCAAAGGTATATGTCCTTAGATTGACCTTGTTCTTCCGTTTTGGCTCACGGGAGAACACATAGGATTTTGGGGCAAATTACCGGATATATACTTGTGCGTGGTTGTTTATTATTTTATATTTTCTTGCGTGGTTGTTAGAAATTCGCATGCTAGAAAATTTTTCAAAATAATAAAATCAAGAGTTTTGTTAAATTGGTTAACAACTCGCGCGCGCACACGATTAACTAACGAATATAAAAATATATATATTTTATGTTCAAAGTGAAAAATGTATTTTGTCACTTATTTGTTAATCAAACCGCAAATAGAGGTTTTTAAACCGGAAAAACTAAAGTCCCATTTTTCTTAAAAACGTAAATTTGAAGCACCGTCCATAAGATGACTCTAGCCGAATCTAGTGAAACTTGGATGACGTCGAGCTTAGCACGAGTCATTCTTGTCTAACTATGTGGAAGGTGAGGGTGTCAACTCGCAATAATTAGTTTTTGAGCTTAGCACGAGCTAGTTGTTGGTCGAGAGTACCACCGAGTATCTTGATGGATAATTTACAAATACAATTTAAAATCTTGGTTGATTGTCGAGCTTAGCACGAGTCAAACAAAATTTTAATTTGTGTTTGGTGCATGAAGGGATTAAACATGCCAATAGATATAATGGATATCAATGAATCCCGCAAGATGCTAACGAGTTGAAATAAAGATTGCAATCGGTAATATTGTTACCGGCCCGAAATAACTCCATGAAGTGATCCGCGGCAAACCCGTCATGAATTGGAGTGAAATAAGGTTCTTAGCCCTTGTTAAAATAAATTGGTTTTATTAAAATCAAATGGGTAATTATTTTAACTAGGATCATATCAATATAAACTTAGACGTGTATTCTAATTTTAGACGATAACGTTAACAACACCACATTAAAATAAATACTCCGTTCGTTCCTAGTAAAGGATAAAATCATAAATGTAAACTTCATCGACTAATATTAATTATTGAGTCAAAGTTGTACATTATTGATAAACCCTTTTAAAGCCACTTGCTACCAACACGAACTAGGTTACTAGATACGCATGAAGCATATCAAAGACACAAAAGAGGTTTCTTATTATATGTTGTTCGACTTAAGAATTGCGAAAGCATTTTAAAGTGCGTACAATATAATTAACCAAGCTGAATGGATGATTCATCAGCAAGCTAAAAATAAAAGAAACTCTATATGTGTGTCTAAACCTAAGTCGGTTGTCGAATGCAAGAAAACGAAAAAATAAGTGTCTATGTCCTTAAGATTAAGGCGTACATAGACCACATGGAAAGGACATGGAGAACTCCTTGATAAGAGCTTCATGGTATGCATAGCTTAAGCATGACCAATATGAAACTCACCTTGTCCATTCTCGCTAGAGCTTCATGGTATGTTGAAAACTTTTAAGTCTAAACATGACCAACATGAATCTCGCATTATTAAGGCTACTAAGGAACTAATAATCATGAATATAGAAATTGACCTCTAATGGAAGTTTTGGTTACACCAAACCTACCATAATAATGGAGATGGAGGACAATAAGATTGTGCCTATAGATAAGACTCCACATGAGGTAGTTTGCTAAATCCATAAAAGATTACAAATTAGCGCCACCACATTTGCCCTATGCATCTTGATAAGCGAAGAACTCTTTTAAAGAATTAGTTCTTCTACTTCAGGTGCATTCATGATTTAACTCCATTGCTTTTCTACTTTTAAAGGCTAGGTTTTTGAACGCTAGCTATTACATTCACGTTTGTCGCAAATTTATTTGCTTCAAAGTGTAAGTATTAAAGAGAAGTAGAGACATGAGATATGGAGAGCTGGACCTCAAATAGAAAAATAATGAAGTTGTTTCTATTGAAAGGATTGAAAGTTTAAAACTTGTCTATCCTTCCAGCTAATATATTACTTCATATAGATATTTGTTTATGTCCTACGTGACTAAAAAGAATATATCTATTATGCCTTGGTATACGATGTATATTATTTTGAATCATGTATATGTTTCAAATTTTATACATGTCATGGCATTTATAATAAGCGCTTGCTTAAGAAGTAATAAAATAATCATGAATGATTTGGATAAGTTACCCTTATGACGTAATCGATCTAACCATATAAACAAGACGTGTATCACCAAACTCCGGCGGTTAGGAATTTGGAATCGTTTGACCACGTGTCAAATGTTGAGCACAAATCTTGTTTATCGGGTTAGACAACTTACACATCCTTCACTTAAGTATGTGAGAGGAATGATAGCTTGTTGAATCACGTACACACTTGTGTGTAGGCTATTCAAGCAAATCATAAGGCATAACTCCAAATACTTCGTTGCCTTTACGAATGATGGTAGAAGATATGGATATATCTATTTTATAGATAAGTATTTGAAACCTTAGAGGTGTTCAATACACACCATGACGAAGTGCCTGATAAATGTAGATAAAGAAAAAATGATACTTGAATCTAGTTACACAAAGGTTGATTGTCGAGCTTAGCACGAGTTAATCCTTGTGTGAACTTGTAGATTAAGTAAGTATGTTCTAAATCTTATAACCATCAAATGAATTATGGGATTGTCTCACAATTCACTCCTCCTAGGACACATTGTGAAATGGGGTCATCTTAGTGGAGGTATCGGACATTCTTGATATGAACCGATAATTGATAAGTAGGACTTTAGTATCCAAATGTTTGGGATATACTAAAGTTGTAGCGGGCTATGTTATTAATCTTATACCAACAAAGAAGGATAAGACTACACCTTAGAGGATGAAACTAGAAAGAGCATCTTTGCTTGTTCATCTCAAAGTATGGATTGTCCAAACCTATGTTTTAGACTTGAGGTAAGGGAACCCAGGATCTAGAGGTGTTACTCCATTCTACCAAGACCATGGGATATTTGTTTGACAAACCTTAAAGAACAAAATGTTTGTTACTTCAAGGACATGTTTCCTTACATGGAAACTAATATCCATGGATGTCTGTAGAAGTTAAAATTTACCTTGAATGGGAGAACCTGATGTTGGCACTAGCACTCAATCAGAACTGATTGACACTCAACATAGCAATGCTGGAGAACCTGACAAAAGTCATTTCCTTCTGGACTGGTATATGTCTTCACATGACAAGATAGATGTAGATCTCTATATCTATAAGAGGACACCTAAATACCAGAAGCATAGTGGATCTAGAGTTTGCTATGAGGGAAAAGGCAATAAAAGAGAGATGCAATCCATATATGGGACTTGTTTAAATCAACACCTAGTATCTTGATGGTACAAATTAAAATTCATGGATGACGTCGAGCTTAGCACGAGTCAAACGAAATTTTGAATTTGCATTATCTAAGGGAAACCCAAAGGTGTACATGGTTCTTAGAAACAAGAAACCAACATGGATAAGTTTACAACTTTGAATACCGACTGATAGGAAAGGTTTTCTCGATGATTGACCAAGTGGATGGTATCATCTGGAAACTTTCTCTCAGTGGATGTGTCAGAAGTAGTTTTAGACAACTTCAAATACTCCATGGTTGGAAAGGTTTTTCATGATGATTGACCAAGTGGAAGGTATCATCTTGAAACTTTCTCCCAATGGTTATGCTGAAGTTCACTCAAATACTCATAGACATCAGTACCATTTCATGGTTATGATAAATTGATATAAGGACCACGTTCCTTTATAGGAACTATTTTGAGGATGTGTAGATAACACTATCCGAAGGTCTCTTACATCAAGAGTATTATTGTGAAGTCTACAAACTCAAGAAAGTCCATTCGTGGACTTAAACAAGCATCTCAAGGTTGGAATGTTTGCTTAGATTTGAAAATCATATGTTTGAGTTTTCAAGAGCAGGATTAAACCGATACGAATGTCAGGGCTAGTAGGAGCCATGTTGTAATCATATACTAGTATGTCTAGCACATACATTATATTGGAGATAATATCCTAACTTTGTTTTAAAACATAGTTAAGGAATTATTCGTCCATAATGATTATAACATGTATAATAATGATTATGGAGTACAAGAAATATTGAAATATGTTCTTGGTGATTTATGGTAATAGAAAGCTTAGAGTAATTTATTACTCTAGTATTAGTTTCTATAGTCATGAGGATAAACTGCCAATTTAGCTTGGAGTTTGAAATCCTACTACAAAAGGATAAATGCCGACTTAGATCGGAGTACGTAATCCTATTTTATGTGGAATTGTCAATAAGTATGGTTCTCAAAGCATCGTTGACCCTATTGAGATCTTTGAGACAACGAGGGAACAATGGCTTTTGCACAATAACCATAGTCCTTAGCGTCATTTATCTTATTGAGTTCTTTCGAAACAATGAAGATATAAAGACTTGGACAATGAACTATAATCTCGCCAACAAACACTTTATGAGTGGTTTAGTTGTGGATGGAGATATGTTCATTATAAGAATACACACGGATGGCATAGTGGCGGATCCGATTACTAAGCTAATATTGTAAGCTAGTGATGGTCATCATACTAGCACTTACACGCAAATCTTTTTGAAAAAGGCTTAGGTCAAGTTTATTTTGATATATTTATGAAGGGAACATTAAGCAATATTGTTCTTTTTACTTGTATCGATTATTAAATAGGGATTTGATAATAAGCAAGTTGCAGATATACTCAGAAACCATTATTGTGTTCCAACTTTGCATGTTTTAGTACTTCCATGAATGTGGACGCATTCTAAAAGTCCACAGTCGGTCACTCTTCATGGGGAAGGAAGTTTGAACTAAGACTGAAGGAAGAGGTTGGTCATGTATACAATGCTAGATTGAATACAAAGGACGCAACACTTCGCCTGCACTTGAAATATACTTTCAAGTGATTGGACGACCCACACCTGAATTTACTTCATGGTAATTGTCAAAAGTAAATCAGGATGATAATATCATTTTCGTCCTTAGACCGGAGAAATATGTGTTCGCATCACATTGGTTTTCTTTGATCTGATTGCTTCCTAACGCAGCCGTAATTGGCTGTTATAACGGGAGTTTTCGAGCAAAGTATTTCTAATGTAATGGGACAATGTAGTCAAAGGAATTTGTTCCTCTGTTTAGAGAGATATCCCTGGCCCCTCGATGATTAGGTGCTGACACCAAAATGCATGGCCATGCTCAAGTAGCAAATGATGATTGATCAATTGCAACTTGTATATTTTGGTCACCACTAATCTAGATCGAGAAACACAATCGTGAACGATCGGAGAATGATCTTATACCATGACTCGTGTTCACCCGGATATCAAGAACAAAAGGATGATTGATCACTTATCTTTAGGGCCACATCAAACCTATAGGGTTGTGATTTGGTACTTGTCTTGGGATGACATAACTCGCGTTGACTTGGGGGCAGAGATGCCTTGCTAGAGGCCACTCTCTATCTTTATTACTTATCACCACGCAGTGTCATGTGCAAGTGGGAGTCTGTTGGATTATATGCCCACTGACACGCGTAGATTAGTAATGCTACTGATGATACACGAGCCTATTGGGTCACACGCCATGGATTGATCCCGACAGCACGTAACAAGAAATGAGAGAAACAGAATTCTGAATTCTGGAAAATAGGCCTTACGGCCGCAAGGCATGTGTTGTAAACATGCTTGCGGCCGCAAGCACTCCGCGGCGTGGAGCCTTAGGGCCGCGGCGCGGAAACAAGTCTCAGACAGAATCTTGACATTTAATGTTTTGCTTGGCTCAATGCTTGACATTATTGGGGGTTCTTGGGACTTGCATGGACGACTTAGAAGTCTACCAAGGCTCATGTGAGTGTCCATAAAAGTCCAAGACTATTGTCCATATGTGTATTATTGATTCAAGACCAAAAATGCAATAATACACATTATTCTCTCTCTCTCTCACTTGCATACACATCTTCATGTGTTCTTGAGTGTTCTTGTGAGGCCAGAAGTGTTAGATTATGTGCAGAGATAGATAACATGTATTATCGTGTCCAATACTATGTGACACTAAAGGATCACACCGCTGCACACCCAAATAGAACCTTTTGGATTTTACCTTTTGTGTATCACAATAATTAATAGTTTAATTAATTATTGAGAAAGAGAGAAATAATAAAAGTTATTTATTATTTAAAAGGAGAAGTTAATATTTAGTTTAAATATTAACGAGACCAATTAATTAATAGTTATTAATTAATTAGAAAGGTTGAGGGTACTTTCTGTAATTGATTAATAGTTTAATTAAAGTTGGGCTTTAATTAAAAGGGCTTGGGGCCTAATAAGGGTTTATTATATAAACCTTATATACCTTTCATTAATCACATAAGTTAATTACAAGAAACAAAAGAAAACCCTAAGGCTCTCTCCCTCTCCTCTTTCTTCGGCGGCGGCGCTAAAGCCGAGGACCAACCACCGAGCAACGGTGGTCGGCGGCGACGGTACACACACACGCGGGTCACGGTTATTTGATCCGAGGTTCAATCCTTAGACGGTCTAGCAGCTAGTTCGAGGTGGTGCAGTAGCGGTGGATAACCTATAGCTTTCTAGAGGCTTGAAGAAAGTTTTTGTTTTGACATCAAATGTATAACTTTCTAACCCTCTTCCTCTTTTAGTTTCTGTACGAGTTAGATGAGATCAATAGAGGGGGTTTTATTCCGCTGTGCATGTTATTATATGTTTTTATACCCTACAAAACCCTTCAGTGGTATCAGAGCCACTTCTAACCTCGTAGGAGACTAGGTAGGTTTCTTTTTATTCTGATGAAATACGATTCTGTTTTATCCAGAAAGAAATTTTTTTGATCATCCAAGTAATAGAATTCAAGTTTATGTTTTCTATTGGATTAGATTAATTAGTTTTGGATAAATAGATTGTTAGATTTAAATATTTATTAAATCTGTTTTTTTTGTTTTGTTGTTATTTGCGATGACAAGAAATCAACCACCACTTCCCGCCAGCAGCCTCAGTTTGGGGCAGCAGTCCACGGGATAGGTCGGCGGCGGTCTCAGGTCGAGACGGCAGTCGCCGGCTGCCGAAGGTCGGTTGCAGTTAGCGGCGCTAACTTTTGTGGTGGGCTTCGGCCCAGAGAACCACGACCCAGGAGGCCTGCGGCCCAGTTTGGGTTTAGCGGCTAGGGTTAGCGGAGCTAAAGGCAGTTTTGGGCCTCGGCCTAGTTTTTGTTTCCCGGTCCGTTTCCGATCAATGACCCAGTTTAAATATTTGGCCCAGCCTGCGGTTCAGATATTTGTGGTCAATATTAAATTAAGATACAGTTGTTATTTTAATTTAAAGTCTAAATATTATTTTGAGTTTTTGATTAATTATCAAGTATAAAACATGAAATAAATATTTATTGCAAATAACCGCAAAACAATATAGGGGTTTTAACAGGTTGTTAAAATCAGTTATTTTCATCAAGATGAATAATTAGAAATCAGTTGTTGTTGTATTTTCATGTATTAGTTTAGTACATGTTTGGGATGTGTAACATCCTCTTACCCGGCCTAGATTAATTAAGGTAATTAATCAAGTTTAGATTTGGACTTAAATTAATTATGTGGATTAATTGATTTAATTGTGGTTAATTGATTAATTGTTTTAAAATTAATCAAAATGGATAAAATATGGCTAAATAAGATTATTTTGTGTTAAGTTGATAGTGAGGTGGCCGGTTTTGGTGATATTAGTCACCACCTCACCATCTCATTTCTATTACATGCAAATTAAGCTAAACAAAGTGTGTGGGTGTGTGTTTATTACTCTAGGCCGTAATCAAAGAAGAAGAACAAGGACCAAACTTTTGATCTTAGGATTTGCATGCATTTGAGTTACTGAATTTGTAGCATAAACAAGGTTAGATTACTGTTTTGATTTGGTTTATAGTGTTTGTATTCGGTTTATGAATATATGATGAATTCCGATTAAAATATGATGAATGATTTGATGAATTAGGTTGTATGCATGCTATCAATTATGAACAATACTTGTAGTTTATATGCAGTAGATGATTACTGGAAACCTATATGTTATGCATGTTCAAAATCAGTGATGATTTAAGATAGAAATTCAATTTGGGAATGAATTTATGAATTAATCGGATTTGAAGTATGAGTTAATCGGATTTGGTGAAATCCGATAGTTTTAATCGGATTTGATGAATTCCGATACATTTTATCGGATTTGAACATTTTACTAGATTTGGACTTTTTATCGGATTCCATGTTTATCGAATTTGGCCCTAACTCTTTTATCGGAATCATTGCTTATCGGATTGTATACTTTATCGGATTTGGATATTGATCGGAATTGAAACTTTACTAGGATTAAATCTTTGCTTGGAATTCAGTTAATCGGATTGTGACTTTAATCGGATTATGATTTTATCGGATTGTGACCTTATCGGATTGAGACTTTAACGGATTCTAACCTTTGCTCGGATTTAGACCTTTACTCGGATTTCCATTCCATCGGATTTGGATATTATCGGATTTGAATATGATCGGATTTAGATCTTTACTTGGATTACCCTTCGATCGGATTTGGATTTAATCAGATTTAATGATTTGTATATCTTTGGGATTATTGTATGATGAATATGTATATATGTTATTGTGTACATACATAATTTACATGGTTAGATATGATATCTGTTTTGGATCAGTATTATGATTTGAATACTGACTTGGGTTACTTTAATCTCAGGAACTGAGAAGACTCAGTGAGTTAGTCACCTGAGTGTGCTTCATATCTTTGAAGACTTTGGTGAGTGGGTTTATATCTTTTGATATACAGGATTTAATATCCTATTTGGAATGCTCTTGTTTGGATTGTATATACATGTTATTTAGAGATCAACATGATGCTGGGCTTGTTGCTTGGGGGTGTACCGTACCAGATCTTGGGGTGCATTTGTTGTACTCAAGAAGGCTGGTATTGTTATCACTGTTAGCAGGGCTATCGATATACCTTGGTTTTGGCCGACCTTGGTTGTAGGTGCTTGCAACACCGCCGGTTCTCTTGGGATTCATGAGCTATTTGGGTTTAGGCATGTTTGCCTTGTTTTTTATTAGATATTGGTTCCCTCACTTAGCTTTGTGCTAATTCCCCACTAGACTGTTTTGCAGATTATTTTAGTGAGCTTTGAAGCTTTGGACTGGGAATATGGACAGACCGCACTCTGATGTCAAAGTTTTTGTTTAGAGCCTGTTTAGGATTAACACTGTAAAAAGTTTTGGTGTATAAAACAAGATGATCTTTTGTATTTATTATGTAATTAAGTTAATTATATGTATTTAGCTTCCGCATGCGATTATATTATATGTTTGAAAAGTACGGTGTTATAAGTTGGTATCAGAGCCCTGGTTTGAGGATTTGCATGAATGATTTGTGCAATACTCGAACCGAGGCTATGGTCAGTCCAGTATTCCCAGGGTGGGTAATTAGTAGTGTAGCTTTGAGGGTAGTTAGTATGTTTAAACTAACGGATTATATCTAACAATTGGTGAGATGCTGTGTATAGCATAGATAATGGCTGATAACGTGAATCCGACAACTACCCCTGCGTCCCCCAGAAGAAACAATCAGTCTTCTACCGCAGTCAATGAACAACACAACAGGGCTGGAACTTCTCATAACGGTGAATTTGAGCAGCAGGAATACGTGCTGCAATTGGAAGACACTTTGCAGTCTTTAAGGGATAGAGTACAAGAATTGGAGCAACAACAACTTCAGACACGGTCATCACAACCGACTCAAACTATCCAGATGCCTCGGGAATCGGCTGTGTTTACCCAATCGATACCACCACCAGTTTACTCAGTTTCACCTTATAACACGGTGTCAACACCATTTGGAACTTTACCATTCGTGTCTATGCCTCCTATGTCAACCTTACCAACCCCAACAACAATACCAACCACAACAAAATTTATTTTTCCCTTGGTACCCTAATCAGGGAGGTTTTAGATCCAAGGCTCAATTCAAAGATTTCATGGATTGTCAACCACCTGAATACTCTGGAAGCTCCAACCCCACTGATGCTCTAAACTGGTTGAGGGAAACAGTTAAGGCATTGGATACTTGTAATTGTGAAGAGGCGGACAGAGTTAAATTTGCAACCAAAAGGTTGAAAGGCCAAGCTGCAACTTGGTGGGATTCTTTGACGGCTCATTTGTCTAGAGAAGTGATGAATATAATAACTTGAGATCAATTTCAGTTCAAGTTTTGCGAGCAGTTTTGTAACACTTATGATTTGTCAAAAGTAAAGCGGGAGTTCATGGATTTAGCACAAGACGACAAGATGTCAGTTGATGAATTAATTGCTAAGTTTAATGAAAAACTGAGGTTTGCTAAGCAGTGGGTGCCAGATGAATCATCACAGATAGATCACTTTGTTCAAGCTCTGTTGCCTGAGTATCGAGGTAACACCCGAATAGCAACTTCGTTGGTACAAGCTTTTACTCTCGCTAGGGCGGCGGAGGGTGATGTGAAAGCTCGGGAGAAGATTAATCGTGAGAAAGGGTCGTCTCACAAATTTGGTGGAAATCAAAGTGGAAACAAGGGTAAAGGACAGGGTAACCAGAATCGGAATGATCAGAGATCAAAGGATTCGGGTTCGTATCAGAATAAACCATGGTGTAAACCATGTAACTCCAGCCATACCGGTCCTTGTACAACTCAGACAAAAAGATGTTTGCGTTGTGGTGGTTTTGGCCATGAACCATCTGCCTGTCAGTTTAAATCAAACGTATGCTGGAATTGTCACGAGGAAGGTCACAGAGCGGGTGCTTGCACAAGGCAGAGGTCAAAGGGGACGGGGCAGGGGGTAGCATCTGTCGGGGGATCGTCTGCAGGTCAGAAGCGGAAAACCACACCTTCCGCGGAAGGTAGAGTTTTTAAGATGACGGTTACAGAAGCTGCAGAAAACATTGATGTTATCACGGGTATGTTTATTGTGAACTCTATGCGTGCTCGTGTGTTATTTGATTCGGGTGCCAATAGATCTTTCATGTCTGTTACTTTGTGTGACAAACTGCAATTACCTGTTACTGTTATTGCATCGCCTTTAGAAGTAGAGGTAGCTGATGGTAAGTTAGTGCCTGTAACTTCTTCTGTGACTGGGGTTTCTATAGATATTGATGGTACTAGTCTGCCTGTAGATTGTTTATTGATGCCTATTCCGGGGTTTGACTTAGTACTAGGCATGGATTGGTTAAGTCACCATAGGGCTAGTATCCAGTGTCATAAGAAACTGATTACTATTCCTTTGGCTGACGGGTCGCATGTCGTGGCTTGTGGGGATAGATCTTCTTCTTCTTCTTTTCCAATCATCTCGTTTATGAAAGCTAGAAAATCTCTCGCTAAAGGGTGTGCGTCTTTCCTGGCCTACGCAATTGATGCAAAGAAAGAAAAGAAAGCGGTTACTGATGTTCGGGTTGTGTCAGAGTATCCGGAAGTGTTTCCAGATGATTTACCGGGATTGCCTCCTGTTCGGGATGTTGAATACAAGATAGATCTGATTCCTGGTACTTCACCGATTGCGAAAGCTCCGTATCGTTTGGCTCCTTCTAAGATCAGAGAAATGATGACACAGATTCAGGAGTTACTTGATAAGGGGTTTATCCGACCAAGTTCTTCGCCTTGGGGTGCACCAGTTTTGTTTGTTAAAAAGGACGGAACTTTTCATATGTGTATTGATTACAGAGATCTAAATAAAAGAAACATCAAGAATAAATATCCGTTGCCCAGAATCGATGATTTGTTTGATCAGTTACAAGGGGCTTCTTATTTCTCGAAGATTGATCTGAGATCGGGTTATCATCAAGTCAGGGTAGCAGAGGAAGATATTCCAAAGACTGTTTTTCATACTAGGTATGGTCATTACGAGTTCCTAGTAATGCCATTTGGTTTAACGAATGCACCTGCAGTATTTATGGATTTGATGAATCGTGTGTGTAGACCTTTCCTAGACAAGTTTGCCATTGTGTTTATCGATGATATTTTGGTGTATTCAAAGACAGAAGGTGAGCATGATTAGCATTTGAGACAAGTTTTGGAGATTCTTAAACAACATAAGTTATATGCCAAGCTTTCGAAGTGTGAATTTTGGTTACGTGAAGTTCAATTTTTGGGTCATGTAATTTGTCAAGAAGGAATCAAAGTAGATCCGTCCAAGATTGAAGCTGTTATGAACTGGAGTGCTCCGAAAACACCTACAGAGATAAAGAGTTTTCTGGGATTGGCAGGTTATTACCGCAGGTTTATCAAAGACTTTTCTAAGTTGGCTGGTCCGTTGACTAAGTTAACTCGAAAGGATGTTCCGTTTCTATGGGGTTCGGCTCAAGAGGATGCTTTTCTAACTCTGAAACAATTGTTGTGTCAAGCGCCTATTCTTTCGTTGCTGAGGGTTTAGAGGATTTTGTTGTATATTGCGATGCTTCTCACGCAGGTTTGGGATGTGTTTTGATGCAGAGGGGTAAAGTAATTGCTTATGCTTCAAGACAGTTGAAACCGAATGAACGAAACTACCCAACTCATGATTTGGAGTTAGCTGCCGTGGTATTTGCACTAAAGTTGTGGAGGCACTACTTGTATGGAACTAAATGTACGATCTGCACTGACCATAAAAGTTTGCAGTATGTGTTTACACAAAAGGAGTTAAATATGAGACAACGCCGTTGGTTAGAACTGATCAAAGATTACGACTGTGATATTCAGTATCATCCAGGTAAAGCGAATGTAGTTGCAGATGCACTCAGCCGAAAAGGATCTACGGAGACTGTACAATTTATGCGATTGGAGATTAAGTCTGACTTAGTGGATCAATTGGTAGCTGCACAGCTAGAAGCCTTGAAAGATGAGAACTTAAGGGATGAACTGATGATTAAACGTCAACAAGAGTTAACTACCGATTCGCGTGGTTTGAGGATTTATCATACACGTGTTTGGGTACCGAAGTTTGGTAATTTGAGGGAGTTAATACTGAATGAAGCTCACAAGTCCAGATTATCAATACATCCGGGTAGCACGAAGATGTATGATGATTTGAAGACTCGATATTGATGGCCTACGATGAAAACAGATATAGCCAAGTTTGTTGGGATGTGCCACATTTGTGCTCAAGTTAAAGCTGAACATCAGAAACCGTACAGATCGTTAAAACAGTTAGAGATACCGGAGTGGAAATAGGATCACATAATGATGGATTTTGTAACGAAACTTCCACGAACACAGAAAGGGCATGATATGATTTGGGTTATTGTCGACAGATTGACCAAGAGTGCACACTTCCTGGCTACAACTGAAACTGTTTCTTTAAGCAAACTGGCTCAATTGTATATTGATGAGATAGTGTCTAGACATGGGGTGCCTATATCTATTGTTTCAGACAGAGACTCGAGGTTTGTATCTAACTTCTGGAACATATTGCAACAGGAATTGGGATCCAGGGTAAATTTGAGTACGGCATATCACCCGCAAACAGATTGTCAGTCAGAGAGAACTATCCAGACTTTGGAAGATATGCTTCGGGCTTGCGTGTTAGAATTCGGAGGATCATGGGATTCACATCTGCCTTTGGTGGAATTTTCTTATAACAATTCCTATCATAGTAGTATCGGTATGCCTCCGTATGAGATGCTGTATGGTCGACCTTGTAGAACCCCTACTTGTTGGTTAGAAGCTGGGGAAAAGCAATTTGCAGGGCCTGATATTGTACAAATGACAGCTGATAAAGTTGCTATTGCTCGTGAGAAACTGAAAGCTGCAAGGGATAGACATAAAATGTATGCTGATCCACGATGTCGACCAGTATCGTTTGTCGAGGGGGAAATGATTTACTTGAAAGTGTCACCTTGGAAGGGTGTTATCAGATTTGGTAAACGTGGAAAGTTAGCTCCTCGTTATATTGGTCCTTTCAGAATCCGAAGAGTTGTTAATGATCAGACTGTTGTTTTAGACCTACCTGATGAGTTACCGGGAATTCATGACACTTTTAATGTGTGTTATATTCGCAAGTGCAATGTGGAGGATCAGACACAGGTTCTACCTATTCAGGATCTTCGTGTGGATATTAATCAGAAACTTGTAGAAGAACCAGTTGAACTGTTAGATCGAAAGGTTACAAAGCTGAGAAAGAAGCAGATACCGTTGGTTTTGGTTAAATGGAAGCACAGCTTGGGATCTGATTTTACTTGGGAAACTGAAGCCGACATGAGGAACCGATATCCTTCCTTGTTCGAGAGCGATCAGATTCCGGGGACGGAATCTTCTTAAGGGGAGGAGATTTGTAACATCCTCTTACCCGGCCTAGATTAATTAAGGTAATTAATCAAGTTTAGATTTGGACTTAAATTAATTATGTGGGTTAATTGATTTAATTGTGGTTAATTGATTAATTGTTTTAAAATTAATCAAAATGGATAAAATATGGTTAAATAAGATTATTTTGTGTTAAGTGGATAGTGAGGTGGCCGGTTTTGGTGATATTAGTCACCACCTCACCATCTCATTTCTATTACATGCAAATTAAGCTAAACAAAGTGTGTGGGTGTGTGTTTATTACTCTCGGCCGAAATCAAAGAAGAAGAACAAGGACCAAACTTTTGATCTTAGGATTTGCATGCATTTGAGTTACTGAATTTGTAGCATAAACAAGGTTAGATTACTGTTTTGATTTGGTTTATAGTGTTTGTATTCGGTTTATGAATATATGATGAATTCCGATTAAAATATGATGAATGATTTGATGAATTAGGTTGTATGCATGCTATCAATTATGAACAATACTTGTAGTTTATATGCAGTAGATGATTACTGGAAACCTATATGTTATGCATGTTCAAAATCAGTGATGATTTAAGATAGAAATTCGATTTGGGAATGAATTTATGAATTAATCGGATTTGAAGTATGAGTTAATCGGATTTGGTGAAATCCGATAGTTTTAATCGGATTTGATGAATTCCGATACATTTTATCGGATTTGAACATTTTACTAGATTTGGACTTTTTATCGGATTCCATGTTTATCGAATTTGGCCCTAACTCTTTTATCGGAATAATTGCTTATCGGATTGTATACTTTATCGGATTTGGATATTGATCGGAATTGGACCTTTACTAGGATTAAATCTTTGCTTGGAATTCAGTTAATCGGATTGTGACTTTAATCGGATTATGATTTTATCGGATTGTGACCTTATCGGATTGAGACTTTAACGGATTCTAACCTTTGCTCGGATTTAGACCTTTACTCGGATTTCCATTCCATCGGATTTGGATATTATCGGATTTGGATATGATCGGATTTAGATCTTTACTTGGATTACCCTTCGATCGGATTTGGATTCAATCGGATTTAATGATTTGTATATCTTTGGGATTATTGTATGATGAATATGTATATATGTTATTGTGTACATACATGATTTACGTGGTTAGATATGATATCTGTTTTGGATCAGTATTATGATTTGAATACTGACTTGGGTTACTTTAATCTCAGGAACTGAGAAGACTCAGTGAGTTAGTCACCTGAGTGTGCTTCATATCTTTGAAGACTTTGGTGAGTGTGTTTATATCTTTTGATATACAGGATTTAATATCCTATTTGAATGCTCTTGTTTGGATTGTATATACATGTTATTTAGAGATCAGCATGATGCTGGGCTTGTTGCTTGGGGGTGTACCGTACCAGATCTTGGGGTGCATTTGTTGTACACAAGAAGGCTGGTATTGTTATCACTATTAGCAGGGCTATCGGTATACCTTGGTTTTGGCCGACCTTGGTTGTAGGTGCTTGCAACACCGCCGGTTCTCTTGGGATTCATGAGCTATTTGGGTTTAGGCATGTTTGCCTTGTATTTGATTAGATATTGGTTCTCTCACTTAGCTTTGTGCTAATTCCCCACTAGACTGTTTTGCAGATTATTTTGGTGAGCTTTGAAGCTTTGGACTGGGAATATGGACAGACCTCACTCTGATGTCAAAGTTTTTGTTTAGCGCCTGTTTTGGATTAACACTGTAAAAAGTTTTGGTGTATAAAACAAGATGATCTTTTGTATTTATTATGTAATTAAGTTAATTATATGTATTTAGCTTCCGCATGCGATTATATTATATGTTTTAAAAGTACGGTGTTATAGGATGCCATAGCCGAGCCTTCTAGACCTTGTGGATTGTTTAATTTCTTGCACTTGTGGTTGTGATTGGTTTTATTATTCTATGGTATAGGGAGGCCTGCGTGCCACTTACAACCCATATTCTATTTTGTAAAAGTACTAGAATTAGCGGGCCTGCGGGCCTTTGATCATCTTGTAATTTTTTTTATTTTTAGTTTTTTTAGAATAGAATAGATTATTAGAATAAATATGAAGCTGACACAAGAACCAAGAACCAAGGAACAGAGAGCAGGATTGGATGCTAGAGCCAGTGGGAGCTTCAGAATGCCATGCCATGTGTGTTGTGTTTTTCCACTTAGGTTTTGACCGTCGGGTTTTTCGTGTGGCTCACGAAACCGACATTAGTTAAAGGCAAGGCTAAGGCATAGTTGTTTGTGGTTGTTTTATTTCTTTACATATTATATATATGCGTGGTTGTGATTAACACGATGAAATAAAACAAGGATTTTAATAATAGTTAATTATTAAACAGATGTTTTAAAAAAAACGAAAACTGGCACTAAAGTTTTTCTCGTCAAAAACTTGGAAATCCTTTTTAGAAAAATCTTAGATCAGTGTGCTACCTACCTAATGGTACACCCTTGCTGTTAAACGGTACTCGGGTGTCGGAAGTGCCCAAACCATGGGCATCCGGGTTCAAACCATTGCGGGAAGGGGCATGAAAGATTCTGCGATAATCGGGAGTCCCGGCCAGAATTCATGCTGTCTTAGGTGGTGCGATCTATTTTGCTGATAATCGGGAGTCCCGGCCCAAAATGCACTAGAGGGACTAAACATGCACGGTTCTCGTAATCGATGTCCCGCGGATCTAGGAGTCGTATCCAGCTAGGATACGATTGGTATAGTTTTTACCTACCAGAAATAGCATTGTCCCGGTGGGAATGTGCCCAAACCTTGCATCGGGAAATGTGAAATATGGATCCTAGTCTAATAATTTTTGTTAAAAGGTAATAATTATTAGAAGATATAATCAATACTGAATCGGTTTTATCTTTTTCTTTTTCTATAGATGTCTATTATATCTGTTATTCCGTTTTATTCACCAAGAGAATCTCTAAGTCTCATCACTAGCAAGTGGAAGCTTTCGGGTCCAAACTTTGCTGTTTGGAAGATGTATCTGAAAAATGTTTTGGATGCACAGGGAAAGCTTCACATCATTGAGACATTGCCTCCAGAACGACCAGGAGTAGATGCCCAGGATAGTGAGTATGACACTTACTATCAGTATCTGGCTGACAAATCTGATGTTATGTCGATTCTCGTTTTCACCGCATGATCCGAGTTTACAGACGATCTCCGTGAGAAGTCATCTTATGAAGTTGTTCAAGGACTGGAGCAGAAGTTCAAGTTTAGTGAACGGATATGTCGTATGCTATTGATGAGGGAAATCCTTTCAGCCAAGATGAAAGAAACTCAGCCTATTAGCGATCATCTCATTAATATGAGAAGGCTCTTGGATTGCTATGAGAGCTTGGGGTCAAAATCAAAACCACATGAGCTAGTTATGCTCTTGTTCACTTCCTTGTCAGACTACTACCAGAAAAGAGTAATGTATGTCCTCGGTGATTTTGAGATGACTGTCGCAGGGTTGCACGAAATCCTCATGTGCATTAGCGACGAGTTGAACCCAAAGCAGCTAGAGTCACCAATTGTGGACCCTATGCAGGAGGATGACTGGCTGGAAGAACTTGGAGAAATTTGTTGCCCAGACTGTGGTAGCAAGGATTCATGCGAGCACTCACTCGACATAGATCAGCTGGACATTGGTTCTCCCAATGATACATGTATCTTTATGATAGATTGTCTTATTACTTCTTATGAATCATGGGTATTGGATACCGGATGTGGTCAGCACATATGCAATCATTTGAAGGGATTCAAGAGAAGTAAGAAACTGAGACAAGGAGATATGGACCTGCGGGTAGGCGAAGGCTCCATGGTTGGTGCTGAAACTGTAGGGACATATTGTCTTAGTTTGCCCTCGGGCATGGTCTTAGAACTAGAACCTTGTTATTATGTTCCAAGACTAATAAAAAATGTTATCTCGTTCAATTTGCTAATATACTGTGGATTTGCTTATGTTTTTAATGAAAAGTCTATTTCTTGTTTTAAAAACGATGTTTTCTATTTTAAAGCTACTCTAGAAAATGGTCTATATACGCTAAATCTAGATAACAATGACATCTATCATATAAGTAAGAGATCCAAGAGTAACTTGAATCAAACTTACCTCTAGCATTGTCGTTTAGAACAGATGTGTGCGGACCCCTTTACTCCGGAGGCTAGAGGAGGATACCGGTATTTCATAACCTTTACTAATGACTTCAGTAGGTTCGGTTATGTCTACCTCATGAGACTTAAATCTGAAAGTTTTGACAAGTTCAAACAGTTTCAGAATGAGGTACAAAATCAGCTGGACAAGAAGATAAAGTCGCTTCGGTCGGATCGAGGTGGCGAATATCTGAGTCAGGAATTCGAGGATCATTTGAAGGAATGTGGGATTGTTTCACAACTCACACCTCCATATACACCTCAGATGAATGGTGTATCAGAAAGGAGAAATCATACACTGCTTGACATGGTACGATCAATGATGAGTCAAAGTTCACTACCATTGTCGTTTTGGGGACACGCACTCGAGACAGCAGCGTTCATGCTGAACCGGGTTCCAACCAAATCGGTTGAAAAGACACCGTTCGAGGTATGGACGGGGAAAAAGCCCAAAATGTCTTTTCTAAAGGTTTGGGGATGTGAGGTGTATGTTAAGAGAACATTCACAGATAAACTCAATCCCAAATCAGATAAGTGTATCTTCGTGGGCTATCCCAAGGAAACCATGGGATACTATTTCTACAACCCAGACGAGAACAAAGTTTTTGTTGCTCGTAAAGGGGTATTCTTGGAGGAGAAGTTTCTTAACTTAGGAACTCCAAGAAAAGAAATAGAGCTTCAAGAAATTGAAGATGAGGAGATTACACCACCACCGATAGTTGAACCTGTAGTTCAACAGAGAATTGCTGAACCTCAACCCGAGTCTGTGGTTGAGGAAGAGGTGCAAACACAAGACCTTCGTAGGTCTAGTAGGCCTCGTATTGAGCCAGATAGGTATCTAGGATTCCTAGTTGCTCAAGACGAAGGGGATCTTTTAGAACCCACCACCTACCAAGACGCTGCCTCAGGTTTAGAATCTGAGAAATGGCTAGAAGCCATGAAGGCAGAGATGCAATCCATGTATGACAACCAAGTTTGGGAGTTAGTGGATTTTCCTCAACACAGTAAAGTTGTTGGGTGCAAATGGGTCTTCAAAAAGAAGACAGACATGGATGGAAAGGTGCATACTTTCAAAGCAAGGCTAGTGGCAAAAGGTTTCACGCAAACTCATGGCGTTGACTATGATGAAACTTTTTCCCCAGTGGCAATGCTTAAGACTATTAGGATTCTAATGGCCATATCAGCATATTTTGACTATGAGATATGGCAGATGGATGTCAAAACCGCTTTCCTTAACGGGAAACTGACAGAGGATGTATATATGATACAACCGGATGGTTTTGCAGATCCAAAGAACCCTAATAAAGTATGCAAGTTGCTTAAATCCATTTATGGACTAAAGCAAGCATCTAGGAGCTGGAACTTACACTTTGATGAGCGCATCAAAGAGTTTGGTTTTACCAAAAGTGAGTTCGAGTCTTGTGTTTACACCAAATTCAGTGGGAGCGCGGTAACCTTCCTAGTCTTGTATGTAGACGACATACTGTTAATAGGAAACAATATACCAGTATTACAAGGAGTAAACTCCTGGTTAGGTAAATGTTTCCAGATGAAAGACTTGGGAGAAGCTGCTTATATACTGGGTATAAAGATCTATAGGAATAGATCTAAGCGGCTTATCGGACTTAGTCAAAGTACTTATATTGACAAAGTCGTAAAAAGATTCAAGATGGATGGATCCAAGAAAGGATTTATTCCTATGCAATCTGGCGCGATTTTGAGCAAGGCTCAATGTCCTGTGTCTAGTCAAGATCAGGACAAGATGAAATTGATACCATATGCCTCGGCAGTTGGTTTGATTATGTATGCCATGCTATGTACTAGACCCGATGTTGCCTATTCTATCAGTGTCACGAGTAGATATCAGCAAAATCCTGGTGAAGCTCAATGGGTGGCCGTCAAGAATATTCTCAAGTATCTGAGAAGGATGAAAGACATATACCTAGTATATGGAGGTGCGATGGATGAGCTCAGTGTAACTGGTTACACTGATGCTAGTTTCCACACCGACAAAGACGACTTCAGGTCGCAGTCAGGATTTGTCATTACCCTAAACGGAGGAGCCATATCTTGGAAGAGTCAGAAGCAAGATACAATAGCAGATTCTACTACAGAGGCAGAGTATATTGCGGCAAGTGATGCGGCAAAGGAAGCTGTCTGGCTGAAGAATTTTATCTCGGATCTTAGAGTTGTTGCCAGTATCTCTAGACCGATCGATATATTCTGTGACAACTCAGGGGCTGTAGCGCAAGCTAAAGAGCCTAGAGATCATCAGCGGACTAGGCACGTACTCAGGAAATATCACCTCATCCGAGAGATAATTGGAAGAGATGATATTAGATTGCAAAAGATACCGACGGAAGACAACGTTGCTGACCCGTTGACGAAGCCGCTAGCTAGGGCTAAGCATGAGAGGCATGCGAGTTCTATAGGAATGCAGTACTCGGAACATAGCAGCTAGTTCGTGTTTTTTGATTATTACTATGGATGTAACTTGAAACCTTTTATTATGTATTTACATTTCATGGGATTGAAATAGGAGGTATTTGCATAATGTTTCGTAGTTGTCCATTTTTAGCATGTTTAACCTATCCATGACAAGTCAAGTTATGAATTGTCTAAATGCCCGTAGCTACTTAATGTAGTGGGAGCTACATTAGGGAGGTAATGCTATTATGGATATTTGATGATTTATTCGGATATGAATAAAAGCACAAGGTTGTGACCAAGTATTCATAGATATTTATCAGGGGATAAATATTGGGGTGATCCGCATCAAGTTTACTTCATGAAGCGTTAACATAAGTAAACTTGATAGGTTGTCCTTAGACCCGAGATATTTGGTTTGGGGCGTGGTAACTTCTGTACTTTAGCATGTTCTAACGTCATGCCGTAACAGGGTGATCATAAGGGGCTTGTCTAGGTGCAGCGGAAGCCATGTGCTCAAATTGCAAATAGTCAAGATGGAATTTGCACCTCTTTTTTAGGAGAGATATTTTTTTAGCTCCTCGACGATTAAGACTACTGAAAATGCGTGGCCGCGCTCGGTTAGAATGATAGTTATTCATTCTGGAAACCGTAACTGCAGAGTGTCGAAATCAGAGTCGAGAAAATCTGAGTATTAGATGAGATCTCTGCTCCATGTCAAATACTCACATTACGAAATATCGCGATGCAAAAGGAAAAGCCTAGATAATCCAAGGTTTGGATTATATCTCTAGATTTAAGAGATCTCATAGTCTGGTTAACCTAAGTGTCTGGCTAGGGACCTCCTTAGGCCAACGATGTACAAGGAGTGTTACTTATCTTGCACAAGTGGGAGTCTGTTAGATTATGTGCAGAGATAGATAACATGTATTATCGTGTCCAATACTATGTGACAGTAAAGGATCACACCGCTGCACACCCAAATAGAACCTTTTGGATTTTACCTTTTGTGTATCACAATAATTAATAGTTTAATTAATTATTGAGAAAGAGAGAAATAATAAAAGTTATTTATTATTTAAAAGGAGAAGTTAATATTTAGTTTAAATATTAACGAGACCAATTAGTTAATAGTTATTAATTAATTAGAAATGTTGAGGGTACTTTCTGTAATTGATTAATAGTTTAATTAAAGTTAGGCTTTAATTAAACGGGCTTGGGGCCTAATAAGGGTTTATTATATAAATCTTATGTACCTCTCATTAATCACATAAGTTAATTACAAGAAACAAAAGAAAACCCTAAGGCTCTCTCCCTCTCCTCTCTCTTCGGCGGCGACGGTACACACACATGCGGGTCACGGTTATTTGTTCTGAGGTTCAATCCTTAGGCGGTCTAGCAGCCAGTTCGAGGTGGTGCAGTAGCGGTGCATAACATGCAGCTGTCTAGAGGCTTGAAGAACGTTTTTGTTTTGACATCAAAGGTATAACTTTCTAACCCTCTTCCTCTTTTAGTTTCTGTACGAGTTAGATGAGATCACTGGAGGGGGTTTTATTCCGCTGTGCATGTTATTATATGTTTTTATACCCTACAAAACCCTTCAAGAAGTTCATCCATCTTCTTGGATGATTTCTGGAAGTTGTGAGTTGTACCAAGAAGTGATTTCAAGTCTTGAAGATCATAACTTGGCTTACTAGCATTTGGGGATCAAACAAACTTGGAGTGGACTATCAATAGAGAGTTGCTCTCTTGGAGACTATGAGTTCATCCCAACCATGAAGATTTCAGAAGCTGGAGCATGATATGTTTTCTATTCCATCTCTTTATTTTGGTTGCATACATATATGTAGAGTTCCACCATTGACGGGTATTGTTGGCATCTTGTTTTTCTACCCAAAACCATGTTTTTCACGCTTCCGCGGCGCGGGTGAAATGGCCAACGAAACCCAACAACATCATCATCACTGTCATCATCCATGACATACATTGGATTTGACATATTGGTTTCCTCAGGCTTTTCAAGCTCACTCAGACTGACCAAGTCAGCTTATCTTTTATCATCTTGATCAAAATTGTCTTCATCAAATGAGACATGAATTGATTCTTCTATTGCCTTTCTCCTTAAGTTATACACTCTGTAAGATTTTGAGATTGAGGAATAACCAACAAAGATTCCAGGATCAGCTTTAGGTTCCAACTTATGGAGCTGATCTCTTTGATTCAGCACATAGCATTTTGAACCAAAGACATGGAAGTAACCTATATTGGGCTTTCTAGATTTATATATCTTATATGTTGTTTTGCCATGTCTTTTGACAATAATTGACATATTTTGGGTATAGCATGTTGTACTTACAGCTTCATCCCAGAAATGAAGTTTCAATCCTGCCTCACATAGCATTGTTCTAGCAGCCTCAATTAAGGTTCTATTTCTCCTTTCAGCAACTCCATTTTGTTGAGGAGTTCTGACTGAGGAGAAATTTTGTAATATTCCTTTTTGTTCACAAAAGCTTTCTAGGGTTGAGTTTCTGAACTCAGTCCCATGATCACTTCTGAGTTGCTTTACAGACTTACCTTTTTGCAACTCTTCATGTTTGATAAAACTTATTATCTCCAGGGCAGCTTCACTTTTGGCTTTAAGGAATATTACCCAGGTGAATCGTGAGAACTCATATACTATCACCAGAGTGTACTTCTTGCCACTTAGGCTTGGAGTTCTTATGGGTCCAAACAGATCCATATGCAACGTATGCAGTGGGTCTGTTATTGAAAATTTTTGCTTTGATTTGAAGGACCCTTTATGATGTTTCCCCTGTTCACAAGCTGAACACAATTTATCCTTAACAAATGTGATCTTTGGCAATCCAGAGACTAACTCTTTATTGGATAGCATATTTATATTCTTGAAATTTAAATGTGATAATCCTTCAGCACCTGGAGCAGGAGTGATGACTGGAGCAGGAGTGATAATCCTTCACCCTCTTTTTACATTTTGCTCATTGTCATCTAACACATTTGGCATGGTTAGTAGGTGTGTGCACCAGACTTAGTTAGTCTCAACTGTTATTGACTTGTAGACTTGGAATGTCTCGATAGTTTGAATCTTTGATGAATTTCCACATGCATAACCACTTATCAGCCTAGACTCTCATCATATGCCTTACACGCCATCTGTTTCTCATCTGATTTGACTCAAATTTTCAGACAGTTTTCTCAAGAATATGTACATGCCTTCAGTCCTAATTTTACTAGACATACTTTGTATTGAAAGCCGGTGTACCATAATTTTCCATTTGAGTTGGATCAACTTCTCATTTTTGTTTTTCTGATTTTTTTTGTATTTTCTATGTTTTCTGATTTTTTTTTAAGTTTTCTGATTTTTTTTGTATTTTCTAAGTTTTCTGATTTTTTTTTTTTTAAGTTTTCTGATTTTTTTTGTATTTTCTAAGTTTTCTGAACTATCTCCCCCTAAAATACCAAAGAAACTAAAACCTAAGAAAATAGAAACGCAAAGACACGCAGAAAATAAACTGAAAGACAAACGAGATATAACCACACAGAAAATAGGCACACAGTCACAAATACGAATAAGGACACTAAGTCGAATCATCAGGGACAACTTCACACTTGGTTTTCATCCCGTTTTCATTTACTAAAAATAAAAATCGGGGTTTATCAAATGCCTTTGTATGCAGGTCTGCTTTTTGAAATTCAGTTTGGATAGACACGAGATCAATTAATTTCTTTTCCCAGCAGTCCCGTATAAAATGGTATTTAATACCAATGTGCTTGGTTTTATATTGTTGGACAGGATTTTTAGTGATGGCTATAGCAGCAGTGTTATCAACATAAATGGGAGTAGTAGAAAATTGCAAACCGTAATCCCGCAGTTGTTGTTGAATCCAGATGACCTGAGAACAGCAACTTGCCGCCGAAATGTATTCAGCTTCACACGTAGAGAGCGCAACTGCAGTCTGCTTCTTACACTGCCATGTGACAAGACGTGAGCCGAGAAATTGGCAACCTCCAGAGGTAGATTTGTGATCCTTCTTGCATCCACCATAGTCTGAATCACTGTAAGCTGTCAACTCAAAGCTATCATTATATGGATACCACAGTCCAAGATTAGGAGCATCCTTCAGATAGCGAAAGATCCGCTTGACAATCATCAGATGCTTGACATTGGGCTTGGATTGGTATCTTGCCATCAGACATGCTGCAAACATGATGTCTGGTCTGGATGCAGTGAGATACATCAAAGATCCAATCATCGCGCGGTAGAGAGACTCATTCATCAACTCCCCCTCAGTATCTGGAGACATGCCGTGGTTAATGGGCAGAGGTGTTGCAGCAGTCTTCTCAATAGACATTTCAAAACGGGCTAAGATGTCAGCAACATACTTCGACTGATGTAGAAAAATCTCTGTCTCGGTCTGCTCCACTTGAAGTCCAAGGAAGAACTTCATCTCTCCCATTGAGCTCATTTCGAATTTTTCCTTCATAATCCTTGCAAAGTCTTCACACAGAATCGGATTGGGAGAACCGAAAATGATATCATCCACATATACTTGCACCAAGATCAAGTCTTTATCATCACCCTTGATAAATAATGTTTTGTCGATGGTTCCTCTCCGGTACCCATTATCAGTCAGATATTGAGAGAGGGTCTCATACCATGCTCGCGGTGCCTGATGAAGACCATATAACGCTTTATTCAGCAAGTACACTTTGTCGGGATGGATCGGATCGACAAAACCCGGAGGTTGGTTCACATAGACTGTCTCTTGAATTTCGCCATACAGGAACGCACTTTTAACATCCATCTGATAGACTTTAAAGCGTTTGTGCGAGGCAAAGGCGAGAAATAAGCGGATCGCTTCCAGCCGAGCGACTGGAGCAAACACATCAGTGTAGTCGATGTCAGGAATTTGTCTGAACCCCTGAACAATGAGCCTTGCCTTGTTCCTGACAATCACCCCCTGATCATCTCTTTTGCACTTCAGAACCCATCTGCAGCCAAAAGATTTAGCTCCTTTGGGTTTGTTCACTAAGCGCCATACATTCAACTTCTGAAATTGAAGCAACTCTTCTTGCATAGCATTAATCCAAGAGATCCTTGAGAGCTTCAAGATGATCCTTTGGTTCAATCTGGGAGAGAAATTCCGAACATAGACATTGTGTGAAGTCCACAGACTGAACCAAATTTGCACCCAGATCCGAGAAGTCTTGCATCAGCTTTAATCCCGGTGACGCTGAAGAAGTAGACCCAGATAGTGTAGCCACTTGCCTCCTGGTTTGAACATGTGAACACGGATCCCCAATAATTTGTTCAGGAGGATGGTTTCTATCTACTCTACTTGATCTCTGTAACTGAGCTTCGACATTTATTTCCAGGTTAGTGACCACAGGTGTCTCCTCAAGTGTTAATGTTTGATCATTGGAGGAACCCTCACCCTGTGACCCCTTGTCTGGTGGAGTATACGGCTCATCTTCAGAATCAGAATCAGCATCACTTAGAATAGGTATAGCAGCACTCGAGGGCAGGTTTGATGGGGCACCGTCAGAAGAGTTGTGAAGATCATATAACATTTGTATTGCAATATCTTCTTCTAAGGCTACTGGTGGCAGGTTGAATGAGTCAAATAGATTATCATAATCAAACAGCCAGGCATCACCAGTTTTTGTCGGAGGAGAAGAATTTCTCTGCACATCCACTTCAAACCACTCTTCCACACAGTTAGACGTTAAGTTGTATACCCTCTTGTTCGGAATGCTGTATCCCAAGAAGAACCCTTTTTCTACCTTGGAACTGAACTTTCCCTCTGCTTCCCGTTTTAGCATAGTGCACGGAGCGCCAAACGGTTCAAGATGGCTAAGACTTAGTTTCCGGTTATTCAACAGCTCATAACATGTCTTTCCTAATCGTTTGACCACTAAGACCCGGTTAAGTGTGTAACAAGCATTTGCGACAGCTTCGTTCCAAAACCTTACGGGCAAAGCAGAGTCAGCAAGCATGGTGCGTGCTGCCTCTATTAAGGTCCGATTCTTCCTCTCAGCTACTCCATTCATTTGAGGAGTGTATGCGGCACTGAACTGATGTTGAATACCCTTTTCGTTACACAGCTTTTCCATCTTCTGGTTCTTGAACTCGGTTCCATTATCTGAGCGAAGCTTCCTGATCTTCAACTTATAGATAGTCTCTAACTTGTTGATCATGACCTCTAAGGTCTCGAATGTCTCAGACTTCTCTTTTAAGAAGAAAAACCAGGAAAACCGCGAGTAGTCATCAGTCACTACCAGACTATATCTATCTCCATGAATGCTCTTGTACCGCACAGGACCAAATAAATCCATTTGAAGTAGTTCAAGCGGAATTGAGATGGAGTGATACTTCTTCAACTTGTGGGGCTTCTTCGTCTGCTTTCCCATTTTACATGATACGCACTTGTCTGGTAGATGAAAACTCTTCAAGTTGACTCCCGTGACCAGCTCATGATACACTAAGTGGTTCATCTTTCTCAGGCTTAAATGACACATCCTCTTATGCCATAACACTGAATCCTTCTCAGTAGCCTTTGTGAGAAAGCATTGGTGTTCTACATCTTTCACCAAAGCATTGGACATATCCAAAACATAAAGGTCATTTTGTCTTGGAGTTGACATTAAGATCATGTCTTCGGGAATTTGGTACTCCTTCTTTAGCACATAGCATTGTTTATCATCAAACATCACCTTAAACTCTTTATCACATATCTGAGAGAGTGACAGCAAGTTGTTTGCTAGCTGCTCGACATAGTTGACTTTGTCAAAGCTCACTCTCCCATTAGACAAGAAACCTTGAGCTGTGATGTGACCTCCCTTATCTCCTGCGAAGCTGACATACCCTCTTTTTATTTTTCTGACATTTGTAAGAAGGCTCAGATCGCCTGTGGATGCTCCACTATCAACAATCCACGTGTTATACCGGCGAGCACCCTGCACAAACAAGTAAAGGGTTAGTTAGCATTGGGAACCCAAGCCCGAATGGTCATGGGTTTCCCATTTTCTCCAACAACTTGCACATTAATCCACACACCAGTAGCTTTGGAGTCTACATTGGTATCGGGACTACTGGATGGTTTAGGTTCAGATTTTGTTGTCCATCTCAAGTCTGAATGGGGAGGAGTCTTATGATAAACACTTGACGTATTAATGACTTTATGTATTGGCTCCTTCCCTTTCAGACTTACCTCAGGACTCTTGGGTTTACACGAAGTTTCCCCAATTGTCCTTTTGAGCTGAGGGGGGTCAGTTGATTTCTGATTAACTTGATGAAAAGTTTTGTGTTTTTGAATTTGTTCAGGTGAATCAGCTTTCCCCCTTGAGCTCTGAGGTTGCTGATCACACTCGTAACTAAGGTGACCAGGTCTCCTGCACACATAGCAAACCCGGTTGAAGTAAGATTTGGCAGGTGTATGTGGCTCCTTCGGTTCAACTTTACCTTTGGACTGCACTCCTAGACCACTTTGTTTAGGTAAGATTTTAACTTCTTCATAAGGACGGGTTGCAGGAGACTTTGCACCCTCCTTCTCAATGGTTCGAAGTGCAGCTTGAACATTTTGCATTAAGGAACCTTGACCAGAAGAACTGCCCAGAAGCTTTTGAATACCTGGTTCTGGTTTTTCTTCTGGTTTAGGCTCTTTTCTCTGAGGCTCACCAACTGTCTCCTTCATTTTTAAATTTGGTTTTGAAGTTGAAGCATAAGGTGTATCAACTTTGGGAGCAAGTTGGTCAGCTTCAGCGAAGACATCAGATTGCACCAGTTGGTTTAAGACTGGTGGTGGACATTTCGAATAGGTCTTCGTGTCTTTCTCCTGAACAGAACCTTGTGGTCTTCGGTCGATTATGTGTTCAAACAAATATGATGAAGTTGAATAACTTTTTAGCTTCTGATTTAACGTGTCATAATCGACCTTAGAACTCGCAAGTTCCCGTTTTAGAGTATCTATCTGATTTATGTAGAAAACGATAGCATCCTGCTTGTTTAATAAAGCAACCTCTAATTCTCTGATTTGTTTGTTTTGACTCTCAATCTTATCTTTAAGAGTCTTTTCTCTACCCTTAATGATAGAGTTCTCGTGCAATTTAGAGGTTAGCTCAGTGATTTGTGCTTTCAAGGATACTATGGTCTTCACATAATCATTACACGACACACAGGGAAGACCAGGTGTAGGATTTACTTTGACATCAGCTTGTCCAGTCATGCACGCCTTTTGATTTACTGGTTCAGGTTGAACAGGCACTAGCGTTGGTTCGGCAGCTGGCTCAGAAGTTGATGCCACATTTTGCTCGTCAGTGGGCAGGACAGACTCTTCATCATTGACCTCGTGGACACTGTCTACCTCAGACTGAGAATCGTCGTTCAGATCTAGAACACTGGCCAGGTTGGTTTCAGCAACTTCAAACGCATCCGAATCTTGGAAGTGTACTGACCAGTCAATCCCCTCATCCTTTTGTACTACCACCATTGCCTTGGATGATCCCTCATGAGGTGACTCAGCCTTCTTAGGTGTGGTGGTATTTGACGTTTTGCCTGGAGAGGTTCTGAAGGGATACTTGGGTCGTGAGTTCTTTGGCTTTTCACATTCACGTGCAAAATGACCCTTTTCACCACAGTTGTAGCAGGTTACAGCTGACTTGTCAAAACCCAGCTTCGTATCTTTGGTTGCTGTAATCTGCATCCCCGTTCTCTTCACTAAGGCTTTGGCTCTTTTTACCAGGTTGGCATATGACCATAAGATATCTTGACGTTCCATCTCATCGTTGTCAATTTGGTCATATGACCATAAGTATAGATGTGCTGGTACTGATTCCATCTTGGAACCTTCTCACAAAAATATTTAAATTTCAGTAGTTTTATTCCTGCAATTTTCTTAGTATTTTTTTTAATTCTGTTCTTTAGGATTTAATTCGTTAATAGTCTACTTCTGCACTTCCATTTTCTTTATAATCAGAAAAATACAAAAAGATTTTTGGTGTGTTTCTTATTTCTTTTGGTATGTTTATTTTCTTTATTTATAATTTCTTGTGTTTGCATGTGCTTAAATGTTTTTACTTGCATTGAAGTTACTAACCGCTGTGTGCTGAGTACAGGATCATCGAGAAAAAGTCTAACTCTATGTGAGAAAGTCAATTCGCTCGAAATATCGGTAACTCGCACGAAGTGGAAAAGCATAACGTGCGAATTGGATTGAAGTATACGAAGTGAGATCAAATTCACACGAGGTAATATCCACCACGTGCGAAGTGGTCTGTCACTTCGGGTAAATACTTTGGATAACATCATGTGAAGTGAATCCACTTCGCACGAAGTGGAGCAGGGTATATATATTGTTCTCGTGCGTATTCGTCAGTACGCGTTCATAACTTCTACAGTGTACTCCTATTCTCTCTCGATTGTGATTCTGATTTTGTGCTAAGAGTGTTTTTCGATCCATCCTTGTGATTCGGTTTTGCTTTGTGAACATTCTGGTATAATCTTCGCTTCAATCCAACGGTTAGATCTCGAGTTATAGCCGATTTTGTGTTCGAAAGTCCAATAACCTTTAAAACTGAGATTTGAGATCTACATGTGTTAATTTGTTAGATTTAAGTGAAAAAGAACCTTTGTGGACTTAGTTAGATGTCATTTAATCACTTAATCGAAACAAATACATTGTTAATTAAGGGTTTTAAGCCAAAGGCTTCGTCGAACTGTTCTTAAGTTTTAAATATTGGCCGTGCGAAGTGAAGGCCATTTCGCACGAAGTGGCGTCACCTCGCACGAACTCAACAATGAAAACGATGAAGCTGATAAGTTTTGGCCGCACGAAGTGAAGTGCTCTCCGTGCGAGCTGTAGCCACTACGTGCGAAGTGAATCGTAATTTAATTAAAATTAAAGTTTATTATATCCAACCACTTCGCACGTAGACTTTTCATCACGAGCGTAATGATGGTCATTTCGCACGTGGTAGAATGTCAATCTTGAAACGAACGTTTATTTTAATCTACGGTTTTTAACTGTGTGTTCCGGTCTGTTGAATGTTTCTCACTAACGGGCTAAATGTTCTGTTCGCAGATTTTAAGTAATGGAACCTGCTCATATTGAAGGTTCATCGACTCAAAGTGTGGCTCAGACCGCATCTGGCAGCCAGACGAAGGCAGACTTGAAAGCAGGGGATATGCACAACATCCGGGCCTGTGTGACAAAAAGTAAACTGACCAGGGATTGTGACAAAATCATCGATTACCTGACAAGGTCGCGGATCTATAAAGCCATTACTACAGCTTGCACGGCATACGCTTCACATCAGCAAGAATTCTGGAACACTGCTGTATATGATGAATCCCTGGGTGGGATTCGAGGGAAGGTGCAAAATAATGATGTGTTTGTGTCGGAAGGTATACTGAATGAGCAGCTTGAGCTCGGGGATGATATTGCAGACCCAATTCTGCTGAACAGTTGCCGAGTGAAGGGATGTTTGTTAAGGTGTGGATATACGGGGGAGATCCGTAATGAATCGGTTTACAAAACCAAGCTCTGCCCCCCATATCGTTATTTGATGCATGTGATATCTCATTGTCTGGACCCAAGGAGAACCGGACACGATCAGCTTAACCAAACGTTCTCCCATCTGTTTGTAGCCCTTGTGCTTAATGTCAAGTTTAACATCTCCAGGGCTATCTTCAACTGCTTAAAGGAGAATCTGACAAAGAAAGAGGGGCAATTCCTGATGTACCCCAGATTTCTACAAATAGTAATTGATGCTCAAGTGGAGGGTCTGGTGAAAGAGGACGGTGATTGAATCAAGCTGAAGCACATGAACGAGCAGACTGTGCGACAAATGAGCCGGTACATTGGCACCTCTATCCCTCCGAAAAGACGGTTGATTTGCCATCTGGGCAACCCAGACTACAAGGCACCAGAAAGGAAACATCTCTGGAGGAACGAGGGCTCCACATCCTAGGTGGAAAACATCGAGATAATTTCGGATGATGAGGAGACTGAAGTTCAGAGTCAGGAAGTCCGGGATCCCACTGGGGGAGAGGCTATCCCGGGGAGCCTAGATGACATCAATGTTGATGACTTCTTTGAAGTAGATGATGAGGAGGCAAGTCGCAAGAGGAAAGAAAAGGGGGTGGTTGATGAGCCAGAGAAGAAGAAGAAGAAGGTCTACAAGTTTAAGCCGCTGGTGGCTTCGTCTGAACTAATTGTCCAACCATCATCCACCACAGCTGCTCCAGTCATCACTCCTGCTCCAGGTGCTGAAGGATCATCTCAGACCAGGTCCCAGCTGCCTTCCCTAACCATGGAAGCAAACCTAAACAGACTCCAAGGCTACATGCTTGACATGATCAAAGATGAAAGTAAAAGAAAGCTGGAGCTGGCAGAAGTAAAGCAGAAACTGATCGAGAAGGATGCTCAAATAGAAAATCTGCTGAAAAGGGATGCGCAGATGGAGGACTTGTTGAAAAGAGATGCTGAGAGGATTGAAAGCTTAGAAAAGAGTAATGAGGAAAGAGCATTGATAATCAGCGAGCTTGTCAAGAAAAACGAGACGATGGAGCAGATCCTGCTTGAATATACCTCTGAGTTCAAACGGTTGAAAGATCATGTTGAAAAGCAGGATGAGGAGGTGCTCAGATTGAAATAAGCCGCTGAATCTGAACAGGCTGGTACTTATTCTGGCGATGAGCAAGGTTGATTATAGTCTGTGTGACTGTGTAATTAATTTTTATTGATGTATTCTGTGTGACGATTAATCTTTTGTAATGAAATATTTATTCCTTCGATGTGAAATGATATGTTTAATCTTAACTTACACATGTTTATGGTTTCTTATTTCTGTGTGAAGATCCGTTAATCGTCCAGCCATTGAAGGCTGAGATTCCTCAATCGTCGCGTCTGTTGAATGTTGAAGAGCGAATTGTTCTTCAGCATGAATATGATGCAGAGGAAGGGGAGATTCTTCCATTCCTAACCAAGGAACAAATCGCTGAACTTCTGCAAATTCCAATTGAGAATGTAATTTTGGAAGAGGTGGATGAAAGCTGTGTGCCACCACCTCGGGCTGAACAGGAACCAATGTTTGATACTGATGAAATGGAAGTTGAGGACGAAACAGATCAACACTATCCTAGCCTACAAGAGGAGGATGATTTGCCTGACTTTGCTGAGCTGTTCAGAAATGCTAACGCTGAGGAAGTTGATCGGAGAGCAGAAGCTCGTGAACAGGCAAAGGTGGACTTCGACTTGGAGAAATATCTTGGTGATAGAAAGTCCAAGGAAGAAGAACGGACAGAGAGAAGAAGAAAGTATGAAAGATTTCTGGTTCGTCAAGCTGGGAAAGCCAAGAGATCCGAAAGTTCTCCAGAATATTCAAAGTTCTATCAAACTCTGGGGAAGAAAACGGATGGTGAGATAGTTGGTTGGTGTTTCATGCCTGAATTTCACATCTATGCAGTCAAGAGAGAAAGGGGAGTTGAGTACTTCCAGAGGGCAAACGATATACAGACTCTGCCATTCTACGATATTCGACAACTCGCTCGTCTGCCTCTTTTGGATTGTGATAATAATAGTATGGCAAAATGGTTCGAAACGCTGGTAAAGCGTGAGGCTCAATTCGGATGGAAAAATTTAAAGCCTTACATACCGGGGGTCAAGATCCATCCAACCAAGATTGACCCACTGACAGGGAGGAGACTCAAAGTGCTTAACTGTAAAGCTCCCCGATGTATGAAAAAATTGCCATTAAGGATCATGCGTACTGGGTGGAGCGCAAGGTTCAAGTGGTGGTACTACAACGAGAAAACAACGGAGGCAGTGATTGTTTTAGACGACAACCTGTCAGGTGGAGAAACTGTAAAGGTATTCGATCCTATGTGGATCAGGAATTTCGGTAAAGATGACATCACTGTTCTATACTACAACCCAATTCTGTACAAGCATCAATATATGGAATTAGCGTTGCAGTTTCAGAAAGTCGTTAGAATTTGCTTTGCATTCGACATCTACGCTGGATCTGAAGAAGTCAAGTCTACAACTTTGTGTTAGCTAGATTGTCGTTTTGTTTGCTTTGTGCATTTTACTTTGTGGAATTTTTGCTTAGTGCAATGGTTATTGATAGAACTAGGTCTTAGGGGGAGTTTGTTGGTGCATAATTGTGAATCCCTAGTTCTTATCAATCAAATACATACATGAAATGTTAATTCAAATGTGTTTTGATTAATTGTTTGCATGTGTATATATTCTCAGTGATTCTTTGTGATGATCTTAAGCTTACAAGTACTTAATCATGTGTTGATGTGTGTTTGGAAGTTTAAGTTTGTGTGAGAAATCACCACGTGCGAAGTCAGTGTCACTACGTGCGTAGTGGAACTCACTACGCGCGTAGTGAAGAAGGTCGGTTAAAGTTAAATTAATTATTATTAATATAACCAGTACGTGCGTACTGGACTCACTTCGTACGAAGTGTGATACATTACGTGCGTAGTGAATTTAAGTACACTATAAATACTGATTAACTTCATTTTAGCGAAGGAGTTCGCGGGTAATCGACTAATTGACAGGTAATCAACCGGGAGCCTTCGTAATCGACCTTATCTGACCTTTTACTAAATCGCGACTTTGACCTCATAATTCGTAATCTTAGTGATAAATACGAAAACCAAGGGCAGCCTTAAGCATCTCTGTGTGAGTTCTTAGAGTTTGTTCTTGTTTCTACTCTGTGTGTTTCTTAGTGTTACTGTGTGCCGGACACCTAAGCAGATCTTAGAATCCTTAGGAGGTTTGGGAAATAGAAATTCAGCACTATTTCTCATCCTAGATCAGTCCTAGCGTAAGGGTGTTTTAGTTTAGTTTAGAACCCCATCCCCCAGCGGTCCTACATGTTCCTTTTCAGGCCTTATGATTTCAATTTCACAGTCCTTGGCCTCATGTCCTCTACCTCTGCACTTGTAGCATCTTCGTCTACCAATGACTACAGGAGATAGATCATTTGATAATCCTATAGGGAACTTATCCTCAATTTTAGGATTATTGGTGGTGGATAACTTCTCAACCTTATTAGCAAGTTGATTCACCTGATCATCATTGACTTTGGACTTACCTTTGTCAGATCTAGGTTCATTATCCTTTTTATTAGAAGCTTGACCAACAAACTTCTTTTCGATGACTTTGGACTTACCATTGTCAGGTTTTCTGGACTTACCAGTTTCAATAATCTTGGACTTACACTGTTGAGTTCTTTGGATATACCATTGTCAACAACTTTGGACCTACCATTGTTGTGATATGACCTCTGACTTACAGTGGTCTTCCTATTCTTGTAACTTCTCTCTAAGCCAGATAGAAAGTGTTGTCTTTTGAAATGATTTGGATTAAGCCTTTCTATGACAGAAGTTCTTTGAATAGGCTGAGTGCCTAATCTATCCACCACAGACTTACTGTGTTGTTTAGATGTTGAACACTCATTTCCATGATCTTTTGCCTTTACAAACATATTGTATTTTAGGCTTGGATCATGTTTCTTTTCTGAGGCTGACTTCTGAGACTCAATCAGTTGTCTATCTTCCTCGGAATCTGTACTTGCTATCTCATCATCATCAGCTGCATAAGCTGTGGATTGATAGTTACCTCCAAGTACAGCTTGTACCTATTTAGGAATTTGTTGGTTGATGCACTTTTCAGCAAGCCTTAATGACTTACACCATGATTCAGTGACCTTTTGGAGTTGGTTAGCTTTATCTTTGGCTTCCTGAAGTTCTTCACTTAGAAGTTTATTAATGTGTCTTTGATATTCAAGATCACATTGTGCCTTCTTACCAACATCAATGAGAGATTGATTTTCCTTAATCTCATTTGTCAGTTTAGCTATCTCATCTTTGAGGTCATTTTGAGTCTTAAGGCTGGTCTTGAAATCATTTAGTAGATAATAAAATGAAAGACCTTTTTCTTCCTCGGTGTAAGAGTTGAAATTACTAACCTTGTACATGGAGGAAAGATCTCAGTCACCAAGTTTGTTGTTTTCCTCAGCTTCCTTCATGTCAGCTTCAAAAGTTGATTCAGACAAACCATAATCAACTTCATCTATTTCAAACTCTTCATCTTTTTTAGTCATCAGACATTTATCATCATCATCTGAGATAGATGATTATGTATCACAAGTTTCAGCATACAGTCCTTTTGCACTGGGCTTGTTTTCAGGCTTTCCTTTCTTGAGCTGAGTATATTTCTTCTTATACTTATCAACTCTGTAAGCATTCTTGTCAGCTACTGAACCTGATTCATCCTTCTTTCATCTGCACTCAGCAGCAATGTGTCCCTTCCTCTGACAATTGAAGCACACAGCTTTCTTGGGATCAAAAGAACTCTTTCCTTTGCCCCTGTCAGATCTTCCTCTTCCCCTTTGATCTCTTCTCAAACATCTGGCTAGCATGACCATTTGCTAAGTGATAGTCTGAACATCATCAACATCACTTGAGTCTGAGTCTAAGTGATCAGCTTGAGAGTCTGACTCAGTCTCAGATTCAACAACTAAGGCTTTTGAATATTTCTTCTTTTTCTGTGCAACTAATGCAACATCAGCTTTATCAAAATAATCCTTCAGTTGTTGTTGAGAAGTTCTTTTGTGCTCTGTGATATGTTCATGATTGAGCAAAAACCCATATATGGACTGTAGGCTATACATGTGTAATGTTCCTCCAGCCCTTAGTGCTGTAGTTACTTCATTGAACTTTTCTGGTAACACATCCACAAATTTCAGCACTAGGTCAGCTTCATTCTTTTTAATTCCTACACCTAGCAGGTCATTAATCAAGCAGTGAAACCTGGTAAACACATCAGCCAGGGTTTCATTCTTCTTAGAGAAGAAGTTTTCATAGGATTTGTTCAGATGATTCTTCTTCTGCTGCTGCTTGACCAGATCTGTGCCCTCATATGTAATACTCAGAGCATCCCAGATCTCTTTTGTAGATTGACACCCAGTCACAATATGCAAGATCTCATTAGTCAGGGCATTAGCCAGAACACTCTTTGCCTTGTCATCCAGAGAATACAGTTTCCAATCTTCATCAGTCCAGGATGCAACAGGCTTCTTCACTTCCTTTTCAGTTTTGTCAGTAAACGTATCACTGACAACAACAGGAATCTTGGGGATGATTGGTCCTCTGGTGATGACATCGTACATACGATTGTCAATGAACTTGAGGAAAAGAATGGCTCTGAATTTCCACATAGGATAATCAGATCCATCGAATATGGGACAACCCTTAGCAGACATCTAAGGAAAGTTTGATGAATTGTTGCTTGTCAACATTGTATACTTTCTCAAAATCTTGAACTTTCAACTTATGAAATCGTTCAGCCTGCTCTGATACCAGTTGTTGGTCCCTTGGTGAGAGTATCAACAAGAAAGTAATATGTAGAAGGGGGGTTGAATACACTTTCTGCGAAAAATTGAACAAATCAATAAAAAGTGTTAACACACATCAAACAACAAACAATCGAATGCTTTGCTTTTCATTAATAAGAAGATGATTACACAAACAATCAAGTAATCAACACTTGATATGTAAACACCTAATATAAATCAAATCTCTCAATCTCTCAAACTTTGCTATCTATAATCAACTTATGATTATAGGTACAGGACGCTCTCTAAACAGGATTAATCACAGATTGATTACTTACCAACTTCACAACAGATGTGAAGATTCGAACACACGAACAAATTGGCAATCTGTGAGTTTTCTTGATCACGTTGAACTTACAAACAATGAATCAAGATTCGTAACACATACGATCAATGGGTTGAGGTGAACAGAGTTTGGCTCTGTAACTCGTTGAATAGTCGTCGTACCTCTAAACTTATCAGAAGATAAGTATTTATAATTATGTTCCTATGGATCCTAACAAACTAGAACTTATCCTAATCTGCTAACAAACTAACGGATAACCCGGAATCTTGAATCTTCTTATCTTGAGTCTTCAATCTTCAATCTTGATTCTAGAATCTTCTTATCCTTGCCTTAGATATAGAGAGATAAAAGGAATTTAAAACATATTTAAATTCTCTTTAACTGACTTCTTTAGTCGGACTGAGTTACTCAGCTTGAAACTCATCAAGCTGAGTTCTTCGAGAACAAACCCGAAAACAAACATGTACTAACACGTAAAATGATTAACTCATCCAGGAAGTCCTAAGAGTTAGATAGAACTTACTTAGCAACTCTGTTGAGCTGACTCGGTATATAAGCTGAGTCACTCAGCTCGAAACGCATCAAGCTGAATACTCAACCTATATCTTAGGTGACACACACGCTTATCAAACACATTGATAATCTTACTAAGATATAGTCTAAGCTGACCAAACATACGCTCAGCTTATGCTCAGTCTGAAACACTATAAGTACTCAGTCTGATCAAGCCTCATTATTCTGTTTAAGTTATATTTAGAACACATCTTACAAACTTAACTTTGTCTTATCAAATTTCAACTGATGAGATCATCTGACGAACACATACATTGATTACATCTCTGCCTTCATGGCCTCTAGCCATTTGTCAGACTCACTGCCTGACACAACATCCCCGTAGGATGTGGGTTCATAAAGATCCCCTTCTTCAGGAGCAATTGGAAATTTAAGATATCTATATGGCTCAGTCCAAATCCTACTAGACTTGTGAAGGTCTTGTGTTTCCACTTCCTCCTCAACCACAAACTTGAGTTGGGATTCAACAATTCTTTGTTGAATTACTGGTTCCATACATGGTGGAAACATACCTTCATCTTCTTCAATCTCTTAAAGATCTATTTCCTTTCTAGTAGTTTCTGAACATAGAAACTTGTCTTCCAGAAAAGTCCCTGACCGAGCGACAAATACTTTGTTCTCATCAGGATTATAGTAATAGTACCCTAAGGTTTCCTTAGGATAACCCACGAAGATACACTTGTCTGATTTGGGTTTGAGTTTATCCGAGAACGGTCGTTTAATGAACGCCTCGCAACCCCGAATATTCATGAAAGACAATTTGGACTTTTTCCCCGTCCATAACTCGAACGGTGTCTTTCTTTTCTCTACAGATTTTGTTGGAACTCGGTTCAACATAAAAGCAGCCGTTTCGAGTGCATGTCCCCAGAACGACATTGGTAAACTAGTTCGACTCATCATAGAACGAACCATGTCAAGCAAGGTTATATTCCTCCTTTCTGACACACCATTCCACTGTGGTGTATATGGAGGTGTGAGTTGTGAAACAAATCCCACATTCCTTTAAATGATCGTCAAACTCCTGACTCAGATATTCACCACCTCGGTCAAACCGAAGAAGCTTTATCTTCTTGTCAAGCTGGTTTTGTACTTCATTCGGAAAACGTTTGAAGAAATTAAAACTTTCAGACTTGTGTCTCATAAGATACACATATCCATACCTACTGAAATTGTCAGTAAAGGTAATGAAGTAGCAGTATCCTTCTCTAGCTTCTTGACTGAAAGGACCACACACATTTGTGTGTATTATTCCTAGTAGTTGTTTTGACCTTTAATTCAAACTGTCAAAAGGTTTCTTTGTCATTTTCTGGACAAACAAGATTCGCAATTGTGAATTGATTCGAGATCAAATGACCCTAGAACTCTATCTTCATGAAGTTGCTCTATGTGTTTCTTATTAAATGCCCTAGCCGACAATGCCATAGGTAAGTTTGGTTCAAAGTGTCCTTTGACCTTTTACTTATATGATATATTTCCTTGTCATCTTGTAGATTTATTGTATATAGACCATTTTGTGAACTTGCTTTAAAGTAAAATAAATCATCTTTAAAGCCCAAAATTGTTTTTCCTACCGACTGATAGGTAAAACCACTGTCTATTAATAAATTATACGAGATTATATTTTTGATTAATCTAGGAACATAATAACAATCCACTAGTTCTATGATTAATCTTGAAGGTAGCCTGAGACAATAAGTTCCTACAGCTTCAGCACCAATGATGGAGCCTTCGCCTACCTGTAGGTTAATGTCCCCCTTCCTTAGTTTCCTACTTCTCTTGAATCCCTGCAAGTGAATGCAAATGTAATGACTACATCCGGTATCAAGTACCCATGATTCAAATGAAGTAACCAAGCAATCTATCATAAAGATACCTGACTCGTCGGTAGAACCAACATCCAGCTGATCAATGTCGAGTTAGTGCTCGCAAATATCCTTGCTACTGCAAACTGGGCAACAAATGTCTAGTAGCTCATCAATCTAGTCATCTTCTTCCATTGATTCAACTACTGGTGCATCAAGGATGTCTGGGTGCATCTGGTCATCCATGCATATAAGAAACTCGTGCATACCAACTACTATTGATTCTTGTCCTCTGATCTCATCCACTACCTTTTCCTGATAATGATCTGTCAGAGACCCGACCAACAGCATCACAAGTTCTTGTTTACTAACTTGTGACCCAAGAATCATTAAGCAATCAAACAACTTTCTCATGTTAATGAAATGATCACTCAAAGACTGGCCTTCTTTCATCCTCTGTGAAAGAATATCTTTCATAAGCAAAAAACATCCATAGCGCTCACTGCTTTTGAAACGCTCCTCTAGACCTTTCACGAACTCAAAAGTTGATTTACTTTTGAGTTCATCCGAAAACTCAAATTCCGTTGAGAGTATCATAATTGACATGACGTCAGATTCATGAGATAGATACTTATAATATGTATCATACTCTTCATCCTAACCAGAATAACCAGGTCGTACTAGAGGTGGCTTATCGACTGTGTACAGCCTTCCCTGTGCCCTTAGAATATTCCTAAAGTGTAACTTCCAAACTGCAAAGTTTGGACCTGAAAGCTTCCACTTTTTCATGATGAGACTAAGAGACTCTTCAGGTGAATAAAACGGTATAACAGATAAAATTGACATCTACAGTAAAAAGCAAGAAAAAAACGTTTCAGTAATTAATTCCTCTAAAATAATTTATAACCCTTTAAATAAATTTATTTTATAATTTGATCCATATTTCACACGTGCCAGTGCACGGTTTGGGCACGAAAACACCGACCCGTGCTATTTCTGGTGGGTATAAACCATACTGGTCGTATTTAATCCAAAACACGACTCCTATATCTTTGGGACATCGAATGAAACATAATTCGTACATATTTAGTCCTCCTAAGTGCACTTTGGGCCCGCCACATCAGGGAATCACCAAAATAGACCTCACCATCTAAGACGGGGTGAACTCTAGCCCGTCACATCAGGGAATCGCAAAGTCTTTCACCCCCTCCCCACGTCGGTTTGAAGCCCAGTGTGCACGGTTTGGGCACGACAATACAACAAGGTACCGGGAGCAGGAAAGGGTACCATTAAATGGGTAGCAATACTGGTCTAAGATTTTAAAAAGGGTTAATTTGTTACAAAAACTTTTTTCCAGTTTTAACCTTTTTACAAAACTTGTAAAACTATTATCTTTAAGTGAAAAAAACTTTTCAACTTATAATGTACTTTATATATATGTATATGATTTTAATGACGAGCGTGCACTATATAAATAATTAAAACGCAACCACGCAATTAATAATAATAACAAACCAAAACACATAACGCCTTTGACCATCATTGGTCTTGATTAAAATCAAGCACCCCTGTGGTCAAACCCTAAGTGGATCATAAACAACACACATGGCATGGAAAATTTTGATGCTCCCACTGGCTCTAGCATCCATGGCATCCTCTCTCTTTGTCCTGCTTCTTATCTTGCTTGATCGCCTCCAATAATAATACATTTACAAAATATCAAACTAACATATACAATTTTGATAAATCTAGTGCCCTATTACATAATAATTCAAAGGCACGCACGCTCGCTAAAACTAATACTTTTACAAAATTGAATAGGGGTTGTAAGTGGCACACAGGCCTCCCCACACCGAATAAATAGTAAATGTAAACAACCATAACAAGAAATTAAAACAACCACGAGGTGATCCACTAGGTTTTAGGCGTTTGGCTTAAAAAACAATAATAAATATTCCAATCATGTAACGGAAATATAAAATAAATAATACACGCATTATAACCATACATCATATATATAATCCCAGGATGATTCAAACCTTGAATCTAAACACCAAAACACAACTGGTCTTCTGTCAATCCCAATTATTCAACCTGGGCCTAAACTGGACTTTTTGTTAAATATCTCAAACTGGATAAAAACAAAATCACCACATAGGTTAAACGTCAAAATTATTAAATATATAATAATAAAGCTGGAAACTTGATTTAAAAATTCAAAAACTTTGAACTTTTAATAACTTCAAGTTTCACATAATTTATATATATATATATATATATATATATATATATATATATATATATATATATATATAAACATGTAAACTGGAAACTTTGTTTGGTTACAAGTCAAAACTTTGACTTTTGGCCAAAAAACAAGTTTCACACATTATATATATATATATATATATATATATATATATATATATATATAGACAAAAGTTCATGCGAGAACCGTTGTTAGCGCGAGAACCGCGAGAACCAATCTAAGCCGTCCAATTTCCCCTCCTTCAATGTCATTGCCCACCCATGAATTCCTCACATGCACCCTGCCACACCCTATCCCTCCACACTCTCCATCCATGATACTTCCCATATCCAAGGAACGGCTGAGATTGGTTCTCACGGTTCTTGCACTAACAACGGTTCTCGCATTAACCTTCCCCTATATATATATATATATATATATATATATATATATATATATATATATATATATATATATATATATATATATATATATATATATATATATATATATAAACTGGAAACTTTAATTGGCTAAAAATCAAAACTTTGACTTTCTTGCCAAAAATCAAGTTTCACGTAGATAATATATATAAACAACAAACTGAAAACATTAATTGGTAAAAGATCAAAACTTGATCCTAAACCAGGATTTAAAGTTTCACACATATATGAGATATATATTAAAGCATTAAAGCTGGAAACTTTATCAGGTTTTAGATCGAATACTTAATCTTAACCACAATATAAGCACACCCTAGGCATGGTTATGTCTTCCCCAGGCATGGTTGTGCCTTCTTCAGGCATGGTTATGCCTTTTTACTTAGGTACGCCCATGCCTTTCAGAGGCACGCCCATGCCTTTTCTTCAGACATGGATGTGCTTTCTTCAGACATGGCTATGCTTTTTCCTCAGGCACGCCTGTGCCTCAGCCAAAAAGTATGGGGTGTATCTTTTGAGCTAGAGTTTGGCACCAGACGATAGACACGCCCGTACTTCTCTTAGGCACGCCCGTGCCCTTCCCAGATCAGCACCAGACCTACTAGAAAAGCTCGTTTTGTCGAACAAAAAACCCATTTTTTTAGCTTCAAAACCAACCTTGTTGCTTCTAATAGTGTATCCCAACACTAATAACAACCTATGTGGTTATTTTTAAGCATCAACTCTTTAATTTACAAACTAACCAAACTATAATAACACTTTGAACTAAACAAGAATTACTACAAGTTCTTATGCTAACATACCTTAATAATGACTTCAATCTGATGCATGCAAGCAATTTCCTAGCTTGTAAGAACAATCTTGAATCTCCAGACCTTCTTCTTCAATATGTGTGTGTATACAAAATGACCAAATTTCTAATTAGGTGTCTTTTATATATATAACTTTCAGCTATTGTCAACTTCAGTGACTAATTCTTGCTGTGTTTTTGTAACATTTGGTCCCTTAAGTTGTTCTAGCATGCTAAACATATAAATAAAATTTAGGAATCAAGTTTGTTTCGTGCGTCTCAACTTATGTGACAGAGGAATTGACATTCCGTCAACCCTTTGTCCGTTATGTGAAGATCATCAGGAATCAACACTCCATATCATATTTCATTGTCAAAAAGTTCAACTAGTTTGGAGGGAAATACATCAATGGTGGAGACTTAGTTACATTCGCGGGGATAACTTTCAAGACTTCATCACAAAAATAGGCACTCTCTTATCAACAAAACAACAACAAATTTGGTTAGCCATGATTCGAATCGCAGGTTTTATGCTGTGGAAAGCCAGAAACCAAACGGTTTTCTCCTCAAAGAAACCGTGCTTGATTATGGTAATCTCAGAAATAAAACTAACAGCCTTCAATTGGTTAAAATACAGAATGAGAAGCTGGAAGTTATCTTCGTTGGCTGACTGGCTGTTGGATCCGAAATGCGAATGCGGTGGCTGTTCAGTTACAGTTTTAGCAAAATAGTTTCATAGATACTATCAAGTTCTTCATTTACGATATGTTGTGTCGCATTGTGATAGTACTATAATGTAACTTAAGACTGGATTTCTGCTCTGGGATGTCACATCTTGTGGCTCTCAAAAATTACTCTCAAGTTAAATAAAATAACAATAATTTAGCACTATTTTTGTTCTCGGGGTGTTACATAAGATAGGATTGTTTAACAAGGCAACGTGAAAGGAGTATTGTTGGGGAGATAGCAATATCAAACCTAAATCAAACCTGTCTATTAATTAAAATAGGATTTGAAGTTAACGAAACCACATTTTCAGTTTAGACTTAGATAAATGAAAAACATGTGTTGTTTTTCATATTAGACTTAAAGAAAATTGCAAGTAAGAAGTGTCAGCTGAAGAAAACAAGTGTCAGATTAACACTGAGTATCAGCTAAAGGACAAGCTTCAGGAAGATAAGCTAAGAGGAAAAGATCAGTCAAAAAGCATCAGCTGAGGATCTACAATGGATCAGCTGATAGTCCAAAACCATCAGCTGAGGAAAGTTTCAAGATCAGCTGAGCTATCAAGGATCAGCTTATACCATCATATTGATCAGCTGATGCCTCCCATCTATCAGATAAGGTATTTGCTACTTATCCAATCTTTTCTTCATAAGCTGATCATACTCAAACGATTAGCTGAGCCCTTGAGATCAGCTGACAGTTTAGTTTGATCAGTTTATTAGGTATACTTTGATTTGTATTGTTAGCTGAGCATTTCGATCAGCTGAGCAAATCTAGTCAGCTGAGTCTTTCACATTTATCCTTAGCTGAGCAAAATTACATTTGCAGTTCAGTGTCTGTTAGCTGAGTTATTATTCTATATCTCAGTTAATAGCTTTTATATGTAATATTCTCTTTAGTCAAAGGCAGAACATGTGTTGTTCTTATTATGCCTTAGATCTTTCTTTGTAAAAGTACTTACCACTTTTTGTATCTGCAAAGAAACAAAAAGGATAGATCTTTAACCCCTGGAAAAGGAGAAAGATACTCTTGAAGAGAAGATCTTGAAGATATGCTGCTTTAACTAAGTATGGCTGGCAACTCTATACTTGGTAAAGTCAAATCTTCAAAAAGCATGGTGTTGATAAAAGTACAAGCATGGAAAGAGAAGTTTACTCTCCCAAGACATAAAGGTAGTACTTTAATAATATAATAATAGATAGTGGGTAAACTCCTTACTGAAAAGTATGTTTACTTTACACACTTTGCTTGTAAAGTTAACTTACCTTTCACCCACTAATTTTATCTATTATAATATTATTAAATCAAGTACATTTGTCTCCTTCTCTCTTCATCAACCCGGACACCACTTTGCTTATATATACTCATGCATGGAAACATGCTAAGTATGCGAATAGATAGTTGAATACTGAAATCTCATTTGTTGAGAATTAGAAGAGTTAGCATTTTATTTTCAGTATAACAAACATGTTCATGTGTTGAACATCTTAGACATAAGTTGTTTAAGATTAGCTTAGTCTATGTGTTAGACAAATTTAGTTGCCACCTTTTATTGAACTTAGATTTTACGCATCTAGTTCATGTAATTCTTGATTCACATCAATAAGAATTATATAAAAGTAAACCGTGAGTCTCTTAAATTTTAATTTGCTAAAGTTTGTATTCAACCCCCCCTTCTACAAACATTTGTTGTTGTAGTATACATTCGGGACCAACAAGTATCATGGTAAAATACTTGGTTCTTAATTGATTCAGAATCTGCTTTGAGGTAGAATGATTCAACAGTGTTCTTCTGTTTCATTCAGCATAGTCTTCATTCATAGACAGTAATTAAACACGTTGAATTGTGAACGATTCAGCATTCAGCGCTAAATGGTTCCATTAAGCAACAAACAAACAACCGCTTATTCTCAAAGAGGTAATCAACAAGCTGATATATATGTTGAAGGGAGGTTAAATACACAATTTAATAATATTAAACAAAAAATTCAGTCAAACGCTTTTATTAATTGTTCAACCTTCAACATGAATCAAGATCAAATCTTGATTCAAAACACTCATTGTAATTTAACTTTTGGTCAATTTCACAAATTATTTGCTAAATTTGATTTACTTTTTCAATTAACGAATACAACAAACTATGAACACTCTAAACAGGAATTACGAACACATGTAAGCTTGTATAACAAGACGTATTCACGAACAAACGTGTCTCCTAAACATATTAGAAGATTGATTTATATACATGTTCCTACGGATAGAAATTAGATTAAAAATTTCTCGTAATCTAATATTCAAAACTAACTTATCTATTCTCTTAAACAAACATATAACTTTGATAACCTTGAATCCTCAAATCTTGAACTTCAAATCTTTTTATCCAATCATAAGTTTGAGAGTTATAATGCTTTGAACAATTTAAAACATATTCAAATTCTTTGGATTGACCTCTTCTCTAGAGCTGAGTTACTTAGCTTGAAACACATTAAGCTGAATTCTTGAACACATCTTCGGTATTCAACTTGTATACACAATCTAGAAACCTAAATTCAACTAATAAGTCACTTATTTATCTACAACATATACAAGAAAACTCTATATTTATTCTGGAACCGACCTACTCAGCTTGAGTTGACTATTCATTCTGAACAGACTTACATAATTCCTAAGTTACAGTTTAAATACTATCTTTTTAAACCTTTTTTTAGCTCATCAAATTTAATCTATTGAGATCATTTGACTAACAAGATCTCAATATTTGATGCTAAGAAATCATCAACTGGTTATGTACAATAACTTTGAATTATGCTACAAATCTAAAACTAACTGAGATTTGATTGAACTTGTCAATAAACTTTTCAACACATTTGTTTAATTGAACTTATCAATTTCAAGTTGAACATGTTAATAAATAGTATAAACATATCAAATAATAGTCAAACGTATCAAAATACTTAAACTTATTAAAACTATATCTATATATAGAGAGAGAGAGAGAAAGAATGCATCAATAAAGAACCTTGTTTAAACAAATAACCTAAAGAACCAATCTAGACCATTAGATCATCAAAATCAATGGATGAGATTAAAGATGGTAAAACTGTAATTATCATGTATTAATTTAGGAAGAAAAGGGTAAACATTGAAAATCCCCCCCCCAACAACCTCGATTTAAAAAAAAAACCCTCAAAAACTTTAAATTGTCATAACTTTTTTTGTTTTGTGAATTTGAACAAAAAAATTATACCAATCTTTTAGTTTTTTAATCTTCTTTCAAACAAGATCACTCTTCCCATATTTTTCTAAATTTTTTTTTGAACATGAAATTTTTGTTTGCATTTTGGGCAGAATGTAGTGTTCTGTACGGATTTTGCATTTTGAGTTTGAATGTGTAATTTTGCATTTTGGCTGCATCTTCATTTGAATCATGTTGGATTTGCATTTTGCATTTCATAATTTTTGCATTTTAGAAGCATCTAGATGACCTGCATGTTTATATTTTGCGATTTCGTTTTTTTGCATTTTGCATTTAGGTTTGAATGAACGCAACTCAAAATGCAAACTACGGATTTTGCATTTTGCATTTAGGTTTGAATGAACCTAGCATCTACGGATTTTGCATTTAGGTTTGAATGAACCCAGCTCAAAATGCAAACTTTGCATTTCAAAAAAAAAAAGTTTCAGAAATATATCAAGCCCGGTCTTGTTTGAAAAATGACAAAAAACTGAATCTAATGATATAACTTTTTTGTTAAAAATCTTAAAAACGAACGAGTTATGATCATTTAAATAAGTTGGGGTTTTTTTTTTTTAAAATGCTTGTTCGCTGGGCTGGAGGTCTTACGACTTTTTTTTTCTTTAATTTTCCATTTTTACCCCTATAATATGTGTCACGTGTGTAACATCATAAAAATGGGCCTAGTTGTGCTTAGTTGTACATTGGGGTTGAATGGTTGTACCTTGACTTTGAGTAAGTATTTTAGTGGTTAATCGAGGTTGTTAGTTGGTTAAAGAGGATATACGAGGTGTTAGATGAAAGTTGAGGTTAAATGGTAAAAGTTATAAAATATTAAATGGTTTTAGATAATGATTCAAAATATATCCTCGTTAGTTGAAACGGGTAAACGGGAGATTAGTTGTAAGTTAAAAAGGGGAACAAAATACCGCGTGTTAATTATTAATCAACCAATGTCGGTCTCTTTCTTTCCTTATACCCTGGCTTTGGTAAAAACAAACACACACAACACATACGTACATACTACAACATACACACATATGTTCTTGCGGGTTTTAGAAGAGAAATCAAAAGGAAATCAGATTGTAAGGTGATTAACGGCTGAGATCAAGTTTGTAATCTATTCTTATCATCATCTTCATCTTAAGTTTGTAAGTATTCTTAGTTTAAACCTAGTTCTTGAAGAAGATAGCCATTTGAATGGTTCAAATGGAGTTCTTGTGTTTCTTTTGGTGTTAAATGTATCCATAAGCTTCTAATATTGTTAAACAATGTATATGTATAATTGGAATTGAGTTTTGGTCGATTTGGATGTCAAAAACACGAGTTACAGCTGCTGTGTTTGAACAGGGACGAAGCTTACTGTAACAGAGGTCCATGCAACCGCATGGAAGGTTCATGTGATCGCAAGCAGTCCAAGAAACCCATGCGATCGCAAGCATGGTGGCTTGCGACCGCAAGGGGTTGTTTGATTATTTACCGCTTACTATCGAAGGAAATGAGGTTTACGATCGTAGGTACATAACTTGCAGTTGTAACCAACCATAGAACCATGTTTGCGACCAAAAGGGACTCCCCTTGCGATCGGAAGCATCGTTTATTGAAAATAGGGTCCTAGCGACCGCATGGGATATCCATGCGATCGCAAGGGGTGTTTGTGAAGGGTCTTTGCGACCGTAAAGGATATGCATGTGGTCGCAAGCAGGGTCCAGTGTGGTGGTTTTTGTAGCTTATGTTTAGAACTAATTGTGTTAATTGTAAGATGTTAACAAGCATGTAAATGATGTGTTAGGCGCTCCTGAAGAACCAGAGGACACCGAACACTATATTTTCCTAATGTAGCTTTTGAGGCGAGTACCGGTTAACCTTAGGCATCATAGTAATACTGTTATATCATGTCTAAGGTGAGTTATTGCGTTTGTATTGCTAAATGTATGCTAGATAGGTATTTCTTATGTTATGGCTTAAGTAGGCCAACTGTGTTATTCGTATGCTATAGTAAATGTTTGTTAGACACCCAAGTTGAGTTATGATACATGTATTGTTAAAGTTGGATTGATACACTATGTTATGATAAGATACGAAATGATATGATAATGCTATGTTATGATAAAATATTGTATGATAATGCTATGTTAAGACATGAATTATGAAGGGTTTTGATCTGACCAAACCACCCTATGACTCAAACTGGTCAATCCTAGGTTTGATTCTACCGGTTCAATCCTAAAGCGGAAACAGATTGAACAGAACCCTCTAAACCCCAAAAAGGGCTAGGATCTTACTAATGATAATATAAGTTTCTCAAAACAACAATCCATAGAAAAGTTCAAGAAAAACAATACCTGATTGAACTTGGGATTGCTAAAGAAAGTCCACCACTACTGCACCTCCAATGAACTGGCTGCTAGACCACTCCTGGAATCACCCGAAAAACAACACGCGAACCCTTGCGTGTGTATGTGTAATTGACGCAAGCCACCAAGAACACCCCTTGGGTGTTTGTTCAAAGTCGACAAGAGAGAGAGGAGGTCGACGTAGGGAAGGAGAGGGAGGAGGCTAGGGTTGTTCTCTTTATTCAAATATGAATAACTTAAGGATAAAAGATCCTTTTCTTGGTTTAAATACTTAATCCTTATCCAAGCCCAAGCCCATTCAATTAAAGCTCATAACTTTAATTTGACCCCCTGAACTTTTCTAGTTAATTAATCAACTATTAATTAACTGGTCTGTTAAATATTAAACTTAATATTTAATTTCTCTTTAAATAATAAATAACTTATTTATTATTTATTTCCTTCTAATAATTAATTCAAACTGATTAATTATTTATTTCTCTCTTTAATAATTAATCTAACTGATTAATTATTTCCACACACAATGTTGGTAAATTCCGAACTGTTCTAATCGGGTGTGTAGCAGTGTGACCCTTTACTCTCTTATAACATTGGACACAATGCACCCATTAATTATCTCTGCACATAATCTAACAGACTCCCACTTGTGCAAGATAAGTAATAGTTACTGTACATTGTTAGCCTAAGGAGGTCCCTAGCCAGACACTTAGGATAACCAGGTTATAAGAACTCTTATACCCCAAAGAAAGATGTGATAATGTAACCTCTCATAAAACAACTGTTTATGAGCAAACTATTATGAACCAACTGTTCATAGATCAACTATCATAAACTACCTGTTTATGAATGGGTACGTTTATTATAGGTTTGTCCCTTGCAGCTCGATATTTCAATTTTGAGCATTAGCATGGAGGGTGTCAACTAAAAAACTCAAGAATTATATTCATGACATACTTGATTTCAAAACTGCGTGATAAATGACAAAGAACAGATCAGATCGTTTGGGCACGGCCGTGCACTTACCAGTTTCTCTAATCAGTCAATGGGCCCAGAAATATCTCTCCTAAAAATGAGGTGTAAATACCTTCTTGCATATTTGCATTTGGCAATACGGCTCCCACTGAATCTAGATATGCCCCTTATGACCACCCTGTTACGGCGTGGCGTTAAGACGCACTAAGGAGACAATAGTTACCGCATCCCAAACCAAATACCTCAGGTTTAAGGATAACCTATGTGATAAATACTTTTGACACGAATCCACGAAGTATTTTTCACAGTAGGTCAATCCAATATTCGTAACCCTAACGAATATCCGTAAATTTTGGTCCGCAAAAGACTTTTGCAACTATATTCGATATACCTTTCGAATCTACCCCAAAATTACGATGACTTTACAACCCTATCAAGGTTCCCACCAAGATAAGTAGTCACGGATGATGTTTTGAATAAACCTAGTTTATTCCTGGATGAACCAAAACATACAAAATGGTGAAGAACAATGAAACTAATTTCTGCATCTTCCATATTCTACCCTGGAATAAAAATGCATAATTTCTATCATTTCATCGATTCGATTCACAGTGTTTTTCTGAATTTCTTATTATTTTACATTGTAACTTATCACGGATTACAAAGAAAATAATATGATTATAATCTTTAAAACTCAAGACTAGTACCCTGAAGTACTCCTTCTCGGTTTTGCTAGAAAACGTTCTTGCAACCTAAGAACAATTCTAGACTTACTTATTTTATAAAATTCCTTAAATTTGGAGAACCGGAAATAACTCCAAAGTTTCTGAGTTTATAAAATAATCCCCTTGTAATTAAAACTTTAATTATACTTTGTAGATGTATTGAATCTTGCTAGATTCATACCCTTTTGAAACGACAAATCCCTTTTACACCTACTTGTAAACTTGAGATTAGATTCCCAGTGTACACCAACTCTTATCTAATTTCATTACTAAGGATATTGAAGAACATCCTATTTTTATCATTTCTAATGTTTATCCAACCAACAATATTAATTATTCTGGCTTTTGAACTATTTGAAGCATATATAATTTTACTTAAGTCATAACTTGACTTAAAGTCTTGGAATGACATCTTTATTGAGTACCTCTCAATAAGTCATGCGTTCCCTGGATTAGTCCCTATTCAAGAACTTACTATTTTAGATAACTTCTAAAATTATCCGAAAATTATGTACTTTAAAAGTTCATTCTTGTATTTATCATACTAGTTAGATCAACCTTGATAACTTGATAAATACACTATTCAGATGCTCCCACTATCTTTTATGAAAAATGCATTACTTTAAAACATTCTTTTAGGTTTAGTCAATCCTTGACCAAGTCACTAAAATCTGTGTTCTAAACACTTGTTTTAAACTTAGTTTTTGTAAGAAATTTAATTGTTTTATGAAACCAAAACTTGGATTAAACTTAACACAATTACAAGTATAAGACACTCGCAATGGTAATTTAAATTTCCTTTCTTAAAACATTTAGTATAAAACACCCTTGATCATAATAACTAATATAATCATCTTTATACTTTCTCAAATGTTTTATCAAAACCTATTTCACTTAGAAATAATAACTATTATTTCCACATGTTCAAAACTTTGAACATTCATTTTTCATAAAAATCCTTAAATACTTGAAAAATTAGAAAAACTATCTAATTTTATAAACACAACTTGTTTATCTAAGTATTTATATATAGTGGGTCTAGTATTTATGTAACTACAACAATTTACTGCATAAGATCACTATTAATCACCAATTAAGTCAAGACTTGACTTATTGGTATACTTTAGTCACAACTGGACTAACCTGATTCATAAAAAAAACACGTACACGGATATAAATAATTCAAATTTCCAAATATTTAAAACCATAGTATCAACCCAAAAGTTTTAAACCATGCCAAAAATCCGAAAAACTTCAAACAAAAGTTTAAGTAACTACGAAAAGAATTATTAAATATATGAGCTGCACGTGAGATCTCTAATGCTGGGCCGCTTCACTTTCCATCACCTCCTGCAATAAACGATTGCAAGATGTCAAAATACTTGTACTAACTTTACAAGTGGAAAGTGATAAAGAAGCTATTCACACGATACCTGAGGAGCCAGCCTTGCCTCCTGCTTCGTGAGCCTTCGGACAATCTCTCTTCCAATGTCCGGTCTCGCCACACTTGAAGCACCGATTCTCGGTTCTTGCTCTGTTTGGCTTTGGCTTCTTGCCCTTATTGTTGTCAGTGGCCCTAGGTGCATTCTGGCTGGGCTGGGTCTTACCCTTTTCCTTTCCGTTACGCCCTTTCCTCTTCTTATAACCGCCATTGCCCACCATGAGGACGTCCTTAGACTTGGTCCCGATACTCTGCTCCGCTGTCTTAAGCATGGAGTGCAAGTCAGCCACGGATTTCTCCATGTTGTTCATGTTGTAGTTGACTATAAAAGGCTTATAGTCGTCTGACAACAAGTTGAGTATCGTATCCATTGCTAGCTGCAACGGTACTAGGTGCCCAAGCCTCTCCAGGTGGTCCATGTAACCTTTTATTTTCATGACGTGGTTACTGACCGAAGTCCCCTTAGCCATCTTGCACGTGTTAAATGCCCTATTGGCATCATAACGCTCTGTGCGGGTTTGCTCCTCGAACATATCCCTCAGCTGGCGGATCATGTCATAAGCAGGAGTCTCCAGCATGCTCGACTGCAACTCTGGACTCATTGTTGCAAGCATGAGGCAGCTAACATCTAGGGCGTCATTGGAGCTCTTCTGAAAATCCTCCCTGACTTCTGCCCTAGCATTGTTGGAAGGGGGATTTCCTAGAGGTTGTTCTAGGACGTGCCACTTTCTCTCGTGCCTCAGTACGATTCGGAGATTTCTCTCCCACGTGAGAAAGTTTGGCCCGGTGAACTTATCCTTCTCAAGGATAGAGCAAAGAGAGAGGTTGTTAGTACTGGTAACGTTGGTTGCCATCTACAAATTAAAACCCGGTTTGATTAGTAATTGCAGATAAACTTTTCTAACATATATCATAAAAACCCATAAATAATATATATCAGACCTAGGACCCATATTTCACATACTTGACGCAAGGTTTGGTCACTTCCCGCCAAGTCATGCTATTTCTGGTAGGTAACACCCTGTACCAATCGTACCTAACTGGTACGACTCCTAGAACCTCGTAGAGCACTTAGACCCAGTCTAGTATGTTTAACTCTACTCTAGTGCATTTTGGGTCGGGACTCCCGATTATCACCAAAATAGATCGCACCACCTAAGACAACATGAATTTTGGCCAGGACTCCCTATTATCGCAGAATCTTTCATCCCCTTTCCCGCAATAGTTTGAACCCGGATGCCCAAGGTTTGGGCACTTCCGACACCCGAGTACCGTTTAACAGCAAAGGTGTACCATTAGATGGGTAGCACACTGATCTAAGATTTTCTTGTGTTTTATAATTATGTTTAAAAGAAAAACATAATTTTCCAGTTTTTGAAAAACAATTTTAAAATTATCTGTACGATTTACATATGTACCTATACTAGGTGCATAAAACGGCTTTATAAGTTCCAAACTTATAATCTTGACAAAACTTTAAATTTATAAAATTTAACTAACACGACTAGCAACATGTAGTCGTATTCTAGTTTGTCATAAATCGTGGTTTTTCTCTGTTTAATAATTAGCTATTATTAAACCCCTTTTTATTTAGCATCATACACATATCACATACATATAAGCAGTAAATAAAAACACAACCACGCAGGTAATAATAAGCAGATAAAAACCTATAGTTTTGCCAACTAATCCTAAGGTCAATCCTAAGGATAAAGGACTTGGATTCGCCTTCGTGATGCATTGCTCCCACTTGCCTTGACACTTCCTCCAAAGTACCCGAGCAATGTGCAAACCATCATCTTGGAATCTTCTTGAACTCCGTCTTGATAATGGGACAAAAAACTACATCTATGTTATTACAAATACAATATCGAATGGGGTTGTAAGTGGCACGCAGGCCTCCCCGAACCGGTACAATATTACAATTAAGAATGTGATTGTAATTGGCACGCAGGCCTTCCCAAAACCAAAGATAAAAGAAGAATAAAAAGACGAGTCCTAAGTCGGCAAAACTATAGCTATATATCACAACCACGCAATATATATAATCAACACATATATATATATCAACCACGCAGTTAAAAGAACATATAAACAAAAACTATGCAGTAAACACAAAAATTGATTCGTTTAACCATCCTCATTTACCCTTTTGATTAATGACTATCAATCAAAGATGAGAATTATGATCTTTTAAAACATTTAAATTTTCTTGACCAAAAACAGTTTTTCAACAAACTTTGAAAAACTTGATTTTATTCGAAAACTTTAATGAAATCCTATGTCGGGTTTTTACCAGTTTTCCAACAACTTAAACACTACAAAAATTTGGTCATCATTTAAATGTTATCATCTTGTTTGTTTCTCCATCCTTTAATATAAACTTATCCCCTTTTTTTTAGAGTTTGTTTATAACGACTAAACTAGTCGTAATAAATGAACATCAAAAAAAAAAAAAATATATATATATATATATATATATATATATATATATATATATATATATATATATATATATATATATATATATATCTTAACTAAAACTAATTAAAATATATATAATACTAGTTTATATAAATCTTTATTAATTTCAATGCTTAAAATTAATAATCCCTTTTGCTTAACCGAAAAATTATTCTGGTCCAACTATTCTTGGGCCAAGGGCCATCTAGACCGTGGACCCCTTTGGGCCGAGACCCACTGGGCCAAAACCACCTAGGGCCGAGACCCTCTTAGGCCAATACCCACTTTGGGCCGCAGCCCCCTGGGTCAAAGTTTCCTGGGCCGTAGCCACCACAACCCCGCTGCCCTATCTCGCCGTCAGCCACCTCCGACCACCCGCTGCCGTCACCTGCGACCACCGTACCTGGTTGCCGCCGCCGACTATGGTGGTTGTGTTGGTTTATTTTTTTCGATTAACACAAAAATTAAAACTTTTAAATCCTTAATTCAAATTAATCTATTAAAACTAACTTGTTTTAATATCCTGATTAATATCTGGATTTAATCGAAAACCAAACCTTTTAATTACCAATGTAACTAAAACCTGTTCTATTAATAATTAATAATCCTAAAACCAGATTTCAACCTTTAAACATATTGAACACAACCCTCTAAACCCTGGGTTTGATCTGACCAAACCACCCTATGACTCAAACTGGTCAATCCTGGGTTTGATTCTACTGGTTCAATCCTAAAGCGAAAACAGATTGAACACAACCCTCTAAACCCCAAAAAGGGCTAGGATCTTACTAATGATCATATAAGTTTCTCAAAACAACAATCCATAGAAAAGTTCAAGTAAAAAAATACCTGATTGAACTTGGGATTGCTAAAGAAAGTCCACCACTACTGCACCTCCAATGAACTGGCTGCTAGACCGCTCCTGGAATCACCCGAAAAACAACACGCGAACCCCTGCGTGTGTATGTGTAATTGACGCAAGCCACCAAGAACACCCCTTGGGTGTTTATTCGAAGTCGACCAGAGAGAGAGAGAGAGGAGGTCGACGTAGGGAAGGAGAGGGAGGAGGCTAGGGTTGTTCTCTTTATTCAAATATGAATAACTTAAGGATAAAAGATCATTTTCTAGGTTTAAATACTTAAACTTTATCCAAGCCCAAGCCCATTCAATTAAAGCCCATAACTTTAATTGAAGTTTCAATCCTTCCACTTTGACCCCCTGAACCTTTCTAGTTAATTAATCAACTATTAATTAACTGGTCCGTTAAATATTAAACTTAATATTTAATTTCTCTTTAAATAATAAATAACTTATTTATTATTTATTTCCTTCTAATAATTAATTCAAACTGATTAATTATTTATTTCTCTCTTTAATAATTAATCTAACTGATTACTTATTTCCACACACAATGTTGGTAAATTCCGAACTGTTCTAATCGGGTGTGTAGCAGTGCGACCCTTTAGTCTCTTATAACATTGGACACAATGCACCCATTAATTATCTCTGCACATAATCTAACAAATTATTATGAAACCATGGTAGGCTTGAGGAGGACAATATTGTTATAGCTTGATATGTGCTAATGTAATGGACTTTTGTAGGCCACTCTGCTATGCTATGGTTTTTTGTAGGCCAACTTTATTATGATGTTATGATGCGGCCCGAGTCGGCCAATACATGTTCATGTCAGCACTTTGTTATATATGGGGTACGGTGATTGACGATCGCGAATCTTTGGTTCTGCAGAACCTCCGTCCTCAACTCGTTATTATGGGCTCTCAGGTCCCACTGATCCCGATAGGGGGGCTCCGCTCCCCGCCTCGTTAATGCAATGGTGGACTGCTACCCGCTCCCCTACCGGCGCGATATGATAGATGTATTCGGTTCCCCCAGTTTGGATCATTGAGTCGGGCTTACAACCCTGCAAGATGTGACTCCTCCTGGCTATACCGGAACATCGCTAGCTGTTAGGATAGACTTGTTTAATAACCTGTGATATGCCTTGCATGCTATGATATTCTTGTTATGATGCTATGTTGAATCGTTACTCACTAGCTATTTATAGCTAACCCCCTCCATGTACTCTTTCCTAAATTGCAGATAATTAGTTGTTCGTAAGGAAGGGTGACATGCTATGGTTATTTCAGTTGTAAATTTTGGGAAACACATTTGCTCATGCTTTTGTTTACTCTGATCTTTAATTAATGGTCGGCAGATATTCGGTAACATCGCTGGGTTTTTGTTAAAATTTATACTACAGTTGGTGTATTTAGTTAGATAAATACTTCCGCTGTATTTGTTAAACGATATCTTTTGGTTAAACAGTTGATGTATTAATTATTATTTTATTAATTAAGCTTCTGAAAACTCGCGGCGTTACAACGTGTCATCTCTACAATGGTTCTTTAGGTTCTATGTTTAAGGGAGGTTCTATATAGAACCTTACCCTATATATATATATATATATATATATATATATATATATATATATATATATTTGTTTCAGGATCTTTTAAATGTAAATAATAAAAACTGTAAGGCAAGCAATTTATGAAAAGTACCTTCTTTGATTAAACAATCTTGATTACACTTGTCTTTACGACAATCTTGACATAGATCTGGAGATATGAATATTTGGAAATCTAAAGATTTTGAACATTGAGAAGTTGAGAATCTAAGAGAGGGTTTCTTAGAGGGTTGCATAACATTTTGTAAAACTAAGGGATGATTTACTCTAAGTCTTGAGTCTTCCTTTTATAGGCATCTTGATGACTTGATTACCTTGAATAGCCGGTTACGGATTTCAAATTTGATTTAATTTTCTTTTGAAGTCTTGATAATTGAGAACCGTTGCTTTTGTTTGTCTTTTTCTTTTGATAATTGATTGAGCATCTTTACTTTTGCTTTTGTCTTGGAATCTTGCTTTTGCTTTTGAAAAGTTTCTTGTCTTCTTTTGATAATTTGAACATTGGCAGGCAACCTTTTGGAAAGTTGAAAAGTCGTTTGTCTTGACATCTTTATCTTCGTCTTTTGTACCTGTAGTTATTTGAGAAAGCTTTTTGTTTGAATAATATGTTCTTATGAAATACCAAAGAACGTATTTCATACGTTTGAATAATATAGTTTGAATAAACAAATGAATTTGTCTACAAAGACAAATCACCAAACTCACACAACACTATTACATTGTATTAATCAAAAAGACTAAATTCTTCGTATGGATCTTGAGCATCTTGAGTTATATCTTGAGTAGAGCTTGTAGGAGAACTTTGTTTGATTTCCTGAATTAATCTTCGGATCTCATCTGTTGAGTTTGCAGCCATGAATTGCTTTATTTGATCATCTTCATTTTCTTCTAGGGGACTTGGAGGTGGTGCTATAGACGCAGCTGTAGCTCCAAAATTCATTTGATAATATCTTGATACACCTTGAACAGTCATATTTTCAATTTGTTCTGCTGGGAGTCTATCCCACCATTTAATTCGGACAATTCTTTGAAATAAAGGGGGGGATGTTCCAGTGCTAGGAACAACCTTGAATGTCCATGCCATAATCCATGGGATTTTGAATATAATTGAATATTGAAGCACATATTCAAAATCAGGAATATTTTGAATAAAGATATCTTTGAATTTTGAAAAACCTTCTTTAACACATGCAGGAAAGGTATCAAGAAGATTTCCTGAATATTTGAACCATCTAACGAACCATCTTGGATAAACACCATCAAAATTCTTATCAAAGAAGAGGAACCAAGAATGGCCAAAACTTCTTAGATAAAGAAAATTGAACCAAGCCTCTTGATAATCATAGTAGTTGTATGAGGAATATTGAGGAAAATTTGATAAAGTCTTATTGGTGTATGGTCTAGCTCTCCATTCTTGAATAGTCATAATATGGAATATTTGAGCTTTACTGTATTCAATCAGATCAGTATTGTTTCCATGTTCATCTTTCTTGTAAGAATGAATAACTTTAATAGATCTAGTATCTATTAATATAGCTTGATAGTATTCTCTTGTTTTGTGAATATCTCCATTAAAGAAGAATGAATCTCTTGGGAAAATAAAATCTGTTAAAGTAAGAAAACTTCTTGCATGTAATTGCAATTCATAGTCTTCTAGTATTTTAACAGTCTGGGAAGTTGGATTATTAACATATGAGCTAGCTGTATGATTTGAAGAAAAAGATCTGGGTTTCTGTTGAAACGGAGAAATAGTAGTAGAAGGTTTGATAACTGAAGAACTTGAGGATCCTGGTATTGAGATAGGTGTTTTGACTAATGATGAGTATGATGATTTCTGTGAAGGAGAGGTGATTGGGGAGAATCTATTTTGAATAGGTAAAGGAGTAGGTGTTTGGCTTTTGAATGGGGAAAGAACTGATTTTTTCTTTTGATCATGAGTAGAATTTTGAGTATTACTTTGAGACGTCATTTGCCCTGTAAAAATTCTCTTGATAAGAAATCTGGTAAAGAGTTATTCTTGCCTTTGATAAATTCGATTTGGAAATCAAAATTACTAAGCAAGGCTTGCCATCTTGCAAAAATTTGTTTTGAAATAACATTTTTAATATCATTTTCTAAAATAGGTTTTGCAGATTGACAATCAATTCTTAATAAAAAAGGTTTCATATATAGATCATCTTCGAATTTATTAATACATAAAACAATGCTTAAAACTTCTTTTTTGACTGTTGAATAATTTTTTTGAGTATCATTCCAAGCACCTGAAAAATATCTAACCAATTCTTCTTTAGCTTGATCATTAATTTTTTGTTTGAGTATACCACCAAATCCTAGATCACTAGCATCTGTTTCAACTATAATCTTAGCATTTGTGTTGGTCCCAAGTGGTTCAGGTATCAAGATCTAAGGATGGAACAATGGACAATAATCTATAAGATGTAGAGAGAATGATATACACCATACAAAACACACACATAAGGTTTGTGATTAATGCCAAAGTCCACCAAATGACAACTAGTCATTTGGCTTATATACCCCTAAGGGTATTTACATACTTAGTCCTTCTAGTTTGTACGCTGTACAAACATCACCTAGAATTCAGTCTTCTATTCTATACAATATTTAATTCTAACAATCTCCCCCTTTGTATAGAAAATAGAAGATGTTGGTCTTTTCAGCTTCATGAGATCTTTAATAATCTCCCCTTACAAATATGCAGATTTCTTGCTGCATTCTTTAGAAGCTTTTGGGAGACAAGACTTGAATGATTTCTTTTTGAATCTTCCGTCTTTGATTGGATGTCTTCAAAGTGTCTTCTCATCTAAAAAGTTAGACTCTTCAATTTTCAGAATAGTCTTCAAATTAAAATCTTGATGAGAACTTGAATCTTTAAAGTTCACAGTAACATCCCTTTTCTTGTGATTTTCGGACTTGCACCAGTAACCTAAGGTTTTTCAACCTTTGGTTGTATGAACGGTTTAGCTTGAAGTGGTTTTCAGCATATGCGATCTTGAGCCTTTAAGAAAAAAAAACGATTTAGGAAGAATAAACGATCTCTCCCCCTTGAATGTAGCTCTAGATCTGGTTTATTTCTTCAGAACTTAATAAAATTTCGATTAAGCACTTTCACTGTTCTGAAGTTGATATCTTTCTCCTTCTTTTTTCTTTACTTTGCTCCCCCTTAACTTGACATATATGATCGTGTAGCTCTCTTAGTCTTCCCCTCAACACAAGAATCTTGTCTTCATCGATAAGCTCCAAATCAACTGATTTAGTATTAGAATTTCTCCCCCTCATGATGATCAGGATTCGTCATGAACATCATGTATTTGATTTTAGAACTCGCATCATGAGACTCAGTTGAAGTAGTGGTGTCACCACAATGATATGAACATGAAAGTATCAGAGACAGTCTTGAGGGCATCGTCTCAAAGTTCCCATGGTATAACACCAAGATCACATAGATTCCCGTTAACACAACAGTTTAAATAAACCGTGTGACCTACTTTCAGCGTTGGTGTGATGTTAGCACTGGTAGGATTTCCATCTAATCATCGTGAATATCACATAAGATATCACTCCAAGATGTTCCGGTAGTCACGAAAGACTAGATATGCATTAAAGTTCCAACATGTGTCCTAAGAAATGACAATTTTATATTCGAATAAGCTCTAGACTCTATCAGTGCATGAAAGAATTCGAGGACCGGAGTAGCTGTCCTCCTCGTTTCAATATCAACAATCTCCAAGTAAGATGTCGATAGAATTATGCTAATTCTCCGTGTGAAGTTGAAACAATTATCTTTTAAGAGATAATTGAGTAGCTGGGTGGGGTTAGTGCATTGCATCACTGGGTCCATGATGTCTAGTTCAATACCAAATCTCAACTAATGAGATCTAGTAGCAGATGTGGCTACCCAGATGTATACTATTTGGTAAGGATCTTGTTTTTATTTTGATCCTGTCTCACCCACAGCTCTCTAACTATTTTTCAACTTCTCCCTCAAACTCACTTTCTAAATTGACGTATGTATCTCTGTTTTTAGGATACATAAGGACACGTTTTAGCATAGGAGAAATCATTGTGATCTTCAACAAAAAATGATTTTCAAGAAATTTATTGTTGAGAAGGATTGTCAAGGACGATTTGAACAATTAGAGAATATGAACAATGAAGGTATTTTGACAAACGATGTCACAAAATGATTTAACAGTGTAAGCTCTTAAGATGATTTGTTGATCATGTGCACTCCATCTCCTGTTCCACCCCTCTCTGTTTAATTTTACCTCTGCACACCAATCAGTATCCCGTGATAACTGATTCTGCTCACCTAGTTGACCTAGTAAGTAACCCTTACTATCTCTTTCTACAATATGGTGAGCTCCTGGGGCAGGTCCTTCCGGTTCCGGATTGACCATAGGAGTATAAAATACCTATACTCTCTCACTCATTGTGTGTTTTCGATCACTTGTATAATATTATTCATGAATGATAGGTTTCCAATAAGGATTTGAAACATTTAGCACAGAAGGATTTGAAACATTCAGCACAGGAGTTGAGATGGAAACGCAGAAATGAAGGATGATCATGCGAAGATCAACAACAAATTGAATCAAGAAAGGTATCAGAATAAGTCAATGAATAAATACCTTCTTGAACAGATAACACTAAATGAAAACCAAAAATCTTTTAGAATATTGAAATTTTAAAATGTTTTTGGATTTTCATTTTTTCAATGTTTTCGGAGTTTTCAAAAAGATAAAGCAGTAAAAACGAAAACTCCCCCTAAATTGATGCATGAAAAGTATTTTTCATCAATTAGGTGAAGGAAAATTTGCTCCCCCTGCAAATAACAATCCATTAGAAAGCAAGTTAGATCATGAAATGATAAAACTGCAGGAAATAAGCTTCTCAGGACATTAGACTCGGGCTAATGCAGAACAAAATGAAATCTGAATTGAAATGCAGGGGAACTCCGTCATCTTTGAAAAATTATGAGATTTAAAAACAAATTAGCACACTGAACACAATGATCTTCACTACAGTCTGAATGATCTTCATTGTGCTCCAACAATGTCTCTTTTTGTTTACCTGCAAAACGGATTAACAAAAATTGGTACCCATTCTTGTTTGGGTCCAGATTTGTTAGTCGCAGGTTTTGGCATCCATTTTTGTGAATTTGCAGTAAGAACAGGTTTATGGACCTTTTTGTTCAACGGTCCTGAATGCCACTGAGGAATTCCATTTCTAACAACAAACTCTTGTCTTATTCTGGACGTCTTACATATCTTCTCTTTTGAAAGGCGGATTAAGTGCTTTGCTGAATAAACCACAAAAGGATACATGACATCTGTCTTAAGCACAAACTCCCCTGTTGATTTCGGTTTTGAGAAAGATCGGCATCTGTTGTTGTGAGAAGAAGTATAATTTGACTTATCAGCTCTATTCTCTTTCTTTGGAATCCTCGTTGTTTTTGTTATATTTGACGAATCATCATTTAGAACCTTCTCTACTCTGAATTCTGATGTACTTGATGCAGATTCAGAAGGTTTCTTCTTTTCAATCCAGGATGATTTCGTCGGCGTTGAATTGAATAATGATGAAACCTTTGCAATCGCGTCATCTAAATTTTTCTTCAAAATCCATGCTTGTTTAGACGCAGTTTCATCTGTAGTTACAGAACAAGCAGAATTAGAATTACTTGAAGAACAAGTATTCTGTCTAGAATTGAAAGTAGCTTGTTTATGTTTAGGGTTTAGTTTATGAGAGTGAGTCGTTGCGGTTGAAGGTGATTTCACTTGATAGGAAGATCCGACAGATACAGTAATCTTAGGATGCTTCGCAGCAGTGGATGCGTTGATGAAATCGTTATCTGAACGCTTAGTACCTGCAACAGAGAAATAAGAATCAGATTGGCTACTACAATGTGAAACTGAATCAAAATTAATATTGTTAGCGGAAGTCTTCGTTGATTCAGCAAGTTTTGCAGCGCTAAGCTCAGCTTTAAGAATATTAGCCATGAATTCTTTCTTCTCTTTCTCAAACTTCGCTCTCTCTGTATCCAGTGTCTTTTGCAGTTCAGATATTTTCCTCTCCAATGTTGAACGAGGAACAGAAGATTGATTTGACACATGCAGCTGTTGTTCAAGTCCTTTGACTTTTTCTTTCAACTCAGCTTTCTCAAAGCACAATTTGTCCATGATCTTTGAATCATTTAGCATCATAGAAGACAATTTGGCATTCAGCTCGGCATTGGCTTGTGTCAATTCTGTAGCCTTATTCAGCGTAATCTCAATATCTTCTTGTTTTTGCTCCAATTCAACTGCATAAGATTTACATTTCTGTTCGGCCAGTTGAAATTGCTCAGACACTTTGGACACGAGCTCTGTGAGTGTTTCATTGACTGTGGACAGATCATCTATTTTCTGCTTCTCAGAATTTAATTTTTCAGAATTCCTATCTAATATATGCTCAATCCTTAAATCATAACGATGATTTTCCTTTTTCAGAAGTTGTATTTCCTCAGACATTATAGACACCTGCTTTGTGAATTTTTCATTTGCTTTGAACAGGTCATCTGCTCTTTGTCGCTCAGAATGTAATCTTTCAAAATTCTGTTCAAACTCTTGAAGTTTTGCAGATAAATCAGAATGTTCTTGTGTAAGCTCTTTTAGTTTTGCAGTCTCTCTGCTCCATCCAGCACAAGCTTTATCGTGCAAGGAAAACATATTATCAAACAATGTTTGGATAAACGTCTCCTCTTTTGTAAAGTGAAATCTTGACCTTTGCCAATTCTTAACCACGACCTCAATGTGCGCTTTGTCAAAATACGTCAATGAATAATCCATAGTGATACCTGAAAAAAAATATTGATCGTTTAGGATTGATTTGATTTGATTAAAATTAATCAACTAAAATGATTTTTAAATCAATTTAGAATGAGTTAATTAACGGCAACAATGATATAACAATAAGCGCGAATAAGATATGAAGTGTTGATTGAATCTCAATTAATGTGCATGTCAATCTCAATCACGGTCGAATGAGAATTTTAATCCGAACAACAAAATAGATTGAAGTCTATTTGCAGCTCTTAGAATGGAATTCTATTACAAAAAAATATGGCAATTGATTTAAAGTCCACGTACCACTTCACAATTAAATAAGGATATATGACAATTGAGTCAACAATTAATTTGGATGGGAAGTATGCTGTTCTCGATAGAAATGAGCTTCAAGCCAAAAAAAAATTTATGCTGCTCAATATTAATTAATATGGCCTGTATCAATTTTGTTCTTGATGTGATAATGTTGTTTGCTTTAATTGATTTCTTTTCTCGACAATGCTGCAACTAATGCCCTCTTTTAAATTCTGATGTTTGCTTATCTCGATGGAGAAAGTCAGAATTAATACTTGATTAATAAAAAATAAACGTTGACAGCTAAGTTCTCGATGAGCAATTAACGCGTATGGTCAATAAAAGCAATTCAGAAGGCAGAAGTTGAATTGACAGCTCTTGGGACAGCTGTACTCGATCAGACAAAACAAAAAAGTTACGGTTCAATTAAAGTTGTCTACTATGTGTGTGACAGCTGGTCTTGGGTTTCGATACACACAACCCACGTGCTCTTGTAGACCTCGAGAAACACAATGGACAATCAGATTATCAGAGGCAATCAAGACAATCGCATGCGATTGGGTTAGACAAAAACGCGGCTTAGGGTCCGTGTGATAGAACCGTGCGATTGGGCTTCTTTAAGTTGAATGAGACAATCGCATGCGAATGGGGCCTACACGATAGGTATAATGGTGCGAGTCAGGGTCCCGGCTGATAGCTTTCAATCGCATGCGATTGGGTCCTTTTTTTTTACCCGTGCGATTGGCTTTAAAATACGGCTGATAGGACCAAAAAGACGTACAAACACTTTTTACACCTACTAACCAACTCAATCAGATCTGACACTTAAAACTTCATCTTCTTCCTTATCACCAACTCAAGAACATTTCAAGAACACGAAGAACACGATTTTTAAAACTCAACCAAAATGATTTTTCTCTTCAGGTCTATACTTCTCCACCTTCACAAACACTTTTTATGAACTCCTAACTCGAAAATATGTATCAAAACCCACGGATTTGAAGGAAATTCATCAAGAATACCAAGAACATGATTTTTAAAAACTCATCCAAATCGAGTTTTCTCTTCAGATCTATGCATCTCCACTTCCACAAACACTTTTTATGTACTCCAAACTCGAAAACAAGTATCAAAATTCCCGTTTTTGAGCAAAAATCGTGAAGAACACCTTCAAAAACCCGGAAAACGAAAATTTAGATCTCTCTCAAACCGTAAGGAGTTTATGCATGAAATTTTAAACGAAGGTTCCTTTCATCATGAAGAACAACATATCCGAAAATCAGCTCAAACGGAGCTTGCAAGATTTTTCTAAAATTTTCTGAAATTCTCAGCTCATAAAGTGACGAAAATTTTCGAAAAATGCTTTAAATCTTGATAAAAAACAACTCAAATCAATCCTAATCAAGCTCTGATACCACTTGTTGGTCCCAAGTGGTTCAGGTATCAAGATCTAAGGATGGAACAATGGACAATAATTTATAAGATGTAGAGAGAATGATATACACCATACAAAATACACACATAAGGTTTGTGATTAATGTCAAAGTCCACCAAATGACAACTAGTCATTTGGCTTATATACCCCTAAGGGTATTTACATATTTAGTCCTTTAAGTTTATACGCTGTACAAACATCACCTAGAATTCAGTCTTCTATTCTATACAATATTTAATTCTAACAATTTGGTTGAGGAATATTTAAACATGGTAAATATTTGATTTTTTGCTTAATTTGTTTGACAACATTTGTATGTTCTTGAGTCCAAGGCTCAGGATTCTTCTTGAGTCTTTTATATAAGGGTTTACATATTGTCCCTAGATTTTGAAAGAAATCATGAACATAGTTTAGGCATCCTAAAAATCTTTGAAGTTGTGTTTTGTCTTTGATTTCGTCAGGAAATTTATTTGCAAATTCTAAACTTCTTTGAATGGGTCTAATGGTTCCATTAATAATTTCATGTCCTAAAAATCTAATTTGTGTTTGAAATAAACTCATCTTTGAGGCAGACACAACTAATCCATTTTTATGAATCAGTTCATAAAATATATTTAAATGCTTAAAATGTTGATCAATGGATTTTGAAAAGATTAAAACATCATCTATATATACAATAGCAAAGTTACTTATAGGAATAATAATGTCATTCATGATATTCTGGAATTCTGAAGAAGCGTTTTTAAGCCCAAAAGGCATAACATTCCATTCATAATGTCCAAAAGGAACATTAAAACCAGTTTTGTATTTATCTTGTTCATGAATTTGTATTTGCCAAAATCCGGATTTCATGTCAAATTTTGAAAAAATATTTGAATCGTGTAATCTTTTTAATAAATCTCTTTTGTTGGGTATTGGATATCTTATCCATTCTAAGACTTTGTTTAATGGTTTGTAATTAATAACTAGTCTTGGGGCTCCTCTTTCAAGCTCAGCGGCATTCATAACATAAAAAGCTGAACATGACCAAGGAGATTTAGATGTTCTTATAAGTTTTTTATTTAATAATTCTTGAATTTCTTTTTTACAATATTCTTGTAATTCTGCAGACATATGAATAGCTCTTGATTTTGAAGGTATATCTTTTTCATTAAAATCTTTTATATAGAGTAATCTAACAATATGTTGCTTTCTATCCCAGAAAGCATTTGGGATATTAGAGCAAACATTTTTTTCAAATTTTTCTTTTAATTGTCTAATTTTATTTTGAGTAATTTTTTCTTGTATTTGATTAGGAATTCTTAATATACTGATTTCATTAATTAAATAGTTTGCTTGATTAATTTTATTATTCAAGTTATTAAGTTCTGTAAAAGCAATTGGTTTGGTGAACTTGAAAACTATTTCTTTGTCTAAAACTTTAGTACTTATTCCGGTTTCGTCAATTGTAATAGGATAAAGTTGATTAAGAAATGGTGTTCCTAATATTAAAGTAGAGGTTAAAGTTTTTGAAAGAACGAGAGAGGTTTTATAACAAAAATCATTGTTACATATGTGAACATTTGTAACTTTGTATTTAATATTTAAAGATGATCCATCGGCAGTAGAGGCTCGATTAGTAGTTTTTTCATAATATTTAGTTGGAATAATTCCTTCTTGGATACAATTTATATCAGCACCACTATCCATTAATGCTAGAACTGTTATTTTGAATTCATTTGCTATACAAAGATGTATGTAAGTATTCCATCTTTGATATGATATGACTTTTGGTATTTTATTTTGACTTTTATTAATTTTGTTGATATTATTAGTATCTACTTTAGTGTCGATTTCTTTTTGTTTTTCAACTTTAATTAATCTATCTTTTATTAATCTTATATCTGTTTTGACCATTTTGAGTTCTTCTTGTAAATCTTGAATTGTACTCGTAGTTTTTGGTTTTGAAAATCTTTGATAAATTTCTTGAAGATTAAAAGGATTGTTATTATAATTGGTTGTTGTTGTTGATTCAACCTCTTTATTGTAATTAATAAATTTATTCATTAACTGAGCTTTTATAGTTTTATCTTGAACCTGATCTATTAATTGCAAAAAATCTCTATCTTTATCTGTGATAACATTTATTTTATTACAAGTACAGTTTCCTATACATTCACATTCTGATTCATTATCAGTTTCATCGGTTGAATAGTTTTGTAAAACCTTTAAATCATTATTATCGTAATCTGATAAGCTTGATTCAGAACTCTCATAATCATTTAAAAATAATTTACTTATTTGGATTTTTAATTGATCGGAAACATCTAATTCATTTATAGTTTTCTTAACATAGCAATTTTTTGCCATATGACCAGTCTTTCCACATTTATAACAAATAATAATGTCTTTTTGATTACCTTTAAATTTTTGTTTATTATTAAATTTTTTATAATTTTTCTTCTTATTAGTATTTCCTTTTGTTTTGTTAGGTTTAGAAACATCTTTTTTATTTGGAAAACGTCTTTTGTAAAATTGCTTCTTAGGTTTAGAAGAAGAAGGTTTAGAAATTGGTTGATAACCATATTGTTGACAAAAATCTCCTAATTCATTTTTACTAGTGATTTTATCCTTTTTGAGTTTAGCTTTTAATTTTAAATCTGAGCATATGGATAATCCTTCTTTATTAACATAACTAATTATTTCTCCATAAGTAAGATCTTTATAAGGAATTTTATTATTATATTTTTCTCTTAAATTATTTCTAATTTTTTCGGCAAATAGGTTAGGTAACCCTGCAATGAACCTTTCTTTCCAATATGCTTCTTTACAATCTGTTCTTAGCATAACTTTTGTTAAAAACATATCTTTATACCATCTGAAATCTTGAAGTTTTCTACAAGTTAAATTGAGTAATATTTCAGCACTTTTTTCTTGAAGTAATGTTGGATCTCCTATATAATTTTTTATTATTGCATAAATGAGAGTTGGAATAATGTCATCTTCTTGAGTAGTAACAGTTTCATTATTTTCTTGTTTTATAATTACCTTTTTTGCACTAAGTATATGAGTTCTTTCTTCATTAGTAACATATGAATCCCACCATCCTTTTAAATTACCAGTAAATCCAGAAGTTAATAATTCAGCGATTTTCTTTTGGTTATTTCCTTTTATTAAGTAAGCATTAGAAGCCATATTCATTTCTTGAAGTGTATTTAAAATTTGATGTTCAGAAAATCCATCTATGTTCCATTCATAAACAGATGTTCCATCATAAGCACTTCTTTGTAAAGTAAATTCCTTTTCTTCATATTGTATATCTGGAAAACTAGGTCTTGGGTAGTAATTTAAAGTAGTTGGTCTGTTGTAGGTATTTGTATTTGTATTTCTAAGTTTGTTAACATTTATTAAGAATTGTTCTTGTAATTGAGAAATTTTTACATCATTATCTGTAGAGTCTTCTTCAGATTCATCAGTTTGATTAATTACATTAATTTTTATATCACTTAATTTTTGTTCTAACTCATTAACTAATTTTTTGTTATATCCTAAATTAATTGTTGAATCAATTTGTTGTGGTGTAAAAATGGGTTTTTCTTCATAATATTTTATTGTATTATTGTTTTCAGTTTTGCTATTTTCTGTCTTATTATTATTACTTTCAATTCTATTAAGTTGTTGACTTATAGTATTAAGGATTTCATTTGTATAATTATTTTGATATATGGTTTGTTTGGTTATATCTTCTTTATTCATTTTTTCATTAATTGTGGTGAATGGTGTAGCTAAATATTTATTTTGAATTAATATTTTAGTTTTTGGAGGATGAATAGCTGTTATTTTTTCTTCTGTAATTAGGTCTACATATTCTTGAGTTATTTTTTGAGATTCATATACATTTAAAAAAGGATATGATATATTGTTTTGTTTGCAATATATTTCGTACCATTCAAAAAATGTTAAATGAATATTATTTTGATATATATAAGTTATCCATTCTAATTGATGTATAAATTCTTTTTTACTATCATTAATAGTGATGGTCCCGTATTATGATACGGATGAAGCAATGCTAGATGATTATCTTCTTAGTGTGTGTTTGTGTGTGTAATCGGTTAGAGAGAGAGAGAGAGCCGAGAGGTTGAGAGCAAAACACAAACACAAGTATCTTTAGAATGCAAAGCTTAGAATTGAAATGTGGGGGAAATGCCTTTATATAGCATTTCCCCAACTTTGAGTAATTACATATTACACCCCTCACTTTAATATTTCTAACAATCTCCCCCTAAGTGAGGTGTGTAATCATTCACAACAAATAAATACATAAAGCTATTCATAAGCAGATTTGTTGCGAATGCCAAATGCCACTTGCCACTTGCGAATTTGCCTTCTGCTTGCCAGTGTCGTTTTTATCCTTTCTATAGCACGATAGGCTTCAGCATGTTCTTCATCAGTATAGGTTGCCCGGTTTTCCCAAACTTTCTGATGTATCTTATGATGGAGAATTTTCAAGGTGCCGTCTGAATACACCATTAGTTCATCAAGTCTGATGAAGATCTTTTCGCCTTTTGTATTCTTTGAGACGACCCCTCGATCACCTTTGAAGTTTGGATGTCCATCATAGATAACTGTCAACTCTTCAAGCTGTTCTAGATCTGGATGATTCTGATTAGGCTTAAGAAGATTGACTTTCAGATAGTTGTTTTCAGCTCCGAGTTGCAGATCATGTTCCTCAAAGTATTCCATTAGATTTCTCATGTATTTCATCAGAGCAACCCTTCCGAACTCTTCTTCTGGCCACTTTCCTCTTTTCTGTGAGAGGATGTCAAATATGAAGCTGATGTCTTCAATACTTACAAACCTTAAGTCTGCTTCGTTGAGGAAGAATGACAGGTTGTTTGCTCTTCTGACATGAAAGATGGCATACTTAATTCTGAAGGTTGTCTGAGTATAGATATTGATAAGTTCAACTATTGGATACTCTGATTTGATCTCTTCGGGTTTAGTCATGGACTGAGAGAGGATGTGTTCATATCTTCTTCTCTGTTTATCGTCCATGTTCCGCAACTCAGGGGAAATAACCTGTATTAGTTCATTGCTGAATATATCTGGAATTCTTTCTTCAAGATTAGCAGCATTGACAAAATACGGTTTCCATATCGGTTGTTGGGCAGCACTTCTTGTGAACATGTTGCCTGCATCAAGTCCTGGATCCCCACGGTACACCCTGGATACGTCGAAGATTGATTTCTTTTGTTTAGGCTTTCTCCTAGCGTCCCTTCTAGAAATTGCTTCCCTTTCTTTTCTTTTCAGTGCAAGTTCTCTTTCACTGAGAATATCATCAAATCTGTGGACAATTCTAGGAGAATCTGGACGTGCAGCAATCTCGACGTATTCATCAATACCCTTGAATAGATTTTCCATCTCAGGATCCTCAGCTTCCTCCTCTGGTTGAGCATAACTGCTTTCTCCCATATGCCTTGCAGGTGATGTGTGTATGGACTCATATAAATCTTTCATTTCTTCTTCTGAGTCGCTTGACCATTCAAACATCTCGGTATGGGGCTGCTCCGAAGGTATCTCACCTTCTTCAAGGTCACTTGGCCTCGGTTCAGTTTGTTGCTGGGGTACATATAGTACAATCTGTTTGTCAGCATTCTCTTTCTGTTGTAATTCATAAACTTCATCGGCCGTTAATGATTCGGATCTATGTTGTTGACCCGTCTGGCTTCCAGATCTAGCAGAACCTGTACCTGTAGATAAGTATCTGCTCAATGATGGTACTGGTACAGTTGGGACGGAGGGGGTTGTGATATATCTTCTTCTTTTCTCCCCCTCGGGACGATCATCAGGATCTTGATCGTCCCGCCTCCTTTTTGACCCCTGAGCCTGGGCCTGACAGGTTTGTTCAAGTACCGTCAGCCGGTCAGTAACTTTTTGCAGGGAAGTATAGAACCCTCTTGTCACCCCATCAATCTTGCTGTTTACATCTTCATGAAACTCTGTAAATTCATCCAAGGAGATTCCCTGTGGACGTAGTTCAGTTTGCAGAGTAGTCATAAGGTCTTGATTATAAGCAAAGTCTGGCCTTTGTTCAATCAGTTTAGCATAGAGGATGCTTTTTAAGGCGTCGACAGATAGTGAAGTGACATCCGGTTGAGATTGAGGGACCGTTGCTGGAAGACGAACTGCAAGTAGATTTTCAATACGCGACAGCTGCTCAGTCTGTTCCCTGGAATCCCTTTCGATCCGATCCAACTTTAGATTTGTCTCCTGCAGTTGTTGGCGGATTGAAGACACGTCTTGGTTGATAGCATTGTTAAGATCTGAACGTGTAACAAACCCGGAATCACTAAGACTTCCGGTTGAGGTACCTACCACAGAGGCAGGACCACCTACTGGAGCAGCATGGATGTAGGCTCCAGCAGGATTTCCTTCCAATCCTCGAATGGCACCTTGAGAGGTACCACCTATGGAAGTTGAGGAGACTTGTCGAGCCAACAAGCTCAGTGCATCAATGGTGACTTTGTGTTGTTCAAGATAAGCGGAGATCCGCGGCATATCAAATTGTGCACGAAAAGGAGTCGAGGACGAGGGAGACGGTCCTCTTTGTTCAATAGGTCCAACACCCAATTGGGGTTGACCCAGTGTATGTGCTATAACCCTGTGCAATAAAGACGGAGTCTGTTGAGAGACACCGTAGTGGCTTGGTGGGGCAGAAACTTGCACGGGTGGGATAACCGCGGCTTGTTCAATATGAGGCTCAGCAGTGCTAGGCCTCATAGTAGATGTGGCTTCCCGGCTTTCTGGGTTTGGGGAACCCTCAGCACTCATTTTTTCTTTTCTCACCTCCTCTCTATCACTCGCACTCCTAACTACAAAACTATCTTCATCATCACCGCTACCGGCACCATACCCCGCATATTGATCAGGGTGAATAAGAGAGTCAGGAGTGACAGAACCAGATTCAATAGATAAAGAATGACTTGGCGAAGTTACTGGAATGTCATGTTCAGGAGCAACCATGGCCCTGCGAATGATTGAGGTGGTTTGAAGTGGTATGACCAGACCATGGGTAGGAGAGGGGGGTGTTGTCTGAGTGGTATGGGCCTGGTTTGGACTGATAGGATTGGGGTCGGTTATTTTCATGAAGGATGGGGTGCTATCAGTAGGTTGGTCTATTGGTTGCTCAGGGGTGCCCAAAGGTGATATTTCTGTTTCGGGGTCAGGGGCACCACCTGGATGGGAGGCTAACTCTTCTTGAGAGGAACTGGATGACTCAGAAAAGTCAAGTCCAAGTTCGGTTAAAACGGCTTGGGTACGGGTGGATACAGAGAGGGATTGGACAATGGATTGGATGACTGCTGGATCATATGTATCTTCTCCCTCTCTACTCTCATCACCTTCACCCACTTCTCCTCCCCTCTCTTGATTTTCTCTCTGCACATCCCTCTCAGCATCTCCCACAGATTGCTGAGTCCTATCCTCTATATTCTCACCGGGTGCTACTCCCTCTTGGGTAGGTATGGCCGGCTCTGGCACAACCATAGAGGGTATCCCTACACTCTCCCTATATGTTCTCACTACATCATTTTGCTCACACAGATCCAGCAGAGACTCAGGGAATGGTTTAGGAATGGGCATATTAGTAGGAGTAGCAGGTTTAATTGATTGGAAGAGTTTGGGTGTTACAGAGGATAAACCTGCCCGTCGTGGAATGTCAGCATTTCTATCCATCACATATTGTATGATCATCGGAAGGAAGCGATGGTAAGGCAGCAGGTTGGCCTCCTTCTTCTTCTGGGAATTCTTCCTTTGCATGGTAGCTTTTATGTCCTGGAAGAGAAGGAATGCGTAATCCACATGCATATGTGTGGAAGCAGCAACGAAGATTTTTAGCTGGTTCTCCGTTGGAAACTCATACCCCGAGTGTTTTGGGGTGAGGCACCTTTGCAGCACGGTCATAAAGATGTTATACTTTGGGTGAAGACCAGTGCGTTTGAATTGATTCTTAGTTGTGAGCTCTCCAGCATAGCCCAACTGTCTTATTGCTGCCAGACATGTTTCCTCATTGGGGATCTCCTCATAATCCATCACAGAAAGTCTGCTATTAGCTTTTGGTAGTCTGAAGATTGACCGTAGACGACTGACCGGGATGTCTACATTAAACTCATCCACCTCAGCATGGATGACCTCCTGTCCTTTTTCGTTTATTTGTACATCACATGTCCTCCAGAATTGTTGAACATAAAGTTCAGGGACATGTGTGCCTGTAGTTGCAGGGTTGTAGGTTAGAAGGTGGTTCAGAGGGTGAATCTTGAGGATTTCAGTGACAATGGGGTGAGTGGGGGTTGTGAATTTTGTAAGATCAATATAGTGGTTGTTGGGGTGAGTTCTGGTGCTAAGAAACTCAGCCTGAGGCATGATCTCTTCTGGGTCATGAACAACTTGTGCCATCTTATCTGTCAGAGAGATAAAATAGTTAAATTTAAAAATTAAGAGATATGCAAGAAAACAACATTCAGTTTTGAATATTTGGTCAAACTTTTGATAAGTGAGTAAAATTTGACCAAATTGACCCAACGTTGACCAATGTTGAATAAATGTTCAAACACCCTAAGTGTTGAACCCTCACTGTGTACAGGATGATTTTCAGCATAAAAAAGTTGTTTTGATACTGCAAAAGTGTCAATTAGTTAGTACTGAACAACTTTGTAGTACTTGAACATGTTCCAAAACTCACCCTAAACACCTCTTTTTAGCCGAATACCAAATTGTATGTGTATGTTCATACTTCCCAAGAACACGAAGAACACTTTTTGAGATTTTTGAAATATTTTTACATCAAAGTGTTCCCCATGTGATCAAAATACCCATCGCAAACATTGTTTCATCAAACAAGTTTGTTTCGAGTACCAAAAGTCCACTCAAAGTCTCGATATTCTCATTCGCATATCAGTGTTCTAAGACCAAAAAGTATCCTTTTAACTCAAAATCTTCAAAATGTAAACCATACAAGTTGTTACCTTTTAGATTAGAAGTATTTTGATACTAAAATTGCAAATTTTGGCAGAGTAACGAGATGATTTGTATGTTAACGTAATCAACAACTCGAGAGAACACTTAGTAAATTTTGAATAGCGTAAATGAAGAATGGCAACTGTTGGGGTAACTTGTAGCAGTGTAAAAAGACACATGTCGAGCCCTGATTGGCTGGTGCAACGGTTAAAAAACGCGGCTGATAGAAGTTTGGATGCGGCTGATAAGAGTTATCAATCGCATGCGATTCACACTGTGGTGTGTTAATCGCATGCGAATCAACTTGGGTGTTAGAACCATGGCATCCGAATCGCATGCGATTCACACTATCTGAGCTTAATCGCGTGCGATTCAACCTTAGATTGAATAGCATGCGATTCACACTAACTTAGATGAATCGCGTGCGATTCAACCTTTTTCCAATAGCATGCGATTCACACTAACTTAGCTGAATCGCGTGCGATTCAACCTTTTTCCAATAGCATGCGATTCACACTAACTTAGCTTAATCGCGTGCGATTCAACCTTTTTCCAAATCGTATGCGATTCACACTATCTTAGCTTAATCGCATGCGATTCAACCTTAGACTGAATAGCATGCGATTCACACTAACTTAGCTGAATCGTGTGCAATTCAACCTTTGTCCAATTCACACTAACTTAGCTGAATCGCGTGCAATTCAACCTTTGTCCAAATCGTATGCGATTCACACTAGTTTCTCACAACCTTTTCACATGCAATTAAAACCTTTAACATTTGCATGCGATTCACTCACATAGCTTAATCGCATGCGATTGAGCTATGACTTGGAAAAATTTGAGATATCTGAATTTTGAGATTATGAAAGTTAAATTTTCAGATATGGTGGATGTGAGTGTTTCTTTGACACACTCCCCCTAGACTTTTGCATCTGTTAACTTTGAGAGTGTGATAATTTTGAATTTCTCCCCCTACACATGGGCATCATGTTTCTCCCCCTACACATGGGCATCATGTGTATTTAACTTTTCTCCCCCTACACATATGCAGCATGTGTAGGACTTCAGAACTCCCCCTTTGCAGTTTCAGTAGACATCTGTACATGGAACACACAGTGTAACACCAACTCTAAAAAGAAAGAAAAGAAAAGTAAACAAGTTAACAGTTTGTTAGATTTGCAAATTCAGCATGCCTAACTTGGATACCAGTTCAGTAAAACGACTTTCATCCAAAGGCTTAGTAAACAAGTCAGCAAGCTGATTCTCGGTGGGAACATACTGTAACTCAATTAATCCTTTTTCTACGTTATCTTTTATGAAGTGATAACGGATATCTATGTGTTTGGTTTTAGAGTGATGTACCGGATTGCAGGAGATGGCAATGGCAGACTGAGAGTCGCATAACAATGGTATTTTGTCGTACCTGAGGCCAAAGTCTGAGAGTTGTGTACGTATCCATAGGCTTTGGGAACAGCACATTGCAGCAGCAACATACTCAGCTTCTGCTGTAGAAGTGGATACACAGTTTTGTTTCTTTGAAGCCCAGCAGACTAAACGATCTCCCAGAAGGTGTGCACTACCAGAGGTGCTTTTCCTATCAATCTTGCAACCGGCATAGTCAGCATCTGAATAAGCATGAAGATCTAGATTTGAGTCCTTGGGATACCACAGTCCTAGATGCATGGACCCTTTGAGATATTTGAAAATTCGCTTAACAGCTAGCAGATGTGACTCCTTGGGATTGGCCTGAAACCTAGCACAGAGACACGTAGAGAACATGATGTCTGGACGACTTGCAGTGAGATATAGTAATGATCCAATCATCCCACGGTATGTCTTGAGATCCACCGGAGAACCATCAGGATCTGCCGATAGTTGTGATTGGCCGCCATTGGAGTTGAGATAGGGTTGCAGTTGTGCATATCATACTTCGTGAGAAGATCTGTAATGTACTTGGATTGGCAAATGAAAGTGCCATGACTCAACTGTTTAACTTGAAGTCCTAGAAAGAACGACATCTCACCCATCATACTCATTTGGAACCTGTTTGACATTGTCTGTGCAAACTCTTCACTGTTCTTTGGATTTGTAGATCCAAAGATGATGTCATCTACATAAATTTGGACAAGGATTTTGTCCCTACCTTTTGTCTTTGTGAACAGAGTGGTGTCTGTCTTTCCTTTGGAGTAGCCTTCCCCTATGAGATATTCAGATAAGACATCGTACCATGCACGTGGAGCTTGTTTTAAGCCGTACAGAGCCTTATCTAAAATATAAACATGATTAGGATATGAAGAATTGATGAAGCCCTCAGGTTGTGAAACGTAGACTTCTTCTTTGAGTACCCCATTGAGAAAGGCTGTTTGGACATCCATTTGGAAGACTCGAAAGCTCCTGGAGGCTGCATATGCAAGAAATAAGCGTATAGCTTCAAGTCGAGCAACAGGAGCAAAGGTTTCATCATAGTCGATACCCTCCTGTTGATTGTATCCCTTAGCAACCAACCTTGCTTTGTTACGAATGACCACTCCATCCGAATCCCGTTTGTTCTTGAACACCCATTTAGTTCCGACAACAGATTTGCCATATGGAAGAGGAACTAATCTCCATACTTTGAGACGAGCAAACTGGTGTAATTCTTCTTGCATAGCTAGTACCCAGTCCGGATCATTCAGTGCCTCACAAGTCTTTGTGGGTTCAATCATGCTTAAGAAACCTGCAAATTGGCACTCGTTAGCTGTGGCTGACCTTGTTTGAATGCCAACAGAGGGATCTCCAATGATATTCTCCTCAGAGTGATGTCGGATCCATTTTAGCTCATGCGAGTTAGAGGAGGAAGAGATGAGATCTTGAATATGTGGCGCTTCCTCTTCCATTTCTCTAGAGAAGTTTGGATCGGAGTCGAACACAGGTGAGTTCTCCTGATCAACTATTGGTTCTGTCACAGGGGAGTGTGTGACAGAAACAGATGTAGAATCCTCAGTAAATGGATTCGTTTCGGTGATTGTTGTATCTGTGATCGGGTCACTTATCTGTGCACCGGCATTATCCCTGTTGTTAGCCAAAACAAGGGAAGAGTCAGATCTAAAGAAATCAAACATGAAATCAAGATTATTATCAGAAGTAGCGGGAATGTCTGATTCTTTAGAGTTAAGAACTGGTCCTGAACGGGTATGTTCAGAAGTAAAAATGTTGGACTGTTGTGGGGAGCCAGAGACAGTCAATGTATCATCAAATGTTACATTGATACTCTCGATGATGCTCTTTGTGCGTGTGTTTAAAACTCTATATGCTTTGGAGACGGTAGAATAACCTAAGAAAATAGCTTCATCAGCTTTTGGAGCAAATTTTCCTAGATTATCCTTTTCATTTAAGACAAAACACCTATTACCAAACACATGGAAGTATTTGATATTCGGTACAATGCCATTTGCCAGTTCATAAGGAGTTTTATTAAAACGTTTATTAATGAAAGAGTGATTCTGCGTATAGCAGGCAGTGTTAATAGCTTCAGCCCAGAAGGAAGAAGGGAGCCCAGAGTAAGAAAGCATTGTTCGGGCAACTTCAACCAGAGTTCTGTTTCTTCTTTCAACAACACCATTTTGTTGAGGTGTGTAAGCTGTAGAGAACTGATGGTTGATCCCAACTAGGTCACAGAAATTTTGCAGAGTGTTGTTTTTGAATTCCGTTCCATTGTCTGTTCGAATGGAGACAACACTTTGACCATATTTATTCTGCTGCTGTTTAATGAAAGTGATGATTGTTGGAGTAGCTTCATCCTTAGAACGCAGAAATTTGACCCAAGTATACCGTGAGTAGTCATCCACCATGACCAGGATATACTTCTTCCCATGTTTGGACTGTATTCTCATTGGACCGCAGAGATCCATGTGCAGGAGATCCAAAGGCTTGGTTGTGCTGAATGCTTGCTTTGATTTGTGTGAGGCCTTCTTCATCTTCCCTTTTTCACAATCAGCACATAAATGATCCTTGTTGAACTTCAGTTTGGGTATCCCTCTCACCAAGTTACCATTGACTAGTTTGTTTATGTTTTGAAAGTTCAGGTGAGAGAGTCTTCTGTGCCAGAGCCAAGTAAGATTATTGGAGGCTTCTGACAGAAGACACACAGATGTAGGAGAGTCATACTTCTCCAGATCTATGGAATACAAATTAGAATTTCTGCATCCTGCAAGTACTTCATCACCGGTTTCTGTGATCACTGAGCATTTGTTCTTTTTAAATACAACCACCATGTCTTTGTCACAGAACTGACCAATACTGAATAGGTTGTGCCCCAAGCCTTCTACGTAGGAGACTTTCTTGATTTTCACATGTTTTTTCTCTATGTCTCCGTACCCCATTATTGGTGCAACTTGGTCATTCCCAAAACGTACATTCCCGGAGTACTTAGGAACATAATTCTTGAGAAGACTTTTGTTGCCGGTCATATGTTTGGAACAGCCGGAGTCAAGGTACCACAAGTGAGGCACCTGCAAAAAGAGAATAAATCACGTTTAGGTCCCCATTTAGATATGGGTCCTTGATTGTTAGTCTCTAAGTTGGGTTGAGTAACAACTGTTGGTTTTGATGATGATGAAACTTCTAATGATCTATTCTTTGGTACCCAAATGAACTTAAGCGTTGGACGTGGAGGAATAGATTTGGAAGAAATTTGCTGAGAAGAAAGTTTCTTCACCACTGTTGGTTTGACAGTTGATGGAATCGGAGGTTTCGGATTCGGTAGAGTTGCGGAAGCGTTATATTTGCGAATCCATGGTTGAGAGGAATTCTTAAGAATTCTTTGTGGCCTCGGTGCATCAACTTGCTGTCACGGAAATGGAACACTGCGATTAGCAGGTTTTGCTACTCGTTGAATGGATGATGACTTGGGTTTCGAAGATTTTGAGATTTTGGAAGGGGAATTGCGAGAACGCTTTTGAGAATGCAAGAGTTTTTCCTGTGCAATCCAAGCCTTTTTAAATGCTTCATAGCCCTGCCGTCTGTAGACTTCCAGTTCCTTGATCGTGAGTAATCGGTTGGATTTGTTTAAGCGTTTAAGAGCATGTGATTGACGAGTGGTGATCCATTGATTAATGATGTAGCCTTTTGAATTTAAAAATGGAACACAGATTTGATTAGCATAAAAATCAGTCCAATCAACACATGGTTTAACGCCTAAAGTCTTTCTCAATTGATCATAGCAACAATTAAATTCACAGTGTCCATGAGTACAACCATCATTTATACAAAACATGGTAGAAGCAATTTTGTCTTGTGAACTGGAATGATTACAAACAGAATCAAACATCAAAATGTTTTCACAGACAAGTTTCATATTTGAACACCTCCTAGTGGATCTAGGAATAGCTCTTTTCCATGATGTATTTGTTTCAACCTTCTTGTTTCCAGCCTTCTTCACATCTGCAGCAGAGGATAAAAGATTAGACTGAAGTCGTGGTCGACTGGCTGCAGCTTGTGATGATTCAGGTACTTCTTTGTGCATACGAGAATTGGGATTAGGAGTGGATTGTTGATTTGGTTTGTAAATCTATTTAAGCTTAAGATTTGTTAAGTCAGGTTTATTAACAGATTTTACAGAAGTTGTGCAATATGTACCCTTGGTGTTTGCATGAGTTAGATCATCCAGATCTGAACCAAAAAGTGAGAAGGTAAAGGGAACTATTGGAGTTTCCATCCTTACTTTGAGGGCTTTGATTCTTTCTTTCAAAACAAACTGTTTCCTACACAGTTTATCAATGATCTTTCCATCATGTACAAATGACATGTTGGGAATTTGTTGACAGGTGATGATTTCATGCATTGAAGGGAATGTCTCAGAGGTAGGAGGTTTTAAATCATTTTGAATGGCTTTGGTGAGGTCCTGTTGAATGACTTGGGTAAAACAAAATTCCTGCAGGGTGTTGAATCTGTCTTGTAATTCTTTGTGAGGAATGTATTCAACAGTGGGCTTTGGTGGAACAGGGGAGTAGAGTTCTTCATCGGAATAGACAGACGATGTAACATCAGAATCGGACGAGGAAGAGAGATTGGCAGGGTATGAGTCATTCAAATTAGAATAATCAAACGGAATTTCAGTTTTGACATTAAGAGTTCGTTTGAAATCTTCCTCTATTTGTGTCTCTTCTTGGCCAACAAAGACCATCCTTTGGGTAAGTCCTAACCCAAACAGGTCAGCATTATATAATTGTTTGGACGTAATCCTTTTCAATTTGAAGCCAAGCCCATCGAAATTCCATCTGGAGAAAGGACGTTCCTTTTCTTTGTATTGAGAGATGGTATGTTCACTTTGATCACGTTTGGACAAAAGGTATTCAAGTTCATTGATTCTAGAGTAAAGAGTACTTCGTTCTTTCCTAAGTTCATTTTTGAGAATTTCTGAATCCTTTTCAGCACACTTACATTCTGCTTTGAGATCTAATATGGTGTTATTAGTCCTACTGGTTAATTCTGAAAGCTCAGATTCTTTTGCAGCTAATTGGTTCCTAAGGCTGATTAAGTCGTTATCTAACTTCTTAATTATTGTTTGTGCCTCCAATTTTTGAGTGTGTGAAACATCTTCTAGAACTTGATTTCTTGTGATTAAATCTAGTGCCTGACATTCTAACTCTTTTATGCGATTTAATATTGTTTGAATGTGTTTATGATTAATACCCATATTAAAGTTAGAGCTAGAAGATACCTTTCCACTGTCCAAGCTTTCCTCATCTGACTCGAAGAGATTATCTCCGTCATCATCCTCTCTACCTTCTTCACCATTGTGAGCCATCAGACAGAATTGAGCGTGATCTTCACCATCCAGATCACTGTCTGATCCTGTATCATCAAGGAACTGATCCTCCTCAACTAGCAGCACGTTCCCAGCCTGTTTTTGTTTAGACAGGCGGTACTTCTGCCGATAGTATTCTGCATCTTTTGTCTTTTTCATTGGGCAGTTCCTGATCAGATGTCCTGACCTCCCGCAGTTATAACATTTGAAATCAACCTTCTTTTCTTCCTTCTTCTCATCCCTCTGGTACCTTGGCTTGTCAACAGCAGCAGCTCGTTCGGGTCTTCTTGAACCTGATGTGAATCGTTGTCTATTGTTAGTCTTGCTGAAACGGTTCATGAAGTTCTTGTTGGCCACTGTGAGAGCTTGAAATGCTGCTTCGATTGAATCATCATCATCATTATCATGATCAGAATCACTGAGAACCACTTGTTTAAGTTTCAAGGATCTCGATGATGTTTCCTTATGGATTCTGTCAGCAACCACCAAGGCAAGAGGGTCAGCAACTGGTTCTTAGGGAGAGATTGCAAGATTTCATCTTGATACTGATTGAGATCTTCGAAGATGTTGTGGAAGGTGACTGATGTAAGATCTTTATTAATCTGTTTGTAAAGTCTGGCATAGCCTTTCCATTCAGAACCTAATGAATTCAGAAAAACACAGTTCAAATCAAGATCAGTTCTGACAATTTGATTAGATCTCATTTCATTTTGCAGCTTGCAGAATCTCCCATATGTTTCAGAGAGTAGTTCTTTTTCTCGAGCCTTGAAGTCATGATAGCTGTTGACTAGCTGAGTTCGTTTGATGTATTCTCCTTGCTCAGTGCCCTGAAGTTGTTTCTTGATCTCATCCCAGATTTCCTTGGCTGTGCCCAAGCTATCTATTTTGAGATAGATTTCAGATGAGAGGCCCTGCTTGAGGTAGTACTTGGCTAGTTTCTCTGCTTTCTTTGTTTCTCTTTCTGTATTGGTCATCTCATCATGAGTCTTCTCTCTTTCGTGTCTGGGAATGCCAGGGTTGTTATCTGGATCTGCTTCAACTACCTTCGTGAATTTGGTGTTTCCGTTGTTGATGCATTCAATCATCTTGTCACCGAAGAGATCATTGTGCTCGAGGAAGTCCATGAACCTTCCTTTCCAGACATTGTATTCCCCTCGAAACAAAACAGGAGGTTTTGGGTCGGTGCCAATGGACATCATTTCATTTGTACTTGACATGATTAGTGATGTTTGTGAGAAATGATCGTTTACTTGTAAAATGGTTTGATTGTTCGAAAAACTTGTCCTGATTTTAAAGTGATTTGAATGATTGATTAACGAACTAAGTCTTGTGAATTTCAATTTTGAATTAGATCTTAAAAGATTAAATTCAACCTTGAACTAGATAGACTTGAAGTAATGTAATTCACCTTTGAATTAAATCTGATTTAAATTAAATTCAATTATGAATTAGATTGTTTGATTAAGTTCAAACGTCTTAGAGTTCTTTAATTCAAGTCCAAAGAGTCAATCACTTGTCCAAGAATAAGGAATAACTTGATTGGGATTTGTCTTATCAAATGCGAATACAGGTCAATCGAATGCGATTAGGTGTCCTTGAAAACAAGCAGAATAAGAACTTAGTTTTGATGGTTAATTGAATGCGAATCAATCCTGTTTCATCAAAAACTTAGAAAATAATCTGTTAGTCCTGTCAATCAAGTGCGAATCAAATAGAAACCTTTCAATCGCGTGCGATTCCCTTTACAAGCCGGCTGATAGATGTAAGTGTTAATCGCATGCGATTCAGGTAAACTTATCAACTGCTATAAGCCGCACAGTCTAATCGCATGCGATTCACTGAACTTGGCTTATAGCTATTTGATTAACACTTAGGTGTTCTAATTTGACAAAATTCTATAAGCCGCCCCAAGAGTCAATCGCATTGACCAAGGAACCGGCTGATAGACTCTGATGTGTCCTTGTTAAATCAGATTGCCATACCCTGAATAGTGTCTAACCACTTGTACTTGATTGGTATGGCAAGTACTTGATTTTCCTTGTACAACACTTAATCTATTATGAATTTATAATTAAATAAATTATACAATTCGATTTCTTCTTTTTCCAGTTGTACTTTCAGATCAAGAACACCATAAATGCTTAAATACCCAGAAAATTTAATGTTGAAAAAGTGGATATTTAATGACCTTCTTGACTTAATACTTATAACAAAACCCACGGTTTGTGTTTTTCTTCAAAGAATGTTTTGTAACCTTTGTAAGACTATCGAAACAACTCAAAGGAAAGTTAAGGAAGATGTAATTTATACCTTTAATGAGTTCTACCTTTAAAAGTCGTTTGAGCTTGAGTTTATCTTGAAGAAAACTGACGTTGTTGGACCTTTGCAAAACCGAGAGCTTTTTCTTCTTGGAAGCTTGAACACTTCGAGATTTTGTTGTCTTCTTTCGAACAATCACGAGCCAAAAACAAGTTTGGCTCTGATACCAATTGATGGTCCCGTATTATGATACGGATGAAGCAATGCTAGATGATTATCTTCTTAGTGTGTGTTTGTGTGTGTAATCGGTTAGAGAGAGAGAGAGAGCCGAGAGGTTGAGAGCAAAACACAAACACAAGTATCTTTAGAATGCAAAGCTTAGAATTGAAATGTGGGGGAAATGCCTTTATATAGCATTTCCCCAACTTTGAGTAATTACATATTACACCCCTCACTTTAATATTTCTAACAAATAGTATTATAATAATATTCTCTTTTTTCTTCATTATGATTTGCATAAAATTCATTTTTAAGATATTCCATGTTGATGTATGATTCAGTCATTTATTAATGGATTAATTCTTTTAATATTTCAATTGTTAGAATTAAGTTATCACGAAGACGATGATTTAATAAAATTTCTTCGAAAAGTGGTGAGTTATCCCAGTAAGAAGATGAGGCATCAGTAATTTTATTAGCTTTAATTTCTTCAGTAATTTCAAGTTCGAGCCTTTCTATAATATTATTAAATTGTTTTATTCTATTTCTTCTTTCTTTTATACATCGTTTAATATTGTTAGAATATGAACTCATTTTAGCGAATTTGGTTTTTTAATCTTTTTATTAGTATTGTATGAGCAGTTTTTTGTATATTTAAAACTCGTATATGATTAAATCTGCTAAAAACATTTTCTCCAGTAATAATTTCGTAATTTAGTATTTCTATTCTATGATTAACTTGTTTAATCCTTGAAATTGTATCTTTTATTTCTAATTTAAGTTTTTCTGAATAATGACTCATGTTAACAAATAACTAATTCAGATCTAGCTTGATTAATCCATGAGAGATGTAATCTAATTCTATCAATTATATGATTATTTCTTACTGTGAGATTTGCTAGTTGTACCCATTGGACATTTGTTAAGTCTTTAGGTTTTTCCCATTGAATATCATTTTGATTTTTTAGAAGATGATATAATTTGTTGAAATTCTTGTTCGATTTCTATTAATTCTAATCTATAGTCATGAATAATTTTCCAATATGATTTTATTTCTGTTATTTTTGTAGTATTAGAATTACATAAAACTTGAGTCTTATTACTCATATTTGATTTCTGAGATTATTGATTTCTGTTATAAAATCTGATCGAGTTGGACTATATCCTTCAGATTCACTTGGCTTATCTTCGTTATAAATGGGTTGTGGAATATTTTGATTAAAATCTACATATCTTAAGATTCCTTAAGATTCCTTAAGATATGTAGATTTTAATCAAAATATTCCACAACCCATTTATAACGAAGATAAGCCAAGTGAATCTGAAGGATATAGTCCAACTCGATCAGATTTTATAACAGAAATCAATAATCTCAGAAATCAAATATGAGTAATAAGACTCAAGTTTTATGTAATTCTAATACTACAAAAATAACAGAAATAAAATCATATTGGAAAATTATTCATGACTATAGATTAGAATTAATAGAAATCGAACAAGAATTTCAACAAATTATATCATCTTCTAAAAATCAAAATGATATTCAATGGGAAAAACCTAAAGACTTAACAAATGTCCAATGGGTACAACTAGCAAATCTCACAGTAAGAAATAATCATATAATTGATAGAATTAGATTACATCTCTCATGGATTAATCAAGCTAGATCTGAATTAGTTATTTGTTAACATGAGTCATTATTCAGAAAAACTTAAATTAGAAATAAAAGATACAATTTCAAGGATTAAACAAGTTAATCATAGAATAGAAATACTAAATTACGAAATTATTACTGGAGAAAATGTTTTTAGCAGATTTAATCATATACGAGTTTTAAATATACAAAAAACTGCTCATACAATACTAATAAAAAGATTAAAAAACCAAATTCGCTAAAATGAGTTCATATTCTAACAATATTAAACGATGTATAAAAGAAAGAAGAAATAGAATAAAACAATTTAATAATATTATAGAAAGGCTCGAACTTGAAATTACTGAAGAAATTAAAGCTAATAAAATTACTGATGCCTCATCTTCTTACTGGGATAACTCACCACTTTTCGAAGAAATTTTATTAAATCATCGTCTTCGTGATAACTTAATTCTAACAATTGAAATATTAAAAGAATTAATCCATTAATAAATGACTGAATCATACATCAACATGGAATATCTTAAAAATGAATTTTATGCAAATCATAATGAAGAAAAAAGAGAATATTATTATAATACTATTAATGATAGTAAAAAAGAATTTATACATCAATTAGAATGGATAACTTATATATATCAAAATAATATTCATTTAACATTTTTTGAATGGAACGAAATATATTGCAAACAAAACAATATATCATATCCTTTTTTAAATGTATATGAATCTCCAAAAATAACTCAAGAATATGTAGACCTAATTACAGAAGAAAAAATAACAGCTATTCATCCTCCAAAAACTAAAATATTAATTCAAAATAAATATTTAGCTACACCATTCACCACAATTAATGAAAAAATGAATAAATAAGATATAACCAAACAAACCATATATCAAAATAATTATACAAATGAAATCCTTAATACTATAAGTCAACAACTTAATAGAATTGAAAGTAATAATAATAAGACAGAAAATAGCAAAACTGAAAACAATAATACAATAAAATATTATGAAGAAAACCCCATTTTTACACCACAACAGATTGATTCAACAATTAATTTAGGATATAACAAAAAATTAGTTAATGAGTTAGAACAAAAATTAAGTGATATAAAAATTAATGTAATTAATCAAACTGATGAATCTGAAGAAGACTCTACAGATAATGATGTAAAAATTTCTCAATTACAAGAACAATTCTTAATAAATGTTAACAAACTTAGAAATACAAATACAAATACCTACAACAGACCAACTACTTTAAATTACTACCCAAGACCTAGTTTTCCAGATATACAATATGAAGAAAAGGAATTTACTTTACAAAGAAGTGCTTATGATGGAACATCTGTTTATGAATGGAACATAGATGGATTTTCTGAACATCAAATTTTAAATACACTTCAAGAAATGAATATGGCTTCTAATGCTTACTTAATAAAAGGAAATAACCAAAAGAAAATCGCTGAATTATTAACTTCTGGATTTACTGGTAATTTAAAAGGATGGTGTGATTCATATGTTACTAATGAAGAAAGAACTCATATACTTAGTGCAAAAAAAGTAATTATAAAACAAGAAAATAATGAAACTGTTACTATTCAAGAAGATGACATTATTCCAACTCTCATTTATGCAATAATAAAAAATTATATAGGAGATCCAACATTACTTCAAGAAAAAAGTGCTGAAATATTACTCAATTTAACTTGTAGAAAACTTCAAGATTTCAGATGGTATAAAGATATGTTTTTAACAAAAGTTATGCTAAGAACAGATTGTAAAGAAGCATATTGGAAAGAAAGGTTCATTGCAGGGTTACCTAACCTATTTGCCGAAAAAATTAGAAATAATTTAAGAGAAAAATATAATAATAAAATTCCTTATAAAGATCTTACTTATGGAGAAATAATTAGTTATGTTAATAAAGAAGGATTATCCATATGCTCAGATTTAAAATTAAAAGCTAAACTCAAAAAGGATAAAATCACTAGTAAAAATGAATTAGGAGATTTTTGTCAACAATATGGTTATCAACCAATTTCTAAACCTTCTTCTTCTAAACCTAAGAAGCAATTTTACAAAAGACGTTTTCCAAATAAAAAATATGTTTCTAAACCTAACAAAACAGAAGGAAATACTAATAAGAAGAAAAATTATAAAAAATTTAATAATAAACAAAAATTTAAAGGTAATCAAAAAGACATTATTATTTGTTATAAATGTGGAAAGACTGGTCATATGGCAAAAAATTGCTATGTTAAGAAAACTATAAATGAATTAGATGTTTCCGATCAATTAAAAATCCAAATAAGTAAATTATTTTTAAATGATTATGAGAGTTCTGAATCAAGCTTATCAGATTACGATAATAATGATTTAAAGGTTTTACAAAACTATTCAACCGATGAAACTGATAATGAATCAGAATGTGAATGTATAGGAAACTGTACTTGTAATAAAATAAATGTTATCACAGATAAAGATAGAGATTTTTTGCAATTAATAGATCAGGTTCAAGATAAAACTATAAAAGCTCAGTTAATGAATAAATTTATTAATTACAATAAAGAGGTTGAATCAACAACAACAACCAATTATAATAACAATCCTTTTAATCTTCAAGAAATTTATCAAAGATTTTCAAAACCAAAAACTACGAGTACAATTCAAGATTTACAAGAAGAACTCAAAATGGTCAAAACAGATATAAGATTAATAAAAGATAGATTAATTAAAGTTGAAAAACAAAAAGAAATCGACACTAAAGTAGATACTAATAATATCAACAAAATTAATAAAAGTAAAAATAAAATACCAAAAGTCATATCATATCAAAGATGGAATACTTACATACATCTTTGTATAGCAAATGAATTCAAAATAACAGTTCTAGCATTAATGGATAGTGGTGCTGATATAAATTGTATCCAAGAAGGAATTATTCCAACTAAATATTATGAAAAAACTACTAATCGAGCCTCTACTGCCGATGGATCATCTTTAAATATTAAATACAAAGTTACAAATGTTCACATATGTAACAATGATTTTTGTTATAAAACCTCTCTCGTTCTTTCAAAAACTTTAACCTCTACTTTAATATTAAGAACACCATTTCTTAATCAACTTTATCCTATTACAATTGACGAAACCGGAATAAGTACTAAAGTTTTAGACAAAGAAATAGTTTTCAAGTTCACCAAACCAATTGCTTTTACAGAACTTAATAACTTGAATAATAAAATTAATCAAGCAAACTATTTAATTAATGAAATCAGTATATTAAGAATTCCTAATCAAATACAAGAAAAAATTACTCAAAATAAAATTAGACAATTAAAAGAAAATTTTGAAAAAAAATGTTTGCTCTAATATCCCAAATGCTTTCTGGGATAGAAAGCAACATATTGTTAGATTACCCTATATAAAAGATTTTAATGAAAAAGATATACCTTCAAAATCAAGAGCTATTCATATGTCTGCAGAATTACAAGAATATTGTAAAAAAGAAATTCAAGAATTATTAAATAAAAAACTTATAAGAACATCTAAATCTCCTTGGTCATGTTCAGCTTTTTATGTTATGAATGCCGCTGAGCTTGAAAGAGGAGCCCCAAGACTAGTTATTAATTACAAACCATTAAACAAAGTCTTAGATTGGATAAGATATCTAATACCCAACAAAAGAGATTTATTAAAAAGATTACACGATTCAAATATTTTTTCAAAATTTGACATGAAATCCGGATTTTGGCAAATACAAATTCATGAACAAGATAAATACAAAACTGGTTTTAATGTTCCTTTTGGACATTATGAATGGAATGTTATGCCTTTTGGGCTTAAAAACGCTTCTTCAGAATTCCAGAATATCATGAATGACATTATTATTCCTATAAGTAACTTTGCTATTGTATATATAGATGATGTTTTAATCTTTTCAAAATCCATTGATCAACATTTTAAGCATTTAAATATATTTTATGAACTGATTCATAAAAATGGATTAGTTGTGTCTGCCTCAAAGATGAGTTTATTTCAAACACAAATTAGATTTTTAGGACATGAAATTATTAATGGAACCATTAGACCCATTCAAAGAAGTTTAGAATTTGCAAATAAATTTCCTGACGAAATCAAAGACAAAACACAACTTCAAAGATTTTTAGGATGCCTAAACTATGTTCATGATTTCTTTCAAAATCTAGGGACAATATGTAAACCCTTATATAAAAGACTCAAGAAGAATCCTGAGCCTTGGACTCAAGAACATACAAATGTTGTCAAACAAATTAAGCAAAAAATCAAATATTTACCATGTTTAAATATTCCTCAACCAAATGCTAAGATTATAGTTGAAACAGATGCTAGTGATCTAGGATTTGGTGGTATACTCAAACAAAAAATTAATGATCAAGCTAAAGAAGAATTGGTTAGATATTTTTCAGGTGCTTGGAATGATACTCAAAAAAATTATTCAACAGTCAAAAAAGAAGTTTTAAGCATTGTTTTATGTATTAATAAATTCGAAGATGATCTATATATGAAACCTTTTTTATTAAGAATTGATTGTCAATCTGCAAAACCTATTTTAGAAAATGATATTAAAAATGTTATTTCAAAACAAATTTTTGCAAGATGGCAAGCCTTGCTTAGTAATTTTGATTTCCAAATCGAATTTATCAAAGGCAAGAATAACTCTTTACCAGATTTCTTATCAAGAGAATTTTTACAGGGCAAATGACGTCTCAAAGTAATACTCAAAATTCTACTCATGATCAAAAGAAAAAATCAGTTCTTTCCCCATTCAAAAGCCAAACACCTACTCCTTTACCTATTCAAAATAGATTCTCCCCAATCACCCCTCCTTCACAGAAATCATCATACTCATCATTTGTCAAAACACCTATCTCAATACCAGGATCCTCAAGTTCTTCAGTTATCAAACCTTCTACTACTATTTCTCCATTTCAACAGAAACCCAGATCTTTTTCTTCAAATCATACAGCTAGCTCATATGTTAATAATCCAACTTCCCAGACTGTTAAAATACTAGAAGACTATGAATTGCAATTACATGCAAGAAGTTTTCTTACTTTAACAGATTTTATTTTCCCAAGAGATTCATTCTTCTTTAATGGAGATATTCACAAAACAAGAGAATACTATCAAGCTATATTAATAGATACTAGATCTATTAAAGTTATTCATTCTTACAAGAAAGATGAACATGGAAACAATACTGATCTGATTGAATACAGTAAAGCTCAAATATTCCATATTATGACTATTCAAGAATGGAGAGCTAGACCATACACCAATAAGACTTTATCAAATTTTCCTCAATATTCCTCATACAACTACTACGATTATCAAGAGGCTTGGTTCAATTTTCTTTATCTAAGAAGTTTTGGCCATTCTTGGTTCCTCTTCTTTGATAAGAATTTTGATGGTGTTTATCCAAGATGGTTCGTTAGATGGTTCAAATATTCAGGAAATCTTCTTGATACCTTTCCTGCATGTGTTAAAGAAGGTTTTTCAAAATTCAAAGATATCTTTATTCAAAATATTCCTGATTTTGAATATGTGCTTCAATATTCAATTATATTCAAAATCCCATGGATTATGGCATGGACATTCAAGGTTGTTCCTAGCACTGGAACATCCCCCCCTTTATTTCAAAGAATTGTCCGAGTCAAATGGTGGGATAGACTCCCAGCAGAAAAAATTGAAAATATGACTGTTCAAGGTGTATCAAGATATTATCAAATGAATTTTGGAGTTACAGCTGCGTCTATAGCACCACCTCCAAGTCCCCTAGAAGAAAATGAAGATGATCAAATAAAGCAATTCATGGCTGCAAACTCAAGAGATGAGATCCGAAGATTAATTCAGGAAATCAAACAAAGTTCTCCTACAAGCTCTACTCAAGATATAACTCAAGATGCTCAAGATCCATACGAAGAATTTAGTCTTTTTGATTAATACAATGTAATAGTGTTGTGTGAGTTTGGTGATTTGTCTTTGTAGACAAATTCATTTGTTTATTCAAACTATATTATTCAAACGTATGAAATACGTTCTTTGGTATTTCATAAGAACATATTATTCAAACAAAAAGCTTTCTCAAATAACTACAGGTACAAAAAACGAAGATAAAGATGTCAAGACAAACGACTTTTCAACTTTCCAAAAGGTTGCCGGCCAATGGTCAAATTATCAAAAGAAGACAAGAAACTTTTCAAAAGCAAAAGCAAGATTCCAAGACAAAAGCAAAAGTAAAGATGCTCAATCAATTATCAAAAGAAAAAGACAAACAAAAGCAACGGTTCTCAATTATCAAGACTTCAAAAGCAAATTAAATCAAATTTGAAATCCGTAACCGGTTATTCAAGGTAATCGAGTCATCAAGATGCCTATAAAAGGAAGACTCAAGACTTAGAGTAAATCATCCCTTAGTTTTACAAAATGTTATGCAACCCTCTAAGAAACCCTCTCTTAGATTCTCAACTTCTCAATGTTCAAAATCTTTAGATTTCCAAATATTCATATCTCCAGATCTATGTCAAGATTGTCGTAAAGACAAGTGTAATCAAGATTGTTTAATCAAAGAAGGTACTTTTCATAAATTGCTTGCCTTACGGTTTTTATTATTTACATTTAAAAGATCCTGAAACAAATTATATATATATATATATATATATGTGTGTGTGTGGGGGGGGGGGGGAGGGGGGAGTGTTCATTTGAGAATCAATCTTAATGCGAGAACTGTGAATCAATCTTGGCGATTAATAATTATCAATCTTGACCCTAGATTAAAATAAATCAATGTTCAATAAAAATGACAACTCAGTTTTGACACACTAATGATGGGTATGTTGTGAGAATCAAGCTTCGCTCTGGTGATGACACGTGCCACCTTGTTTAGGGGCAAAAATGGAAAATTTTAAAAAAAAAGTCACGCTCCTTCCAGCTAAACCCAGCCACCCCCAACATTTAAAAAAAAACACCCACTTACTTTAAACGATTATAACTCGTTCGTTTTTAAGAATTTTATCAAAAAAATTATATCATTAGATTCATTTTTTCATCCTCTTTCAAAAAAGACCGGACTTGATATATTTCTGAAACTTTTTTTTAAATGCAAATTTTGCATTTTGAGCTTTGTTCATTCTAAATGCAAAATGCAAAAAATCGTTAAAATGCAAAATATTATCATGCAGGTCATCCATATTCTTCTAAAATCCAAAATTATGAAATGCAATATGCAAACACAAAACTGATTCAATGAAAAATGCAGCCCAAAATACAAAATTACACATTCAAACCCAAAAATGCAAAATCTGTAGAACGTAAATGCAGAATGCAAAAAACGAAAAACGCAAAATATATATATATGCAGGTCATCTAGATGCTTCCAAAATGCAAAAATTATGAAAATGCAAAATGCAAATCCAACATGATTCAAATAGGGGTGTTCATCGGTTCGGTTTATTTGGTTTTTTCAATTTTTGGCTAAAACCGAAACCGTTTAAACAAGTGTCATAACCGAACCGAAAACCGAATACCAATTCGGTTCGGTTTTCGGTTATAACTGATTAAACCGAATTCGGCTAAAAGCCCTTTTTTTGCAGCCCTTTTTCTTGGCAGTAGTTATATATAATCAACTAAACTACTAAAGATATATAGCAATTAACAAATAAAAGCATCTCACTTGTTTGTATTCCTGCTTGATGCGGTTCAATTTATGAGGTAAAAAGAAATACACTTTAATTTAATTCGGATATCTGCACTCCAAGAAAGGGGAACACATACATACTCTACATGACAACACATTTGAACTTTCACTATTAAAATTGTTGTTGAAATGTATAAGAAATTATATCCATGTATCATACCTATAAAAGTATAAAGATATGAAGTGCTTGCACCATGGCAAAAACCTTTATAAACTCTAATCAAACTCCAGGAAGGAAGTTTACGTCGTTATGCCATTATGGCAAAAGTTGAAAATTGAAATGTCGAAATGGATGGGGAGGAATCGCCAGGCGGGACTTATATTTTTCATTCTTTTAACATATAAAGTATATAATATTTGTAATATATATAATATATATAATAAAAAAATATTATAATATTTATTCGGTTTTTTCGGTTTGGAAAATCTTATAACCAAACCGAAAACCGATTATGGTAATCGGTTTCGGTTTTTAAACCGAACCGAAAACCGAATTTGAAAACGGTTTCGGCTTTTACGGTTACGGATCGATTCGGTTTACGGTTTTAACGGTTTATATCCGAATATTGAACACCCCTAGATTCAAATGAAAAATGCAGCCCAAAATGCAAAATTACACATTCAACTCAAAATGCAAAATCCGTACAGAAACACCACATGCTGCCAAAATGCAAACAAAATTTTCGTGTTCAAAAAAAATTTAGAAAAATATGGGAAGAGTGATCTTGTTTGAAAGAGGATTAAAAAACTAAAAGATTGGTATAATTTTTTTGTTTAAATTCACAAAACTTAAAAAATTATGACAATTTAAAGTTTTTGGGAGTTTTTTTTTTTAATTCGTAGGTTGTTGGGGGAGGGATTTTCCATTTTTTGCCCTTTTCTTCCTAAATTAATACATAATAATTACAATTTTACCATCGTTCAATCTCATCCATTGATTTTGATGATCCAATGGTCCAGATTGTTTCTTTAGGTTCTTTGTTTAAGATAAGGTTATTTGTTGATCAATTTTCTATATATATATATGTAGGAATGGCAACGGGGCGGGTTCGGGGCGGGTTTTGGTCGCCCCGTCCCCGAACCCGAAATGAAAACCCGTCCCCGTCCCTGCCCCGTTCCCCGTCGGGGATTGTTTCGGGGCACCCCGTCGGGGCGTATGTCAAACCCGACCCCGAACCCGAACCCGAACCCGAAAAAACTTAATTAATGTATAACTTAAAACAACATAAGTATTATCATTTAATAAAAAACTTCATCATTTTAGAAACTTCTTCATTAATATATATACAACCGTGCACTTTGTATATTCATATACATTATTATATACATAAATATATAAAATATATATGTATATAAATATATAAATATATAAAAAATATATATATAAACATATATCGGGGCGGGGCGGGGCGGGGATAGTGTGCCCCGTCCCCGAACCCGAACCCGAAAAATCCCCGAAAAAATCCCCGAACCCGACCCTAACCCGAAAACATCATCCCCGACCCGACCCCGAAACTAGTCGGGTTCGGTTTTCCCCATCGGGTTCGGGTTGTTTTGCCATCCCTATATATATGGTATGGCTAAATGAAAAAACATACTTATTTAAAGAACACAAGAAACAACCATGGTGAATACATGTGGCAGTTTAAATAAGGACAAAATTGAAAAACTCACAAAAACAAACATTAATCTTACACGCCTCTCCTTAAACTCATACATACATTTTTTTTTTAAATACGCATTTTAATTTAAAACTATATCGTGTTTAAGAATTTTAATATAAGATTTTTACCAGTAGATTCAAATTTTTGGCCTCTTTACATCAAAACCACTGGGAAAAAAAAACAAATATGCAAATACAAAAATGCATGGTCTGTGTGAAGATGCAACTCAAACTAAATTATACCATTATTTCTAATTGTTCGTTCTCTTTAATCAAAGATTAATCTCGATATGTCTCGCATAGCTTATTTTTAAAATGCATACTTATGTCAGCATTTTTCGCAAATAACATGTGCAATGCATCCTAAAAAATAGAAGAACTAAATAATTATCATAACCAAATTGCATACTAGAAGATGTCAAATTTAACCATGCAAAAATTTGTAAATGAGAAATAGGCGAACCATTTCAATCATAAAAACACATTCATTTCCTGTAAGAAAAAAATGCATTTTTAAGATTAAACTTCTATGCAACTATATAAACTAGAAAGAGATATGCTAAATTATACAAAAACAAATATTTCTAACTACATTTTAGATATTTCTATACATTTTCACAAATATAAAAACAAATGCAACAACTTAGCCAAAAGAAAAGAAAAAGAACTTCATCCTTAGATCATGAACATCTCAAAAGCATAATACAACCATACCACACAAATATCACCTGATTGTAAAAAATTAGCCAGGAAATGCAACCAAAATCGTGGCTTTGAGACTTGCAAATTCACAGGTTGATCAAGAAGGCCGGGCTCCATACTTAACAAAATGTAACAAACTCCACCATCAAAGACAATATATATCTGATTCAATGGATCGACACCATTAGATTTCGATCTAGACCACATTTAGGGATCGATTCAGCAGATCCGCCACCCAGGGTTTCGCTAGTTGCGAGAGAGATTGGTATAACGATTTGAACTTATTTGCAGGAACACAGTCATAAACAAAGATACATGCAAAACTTGGCAGGTTGAGTCTTCATAGGAGAAGAAAGATCCAAACGCTTTATGAACTGCATTGCCTGAGAAATCATCACCGAAGAGAAAAGATGCAGCAGCTTCTAAATCTTTCTACATATAGAGTAGGCGGCTCTGCCTGTGAGTGGTTCGCAAGAGATTGGCATCGGGTCGCTTTGAGAAAAAGTGGAGAGATTAAAAGAAAAGTGTAGGTTATTATGAGAGAGGAACAAAATGATGATGGTAGGGAGGGGAACGAGATAAAGAAACCCATGTCTTGGGTTTCAAAATTGCGGTGGAGAAGGTAAGGAATGAAAATTAGTGGACTCCACATATCATTTTTGGTGAGTAGGAGTATGAATTGAAGTAAGAAAAAAAATAAAATGATATATCATTTTTCTTTATAATTGTATCTTGGTGTTTTATTTGAAAACTACAAAATTAAATCACAGTAATTGATGAATGATGATATAGACGTAAGGGTCTAGATTGGTTCCTTAAATTCTTTAAATAAGTATTGTTATTATTAATTATTGTTCTATATATACGAACTAGTCACTTGATCACTTAGATCAATTTGCACGGTTATTGCTTCAAAAATACAGATAACTAATATCTAACTACAAAATGTTCACTAGGAACTATATATATAAACTAATCTATTTAAGGTACTTTAGGATGTTTCAACTTTCAACTCCCATTTTACAGTTTCATTATTAATATTGTGCATTAGCTGTTCAAAATCTAGCATTTGTTTGAGCCCATCTTTTCTAGACTCACAGCTTTGTTCAGCTTGTATCTGAAAAGTTGTTTTGTTCTGATTTGTTAAGAAGCATTCTCAAAAAAAAGCTTGTGACGTTTCATTAATATAAATCCTTGAAAATTCTTAGAAACAACAACAACGATCTTTTTGCCTACCCAGATACATATATAAACCCTAATATTGAGTCGGAATTTAGTTGGTGAGAGTAGACATGCAGGGACAATCCTAAACATATTAGAAGAAGCTATTGTTTGGTCGATTTAAATAAGTATTTTTGAGCTCATCTTTAAATAAATATTGTTCTTTAAACCATTTATGGGTTAAACTTTAAAGATTAAAACGTTTATGAGATAAGCTCAGGAGTTAAACTGTGTTTTAAAAGTTTTATAATCTGCTAGCTATAGCATGTTAAGTGATTAAAATAATTGATTGTAACAAGTTTAGAGATTATAATATTTAAATTTAAAAAGCTGAGAGGTTAAACGATTTTTAAAAACGCTAAGTGTAGAGGCTAAAACATATTTTATCTTAATTGGAAACGTAAATTTGAACAATATTTTACTAGTCTCTAGAATCTGATAACATTAAATGGTTTCCCACTAAAAACATAACGTACGATTGCTATAAATACCCATTTCCTCCAAGAAAAATTAATTAAACAAGAATTTGCATTGGTTTTTTTGGTGCATGCATATGGAGAATATTTCATTCAAAGTTCTCATCTTGGCTACACTTTTGCTTGCTGTTTGTGGTCAGTTCTCTCACTTTTGGTAAAATATATATATATAAAAAAAAAACTTCTTGATCGCATCATATCTGACTATTATTATTATTCTTTTAATGAATATATTATGTGTTTTATATAGAGTATCACTTAAAATAATTTGTAACAGAACTATGTATAAAGGCATACGAAAAAAATTAATTCATCACGAAAAATAAATATTTCACTAATATAATATTATCGACCTCTTCCATAATATAATCATCACCCATGATATTATAGCCATATATGTGTTGGTGGCAATAAATATTTGATTATTCAGGGATGTTTTAATAAAATGGACAAATTTATTTGGGTATTTATTATTCATTTTTCAGAAAAATGGATTCTTTTTCTGTTTTTACTTTTAAGCAATATTCTTTATATTTGATTTATGTACGAATTAAGTATAAGAATTTACTTTATTAAATTCCTCAACTTATAATATATTTCTCAATATAGTCATAGCATATATGTAAAGGAATTAAATATTAAAGGGTCGCATTTTATATGAAAGATTAAGGGATCAAATCTTGAAGGTTTAAATTAAGGGTTAGTCTAAGATATTTTTTGTTAGACCGTGTTCATCAAAGCCAAAAGCTCGCATCCCCGGTCTCTTTGAAATATATGCAAATTATGGAATTAAATAAATGCTAAAATTGTCTTTTGTTATTGTTGATGCATGTATCACAGAATCAGAGTGGAGAGTTGTTGAGGGGCAAGCTACAACTCCAGCTCCAGCTCCAACTCCAAACAAGGTTGATGTTGTGATTCTTAAAAGTTGTAATGTTAATAGTGATTGTCGTTGTTTTTGGTTTTGGCAACGCCCAAGATGTAGAGACGGTAAGTGTAAATGCGAGTAATTAATGCTTCTCTTTGAGATTAATTAAATGACAATAAAATTCAAACCTACCTATTAATTAATTTCTTAAATACCAAAGAGCTTTTAGCCTAGTATTATGTATTGTGAAGTAGTGCCCATTTTAAAAGGTTGTGAGTTCAGGTTCCGTTGTGGACAATAGAATATATTTAGGAGTAGGTTTACTGTGTGTATATGTTGACGTTCGAAAAAAATTATAAATAATAAAATATAGGACAAACTTTATGGAAACGTATTTTAACTTTGAACGAATTTCTATTGTGTGTATCGAGCTTTAAAATCTTCCATTGAGTATATCAAACTTTGGATCTGTTATATTGTATGTAATTTGAATGCATACAATTAGGAAAAAGAATTATATAAGTTTAACATATATACAATAGAAAGTTAATTCACACAATACCATGAGATTACATTATTAAAAATCCGGTATATACAATAGAAAGATTTGAAATTTAATATATACTATAAGAATCAATGCAAAGCTAAATATGTTTTCATACAACGTCTACGTACTCTGATATATGTTGGTGTGTTTAACAAAACAACCGTTCTAAGTATTTTGTAAAAGTGGTTGAATTAATAGGAAAGACATGCAATTACTTATCAAGCTCCAATCTTTTCCGTTAAACAACTTTGATAAATGTGGAAAACAAATCCAATTATACATGACTCGTAAAATCTGTATTCACTCGGTTTATAGAAATACTATAACTCACATAGATAAACATTGATCTAGGAATATTTTTTAAATTTTCATACGAGTCTATATATTATACAATAGTCTTCTTTAAGCTGAACTGTCTTTCTTAAACTGAGTTAGATTAATCTTCAAATTTGACCAGCATTAAATTGATTTCCCCCTTTAATATCGTCTATGTTTCACTTGAAAAGTATTTATTTATCTTCCCAATGCACGAAAACTTAAAAAAACTAACATCGAGTTCAGACTAAGCCAGCCTACTACTCAGCCTGAACACTTAATCAAATTTATTTTCACCAAGTATATCTAACATGTTTAAACACATTAATTGTTGTGTGACTAATTACAAAAGTATTTGTAACAACTCTAAGTATATATCCCAGTTATTTGTGTAATCAGATCTATACAAATAGGGATTTATTAAAAGGTTTGTTTTCCTTGCTTGAAGAGCACAACTGCTCGGTCAATCTACTGTTTGTATATTTTTTAAGATGATTTAGGGTAGATAGACTAGAATTAGTTTCATATTGTAATCATGATGCGTTGTTTTAGTATAGAGTTGAAAAACATTGAAGTATTATATAACCAAAAGGCTTATATCCTAACGGTATCCGGTGTTTAGATGTCCCACAAGACCAGTGGGTGACGGATGTGTTAAGAAAAGAGGGTATGCAAGTGCATACCATGGAAAAAAGGTAATTAGTTTTAAAAGATATCAAAAATATTTTTTCAGTGCATTCAATAGAAGTGCCTTCCCCACTAAATATTATTGTATCCTCTTTGAAAATAAAGTATCTATGAAGTAAATAAAACTCAATCCATGTCCAAAACAAATGTAGAAAAAGCCCAATATCAACATTAGTTTAATCATCTATGACTATAAGTTTATAATCCAAATATAAAAAGTCCAAAATTTCCTCCAAATCCCTTGGATTAATTATGGGGCAGCAAAAGAAGCAGTGATCCATAGAACCAATCGTAAGACCCGAACTGAAACTCAAATTTTTTTATATTAATCTTAGTTATTGATTAAACGTATACTTCTACTTTAAAGTGCATACTCTAATAAAATATTCTAGATCCGTCACTGTACAAGACTATGGGTTCAAGTCCTGTTATGAAAAAAATGGTATAAATTTAGAATTAGGTTATAGGTGTGTGTTTAACCATTATAAAATGTAAGTATTCTATAAGTTGAAAACGCTAACTAACTTTTGGGGTTAGGTTTTTGGTTCATGGTTAAACTTTGTATTCATTCAATAAGGGTTGAAAATTTCGCATCTTAGCCTTGTCATTCAATCAACAACGAGATAAGATTACATCCGCGCGTTGCGTCGGGAAATAAAAAATAATAATTTATACTTAATTGCGTATATTCGTATAGTTCTTAAGATATATTATTTGCATAGTTCTCGAGCTAACTATTTTGTCTTATCGTAAACTTGATTAATATTTTGTTTTACTAAAGTATATTACTTATAGATGAAAAACTACTACATAAAAAATATAAGAATTAAATACAAATAGTCAAATACCTTCTAATTAAAAATGTAGTCACCGGCTTCTGATATTTTGTTTCCTAAACCTAGCTAACTCTATCGTCTCCTCCTTTTCTTCGATGAAGTCATCGTTACTTTGACACCAACTAATTTACTTTAATTTTCTTTGTTAAACAATGATCTAAAGTTAAGTGGCTTATTTTGTATTACAATTTCAAAAAAATTACATAAGTATCATATTATCACAAAATTTATGTCGAAATGTAGATAAAAATAAAAGAGTCACTACTATTTATTTATATTTACACCGAATATTATTTATTAAAAGTTATAACCGAAAAATAAATAATGTATAAAATTAACTATTTTAATATAACAATAATAAACATGAAACATAAAAACGTGAATAAGAAGAAAAGAGGGAAAAGATGTGAATAAAACGACAAGAAAACCAACATGAAGGAGCTTGTGGGGATTCGAACTTGGAACCATTTGCATATAAGTATAGCGCTACTACCACCAAACCAAGAAAGTAATTTCTTTTCATATTTGCTGCTGAGATATATATATAAAAAAAGAGGATTACTAATCATTAATTCCTCAAATATTATATATATAATGAGAAAAGCTAATTTTGGTAACATGTCAAACTAGAAAACTTTGATTTTCCTATGTGTTTTAAATACAATTTGAACAAATTTATATATTTTTAGTCTTTCTTCCTCTTTTTCCTTTCATATGTGAGAGATACGAAAACTTTTTAGGCTTATTTTCTTTTTATTGTTTTGTACTTATGATATTGGTGAATAAATGTGTGGTGTTATGTTAATCTTGTTTCTTCTTGAACGCTCTAAGTAGAGATGAACAAATGATGGTTGTATAGTAAAGTAAAGTGTATACTTAATAAACATGATCACAAATATAATTTGACAAAAAATTAATATAAACATATGAAAGGGGAAGAAATCCGGCTCACAAAAGGTAATCGGCTTGGCTCAGGATACCTCAGAGAGCCGGATATAGTGGTGGATTGTGGGAAGCAATGTTGGCAATGGGTTGGTGAGAGGCAACGCCGAAAAAGAGATTAACGGTGAGGAGATTTAGTTGTGGGTCATGAACAAATAGTGGAGAAAGAGGTTACCGTTGGATTGTGCTCGCTGACACACACGATTTGGTACCACTATCATGAGATATAGGCCTACTGGATCACACACCATGTATTGATTCCTGCAACATTATCAAACAAGAGAGAGTCGAACACCAAAAATGGGTTTGACGGGGTTAGACAAGGTCGTGCCTGAAGTGATGTAACACCCCGAAATTATGTGAGTTATATTTTATTATTATTAGTCATTTCTTCTTATGATTTAAAGTTTATTTGAGCAGGGCCCGCCCATTAAAGGTGCAAAGTGTGCCCCTTGCACAGGGCCACCAAATCCTAAGGGCCCATTTTTTTATTAAGTCCATGTATGTATTATACTATATAGTATTATTTATAGGCCAAAGTCCAACTGAATTAGTGTCGGTCCCTTAGTGAGAAGGTCAACAAGCAAGTAATGTGTAGAAGGGGGGTTGAATACACTTTCTGCGGAAAATTGAACCAATCAATAAAAAGTGTTAACACACATCAAACCACAAGAATTGAATGCTTTGCTTTTCATTAATAAGAAAATGATTACAGACTCTATCAAGTAAGCAACACTTGATATGTAAACACCTAATGTAAATCAAATCTCTCAATCTCTCAAACTTTGCTATCTATAATCAACTTATGATTATAGATACCGGACGACTCTCTAAACAGGATTTAATCACAGATTGAAAACTTACCAATTTTACAACTAATGTGAATATTCGAACACACAAATAACTTGGCAATCTGTGAGTATCTTGATCACGTAGAACTGACAAACAATGAATCAAGATTCGTAACACATACGGTTTGAGGTGAAACTGAGTTATGGCTCTGTAACTCTTAGTCGTAGTAGTCGTAGTCGTACCTCAAAACTTATCAGGATGTTAAGTATTTATAATCCTGTTCCTACGGATCCTAACAAACTAGAACTTATCCTAATCTGCTAACAAACTAACGGATAACCCGGAATCTTGAATCTTGAATCTTGAATCTTCTTATCTTGAGTTTTCAATCTTCAATCATGATTCTGGAATCTTCTTATCCTTCCCGTAGTTATATAGAGAGATAAAAGATAAATTTAAAACATATATAAATTCTCTTTAAACTGACTTCTTGCTCGGACTGAGTTACTCAGCTTGAAACTCATCAAGCTGAGTTCTTCGAGAACAAACTCGAAAACATACATGAACTAACATGTATAATAAATAATTCATCCTTAGAAGTCCTAAGAGTTAGCTAGAACTTATTTAGCAACTCTGTTGAGCTGACTCAGTATACTCGCTGAGTCACTCAGCTTGAAACACATAAGGCTGAATACTCAACCTATACCTTAGTTGACATACACATCTTATCAAACACATTGATAATCTTACTAAGATATAGTCTAAGCTGATCGAACATATGCTCAGCTTATGCTCAGTCTGAAACACTGTACGCGTTCAGTCTGATCAAGCCTCATAATTATGTTTAAGTTATCTTTAGAACACATCTTACAAACTTAACTTTGTCTCATCAAATCTTAACTGATGAGATCATTTTCCCAACAAACTCCCCCTATTTGATGATGACAAAACCATCAAACAGTTCTTAAGTTTGTTTAACAGAATTATGTTTTAAATCTCAAACTTATTAAGATTTTACATTTGAACTAATCAAATATTAATTGAACTTATCAATTTTAATTGAACTTATCAATTATAAATAGAACATATCAACTTTAATGTTTATCAAACCAACAAAGCATGATAATGAATAAGAACTAATCAATTATTCATTCAAGCTGAACTTATCAGACTAATAATTATGAACATATCATAATAAAGTTGAACATATCAAACTAATACTTGTATTAATTGAACATATCAAAATACAAAGGTTTGATCACTCAGATCATGCACACTTAGTACTTACAAAATTAGAACTATTCTAATATATACAATAGAACTAATCTATTCAGGTTGCAGCTCTTCAAACTCCTTGATCTCCTTGTTGATTTCTTCAATGATTTCTTGCAAATTAGGCAAGTGTTGAAGCTGATCCTTCTATGATCTTATTGCTCTGTTTATTCTGTATCTGAACCTGGCAGTTTGTTAAGTCTTTTCCACTATTTGTCTCAGAGCAAACACCTGAGATAACCCACATGTATAGATACTTGCATCAGACTGGAAGCATTGTACACCATTTATGTCCAAGTACATGAATCCTTTTTTAGGCTTTTCCACATAGGTATTTTCTTTGAATTCCATGCCTTCAGGAAGATTGAGACTGTACAGGTCTGTATTTGCTAATCCAACTGGCTTTGTTTGCTTCTTCTTTCCAACTTTATGAAAAGAAGTCAGTAGGGTAGCTATCTCAGATATGGGTATGATTTGTATCGCATCAGCTCTTGCAAGTAGCCTTAAGATTTCGTCTTTAACTTGATTCCTGGCAGAGGACTTTTCCATCTGCTTAATAAGTATAGCCACTTTCTTCCACTCTTCATATCCTAGTTTATGAAGTTGATTCAGCTCCAGAGAAGGTGTTTCACCATTTCTTAAGACAAACTCCATGATGATGATCCCTTGAACTGAACTCAACTTGAGTGAATCAATTTGAGAAGAGAAGTAAGTTCTTGTATAACACTGAGTTATATTCTCCTCCTCTTGTTGATCCTGAATAGGAGGTTCTTCTACCTCTTCCTCCTTGGGCACAATAGGCAGTCTGAGTTTTGCTAGTTCCTCATTCTGCTTTCTGATTTGCTCAGCCCAGGCCTGTTCTCTAGCTTCTTTCTCATCAGCTAACACAGCTTGAACATCCATTTGTCTTCTTCTTAACTCATCGATTGACATCCCAAGCTGGTTAGCATCTTCTAGTTCCATCCTCCTTACTGCCAACAGAGAAGCTCTTTCTTGTAATGTCATTTTGTCAGCAGAGTCTTCATCTGAGGCTGATTCACTGAGAATCATCTTTCTTCTTTTCTGCTGAGGGGGTTCTGACTCATCTGAGCTAACCACTACTGGTCTCTTGCCTTTTGCTTTTTCAGTCAGCTTAGCTTCTATCTCCATTTCTTTCTCCCCCTCAATCTGATCTGCTCCCTTTGCCAATAGTAATAAAGTTTCAGCTTGGACAGACTCAGCTTCAGCCTTTTGAACATTCTCCCCCTTTTTGTCATCATCAACAGGGGTCGAAGTCTTTTGTTGTTGAAGGGCAGCGACAGCAGATTTCAAATGTAGCACCTCCTCATCCAGAGAATCCAGAATCATCAACATATCCTTCTTAGTTTGCTTTCTCTTGAGGTGCAATTTATCAAACTGACCTTTAAAGAAATTCATCAAGTCGTCCAAGTCAGCTTGAGAGGGTTGGAACTTGGGTGCATCATCTAAGGGTTGGTGTATACCCTCAAACTCATTTGCACCAGAGTTTGGACCCTGTGAATCACCTTGGTATGGAGATGAAACATTGACAGGCCGTGCATGGGGGTGTGAGTAGTGTAGAGAAGTAATATGGCTCGAAATGTGAAGTGTATGGGTAGGTGGTTGGCTTATTGGTTTGGAGGGGGGTAATTGACCTTGGGGGTTGGTCATTCTTTTAATGTTACCTGAGTGAGTCTGCTCAGGCACAGTAACAGGATCTCCCATGGCTCTGGAGAGTGTGGGCTGAGTAGACACCACACGCGGTTTAGGCTGTTGGGTTAATATGAGCCTCGAGGTTGACACCTTAAGAGTAGGCGTCTCCCCCTCAACTCCTGCCTGGGGAGGGATCAGTGTGATCTCAGCTCCAGTGATGCCTATAGGAGTGGCACCACCTTTGGCAGTTTTACGATTATAGGTTTGGAGTTTCTCCCTAGTAGCAGTGGGCACACTAAGGGTGGCTTCAGAGTGGAGTTTAATGGAAGGTGGAGGAGATGGGTTAGACTGGGTTGGGTGTACCACAGTCTTATCTCCAAATGATGATGGAGAAAAGTGAGAAGAAGTTGAGAGAGGAGGAGTTATACCTTGTCTTGGTCTTGCAACGAATGCAGACTCTGAAGATGACTTAGAACTAGAAGGAGAGGAAGGCTCAGCTTGAGCAGGTTGCTCAGCTCTATGATCTGGTTTAGCTCCAGATGCTCCCCCTTGATCCGACTCCTCCACTTCACTCTCTGACGAAGCTCCCTCAGCTATCAAAAGCATGGGATCACTAAGACCCTCCTTCTTTGGAAAGATGTCATTATTAAACATCTTTGAGCTGAGTGTGGGTGACAGGAACACAACCTGATCAGCTTCGTATAGTGTTGTCCCCAGCTCGGCTTCAAATAACAAGGACATGTACCTTATGAATGGTACATGAAGATCCCTTGTGGTCTTCATCACTTGGACCTTGAGTTCATTGAAGATGAGCGGAGCATAATCCAAGTTTCTTGCGTAGTACATGTTGTAGAGCAGCTGCATCTCGAACTCATTGACCTGGTCCAGTCCTCCAACCTTGGTACCAAGAGAACGAATCACCGTGGAAACCATAAAACCCCAACCAGTTAGGAAGGTAGCCTTTTTTATCACACCCTCTGTTTCTGGGTGACCCATCCTGGGTAGGACTAACCTAGCTACCAGCCTCGTCACAGCAGGTTCAAACTCATCGGATTTAGGGAGTTGAAGAACCTCCCTTAGCCTGTGCACTGTGAGAGCAATGGTCCTCTCTCCGTTCAGCACCGTGCCCCGAATTTCATCGTTATTTTGGTCGTAGACACACGTATACCAAAACTCGAGTAGATGCTGAGGAACCACATGAATAGGTGCTCCAGTGAAAATGAATGCCAATGGGCATTTGCGGATGTAATCCACCCATGGTTCGTATCCCCTGTTACTCTTGCGTCCAGGGATTGCAAGGCACGCACGTTGATTATTGATTTTGATCACGGGCAATCCATTGTTTTTTAATGCAGCACCCCTTACCATTCTATCACCCAGATTGATAATGGTTCCGTCCATTGTTGAGTTTGGAAGATTACACTGAGTAACTATTGAAATTGCACTAAACAAAATGAAATTCGCACTGAGCGTTTGAGAAATCGCACTGAGCAATTTAGGGTTTTGAATGTGAACGGTTGATTGCACGTAGCAAATATGTGGTAGTGGAAGGTATAGAGAGAATAGCAGAAGTTTAGTAAGCGTAAACCTCTGTAAGTCGGTTATGGTCGATATATATACCTTTCTGAGGAGAGAGAAAAGTTACCGTTGGAATCCCTTTTTATCCGTTACGCCGGAGAAATTACGGCTTGATGTAACAGTAATAGGGTAAAAACACATCATCTTCCAATAGTTCATGCTTTCTTCCTAAAAGTAACTATATTGTCTTCATCACACAACTGGCTGATACTGATCAGATTGTGTTTAAGACCCTTGACATATGCAACCTTCTAAAAAGTAACCTTGCCAGCATGCATTTTCCCATAGCCTTTAGTTCTTCCATGGGAGTTGTCACTAAAAGTTACTTTAGGACCTTCATCATCCTGGAAATCACTGAGAAGTCCTTTCCACCCAGTCATGTGCCTTGAACATCCACTATCCAAGTACCATTTATTTGAACCCTGCATATGATATGAAAACTAAACACATTAGTTTTGTTTGGGAACCCACTTCTTGGTGGGTTCAGATGATGAGCACTTAGCATCTTCATCTTGTTAAACTGACTGTTCAGCTTGAGCAGGAGCTGAGTCCTGTGTAGGCTGATCAGCCTGTTCTTGTTCAGGCCTTGAGATTTCAATGTCACAGTCCTTGGCCTTATGATCTCTACTTCTGCACTTTTAGCATCTCCTTCTTCCAATGATTATAGGAGGTAGAGTGTCCAATAATCCTTGTGAGAACTTGCTCTCAGTCTTAGGATTATATGTAGTGGATAACTTTTCAACTTTCTTTGCAAGTTGATTCACTTAATGTTCACTGACTTTGGACTTACCTTTTTCAGATCTTTGTTTGTTATCCTTTTGATTAGAAGCTTGACCAACAAACTTCTTTTTCATGACTTTGGACTTACCTTTGTCATGCTTTCTGGACTTACCAGTTTCAACAGGTTTGGACTTACCACTGTTGATCTCCTTGGACTTATCAAGGTCCACAACTTTGGACTTACCATTGTTGTGATTTGACCTCTGACTTACAGTGGTCTTCCTATTCTTGTAACTTCTCTCTGAGCCAGATAGAGAATGTTGTTTTTTGAAAGGATTTGGATTTAGCCTTTCTATGACTGAAGTTCTTTGAATAGGTTGAGTACCTAATCTGTCCAGCACAGACATACCATGTTGTTTGGATGTTGAGCACTCATTACCATGATCTTTGGCCTTTACAAACATATTGTATTTAAGGTTTTGACCATGTTTCTTCTCTGAGGCTGACTTCTGAGACTCAATCAGTTGTCTATCCTCCTTAGAGTCTGTACTTGCTATCTCATCCTCATCAGCTGCATAGGCTGCGGATTGATAGTCACCTCCAAGTACAGCTTGTACCTATTTTGGAATTTGTTGGTTGATGCACTTTTCAGCAAGCCTTGACGACACCAAGATTCAGTGACCTTTTGAAGTTGGCCAGCTTTATCTTTGGCTTCCTGAAGTTCTTCACTTAGAAGTTTATTGATGTGTCTTTTACATTCAAGATCACACTGTGCTTTCTTACCAACATCAATGAGAGATTGATTTTCCTTAATCTCATTCTTCAATTTAGCTATCTCATCTTTAATGTCCTTTTGAGACTTAAGGCCGGTCTTGAAATCATTTAACAAATAATCGAAGGCAAGACCCTTTTCTTCATCGGTGTAAAAGTTGAAATTACTAACCTTGTACATGGAAGCAGGATCCCAATCACTAAGCTTGCTGTTTTCCTCAGCTTCCTTCATGTCAGCTTCAAAAGTTGACTCGGACAAACCATAATCAACTTCATCAATTTCAAACTCTTTATCTTCTTGAGACATTATACAAATATCGTCATCATCTGAGGTAGATGATTCTGTATCCCAGGTTTTAGCGTAGAGTCCTTTGTCTTCTGGCTTTGCTTTCTTGAGCTGAGTATATTTCTTTTTATACTTATCAGCTCTATAAGCATTCTTATCAGCAACTGATGTTGATCCTTCCTTCTTTAATCTGCACTCAACAGCAATATGTCCCTTCTTCTGACAGTTGAAGCACATAGCCTTCTTGGGATCAAAGGAACTCTTCCCTTTGCCCCTGTCAGATCTTTCTCTTACCCATTGAGCTCTTCTCAAACGTCTGGCTAACATGGCCATCTACTTAGTGATAGTCTGAACATCATCAGTATCACCTGAGTCTGAGTCTGAGTGGTCAGCTTGAGATTCTGACTCAGTCTCAGATTCAACAAGCAAGGCCTTGGAGCCTTTTTTCTTTTTATGTGCAACTAGTGCAATATCAGCTTTATCCAAAGAATCCTTAAGTTGTTGTTGAGAAGTTCTCCTGTGCTATGTGATCTGTTCATGATTGAGCAAGAACCCATAGATAGACTGTAGGTTATACATATGTAATGTTCCTCCAGCCCTCAGTGCTGTGGTTACTTCATTGAACCTTTCTGGTAACACATCCGAAAATTTCGGCACAAGTTCAGCTTCATCTTTCTTAACACCTACACTTAGCAGGTCATTTATCAAGCAGTGAAACCTTGTGAACAAATCAGGCACTCTTCTTTGAAAAGAAGTTTTTATAAGATCTATTCAGGTGACTCTTCTTTTGCTGATTAACCAGATCAGTGCCCTCATATGTAATACTTAGCGTATCCCATATCTCTTTTGCAATTTGACACCCAGTCAATGTATGCAAGATCTCGTTGGCCAGGGCATTTGCCAGAACACTCTTTGCCTTGTCATCCAGATTGAACAGTTTCCATTCTTCATCTTTCCAGGATGCAACCGGCTTATTTACTTGTTTTTCACTTCTGTCTGTTTTGTCAGCGGACGTATCACTGACAACAGCAGAAATCTTGGGGATGATCGGTCCTTTAGTGATGACATCAGACATACGATTGTCAATGGACTTGAGGAAAAGCATTGGCGCTGAATTTCCACATAGGATAGTCAGATCCATCAAAGATGGGACAGCCCTTGGCAGACATCTGAGGAAAGCTTGATGTATTGTTGCTTGTAGACATTGCGAACTTTCTCAGAATCTTAAACTTTCAACGTATGAAATTGTTTAGCCTGCTCTAATACCAGTTTTTGGTCCCTTAGTGAAAAGGTCAACAAGCAAGTAATGTGTAGAAGGGGGGTTGAATACACTTTCTGTGGAAAATTGAACCAATCAATAAAAAGTTTTACACACATCAAACCACAAGAATTAAATGCTATGCTTTTCATTAATAAGAAGATGATTACAGACTCTATCAAGTAAGAAACACTTGATATGTAAACACCTAATTTAAATCAAATCTCTCAATCTCTCAAACTTTGCTATCTATAATCAACTTATAATTATAGATACCGGACGACTCTCTAAACAGGATTTAATCACAGATTGAAAACTTATCAATTTCACAACTAATGTGAATATTCGAGCACATGAATAACTTGGCAATCGGTGAGTATCTTGATCACGTTGAACTGACAAACAATGAATAAAGATTCGTAACACATACGGTTTGAGGTGAAACTGAGTTATGGCTCTGTAACTCTTAGTCGTAGTAGTCGTAGTCGTAGTCGTACCTCAAAACTTATCAGGATGATAAGTATTTATAATCCTGTTCCTACGGTTCCTAACAAACTAGAACTTATCCTAATCTGCTAACAAACTAACGGATAACCCGGAATCTTGAATCTTGAATCTTCTTATCTTGAGTTTTCAATCTTCAATCATGATTCTGGAATCTTCTTATCCTTCCCGTAGTTATATAGAGAGATAAAAGATAAATTTAAAACATATATAAATTCTTTTTAAACTGACTTCTTGCTCGGACTGAGTTACTCAGCTTGAAACTCATCAAGCTGAGTTCTTCGAGAACAAACTCGAAAACATACATACACTAACATGTATAATAAATAATTCATCCTTAGAAGTCCTAAGAGTTAGCTAGAACTTATTTAGCAACTCTGTTGAGCTGACTCAGTATACTCGCTGAGTCACTCAGCTTGAAACACATAAGGCTGAATACTCAACCTATACCTTAGTTGACATACACATCTTATCAAACACATTGATAATCTTACTAAGATATAGTCTAAGCTGATCGAACATATGCTCAGCTTATATTCAGCTTATGCTCAGTCTGAAACACTGTACGCGTTCAGTCTGATCAAGCCTCATAATTCTGTTTAAGTTATCTTTAGAACACATCTTACAAACTTAACTTTGTCTCATCAAATCTTAACTGATGAGATCATTTTCCCAACAATTAGCCGATTAGGTTATGCCTTTCCCTTGTGCGTTTGTGCCTTACGCCCTTACGTAATACGTACGCAGAGATCGGCGACCCGTCTACTTCGAAAGAGAGAGAGAACGACGACTTGTTGGAGTTTTCGAGATAGCCACTTCGATCCCCGCTACGGCAGACGACGATTGGAATATTTGAGATAGATTTGCCGATTTCCAAGACTACTCCGAAAATGAAAGGGCGGATTCCGTTTGAAAACAGTAAAGCACCAACAATCGTAACTCCGAATTGCTCTTAGATTCTTTTTCTCTCATCTGATCTCTGTCTTCTCAATTTCGTTGGGTCTGCAAATTTATTTCTATTGTTATTGTGTTACACGAAGTCACGAACTCATGAAGGTCAGAAGGTGTACAACACAACAGACCATCGGACATTCAAAATTCGTTGGGTCTGCAGTACCCAATTCTGCAATTTTTTTCTACTATAAGTTCAATTTGCTCTTGGCTTCTTGTTCTTTCATCTGATTTCTGATTTTGTTTTTTATTTTAGTTATCAATTTTATAACTAATTTTTGTTGCAGAGACTCAATTTATGTTTAAGTTTTGAATTTTATATTAATGATTTGAATTTCTTTTTGAGGATTGAGGAATAGACTAATCAAGGTTAGTAAATTAGTGTTTTGATTATTTAAATTTTTTGTTTAATTATGATTATAAATCTGTTATTGACTTCTAATTATGATTAATAATCTGATTTTTACCTTAATTCAGATTATTTGCTTGGTTGCACAAGAGTGTAAGAGCTGAGAAAGAAAATTATTCAAATCACAGCCTTCTCACATGTGTTTTCGTTCCTTTTTATACTTTATTATGCCTTCTGGATATAGGAAATATGCTTCTGGTTATGAAAAACATAAGAAAATACAAAGAATTGAAGAACTTACGAAATCTCAAAAAGGAGCTATTGATAAGTTTATAACAAAACAAACATCAAATACTAGGGAAAATGAGACAAATGTTAGTGATGATAATGATAGGCCATGTTTAAATGATGATGATAATGTTAATAATGCTAATATTGACAATGTTAATGATGATAATGTTGGCAATTTGAATGATGATAATGAAAATATCGATAATGTTGATGATGGTAATGTTAATGATGCGTATGATGATCATAGTAATGTTAACGATAATGTCAATGATGATAATGTTAATCTTAATTTTGATGATGATAATGTCCATGATGCTTATGTTTTCATACATTTGATATATTTGATCCTAGGAATTTGGATGCTCTTGACTCTAACATGATAAACATATTAGCATTAAAAAGGTCATAAAAGAGATGTATCCAATCAAAAAGGCCCTAAAGATAAAAATCAAAGAAGATTTTCTTCAATATATTATACAAAAGTTTTATCAAATGGGGAGAAATGTGATAGAGATTGGCTTGTTTATTCTAGAGAACTTCATAAAATATTTTGTTTTTGTTGTAAAATATTCCATCAAGGGTGTGGGAAGGGTCAACTAGCAAATGAGGGTTTTGGGGATTTGATACATCTTAGCACAAGAGTTAAAGAGCATGAAACTAGTTTAGAACATGTTAAGAATATGAATATTTGGTATGATTTGCGTTTAAGATTACAAAAGAATAAGACAATTGATAGTGCGGCTCAAAGACAATTAGAAAAAGAAAAAGTTCATTGGAGACAAGTATTGTTGAGAATTATCTCTATTGTGAAATTTCTTGCTAAACACAACCTAGCTTTTCGTGGTACAAAGGAAAAATTGTATGAAAGTAACAATGGAAATTTCTTAGGTTTAGTTGAAATGTTAGCAGAATTTGACTTAGTTGTTCAAGAGCATGTTCGTCGTATAACAAATGAAAATGGTATTCAAAGTCATTATCTCGGGCATTAGATACAAAATAAATTAATATTTTTGCTTTCTAGTGAAGTAAAATATGTGATTTTAAAAAAGATAAAAAAAGCAAAATATTTTTCTATCATACTTGATTGTACTCCAGACATAAGTTATCTAGAACAAATGTCTTTGATTTTAAGATATGTGGATGTGACGTCAGATTTTGTTTGCATTGAAGAATCCTTTTTAGGTTTCTTAGATGTAAATGATACAACTGGCCAAGGACTTTTTGATGTTTTAGAAAATGAATTAAATGTACTTGCTCTTGATATTAATAATGTGCGTGGAAAAGGTTATGACAATGGATCAAACATGAAAGGAAAGCATCAAGGAGTACAAAAAAACTTTTAGATGTAAATCCTAGAGCTTTTTACACTCCTTGTGGTTGTCATAGTTTGAACTTAACTTTATGTGATATGGCTAATACTTGTGGCAAAGCTAAGGATTTTTTTGGAACCATACAACGCATTTATACAATTTTTGCAAATTCCACTAAGAGATGGCAAATTTTAAAAGATAATGTGAAGGGTTAACTTTAAATCTTTGTCATCGACTCGTTGGGAGAGTCGTATTGATAGTGTCAAAGCTATTAGATTCCAATTGTTATATATACAAGAAGCTTTATTTCAAGTAGCCGAAAACGAAAATGATTCTAAAATAAAAAGTGAAGCTAAATCCTTAGCCGAAAATGAACTTGGTAACTTTGAATTTATAATGGCATTAGTAATTTGGTATGAAATGTTGTATGCTGTTAATTTAGTTAGTAAACAATTACAATCGAACGATATGCTTATTGATGTGGCTTTGGTAAAAATAAAGGGGTTGATTTCTTTCTTTAAGGAATTTAGAGAAACGGGGTTTCAAAATGCTTTACAAACAGCCAATGAAATTGCTCTTGAAATGAACATTGATCCAGTTTTTCCTCAAAGACGTGAAATTAGAAGAAAAAAACATTTTGATGAAAATTCAAACGATACATCTTCTAGTGTTTCACATTCTGCACAAGAATCTTTTAGGGTTAAATATTTCATATATATTCTTGATCCAGCAATTACTTCTCTCACTACAAGGTTTGAACAATATCAATAATATGATGATATGTTTGGATTTTTGTTTAATTCGGACAAATTGCATTCTTTAGATGATATGAGTTTAAAGTCTTGTTGTAATGCTCTTGAAAATTCACTTAGAAAAGATGAACAATTAGATATTAGTGGAAACGAATTATATGTTGAGTTAAAGCTACTTTTACATATCTTGCCTAAGGAAAATATGACGGCTATTGATATTTTGAAAATTTTAAAATATGTTGATTGTTTTCCTAATACATTTATAGCATATCGAATTTTGCTAACGATTCCTGTTACTGTTGCATCTGCGGAAAGAAGTTATTCGAAATTGAAGTTATTGAAGTCATACTTACGATCTACAATGACACAAGAACGACTAAATGGATTGGCGTTGATGACCCTTGAGAGCGACATTTTGGATAAAATTAATTTCTTTTGAAGACGTGATTGAAAAGTTTATCTCAACGAATATTAGAAGGATGGCATTTTTCAAGTAGAAACAATCAAGCATTGATTTTCTTTTTTTTAGAAACGAATATATTTTGTGTACTATTTTTAATGGAATTTTTATCTTAGAAGAATATTTTAAGATAGAATGAAAAATCAGAATTTTATTTTTGTTTGTAGGGCCTCTCTTTGTTAAATTGTACAGGGCCTCCAAAATCTCGGGATCGGCCCTGTATTTGAGTCACATGAGTTTATATATATAAATACATATAGAGAATAATTTACTATCTAGTTATTTAAAAAGAGAATTTAAGAATTTGAAGATTTAAAATTATAAATGATTGAATACTTAGATATAACTTAAGATTTTAATGTATTAAATGTTTAATTAGAAGAAACTTGAGGTAATCTACCATAAAGCCAAACTTGAATACGTAAAAGACTTAAGAAGTCAAATCGAGTCAAAGTTTAAGAGTGTGTATAGTGTGTGTGTGTGTGTGTGTTACTTTGTCTAGAACACATTGAAGGCAGCAAGAAGAGGAGGAAAATTCAATGTTTTGATTCAAATTAATCATCTAAAAATTTAGAGAAATGAAATTCAAGTGCATAAGGTAAGAATTTTTGACCCGTTTAGTGTTATTTGAAAGATTATGCATTACTTTGTAGAAGATTATGTTTTTTATAGTATATAATAATCTTGATGATGATTTAATTGAGGTATGCTGCTGATTTTAGTATCAAAAAGAAGTTGAAACAATGAAATTGTGTTTGCATGTTGAAATTTAAAAAGCAAATGGGTCAATGTATAAATTTTGAGTCTAATTGATCGAAGGAGGATCAAATAGTTGTAATTTGGTTGATTTACGGTGTAATTTGGTGTTGGTTTGTGCTTGCAAGTATCATATACACTTTGAAGCATCAAAATTGAGCTTAGATGTGTTTTTCGTCGGACTGGATGTTGTTCCGATCGAACAACAATCTACTAAAAAAGGTGTACACGGGGCCATGTACATGAGTGCTAGCCATGTAGAGCCTCGTGTAGAGCTACACGGGCCGTGTACAACCCTTTTGAAAACAGACCATGTAGGGCTTGTATAGGCCGTGTATAGTGGAGCTACACGGGCCATGTAGGGTCAGAGTACACAGTTGATGTACATGATATGTGTACACAGTTGATGTACATGATATGTGTAGGTCGTGTACTGAGGTTGTGTAGAGCTACACGGGCCGTGTAGCATCCTGTTAGAGTATAAATTGAGCAGTTGAGTTCAGAATTAATTATTCATTGTAGGCGTACATGGATAAACTTATAATTGATTAGAGAGAAACAAATATCACAGAGGAATCTTAATTTACTGCTAACGAGGTGAGTTTCACTATACTTTCTAATACGTGAGATATTTGTGAATATATGTGTGTACATGAGTTGATGATGTATGATTGTATACATTGATAATTATGGAATAATGTGAAGCCTGAGTGGCTATAGAGATGCCTGAGTGGACAAAGAGATGCCTGAGTGGCAATAGAGTAGCCTGAGTGGCTATAAACAGAGTAATAATAATCAAGCCCGAGTGGCTTTGAATGAGTCTGAGTGGCATAATGTGTTTATATGTTCGATTGAATGAGTCAATACTTTTATAAGAGTTTTTGAATGTTTTTTTTATTATTGAAATAGTGAACTCACTAAGGCACTAGGCCTAGTGCTTACCAGTGTTGACTCTTATATTTTTACAGGTGATGGTAAAGCTCTAGCAAAAGATTGATGGTTCCCACTATATGAATACAATATCTTTTAGTACAATTTTTATGAAGTAATATATATAAAAAAAATATATGGGTCCTTACAAGTTAGTATCAGAGCTGCGGTTTAAGAGATTCAGACATATCTGAGTGAATTAGGGATCCCAATAATGAAAATTTGACTTTTTTCATAATATACCGGCAACTTTAAGTAGAATGAAATTTCATCAATAAGAATTAATAATTAAATATAAATAAGAATTTATGTTACTTCGAAAGTAGCTGCTTCAGCTTCAGCCACTCGAATTATTGATATTCCTTTTTTATTTCTTATCAAACGAATGACATCTTCTTCTGAAAATCCTTGCTATTCTTAGCATGATATTGGGGAATCTCATTGCACTCAACTTCTCAGCTAGAGTTGGGGGTGGGACTTGTTGGCATAATGCAAGCTGGAACGTGGGAATTCGAGGTCTCATGAACTACTACTAAAAACCCACTTTTTTCTTTTGGACAAACGATATCAGGTCAGGGTATTCCCGAAACTGACAAACAAAAAAAGAAGTGAGTTAGACAAAAAAAAAGAAGCAACTTGGACAAAAAGAAACGAAGTGCTTAGACAAATTTTTTGTCGATAACCTCAGACAGCCAATTCAACAACTTTTTGTTCCATTTCATGTGATTCTCATCAACTGGAGCGTGGGCATTAGTGAGTACATAGAATTACAAAATTCATGAATAGAGAAGATGACTATGTGAGATTGAATTACTAGACGATTTACCATAACTAAAGAGATTATGTAACTATCACAGTGTGAGAAGTAAGTGTTATTAACAAATAAAAAGCAAATTAGTATTAGTGATGAACTAGAGGAAAACAAGTAAAATAAAAAGAGATGTGTATACATGTTAATGTGCATTAGGTGACTAAGATTATGTTATTTATAGCAGTAGAAAATTTAACCTATATTTGTGAATCAAATTACTTAGTGATGGAGTATTGAGTAGATAAGTATATTGTGTATACAATAGTATGGGTCTCGTGCTATTATAAACACATGGTACAAGTGAAACTTGACAAAGTCATGGAACTATTTTGTGAATCAAGTTAGGGGTATGAAATTAGAGATAAAGAGAACTTTCCAAACAAGAGTACAAAGAGAGAATTAGAGTAAGAGACGAGAGAGAAAACTATATGTTAATTGGTTCATTCGAGAACCGTTGTTAGTGCGAGAATCAATCTTAGCCGTTCCTTGGATATGGAAAGTTCATGGATAAAGAGCGTGGAGGAATAGAGTGTGGCAGGGTGCATGTGAAGAATTTACGGGTGGGCAGTGACATTGAAGTACGGGGAATTGGATGGCTTAGATTGGTTCTCGCACTAAGAATGGTTCTCAAATTAACTTCTTCCTATATATATATATATATATATGGGAGAGTTCATGCAAGAAATGTTTTTATTGCGAGAAGTGAGAGAAGCAATTTCAACCATCGATTGGTTTTCGATCTTGTGGTTCACATTAATCATAATTAATAATTTTAACAAAATTGTTTCTCTCTGCTCCTTCAAATTAATTTTTTCTCTCTTTAATTAATTTTTTTTTTAGATTTTTCGAATTTACTTTTACTTTATTATTAAATACGTTGTTCACTACTGAACACAACTTACAATTTACAACTTTTTCATTATGTATACAATCTTCAGTAGTGAACACATCTACGCTCAACAGTTATCTAAACCATTAATAAACTTTTTTAACCTTATAATTCGAAGTTCACTAGTGAGCATATAGCATGCATAATACTAGATTTTTAGAAGAGCTTTTCCGGTGTTCAATATTAACGAACCATAGACAAATTTAAAATTTGATATTAAGGTTAGAAACAATCAACAATTAATACTTATGTTCAACCATAAACTTATAAATATTAACAAATTAAACTTATGTTCAATAAAGAATAACCTAAATCAACAAGCATAAAAATTCTGAGTTAACGGATAAGCAAACAATGTATTAGGCAACCTAATATTCACAAAATTAAGTTGTTCACTAAGACACTAATAACAAAACTCTAACTTTCTAATCTAATTTAAATCACCAACTTGATACATTTTCACTAATAAACTTGTGAACCTTCAAGATACCCGCACCGAATTACGTTTTTCTTCGTTACACGAATTTATTAAAATAACAGATCACAAATCTTTGAACTCTAAAAAAATATAAAGACAAACAGATCCATGTATGGTGCGGTGGTGTTGAGCCCCAAGAAAAAACTTACGAGATCTATGAACCTAAAAAAAACAGATCTATGAATAGATGTGGTGGTGTTGAGCGGTGGTGGTGATCTCGTTTTTACTATCAACATTAGAAAACATCAAGATCCGTTACCATCTTCATTCATCACTCGTGTCTTAGAAAACATGTTCATCATCAAGTAGCTGGTGGTGGTGTTGTGCGACAATGAAGAAAAACATGGGTAGGAGGCCACCATATGAGCATCGGCAGAAAATAGCCGGTGGTGGTGTTGGAAGGTCGGCGATACAAGGTCACTGTGAGAGCATCAACTGTGGTGGTGATGTGCTAAAAGCGTACCATGTTTTAAATTTATAAAAACCGTTTTTATTGACGTACGACTATGACACAAAATAGGCAAGCGAACCTAATCATATTATAGCATAGAAAAAAAGTACGGGTGTCGAACTCTTGGGGAACGAGTATGATTTGATAAAATTATAATGATTTAAATATTAAACAAGCTAAACTAAACTAAACTAAGGACAAGAAAATAAATAAAGCAATTAAAGGGGGGATTTATGTTGAATTTGAGAACTTTGAACCAACTTAATTACCACTAACCCTAGAATACCACTAAGCATGCAAAGAAAGCAATAAAGCGATTAACTCGGAGAATTAAAAATTATGAAGATGTTGTTCCCTCCCTAGATTCAATTACACTCTTTTCATGGCAATTAATTCATGGCAATAAGAGCTAAAGACACTTTGAACATTCATGCATCGATTCCTAAATTAGTTAAAACCTTGGTCCAGTTATAACCGTCTAATTACACCAATTAATAACCTTTATGGTCAAAAGCGCGATTAAAAGGGATAATTAGCCAATTAATTCGATTATCAAGTAAAGACTCAACCTTTAGTGTTTCATATGATCAACAAAACACCATTAACATACAAAGGTCATTATATGTCTAATCACATGCAAATCATCTATTTAAAGTTGCTTAACACTAGGATTTGATCGATCACTATATCTTAAATCATCTATTGGTCCTAGATAATCAAGATCAAATCTTTATGAATTAAACGGTCTATTAAAACACAAAACTCAGATTATAAACAACCAAAACAGATTACTAAGCATGGATGAACTAAGATTAAGTTAAACTTGAATTAAAACATGAATTAAGCATCAAAGCCATGAATTAAATAAACCATTACAAGAGTTTCATCTCCTCTAGGGAGGAAAACAGAAGATCTAGCCAAGATTAATCATTCTACACTTCTGGAAATTCATAAGAAATAAGAACATTGATGTGCAAGAATGACAAAACCGTAAAAAGCCGAATGATTAAGCCTTGAATCTTCACTTTTGAGCTCCAATCCTCCAAGCTATGCTCCAAGCTTTTCTAATCTGCTTCAATGGTGTTTTCTGAAATATTTGGTGGTAAAAATTCGGGAGAGAAGATGCCCAACCGAATGAAACACAAAACGAATTTATAGAGCTGCCCTGAAGGAGATCGCGCCACTACCCGCAAGTTCGCGACGCGACGCGACCACTTCGGTAGAATTTTGACTTTTTTCGAATTTCCAATGTTTATCTTGTTTTTTCTCATCTTTATCCTCCCATATCCGAAATTTGAGCCTGGAAACAAACATTAAAGATAATGAACACTTTTAAAATGTATTCTGCACGATTTTAATTAAAAATAATCAATTATCGCATTAAAATTGATAATTAAAAATCGTGATATCAGTGGTGATATGCGACGTTAAAAAAATAGGGGGTAAATAAGAGGGCGGCGACCGGCAGTAAAAGGCGATGACCGGCAGTGGAGGGCGATAACCCGCAGTGGAGGGCGGCGACCATCAAAGCTCCATATTGGAAATGATTGAAGGGGGTGTTGGCGATAAGAATCCGCTTGAACAATAGACGGTGGTGGTGGAACTAAACGTTAACGATGGTGGGGCTTGGCGGTTTTGAAATCGACCATCATTGATCAACGGCATTTTACTAGAGGTTAGGGGCGAGTCGGCTGCTTAAATTCTTCCCTCGAGATGGAGTCACACATTAGAGAGAGAGAATATAAAAAATTAGAGATAAAGGTGTCGTGACTTTGGGGTTTAATTTGGGTAAATATTTTAAATTCATGTCACAAAGACTTTTCTACCCTTTAAGTGTTTAAATTAATCACCTTTTAAATCTTAATAATTACAAAAATGATATAACCATTATTAACCATTGATTAACTCATCTAATGGTCCACAATGTTTCTCGTACTTCTCGTAATAAAAACACTTCTAGCATGAATCTCTCTCTATATATATATAAATATGGCTGAAAACAATGCAAGAGGGACTAATCCATCCCCGAGATGGGGAAACTGCTAGTAGCTCCCATGAGGAACTACCACCCAACCCTACAACTAGAGTCACTGTAAATATTGCTGATGTACCTCCATTAATCGAGGAGATAGAGGTAGGTAACCCTGAGCCTATGACTCAAGAACAAGTGGTAAGAACGCTAGTGGAACATTAAAAGAAACCTTATCCAATCTGTTAGAGTAGATTGATACTGCCTTGACTACGAGGAAAGCGATAAAGGGAACAATGAATCAGGGTCTACAAGCTATGGCAAGAGTGTATACATACAGAGATTTTTCTGCGTGCAAACCTTATGCTTTTGGTGGGAGTCCGGACCTATTAGTCGATTCAAGGTGGATAGCTGAGGTGAAGGGTGATTTTCACACCTGTTACTGCCCTCCTAAGAGCAGAGTAAGATTTGCTTCCAATTTGATTCGTGGTGCTGGCAAACACTGGTGGAACTTGTTGTTAATTCAAAAGAAAGGAGTCGAGGAAATCGAGGAAATGAGTTGGAATAAATTCCTTGAAATTTTCAATGACCAGTTCGCTCTGCATGTTGAGGTTGATAAACTAGCTGATGAAATCCTGACCATGGAGCAGACAACTGAGACGGTACAAATTTCTACAAAATTCCTAGAGAGAGCTCGTTTCTATCCAAAATATGTGGTTAAAGATAATATGAAGATGAATTAGTTCATGTAAAATGGTCAAACAACTATATGATGCAGCTTGTGCTAGAGAAATAGAGCTAGAAAAGCAAGGGAAGTTGAGGATCACTACACAGAAAGAGGGGCCGACAAAGAAGCAGAAGACACCTAGAGCTACATTTAAACAAGGAGTGCATTGAGCTGATAATGTTTGTAATAAATATACGAAGAGCCATTAGAGGACGCTTGCGACTGATATCATTCTCCAGTCCCTTCTCGGTTTATAAAGTTAGTTCATCTAGAACTATCATATGCATAGTACGGACACAACTCTTATGGAGCTTCATGGCATGCTGAAAACTATGGAGTCTAACATGGCCAAAAAGCCTTCCACCTCCTCCGCTTCATTCGTCTTGGCACTCCGGGAGAACGGGACCAATAAGAGAAATGACGTTCTTACTTTTAAAGAAAAGAGGAAGGATAAGTTTGGGGTTTCCAAGCTTAACCCAATCCCAAACCCAAGGGGAATGTGTAAGAGTCCGGTCCCACAGGTTGTAAACACTACAGAAGCTAAATGCTTATACTGCAGGAGAAGGGACACCTTGCGGTGAAGCTGCCCGAAGTACTTAAAGGATCTCAAGCTCATTAAGGCATAGAGAGATGAACCCTCAGGTACATTCATGATTAAACTTCACAACACTGCTACTGCTGATTTTGAAAACTGATTATGGCACTCACGTTTGTTATATAATGCAGACGCTAAAGGGAAGTAGGTTTTTGAGTGCTTGAGAACTGGACTAAATGAAACAAGGATGTTGTCCTAGCGGAGCAAATTGGGAGTGTATTTCATTTTTCTGTACAACTTATATATTACTTTATTTAATGTTTTTTATTCGCCCTGCGTGGCATGAAACATTATTTCTTTTCGTGCACTTAATTGATGGAATTGATTTTACTTTTAGTAATATACTTTTTCTTGTTTGAGGAATGATGTTCGTTTCTTTAAATCTTATCCATATCATTGTACTTATGAACTAGTGTATGCTTGAATATTAA